>OY756243.1:8567176-9851470 GCA_963576875.1 Acrobasis repandana | reverse complement strand
AACCTAACCTAACCTAACCTAACCTAACCTAACCTAACCTAACCTAACCTAACCTAACCTAACCTAACCTAACCTAACCTAACCTAACCTAACCTAACCTAACCTAACCTAACCTAACCTAACCTAACCTAACCTAACCTAACCTAACCTAACCTAACCTAACCTAACCTAACCTAACCTAACCTAACCTAACCTAACCTAACCTAACCTAACCTAACCTAACCTAACCTAACCTAACCTAACCTAACCTAACCTAACCTAACCTAACCTAACCTAACCTAACCTAACCTAACCTAACCTAACCTAACCTAACCTAACCTAACCTAACCTAACCTAACCTAACCTAACCTAACCTAACCTAACCTAACCTAACCTAACCTAACCTAACCTAACCTAACCTAACCTAACCTAACCTAACCTAACCTAACCTAACCTAACCTAACCTAACCTAACCTAACCTAACCTAACCTAACCTAACCTAACCTAACCTAACCTAACCTAACCTAACCTAACCTAACCTAACCTAACCTAACCTAACCTAACCTAACCTAACCTAACCTAACCTAACCTAACCTAACCTAACCTAACCTAACCTAACCTAACCTAACCTAACCTAACCTAACCTAACCTAACCTAACCTAACCTAACCTAACCTAACCTAACCTAACCTAACCTAACCTAACCTAACCTAACCTAACCTAACCTAACCTAACCTAACCTAACCTAACCTAACCTAACCTAACCTAACCTAACCTAACCTAACCTAACCTAACCTAACCTAACCTAACCTAACCTAACCTAACCTAACCTAACCTAACCTAACCTAACCTAACCTAACCTAACCTAACCTAACCTAACCTAACCTAACCTAACCTAACCTAACCTAACCTAACCTAACCTAACCTAACCTAACCTAACCTAACCTAACCTAACCTAACCTAACCTAACCTAACCTAACCTAACCTAACCTAACCTAACCTAACCTAACCTAACCTAACCTAACCTAACCTAACCTAACCTAACCTAACCTAACCTAACCTAACCTAACCTAACCTAACCTAACCTAACCTAACCTAACCTAACCTAACCTAACCTAACCTAACCTAACCTAACCTAACCTAACCTAACCTAACCTAACCTAACCTAACCTAACCTAACCTAACCTAACCTAACCTAACCTAACCTAACCTAACCTAACCTAACCTAACCTAACCTAACCTAACCTAACCTAACCTAACCTAACCTAACCTAACCTAACCTAACCTAACCTAACCTAACCTAACCTAACCTAACCTAACCTAACCTAACCTAACCTAACCTAACCTAACCTAACCTAACCTAACCTAACCTAACCTAACCTAACCTAACCTAACCTAACCTAACCTAACCTAACCTAACCTAACCTAACCTAACCTAACCTAACCTAACCTAACCTAACCTAACCTAACCTAACCTAACCTAACCTAACCTAACCTAACCTAACCTAACCTAACCTAACCTAACCTAACCTAACCTAACCTAACCTAACCTAACCTAACCTAACCTAACCTAACCTAACCTAACCTAACCTAACCTAACCTAACCTAACCTAACCTAACCTAACCTAACCTAACCTAACCTAACCTAACCTAACCTAACCTAACCTAACCTAACCTAACCTAACCTAACCTAACCTAACCTAACCTAACCTAACCTAACCTAACCTAACCTAACCTAACCTAACCTAACCTAACCTAACCTAACCTAACCTAACCTAACCTAACCTAACCTAACCTAACCTAACCTAACCTAACCTAACCTAACCTAACCTAACCTAACCTAACCTAACCTAACCTAACCTAACCTAACCTAACCTAACCTAACCTAACCTAACCTAACCTAACCTAACCTAACCTAACCTAACCTAACCTAACCTAACCTAACCTAACCTAACCTAACCTAACCTAACCTAACCTAACCTAACCTAACCTAACCTAACCTAACCTAACCTAACCTAACCTAACCTAACCTAACCTAACCTAACCTAACCTAACCTAACCTAACCTAACCTAACCTAACCTAACCTAACCTAACCTAACCTAACCTAACCTAACCTAACCTAACCTAACCTAACCTAACCTAACCTAACCTAACCTAACCTAACCTAACCTAACCTAACCTAACCTAACCTAACCTAACCTAACCTAACCTAACCTAACCTAACCTAACCTAACCTAACCTAACCTAACCTAACCTAACCTAACCTAACCTAACCTAACCTAACCTAACCTAACCTAACCTAACCTAACCTAACCTAACCTAACCTAACCTAACCTAACCTAACCTAACCTAACCTAACCTAACCTAACCTAACCTAACCTAACCTAACCTAACCTAACCTAACCTAACCTAACCTAACCTAACCTAACCTAACCTAACCTAACCTAACCTAACCTAACCTAACCTAACCTAACCTAACCTAACCTAACCTAACCTAACCTTATTTAATATCACAACTTTATTTGACTGCTTTAAAAATATTAATGACCTTGGCTCCCTTTTACAGGGCCAAGGATACGGTATCTTAGTTAAATTTAATTTATTTTATTTAATTTTAAATTACTGACGCAAACCTTTAACTTTAGTTATTAAGATGCCTCTCGCACATTCTCCACTAGAGCCGAGACAGACGTCGTATACAACGACGCCTAAATCCGTGTCTTTTGCTGACCCACAGAGGTCTCTCAATATGCATAGTATGGGTGACTCTAGTTGCGAATCGTATTTAAAGCACACACTCAAAAATAGAGAGCCATATGCCACGCCCTACATGCCGCCCAAGTATAGAAAGAAGCGTTTAAACGATGACGATAGGGATGGGCTGCTGGGGGAGTGTTTAGAATATTTAAGTAAAATAGGGGACGAGCTAGATACAGCTAGGAATCTAAAAACAACCATAAAGGATGCGGCAAAGAAATTTTTGGAAAAATTGGAAGACAAGATACGGCTCCTGGCTCAATATCAAGAGCCCAAAAATATTACCCCTGGGTACCACCCTAGCGTGCGCACCCAGACTTCCCCGGTGGCCCAGTCTAGCCCTCACCAAGCTGAGCTTGCTCTTTCAAAACAGTTGAAAGAGCAGGCCCAGCTGATAAGGGACAATGCCAGGACTCTGGAAGAAATAAAGGGAATGATCGCGCAGCAGCCCGGCCCCTCGTCTTACGCAGACGTAGCGGCCCGCCCGGCCTTGGCGAAACCGACCGAGCGTGGGGCCCTGCTGTCCCTTGTCGTCACATCGAAAGATGTGTGCGACACGGGAGAGCAGGTGCTCGACAGAGTTCGGGAAGCGGTGGACGCCAAGGATGGGTGGATTCGCGTCGAGCGGGTGCGTAAGGCGAGGGACCAGAAGGTCGTCATGAGCTGCGCGACGGAAACCGATAGGGCTAAGTTGAGAGAGAGACTGGAGGGTGCAGGAAAAAACCTCGCTGTCGAGGTCGTGAAAAATAGGGATCCACTCCTCGTCCTCTGGGGCGTCAGCGTCAGACACACTGACGATGACGTCACCGGGGCGATCAGGAGGCAGAACCCCGAAATTTTTCACGGCCTCGACGGGGAGGATGGCCGCCTGCAAATAAAATATAAGCGGAAGGCGCGCAACCCACAGGTTCACCACGTAGTCATCAGCACATCGCCGGCCGTATGGAGGAGGGCAGTAAATGCCGGAACCCTCCGTGTGGACCTCCAGCAAGTAAGGGTAGCCGACCAGTCCCCCCTCGTGCAGTGCTCTCGCTGCCTGGCCTACGGCCACAGCAGGAGGTACTGCAACGAGGAGGTGGACTCGTGCAGCCACTGCGGAGGTCCGCACCTAAAATCGGCATGTGCTGACCACAAAGCTGGCACCACGGCATCCTGCCGAAATTGCTGTAAAGCGGGCATAGAAAAGGCAGACCACAATGCCTTCAGCGGCGACTGTGCATTAAGGCGGAAATGGGACGCGATCGCAAGGTCAGCGACAGCTTATTCCTGACCTTGCGATCAGCGCAGACCCACAGGTGCCTGACCTGATCATTGACACCCTGCATCCTTAGTACATTCAATACAGCTTTTATTTAAAAGCAAGATTGACATGACTATCGTAGGTAGAAAAGAGCAGGGCGTCATGATTCGGCCATGTACCGAGCATACGCGCAGTCGGCGATGAAGGTATTGTTGTTTCCGGATAGTGAGGTATTCCCCTCCCTGTAATTGAGTCAAATATATGTGTATTATTATAAAAATAAACACAATATTTATGTAGGCAAATATAAGTAAATAAAAACGGGAGGGAAATGCCTTACAATAAAAGTCTGTAGAGATATAAAGAATCCTTCACACATAAAAAATGTTATTTAAATTTATGTAAATTTGTAACTTTTAAGGATAAAAATGTGTAATTTTAAAATGCTGGATACCCATACAAAATGTAATAATATTAATTATAATAGAATTTTAATTTAATCGTATACTTTTATATTGTATTGGGAATTATATTAATAAAAATATGTAATATTATAATATGTAAGTAAAAAACCAGTAATAAAAATTTAAATACACTGAAAAGAAAAATAAACATGTAATACCATTTATAAAATGTATTGTTAGTAATAAATCAATAATAAATTAAAAAACTAAGCTAGAAATTGTAAAATAGATACATAATAAATTAGAAATGAAATTTATTTATTTAAAATAATTCATAATTAATAATAAGTATAATAAGATTTTAAAATGTATCACAAGAAAAAGAAAAATGTATTACCTATTTATTGCCCTATCCCTTACCCGCAATTCAATAAAGAAAATAAAAAGAGAAGTAAGAAGTAGTAGAAAAATAGATAGACGGGAGTCCCACCCGGATAAGCACAAAAGGTGAAGAATGAACTTGGTAGTATGAAGAATGGAAGTACGAGAGGCATAAAAGTGAGAACTGGCATGAAAGAATATAAAGAAAACATAGTCTCTGATAATGTTAGAGGTTTTAGTAAAAAAAAAAAAAAAAAAAAAAAAAAAAAAAAAAAAAAAAAAAAAAAAAACCTAACCTAACCTAACCTAACCTAACCTAACCTAACCTAACCTAACCTAACCTAACCTAACCTAACCTAACCTAACCTAACCTAACCTAACCTAACCTAACCTAACCTAACCTAACCTAACCTAACCTAACCTAACCTAACCTAACCTAACCTAACCTAACCTAACCTAACCTAACCTAACCTAACCTAACCTAACCTAACCTAACCTAACCTAACCTAACCTAACCTAACCTAACCTAACCTAACCTAACCTAACCTAACCTAACCTAACCTAACCTAACCTAACCTAACCTAACCTAACCTAACCTAACCTAACCTAACCTAACCTAACCTAACCTAACCTAACCTAACCTAACCTAACCTAACCTAACCTAACCTAACCTAACCTAACCTAACCTAACCTAACCTAACCTAACCTAACCTAACCTAACCTAACCTAACCTAACCTAACCTAACCTAACCTAACCTAACCTAACCTAACCTAACCTAACCTAACCTAACCTAACCTAACCTAACCTAACCTAACCTAACCTAACCTAACCTAACCTAACCTAACCTAACCTAACCTAACCTAACCTAACCTAACCTAACCTAACCTAACCTAACCTAACCTAACCTAACCTAACCTAACCTAACCTAACCTAACCTAACCTAACCTAACCTAACCTAACCTAACCTAACCTAACCTAACCTAACCTAACCTAACCTAACCTAACCTAACCTAACCTAACCCATAAACACTTCAACACTTCGATATACCGATAGTCAATACGGCATCGCGGGGTTCCGCTGCGTCTGGCGACCCGAACGCGCACTGTCTGTATCGCTCCGCGCTCGAAAAATACAAGTTTTAGTGCAAAAAATCAATATCTTTGGAACGGAGGCACCTATAGCCTTACTAATTACACTAAAAAGTGCGCGGTAGCAAGTTCTAAAGTGTAAGTGAAGTGTGCAACACTTAGATTTTTTCTAAGTATTTTTAAAGTGCAAAAAACCATACAACTTTCGGGACTTGACGCGCCAATCAAATCATTAAAAAATCGTACGGCATCTAAAAATCGCATATTGTACATCAAAACGTGCTCCAGACTCCAGCGCATCTGGACATATAAAAAACTTTGATAAAAACTTAAAATTGGAGTTCTGGTAGCTAGTGTAAATAAAATTTTCTAAAAAAGTGAACTTTAAAGACGAATTATTCTAAATTAAGATCGGCGACCCCACAATTTTCAACTGTGGAACTGTGCATCGTAGTCTCTTGCACCCCGGGACGCAGTTTCGGGATTTGTTGGCGTCGCGTCGAGGCACCAGAGCCGAAAATCGGTCCTGGCCAATCAGCGGTTTTTGCTGAATTGCGGCCAAACCCAAGTGAGCGCGCTAGTGGTGATATCACCTCTGGCAGCGCCCTTGGAAGACGCATCAGCCGACACCAAGATCGTGTTCCTAGGACAAGGAGTCCAGGAGCCACGGTCAAAAAGCCGCTGAAAAACCAAGACCACCGAATTTCGGACCCGCCCACGCCCGGAACCTCAACAGCTGGACCCACCCAAGGTAGATAAGTCCAAGGCAAATCTGTTCACGGAGCTCCTTGCCAAATTTCAGATTTTTCGCTTCAATACTCTTAGAGTTATTGAATTTAGACCAAAACATTGCAAAAATTTTACCACATTTTACGTAATTTCAAACCCCAAAATCGCTTTTTAAATAAAGGGTTTTTCGGCAAAACAACCCTCGCGTATCAAAGGCGGGACCATAAAAATAGGTTCTGCCCCTTTTTCAAAATTTTAGAATCATTATTTCCAGAGATATTAGCATCTGAAATTTGGCAAAACCTTCGAAAAACAGCCCTCCCGGAAAACCCCCTTCCCACAAGGGAAACACCTATTTTATTATCCTAATCATCTTTTAAGGGGGATTAGGCAAAAATTTGATAATAATATAGTATAAATTCCTTTTGGAAAAGTGGTAAATCAGGTGTCAACAAAATCCCGCCATCTGTTGGCAAAAGTGTGAACGACATACCTGAATTACCAAAAAATCTCTTTTAAAATTCTAAATTTGTTTAAATATCATAACAAGGACCCCCCAAACCCTATCTTAAACCAGGAGAACCCTCTAAGTGGGATAGAATTGTGGGAATTGACGTTAGAGTGGACATTTTGACGAAAATTTTCACAATTAAATCCCCAAAAAATTGTTATTCATAATTAAAATTTATTTTACCTGTTAGGGTCTCACAAGGTACCCCCCGCTCCCCTCCTATCACCCATTGGACTTATCTACCTTTATAGTTTATAAGATTTTTAGATTATAAGTGACAAAAAATTTTGCAAAAATTTAAATCTTTATGTAAATTATAATTTTAATTTTTATTTTAATTTAACTGAATATCTTTTAAAACTTTTACAAACCTTACTATATTTTAACACTTTTAAACCTTAGTTATAGGAACTGACAATTTAATTTGCAAAATTTTATCTAATTTATTTTATTTATAGTCTTAATATTACCGTATAGTTTAATAATCCTACTGCTATACATTACAATCTAATTTATTTAATATCACAACTTTATTTGACTGCTTTAAAAATATTAATGACCTTGGCTCCCTTTTACAGGGCCAAGGATACGGTATCTTAGTTAAATTTAATTTATTTTATTTAATTTTAAATTACTGACGCAAACCTTTAACTTTAGTTATTAAGATGCCTCTCGCACATTCTCCACTAGAGCCGAGACAGACGTCGTATACAACGACGCCTAAATCCGTGTCTTTTGCTGACCCACAGAGGTCTCTCAATATGCATAGTATGGGTGACTCTAGTTGCGAATCGTATTTAAAGCACACACTCAAAAATAGAGAGCCATATGCCACGCCCTACATGCCGCCTAAGTATAGAAAGAAGCGTTTAAACGATGACGATAGGGATGGGCTGCTGGGGGAGTGTTTAGAATATTTAAGTAAAATAGGGGACGAGCTAGATACAGCTAGGAATCTAAAAACAACCATAAAGGATGCGGCAAAGAAATTTTTGGAAAAATTGGAAGACAAGATACGGCTCCTGGCTCAATATCAAGAGCCCAAAAATATTACCCCTGGGTACCACCCTAGCGTGCGCACCCAGACTTCCCCGGTGGCCCAGTCTAGCCCTCACCAAGCTGAGCTTGCTCTTTCAAAACAGTTGAAAGAGCAGGCCCAGCTGATAAGGGACAATGCCAGGACTCTGGAAGAAATAAAGGGAATGATCGCGCAGCAGCCCGGCCCCTCGTCTTACGCAGACGTAGCGGCCCGCCCGGCCTTGGCGAAACCGACCGAGCGTGGGGCCCTGCTGTCCCTTGTCGTCACATCGAAAGATGTGTGCGACACGGGAGAGCAGGTGCTCGACAGAGTTCGGGAAGCGGTGGACGCCAAGGATGGGTGGATTCGCGTCGAGCGGGTGCGTAAGGCGAGGGACCAGAAGGTCGTCATGAGCTGCGCGACGGAAACCGATAGGGCTAAGTTGAGAGAGAGACTGGAGGGTGCAGGAAAAAACCTCGCTGTCGAGGTCGTGAAAAATAGGGATCCACTCCTCGTCCTCTGGGGCGTCAGCGTCAGACACACTGACGATGACGTCACCGGGGCGATCAGGAGGCAGAACCCCGAAATTTTTCACGGCCTCGACGGGGAGGATGGCCGCCTGCAAATAAAATATAAGCGGAAGGCGCGCAACCCACAGGTTCACCACGTAGTCATCAGCACATCGCCGGCCGTATGGAGGAGGGCAGTAAATGCCGGAACCCTCCGTGTGGACCTCCAGCAAGTAAGGGTAGCCGACCAGTCCCCCCTCGTGCAGTGCTCTCGCTGCCTGGCCTACGGCCACAGCAGGAGGTACTGCAACGAGGAGGTGGACTCGTGCAGCCACTGCGGAGGTCCGCACCTAAAATCGGCATGTGCTGACCACAAAGCTGGCACCACGGCATCCTGCCGAAATTGCTGTAAAGCGGGCATAGAAAAGGCAGACCACAATGCCTTCAGCGGCGACTGTGCATTAAGGCGGAAATGGGACGCGATCGCAAGGTCAGCGACAGCTTATTCCTGACCTTGCGATCAGCGCAGACCCACAGGTGCCTGACCTGATCATTGACACCCTGCATCCTTAGTACATTCAATACAGCTTTTATTTAAAAGCAAGATTGACATGACTATCGTAGGTAGAAAAGAGCAGGGCGTCATGATTCGGCCATGTACCGAGCATACGCGCAGTCGGCGATGAAGGTATTGTTGTTTCCGGATAGTGAGGTATTCCCCTCCCTGTAATTGAGTCAAATATATGTGTATTATTATAAAAATAAACACAATATTTATGTAGGCAAATATAAGTAAATAAAAACGGGAGGGAAATGCCTTACAATAAAAGTCTGTAGAGATATAAAGAATCCTTCACACATAAAAAATGTTATTTAAATTTATGTAAATTTGTAACTTTTAAGGATAAAAATGTGTAATTTTAAAATGCTGGATACCCATACAAAATGTAATAATATTAATTATAATAGAATTTTAATTTAATCGTATACTTTTATATTGTATTGGGAATTATATTAATAAAAATATGTAATATTATAATATGTAAGTAAAAAACCAGTAATAAAAATTTAAATACACTGAAAAGAAAAATAAACATGTAATACCATTTATAAAATGTATTGTTAGTAATAAATCAATAATAAATTAAAAAACTAAGCTAGAAATTGTAAAATAGATACATAATAAATTAGAAATGAAATTTATTTATTTAAAATAATTCATAATTAATAATAAGTATAATAAGATTTTAAAATGTATCACAAGAAAAAGAAAAATGTATTACCTATTTATTGCCCTATCCCTTACCCGCAATTCAATAAAGAAAATAAAAAGAGAAGTAAGAAGTAGTAGAAAAATAGATAGACGGGAGTCCCACCCGGATAAGCACAAAAGGTGAAGAATGAACTTGGTAGTATGAAGAATGGAAGTACGAGAGGCATAAAAGTGAGAACTGGCATGAAAGAATATAAAGAAAACATAGTCTCTGATAATGTTAGAGGTTTTAGTAAAAAAAAAAAAAAAAAAAAAAAAAAAAAAAAACCTAACCTAACCTAACCTAACCTAACCTAACCTAACCTAACCTAACCTAACCTAACCTAACCTAACCTAACCTAACCTAACCTAACCTAACCTAACCTAACCTAACCTAACCTAACCTAACCTAACCTAACCTAACCTAACCTAACCTAACCTAACCTAACCTAACCTAACCTAACCTAACCTAACCTAACCAACCAACCAACCAACCAACCAACCAACCAACCAACCAACCAACCAACCAACCAACCAACCAACCAACCAACCAACCAACCAACCAACCAACCAACCAACCAACCAACCAACCAACCAACCAACCAACCAACCAACCAACCAACCAACCAACCAACCAACCAACCAACCAACCAACCAACCAACCAACCAACCAACCAACCAACCAACCAACCAACCAACCAACCAACCAACCAACCAACCAACCAACCAACCAACCAACCAACCAACCAACCAACCAACCAACCAACCAACCAACCAACCAACCAACCAACCAACCAACCAACCAACCAACCAACCAACCAACCAACCAACCAACCAACCAACCAACCAACCAACCAACCAACCAACCAACCAACCAACCAACCAACCAACCAACCAACCAACCAACCAACCAACCAACCAACCAACCAACCAACCAACCAACCAACCAACCAACCAACCAACCAACCAACCAACCAACCAACCAACCAACCAACCAACCAACCAACCAACCAACCAACCAACCAACCAACCAACCAACCAACCAACCAACCAACCAACCAACCAACCAACCAACCAACCAACCAACCAACCAACCAACCAACCAACCAACCAACCAACCAACCAACCAACCAACCAACCAACCAACCAACCAACCAACCAACCAACCAACCAACCAACCAACCAACCAACCAACCAACCAACCAACCAACCAACCAACCAACCAACCAACCAACCAACCAACCAACCAACCAACCAACCAACCAACCAACCAACCAACCAACCAACCAACCAACCAACCAACCAACCAACCAACCAACCAACCAACCAACCAACCAACCAACCAACCAACCAACCAACCACCACCACTACCACCACCACCACCACCACCACCGCAATATAAAGCCAATACTGGGTGTTAGTATAAACACTCTTATCAATCTAACTTATAGTTTTATGTAATGCATTTTCATGATTCAACTTTCCGATTGCATATATAGTTTCATGGACAGTCTAGTCAACTAGGCACCTACTTTCGCCGCCAGCGCGCGGCTGTCACACAAAGTATACAACAAAACACATAAACATAACATGTGATGAAATTATCGCTTCATACTTTTCGTTGCTTACCTAGGACAGGCAAAAATAGTTACTTAATCTACCTGTCTAGTACTTTTCGATTTGCGAGACCTGTTTACCTGCGGATACTTTTCGATAAAAAATTGTTTACCAACATTTAGGTACCTACCTTTCAGGTAGGTCTGAGTAGAGCCCTTTTTTGGATCCTTGGGAAGGTCATTGACCTAGGCTGGAGAAGTTGATCACTTTTAAAGAGCCACGCAAGCTTCTGCGCATTTTCTGAGATTATTGCTCCCTCGCGAAAGCACAAAAGGGTTATCGACTTCACTCAAGTGCGGAGATCTTAGTTAGTAGGTATCTAATTACACAATTTAGGCGCGAAAATCGGGATTCGCACGGAACGCGCTGTAACTGTGTCGTGTACACGGCGTGCGTGCGCACGGCGCAGCGTACTGAGATGGACCAGTGGCAGTATTCTCAGTACAAGAAACCGGGAAATTCATAAGTTTTATGATACCAAATAGCGAAGTAATATATTTTCATATAGTGTTAATGTAAACTATGACTTTTTTGTCTTATCGTATAATACATTCTTCAACTAAAGCTTAAAGATGGCATAACTAGTCAATTGTATTAAATATTTCAATAAAAATCTGTAAGATGGCACTAGTAGAGCAGTGTTTAGAAATACCACTAAAAAATCTTATAACATTGGTAGATTGTAATAAACAACAAAAAAATATTTATGCAGTAATAAAAATATTTAAAACGATTAATACATATGAAAAGCGATTTATAATAAAATTATACAATGAGGCACCACAAGAAGAAATCGCAAGGTAAAAATTTATAGTTTATAGAAAAGGGTATGTATATTTCGCGAAATTATAAATGGCAACACAGTAGTAGTTTTGGTATGGCGGACCAGGACCAGAGAATAATATTGTATATACTGAAATAGATAAGAAACTGAAGCTTTAACATTAAATCAAACCAATGGCGCCATCTGGTAGCAAGGTTTTACAACACCAAAGGAATGAAATGGTAAAAAAATTATTCCGTGAGCGGGACTTGAACTCGCAATCTCAGTTCAAATACGATACAACCATGTTCTAAACAACTGAGCTATCACATGTTCTACATCGTTGAAATTCAAATTGAAACACTTGTAACTTAACTTTAACACTAAATTTTTCACAGTTATTTAAGTTGCAGTAGTTGAGGACGTCACCCGTGTGGTTCCGGGTTAGAATAGAACCACTCCATCTCTTCATATGGATGTCGTAAGAGGCGACTAAAGGACTAAGCACAAACATCTCGTGCTACAATTGCATTCCCTCGGAGAGTAAACGTCGGGCGGCAGCTGGTTGTAAAACTTTTCGCACAAATACATTTCCAAAGAGGGTTGACATCAGGCAGGCGGCCGGTCGTAAAACTATAGCCAAATCATTTAAACTGTTCCGGTTATTTCTTCTCCATTTTGCAAGGTGTTTGGCATCCTTGGGTGACCATTGATATGCATGTTATATTGGAACGCGCTTAGACGAAGAAGAAGAAGAGTTGATTAATGGAGGACTGCATTCGCAAGTTAATTATTTTTGGATCTTTGAATTACCATACGAGTTATTTTAGATCTCCAACCACTACGACTCGCCCACTCTTAGTCATGTCCGTTTCAATGGCCGGGAAAAACGGTGTGTTTATCATTGTTTTAAAAACGTAATAAATAGTTAAATATATATTATTCTTTAATTTTAAAAAACACCTTAATTTTTTTAAAATTATTCTTTAGAAAATACATTTTAAATAATTTTATCGTTTTATCGCTAATGTAAATGTTATCGTTTTGAAATCCCTCCGCAGCAAGCGGACCCAAAAATCTATATTATTGCACGCCTCATAAGCGGAGCGTTGAGGTATTGCACGCCTCATAAGCGGAGCGTTGAGGTAGTGCCCTACTCTCGACATGTCAAAAAACCCAGTCTTTCGAAACTTAAATGACGTTTTTTTTTTAATATAACACTTACAGGATAATATGAGTGCACTAATATGGAGTTAAATAATCTGTCTAGCACATATGGTACATTTTATAAACAATTAATTTGTTTAATATAATAAATAATAACATTAAAACTAATAATTCTTGGACGTCCGTGAGTCTGTGTTTATGTGACCATGTATGTGGCAGAGAAATTGGTCGAAAAATTCATCTTACCGGAATACTTTTGTTTTTAATATACAAAGTATTACACTGTGCTGATTCCTAGTTAATATTAGCGTTGTAAGTACTGTCGTTTAATAATGATTTATAAAAAATCAATTTAATTGTGAAAAATTAGATTATGAGGCGTGCACTTTTGGATTTTCCAAACTATTTATGGCATACGTTCAAGACAGGTTCAAGATTCGCAATGATATGGCTGTGTGCGTGCCCTTCAAAGGTTAAAAATAACAGACGATCAAGCGAATTGAGATTTCTCAAAATCTACCGGTCCAAATCTGTTTAAATTCACAGGAAATCTGAGTTGTATAGAACTCTTTGGAAAGCTACTTGTTTGGTTCCGATCGGTTTAGTTGTTCAAGAGTTATAAGCGGGTCACATACACACCCACACACACATACGGATAGGGTGCATGACACTTGCTCGTGAGTGGTCAGGGAAGATTCCTGAGACCTTTAAACGTCGAGATCTGATGAAAACTCGACTTTTCCAAAACGGGGTGAAACTAATAACGTACCGAATTTTGAAAATTTTCAATTTTCTCAGCGGGAAGTTAAAAATAATCTCCAGTCGTGCGTTAAAGCCGACACATAATTTTCTTCGTTTTAAGTTAGCAATAAAACAATCAAAATCAATTTAATTGTGAAAAATGAGATTATGAGGCGTGTACTTTTGGATTTTCCAAACTATTTCGATAATTATTTTTATGGAAAGTGGTTCAGTATCACGGACTGAATTTACTCCAAAAAGGTTGCCGGTTAATTAAAAATAACCCTGTATAAAAGTACCTACCTATATACATTAATGCCTACTAGAAATAACAGATGGCGTTGTCTATGCATCGAAAATTTTATTTCCGGTTTTAAGCATCAAGTTAGGTCTCTATTTCAGTATATACAAAAGTACTCTGTGAGACGGACTGGCGACAGCTGGCCTGGCTGGCCAGCGGTGCGCGAGCGCCCCGCCTCGCACTCCTTGCACTTTGACCCCAGCGATGGTGTAGGGTGTATTATACGCTAATGATTTTGTAGGTTTTATTTTTTTAAATAAGTAAAAAAAAACATTATTTTTTTTCACTGGTTTTCGTCTCTACTCATGATACTGAACCACTGGTTTCAAGGACAAGACTGTTTACACTAACACCCTGTATAAAGAAAGTACCTACTTTGCCGTTATGATAATAAATCATCCATTATTCCGTCGCCACTGCTGACTGCTTCCGTGGTCCAGTGGTCAAGGCGTCTGCCTTGAGATCCGGAGGTCATGGGTTGAAATCCCACTGGGAAAAGCATACTTTATGAAAAATTGTTTTCAGTCTGGTTAGGGTATTGCAGGCTTGAATCACCTGATTATCCGAAAAGATGATTCCGTGCTACGAAAGGCACGTAAAGCTGTTGGTTCCGAACGCCATCTAGCGTTTGTATCTATCCTAGGATTGGTTCTGGTCTACCCATTGGGTTGCGGAGGTCAGACGGCAGTCGCTCTGTGTAAAAACCAGTAACCTCGTCAAGTCACCTAGGTAAGGTAGCGGGCCCAGGGCTCTGGAGCGTCACCGCTGACGATGCTACCGGGAATACGCTCGGATGATGATGATTCCTTTGCCACTTTGGGACAAGAATCACCTGGCACTTGCAAGCTACTACACGAAGCTAGGAAACACGAAACCGTTAACCAATCCAACTGCGCTGCGACACATGCATCATAAGGATTTGGTTTAGGGTTACCATAATGAAATTTAACTGTGATGTTTAGTCGACTTTAATTTCCCAGAAAACTATTCCACGTTTTTTATTGCAATAGGTTTGCCCTAACATACTTAGTAAAATGGATAGAACTTTTCTAGCACTCGTTCATTCTATTTCGCGTATTAGGGTTCGCTGTTTAACAAAACCAAGCTGTAATGCCAAACAGCTAGGTTTTATCAGTTAGCGGATTATACTATCCAACTGCGACATACTTTATGGCCTGTATAGGGTGCTCGATTGGATTAACTGTGGCGTCACAGCATAGGGTGGCATAGGCACCAGTTCTCCACATCTATTGTTGACGACCTCCGTGGCGTAATTGTTAACACTCTAGACCGCTAATCCGGAGGTTCTGGGTTCGATCCCCAGCCAGGGCAAGTAGGAAAATGGCCTTTTTCAAATTGTCCTGGGTCTTGGGTTTATTAATAAGTATATGTATTTATCATAAAATATAGTATCGTTGAGTTAGTATCTCATAACGCAAATTTAAAACTTACTTTGGGCACAGGCCGGAATCTCCTAAGGTACGCGCAATATGCGTCCCCGTTCCCCGTCCCCGCACCTCTCCCCCGTTTTCGCCTCGATGACTCACGTTGGCCGTCAAGAACCGGGGGAGAGGTGCGGGTGCGGGGAACGGGGACACATATTGCGCGTACCTTAGGAGATTCCGTTCTGCTTACTCTTACTGTATTCTGTGCTTTGGGGCTAGCTTACTCAGTGTGATTTGTCCCTATATATTTATTATTTCAATACAAACATACATACTAACACGCCTGTTTCCCACAGGGTAGGCAGAAACTATGGACCTCCACTTGCTACGATCCTCTTACAAACAAAACACAAACAATGTTTTACTATACATACCTTTTAAGTTACATTAAGTTTTTTGTGGAAGAAAATAAATAAACATTTTATTATTATATTTTATTAACACGTTGCACTTGAAAAGCGAGGCAGGATGAATAAAACACTGTAATATATGTATAGGTGATGTCAGTGCGCGGCGGGCGCGGGCGCGGGCGCGGGCGTGCGGCGCGCGCGGTACGGGGCGGGCAGCTTCAGGTGCACCGAGCGCACGTGCAGCTTCATGGAGTTGGACTGCGAGAACGCCTTGCCGCAGTGCGCGCACGCGTACGGCTTCTCGCCCGTGTGCACCTGCGCACACACACACACAGAGGTTGGTGTGAGCATTCCCCCGCGGAAAAGTGCCGAATAATAGATGTTGACTATACTAGATCTTTAGCTAAAAGCTGCCTTCAAATGTTTCTCTACGAATGTATTTTTGAGAAATTCGTCAAAAACATTTTCCGCCAGGGAAGCGTTTCCCTCCTTTGTTGTTCGCCACTGTCCCGGGGATGCGCCCGCAGCTAGCGGCGCGGCGCGAGTGGCGTCACATCTGTCCAATTTACTTTCAAATTTCAAACATAAATCGTGACAACTCGTTCGAAACATGAACACCCGCACTCACGCCCCGTATCCCCGTAAGGCACGATGTCATTTCGGTTGCGTGTGTCCAAATTGCAACTTAATTTCCACGAGTTTCGTTCAAAATTTGAATGGGATCAAAAGACGTCAGCGCCACGTTTCAGCCTCCGCTGTATCCAGTATGGTTTTCCAAAATATAGAACACCAGATGGCAGCACAGGCAGTCAGGTCCAACATGCTGTGGGAGCGAACAAATACTAAGACTGGCAACCCCATACAAAAAACCACATTCTGCTCTCAGAAAGCCAAAATTCCGTATTATTTCTAGATGTCGCTACTATCTGGCCCACTGGATGCTGGGTACTTAAGCTGACGGTATCCACGAAAAATCACAGATGGCGCTTGTTTGTTAGTAGATAATGAACGCTTACACCGCCATCTTTCCGAAATTAACTGGCACCACTACAAAACTACCTTCTTTGGAACTAGTAGCTCCATCTAGCTACAAAATTGAAACTAGAAATCGAATTACGCTTCAAAGTGTGAAGGTCAGTCCTCTAGTATTTGTTTGTCCATGATATAATGAACCTTAACAGGTTAACAGCTGACGCTGACGGTCCAATGACATATTTTATAATAATTATTAAGTGGGAAAAAATATAACATGAAGAGTGACAGCAGCTTGTGTACTGTGTGCTAGTGCCGCCATCTGCGCCGAGATCATAAAATTCATAAAATTCACACCGCCAAATATTAAAAAATAGAACAGCGCCCGTAGTATGGCAGCGTTGGTAAACCCAGAAAAAGTTTATATCGCGCAACAGACTAGTTCTATCCCGTTTATTATCATGACGTAGAGCGCGATAGTGATAGATGATAGCGCTCGATAAACTTTGTCGCCGGTGCCATGCTACGGGGGCCAATGTTTAAGATAGCTGGTCTATAGTGAGCCAACGTAAACGACAATACTGAGCAGCACTCACCCGCACGTGCCGGTTGAGCCCCGCCTTGTGCACGAACCCCTTGGCGCACTGCGCGCACTGGTAGGGCCGCTCGCCCGTGTGCGTGCGCGTGTGGACCTGCACGCACACACAGACACCATACAGTGGGACAGCGGACAAAACGGTTACACCCATGTTCCTTAAGTATCTAGCGACGGGAGGGATGTATCTTTTGGAGAGAAAAAAGAGCAATTTGGACAAACATTTCCATTAGAGCTACAGGTAGGACTAAATTGGTAGTTCTTTGCTATGAAATGTAATAGTAGTAACAATTACTATTGCTTGGGATGACCGAGTCGCAACAGCGGCAAAAGCCGGAATTGAGTGCTCACGGCGTGGCTGAAATTACCGAAAGAGGCGGCCGTATACATCTATAATCAGATCATCTGCATACAAGTGAAAAGAAGATTTAAGAGACACGACACGTGATACCGTCAATGAAAATTGAGAATAATATTGGGGAAAGTACTCCCCCTTGGGGAACACCGGCAGCCAGGACACTCCACTCTGATTCACTCTGCTCAATTTCCACCAACTATTGACGCCCATAGACAGTGGTAGGAATGAAACCAAGTAAGAGAAGTTGAGGGTATTTAGAACGCCAAGTGTTGTGTCAAATTCTGCTGTATTAATGCTTAAATGCGTTAGAGTAATCCAAAAGAATACTTAGTATGATAAAATATTATCTTTCGATATAAGTAAAGCAGATAGGTACATAAACGGACCCCGCAGCGTTACAGCTGAGGATGCAAATAGGAATACGCTGAGTCGAAAGAGATAAGTGAAGCAGATACAGGTATTCGATGTCTACCTACATATATCTAAGGGAAAGCATCTCGGATAATAGGGAAGTGATGAAGAGTTTTGAAACGCTTGAATATTTTTCTGCTGTTAGGTATAACATTCCTCTTCACCATATAAGAATATCGGATTTTTTGTTCAATGTCAATGTAAAAAATTATTCATTTTAAATCACGTAAAATTAACTCCCATACAGATACAGCTGTCGTCGCCATTTCATTTCCCCTGACTGTCTGACGTATAAAACAAACCATGTTATATGATAGTTGACAACTTAACTGCCATTATTTGACAACTTTGACAGTTAAATGACAGCTAAGTTGTCAACTGTCGTACTTAACCAAATAATTTATAATACAATCTAGAATAACTACGAGTAATAATCTCCAAAAAACAACATTGAAAATTAAACTTAATGTTACGTACATAAAGCTCATATTTTCATAATGCTTGTTTAAATACCTAACGTTCCCAAAAAATTTACCTAAAGTTATAAGCGTCCCTTTCCCGTAAACTGTCAATGCAATAAAGTAGAAAGGAAGAGCTAAAACTTTAGGTATAATTTTTGGAAACGGCTTTGCCACTTCGTAAGAATTCTAGATTGTATACAATTTCTTTGTACTTAACTGATAATATTTGACAACTATGACAGTTAAATGATAGCTAAGTTGTCAACTGTCATACTTAACTGACAATATTTGACAACTATAACAGTTAAATGACAGCTAAGTTGTCAACTGTGATGCTTAACTGCCAATATTGGACAACTATGACAGTTAAGTTGTGAAGTCATGCGTTTTCAAAATGTTCCTCCCTTACCGTGAGTTGGTAAAGTCAGTCACTATACAATATGATGGGTTACCTGCAGCAGCTGCGGGCTGGAGAACCTCTTGGGGCAGTGCGCGCACGGGAAGGGGCGCTCGCCCGAGTGCGAGCGCTGGTGGCGCGCTAGGCTGGCCAGCGACTGGTACACAACACAATACAATACAAACTTTATTGCGCCAAATGCCATTTACAATTACAATATGTAAGTCTCCATGCCGGTCTGGGAGAAAATAAAAACTCAGAAAGTACCAGCCGTTGGTGTTCCCGCGCAGGGCGAGGGAATGGGCAACAATGTTAATAGGCGATGCGGTTGGCAACCCATCTAAAGCCATTTTGATTCCTTTTTTCCACCTTCCCACCATCACGCAAAAGTGGTCTTCGGGCACAGGCCGGAATCTCCTAAGGTACGCGCAATATGCGTCCCCGTTCCCCGTCCCCGCACCTCTCCCTCGTTTTCGCCTCGATGACTCACGTTGGCCGTCAAGAACCGGGGGAGAAGTGCGGGTGCGGGGAACGGGGACGCATATTGCGCGTACCTTAGGAGACTCCCTTCTGTTTACTCTTACTGTATTCTGTGCTTCGGATCTAGTGCCCAGGGCCACAAGACCCATATGGCTTCGTCTGCCCCATTAGGGATAAGGACGTGATAGTGTATCGTATAGTAATATTTAAAGCAAAGGTACCATAATTATAATGTATGTAAGTATTTTTTATTACATTACTATCAATATTTTATGGGTGCGCTTCGATTCGTTTAAAATTTTTGTTTCTAATTTCACTTCGCCGAACAATATTGGCCTAAACTTGTAATGCAAAATGATTGTTTAGCCTAATTGATTTTTTGCACAATAGTAGTAAAGCCTAACAATTGTTAGCTCTAATTTTAGAATCTCTACGATTGGCCTGCTTGGGACCGCCGGAGGCCCGCAGCGCCGGAGCCGTGGCAGAAGCCATGCATGCTTGAGCAAGTTCGGTTCATGATACTGAACTACTTTCTATAAAAGAAGTTATTAAAAATCGATAAAAATGTTTAGTCCTCCCATACAAAATCCGTTTGGCTGAGCACTGATTTGTATGGAAAGGCGAATCTTTATTTTAGTTTTTCGTTGAATATTTTTATGGAAAGTAGTTCAGTATCATGGACTGAATCTGCTCCAAAAATTTGGCTGGTGGTTAAAAAGTCAGGTTGTATTAGGAGTTTTTAATTATTGGGCCTAATGATTAATTTGGGAAGTTGTACGATGCATACAGCGTACATTTTGTTTGTGTCAGCATCTTACGCGCACCGCGCCGCGACCCATTTAGTACCACATTATCATTCATCGCGCGTACTCATATCAGTTCTATCAATAAATCATTTATAAAAATATCAATCGTGTATATCAATTAAAAGGTGTGTGGTTTAGAGATAGACCATACATCTTTATGGTCCTTCGAGCCGGATTCATCATCAGCAATCAGCCTGTGGACGAGCATTGGTCTACTGGAACAGGACAACTCCATAAGTATACCTGTCTGCAATCTGTAAGTCATTTCATATCATTTAGGTAATTCCTTAGTGGTAGCGAATCGGTTGGATTGGCCTCCCACCAGCGGGTCTCACCAGCCCGATTGAGAAGGCGCATATATCGCGAAGGGACTACACCACTATCAGCTGCAGGTCAGTGTCTTACTGTTGTCTTATTTATCAACATTTATTATCAACTTTCGTCATGGCTAGCAAAATTGACAATCTCATAGAGAATCAAAAACAAACAGCCGATGCTATAAAGCAGCTTCTCCGAAACTTTAAAAAAGATTCGGCGGAACGTAAACATTTTACCTATATCAAAAAACGTCTTGAAACTCTTGACGCATACTGGCAAGAGTTCCAAATAAATCATATCAAATTGTGCGAGTTCGATACCCGCGGCTATACCTATTTTTCCGAAAACTTTTATCAAAAAACAAAAGATCTTTACATTGAAGCGCGCGACACCATTCAGGCGTTTGAGGCTTCTATCACGGCGAAACCTGAAACAAGGGATCGCTCGTCCGTGAACCCATCAACCAGCGAAACAGAAGTTTATGAAGACACAGCCGCCGGTCAACCTCCACAAGAGCAGCAAGCATCAGTAAGCAGTAAGCAAGAGCAGACAATCATAGAAGAAAAGCCGTCAAGCAAATTTGTTTCCCAAGGGAATGCAAGTAAATTAGAAGAAATGATGCGAAAGCAAAGAAGCAATTTCAAGGCTTTATCACGAGCTATCAACCAATTAGATTTAGGAAATATTTCCGAAAAATGGGAATACGAAGATCTTTTAAAAACCATTCAATCAAGATGGTCCACTATCGACTCCTTACACTGGGAGATCGACAGCGAACTGTATGAAGAAGATGAGGAATACGAGCAGCAGTATAACAAGTACGAGCAACTGTACAACAATATGAGAAAATGCATTAACAGCAAGATGTGGTCAACAAAACACAGAGAAGACTGTACCCCGAAATTGGACATTGGCATTTTTGCGGGAAATTATCATAAATGGGAATCATTCAAAAATTTATTTTACGAGACCATTCATAAAAATAAATCGATGTCAGGAGCCCAAAAAATGCAGTTTTTAAAAAGTAAGCTGAAAGGAGAAGCAGAAAGACTTATTCAACACCTAAACATTAGTTCAGACAATTACCAAATCTGTTGGGAAATTTTAAATCACCGGTATAGCAACACTAAACTCATCTTTAGTTCTCATATCAACATCCTTTTATCAATTCACACTATGCAACATCAATCGGATACACAAATAAAAAATCTGTTTGACACTACAAACGAAAGTCTAAACGCTATCAAAAACCTTGGTGTTGATATCTCTACGTGGGATCCCTTAATCATTCATTTACTATCCCAAAAACTGGATTCTCAGACCCATGCTGATTATATCGATTCATTAGAAAATCCCAGGGAGTTACCTAAATTATCCGATTTTCTCAAATTTTTAGAGAACAAATATACATCTCTCGAAGCTTCTCGTCGCAAGCAATCCTCCTCTAAGTCTTCAACATCATCCACGGAGAAAGACGCTCCTAATCATCCATACAATAAAAATCAAAATCAGAAAAAACCAAATCATTATTATAATAAAAATAACAATCAATTAAGTGAATCAAACAGGCCATTTTTGCGCAACAATTCTACTAAAAGTTTCGTAACAAGGTCACAAAACTGCCCACTTTGCAAAGACAGCCACGGACTCTTCCACTGTAAAACCTTTTTAGAATCAAGCCCAGAAGCCAAACGTAATACGATTCAACGTTTACGTTTGTGTAAAAATTGTCTTTACAATCATAAAGATAAGGCATGTTTTTCCGAAACAAAATGTCGTGTGTGCCAGGGTCGGCATAACACTTTGCTACACGATGCCTTCTCACTCGAGACAGAGGCGGCGGCCGCGTCATGTAACTTGACTACGCCGATAAGCGCATCGCCTTCTACTTCTCGGGAACAAAAACATCGTAATAATAACGTTCATGTTTCACAAGATAAAATCACCGAAACTCTGTTAGCAACAGCAATTGTCCGTGTCAAGGGAGCGAATGGATCAATCTTTGAACTAAGAGCCCTCATCGATCAGGGCTCCCAAGTTTCACTCATCTCCGAAAACGCAGCTCAGATGCTGGGTCTTCCTCGTCAAGCTTGTAAAGGTTCCATATTTGGCATAGGTACGCAACAGCACAACTGCAAGGGGTTGGTCACTATCTCAGCCTCTTCCTTATACTCTGACTTCACATTCGAACGTGAAGTCCTAGTAATGCGAACATTAATCAACCATTTGCCTAACTACTCTTTCGCCAAACCATCATGGCCATTCTTACAAAACATCCAGCTCGCGGATCCTGATTTTAATGTCAGTCGCCCGGTCGATTTGTTGCTTGGCGCGGACGTATACTGCGAGATTATTATGGCCGGCATTATCAAAGAGGAAGATTCATATCCCGTAGTACAGCAAACTCGTCTCGGATGGATCTTGTGCGGAAACGTGCGATCATCTTATCAATGCAATGTCGTCATGAACAATATCGAAGACATAAAAAGATTTTGGGAAGTAGAAGACATTTCGGAAAACAACGTCAATTTGTCATCAGATGATCAATATTGTATTCAGCAGTACAAATCAGAAACAGTGAGAAGAGAGGATGGAAGATATGTCGTAAGCCTACCCTTGAAATCTGACATCGATGAAAAGTTAGGCGAATCAAAACCAAGGGCAGTGGCACAATTTCTTCAATTGGAAAAATATTTTCAAAAAATCAACAAATTGCAAAAGATTACAAAGCATTTATCAACGAGTACATAGAATTAGGTCACATGCGTAAATGCACGAGAAAAGAATCACCTGATTGCATATTACCTCATCACTGTGTACTACGAGCAGACTCTACGACTACGAAGCTACGAGTTGTTTTTAATGCGTCATCGATGACGTCAACCAATTACAGCTTAAACCAATTAATGTACACAGGGCCAAATTTACAACAAGATTTATTTAGTCTAATATTGAGATGGAGACAGCATGAATTCGTGATAAATGCTGATATACAAAAAATGTTCCGTCAAATCATGTGCAATGAAAAACATCTAAAATATCAAAAAATTCTATGGCGCGATTCACCTCAAAAACCCTTAGATGAGTACGAACTGACCACAGTTACTTACGGTCTCAAAGCGGCACCGTTTCTCGCTATGATGACTTTACGTCAGTTAGCGGAAGACGAACGATCAAGATTTCCAGCTGCTGCCAAGGTCCTGGAGGAAGATTATTAAACAGATGACCTGTTGTCAGGTCATAGCACCTTAGAGGGCGTCATACAGCTTAAAAAAGACCTTACGAATTTACTGAGGTCAGGGGGATTCGATTTACGTAAATGGGCATCTAACAAACCAGAAGTCTTAGGCAATATAGCATCCGACAATCAAGAACCATTTGAATTCAAACATCAGGAATCAACTAAGACGTTAGGCCTGAAATGGCACCCCTCTGAAGATCAATTCATGTTTCAAAATAAAATAAATACTGCGTCAACACGAACTACCAAGAGATCACTCCTATCAGATATTTCAAAAATCTTTGATCCTCTTGGGTGGTTGTCTCCGCTTTCTACAAAACTCAAAATCCTTTTCCAAAACGTTTGGACTATGGACCTTCAGTGGGACGACCAAGTACCAGAAAATATCAACTCTGAGTGGCAATCAATTAAAGAAAGTCTACCAGAACTAGAACATATCAAGGTTAAAAGGTGGTTACAGACACACAAGGACGAAAATATAGAGCTGCATGGTTTTTGCGACGCCTCGAATAAAGCCTATTCTTGCGTCATATATATCAGATCAAATATCAGTCAAAATCAATCAACTATAACTATTGTGGCGGGAAAATCGAGACTTGTACCTGTACGAGCCGAGCTGAAAAACATTTCATTACCAAAATTGGAACTAAGCGGTGCTCATCTATTATCAAAATTGGTAAAAGCAGTCCAAAAATGTTTACCGAATAATAATGCGACTGTATACGGTTGGTCGGACTCAACGGCTGTACTTGGTTGGCTCCAAGGTGACCCTGACCGCTGGAAACCTTTTGTAGCTAACAGGGTCAAGCAGATTGTCGAAATTATCCCTAAAGAAAAATGGAACTATGTAAAATCAGCCGAAAACCCAGCTGATTGTGCCTCTCGAGGGTTGTCTGTCGATCAATTACGAAATCACTCTCTGTGGTGGCACGGACCGTCGTGGTTAACATCATTCAAAGAAAATCAAGAAACCAGACCAACTTACACCACGGTAGAGGAAGCCAAAAAATCAGCACAAATCAATGTTTCTGTTTCGACACCTCAAACAGATGACATCGCACATAATTTATTAAATAAAAACAGCAACTTCAATCGAGCTATCAGAATACTCGCTTGGACGTTACGAGCAATATCACGCAATCAATCAAAACCAAAATACTTAACAATAACAGAAATGAAGAAAGCTAAAAACATTTTGATCAAGAGAGTACAAGAAGAAGAATTTAGTGAAGATATTATCAGTCTCAAGAAAGAAAATCAAGTTAATTCGAAGAGCAAATTGGTGAAATTGAATCCCTACTTAGATAAAGAAGGTATGCTACGAGTTGGCGGTCGACTCCGTAATGCGAATATCAATCAAGAAATGAAACATCCGCTTATCATACCCTATAGTAGTCACCTTACAGACTTACTTATAGATCAAGGGCACCGGATGACGTATCACGGGGGAGCTCGCCTTACATTATCATGGCTACGTGAAGAATATTGGATATTGTGCGGTAATCGTGCTGTCAAAAAACGTCTTCGAAATTGCGTCAAGTGCAGACGTCACGAACCAATCAAACACGATCAATTAATGGGAGATCTACCTTTAGCCCGCTGCAACCCTGATAGACCCTTCCAAAAAACAGGCGTTGATTTCACGGGATACATTGACGTCAAAGCAAATAAAGGACGGGGCGTGAAAACAAATAAAGGGTATATCGCTATATTTGTGTGCATGGTCACGAAAGCCGTACATATTGAATTGGTGTCGGACTTGACCTCCTCAGCTTTCCTTGCGGCCTTGAGAAGGATGGCTGCTAGAAGAGGCGCGCCGAGCCATATCTACTGCGATAATGGCACCAATTTCGTAGGAGCAAGCAATATATTGAGTAAAGAATACATCAACCTGCAACAAACTCTCGATACTGAATTTTTCGATGCCATTACTGATATGAAGATCTCATTCCACTTCAACGCTCCGAGTCACGCCAGTGCCGGAGGTCTGTGGGAGTCTGCCGTGAAGAGTCTAAAATTCCACCTCAAAAGGGTCATCGGAAAACAGAAGTTAACATACGAAGAGTATTCGACGTTACTATCTCAGCTAGAAGCATGCCTCAACAGCAGGCCACTCTGCGCTCTTACAGAAGATCCCGAGGACTTAGACTGTCTCACACCATCGCATTTTCTGGCAAGCGGTCCAACACTAACAATCATCGAAACAGAACGAGATCTACGTACTCGGTGGCAATTAACGCAGAAGATCTTTGACGATGTATGGAAAAGATGGCGCACCGAATATCTGTGTCAATTATCTGCACGGAGTAAGTGGCACCATCCCAAAGCTAATCTGAAGATCAATGATATCTTAATCATTCATGACGCAAATCTTCCGTCAGGAAAGTGGCCCCTCGGCAGGATCGTCGACATCCATCCTGGAAAGGATGGCTATATCCGAGTGGTTACCGTAAAAACAAAAAATGGAATAATCAAAAGGCCAATCACGAAAGTATCATTATTACCATGCACCGAAAACCAACCTAATAAACAAAACACTGAAAATATCGAGCAAGCAAATTCGCGACAGCAACAAGCAAATCCAGCACCTTCCAAATTTCGCAACGCCTTATTGACAACTATGTTGTTATTTTTGTTAGTTATCACTCCGATAAAATGCGACTATAAGTTTTCTCCCTTTGATATCAACCAGAGCATTTATTTTGACAAGATGATGAACATGCGATTAGAACGGGAAGAATGGAAAATTATCGTCTACTGTAATATGTCACCATATTGGAGAGGAACAGATCTATTTTTAAAATACATCAATCACCTTGAAAACATCTGTTCCACTGATAAAATAACACAATGCGACGTTATCATATTGCAACTACGTCACGGGTACGACGAACTTGAACATTACAACAGCATGTTACTCGGTCAGCAAAAATACGGAGTACGACGTCGTCGAGGCCTTATCAATGGCGTAGGCTACGTTGCCCATGAGTTATTTGGAATTCTGGACGAAGGTTTTGCACAAAAATATCAAAAAGATATAGATTTGATCAGAGACAATCAAAAACATCTTGCATTACTATGGAAAAATCAGACGTCCATAGTAGAAGCTGAACTTAATGTCATCAAGAGAGTTGAACTTTCTATGTACCAACAACATAAGCTCATACGACAATATATGAACAACATGACAGCGGCAGTTAAATTATTAAAGGAAGAAATTCAAAAAACAGATATGAAAAATGATTTTACCTTATCAGCTGTAATAGCAAACAACATCATGATGAATTTAAGAAGTATACAGGAAACGCTGGTACACACATTAACAAACATCTATTACGAAAAGTTCAACTTCCATCTTTTAACACCCGAGCAACTAAGAGAAGAACTGAACATCATAACTGGCCAGCTACCAAAAGACCTGACTTTACCTGTAAATAATATTCAGACAGAAGTGGCTAAGATATTCCACTTACTTAAAGTAAAGGCACGGACTACCAAGGAATATCTTATTTTCGAAGTACGCGTTCCTTTGGTTAGCCGCGACAATTTTGAAATTTATAATATTATTCCAATTCCAAAACAATTAAGCAAAAGCATGGTCACCCTAGTGCCCATCTCGTCGCATATAGCGATAAACATTCAAAAGGATTCATATATCCCTATGACCTTGGCTGACCTACAAAAATGCGTAACCTACGACTCCAACGAATACATCTGTCCCCTGAAACGGCCTATTTATCAAATGACATCAGACGACAACTTGTGCATCAAAAATCAGACTTCTAACCAATGTGAAACAGTGTCAACAGTATGCCGAGACATGTGGACAGAATTACACTTAAATAATTCTTACATTTACTTTTGTTGTGGACAATGCATCGCGCGAGTCATATGTAGAGATAAAATTACATCCGAACACCTCAGCAAGGCCGGAGTCATGACATTGAATGATGGCTGCATAATCAAAACAAGCACATTTACTATCTACTCTGGAAAATCTCTATCAAACTCTTTGAGAACAGCAGTAGATGTCTTGGATGTCGAGATACCACCCATCAACAACATCATCAACCTCTCGATTCCTGTTCCTTCCATATCAGAAGATTCGAGTGAAAGGAGAGAGAAACACACCCTGCGAGACATCGGTGCAAGGATCAACGACCTGAAATCACCAGAAACAAATATACTGGCTAATACTGGGTGGCGCAAAAGTACTGGCACTAAAGAAAATACTTTTATTTTTTTTATATGACATTTTCTGTCATTCTGTTGTTGAAAATTGTGTAGTGAACAAATGTAAAATACACTGAAAATAAACATGGACCGTTTTACTCCCCAAGAACGTGGAATAATTGTGTCAATGTTCTTACGGAATAATTCATCAGTGATAAGAACACAACGTGAATTTCGTCGACGATTTCACCACCGTCCGGCACCGATTGGTCGCACAATTCGACGCTTTGCCACACGCCTTGAAGCAACTGGCTCAACATTGGATAGACCTAAGTCTGGGAGACCAAGAACAGGCCGTTCAGCTGAAAATATCGATGCTGTGCGCGAAGATGTGGAAGAGTGTCCAGAAACATCAACGAGGCGACGTGCCACGCAATTGGGCATTTCCAGACGGACCCTGCAGCGTATTTTGGTGAAAGACTTAAAGATGTTCCCGTATAAAACTCAAATGACTCATCAGCTGCTGCCTGCTGACCACCGAGCTCGTCTAGATTACTGCCAGCGCGTCATAAACCTCAACCTTGAAGAGGATGATTTTCCTTCAAAATTGGTTATGAGTGACGAAGCGCATTTCCATCTCTCAGGGCATGTCAATAAGCAGAATACTCGGTTCTGGGGCACTGATAATCCGCGCATTATTCAAGAAACACCTCTACACCCACTAAAAGTTACTGTATGGTGTGGCATCTGTGTTGACAGAGTGATCGGACCCTATTTTTTCGAAGACGCTGGAGGCAATGCGATAACTGTCACTGGAGAACGCTACAGAACCATGTTACGAGAGTTTTTGATACCCAGTTTGGACGAATTGGGGCTGGAGCACATCTGGTTTCAACAAGACGGCGCTACGGCACACACAGCGCGCGACACTATGGACTTAGTGAGGGACGCTTTTCCAGGCCGAGTTATCTCTCGTTTTGGCGATTTGCCTTGGCCTGCAAGATCACCCGATCTGACCAGTCCAGACTTCTTTCTTTGGGGTTTTTTGAAATCTCGGGTGTATGTGAACAAGCCACAGACTCTCGCAGCTCTAAAAGAAAACATTCGTCAAGAAATAACGAACATATAGCAGGAAGTGTTACGGCAAGTTATGCAAAATGTCATAAATAGGGCTCAAATGTGTATCAACTCTGGAGGTCACCATTTAAAAGACATCATCTTTAAATCCTAATGGTACGAAATTTAATGGCACAAATATACATTTAAAAAAACCTAAATCTAGTTTTCTAATTTAGAAAAAATGTTATAGCTGAACCAAATAGGGTCTTTACTTTTGCGCCACCCAGTACAATCTCATATCATGACGTACACCACTACACTGTTATATACTTGTTGGTGTGTGTAGTGGCGTTAGCCGGTATTGTCTACACCGCGCGTCGAATTCGCAAACGCTGCGTGCCCGTGCAATCAGATCTCTCTCATTCTGCATCTCTTCGGGGGGAGCCCAGCGTACATTACGCTGTGGTTGAAGAAAGGACAACAGCAGCCGGCCCTTCTGACAAACACAGGGACAGAGCAACATCGCCAGTGATACAAAAAACATTTGTGAAAGTGAAATGAAATTTTTAAGTTTCTTATAACTAAATATATTGTAAAATGAAATATCTTAAGGTCATTTGTATCATGGATAGTTCTTATCATTCATCTCATCTCGCGCCCAGAGCATGTACGATGCATACAGCGTACATTTTGTTTGTGTCAGCATCTTACGCGCACCGCGCCGCGACCCATTTAGTACCACATTATCATTCATCGCGCGTACTCATATCAGTTCTATCAATAAATCATTTATACAAATATCAATCGTGTATATCAATTAAAAGGTGTGTGGTTTAGAGATAGACCATACAAAGTAATGTACGGCGATAAAATCTTATGGAAATCAAACATAGGCCACACTAAATAAGGATTAATAAAAATGTACAAAAAAATTTTGTGCTACTAGTTAGTGCACCAACCTAAATTAGGAATACAACAAATAGAGACCCATATTTTGTACGTAGTACATTTTAGTGCGGTCCGGGAAGTTAACATTCTGCGTGACGTAATATGTGGACGGCCGCTCATCACGCAAAGTGGTCTTTGGTGTAGCGGCCCCGTGCTGTGTGCACCTTGTTATTAGAGCTAGCAGAGTACATACGTGGCAGGCCTTCCCGCACAGCTCGCACACGGAGTGCGGGCGCGGGGCGCGCGGGGCGCGCGGGGCCGGCGCGGGGCGCGGCGCGCGCAGCCCGAGGTGCACGCGGCGGTGGTGCAGCGCCAGCGAGCGCGCGCACGAGAACGACTTGTCGCACTGCAACCGACAACCGCGGTCTAGTAATGACGGTTCTGAGCGACAGAAAAGGATAGCAGCATAGGAAAGGAGACACTTTCCAGGCCACGTTCCATTAAAATTATACAGATGGCGCTGTGCCACGCTAACAGCATGTTTATATAAACCTTAGCCTAAAATTTGTTAATAATTTAAAAATCTTATGATTTTGACATAATGACATTTTATTTGTTCTTGTTTGTTGTTTACTCTTGTCAACTATTTTGTTTTGTTGTGTTGTGACTTGTGATCGTGTCGTGAAGAGGTCTAAAGTCAATAGAAAGAAAAAATTAACACGCTCGATACACCAACAGAAACTATTGAAAGAACAGCTAAACAAGGAAAACAGAAAGAATAGGAAAATAGAAATTTCAGTAATATTTTTTTTACTTAGTTACTCTTTGGCCAGGCTAAGATTCATAATCATGCTGCCAGCGTTGCACAGCGCCGTCTCTGTGATTTTTAAGGAACGTATCGTTGAAAGTCCCTCAGTGCTGTTCCGTGCTGACAGATGCGTCCCAACCCTAAACATACGCATCGAACGGAACGACCATTTATCTGTTGTACCCTATGGTTGACTGGGAGAGAACGCCTGTAGGGTTGAGTCCCACAATCATTGTTAAGATTTTATTATTTTTAGGGTTCCGTACCTCAAAAGGAAAAAACGGAACCCTTATAGGATCACTTTGTTGTCCGTCTGTCCGTCCGTCCGTCCGTCTGTCAACACCCTTTTTCTCAGGAACGCGTGGAGGTATGAAGCTAAAATTTATATCAATTACTCAGGTCTACTGTCCCTTGAAGATGTGAAAAAATCAAACTTCTAAGCCAACGCAATCAAAAGATACAGCCGTTTATGAATGAATGAATGTTTATTTTGCAAGTAACGTGACTCATTTTGTTAGTAATGCTTATAGACTATGGATTAGTAACATTTAGGTATCTTATAAAAAAAACATTATAGAGGCCACTCCTGCACCACTCCCCCCGACGTGGCGCAGCAGTGGTTAACATACTGACAGTCCAGCCTACTTGCAATCATTTTCAGGATGCTGTGGTCGCTGGCCCGCACCCTGCGCACCAGGGACGCGCATCTTTTGCGCATTATAGTATAAAAGCACTGTGTTCGCGCCTCAGCGAACATCCCTGATGCACTACAGAAGCGAGGCAGCCCCAACAGCATCCTGAACGCATTATTATATTGGACACGGAGAGCGCTGTAAGCTTTTTGAGTATATCTAGTCCACAGGCCACACGTATAGAACGATGTGCAGAAAGCTCTAAATAAAGTAATTTTTACTTCCTGCGAACAACGAGCAAACCTGCGGGCCAGCATGTTCGCTCTCACTGACAGCGCTCTCCTTTCCCTCTCAATATCGGCATCATCTTTGAGGTCGGGAGTCAACTCATGGCCAAGATATTTAAACTTATATACTCTCTGTAACATGTTACTATTAAGAATAACCGGTGGTATATTGTCATATCGTTTACTCCCGGCCTCAAAGACCATAACTTGGCTCTTTTTGACATTGTATGTCAAACCATGAGAGATAGCATACTCCTCACATATGCCCACCAAGCTTCTTAGACCACAGATAGAGGCGCTCAGCAAAATCATATCATCAGCATATGATATATTATTGACGCAGACGCCATCTATATGACAACCGACGCCTGAGCCGCTCAGTCTTTCTATCAGCTCATTTACATACAGATTGAATAGAGTGGGTGAGCTTAACCCCCCCTGCCGCACCCCACACTCCAAACTGTATGTTCTAGAGAGGGCCCCATCCCATCTCACACTATTGACCTGGTTTCCATACCAATATTTGAAAATATTGATGAGTTCCCCAGGCACATGGGCATTATCAAGTTGTCCCCATAGTACATCATAGGAAACCAGGTCAAAGGCCTGTGATAAGTCCAGAGAACAAGTGAAAACTGGCGTTTTACGTTCCGTATAGTAAGAGATAGCGTGCTTAAGACACAATATGGCACTTTCCGTGGACAGTTTTGGTTTAAAACCAAACTGATTGTCATGCAGATTGACAAATTTGTTTAAATGTCTGTTAAGCACGCTATCAAATACCTTTGAGATTACCGTTGCTAACGATATAGGCCTATAGTTGTTTGGATCTGAGAGATCGCCTGTTTTATTTTTAACAACTGGCACCACTATCGTACGCATCATATCATTAGGCATGTAACTATGTCCTAAACAATAATTAAAAAGCAAAAATAAAACACGTGGTAGATGCGGGCCAGCAAACTTAAGATGCTCAATACTGAGCCCGTCATGGCCAGGAGATTTTCCTCTAGCCATAGATTTTATGACACCAGCTATGTCTTTAGTCATACAAGTTATTTTCCTTTTCACGTCGGATTCAATATTCAGTTTCGATTGTGAGGGCCCGAGTGGTGATTTAGCTGTAAAGCGATCTGCAAACATGTTTGCTATATTTTCAGGCTCACTCACACCACCAACACTCGCGGGCTGACCCGGCCGACATTGCAACTTGTTGGTGTGTTTCCAAAATGAACAAAAGTCATTTTTAGAATGATGCGAGGCTAAGATATCCATCTTAATTTGGGTTTGGTGATCTTGACACCACTTTAAACGAGATTTAAATATTTTTCTAGCCTCACACATTTCATTATACGCGTCACCAGTTGCAGGTTTGCCCTGCAACTCCCATAATTTAAATTTTTGCCTGGCCACCCCGTGAGCCTTAGCCACATGTTTATTCCAGCCCGCAACTACTTTTCTGACTGGTTTTTTTCTTTTGCGACCAACTATCGCGGATTCCTTAAGGGCCTGCACTATATTTCTATACAGTTTGTCTATAACTTTTTTATGACTAGGGTCATTACATACTTTATCACTACAGTTGTGCAGTTCAGTAGGGCAATTAATGAGTCTTAGCCTCTTATGACATTCCTTTTGATACATGTCTATCTGAGTAAATGACCTTTCTCCCCACACAAACTCATTTATACAAGTCTCACTAGAACTTTTCATAGGTAATATAACGTTTAAATTACATTCCATTACAAGTGGATAGTGGTCAGACCAAAAAACGTCATAGGCAACATATACGTTTTGAATAGAATTTAAGGCACCTTTGGTACATACCAAATGGTCTAACCAACGCTTAGATCCATTTATTTCACTCACGTAAGTGTGCGTACTAGATAATAAACCTAATCTATCAAAATCAACACAAGACCACTCTTGATCCGAGCAAAAGTTCAATAGTTCGTAATAAAATTGTTCATGAGGATGGGCATTATAATCTCCCAACATATACACACAGTCTACGCTACAGCTGTCTATAATAGCACTCACCGAACTCAGTACATCCGTAAACTCCACTAGGTTCGCTTTTTCATCCGTGGGCATATAAATACACATCACTAGAAAAGATCTTTCTTTTAATACCACCTTTATCGCGCATATACGAGGATTATCACACTCAATGACTGACACATTATCGAAAACACTTCGCCTCCAGAGTAGGGCTACGCCACCAAACGGTCTGCCACGAAGCAAGCCCGCCGTTGAGTCGATCGCAGAGACCCCAGTACAGCTAAAGTCATCACTTATTGTATTCAGGAAAGGGATTTCTTCGTTAAACAACCATGTTTCTTGCAACGCTATTATATCATGTGTTTTACACAGGTCACGTATATTATCTATAGAACGTTTAACATTTTTACAATTAAAGGTCACAAATCTATATGTGCCCATTTTATTAAGCGTTGTTTTTTTTTTTTACTTATTTAAGCTTAATCTGCGCAACCTGTCCCAATCTACTGCAAAGTTTTATTTATGTACGAGTAGGTAATTGTTTGTTTACTTATTTGCTAGAGACGGGCCGTCTTCGTTATCCGAAGTATCATTTTTGCGTTTCAATTTAAAATTGACAAAACGACGGAAAATAACTCCCTTTGGCCATAATTTCTCATCCAGAAACAGTGCGAGCTTGTTCTGTGCTACGAAAAATTTAAAAGCTTTATAGTCGCATTGCCGTTTGATAGATATTTTTTCTAGCTTAACCACTTCCTTAGTCTTATTGGAAATGTATTGTACGATGTCATTTTCACACGAACTTTGATGAACATTTGTTATAAATACAGGTACTTTTCGTTCCGCAGCTCTAAATGTTTCTTCGTCTCCAACTACCACTGTCCCTGATTTTCCTTCTATGCGGTTTTTTGATTTTTTTACCTTTTTCTGGACGACCACCCATTCGTTATTATCCTTTTTGGCTACACGAGCAAACGATTCTTTATTCGGTTCTTTACTAATCAGCTGATCGATCGGCCGCTCGACAGCGCTGAGTACATTGCGCTGTGAGTCATCACTTGTTCGAGCGCAGTCCGATACCCGGCCCGCGCTCACTTCGCCGGTACCTTCAACTTCTCTCGAGTTAATAGTTCGATAATGCAAACTATAATCGTTCGGTAATGATGGCTCAGGGCTAGGTTTGCTTACTTCATTATCCACAAGCGACTCCTCAAAAAGGAGAGACCTATAGGTCCACTATCACGATAGGCGCCTCTTTTCATGTTTATTTTAGCTGATGAAAACGGCGGCGAATAATGTTTTACATTGAGACACTCATTCTTCACAGATTCCAGCTGATCAATTGTTGCATAGGACGTCTTCATTTGCGTTATATCCGACTGTACCAACGCCAAGTCTTTCAACAGCTTGGATACGTCCAAATGGTCCATAGTAATATTTGGCAATTTCTCCAAATTTCTGGCCACAAACACAGGCAGTTTATCAGGCTCCGTTACTTTCAAAAAGTACAGCATATCGTATAACAATCGATCTTCTTTTCCTTTTCCCTTTCGAGAAATTTTAGGCAAATCTGAAGGCACTGATTCAAAAAGTAACGAATGAGATTTTTTAATATCATCACTCGTAAACGATGCCGTACATATTTTCACCAAGCTTTCTTCGTCAGCCCTGGACAATTTGGCCTTTAAATAGGCCAACAACTCATCTATCACTATGTTACAATTAGCACATTTTACTGTATTACACGACATTTTTGCGGACTATAGCCTCGCATACGGAAACACGCACGTCACGGGGGAATGCGCGCGCGCGACTGAGATTTATGCCGCAAATTTTCGACACTTGCAAGGGAATCAAAACCTACAGGGTGCTTCCCGTGAACTCAGAATCTTGAAATTTGGTACGAAGCAACGTCTTATAGCATAGATTAAGGAAAAATTACGAAAACCATAAATTTTTAGTTACATCACATAATATATTTTTTTTTAATAATTTTAAACTTACTACCCATTTCCTCATAAACGCGTAGAGGTATTAAATTGAAATTCATACCAAATACTAAACCTTGCAGGTTTGTACGGAACCCTCGGTGCGCGAGTCCGACTCGCACTTGGCCGGTTTTTTTTTAATAATAGAATAATTCTGTCTCGCTCGCGCATTATATAACGTCTAACAATATACTGAAACTAATTTAAGGGTGAATGCAGTCTGTGATATTGAATATTTTTCCCCAAGGATCATGTACTCTGTCACTGTGTCACTTATCGAAATTTAAACAATAATTTTTGGCTTTCCATACAAACTCGGATTAGCTGATAGGCCGACTTGTATGTGAGGTCAAAAATATTCTTCATAATTCATTACATGTTCCTTGGGGAAAGTTGGTCAGTATCATGGACTGAAGCACCCTTAGAATAGCTACGTTAAATACTCGTAGTGCGACGTAATACGCGAGCGAGAGAATGGTTTTCGTCGTTTCGTTCGATTCGTCTGTTTACTGGCGCGGCTTGTACCATATCATGATTATAATTTCAGTAATAAGAACGCTATTTGACTCAAAAATCAAAATGAAAATAATTAAGTGTTTATTTTCGGTAAATAGCACAGTTATAATAGATAGTAGTTGGAGCCTACTTTTAAGTATGAAAATACTTGTGCCAGTAGGCTCCGCTCTTCCATAACGCTAAATATTATGAGTACCTACCAGCTAAACAAATTTTATTAACAATTCAAACAAAATACATAGTTGTGTGTGTGTGGGGGGGGGGGGGGGTGTGTGTGAGTGTGTGTGTGGGTGTGTGGGTGGGTGTGTTGTGTGGGTGTTTGTGTGGGGGGATGTGAGGGTGAATGTGCATGTGTGTGTGTGTGTTATAGTACCAATATAAATTTTAGGTGATACATAGATTCTCACTACTAATGAAATTCTCCATTTCATCATAGCTCAATGGTTTAAGCCAGTTTATTAGTAGTAGTTTACATTCACGTGAAGTTTTGTTATATATTTTTAATTCTGTATTTATTTTATTGTATATTTTAGCAGAGCGACCATTGTATTGAGCTCTTGCAAATTCCGTCTTATAAAAGGGAACACGTGCTGGAGTCTGTATTCTTCTACTAGCAACTTGTGAATTAAAAGGTAAGGTTTTGTGTTTCTTTAATAGCATTTGAAGTACGTATAGCTTTCTTATTGATAATAAATTACATATTTGATAGAGATAACTTGTTGAGAATGTTCTTTGTTTAAAGTACATTACTTTCAGGAGGTATCTTTGTGCTCTTTCAACTTCTAGGAATCTAGTTTTCAGGGCTCCACCCCATACCGGGACACAATATGTTATGACGGACTGAACCAGGGAGACGTAAATATTGTTAAGAAGTGATTGAGGAACTATATTTCGAAGGTTTTGAATATCAATACAAATTTACGTATTCTTCCCGATAGTTGCTCTATTTGGGGATACCAAGAGAGGTTTTGATCCACTACCACGCCCACGTATTTAGTTTGGTTCACCTTAGTAATCGAGGAGCAATTACAATTTAGAGTCTTTTCACAGGAGTGAATTTTAATGTCAAAATTTTCGGGAGGCTGTGAGTTAATTATTCAGGTTGATTTTGAAACACTGAGCTTTATTGAAATCTTGGAATCAGAATCACTAATAGAACACAAAATAGCAAGAAAAAGAATACTTTGTTTTAAACTATTTTTCATTAGGAAAAATCCCCACATTTGCAATACATGGCTAATTATTAGTGTCAATGACCTCGCTGTCGCTCGATTCTTCTGTATGACGGCTCTACAGCCGTACCTACGTACCGGCGGCGCGCGGGGCGTGCGATCATATGGCGGTCGGAATCACTGCGATTGGGAATTTGCCGTACAACTTTGTGGGCTTTTATCTTTGGTTGTTATTATGAAACAAGCTAATTGTAAGAGAACATGTATATTTTATTTAACGCATAGAGTACTTTCCTTGAATATAGCTCAGAGGGTCAAAATCATCCTGTATATACTAAAACAAACATAGTTGGTCTTGGAGGTATTTAGAGTAAGCAGATAATGTTTCAGCCAAGCCTGCACCTGAGCCATCCCGTTTTCAGCAACACTATGGCGGTATCATCTGCATATGAAAATATTTTTGCTTTCTTTAATGCCATGTTGCACAGGTCATTAATGTAAATGAGAAATAGAGTCGGGCCGAGTACGCTTCCTTGCGGAACGCCATAAATTACGCTTTGTCCTTCACTTATACAGTCATTTAGCTTTACTTTTTGAATTCGATTTGATAGATAGTCTTGGAAAATAGCCAATTGTCGGCCCTTAATGCCGATTTTTTCTAATTTTGTAAATATGATGGAAATAGAGACGGTATCAAATGTCTTCTTGAGATCAATGAAACAAGATAAACACTTTACGCCTTTATCTAAGTTATCAATTATAACAGAGGTCAGGGAAGTCACCGCGTCTTCATTAGAGATTCCTCTTCTAAAACCAAATTGCGAGGTAGAGTATATTGTAGGTTTCAAGGTAATTTAAAAGTCTGATATTGAGTAGTTTTTCTATTATTTTTGCCAAAACTGTAATAACTGATATAGGCCTGTACTTATTGATATCGTCTCTACTTCCACCCTTGTGAATGGGAGTAATTTGAGATTCTTGTAATTTTTCCGGAAATATACCCTTTTCAAAGCAGAGATTTACCAAATGAACTATAATGGGAACAGCGTCATCCTTTATATATTGCAGATACCGGGTAGAGATGTTGTCCCATCCCGGGGCACTGGGCACAATAGACATTACTTCATCATAATCAGTATTCAACAAACAGAATGATTGGGGTTGAGCGGGAAGATTGTTAAGGTACGTATCTATATCTTCTCTAGAAACAGTTGACATAATATCATCTGCAAGCAGATGTCCAATTTTTGCAAAAAAAATGTTGATGTAATTTGCTGATTCAGTTGGTGTTGTTTTTAAATCTTTTAATTCATGGTTGGACTTTTATTTTTACTGATATATGTCAGTGATTTAATGTTATTCCAAAGTAATTTATTGTTTTTTTATTGTGCTATTAATTAAGTTTCTTTCATAATTACGCTTTATTTTTTTGATAAGCTTATTGCAGAAGTTTCTATACCTTGTATAAGTAATCTTTTTAATAAATAAAAAAATAAAAATAAAAATTTATTTATTCAGACAAAAACGTCCATTTAGTGTTAGTATAGTACAGAACTTACGAAACTATGTTAGTATATTTTATAAATATATTTTAAATATTTTCTTGTCCCACTGGGCGACCCCGGGACAACCGCATGAGCATGTACCCAGTGCCGCACAATTGGACAATCAAATTTATATCCTATTACCCTCAGAATAGTGTTGGCACCAGAATAATGCCATTGTCCGGGTCCTTACGCAACTCTTTGTAGTTTTTTACGATTTTGTATACATTTGAGAATACCTTTTGTCATCCAAGGCTTGATCGTACGCTGGCTTTTTGGAACCGTTTTAATAGTGGTATTTTGTTCAAGAGATTCAATTAGTTTGTATAAAGTTATTAGTTATTAAATTGGGATAAAAGAAGCTGAGATAATTTTTTTCCTTTTTAGGTATATTAATGCATTTTCAAAAATTATTTTTTTGACAGTTTTTTCTGAAGATTTATTTATTTTTCTTTTATTTTATAGAATATTAATATTGATATCACCAGCAATGACAAGATTTTTAACAGAATTTATTTTATTTGTATATTCACCTAATGAATTTGTAAAGCTTTCAGTGTTGGTGTTCGAAGGAGAGCGGTAGATACCAAGGATAGGAGATCAAGAATCTCAACTTGCAGACAAGATGCCTGTCAACGATCAACCTTACTTCTTTAATTTTAGGATTTAGTTTTTCCTTTGCATATATAACGATCCCATCATTTTGATTTAGTTGGACTAAAGTTTGACATGCAATGTAGTTATTTAATATAGAAATAGGTTTATTTCGATAAAGGCGACATTCCGTTAAAATGATGACATCAGGTTCAAAAGTAAAAGACGATACATTCATCATAAAATCATCAAAGTTACCATATACATTACGGATATTCTGTGCAATGATTGTCGGATCGTTTTTATTAGCTTGATAGTATTTAGTGAGTTCCGAGACATCGCATGAAATTGACCGAGCAATCTCAAGATTGTCCATTTCGGTTATAGTTTGAATCGTATCACTCATTTAGATATATTAAAAAGTATGTAGAGTACAGATCGATAGTGCATATGTGTAAATCTATAACAAATTTTGTATGTTTGTTTATTATTGTATCGAAGCCAAATTTAGTAATATGTATTATTTTTTTATATTTGGTAATTAAGTAAGTCCTAGGATAAAATAATGTATTTTTGGGAATTATTTTATCATATTTGCTAGTATTTAATATTTTTAATGTATATTTGTAAATAGTTAGGTATTTGTAGAGTAAAGTAAAGCGGGGTCGGTCTGCTTTTGATTTTATAGGTTTGTTTAAAATTTTAATGTTTAAAAAGTGTTTTATTGTGTTTATATCAGTTTGACTTCAACAAACTATGACGTCACGGTTAGGTTTTCGTACAAATTCTGTAGAAAACGTTTGTTTCAGCGTTAAGAAAAGGTATCTGATTTTGGAAACTAGCGGATTGTAATAAGAACGGTATACGGTATATAGAGTATCACACGTACCTGGTCGCAGCGCGCGTGCGCGGCGCCTCGCTCGCGCGGCGCGGCGGGCGGCGGCGCGCGCTGTCCGCACGCGGCGCACGCCCTGCACGAGTAAACAAGTCAACTCGACCCGAACAAACATACATACTAATATTCGGTAGTACTTGACTACATTTTTTTTATTATTCACATAATCTGAAAACGAAATTTATGTTTCTCCTTTCAAAAAAATTTTAAAATCTGGTGGAAAGACAAAATGGTCAAGTAATAGAAAAAGGATGCATGTATAGAAATGTGACGTCACTGCTACTAGGTTCCGCGCGTACGAATGAGATAGATAGCGAGCTATCCCCACCACATCACGCTCATATTTGAAATACTTATTACTGTTTCACTAAATAAATAATCCATTTTCTCGCTTTTTACTTCAAATTGTGGTTTCCTAAAAAAAAATGTACATACCTATACAAAACCAAACATAGTCAAATACCCAATTGCTAGTTACCTATTGTTTTCCAAAATAAAAAAGGTACGCAATTTAAAACAAAAAAAAGCAAGATTTTTAACGTGTAAGTATATTTTTGAAACGTGCTAATTGAGCCCTTCAATGCGACCCCCCCGGATTCGATTTATTTATTTGTTTAGTTCATTACATTATGGCCTATAGAGGGCGCCATACAAAGAGTAATAATGTACCTTATTTGGCGCCATATTGAATTAAGTGTGACGTCACGTCACATATGCCGCGGACAGCCAGGACGCTTCCAGTGATACCTCATTTAATGAAGTAGGGTACGGTGGATATCATGGAGCATACGAGGGACAGATGAACATACATACATAGCGGCGAAATACATCAATAGGCGATGCGGCTAGCAACCCCTCACTATTTTCGATTAATTTTTTCCATCTTTTAGCTCATCATCACGCTAAAAGTGGCCTTTGGGTCTTGCGGCCCTGGGCTCTGTCTGCCCCATTAGGGATAAAGACGTGATAGTGTATCTGTATAGCGGCGAAAGACATAACCCTCCTTTGGCTTCGCCGGAGTCGGGTAAAAGAATAAAACCTACTGGTCTACTGGAAGACATCCCTTCTGGGATAAGTCCACCTTGTTATTTTATGATGTGTACATATCGCTGATGTACAATAAAGATTTCTAAATAAAATACTACGGAATTGGGTGGGCCTTGGCGGACATTCTGCGACCAGGTTGCAGGCGTTCTGAAAAATGAGAGGGAACAGTACCCGGAACCGAATGTGTGAAGAGAGTCAGGACCGTAGCAAGGGGAGGTCTGTACTGCCTACCGCTGTGGGGAGCAGGAAAAGCTGGTGAAACGGGGAGACGATGAATAATAAAGTAATAAAATAAATAAGAAATGGTAAAAAACATTCCACGTGAGAGAGACTTGAACCCGTGACCTTGGTCTACGACCATGCTGTAACCAACTGAACTGTTGAGTACTTTAGTACTACATCTTGAATGCCTAAAAAACCCTATAAAAATAGAATAATAAAGTGTGTCGTACCTCAGGGCAGTGGGACAGCCGTCGCCGTCTGGGAGCGCGGCGCCGCACGCGCACGCCGCAGGCGGCGCGCCGCTCTCCTGCGGCCGCGCACAAACTTTTAAATCATTCAATAAAACACAGTGACCATGAGCGGCTCCCTGCTTAGGCTCCGTACATCATGTCAAAGATTTCAGACAAACCCGGTCGCTAAAACTATGGAACAAAAACTATATTTTGTATTTTTTTTTATTTTAGGCTCGGTAGTTTCGAAGATCAGGGGCGGTTGGAATGGTAATTTTCGTCATCTATCATGAATAAAATCAAAACTATTTATTTGACAATAATAACAACATATATTTGAGATTCTCATAACGAGCCCTTTCATTTGACACAGTAAGGTTTGCAAAACTTTATTTCTTAATTTGTTCCTCGAAAATTAACTTTATTTTAAAAAACATTTATTTTCTTTGCACATCTGTGTTTGGGAATAGGATTACACCATCCTATCAAATTTCACCTAATTTTCCGCCTAATTGTCCAGTAGATTCGGAGCAAATTGGCTATAACAGACGGACAGAAAAACTAAAACAGTGCAGTATAAATTTTTTCTTCTCTAGAGCAACAAAGTTCCGCTTTGTGTTGCATATGTAGTGCAGTTATGATAGAATTGCAGCGTAGGTGGAAGCAAAACTTTTTTTGTCTTATTTCATTTATTTATCAACACACAAAACAGAAGACCACAATTATTATGTATGATTATTGTATCATAATGGACATAAGTATGTATCTACTTATGGGGATAAGTGGCCGCCCATTTTTGAAGTTCATTTATTTAGGTTATACGTCCGTCTTTGGGTCACTGACTTACATAAGTGTACCAAATTTTAACTCTATCGGCACCTTTTAAGAAACGGAACCCTAAACCACAGAATAAATAATACTAAAGTACAGAAGTCTCACTCAGCAAAGAAATTCAAAGAAATATCTACTCAAGGTGGCTAGCGATATGGTTTAATTTAGCTCACGTCAGAACTCAGCACCTGTTCGTAAAGATACATTACATTCATTGCAAGCCAATTTCGTTCTTATTGTTATATACACACGATTCCTATAACTGAATTTACCACCCGAAGGGGCCGCCTGCACGCATAGTAATAATGTAGGTACATTTTCGACACCTAAACGGGGAGTGACACAGGCCTGCCTAAACATAAGTGGAGCTTATTATGACAGTCTGTTTAGTGGGGACACTGACCTGCAGCGCGTGCGCCTTCTTGATGTGCAGGTTGAGGCCGGTCGGGCCGACGAAGGAGTCCCCGCACAGCGCGCAGCAGTGCCGGGACGGGTGCCGCAGCCGCACGTGCGTCAGGTAGCTCGTGGACTTGCTGCGCACACACACGCACACACAGCTCACACACGGCACACAGTGCTTCCAAAATGGGCCTTTCATACACATACAAATCAGTGTGGTTCTTGTTTTATTTTTACAAAAAAAAAATCTCTTTACTTATAGGCACTATGGAAGTCAAACTTATACGTGGGGCGCACTATAAGTTTCCGGAATGAATATGAAAAAATACTATTAAAGGTACAAAATTTATTTATTGTTTTTCAAAATAATCTCCCTTGGCGTCTATGCACTTTTTCATTCGATGAAACCAGTTTTGAAAACTTTTGTGCCACTCCTCTGTGGTGACCTCTGAAACGTGTTTTTCATACTCCTCGACAGCCTCTTCTGGTGATGAAAATCGTTGACCGCGTAATTGGTTCTTAATTTTTTGGAACAGAAAAAAGTCACAAGGTGCCAGGTCGGGACTGTATGCAGGATGACTCATGAGTTCTACATTTTTCGCCTTCAAAAAGTCGTTTGTCTGTCTGGCCGTGTGAGAACTAGCATTGTCGTGGTGCAGGATGATACGGCGTTTACGGTTATTTTTACGGAGTTCGTCAATAACTTCCGGCAAACAAATGGTCGTGTACCAGTCACTATTCACTGTACGACGATTCTCTAAAGCAACAGTAGCCACGTGTCCAGTTTTATTAAAAAAAGAAGCAATCATCCGCTTAGATGCACTTTTCACGCGCGCCACTTTGGTTGGTTTCGGCTCATCTTGAAAGACCCATACGCTCGATTGCTGCTTTGTTTTGGGATCGTAGCAATAAATCCATGTTTCGTCACCTGTTACTATGTCCCACACCAAATTTGACGCACCTTCGTTGAATCTGGTAAGCATGGCACTGCACCAAGTGATGCGGTCCGTTTTTTGAGCCTCGGTCAAGTTGTGTGGGATCCACCGCGAGCACAGCTTTCTCACACCCAAATGTTTGTGTAGGATTAATTGTATATTATTACCTATTTCTAAGGATGCACGAATTTCATGGTAGGTCACATGCCTGTCTGTTTCAATCATACGGCGCACAGCATTGATGTTTTTGTTGGTCACAGCGGTGGACGGCCGACCATCGCGAGATTCGTCACTGAGATTGATACGACCACGCTTGAATTCTGCAAACCAGCTATAAACAGTTGTCTTGCATGGTGCTTCATTGCCAAAAGCTGTTTCAATCCGAGCGATGCTCTGTTGAGCTGTCAAATTACACTTAAAATCGTAGAAAATCATACTACGAAAATTTTCCCGAGTTAAATCCATGTTGATGCACACACAATTTTTTAAATGGCGCCACAAGGTAAAAACAAAAGACAGTCAGATGAAACAAACTGCATTCTACAGCCAAAGAGTTCTATTTTCAAATGTTGCAATAAATTTTTAAATATTGTTTATGTAAGTGGCCAGTTCCGGAAACTTACAGTGCGCCCTATGTACTAAAGTTGTTGTTTTTTCATGCCAAAATATAATCAGTAAAGAAACAAAATAAAAAAACCACACTTTGATTTCTATGTGTATAAAAGGCCAATTCAATTCAATTCAAAATATCTTTATTATCATATGATATTTATAATTTGTTTTGTTTTGGACAAATGTTGACGTCAAATCGTTACTTACAGCTAAGTTTACGCCGCTTCCTCGGCGCAAGTGCAGAAGAAGCGGCAACAAACTGCACTGCAGGTTTTCTCCAAAGACGTCAACTAACAAACTTAAAACTTAAAATTAGTTATATGGATGGACGGAGATTACATTGTTTGTTATGTCATAATTAAATTGAATTATAAGAATTACGAAATTTAAAATAATGTCAATTTTCGAAGCACTGTGCGGCGGGGGCGGATCATCCTTAAGAGGCTTACACCGGCTAGAAATGCTCGCACACATTGAAACCGTTCGTTTGAGTTGAGTCATCTTTTTCATTACAGTAAGGGAGAGCGAGACGTCCGTACGAGTATAGCATCAGGCCTCGGCCGGTACAATAGACGCACGGGCGATGCGCGCGTGTGAGTGGACTTTTCATGCTCGAAATTATATTTTAGCTATTTTCTTACAATATATACATTTTATTAAAAAAAGTAAACAATACTTCGTTAGTATGTATCTTGATACAAAAATTCATAGTGTTCAGTTCCCATACATTTTATTACAGTACTACTCGTAAGTACCTACTGTTGTTGTGTCACGCATTCGGGTTTTTTATTTTATTGTTTTTCTATAGAATCAAATTAATAGCACCATGTTTTGAGAACAGAACTTCGGCAGCTTATATCCTAAAGAATATCATACATTATTTTTAACTATTTCAATGAAGTGGAACTTATAGTTTTACTCAAAATAAAGCTCTCGTTTAGGTCACCTAAGCCCCTTACGGCAAACTAGGCACGTGTCCAGGGGCGCGAGGTAGTAAATGGGGCGCGGAAAAATTCCCACCCCTCTCCTCCCGCAGCCCCCGATCTAGGAGGGATCCTGTTGTTAAATGTTGTATTACAATTTAATGTTGTAGCTAGATGGAGCTACTAGTTCGAAAGAAAGTATTTTCGTAATGGTGCCGCTTATTTTCGGAAAGATGGCGGTATAAGCGTTCATTTTCTACGAACAAACAAGCGCCATCTCTGACTTTTCGTGGATACCGTCAGCCAAGTACCCAGCATCCTTTGCATGGCTAGCGGGGGAGCTAGTAGCGACATCTAGAAATAACACAAGGTCCCTGATGGGGCAGGCAACACATTATGAATACTGCGACTCTAAGCTGACAGCGCCCGCCGCAACACCAAAGGCGAGCTTTAGCGTGATGGTGGAAAAAATTCGTTTAAATAGTGTCGGGTCGCCGGCAACACAAGACTGCGCTGTCTGCCCCATTCGCGGTAAAGACGTGCGATTGTGTCTCAAGTAGAGCACTCACCCGAAGGCGGCCCCGCACAGCCGGCACACGAAGGTGTGGCCCGCGTGCCAGCGGGCGTGCTCGCGGGCGCGGCTCCTGGGGAAACATATTAGGTCCTTACATATGAAATTGCCGATTTTCAATACTGGCAACTTTAAAATCAAATATCTTGCGTTTCATTAAGAATTCCAAATTCAAATTTATTTCGAAATAAAGCCAGAAAAATATTGTTTTAAAATTCGTATTTCATTTGTTTTAACATCATTTGTTTGAGTTTCAACATTGCTATAACAACAACTATGGACTAATTGAAAATTCGCGGTATTTACGAATACGAGTTCCACCGTGGCACCAGTGCTGCAGAAACGACTCGAAGAATTAACGACGTGTATGGACCAGGCACCGCTAACGAACGAACGTGCGTTTTTGGTTTCAACGTTTCCGTTCTGGAAATTTCGATTTACACAATGAGCCTCGTGGACGACCTGATACTCAAGTGAATAACGAAGAATTGAAGGCGATAGTGGAAGTGGATCCATCTCAAACTACTTCTGAATTAGCAGCAGCCTTCGGCGTAAGTGACAAAACGATACTTATCCACTTGCGCCAAATCGGAAAAATTAAAAAACTCGAAAAGTGGGTACCGCACGAATTGACTGAAGCAAACCAACAAACAAGCGTTGCTTACTGCGTTTCTTTGCTTAATCGCCACAATGAGGGGATTTTGAACCGTATCGTGACTTGTGATGAGAAATGGATCCTGTACGACAATCGGAAGCGATCATCACAATGGCTTGACCCTGGAGAACCGGCAAAACCTTGCCCTAAGCGAAAACTGACCAAAAAGAAGATTCTGGTTAGTGTTTGGTGGACCAGTGCTGGTGTTATCCACTACAGCTTCTTGAGATCAGGCCAGACGATTACTGCAGACTTGTATTGCCAACAATTGCAAACAATGATGGAAAAGCTCGCCATTAAACAACCGAGACTGATGAATTGCTCTAACCCACTGCTCCTTCAGGATAACGCTAGACCACACACTGCACATCAAACGATCGCCAAGTTAGAGGAGCTGCGACTGGAACCTCTGCGTCACCCACCATACTCTCCAGATCTTGCCCCTACCGATTACCACTTTTTTCAAAATTTGGATAACTTTTTACAAGGAAAAAATTTCAAATCTGATGAGGCAGTCAAAACCGCCTTCAAACAGTTCATAGACTCTCGCTCCCAGGATTTTTTTTCCAAAGGTATCAATGATCTGCCTATAAAATGGCGGAAGTGTATCGATAACAACGGCGCATACTTCGATTGATTAAATAATAATTTCATTAAAAAAAACTTGTTTCACTTTTTTGATACTGAACGGCAATTTCATATGTAAGGACCTAATAACAAGCTAATTATCTTTTCTTTCTAACTTTTTTTTATTTATGTTTACGTAAATAAACCGGGCAAGTGCAAGTCGGACTCGTGCATTCAGGGTTCTGTCAAGTCAAATCAAAAAATTCTTTATTTTTCTCCACAATCCACATACTTATGAAACTATAAAGACAAAGATGGCACAAATTAGTCTAAGATTGTGAGAGACTGGTGTGTCTGAAATAAGCAGAGCCTGTATCTCAGTTCACCAGCCTCTCCCCCCCAGGAGCTAAGCAGCCCAACACTGTAATTAACAAACTTAACTAAAGTTATTTTTGTCGTGATTAAGACAAAAGACAAAAAGCGAGAGGAAAAATAAATAAACAACAAAAAAGAGATATATCTGTATCTCCGTACAATGTTTTAGGGCGTTGAAAAAACACGTTTCTTGTATGACGACCCCTTTTAATTTTTAATCTTGTTTTTAATACTTGTTATAGCGGCCATAGTAATACATAATCGGTGAATATTTCAAGTGTCTAGCTATTACGGTTCAAAATATAGAGCCCTGTGACAGACGGACGGACAGGCGGACTCTCAGTAACAGGGCCTGCTGGAATCCTTTGGGTACGTAACCCTAAAAACGAATAAAGTAAAAAATTATCGTCAACACGCCAATGAGATATAAAAAATTAATTAAAATTTCCTATATCAAAATTCTTCAGGTAAATTTGGTATTTGGAACAGTCCCATATGAGGGGAAAAGGGAGAGCGGAGGGAGAGCTTTTAGCATTAAATTTATTTATTTATTTATCAAACTTTATTGTCCAAAGTAAAAATATACTTTTAACAAATGGCGGACTTAATGCTAAGAGCATTTTCTCCCAGTCAACCATAGGGATAAGCAGAGAAAATTGTGCGGCGCAAAAGCTATAAATACCTATATAGTTATATCAAAAATACTAAGTACTTCATACACACTATTATATATATGTATATATTATATATAAATATATCAGAGTAAATACCTACTTACACAATACATATACTAATAAATATAATAACAAAGAAATAGCTAATGAAAAGAAGAACTGAATGATGATGACTTTATACAGAAAGGGAGTTTGAAAAGAGGGCGTGGACTTTCCTCTTAAAACAGAATTTGGTAGAAATTTTTCTAATATCAACGGGTAAAGAATTCCAGAGTCGTGAAGCTTGAAGAGAAAATGAGTTTGACATGAAATTAGTCCGAAAAAGGGGGATAAAGAGCTGACGGGTCTCATTAGAACGAAGTTGTCCATCATGAGTGTCTGAAAGGTAGTTATATTTACATTTTAAATATTGAGGGTAATCAGGATTCGTAAGAACCGAAAAGAGAGTACACAGTAACCGAAGTTCCCTGCGTTGGCGGATAGGAAGCCAATTAAGCTCCGAACGATAAGAAGACACATGATCATATTTTCGAAGACAGAAGATAAAGCGAATGCAGTTATTAAGGAGCCGATCAAGTTTATTGAGAAGGTCTACATTGAGGTCAGGATAACACACACCAGCATAGTCAAAGATTGGAAAAATTAAAGCCTGTACAAGTAAGACCTTTGTTTTAAAAGGCAGAAAATTCCTTAGACGGTTCAATTGCTGAAGACTAACAGTGATTGTACGACTAATTGCGGCTATATGAGTGGTCCAGCCAAGCGTGGAATCGATGTATAATCCTAGGTTCTTGACAGAATCCGCCTGTTGTACTTAAAACATTTGTAAATATGTGTACAATAAAGTATAAATAAACGTATTTTGCATTTGTATAAATAACTTTGTAATTTACTATGTAATGATAGCTGTTGGTCATCCGAATGCATAAAATAAAAATAAATAAAAGGGGGCAGGGGCTGTCGTCAATATATGGTCGTTGTCAAGCTGTATGACATCAATGTTGTGCACTGAGACACGCGCCACACACACAGTAGTGCGGACTCACCCCGACTTGGTGACGTACCCGCAGCGCCGGCACTGGTAGCGGCGCTCGTGCGCCGTGGCGGCGTGCCCGCGCAGCGCGCGCGCCGACGCGCAGCGCGTGCTGCACACCGCGCAGCGGTGCGGGCCGGCTCTCTGCACAAAAACTTTGCACTCCACCCAGGCAGGGCTGCCAGATGGGATTTCTCCCAATATACCAGCTGCTCTTCCCGCGCATATTGTAAAAGCCCGAGGAATGGGCAACAATCTAAATGTTGTCCAACAACTCCTCATTATATTGATTCCCTTTTGCCACCTCTCTGCCACCAGCACGCTATGAGTGCCGTTCTAGTCGTGCGACCCTAGGCTCTGTCTACTATTAGGGATAAAGACATGAGAGTGTAATCATGATTATTTGACAAGTGGTCACTCTCCTTATGGTGGCCATGGTTCGTTTGTAATAAAATAATGCGATAGTGACGTCCTTTTTCGATGTCAAACCAAATTAGACTTTATCATTAGGTATTAACGGTCAATGTTGCTTGACACTTAAACGCGGATACGCAGGAACGTACGTCTTGCGTAGGTACCGCTTTTGGAGTAACCCTACAGTTAACTGGCGCAATACACCACTGCTGTAGGTCGGCCGGACGCGCGATGCAAACTCAATAAGGTAATAAGACGCGAAACGCGGATTCACACGCCGAAACCTTGATCTTAACCCACTTGCTGTTCATAAATTAAAACCAACAGACATGCATCATATTTGATCCATGGGACAGGGAACCTGTTATTACGACCAAGCTCTTTCCAACTGAGCTACCACGTGTCCCCGCACGCCGACTTACTCGGGTTGCGGAGGTCAGACAGCAGTTGCTGTGTAAAACCAGTAACCTCGTCCCATCACCTAGAGTAGGTAGCAGACCCCGGGCTCTGAAGCATACCGCCACAGATACTATAACCCTAGCCGTACCGCTGAGGATGCATCCAGGAACACGCTCGGATGATGATGATAAATACAGCAGAACAAAAGATTTAAAAATCTGTGTTCTTAAAATGTTTTTTTTATACCTTTAAGAGTCAAGCTCTTGAAATAAACGCACAGAATGGCGTTTTTTGACAGAAATAATGTAAAGGTTTACCATTGTCTTTTAGTGTGATTTGTCCTTATACATATATTTATTCATTATTTATTTTACACACTAGTCAACATCGTAATAGTCACCGGTGAGCAGGTTTCCTCACAATGTTCTCCTTCACCGGAAGCAAGTGGTGGTAGTTGACAATGACCGTACATGAATGCAAACACAAAGGCACAAGTCGCGCCTAGTGAGGATTGAACTCGTCCCTCTCAGATGCACAGTCTAAACCCATGGTGGCTTGGCCACCACCGCATGCAGTGTCAAAAGGTTTCAAAGTTCTTACCGGATCATGCCTAGCCATATGATTCTTATATGTCACATCTGTCATGAAGCCCTTATAGCAAAACTCGCACTTATACAGTGAATTTATATAATTCAGACTTCCCATGCGTTTCTTCAACTCCTCGACCTGTTCTTCCTGACTCAGAAACATCAGATCCATCTCCGGAGCCCCGTCAAACTCTTCTTTTATCGATGGAACCTTAAGGTCATCGTTCCTCCTTTCAATTTTATTAGACAAAGGTTCTTCGTCACTTGCTTCGCTCTTTATATCATTGGCCAAGTCGACATCCGCATCATAGTCTATGATTTCTTCTTCCTTTATATCCTCTTTGAATTGCATGGAGAAGGCACATTCGATTGTGAAGGGAGGAACTGGGGGGTGGTTGGTGCGGTCTACATGGCGGAGCAAGTCTGTGGTTATCTGAAAGCCAGGTACAGAAGAGTGACTTAAGTTGCTTAAGTAAAGAAGAAAATATGGGTTCTAGGAGGTCATAAATGACAACACCTTTTGATCTTTCTTTGTTATGGAAGAAATAAATACCCTACTCTTAAAAAAAATAGAGTCGACACATCCCGAAATCTAAACTTTTAAAACATATAAATGAAAAAGTCTTTAAATATTTGTTCAGAAATAGGGGCCAGAAAAGCAGAATTAGAACAAACAGGTCACGAAGTGAGAAAGATTAGTCAAAACTGGAGCCACACCTTCCCCGTGTGGGCCAGGTACTCAAGCAGCGTGAGCGAGCGGAGGCAGCGCTCCCTGAACGCGGCGCTCTTGAGCAGCCACACGCTGCAGTGGCTGCACATCTTGTGCGGCAGCCCATCCACTGACGATATCTGAACAAATACAGATACTTTCATTACTTTTATCCATATGATTTCGATTACTAGCATTAGGGGTTGACTTTAGTATCCTGCGGCACGAATTTCTGGGTAATTGTGGGTTCAATCAATTGCTAATAATCTCTCCAAGCCTATCCTAGCTGCTTTTTGCGCGGAAATGCGTAGTTCTTATGCCACGTGTCTTTTATATAATGTACTGCTTCGCACACCGTAAAAGCTACATGGATGTGCTTGATAAAGACCCAGAGAAGTCAGAAGAGGGCTGCCTGTCTATGGCCACCGTTTCTGACTGGTATAGCTACTGTCGGGAGACAGTAGTTATCTACCAGTTGGAGAAGCAGCAGGCTATGGGGAAAATAGGCGGCCCTGGAAAGGTGGTCCAGATCGCTGAGAGCAAGTTCGGAAAAAGAAAATACAATAAAGGTAATTTTAATTTTACTATTTATATTTCAAAATCAATGATATCCTAGCTAGGCTATCCATATATCTATTCATATATCATTTTCGAAGTTAGTTACAGAACCGAATTAGCCTACCCCGACTCCACGTAGTCTTGTCTGCCCTACTCTAGAGAGATTTTTTAAAGCGCGGAGGCGCGGCGGAGCGCGTCGGGCTGCGTGTGGCACTCGCCTTCGCAGCCTCGGCTTGCTGGTCGGCTTCACCAACCAGCCTCGGCCGCTCCGGCTCGCTTGACCCTGCCTGCGAACTAGGTACACGCGTGCAAGTGCCGCGATCCTCCGTGCCGGAGCCACAACAGAAGAGACTGGGTCAAAATCCAATGACCACCAAAAATAAATAGTGCTGAAAAAAACATTGTAGCTAGATTGATTTTTAATGTATTTTTTTTTCTTTGTTTCAGGACGTCGTATCGAGGGCCACTGGATTCTGGGTCTGATAGAAGATGGCAGTGACTGGGTAGTTTTCAGAATGTTTGTTTTTCTTGTAGTTTTTCATTTCTCTAATAAAGAATTATGAAATTTGAAAAAATATGAAGTTGTATGTTAGTTTATAACTTCTAATCTTTTAGCGGTGCTGCTTCGTAGCGCGGGGAGCGTACAACGGCTGTTTCTTCTCAAAAGATGTTTTAGGTCAGGTCACCCAAAGATGCCGAAATTCAAGCTAAGTGGATAAAGTGAAGATGAAAAATTCAGACTCAATAACCGCCCAATTAGGCTGTGGTTTTAAGACCAGCCGGTGCCTGACTTCAATCAACCTTTAGTGGGAATGCAATACAAAATTGGAAGACCTACTAGGTATCTATTCTGAGTACTTACTTAATAATAATTAAACTAACCTGAACGCCAGTGACCGTTTCGTATGCGGAAACTAGCTTATTTGCGAACACGTCGAAAAGTTTGACTTCCGTGGCGAAGCATACGCGACACGCAAATATTTCTTCCATGTTTACAAGAGGTCTTTCACACAATTTTCATTGTTATAATAATAATTAACAAATAAGCATTCCAATTTTGATCTTGCAAAATAACAGACGTGAAGTGGTGAAGGAAGAGGACTGAGGAACTACCAATACAAAAGTACTCTGTGAACTACCACTACTTTCAGTATATACAAAAGTACTCTGTGGGAACTACAAAGACGCTTCTGATTCTGACTTTGACACTATGCTTGGACAAATTTAATGACATTTTGACAGTTTAAATAGCATGGTAGAAAAAATCTACCATGCCATGCACGTGTATAGACCCCATAATAAATTAAAAAGAACCAATCAGGCTAGCCAACATCAGATCACATCTATAGTCAGTCTGTGGCACAGACTACGGAACAGATACTATAATAGTATCAGACGACCGACTGCCATACATATTTTTTTGTGGATAGTGTCTATGGGCGGGGCCTTAATTGAATTTGACATTTGACTTTTTTCAGTCCCGTGACATTTGAAGCAAAGAAATTGTCTATTTTGTTTTTTTTTTAAATAGCAGGTACCTTTTAAGGTTGATTAAAACCTCATATTTATAACAAAGAAAACAACGAAATAAAAAATGAAATATTTTTATTTATGTATAAAATTACGTCGTACGTGAAATATAAAAGGTAGGTACATCGATATAATACTTATTCATTTTTATATAAAATTTAAAGTAGTCCTTTCAGGCAGGGAGGAGCAAATTTGCTTTGTGTGATTTTTCTTATCTGAAAAAAAAAATACCTTTATTTACTTGTTTATAAAGAGGCACAGGTAGAGGTATATGACACTTTTACATGTTAGTCAGGGAGAAAAGAAAATATTGGACTGGTATATTCCATTTCGTTAAAAAATTATTATTTTTCATTATTATTAAATTATTATTCATTTAAAAAATTAAGCCTTTATTAGGAATTCAAAATGTCAGACACAAGTTTAGAGCTTTCGCACATGGGCTAGCATAGCCGCAGCAGTTACTTCAAACAAACTACAAACTTATAGCAGTGAAAGTATTTGGTATGCTGCTATGTATTTATTTATATATTAACAATGAGTTATTGCACTGTTTTGATATAAAATAATTAATAAAATATATGCAAGGGAATTTTCCGTGACGGCCGATTTGACAGGTTCGATATGAAGGGGCCATCCATGCGCGCGCACTGTTAGACGTGCGCTCGACGATGTCGTCATCTCTATGAGATTATTTACAAAGAAGGTTGGCGTACGGCAGGTCCGATACGCCACATTACTCCCCCGCTGAGACCGGTTCACGGTCGATAGTGCTGAAGATGAGCGGGGAATCTGACTACACGTCCGCTCCTTGTCCGTGGAGGATCCTTTTCTTCAGGTGCTGAAGAAGGATGGACGGTTGTCTTGTTTGAAGTTTTATTATCATCTAAAGTAAGATACGCTGGCTTCAGTCTGTCTACAGTGACAGTAATTTCTTTGCCCTGGACTTCAATTTTGTAGGCTTTGGCTCCTCTGTGCAGTACCTTATATGGGCCGACGTATAGCGATTCAAGGGCTCGTCTTTCAGGGCCCCGGCGTAGAAATACGTAATCCGACGTATGTATGTCCTTTGGCACGTAGAAAGTTTTGTTGCCGTGATTTGATGTAGGCACAGGAGACAATCCAGCCATGTGTTTCCTTAGGCGTGACACGTAGTCCACAGGATCCAGATGACTGGCTGAAGATGGATTAAAGAATTGTCCAGGTAGTCTCAGCGGCTCGCCGTAGACCATCTCAGCAGCCGACGCGCCGAGGTCCTCCTTCCAAGCTGCTCGTATGCCCAACAGCACAAGAGGGAGGGTTTCTGTCCACTGCGGGTTGTTGTGGCACATGATGGCTGCCTTCAGCTGGCGATGGAGACGCTCCACCAGTCCATTGCACTGCGCATGGTAGGCAGTGGTGGGGCGATGTTCTGCACCAATCAGTCGCGAAATGGCTTGAAATAGGTGTGACTGGAACTGCTGTCCTCTGTCGGTAGTGATGGTGGAAGGACAACCATGGCGCGATATCCAGTTGGATAAAAAGGCACTGGCACAAGTTTCTGCAGTGATGTTCGCCAGGGGATAGGCGTCAGGCCAGCGGGAAAAACGGTCGACGACGGTGAGGCAATATTTATACCCCTTGGAAAAGGATAAAGGACCAATGAGATCAAGATGAACGTGGGAAAAACGTTCTGAAGGTACAGGAAAAGTTTGAAAAGGGGAAGAGAGATGACGGGAGATCTTGCTTCGTTGGCAATCTGTGCATTGCTGAGTCCAGCGGGTGCAGTCCTTGCGCAACCCAGGCCAAATGAAGCGTTCGGCGATGAGTTGAGCGGTTGCCTTGGTTCCGGGGTGGCTCAAACCGTGCATCTTCTCGAAGACTTTCCTGCGGTAGGAAGGGGTTAGGTATGGACGTGGGTGATTTAATGAGATGTCGCAGTATAAATTGTTCTCAGGCAGTTTCTTGAGGATGAGGGATGATTTCTGCCTTAACAGGTCTTGCAGTTCAGGGTCATGCTCCTGATCTCTTGCAAGATCTGCGAAGTTGATGAAAGATGAAATTTGTTCAATGCGGGACATAGCGTCAGCGACGACATTGTCAGAACCGGATATGAATTTGATGTCATTGGTGAATTGTGAAATGTAATCGAGGTATCTGAACTGTCTGGGTGAGCATCCGTCTCTTTTGGTGGTGAAAGCGAATGTGATGGGTTTATGATCTGTGTAAACCGTGAACACTCTAGCTTCCAGCATGTACTTAAGTATCGGATGCCTTCGTAAATAGCCAACAACTCTCGATCATATGGGCTATACTTCTTTTGTGATGACGAAAGTTTGCGGGAAAAGAAACCGAGAGGCTCCCAGCTGCCGTTGTTGTTCTGCTGCAAAACTGCACCAATGGCTCCGTCGGATGCATCAGTGAACAATGCCAGTTCTTTGTTGACATCTGGATGTGCAAGAAGTGCAGCTTGAGATAGGCAGTTTTTGCAAGCGTTGAAAGCTGATAACATTTCTTCCGTCATGTTAATGGGAGTAGCTCCTTTGATATTGCCAGTGAGGGCTTTGTCGAGCGGTGCTTGAAGTTCAGCAGCTTTTGGTACGAATCTGCGATAGTAATTGAACATGCCCAAGAAACGTCGAAGTTGTTTAGCTGTTGACGGAGGAGGATAGGCTTGTATACTTTCTACCTTTTCTGTTAAGGGCTTGATACCATCTGTGGGAACAGAATATCCTAGGAACTGTATTTCCTCAACGCCAAAAACGCACTTGGCCACGTTAATCAGTAAGCCGTAGTCCTTGAAACGCTCGAACAAGATTTCCAGGTGTTGGAGGTGTTCCTCTTCAGACCTGCTAAAGATCAAGGTGTCGTCCAAATATCCGTACGCGAAATCCAAGCCTTGCAGTACTTCATCGATGAACCTTTGAAAGGTTTGAGCTGCGTTTCGTAGACCTAATGTCATGTACGGAAATTCGAAGAGCCCGAACGGTGTTGTGATGGCATTTTTTGAAATATCAGCTTCTTCGACTGGGATCTGATTATACGCCTTGATCATGTCAATTTTCGAGAAGATCTTGGCACCTGACAGCTGGTAAGTGAAGTCGTTGATGTGCCTAATTGGGTAGCGGTCTGCAATTGTTCTCGCATTGAGAGCACGGTAATCACCGCATGGGCGCCAGCCATCGTCTTTCTTACGAGCGAGATGGAGTGGGGACGACCATGAGCTTTCCGAACGTCGTGCTGTTCCATTCTGCAACATAGCATCAAACTCCTGCTTTGCGATTTTTAGGCGATCAGGGGCCAATCTGCGAGGACGAGCTGCCACTGGAGGTCCTGGAGTCGTGCGGATGTGATGTTTAGTATTGTGCTTGGGTTCTGTGGGCCTACCTGCTGGCGTGGTGAGGGTTGGGTACTGCTTCAGCAAGTCCAGGTATTTGGAGTCACCACTGATGGTCTTGACTGCTTCGGTCTCTGGCGAAGTGCTGTGACGACATGGGACTGTGATCCAAAGCGTTGTGAGTCCGTCAACCAGTCAATGTTGTCGGCAGTCTACCAGAAGATTGTAGTGCTGTAAGAAGTCAACTCCTATGATTGGCCTGGATACCTCAGCCACGATGAAGCGCCAGCGGAAGTCTCTACGCAGGCCAAGATCAAGGCACAAATCCAGAAATCCGTACGTATTAATACGGGTGTTGTTCGCTGCATACAGCTCATACGTAGTACGAGGACGGAACCCTTTGGCCATCGATTTGGGGAATACGCAGAGGTCAGATCCTGTATCAATGAGGTACTCTACCCGGGTCTTCCTGTCGACGACGAAGAGGCGGCCGTTTCCTTGCGGGCAGTCATTTGCCGCCACTAGTGGCTGCCGCTGGAGTTTTCCGGCTTTTTATATGCGCAGGGCGTTGTGCATTTGAAGGCCGCAGCACCAAACTTGCGGTGGTAAAAACATAGGCCATTACCACGTGACCGGGATCGCGAACTAGATCGATATCGTCTGAAGTTGGGCCGACTCTCTCGCGTGGCTAGCTGCTGTACTTGACTGCGCAGCTCCTCTATTTGCTTGGCCATACTCTCCATTATACCTAAATACGGGTCAGCTGAAGAAGTTGTTGGTCTGACGTCACATACCTGGGAAGCGGGCGAGGCGATAGCGATTACTTTATCAGCCAAATCAGCTAATTTCTCTAGTGGTGAGTCGGTCTGCGACGCAATAATTGGCTGTATTTGCGAAGGTAAGCCATTACACCATACCGTGCGTATAAATTCGTCTGAGATTTGAGGGCCCGCCAGATGTCTTAAGTGCCTTAAGAACTGCGAAGGTTTACGATTGCCCATTTCTTCTTTATTCAGGAACTGTAAGATTTTTTCCTCTCTTGGGGCTGACATACGCTTCACCAACTCTCTCTTGAGCGTTTCGTATTTATTCTCTTTGGGCGGGTTCTCAATGACATCTGCGACTTCAACGGCATACTGATGTTCTAAGTAACTACACGCAGTATAAAATTTGGTAGTATCGGCTGTTATACCGGCTAATATGAATTGACCTTCTAATTGTGCGAACCATAGGTTTGGGCGGTCAGGCCAGAATGGCGGAATTTTGACGCCGACTTTAAATGTTTGTTGAAATGTACCTTGAGTTGGTTCGGCCGTTGGGATTCCAAAATTTTCATCCTTTTCCATCTTCGCGAAGTACGGTTGCGGGATCACGTCGGGGTCACCAATATAGCAGTGAAAGTATTTGGTATGCTGCTATGTATTTATTTATATATTAACAATGAGTTATTGCACTGTTTTGATATAAAATAATTAATAAAATATATGCAAGGGAATTTTCCGTGACGGCCGATTTGACAGGTTCGATATGAAGGGGCCATCCATGCGCGCGCACTGTTAGACGTGCGCTCGACGATGTCGTCATCTCTATGAGATTATTTACAAAGAAGGTTGGCGTACGGCAGGTCCGATACGCCACAAACTAATGCCGATGGTCTTACGGTCAATTTGGCCTCCTAGTTTTAGCTTTAAGTAAGACATTTTACTTTAAATATGTACTTACATACTTAAGTACTACTTACTTTAATTCTGTACCTATCAAATAATATAAACTTACGTTCAAGTCGTAAAAGCCGAGTTTGAGCGAGAGGTAAACAAACAAAGATATCCCTAAATAGTTTGAGACAAAGTAAACTGATATGTGCACTTTTGGAATAAAGTGAGTTCTGACTCGGCTTTTACGACTAGCGTGGGTTCTTTTTTTCCAAAAATGGCATAGAAGATTACAATAGTATGAGAATTACGATAATAACTTAGGTACATATTATATGTACTTACAATTGGACTTCACTTCGGATTGTCTTAGGGTAGATACCTTTTATATGGAAGATAGGTTAGGTATTTAATGATTAAACTTTTACAATGGGGTGAATCGATTTGTTCTTTTCATGGTTGACTGCTTGAATTTATTTGCGCTAATACAATAAAATACAAATTATAAAATATATGTACCTACACTAGAATAAACCATTTTATTACCTACTTAAATATATAGAGGTACCTAATCGGTACCTACTTACCAAATACCTACCTACTTCTTTCAATGTTACTCATTCTATGACGAGCAAAAATTCCAATCTACATAACATCAGCACAAAATAAAATGAACTGTCGCTTGTTTATCTTAGAAAACAAAATTATTATTACTTGTTTTAATTTTTTCAATAGTTGACATAATTTTCACAAAATGGCGCCAAGATGAAAAATAGAATTCAAATTATTTCGAAACCAAACAAAGAGTTCGGGGATATTGTTGTGCAGTACTGCCAACCTTTTTGGGTAAGTAAGTGCCCGGCGACCGCGGGGGTGAGGTGCGGTGCGTGAGTTGGCAGGTCATTCAAGGACTCGCCACTAAGAATTAATTTTTTTTTTTGCTATATCTTAATTTTTTAAAAGGCAAGTGAATCGGCCGTGGTCTGTGGTCTGTTGGATAGTGAGTGTTGTATATTTATTTTCTTTGTATTATAAATAATATTTGGAATTGCGTATTAGATAAATAATTTTAAAGTGTCCATTCCTAAAAATCAGCTTTAAAGCTGAACCGGAAAAAAACGAAACCCTTATAGGATCACTCAGTTCTATCTGTTCAGCTGTCACAACAATATCACATCACAACATTAACAAACAACACAACACAACTCACAGCAGTCACATGAGTCACACCACACTCACATCACAATTCACATCACTACACATACACTTTAACTCGGTGACCCAAAGATGGACGAATATATAACGTGATTATATGATTTATTTTTTTTAATTTGGGGAGGGAGAGGGGGGTAAGGGTGATCCTCCTGGTACCACTCCCCCCCGTGAAGATGGAATTTTTCCGAGATATTCATGGTCAAAGTTTGAGGTTATGTCAGTAGCACAAGTGACTAAACGTATCAGTTGGAAGGACTTGGGGGGGTTTTTTTGGAGAGCAGACCATGAAGATGTTGGTCGCAGTTCTAACTTATCCTAACCTATAGGTTTTCCCTAACCTAGTAAAATGGATAAAACTGACCTAGCACTCACCGGCAGCTACCGCGGCTCGTAAATAAATAAATAAAAAAGTCATTTATTGCCAAAAATACAGAGAACCTCTTAATTAAAGTTATGTTACCTATATTCTTATTACCTAATTTTTGGCAAAGGAATGTCTCAGCTTGTGTTACCTCGAATTAAGGCTCGAGGTAACGCTGTTTTTCAGGCACCCCTCTCCCTGAGATCTTGTGCGGGAGGCTATGTGCGATTATGGGGGCTAAAGATTTATAAAATTGTACAAAGGTACTTAACAACTTATTAAAATAAGTGTTCTTGACACTTATTTTTAAAACTTTTATTTTCTTAAAAGCTATAGGTGTGAATAGTCTTTATAGGCCAACAATTAAATGTGTGTATGCGTATGTGTGTGAGCGCGCGCGCGTGTTTGCGTGTGTGTATATGTGTATGTATGTATGTATGTATGTGTGTGTATGGGAATGTGCGTATCATAGATAGGGTTTGTTTTTATACGAATGTTTAGAGGTCTCTTAATCTCAACTCTTTCCAGAAGGCACGTTTCAAATTCTCTGCAGCAAGCTCTCTTTTAAGCAAAGCAATTTTATGTTTTACCTTAAAACATTGTACACTGATTTTGTTTCTAAGGGGAGGAGGTAAATCATTCCATATTTTTGCTGCATTGAATCTGAAACACGTCTTGTATCTTGTGGAGTTGTGAGAAGGGATCTTTAACAAATTTTGCGTAGTAGATCTTAAGCGTAAGTTATTGACATTGGTAACCCAGTTTAGTTTTTCAAATAGATACTCCGGTTTCTTGTTTCAAATTACTCTTTGAACAGAGCAGGCATATAAAAGTTCCCGTCGAGCTGCCATATTTAAAATACCTTTTTTATTTAAATATGGAGTGATGTGTTCTCTTCTAGGTACATTAAAACAGTATCTGATACAGAAATTCTGAACCTTCTGAATAGAATTTTAATTTTTTTTGTTTAATCTGGGCCTGAAGGCAGAACTACAATAGTTAAACGGAGAGAGCACCAGTAGGTCAAGCTCTTATTTTGTATAAGACTTTCAATTTGAAATATGCATTTTTAATTTTACTATTTATATGTTCAGCATACTTCTGCTCCTCGTCCAGAACCAAACCTAAATTACGCGCAGATTTTACTCGCTCCAATATGACATTGTTAATACTGATTTTCTCCTCACAGTCTGCAACGCGTTTAATTTGATGTTTAGTTCCTAGAATTAACATTTGAGATTTATTCGGATTAAGGGTTAATGAATTGTTTTTTGACCATTCATGGAGGTTGTGTAGATCCTTATTAATTTTTTCAACAGCTTCTTTTGTTTTTTCCCATCAAATGAGTAATATATATGTGTGTCGTTTGCATATAAATGGTAACTGCATGTCTTTAGACAATTGGGTAAATCAGCTGTGAATATACTAAAAAGAATTGGACTTAATAGAGATCCCTGAGGTACACCCCGCGAGAGTGACTTTATTGAAGATGACCTTTTACTACCGTCGCTATTATCTGTCGTTACCATTTGTTCTCTGTTAGTTAAGTTTGAAACCAAGCAAGTGTTTTATTTGAAAAACCGTAATATTTTAATTTAGATAAAATAAGTTCAGAATGAAGACAATCAAAGGCTCTGGAGTAATCTAAAAGAATTAATATAGTACTCAAAAGAAGATCAGAAGCACAGTTACATCGTCTGTAACGTGCAAAAGAGCAGTTTCCATCCCGTGACCTTTTCGGAAACCTGACTGATATTTTGGTATAATGTTGTTGTGCTCTACGTGCTGGAGTAACTGATCTAGTAAAATCTTTTCTATTGCTTTTGACAATATTGGCAAGATCGATATTGGTCTTAAATCTTTTAATTCCTCCACATTATTATTTTTAGGTATGGGTCGAACCACTGCTCTCTTCAAACTAGCGGGAAAGTTATTTGTTTCTATTGATTTATTTACATTATCTGTTATTATCGGAAGAGTCACATCTAATGTTAATTTAATCATATCTATGTTTAATTTGTCATGACCTGTAGCTTTAGTTTTAATATGATTTAAGATTTTATGAACTTCTATGTCTGTAGTTAGTTTTAAGTTAAATAAACTAAATTGTGAGTTATTTTTACTATCTGTGTTAAGTTTTCTTAAGTCTGGATCAGTTGTTGGTAGGTTTAAAAAAGTGGTCATTCAATTTCTCATGGTCATTTAAATTATCTGGAATTATAAATTTTTTTGAATTATTTAACTTTACTGTTTTTTTTTAATTTTTCTAAAGGGATTTTGGATTTTAAAGTTTTTATTAATAAAATGATTAAAATAAGCTTTTTTTTCACGATCGTATGTTGGTTTTTTAGGTCACGGTGGTATTTTTTAGAGCTCTTCTTTTTATCTTTTTGGTATTTTAAAAAGGCTTTATTGCGGAGGCTCATCATCAATTTTACAGTGTCTGTAATCCATGGCTTGGGGTTTTCTTTAACGTTTATTCTGCTTACAGGCGCATGTTTATCAAATAATTTTAATAAAAGATTATCATTTAAAGTTTCTACCATTTGATTGACATCATCCATTTCTAAAATAGATTGTCAAGATATAGAACTAAGATCCGTGTAAAAGGAGTCATGGTCAATGCTAGATAAAAATCTCTTGTATTTTACTCTTTTAATAGCCTTAGGTTTTTTAATATTAAAATCCACTAAAACCATACCATGATCACTTAAGCTCCTGTTATGTATTACTTTAACACCTTTATTAATATTCGGGATATTGGTCATGACAACATCTATTAATGTTTCTGTTGCATCTGTAATTCTAGTTGGTTCATTTACAAGTTGGGTAAAGTTATGATGATGGCACAGAGAAATCGTGTGTGTGTTGTGTTGGTCGCAATTCTAACCTAACCTAGCTTATAGGTCTTTCTTAACCTAGTAAAATGGATAGAACTGACCTAGCTAGTGTTGGTCGCAGTTCTAACATAACCCAACCTATAGGTTTTCCCTAATGACGTTCCGTTGCACGTAACTTCAAACTCATTTAAAAAAAAACTACACGTCTCCGCGGGGCGAGTGGGGTGTCATCTGAAAGGGGCATCCCACCCTTATAAAAAATAACCCCTATCAATTCCGAATTCAAGATGCGAATTACTAACGCCAACCCATTTTTTTTAATTGTTTTTAAATCTGGAATTTTAAAAAATGTGTCCGGCAAAAAGGGTTTGTAATCTCTACTACTACACTACTACTACATGTCAAAATTTACAGCTGTCAGAATTCTACGGAATAAAAAATCTGACATAAATATATGAATATTTTTAAAATAAATAAAATTGTCGATAATTATCTACTCATCACTATACCATCTTCTGTATCAGTGCGCCAAAACTACGAAGAACATAAATCTGTATGGAGTTTGTGACTTTTTTCATAGCGACCAAGATGGCGGCTATTACCATCTCATTCTCACAGTAGTTTCTCTTTTGTTTAAAAAAAACAGTGTTCGTTCCGTCATGTTGTCGTTCGTGTTCGCCATTTTATTTTCCAAAATCCCAACACTGTTTGAGAAATTGAAAAGTTTATTTTTGCCTAAAAAACTTGTTAAATATATAACATTTATAACCAATCGAGTAGGTAACAATAAAATAATATTTATGGCACAAAGTTTATATATATAGCACGATAAGCAGTAAAAAGGTAATAATATTAATGTTTGCATTTTTTTTTCAAAATCGTAATTAAATAGTTATAAAAGTATTTTTTGCTTTATTCTTGAGTCCACATTTATGTGTATAAATAAGTAAAATATATAATTATATGAAAGACTAGGGAGGACCCATGCGTCATCCTGTAGATAGTATCGACATCGATAAAAATATTGAATATATTTGTATCGATACACTCAGCGTCAAGCTCTAACAAGTCATGTTTGACGTTTTGTTACTTAATGTTGGTATACATAAAAGCAGCAAGTGGAGTTAAATTTTTTTGTATGGAGTCCCGTCTCTTAAAACGTAGGTAGTGAGATTATATTCTCTTTGTTATGTATCTGTGGCCGCCATGACACTTGGCACAGAAAATAAAATGGCGAGTTTAGATTTATAATCTTTCTGTTCTGTTTTCGTTAATCTGTACTTGGTAGACACCATGAGCGAGGACGAAGATAAAAAACCCGACACTGTGTACTGTTCGTTCGTTAGCATCCATTATATAATCTGTGAGTGCGGAGAGACGTTCCCCACGGAGGATGCCCTGAAGGAGCACTTGGAAACGGAGCACCCGCACCGCGTCGAGAGGAAAGAGTTCAAATGCGGCTTGGTGAGATTTCTGTTTCCAACTTTTTGCCGGGAAAAAGTTATTGATTTATTTGTTATGATTCTGTGAGACGGTCATCTTTAAATTATTTGGATCCAGAACTGTCGGATTTCCCTGGGTATTTTCTCTTTTTAATACAACCAGAAATTAAAGTTTATTTTTTGTTCAAATTTATTTGTTCTTGTATGTATGTATAGTACTTACACTTCTTCTGCCTTATCCTTATCCCATGTATAGTACTTACACTAAGCATTATTATTATTTTTTATTACAGCTCATGCTAAAAGTTGGATGTGTGTTTGTGTCTGTCATTGTACCTCCTAAAGATCAACCAATTTTTACCTTTCTAAAAAAGAATGTTAATGCTTAGATTCAAGAAGGTGCGGCTGGTGGGATTTAATTTGTAAAGACTGCCATCAACTGCCCTCACCAACCCACTAGTGCTTTTCATTGGACCTTACATTTTGATCCCATTTTATAATTTTTTGTTGATCTCAAATTTAATATTACAGTGCGTGGTGATTATGATCAAATCCTCCCTTCGTTGGGAGATGCCTGTGCAGCAGTGGACTGCAATATACTGTAATTAGCAAGTGTAGGTGTGGCTGTTTGTTGCAGTGCGCCAAGGTGTTCCCGTCGGAGCAGGCGTGCGTGGCGCACCACCGGCGCGCGCACCTCGTGCGGGTGGTGCGGCCGCCCGTGCCGCCGCCCGTGCGGTACACCATCGTGCCCGTCTCGCAGGAGGAGAAGGATAAGGTATAGGCACAGAATTAATACAATTTCTTACGTACAGAACAGCTCACCCACCTATGGTATATGTATGTAGATCAACTGCGTGGACCTTAAATGATTTTTTCATCTCATCTATTTGAAAAACGATGATTTTATCCCAAATATTTGGAGCTAAAGTCACTGGTAATTCTCTAGACACTGAAAAGTAAAAAGTAAATTTCCTAGGCGTTAAAACACACTTGAAAACCGAACACGAATGTAGAATGAAAAATAATATTGGCAGTCAGCTAAAAAAAAGAAGAATTTAGTTTTAAAATTGTAAAATATAGGCAAGGGCTTCGTAATTTTTTAAAATTGGAATACATCACGTTTTACGTGGATGACTGTAGGTCAAAATGTTTTGGTTCTCTTGTTTTAAAATAATAATTTATTAAAAACTAATAAAAACGCACAATTGTTGTCTTTGATTTAAATAGTAATTTTATTATGGAACTCCTAGGTTATTTTTACAACTATTTTAAATGTGTCTAATTTATTGATGAGGCCGATAGTAAATAAATATGAAGTTTACGTATAATATACATATTTAAATATACATATAAAGAATCAACCCGCAAGGAAAAAGTTATGAAACGATTCTAATAACTGTGGTGGTCCTAGAAAGTATAAGATGTGGTGGTCCTAGAAAAATATTTTCATGGTACTTCTTCAGTGAAAACGCCACCAAATAAAGGTTAGTAACTGACTGTTAAACTCTGATTTGGTATATGTAGGTATTCTACTTTCGTTATAGGTATATATTTGCTTTTTCTCATAGATGGAGATGATAAGAAGAATGTGCTACATGGTGTACGGTAATAGTTTTATCTCGGGCGATATACTTGAATCCCTCACTTCCTGAGCATCCTTCGTTTCGCTCTGGATTCAAAGTAGCGCCCTCGCGTTAAAACTATTACCTTTGTACACCTTGTAGCACAATCTACTATTTAATCTTTGATATGGGCAGTGCCTTGTTAAATTTATTTCTCATTCTTTTTTTAAATATAGAGCAGTCCACTATTTGTCAACTTCTACACCGAGCTCAGCTGTGGAGCTGTGTGGTTTCGGCCCAGAATAGGAGCACTCCATCTCTTGTGGTTGTGGTAACAAACAAGAGACTAAATGACCGAGCATCAACATCTAGTTTCCCAAGACGGTTCTTTGAAGTCTCTCGCTCAGTCACTCTAGTGAAGGAGTCGTGAGTAGAGGTGAAGACTTCGGAATATATCTGAAACTTTGGAATATTTCAGGAATACTTCCAGAAGTATTCCTCATAACTTCCAAAATTACCAGTAACTTTGGAAGTTTTCAAAATAGATTATTGACTTAGAAAAACTGAGGATAGTATTGATAGACAGTGAATATTACAAATTAACTATTTTTTATTGTCATTGGGTCCCTATTATAAGTAAATGCCTATACGAGTAACACATACATATTAAAATTAATATTTCAACACAGAAAATCATATTCACTTTAATCGCCTTCTTATAGGTAGGTAGTAAGTAAGTGCCTACCTATATACCATTTAAGAATCTTTTTAACTAAATGAAACGAAATTAACCTATTTTTTGGTAAAAACATATTTTTAAAAATTTCCAATATTGCCGGAAGTTTTAGAAGTTTTCAGGAATACTTCCTTAGAAGTGGAATGTTTCCTGGAAGTTTTCACCTCTAGTCGTGAGGCACTCTGCACGCTAATTCACTAGTGTGTAATAAGGACTGTCTTATATGTGAGATGCCTTTAGGCAGCTCGAATACTCTTGACACCAGGTCACGGAAGACAGCATCGAAATATAATTCTCGAGAAACCTAACGCTCCTACATTCACCGCTTCGATTCTGATTCCATTTACGCAAACAAACGAACAGTAATTACAACGAAACACTCGAACGAACACATACACAAAGATGCATGCGATTGGTTGCGACAAGGTCACGCGTCGTCCTCGGTCGGGTGGGGCAGTCAACGCATGAGCGGTAAGATACAACGCGCGGATGGTCCGGATGGTACCTAATAAGCAGTACGCTACGCTAAAATAAATAACCTTGTTTACGTGTTACTTTTTTTTTTAATAACTAATTTTCATGTCTGTATGGCTTCTACACCACTTCACGGCATTTTTAATAAATCGATTATTGCAAAAACACAGCAATATTTTCAAAGGAAACTGCTTGCAACGCAACCGCACGACTCAAGTGTCACGGCGAACTGTCGCGCCGCGCTGTTCATATTTTAGGCCCCGCCCGCCGCGGTACATATCGCGTGGAATGATTTTTCGGGATTACTTACGATTCTAGAGAATTATTGTTCGTAGGAAGACAGTAAGAGTACCTATACCAGGTGTAAGCTATTACAGACTCAAGAAGAGAAGAGACTACAACTGTGTGTGACAAATGTCAAGCGCCGCCGTCTACCCCGTTAGGGATAAAGACGTAATAAAGTATACTCTGTTGCTGCAGCTGCTGATAGTGACGAGCGGCCAGCACCCTGGGCAGAAGAAGGAGAAGAAGAAATACTACAACAAGAATGTCAAGAACAGAGTGTGCGAGGTGTGCGGCAAGAAGTATGCCGTGAGTATTCTAGTCTAGCATTGTATACTTGTGTGTACCTGCTGCTACCTCATCATTGAGTATGGATTGATGGGTCCCAACCCTGAATATCCTCTCTTACACTATGCTATCGCAGGGTGACTGCACGAGATCCCTGCGTGGGATGAGTACGCCTTTGTATGTATTGCTCTTTGAAATGTTGCCTTTGGAGGTTCATAAAAATAATAAATTTGAGCAGAAAGAAATGTCATGGTGGGTCCAATGGGATGTTATTTGTGCCGGTGGAACTTCTACTGCTTTTGCAGAGTTAGTCTACAGGTAAAAAGAAATCCTCGAGGACCCGTCGGTGGGTGTAGCCGGTGGGACCGCGGGTCGCGACTCGTGTTCCCGAGGACAGGCTCGGCGGGTTGGGAAGGTCAAGCCTCGTGAAAGACTAGAAGTTTTTTATAGGCTTTTGGTTTGATTTTGTTTTGGCGATACTGAAGTAAAATATTAATTTTCTTTTCTTTTCTCAAAGTAAATGCAAAATAAATAAATGCTTTATTCATAATTGTAATGGCTTACTTAGGCTGAAAATGGCCTTTGCCTGAACATAAGCATTAAAAAAACCTACAATTGCAAAAAAGGATATTTAGGTTTATGGGCGTTTTAAAATGACATACTCGTAGCCCTAAAAAAGGACTGACAGGTTTAAATTTAGGGCTAAAAGTATATAGTCCTCGGGAACACTATTCGCGAATCGTAATAATAGGCGAGGGTGTTACTTTGAAGTCGCAAAACAAAGGATTTAATGATCTTTGTTGGGGATTATATCAGCTCGGGCCGATAAAGTTTGTAAACCATTCGAGCAAACAAATTCGAGAATGTATTGGTATGTGTGTTTCAGTCGAACGCGGCGCTGCGCTACCACCAGCGCGTGCACACGGGCGAGCGGCCCTACCAGTGCCACTACTGTCCCAAGGCCTTCACCATGCCACTGTTCCTGCAGGTCGGTGTTATATAAATAAATAAATAATTATATTTACTTCTTTTTATACCAAAGAGTCTTTATCCAATAGGTGTGTGACAAACATTATACAGGTCGGTGTGTGAGAAAAATTATACAGGTCGGTGTGTGAGAAACATTATACAGGTCGGTGTGTGAGAAACATTATACAGTTCGGTGTGTGAGAAACATTATACAGGTCGGTGTGTGACAAACATTATACAGGTCGGTGTGTGACAAACATTATACAGGTCGGTGTGTTAGAAACATTATACAGGTCGGTGTGTGACAAACATACAGGTCGGTGTGTGACAAACATTATACAGGTCGGTGTGTGAGAAACATTATATAGGTCGGTGTGTGAGAAACATTATACAGGTCGGTGTGTGAGAAACTATATACAGTTCGGTGTGTGAGAAACATTATACAGGTCGGTGTGTGAGAAACATTATACAGGTCGGTGTGTGAGAAACATTATACAGGTCGGTGTGTGACAAACATTATACATTATACAGGTCGGTGTGTGACGTGATGCATTACATAGTGTAAGAATCTACAAATAAGTGCCTGATGTGTTCCAGATCCACACGCGCACGCACACGGGCGAGCGGCCGTACGCGTGCGCGCGCTGCCCCAAGGCCTTCGGGAACAAGGCGGCGCTGCTGCGGCACGACCGGGTGAGGGAGCGCCACTACTCGAGCTCAGCAGGCGAGCGACAGGCCGCGACACTTGGTGGCGACTGTCGCTCTTCTGTGAGAGCCCTCAGGGTAGCTTCAGTATATCATGTCCGTACATGAAGTCTAGGTTTATACCATGCTGGTGTGGGAGAAAAAATAAACGGTCAAGTGCAAGTCGGACTCGAACATGAAGGGTTCCGTACCACCGATCAATGTTTTAAAACGCTGAAGAAACACGTTTATTGTATGACGACCCCCTTTAATTTCTAACTTTATCTTATTTTTAGTATTTGTTGTTATAGTGGTCATAGTAATACATAATTGGTGAAAATTTCAAGTATCTAGTTAATGCCATTATAAAGGTTTCGTGAAAAACGCAGAAAAAACACGTTTTTTGTATGACGACCCCCTTTAATTTTTAACTCTTTTTTATTTTTAGTATTTGTCGTTATAGCGGCCACAGTAATACATAATCGGTGAAAATGACAGACAGCGGAGTCTCAGTAATAGGGTCCCGTTTGTACGGGACGGTACGGAACCCTAAAAACTTAGAATGTACCAGCTGCTTCTCTTCCCGCGCAGATCGTAGAAGCCGATCGACTAAGCCTCCGTCGAGGATTTTCAAAGCAGCCTTCAGACCAGTTTCCTTGCAACCTTGCTCCGGTCCGACCGCCCGCTGTTCAGTTCACTGCATAAGGTTTTATTATGAGGCCTAAGTACTTATTAAGCTAAAACTCGATGGGGTTGAGTCGTTTTATTATTTCCAACTCCCGGCTCCATCATCAGACCAGCTTCTTGTCGTAATAACCTTGCATTGCCATCTGATTTGCATTAGCATACAAAATCATCGGAAGTTTATCAAAATTCAGGAAAACAGGACAAGCTAAATAAAAGCTTTCAAGTGTCATATTGCATAAGAAACCTTACTCCCGCGGTTTAGAGTGTGTTTGCGTTTGGCAGGTGCACACGGGCGAGAAGCCGTACTCGTGCCCGCGCTGCCTGAAGGCGTTCTCGCAGTCCAACTCCATGAAGCTGCACTTCCGCACCGTGCACCTGCGCCTGCCCGCGCCCTACAAGTCGCGGCGCCGGCGCGAGCGGGCCGCGCTCAAGCAGGTTCCATACTATACCCTTTATAAACAAAACAAATCATCTTAAAAACTACGAAACGCGCAAAAGGCGGCCTTATCACTAAGCAATTTCTTCCAGGCAACCTCGCTCTACCTTCGCTCCGTATCGTCGCAAAATGTCCCCTAGTCGCAAAATGTCCCTTTCGCAAAATGTCCCCTAGTCGCAAAATGTCCCTTTCGCAAAATGTACCTTTCGCAAAACGTACCTTTCGCAAAACGTACCTTTCGCAAAACGTACCTTTCGCAAAATGACCCTTTCGCAAAATGTTCCTTTCGCAAAATGTTCCTTTCGCAAAATGTTCCTTTCGCAAAATGTTCCTTTCGCAAAATGTTCCTTTCGCAAAACGTCCCTTTCGCAATATTTCCCCTGGTGGCAAAAATATATCCCTAGCCAAAATTTCATGTTTTTTATACAATTTGGAAGGGTAATAAATATAAACCATTCTCGAATCCACCTTGGATGTTTGTTACTCCATCACGCTTAAACAGCTTAAGGGATTTAGATGAAATTTTGCACACAGGTAGTTTATCATCCAGATTAACACATAGGTCTCTTGTTATCCCGAAAAAGTTACTGTTTAGGAATCGATATTAACGCAGGCGGAGCCGCAAAAGCTAGTTTCATGATAATTGGTTCAGTAACAAACAAATAAACAACAAACAAACTCACTTTATAGTAATTTTATAAGAATAATGTAATTTTGGAAAAGGGACATTTTGCTACCAGGGGAGGGGACATTTTGCGAAAGGGACGTTTTGCGCAAGGGACATTTTGCGACTAGGGGACATTTTCCGTAAGGGACATTTTGCGACGATGCCGAAGAAACTAAATGGAAACAAGAGAAAAGATTACCTTTTATCAGGATAGAAAATGCAATTTAAGTTGGGATTTAATGCTGGCTAGCGTTTGGGCGCGTCGGATAGTAAGTGGTTTTTTCTTCTCCGGATATAATATGCATGTCAATGGTCCCCCAAGTATGCCGCAGACCTTCCAAAGTGGAGAAGATCTAGCCGAAACAGTTTGAATGATTTGGCTATAGTTTTACGACCGGCCGCCTGCCTGACGTCAACGTTGTTTGGTCATCACAACGCGTCGCATTTGTGCGAAAAATTTTACAACCTGCCGCAACCCGACATTAACCCTCCCTGGGAATGTAGCAGCGTACAGCAGCACGAGATGTTTGTGTTCAGTCCTTTAGTCGCCTCTTACGACATCCGCAGGAGAGATGGAGTGGTGCCATCGGAGGCCGGAGCCACACCACAAACGGAGGCGAGACCTATAATGGTGTTAATGTCAGTGTAACGTTTGCAGGAGCCGGCCGAGTGGGACGCGGTCAAGTCGGAGGGGGAGGGGGAGGAGGGGGGAGAGGAGGTGCTGTACGAGGGGGAGGGGGAGGCGCAGCTGCTGGACCAGGAGGTCGAGTACGAGGTCGTGTACGAGCAGGAGTAGGGGGGGGGGGGGGGGCAGCGACTTACAAGTTTATTTACCAGGCAATTTTTAAGCGTTCACCCCCAATAACTTGAAGGGCTAGAATGATTTTCATGAAATGCAGAGCAGAGCTGCGTACTGTCTCCACTGGCAAGGGTTTCGATGAGAATAAATCGCACCGAAATGGGTTAATTCGTTTATGAGCTACGATGCCACAGACAGACACAGACACGTCAAACACCCTTCATCGGGGTTAAAAAAGAAGGGGAAAAAGAAATCAATTCAATTGACTTGGCGAAATTCGAACCATGGACCTCCGGTTGGTGGTCTCTCTTCCTTACGCCTCACCGATCCATTGATACGATCTTTGAGACGGCGAGATTGCCTTCCTTTAATAACAATATTTGCTTATACATATTTAATACTTGAAAATACTTTGTTTTTAAAAAACAAACGTAGCTTTATCTATTTCAACTCCGGCCTACCAAAGTACTGAGTTTCGTCAAAACCTGAGCCTTTTCCGAGCTTCTCACCATATCACAGACCATATACAAGAATTGCTTATTTCATGGGACAGCTGAGTGCGACAAACAATAATTGTTATCCTCAAAAGAGCAAAAGAGATAGCGATCGCAGTGAATTGTGTCGAGTTTTGGTACAAGGCGTGTTAGGCCTTGCCACGAACGACCATCGTCACAGGGGATTGGATTTTTCAAATTGATAACTGGTAATTTATACGTTATCTTACCTTGGAGAGATAGTATCGTACTGCATTACCGATTGTGCGTGTGGTCGGTACACACACACAACCGTTTGGAAGTCACACAGAAACGTTTAATTTCTGGTCACATTTTTCATGACGCTATACTGTGTATCTTGTATCCATGGGATGCTGCGGGCGGGCTGTGTCCGGCTCTGGGGACGAACGAGAACAAGCAACAGGGCTGACAACCCCGTACAAAAAAACGTGCTCTGCTAGAAAGACAAAATCCTGCATTATTTCTACATGTCGCTACTATCTCCCCCGCTAGCCGTACAAAGGATGCTGGGTACTTTGGCTGACGGTATCCACGAAAAGTCAGAGATGGCGCTTGTTTGTTCGTAGAAAATTCTGAAACTAAGCGACACCACCACGAAACTTCTTTGGAACTATCGCTCCTACATTTACAGTAAGTTTATTTGCTAGGCAAATTAAAAATCCTCCGACGGTCAAGAACGCTATCTAATTATGAATTAAGTTGCGAAACGATGTCCCCATAAGAGCTGATAGATACGGCTATCAAGCCGCGCTGCGGATAGCGCCATCTATTATTTGCTAGAGAAAGCCCTGACTTTCAAGCGTTAACCCCTAATAACTTTGGAACGGCTGAACCGATTTTAATTAAACATAACAACCGCAAGGGAACTTATTGCTTTTACGTAAAAAAATCCTTATCGAAATCGGTCCACCCGTTCGACCGCTACGATGCCACAGACAGACAGACCGACTGACATAAGCGTCAAACTTAAAAATAGGTAAGCAAACGTTTGCAACTTTTTATGAAAATGAAAGTAAAAATATAAATTAAAAATAGAAATGTATCAATTGTTAACTTTTAACATTTTGCTGAAAAAAGTGAGAAATAAAAGATGAATGAGATTTTTTTAGTTTTATTAAAGATCCCGCTAAAACAATGTAGATGTCGCGGGCTGATCAAGATATGCCGCCATTTCTTGATTTGGACAATTTTGTTTATTTATTTACCAATTTATGTACACAGCAATGTATCAGAGAATACATAAACTAAAAGTTGTACAAAGGCACTACTTATCTCAAAAGAGACCTCTTCCAGCAGCCCGTGAGAGATGTTTATACAACGTGGAACTCGTGGAAGGGACATACCCGTAATAAATCGAACCACGATCTATACCTGATCATTATAGTATAATTAAACTAAAATAAAAGCTAAAATACAAAAAAGAAAATCGGCATTTCCATACAAAGGTGTGCAGCCGCCCGGGCGATTTGTATGAGAATGTCGAATTTTTTTTTGTTTTTTGACTGTTATTATAATTTCGTTATACCTACTTTAGTCTTCTAGCACTTCTAGTATAGCCCGTGGTTCGATTTATTACAGTATGTCCCTTCCACGTTCTAGGTATACGAAAGGCATTAAAACCTAACCTGGCAACTGGAATACGCGCGCGCGCACAGATCTCTTGATCCATGGTCTGTGCGCGCGCGTTTAATCGCATCGCACCAAAACCAAAATACGCCTGACCTGACCACTCGGCCACGAATATAAGCGACAGCGACGGCGGCGGCGGCGTGTGCTTAACCATGCCATGCCACGGAAAGGGAAGAAAAGAAAACGCTTGAATATTTTTCTGTAGTTAGGAATAACATTCCTCGTTACCATAAAATACATATTGTAGCTTTTGGCTCAATAAAATTTTAAACAAATAAATATCAGATTTTCTGTCCAGCCAGTCAATTAATTATTAGAAATAAATAAAAAAAGCCATTTTTGAACCCATAGTCAGCCTTACGCCGCCATTTCTTTGGTCCGGATTGTCGCAAGATTCGCAAGTGAGTCGCAATACTCGCAACTCGCATCGCAAGTATCGCAACATTCGCAACGCAACGCAACCGCAAGACTCGCAACTACGCAAGTCGCCGTCGCAGTCGCGTATATTCGTGGCCGAGCGGTAACACTGCAACTGCAACGTCTGCACTCTGCACTGCAACAAACAGGAGGTCTACCATGACGTCCATGACCGTTTATAAAACCATTCAGAAGCAAGGCAATCGAGCTGAAATTCAAAAGCAGGCTTACTGTAAATCCTACCATGACGTCCTTAAAGCTGAAGGTTTTTTGAATGGTTATATTTGAATGGTGAACTGAGTGAACTGTTTGTTGACTTTGGTGACGAGATTCCGAAAACCTTTAAATCCTTGACAAAAAATATTATTTTTACCCGTTTTTTATTTATGTTTAACTAAACAATTTATTTACTTTTTATTTATATATTTAAAGTTAATTACTCTGTTTATATTTTATTTTATTATCAAATTTAATTTCTAATTATTCATAACAAAGTGCTAAAATGAGGGTGAAAAAACTGTGAAGTAAAGTTTTGAACGGATTTCTGCAAAAAATGAAAAACATACAATAATTTAACAATATAAAGGTTGGATCAATTTATTTGACACGTAAGACCTTAGAAACTCACTTTCTGAATGCAAAAGCTTGATTTATTGAAAGAAATATTAAAATAACTATACAATACAATACAAAAATCTTTATTGCACCAAATAAAAAACAATAAAAATTACAAAGTTTACGGAACTTATAAATAAATAAGGTACAAGAGGCGGCCTTATCGCCGAAGCAATCTCTTACAGGCAACCATAAAGAGAAGGAGTGCGAAGTATATGAGTAAGATAACAGGTGGCGCAGTTAAAATTAAAACAGAAATTATAAATACTTAACCAATAGATATTGAAATACTTATACAAAATATATAACATTATAAAAAAAAATATTCATAGGTATATAAATAAAAGAATATACATATATATATATACATACTTATATACACATAGCATAATAAAAAATAATTTTATTACATAACATCTTTTATTTTATATTTTAGATCCTTACAACCCTCTTTTCTATTTTATTTGAGCCCGCTACCCCTGCCTACCTCAAGTCTAACTTTCAGTTTCTGGGTGACACCCATCTCAGAGATCTTCGTTCTTCTAACAATCTCAGTCTTTCTGTACCAAATCACCGGAGTGGGTTCTTTACACATTATTTTATTGTCCAAGCTATAAAGCTCTGGAACGTTTTACCAATTGATGTTCGGAAGGCTAAAACCCGCTTTACATTTAAAGAACAGGTGAAGGCACATTTTCTTAAAAACTGTCAGATAGTTCTTAGTGTATGTAGTATATGTAAGTAGTATGTAATACTATAATAATAGTTGTATAATTTGTATGTAGTTTATTGTTTAATATTACTTAGTTAAGTATACTTAGTTTATTTTCACCATTCTATTCTAGTTTTGCACTACCCTTGTCTTTCTCGACATCACCCGGTTGGTCGTCTGGTTGGTAGATAAGGCCTGAGGCTTTAAGTCCGCCATAATCATTACACTTGTATTTGTGTATGAAGTTAAATAAATAAATAAAATTAGATCTTCACCTGGTGACAATGGGACCAACTTGCATGAATACGCTCATGAACAAAAAAAGAATTTTCAAAATCGGTTCTAAGACGGAAAAGTTATCGGGGAACATACATTAAAAATAAACACACATTCAAATTGAAAAGCTCACCCTTTTTTTTAAGAAGCTTATAAAATAAGGAAAAGCTTCTACGCATATTTTAATCTATTACTGAGTAGGCTATGCCCAGAGCCATAAAACATTCATTAGCACCGATTCCGACTGGAAAGGCTGGCTGCGATCTATCACTGTCAAGCCATATTAACCTTTATTTCTATCTGCGAAATGCATAGAATAGCTTGAGAAAAACTTGGCAGCTTGTAGACGCCTCTGGCTGCGCAACGGGTTCGATCCCCAGCCAGGGCAAGTTGGAAAATGGCCTTTTTCAAATTGTCCTGGGTCTTGGGTGTTTATCTATATATGTATTTATTATAAAATATAGTATCGTTGAGTTAGTATCCCATAACACAAGTTTAAAACTTACTTTGGGGCTAGCTCAATCAGTGTGATTTGTCCCTATATATTTATTTATTATTATTTATTATTTATTAGATCATTTAATTATAATATATATATATATATATATAAAAGTATTAAATGATCTAAGCGTAAGACGCGTAAGACGCGCAAAAATAGTTTTGTGCTGTCAAAATAGACGTCATGGTACGAATAGTCCATACAAAAAAGTGGTGAACGGTTTTGTGAACTTTTGTGACGTCAGCATAAACAATCCTGCTGCCAACCTGCTATAATAAAGGGTGTCATGACGAATGAGCAGGGAAGTTCAGTTTAGGTCATGCTGTAAGGGGTCATGGTAAGCTTCTAGGGCCCAAATCAGAACAAAGTCCGGACCGGACGTGGTCCGTGGACGATCAGCCTAAACCCTAAACGACTCGTACGTGTATATCCAAGGCCGTAACCGTAAAATATGTTTAAAAATAAATTTTTGTTCTGTCTTTTCGTGGTCTTTTCTTTTTCTTTTGTTCGCAAAAAATTATTTTATTTTAAAAAATCAACAAAATCGCTATAAAATTAAGTCTTCCACAATTATTAGAATAAGTAAATATGTCTGTAAATAGTGTAGAGAATGTGTTGTTGCCTCACCATGAACAGCAGCAGCTGTGCACGACGCGGCTGCCGTACCGCCAGGGCCGCAAGCTGACCGCCGTCAAAGTAAAGGATTTTTATACTTATTCCTTCATTAATTTGAGATAACTGTTATGCTGCTATTAGGGCTTTCCAGAGGCGCTTTCGTAAGTTAAGCTAACTCAGTCAGGGCGTGGTGCACATTTGATCCCTCGATCTCGAGGCACGTTAGGCCGTTCGTTGGTCCCGTCCGGCGGGGCTGTCGTTACGCTATGTCTGAGGCCTTAAGGCGCTATAGGTTCACAGCTCACAATATTGTAATTTTTGAAAAATTACTAACTACCTAGGTACTACAATTTATTCTTCAAAAATTTTACAATGGAATCTACAGAAACATATTAGGTATAAGACATAATATAGACATAATTTACATTTTCTATAGATACAGATCCAAGACACGATTGAACATTTTTGGCTAGATAAAAAAAAATTACAAACATACCTCTAAATTAACCTAGATATTTTTAAAAAAATCCAATTATTTTAAACAATTACCTTTCTACATGAATATTATGCCATAAAATGTATAATTACACGATGATGATGATGTGGCAAATATTTTTGCCAATAGGCCATTAAGTAAAGAAACGGCCACACATTTTGACTGAGGTGTTTTTCAGTAAACAGTAATTATTCAAGGGCACACACACACTGTCACGACTTTATCCCTACACTCATTGGTTTCCATACACTTATATGTATGTATATACATATATATAGTATACTTGACCTTTGGTTTTCAGGTATTTACAATCATCAATGAGTCAAACCACCTCCTGGTATTCGGAGTGCCATCTCTCAACCTCCGTCAAGAAGTCAAATCCCTATTCGCGAGGTTTGGTAAGCTTCTACAGTTCAATCTGATGACCGACCATCACTCAGAGGTCTTCACAGAGACTTACCATGCAAAGTTCGAGAAAATACAATCAGCACGGATTGCTAAAAGAATTTTGGACTCAAAAAACTTCTACGGAGGGTCATTACACGTGTGTTATGCTCCCGAATTGGAAAGTACAGATGAAACAAGGCAGAAAATACTTAAAAGAAAACAGGATGTGTTGTTCAGATTAAAGAATTTGGAAAATGATGTTACGAAACAAGAAAATACCATTATCTTACAAAATGTTGATGCTGTTACGGAAAATAATGGTAACGCTGTAAAAAATAATAAACGAGCAATGAATATGGGCGAAGTTAATACGATAATTGTTTCGAAAAAGAGAAAAAAAATCAAACCAAAGATGATCATTAATGAAATATATTTAGATGAAGAGATTAGTAGGAATAAGGATATTGTTAATGATATTACTAGTTGTAGTGGAAATAATGATTTTAGTGAAGATAGTGATGTAACCAAAGCGAAAGTTAGTGAAAGACTTAGGGAAATTGATGGAAAGAGTGAAGAAGTAGAAATAGTAGATTTCATTTCAACGGAAAGGGAAGTAGTCAGTAATATTAATGAAGCTCTAAATTACAACAAGTTTGGAAACGAAGTCATCAGGACAGTACCACCGAAACCTGTAAATGTTATAAAATTCAACATTAATAATAAAAGAACCTGAAAAATGTATATTTTATTTTTTAAGGCTTTGTTTTGTTGATTTTAAAAGTGACAATATTGCGAATAGGAGATATTACAGCAATGTTCTGCCGCCAGTGTGCAGCATTAGCGCAGACTGTAAACAAATGTTTGACAATGACAAGCAAATTAAAGTCGCAATAAATTTGTAAAATTATATAAGTATGTACAATACAATACAATACAAAAATCTTTATTGCACCAAATAAAAAACAATAAAAATTACAAAGTTTACGGAACTTATAAATAAATAAGGTACAAGAGGCGGCCATATCGCCGAAGCAATCTCTTACAGGCAACCATAAAGAGAAGGAGTGCGAAGTATATGAAAGAGGCGGCCATATCGCCGAAGCAATCTCTTACAGGCAACCATAAAGAGAAGGAGTGCGAAGTATATGTGTAAGATAACAGGTGGCGCAGTTAAATTTAAAATATTATGTATTTGAATGGTTGTAGGAAGCCCGCACAGGTTTTTAATGGGTAAATAATAATAAATCATAAAACTATTAAAATTATATTATTTTACTTAATTATTAAACTTGAACTAAGTATAAAATTATTTGTTGCAAAAAAATATGACATGCAGAATGAATGACAGCAGATTATTTACTGTTACTTTCTGCATATGCTAGTGCCGCCACCTGCGACGAGTTTTTGTAATATATCCTATTGACGAACCTTTTAAAATTCTTTCACTGCTTCCACGTCGACCGCCGCCGATATAACGTTATTTATTACACATATCAATGCAGAGAGATCGCAAGCCGCTACCTGTTACCCAGTGGCGTAGCTAGGGGGGAGGGGGGAGGGGGGCGGACCGCCCGATAAAAAAAAGACCTGATCATGATGATGATAAATATTTGATATTCAAATCTTATGTTCGCGTGAATTGCAGTCTTACGATAAATATAGGTATAATAAACGGGCAAGTGCGAGTCGGACTCGTACATGAACGGTTCCGTACCACCGTACAGTGTTTTAAAACGCTGGAGAAACACGTTTCTTGTATGACGACCCGCTTTAATTATTTACTTTTTCTTATTTTTAGTATTTGTTTTTATAGCAGTGTAGCCACTACAGCATACGTCGCGCTGAAAATTCATTACATATTTGGTCATCAACTTGCATCGCACGCGCTATTCGTCGACAACTCCAAATTAGGAAACATATCGGGACACGGGAGCAGTGTCGCACCGCGCCAGCCAATCAAAACACAGGAACGAGAACATTACCTTATTTGGCTATCTGTTTGTCCCTAACCACTGTATATAAACCCGAATTTTGTAAATAAAATATTCATTCGACTATCGACTCAGGAGCATAGAACACGCATTATTATTTACCTCCAGCTAGGTACACGTACCCTACTACACACACCATCGTTAGCATCCATAAGCTACAGTGGTGACCCCGACGTGATACAGTGGTGACCGCCGACGACTCCGCGTGTCACGCGACACGCGGACCACCAGCGTCCGCGACAGCGTCAACCAACGCGACGTCCTAAGCAAGTGATGTCCTAAGCACTCATCGAGCCCACATCCTCCGCACCCACGTCCAGCTGCCACCGGAAGAAAATTCTGCCCGGCTGCGCGCCGTGCACCAGGAACTCCAGCTCATCTCTACGCAACCAGCGTTACTTTTATCGTGCACTTCATTTCACTGGCACTGTATGTACCAAGCACTACGATGTCCACGACCGTTCAAGAATATCAAGAGCTCGTCCAGAGTCTTCGAAAACTATCACAAGAAATCGCGCACCTCAAGAAAGTCAGATCCGCCACTTTGTCAAACACCGGGTACAGCCATCAACATCGTCAGTCGAGTCATCACCGTCCGGCACATTTTCATCACCGCTAACGAATCCCACTTCCGCGTCCCACGTCACCTGCCCGTTCTACGACGACCTGCTACAAGGAAGCTAGAACTCTCGCATCGACAGACACCAGCGACGCCGCCGGAACATACCGCCTATTCGTCACTGATAAGAAAACCGGCTTATCATTTCTTGTCGATACCGGAGCCAACATCTCTGTCATACCGAGAAGAAAAGGCCAATTATCGACGCCTCTACCTTTCAAGCTGTACGCCGCGAACAACACTACGATAAATACCTACGGAGAAAAAACGCTCGAACTCGACCTCAGCCTACGCCGTCCATACAAATGGAAATTCATAGTCGCCGACGTCTCGAAGCCTATCATCGGAGCCGACTTCCTCAATCACCACCAGCTCGTCGTAGACCTCACAAATCGAAGACTTGTTGATGGAATCACAAATTTCCAAATTCACGCTCCAGTCTGCGCCTCAAGCACTCCGACTATACGAAGTATCGACGTTCAACAGTCATACCACGACATACTAGCTGAATTTCCCGGCATCACTCGCCTAACACCGACAAAACTTAACCCGAAAACAGCTGTTGAACACTACATCGAAACTCAAGGCCCACCAGTCTTCTGCCGCGCTCGCCCGATCCCGCCTCATCGCTATGAACAAGTACGAAAACTATTCGAAGATATGATGCAACAAGGAATATGCCGCCCAAGCAAAAGCCCTTGGTCATTACCACTCCACATCGTACCTATGCCAGCAGCGAGCCGCCCGCATCGCACACGCCGCCCGCGCGATCCAGTTTACGCATCCCGGCCGCGCCTGATACAGCGCTACTTCCCGCCACAAGACAAACTCGCTCCGGAAGGAACATCAAGTTACTGGTACGCTTTCGCTAAGGAGGGAGTCCTGTAGCCACTACAGCATACGTCGCGCTGAAAATTCATTACATATTTGGTCATCAACTTGCATCGCACGCGCTATTCGTCGACAACTCCAAATTAGGAAACATATCGGGACACGGGAGCAGTGTCGCACCGCGCCAGCCAATCAAAACACAGGAACGAGAACATTACCTTATTTGGCTATCTGTTTGTCCCTAACCACTGTATATAAACCCGAATTTTGTAAATAAAATATTCATTCGACTATCGACTCAGGAGCATAGAACACGCATTATTATTTACCTCCAGCTAGGTACACGTACCCTACTACACACACCATCGTTAGCATCCATAAGCTACAGCAGCCATAATCTGTGAAAATTTCAAGTATCTACATAGTTAATGCCATTATAAAGATCTAGTTAAAAACGCTGAAAAAACACATTTTTTGTATGACGACCCCCTTTAATTTTCAACTTTTTTATATTTTTAGTATGTTGTTATAGCGGCTACAGTAATACATAATCCGTGAAAATTTCAAGTGTCTAGCTATTACGGTTCCAGAGATAGAGCCCTGTGACATACGGACAGACGGACATACAGCGGAGTCTCAGTAATAGGGTCCCGTTTGCACCCTTCGAGTACGGAACCCTAAAAACAAATAACACAGATTGAGCTAGCCCTAAAGTAAGAGCAAGAGTACACGCTCAGTTTGGCATCAGATCAGTCTGGTCAGAATGATCGTGTAACCCACGAATTGACAGACTGATAATATTTTATATAATTTTGTCTGTTTTGAATGATGAAACACTGATGGTAGGCTAATCACGTAACCCGCTCGTATCATGCTAGCGTCAGTCACCGTACTTTACTACACACTGTACTTACACGTAAGTACTTTTTATCAGTCTACTGTCAGTCAAGTCAATCAACTGATAGACTGACACTGAACTGATGCCAAAACTAAGCGTGTATATAACCTTGTTCTAAGTTCAACACTTGTGTTCTCTTCTTATTTAAAAGCTTAGTGGCTCTTGTCGGTGGAGTATGCGCCAAACTTCTCGGTTCTCTGCCTTACTTTTTAGTGCTTGATACGACATGACCCCTACCTTTTCTTTCAGTTGTACTACATAGCTCATTCTTGGTCGTCCTGGACCTTTCCTTCTAGTATGTTTTTAAATAAGGAGTCATGTCGTATTAAGTGACTTGTGTTCTGTATGTGTTATTAAATAATTATATATTATATTAATCGATTATTCTATATGTGCACGTTCTGTAGATACAAGAAGATGAAGGTTATCGTTGGATTCCTACTCCCCCCCCCCCCCCCCCCTACACTACATACATACATGAACCCTAGAAACATTACTATCCTTTTTGTTGCAGTCATATCAAAAGCCACATGGGAGAGAATGCCATATGGCATTAGGTCCGCCACTTGTACTTTCATTTTATTGTGCAATAAAGATTAAATAAATAAATAAAATAAGCCACTAAAGAATCGAAATAGTTTGTGATGTAAGTACAAGTCCTTAGGGCTTTTGTTTATTTTTCATGCAAGGTGACCAACTTCGCTATCAGATCGTCACTGTCTCTGTACTAACGGGGCGGACAGAGCATCGGTCTTGCAGCTGTAAGTAACAGAGCCTAGGGTCGCAAGACTTACGTCTATCGACTGACATGAATCGTATTTTCGCCCAATCCCTCGATCGGCATTTACGATCTGTACGGGAAAAGAAGCAGCTGGTACATTCAGCTGGTTTTTCCTTTCTTCCAGACCAGCGTGTAAAGAAATTCATTTTTTTGACATGACCATACCAGCGTAGGCGACTATACAAGCTGACTTTTTATCCATCGGCAAAATTTTTGGAGCAAGTTCAGTCCATGATACTGAACTACTTTCTATAAAAAAAGTTATTAAATTTTTTTATCGATTTTTTCGTTTTCGAATTGATAACCTCCTTTTTTTTAAGTCAGTTGAAAACTATTGTTAGACAGCAAGCAAGCAAGCGGCGGAAGTTCTCTGAGCAGTAGCGGATTTAGGGGGGGGGGGGGGGATGGTATTTGCTACTAAGGAAAAAAAGACTTGCAATTTTTAAATAATTTAATCAAGATCAACGATAATCATATAAAATATCTACAATTTTGTAATTCATAAGTTCAGTCTGGCTAATAGACCTGCAAAATAGACGCCCTATTTTTCTAGCCTAGTAGCATGGCAACCCCATTCAAAAAAGCGTATTCTGGTAGAAAGCCAAAATCCTGAATAATTTTTAGATGTCGCTACTACTTCACCCGCTAGCCATAGGCTGGGCCATAGGGTACCTACGCTGACGGTATCTTCGAAACATCATAGATGGCGCTTGTTCGGAGAAAATGAACGCTTATACCGCCATCTTTCCGAAATTAAGCGGCACCACTACGAAACTATCTTCTTTCGAACTAGTAGCTCCTTCTAGCCACATCATTTGAACTAAAAATCAGATTACGTTTCATAGTATTAGGTTGTCAGTCCTCTAATCGGCCATGCTAGGAGGTAGTAATCCTATTTTTAATTTAATTAAATATAATTTAATTTTATATTTATATATATTTAATAATTTCTTTTAAAAAGAAACATGATCCTGTTATAGGCGGTTATCCCACTGCACCGCGCACCGTCGCGGAGCGCGGTTTCTACATACTGACTGACGTTACCGCGCGATGACGCGTTTTCAGTGGGTGGGAGTAGGCGTGTTTTCTATACAAACTGAGCTACTTGCATACAATGTTAAAAATCTGCCGCAACGGTGCACGGTGCAGTAGGATCATCGCCTTAAACTGTATTAGCCAAAGTGCACTTAGGCAGCCTAGGTATTACGAAGAAACATCTAGGACCACAGATATAGACATCTATACAGGTTGACTTTTTATCCACCAGCCAAATTTTTGGAGTAAGTTCAGTCCATGATACTGAACTACTTTCTATAAAAAAATGTATTGAAAATAGATAAAAATTTTTCGTCCTCCCATACAAAATCATTTGGGCTGAGCGCCAATCTGTATGGGAAGGCGAAATTTATGTATCGTTTTTCGTTAATTGTTTTTATGGAAAGTAATACAGTATCATGGACTGTCAGCCTGTATAGCTTAGGAGTCCTAGGACATATTATCAGTCGGATCAGAGCACTGCACAGCCCTTGATATGATCGTCGCAATCGCAACCGCAACCGCAGCGCAAAAATGTTTTGACGCTTGGTAGACACAGTGGCGGATTTGCCCTAAGGCCCAGTAGGCCCGGGCCTATAGCCGCCAGATATGAAGGGCGACAATGCATTGGCGCGAAGATTTAATAAATGATTTTGCCGCGCTTAAGAATCCCCTTACCCTAGACCTTCCCATACAAACGTAGTCTACGTTTTATTTTGACACGACAGGTCAGATTTCGGTAAAAATTTGTAACTTTAAAGAAATTGCATATATCTAGGGTTGTAATTAGTTTTTACAGTCAAAATATGAACGGAAGGAAGCTTTTTTATTACTTCCTCCAACGGTTTTCGACCAGTTTCTTGTCTTTCAGTCTCAAAACGGCAGATTTAGGTATTTTACAGTAGAAAGCTCAATGTCCGATCTAATGAAGTGACATACACGGACTAAAAGTGAAGATCTTGAACGAAGTCAATTTGACGTCAGATCGACACGCAAATTCATACAGAGGCTGTCTATCTTGATCCATGGTCTATGATTGAATCGTGTTTTTTAAACCGTCGTGTCAGCGATAAGTAATATTGTTTCACGCAGCAAATATCATTTTGTCAATGGTTTTCTAAACATTTCAACATAAAAAATAGCAGCGTGAAACGAAACTGATTCTCTATAAAGGTTTCTTTGTCATTTGTGCGCTACAAATGTCAAAATTACGAGTTGTCAAGACCACTCTTGCATACGATTAATTTTACTATGGTAGCACTATATACTTACAATAAGTTATGATGTATGAGTGTATAAGGCAGATATAACGCAAATAATATTTGGGAATTCCTGTAAAGTACCTAGTTGTAAGTGCAAACAAATTCATAAATGCGCCCGTTGGGAAACATTCGCGCAAATCATTCGTTGTGTGACTCCCGATTTCAAAAATAGTACTCTAGATCTCGTCGTTCTCTGTAGGACATTCTGTAGGTACTAAGTATTTGCGTTTGGTTGGGAACTTGGGACCAGCTACTCCTCCTCGGGGTACTCCTCGGGAGGCACCTCCTCCTGCTCGTCAAAGTCGCCGTCGTCGACTCCCACCTCCTGCAAATTTCAATAGTTTGGAAAATCCAAAAGTGCACGCCTCATAATCTAATTTTTTTTATACAGTGGTATATTAGTTTTTTATAAATTATAATTAAACGACAGTACTTAGAACGCTAATATTAACTAGGAATCAGCACAGTGTAATACTTTATATATTAAAAACAAAAGTATTCCGGTAAGATGAATGTTTTCGACCAATTTCTCTGCCACATACATGGTCACATAAGCACAGACTCACGGACGTCCAAGAATGATTAGTTTTAATGTTATTATTTATTATATTAAACAAATTAATTGTTTATAAAATGTACCATATGTGCTAGACAGATTATTTAACTTCATATTAGTGCACTCATATTATCCTGTAAGTGTTATATTAAAAAAAAAAAGTCATTTAAGTTTCGAAAGACTGGGTTTTTTGACATGTCGAGAGTAGAGCACTACCTCAACGCTCCGCTTATGAGGCGTGCAATACCTCAACGCTCCGCTTATGAGGCGTGCAAAATTCAAATTTTTGTTAAATAAGATAAGAATAATTTTAAACAAAAGGAAACTACTTTAATTTCCCCTTCCAATTTCATCAGTTCTACTTCACCAAAACTTTTGGATGCAAATTAATGCTTATTTATTGACAAAAATGACAAAATCACTAAACGTGCAAAGAATATGTTAGGAGTTCCCTCGATTTCTCGAGGATCCTATCATCAGATCTTCACCTGGTGACAATGGGACCAACTTGCATGTTTTTTTATTTATTTATAAGCATTTTAGTTGCCAACTGTAGTCGGCGTGTCTTCAGACACAAAGGCCTCCTCCAGCTTCTTCCAAGCTTCTCTAAATTTTGCAGTTCTCTGCCATATCTAGTGGGCCCCCAATCTTTTTTATGTCGTCAGGACCAACGCTTCTTTTGTCTTCCCGTTTTTCGTTTGGTTTGAAATCTAGGGGTCCACTCTGTTAAATACTTGGTCCATTATTTTTACTTGCATTTACCCTTTCAAATAAAGAAAATAACTTTCTAAATCATTTAAAAAACAGGGTTAATTAAACACCGGCAACTGGCAACGTTGTAGGAGCAAGTTCAGTCCGTGATACTGAAATACTTTCCACAAAAACAACTATTATCGAAAATCGATGAAAAAAATTTCGTCCACCCATACAAAATCCATTTGAATGAGCGCCGATTTGTATCGGAAGCCGAATTATATTTTCGTCTTCGTTCGTGTCGATTTAACCCTTTATTTTGTACTCTTATGTATTCCTGTGCTTTTAACCGCGAATGTCGGATTAATCCGACAAACATTTTCGTGCCCATTTCGCGAGCGTCGTAGGTATTATATATTAGGTCCTTACATATGAAATTGCCAAGTGAATAACGAAGAATTGAAGGCGATAGTGGAAGCGGATCCATCTCAAATCACTTCTGATTAGCAGCAGCCTTTGGCGTAAGTGACAAAACGATACTTATCCACTTGCGCCAAATCGGAAAAATTAAAAAACTCGAAAAGTGGGTACCGCACGAATTGACTGAAGCAAACCAACAAACACGCGTTGCTTGCTGCGTTTCTTTGCTTAATCGCCACAATAATGAGGGGATTTTGAACCGTATCGTGACTTGTGATGAGAAATGGATCCTGTACGACAATCGGAAGCGATCATCACAATGGCTTGACCCTTGAGAACCGGCAAAACCTTGCCCTAAGCGAAAACTGACCAAAAAGAAGATTCTGGTTAGTGTTTGGTGGACCAGTGCTGGTGTTATTCACTACAGCTTCTTGAGATCAGGCCAGACGATTACTGCAGACTTGTATTGCCAACAATTGCAAACAATGATGGAAAAGCTCGCCATTAAACAACCGAGACTGATGAATTGCTCTAGCCCACTGCTCCTTCAGGATAACGCTAGACCACACACTGCACATCAAACGATCGCCAAGTTAGAGGAGCTGCGACTGGAACCTCTGCGTCACCCACCATACTCTCCAGATCTTGCCCCAACCGATTACCACTTTTTTCAAAATTTGGATAACTTTTTACAAGGAAAAAATTTCAAATCTGATGAGGCAGTCAAAACCGCCTCCAAACAGTTCATAGACTCTCGCTCCCAGGATTTTTTTTCCAAAGGTATCAATGATCTGCCTATTAAATGGCGGAAGTGTATCGATAACAACGGCGCATACTTCGATGGATTAAATAATAATTTCATTAAAAAACACTTGTTTCACTTTTTTGATACTGAACGGCAATTTCATATGTAAGGACCTAATATATCCGACCAAAAACTATGGAATGGATATTCACTATACCTCACGCTGGGAGCACGACAACTGATTAAAGTCTCGCGGTAAAAGGGATTATAAATTTTCTAAAATGTATGTTACAGTAATAAAGGCTTATTTCATTTGGGTAGGTACCTAGGTTATTTATTTTATAACATGTGGTGGTGGATTTTGGGATTGACTCGAGCGCGTCAGAAATATTATAATTTTCATGTGAATTTCAATCAAACTGTTAAATCAAAAGTAAGAAAAGTCTAAAAAGAATTTTTTTTTTGTAAAAGCTTTTATTGTGAGAGCAGAGTACCTGCGTCAGACAAATCAAATGGGCTCAAACACGACAGGTTTTCGTCGTTTCGTTACTGAGTTCCTATGGCTACCTCCCGGCTCCACCATCAGCCAATATGATATCGTTATATTGTACTGTCATCCTGACATGACACGACTGCATGTTTATCTGACCGCGCTCGAGTAAATGCCAAAAGCCCCCCCCCCCCCTTAGGCTCCCTTACTATAGTGTAGTACCTCATACTGCTGGTACTCGGAGACCAGGTCGTTCATGTTGCTCTCGGCCTCCGTGAACTCCATCTCGTCCATGCCCTCGCCCGTGTACCAGTGCAGGAACGCCTTGTAACAGACGGACGGATGTTAGGCAAGCCGACGTGGGAAGAGAAAAGTTTTAAATCACAGGAATTTGCCTATATGTATACTCGTACATGCATATATATCAATATAGACACCTACAATACGTATCTGGAAAGAAAACCCTGTCCGACCGGAAAAGGGCATTTAAGTACATAAATGACAGTTAAAAAAAATAAGAAAACGAAAATAGTAATAAAAATGAAAAAGTTATGTGATTTCTAAAACATCAGTTTACATTATTTCCCTAAAATCGGGAAAATTCAAAGAATGCAACAACACCGTCTCAATTGCGGCATGCACAGGCGGCGCGGCATGTCTAGAAGTACGTGCAATATGCGTCCTCGTTTCCCGTCCCCGTCCCTCTCCTCCATTCTTGTGCCGCCGTGCACACGTCACTGCGTGTGTGTTCGCCCGCTCTCGTCCTGAGACAAGGCAAGAATGGGGGAAGGTGCGGGGACGGGGAAAGGGGACACATTTTGAGCGGGACCTTAGAAGATTCCGTTCTGTATGTAATACTCTTACTATCTTCTGTGCTTTCGACATAAAAAAGATCCCATCAGGTGAAAGGTAACCGCTCCCGCTATATGGCTGGGAACATGGTATAATATAGTTAAATTTTTAACAAAAAAATCAACCGACTTCAATTTTTTTTAAGGAGTTTCTTTCATTTCTCCAAAGTTCTTCATCATATCTTCACTAAATTTAAATGGGACCAACTTGGTACTAAAGGCTTTCAAATAAAAAAAGAATCATCCAAATCGGTCCACAATTGGCGAAGATATCGCGTAACAAACATACATAAAAAAAACATACAGTCGAATTGATAACTTCCTCCTTTTTTGAGTCGGTTAAAACCAAGGCATTTCCTTCCCTTGACAGCTGGTCACGTGATTAGCCCAGAAATACGTCAATAGTTGGTCGGGAGTTTCGCCAAATTTGTGTAAAGTAAAATAAAAAAAGTCTCATTTTAGCAACAGTGAATGCCGTTAGGGGGAAAGAGACGAAAGATGGGCTTTTTAACCAGATTATCTCTTTATGAAAATAACTTTTTACTCTTTGGGGAATACACTTGACCTTTTTTGCAACGATTGATCAAATTGTATCATAAATGAATGTAAGCAAATCGATTCCTACCCAGCCTATGTCAGATCTACCTTCATTTAAATATATACTTATTGTGTATAAGTATTTTTATATTGCCCATCCCGCACTACCTAATTTCCCATCACTTTTTCTATTTGAGCGAGGTTGCCTGGAGGAAATTGCTTATGCTATGATAAGGTCGCCTTTTGTGCATTTCCTAGTTTTTAAGGTATATAATTATGTCCTGTATTTTTCTTTTGTACAATAAAGGGTATTGTATTGTACCTTCCTCCTGAACATGACGGTGAACTGCTCGGAGACCCGCTTGAAGATCTCCTGGATGGCGGTGGAGTTGCCGACGAAGGTGGCGGCCATCTTGAGCCCGCGCGGGGGCACGTCGCACACCGCCACCTTCACGTTGTTGGGGATCCACTCCACGAAGTAGCTGGCGGGGACACGTCTCGTCAGCGGGAGATCTCGAATCACCAACATATACAGGGTGGAACAAAATATACTTAAACTATTTTAAGGGTGGGTTCAGTTCATGATACCAGGCCTGTGTCACTCCCCGCGTGGGTATCAAAAATATACCTACGCGCGGCGGCCTCCGCGGGTGGCTAGGCTAATTCAGTCGGGGCTCGCGTGCGAGCAGTGACGCACGCGCGAGCTTTGTTCGTCGCCTAGGTACTTTACCGATCGGGCCGTAATGGAGAAACATAAAAAGAAGGCTAAAAAATACAAAGTACGCAGTTTTTAAAATTTAACTTTTTTTAGACTTCCTAAGGACGCTGAAAGGTAAGATCTACTTTAAAGTGGTTATTATTATTATGTTGTATTTCATGATAGGTACACTAAGTAGGTTTAATACCTAGGACCTAGGTACCTACTTAGGTTACGAAAATAAGTAGAAACGTAGGTATAAGTATACATATTATTCTTTCGAATTTCTGATGTTTGGTTTGAAATTCACGATCTGTTTCGTTATAAGTAGGTACCTAACCCACCTACTTAGGAACTTTTTTGTTCGCTAGCAAAATAATTATGAAAGTTACAGACATGGTATGTACCTACTAAGTACATCCTATAGAATTCAGTAAGTATCTACTTTAAAGACTGTTTTAGCTGGTTAGATATTTCGCTCATGTTATATTATATTTCATTCATTATAGTTTACTACCAAACGATGATACATACAATACATACTACTATCACGTCTTTAACCCTAATGGGACAGATAGAGCATTTTAAGTGTTGCGGCTCTAAGCAATCAGAGCCCAGGGCCGCAATACTCAAAGGCAACTTTTAGCGTGATGGTGGGCGAGAAGGTGGAAAAAGGAATCAAAATAGTGATGGGTTGCTAGCCGCATCGCCTATTAACATGATTTGCATTTTCGCCCATTCCTTTGATCGGCTTCTAAGATTTGTGCGGGGAGAGAAGCAGCTATGACCTCCGTGGTATAATGGTCAACACGCTAGTCCGCCAATCTGGAGGTTCTGGGTTCAATCCCTAGCCAGGGCAAGTATGAAAATGGCCTTTTTCAAATTGTCACGTGTCTTGGATGTTTATCTATACATATGTATTTATTATAAAATATATTATCGTTGAGTTAGTATCCCATAACACAAGTTTAAACTTACTTTGGGGCTCGCTCAATCGGTGTGATTTGTCTCCCAGACCAGCATGTAAACGAAAAAAACGTTTCGCGTTAATTCCCGTATGCATTAATTCACAAGTTTATATGCTAGGCAAATTAAAAAAAACCCCGACTGTAAAGAACACCATAGTGATGAGTACGGAACTACCACTACGGCTGCAGCGCCATCTATTACTTATAAAAAGCTGAACCGAATTGCATCAAACATAGCTAAGAACCACCACCGCAAAGGAAATTGCTTTCGTGTGAAAAAATCGCATCAAAATTGGTCCATCCGTTCGAGCGCTGCGATGCCACAGACAGACAGACATGAGCGTCAAACTTGTATAAAACACCCCTCTTTTTTGTAGGGGTTAACCCATACTGTGTTTTGGTTTGGTTTCCAGTGGCCATGGTTAGTGTTAGTTCCTATTTCAACGTTTAGTAAGTAACTATGTAGTACAAAACGTGCACCAAACCCTAATTTTAAACTTTTAGTAGGCAACTTTTAAGTATACAAAAAAAAATTACAGATTACGTGCCTCACACGACTATCGAGCACATTGGAAATGAATCTACGGAATTCGAAAAAATGTCGTTCTGACTATTTTTTAAAAGGTTAGGTTTTATTTCGATGGGTTTTTTAGGGTTCCGTAGTCCACAAGGAACCCTTATAGTTTCGTCATGTCCGTCCGGGCTCGTACTCCGCCGCTACTGCACCGATTGTCACGAAAATTGGTGGAGAGGTAGATATTGAAGTTCCAAAAGTTGGTTTTTAAAATTATGAAAAAATGATTTTTCTTAAGTCCCATACAACGAAAAGTGAATTTAAAAAATTTAAGTGGACTAACCCCAACGTGTGGGGTATCGTTGAAAAGGTCTTTTAAAATGCAACAAAAACTGCTTTGAATGAAACTATGTAGATCTATGTAGTCTTGAGATAATCTAATACAAAGTTAAAATTTGAAGCGTCCCTCCACCGTAACTTTTGAAATATTACTAAAATAATTGTGAAAAAAATGTGGTATATACCTCAAAGTATGTACTTTCAATTAAAACTATAGCGGTCTCGGTATCATAGATAGTTATTTTTTTAATACGTCATAAATCGTAAACCGCAATTTACCTTTAGAACTTTTATATTATGTTACTTGCTGCTACGGAACCCTTCATGGGCGAGTCCGACTCGCACTTGGCCACTTTTTGTTTTACATGAAAGCAAGTTACTTGCTTCTTAGCTATGCTAAATGAAAATCGGCTCAGCCGTTTAAAAGTTATTGCGGGTTAACGCTTGAAAGTCAGGGCTTTCTGTAGCAAATAATAGATGGCGCTACGGATATCAAGTCGTATCGGTAGTTCCACTACTCATCACTAGATGGCGATCTTGAGAGTCGGGGTTTTTTTAATTTGCCTAGCAAATAAACTTGTGATTTGGAATAGCCGCCAGTGCCTACACCACTTCCACAGAAGACAGTAAGAGTATTACATACAGTACGGAATCTCCTAAGGTCCCGCGCAATATGCGTCCCCGTTCCCCGTCCCCGCACTTCTCCCCCGTTCTTGTGCCGCCGTGCACACGTCAATGCGTGTGTGTTTGCCCACTCTTGCCCCGCGACAATGCTAGAACGGGGGAGAGGTGCGGGGACGGGGAACGGGGACGCATATTGCGCGGGACCTTAGGAGATTCCGTACTGTATGTAGTACTCTTACTGTCTTCTGTGCCGCTTCGGTACCTGGAGTTCTTGTCCTGCACGGAGAGCATCTGCTCGTCGACCTCTTTCATGGACATGCGGCCGCGGAAGATGGCGGCTACCGTCAGGTAGCGGCCGTGGCGGGGGTCACAAGCAGCCATCATGTTCACCGGACTGAACATCTGCACACATAAACAATCAGTAGGGTAACTCCAAAAGCGGTAGGTACGCAAGACGTATGACCCTGATAGTACTAGCGATCTTAAATATTATCAATATTAACAAAATACTCACTTTGAAATAAAAACACAGCAAAGTTCAGGACTAACTCTAGTCATCATCAAACTTTCTATAGACATCTATATGTTTCAAAAACACGATTGCTTAAAATGTTCTCTTTAGAAAAAAAATGCGAAGATGCCTCCAAAGCATCTCCGATGTCAAATTATACTAAAACGGCTAGTATTCAAGAAATACAATAAATTAGCTCTTGTAACTTTGTATTAAAAGGCAGTCATCATGTCTTATTTTTAAATAACTTTTAAATATTCTTTGTAAAACTTTTAAATAAGGAAAGAAACGCGGCGTTTTTTAAGGTTTTTATTTACCTTAAAAAACGCCGCGTTTCTTTCCTCCCCGCATGGCTCGCTATCTCGCTTCGGCTAGAGTAAATTTGTGAGGGTGGAAGCGGGAGCAAAATTTAGATTATCAGCATCAGGCACCTTCTTAACTGTGTATCCGCGTTTCAGTGTCAAGCAAAATTGAGCGTTAATTTTAGCGTGATGGTGGGCGAGAAGGTGAAAAAAAGAATCAAAATAGTGATGGGTTGCTAGCCATATCACCTATTAACATAATATTAGCTATTAACATCTGCGAAAATAGAATCAAAATCTTAGATTAAAATATAAATAAATATACTTTAGGACAAATCACACGGATTGAGCTAGCCCCAAAGTAAGTTTTAAACTTGTATTATGGTACAGTAACTCAACGATACTACGTATATTATGGTATTTATGATAAACACAAAGGCCATTTTCCAACTTGCCCTGGCTGGGGATCGAACCCAGAACCTCCTCCGGCTACATAAGTAGACGATAGAATAGATACCTGCTGTGTCAATTCTGGCACTGTGAGCGCCCGATATCCTTGACTGTTTCTGGCAGTGAGTGGTGCGAATCCTGGAAAGCATACAAATTAATAATTATACCAGGAATACCAATAAATTAATTAATAAAAATAATAAGATAATAATAGGTACCATTCTCTCTCACACACTTGTTGCATCCCATCATATCTGCACTGCTTCGGAGCTCTAAAATCGGCTTTCGGCTTTCTTCGGCAGCTATCCCGACACATATCAAAACTTTTTGAAGAAGGAAATCTAGACAGCGTACCCTGGACTCCAAAGACAGGTAAAAAAAACCCCCGACTGTCAAGAACGCCAACTAGTGATTTGTTTAATTTGTTTAATTGTTTATTGTGATAAAAACGACTTACACCTATTACATTTATCACAGTGATGAGTAGTGGAACTACCGATACGACTTGATACGGATATCAAGTCGCGCTACGGATAGCGCCATCTATTATTTGCTAGAGAAAGTCCTGACTTTCAAGCGTTAACCCCCAATAATTTTTAAACGGCTTAATCGATTTTTATCAAACATAGCAAAGAACCACCGCAACGGAACTTGCTTTCACGTAAAAAAAACCTCATCAAAATCGGTCCATCCGTCCGAGCACTACGATGCCACAGACCGACAGACATTAGCGTCAAACTTATAACACCCCTCTTTTTGTCGGGGGTTAAAAAGAAACAGGAGTAACGAGTTCGTACCCGTCCTTCAAATGTACCCTGTAGATCCCACCTTAGAAAGGGTTCTAAGGTGGGATCTACAGGGTACATTTCCACAGGGATTCTAAGTAGGGACTTAGAATCCCTGCCCATACTTCTGCTTGCTATTCCCACTCTTTTTCTGTTTAAGCGGTAAAATAATGTAATTCACTACCACGCATTATACGAGACTCCAAATCCTTCCCTGTTTTTAGGAAGAGAGTAAAAGAGTATTATCTTTCCTTAACGTAATGAATAGTAGGTATACCTATATACTATACTAGCTGGTGCCCGCGACTTCGTTCGCGTTGAAGTATTGAATAATACACTTTTAAAAATCAAAGAATGTCTCTATAAACTACATTAGTAGTTTTTCCCGTAGGGGCTAAAACAAACAACTGTTCAGCACTACTCACTCGTGAACATGCCACGTACAGCTGTCCATGAGAAAAGCAATTGGATCTTAGATCCACCCCAGCAGCCTTGAGAGTTTGACCTTGGGATTTATTGATGGTCATTGCGAAGCACAGACTGATGGGAAACTGAGTGCGCTTAAATTCGAAAGGGAAGTTGTTGGGAATGAGTGGAATCCTTGGTATGAAAACAGTTTCGCCCGCGCCACATCCAGTGAGAATCTCAGCATGGATTAAATTTCTCTGCAAAGCACTTACTTTAAGTCGGGTGCCATTACATAATTTGGGCGGAGTTAGATTTCTCAAAAGCATTATGGGCACTCCGACTTTCAGTGTGATTTTATGTGCAGGAAGACCACTCGCTGTTAGAGAGCTCAAAAACTCTATTGGGTAGTTCGTAGCATCGTCCTCATGTACAACGCTGTTATAGGACGTGTACACCACTTCATCTCCACCAATTTCTGCCAAAATTTTTGCATTTAATGCAGCAGCTTGTTCGTTTTTGGGTGTCAGTATGGCGCGTTCACATAACCAAGAATTATCATGTTGAATAATACTTGAAACGTCTCCAAACACTGAATTTATTAGTTCATCTTCAGACGACACAACTCTACCTAAAATTTCAGGAATGACAACTTGTCCTTCATCTTCAGGAAGAGTACCTACCTTCTCCAATTTCTAAAAGAATATTCGAAAATGTTTGTGCCTGGGAATTTCCGCCTAGTTGTGCTCGCATGTTGATTGTTAGACGCATTCGTATTATTTGAGGCCATAGATATGAACGCTTCAAGGATGCATTAATTTCATCGGCTCTGGTTCCCCGAGTAACAACCGGAAGAGTTTGCCGGAAATCGCCAGAGAAAAGAACTGTCACGTTCCCCATTGGAATATCGTTTCGGCGAATGTCCCGCAGTGTTCTATCCACGGCTTCAACAGCTTTTTTATTTGCCATTGTGCATTCATCCCAAACGATAAGACAGCAATCCTGAAACACCTTTGCTTTATCGCAATTTCTTGTAACTGCACATGTTGGTGTTTCAGTGCTATCTAAATCGATTGGGATTTTGAACATTGTGTGGGCAGTTTTACCACCGGGAAGAAGTGTAGCTGCGATTCCAGAAGATGCTACGGCCAGTGCTATCTTACCTTGTCGCCTGAATTCAGCAAGAATCGCTTTTGTTAGGTAGGTCTTTCCAGTACCACCTGGAGCATCTAGGAAGAATATCTTCCCTTCATTATTAAGTACGCTTTGGACGACGATGTCAAATATTTCCCTTTGTTCTGGTGTAAAATTTTGTAAATTGTCATTTACTATAGCGGTTAGATCAGTGGAGCTATAGTTTATCTCCGAGGCATACTCACGGTTGATATCCCATCAAATTCAGTCCTGTAGTTTCTGATATTCAATTTCCTGCCTACCCTCTTAGTCTATTGGCGTGATTATTGCAAGTGATGCTGAGTCAAATAAAAAAAGTCCCATTAAAATCGGCCCAGTAGTTTCCGAGATTCAATTTTCTGCCTACCCCCTTAGTCTATTGGCGTGATTATTTCTATCCTTCTTTACCTTCCAAGTAATGTTGAGTCAAATAAAAAAAAGTCCCATTAAAATCGGTTTAGTAGATTCTGAGATTCAATTTCCTGCCTGCCCCCTAAGTTCATCGGCGTGATTATTTATATCCCAGTTTACTCTCCAGGTAATACTGAGTCAAATAAAAAAAGTCCCGTCAAAATCGGTCCAGTAGATTCTGAGATTAGCCCGGACAAACAGACAGACAGACAGACAGACAGACAGACAGACAGACAGACAGACAAAAATTTTAAAAATTGTTGTTTTGGCTTCTATTACGGTAATTAAGACCCCCTGTAACAATTTTTCATAAAAATCTTCAATGTACAGAAATCGATCTTTTACAGTCTTATTATATGTATATACGGCGTGATTATTTATATCCCAGTTTACTCTCCAGGTGATACTGAGTCAAATAAAAAAAGTCCCGTCAAAATCGGTCCAGTAGATTCTGAGATTAGCCCGGACAAACAGACAGACAGACAGACAGACAGACAGACAAAAATTTTAAAAATTGTTGTTTTGGCTTCTATTACGGTAATTAAGACCCCCTGTAACAATTTTTCATAAAAATCTTCAATGTACAGAAATCGATCTTTTACAGTCTTATTATATGTATAGATATGTATTTGTTTATAGTTAGGTATTTATATGTATTTATGTATAATATGTGTGTATGTTTCTTGATGTATTGTATATGTATATGTATGTTTAACATTTTAGATACTTATATGTATTTGTAACTATAGTCTTTTGTACACGCCTACTACCTGTTTTCTTGAATTTTCCTCTCCTGGGTCTGCTGGAAGAGATTTCTTATGAAATAAGCAGTACCTATGTACTCTATTTTCTTACTTTGTACGTTCCTTTGTTTGTATGTTGTGTACATGAATTTTGTAAATAAATAAATAAATATATGCACTTTTAAAGAATTGGAATGAGACCTGGCATGAAGAAGTGCAGCCTGGGGAACGGCACCATGTTGACGGCCAGCTTCCTCAAGTCCGCGTTCAGCTGCCCAGGGAAGCGCAGGCACGTCGTCACGCCGGACATCGTGAGCTGGGGACACGAGGGGGGGGTCAGGTGCCAGTATTATTTATTTATTTATTTTACTCAATTTAACAAATTAGACACAAATAATAGATATAATGTTAGCAATAAATGTTAGCATACAAAAGGCGGCCTTATCCCACAGCAATATCTTTCAGGCAACCATACGGTAGGGATACAAAAGAAATTTGGATATGTTACAGATGAGGTGCAATATACGAGTAGAACAAACTGCAAAAGTAGTACTGGCGCGGCTCTCAGGGAGGCCTAGACGCAAGAGGCTTCCAGAGTTTACCACCAGGCCGCTGGCTCAAATCACCATACCTTATTCCGCCTCCTGCATGAGCGAGGGAAGCGTCTCAATTTTGGGGTTGGCCAAAAATGTCTTAATAATGAGATTGGTCGTCTGTTTTCTCTGATTTCTCGCCTACAGATCGCATGTTTAACCAATTTTGATGAAAATTGGCGCACAAGTTCCTTGATTTATTTACATTTTTAAGTCGATCGCGATTTTTGATAAGGGTAGATATAGGGGGGGGGGGGGAGACGGGAAGGACTTTGCTGAAGCGTTACTTATTGACGGATTTCAATCAAATTTGAAAGGCACATAAAAGACTTCATTCTACACAAGATTTTGCAATACTCTTGTTTGCTGTAGCGCAATACATCCTGTTAAGGCGAAGATATAGGCAAATGGCCTTGAAGTGTAAAATAAATTGTTAACTCGTAAATATGGTAATAATTTCCATATTGCTCTTCGTCATGCACTAGATAGCCCTTTAAATTATTTTATGAACTGCCGTTGAAACTATTATTGGTGATCCGTCTAGCTTTAAAACTTGCCGTGGCCACTTTTGGCGGAAGCAAGTTTTAAAGCTAGACGGACTAATGTAAATACTTTCAACGGTGGTTCATAAAATAATTTAAAGGGCTATCTAGTGCATGACGAAGAGCAATATGGAAATTATCTCCATATTTACGAGTTAATAATTTATTTCAAGTGAGGGCGCCACTTCAAGGTCATTTGCCTATACCTCCACCTTAATGAAAGAACGCAAAACTCAGATGAACTAGCCCACTAGTCACAACTAAAAAAAAATTTGAATTTTTATACAAACTGATCAGCTGATCGAGTCAATTTGTATGAAAATCCGAATTTTTTTTCTAGATTTCGTTAAAGTTGTTGAACAAAAGTTGTTCAGTTTCATGGGAGAAGTTTTCTGAGAGATTTTGCGTTCTTATCATAGAGGTAGGGTTGTTTGTACCTATATCTAAAGATTGATGGCTTTGCTGAGCCAGGGGAAAGTGTCTGTTATTGCATGGTTATAAGAGCTCGCGAGCTCTACTGTCCTCACAGTAGTTTAGTTGTAGTCACCTTCCATCCCAATCTTTCTATAATTTCCTGTCGAGTAGCGAATAAATATACTTAGAAACGCCGGGCCCTGTAGTGTTAGCCACCAGCCACCTCTCTCTCTCTACCTACCGCCACTCTCGCTGGAGCATCCCTGCCATTCGACAAATTCGACGAAAAATGTTCAAGACCCCTCTACGAAGTCGTAAAGCTGTTCCCAAAAGATACTTAAATATTAGGTGTCCCTTTCTACTTTATTGCGCTGGCAGTTTGCGGAAAAGGGATGCCAATTACCTAAGGTAATTAGGTACATTAGGATCTATTACTTGTAGTCATTATAGATTGTATTATAATTTGTTTGATGTATACTTACGGAGACCAAATGATTCAAGTCCCCGTAGGTGGGCGAGGCGAGCCGCAGCGTGCGGAAGCAGATGTCGTAGAGCGCCTCGTTGTCGATGCAGAAGGTCTCGTCCGTGTTCTCCACCAGCTGGTGCACGGAGAGCGTGGCGTTGTACGGCTCCACCACCGTGTCCGACACCTGACCATACACAATAAGTACTTTATTTTTACCCCCCGACAAAAAAGAAGGGAGTTTAACGCTAAGTTTAGTTAAAGTTGCTTGTTAAGTTAGTTACGCTAAGTTAAGTTTGACGCTAATGTCTGTCGGTCTGTTTGTCTGTTGCATCGTAGCGCTCGAATGGATGTGCTGATTTCTATGCGGTTTTTTTTTCTTGAAAGAAAGTTCCCTCGCGGTGGTGCTTAGCTTTGTTTGAAGAAAATCGGTTCATCCGTTTAAAAGTTATTGGGGGTTAACGCTTGAAAAAGCCCCGAGGCTTTCTCTAGCAAATAATAGATGGCGCTACTGATATCACGTCGTATCGGTAGTTCACACCACTCATCACTAGATGGCGTTCTTGACAGTTGGGGTTTTTTTTTTATTTGCCTAGCAAACTAAACTTTTCAAAACTATATCTTGCCACCATCCCGCAATGGGGCCTCGTCTTACGGCCCGACAAAGGATAAACACCTGATCAACTTCTCCCCTCATCTTGGGAAAGAGATGGCCCATCAGCTGTTGAGCCCACCCAACTCTGCGGGAACCTACCTTCGGCGACGGCATGACACTGAACGTGTTCACGATGCGGTCCGGATACTCCTCGCGCAGTTTGCTCAGAAGCAGCGTGCCGAGCCCCGAGCCCGTGCCGCCGCCCAGAGAGTGCGTCAACTGGAACCCTGAAAAAGAATCATGGCGAGGTCAGTTGAAAAGAAATTAACACTAATATAGATGGTCAGTAGTTACGTTACCCGTGTGGTGCCGGTTAGAATAGGACCACTCCATCTCGATGTCGTAAGAAGCGACTAAAGGACTAAGCACAAACACCTTACGGGACATGGCTGTTCACATGACTGAACGTCAAAATGTTTCGATTGTGTAAATGTCAAAGTGTACAAAATTTAATTGTTTAAATTTCGTAATTACAAAATGACAAAAGTTCACTTTGAATTTACCTATGTTAAATCGTGCTTTTGTCAGATTGTACGAATTTTACAATGTGTTTATGACATTCCCACAGAGGGTTGGTTGACGTCAGGCAGGCGGCCGGTCGTAAAACTATAGCAAATCATTTAAACTGTTCCGGCTATTTCTTCTCCATTTTGCAGGATCTTTGGCATCCTTTGGTGACCATTGACATGCATGTTATGTTTGGAGAAGAAAAAGCGGGAAAGCGCACCCCGGGCTCCGATGCAGCACAGCTGAGGATTCAACCAGGAACGCGTTTAGATGAAGAAGAAGACAATGGTCAGTGGTCGCGCGAAGTAACGGAGAAAAATCCGAAACCGTTTTTAGGGTTTCGTAGTAAACCCTTGTTCGCCAAAACTGTCTGTCTGATAACTCAGAGACAGTAATAGAAAACTGTAATTTGGAATGGGTAATATCTTAGGGTAATATGTTTATAATCACGCTGACAAAGCGGTAAAATAAAATCTTGAAAAAAATGTGGTTAGCTTCCCATTTAAGTAAAGTGGGCATCATTTTTTTTCTCGACAAACCCATGGTGTAGGATGTTGTTGAAGTCTTTCAAAAATAATTGATGTTATATCATCATCATCATCGTATCAGCCACAGGAAGTCCACTGCTGGACATAGGCCTCCCCCAAGGATTTCCGAAATGACTGATCGGAAGGCCTGCATCCAGCGTTTTCCTGCAACCTTGCTCAGGTCGTATGACGACCTGATATTATATAATTCAGTTTAATTAACTATCGGCCTAGGCATTCAGTTGGATGCCGGGCGTTTAAAGATCCGCCTAGACGTAAAATTGGCTGGTATCCAATACAGGGTTTCCTCACCTTGCAGACAGTCGCACCCCTCGCTCTCCTTCCTGACGACGTCCATGACAGAGTCTACCAGCTCGGCGCCCTCCGTGTAGTGGCCCTTCGCCCAGTTGTTGCCTGGAACACAAAAGTGAACACAGTGGGAACAAGTGCGTCGTCAAGAGGAATAGGGATGGGCACTAATGGGCAGTAGGAATAGACATAAGGGATGGCCAGTAGATAAACATAAGGGATAGACATAAGGTAAAGACATAAGGTATACGAATGGGCAATAGGGATAGACATAAGGAATAAAGTTGTGTAGTAGAGATAGACATAAGGAATAGGGATGGGCAGTAGGGATAGACATAAGGTATAGACATAAGGAATACGAATGGGCAATAGGGATAGACATAAGGAATAAAGTTGTGTAGTAGGGATAGACATAAGGAATAGGGATGGGCAGTAGGGATAGACATAAGGTATAGACATAAGGAATAGGGATGGGCAATAAGGATAGACATAAGGAATAGGGGTGGGCAGTAGGGATAGACATAAGGTATAGACATAAGGAATAGGGATGGGCAATAAGGATAGACATAAGGAATAAAGTTGTGTAGTAGGGATAGACATAAGGAATAGGGATGGGCAGTAGGGATAGACATAAGGTATAGACATAAGGAATAGGGATGGGCAATAAGGATAGACATAAGGAATAGGGGTGGGCAGTAGGGATAGACATAAGGTATAGACATAAGGAATACGAATGGGCAATAGGGATAGACATAAGGAATAAAGTTGTGTAGTAGGGATAGACATAAGGAATAGGGATGGGCAGTAGGGATAGACATAAGGTATAGACATAAGGAATAGGGATGGGCAATAAGGATAGACATAAGGAATAGGGGTGGGCAGTAGGGATAGACATAAGGTATAGACATAAGGAATACGAATGGGCAATAGGGATAGACATAAGGAATAAAGTTGTGTAGTAGGGATAGACATAAGGAATAGGGATGGGCAGTAGGGATAGACATAAGGTATAGACATAAGGAATAGGGATGGGCAATAAGGATAGACATAAGGAATAGGGGTGGGCAGTAGGGATAGACATAAGGTATAGACATAAGGAATACGAATGGGCAATAGGGATAGACATAAGGTATAGGGATGGGCAGTAGGGATAGACATAAGTCTTACCGGCGCCGCTCTGCCCGAAGACGTAGTTGTCTGGTCGGAACAGCCGGCCGTAGGTGGAGGAGCGGATGGCGTCCATGGTGCCTGGCTCCAGGTCCACCAGCACCGCGCGCGGCACGAACCGCTTGCCTGCAACAACTCCATTTTATTTTCTGCTAAACAAGAAAGTGCCGAACGTTATCCAACATAGAACCACAGAAGACAGTAAGAGATACATACAGAACAGAATCTTCTAAGGAAAGCGCAATATGCGTCCCCGTTCCCCGTTCTCGCCATGTCGAGGGGCGAGAGCAGGCAAACACATACGCATTGACGTATGCACGGCGGCACAAGAAAGGGGGAGAGGTGCGGGGACGGGGAACGGGGACGTATATTGCGCGTACCTTAGGAGATTCCGTTCTGTATGCTATACTCTTACTGTCTTCTGTGATAGAACAAGACTTCTCGATTTCTTTCTGTAAACACCAGAAAAGGCATGGACTGCTTCCGTGGTCCAGTGGTCAATGCGTTGCCTTGTGATCCAGAGGTCGTGGGTTCAAATCCCACTGGGAAGCATAACTTTGTGAAAAATGATTTTCAGTCTAGGATATAGCATTGATTATCCGAAAAGAAAGATGATTCCATGCTTCGGAAGGCACGCAAAGCTGTTGGGTCCCGAACGCCATTTACCGTTTGTTTAAACCTATCCTAGGATTGGTTCTGGTCTACCCTTTGGGTTGCGGAGTTCAGACGGCACGGCAGTTGCCCTGCTAGGTAGCGGACCCTGGGTTTTGAAGCGTGAGGATACAACCGGGAATACGTGAGGATGATGATGATGATGACACCGGATAAGGCACCTGAAGGATAACCCACAAACATCTCGGGTAACTGCCTTCCTGAGGCTGACCTCATGCAGGCTCTGCAGCCGTTTAGGCTTGATGGATTTTAGCTTGAGAGGTGGGGTGAATCCGAGTGAATGGTAATGACGATGTAATGGTGATGATGGTTGCCGCCAGTAGGGTCTGGTCAGCTCGGCTCCGTTTTTTAAGACTACTCAGTGTAACTTATTTCTGTAAATTGGATTTGGCACTCGTTCGCAAGCTTTACATATTATGTTGTGATTACATTGTATTAGGCATAATATCTTTGTAAACTGACAAAGCCCTTCTGGCGCGTGGTCGACCAATACTGTGTAAATGAGTTTCTTTCGGCGTTTCTTCTCAGCAGTGGTCGTTGCGAAACGCTAGTATCGGTAGCTTTTGAACAAAAAAATAATAATTTAAATATAAATAAACATTACAAGTAATGTAAACTATAATTATTGACGTGTAAAAGTGCCTGCAAAGGCCTAATTACTGAATAAATATTTGATTTTGATTGTTTTTGATTTTGTAAAAATGGTAATGATTGCACGTCCTATGGTAATTATAACAGTCAAATGGTCAATTTGGCGCCAAAAAATGCGCCATTTTGATTTCTAATAATTTTAATATAGCCTATGTCACTCTAGTAACGTCGAACCATGTGTAATTCTTGTGTAATTTATTAAAATCGGTTTGGCCGTTTAGTAGTTACGAGGGAACATAGAATTATAGGGACAAACATACAGGTCAAACACAACACAATAAACCATCCTTTTCGGCTTCGCCGAACATCCCACTCGCTCATGTTGTATCAGCGGCAGTCGGGTCTTTTATTTTTTCGATAATTACTTGTTAAAACTATATCTTGTTGTCCTTAGCTTCCAAACGAGGAATTAACGAGTAGTTTACATCAGCTTACAGACAGCTCGTGTCACCCAGCCATCCGCGTTGCTTACCATCATCCGCCTGGTTGTAATAAACTTCGATCCTCTCCAGCTGCAGCTCGCTGTCCCCGATGTAGTTGCCGGTGGTGTCGATGCCGTGCTCGTCCGAGATTATCTCCCAGAACTAAAACAAGAGAAAACAATGAACATCATGAATGTCTTTCACACTGGTCGTGAAGAAAAAGGATATTACGAGTTGTTTCTCTTTCCCTATGTACAGTTACCGGCAAACAACTGGAACAAAAATGGCGGAGCTGCGCACATCTGCACAGGTTATCAATGCGACTGTATGTTTTTTTTTATTTTTATGTATGTTTGTTACGCGATATCTTCGCCGATTGTGAACCGATTTTGATGATTCTTTTTTTATTTGAAAGCCTTCACTACCAAGTTGGTCCCATTTTAAGTTGGTGAAGATATGATGAACTTCGGAGATATGGAAGAAACTCCTCAAAATGAAGTCGGTTGTTTTTTTTGTTAAAAATTTAATTATTGTTTAAGTTGTTGGCCGGTCATACGAAATGGGCGAAAATCTAAACTGAATAAGTTTTATTAGGTATAAAACAAGTAATTATCTAGAAAATATTTTTAAAGACAAGCTTCTATCTAAAACAATGAACTAAAAAGTTTAATGTGCTCTCCTCAAGGTCGAAACCATTGCATTGAGCCCTTGCCACACTCGGCGGGGTCATGGTGTTTTATCACAGAGATGCCGTGCCCACCTTTCGGCTTCATCATGAGATCAGGTCATTGGTACCATCATTCTGAATTGTCAACCAACTTACATAAGTACCTTCTTATGTGAAGGTTCAACTCGATCGAAAAATGGGAAGTTAGTTTAATTTAATTTTTCTAAATTGGTTTTTCCAATAAGGTAAGGAAGTAATGCTTCCAAGACATGCTGTAGTAGTCTAAGTTTGTTTATTTATTTTAAATTACTTATGTAAGTATATATTTGGAGATATTAAGTATATTATATTTATATTTTATATATAACTAGCGGCCCGCCCCGGCTTCGCACGGGTATGTATTATACATATAAACCTTCATGAATCACTTTATCTATTAAAAAAACCGCATCAAAATCCGTTGCGTAGTTTTAAAGATCTACATACATAGGGACAGACAGTAGGAAGCGACTTTGTTTTATACTATGTAGTGACTTATTATATTTAATTTTATATGTAGGCGTAGTTTATGTATCTTAGCTAGTAAGTAGATTTTTTTTTCTCATTCCTGTTTTGTATACGCTTGCACCCTATTTATCGCCTTCTCTTATACGTCCCAAAGGTATTCTCTGGTAGACAGCGCTTAGCATTAAGATTGTACCTATTGTACATTAATTTTATAATGCAATAAATTAAATTAAAAAAAAAAAGGTGGAGAGAAAAGAGGAATGGAGGCGTCCCCTTCACTCCACCGACAAGAACAAGCTCTAATAAAAAGAAAAGAATCTAATTTAGGTTGCAAGATTTGATTAGGTACGGATATACAGGCAACGGGCTCACGGGACGGGACAGCTGGTGACACTAAATAAAAGCTTGTTTTGATGAGATTCTATATGTTGGAAAGCAACTTACTCATTTGAATACATAGTTACTTATGTTCCTTGGGGAAAGTTGTTCAGTAGCATAAACTGGATCTTAAAAAAATAATTTCGGTATATTTAGTTAGAAGGCCTTATACAAGGTGGAAGGGACATACCTACCCGTGATAAATCAAACCACGGTCTATACTAGATCATTCCCCTTGGTTCGATGTAGGTATTATGGGTATGTCCCTTCCACGTTGTATAAGTACCTACGTCAATCGAAGCGCCTAGCAACCCATCACTATTTTGATTCCCGTCAATCTACAATTGTGTTACGTGTCTATTTTGGAGGATGAACTATGGGGAATTGTAGCCGTATTTAATAATTCTGCACCCCGGGTAATACTAGTTTTGCCACCCCATAAATTAACGAATAAAATACAGCAATTTTATACTATAGGCACAGGTGTGGCGCTCCATACAGCGGAGTAACATTTATACCTACTACATACAAACGAAACTATACATCCATGCACACCTCATGAGCGCACGTCAATGTGTGAGTTCCAGCACAGATTAATATATAGTTACTACGGCTCCAGTGTTTAAAGCCATCAAACGCATCCGAGAACGGTGGAGAGGTGCGGGGACGGGGACGCCATATTGCGGGGACTCTGTAAGATTCCGTTTTGTAATAATATTCTGTTATAATATTATGTATATAATATTATGTTAAGGTGAATATATAAGCAAATGGCCTTGAAGTGTGAAATAAATCTTTAACTCGTAAATATGATGATAATTTCCATATTGCTCTTCGTCATGCACTAGATATTCTTTTAAATTATTTTATGAACTGCTGTTGAAACTATTATTGGTGACCCGTCTAGCTTTAAAACTTGCCGTGGGCATTTTTGGCGGAGGCAAGTTTTAAAGCTAGACAGACTAATGTAAATACTTTCAACGGTGGTTCATAAAATAATTTAAAGGGCTATCTAGTGCATGACGAAGAGCAATATGGAAATTTATATATATACATATATATCAGCATATTTACGAGTTAACAATTTATTTTACACTTCAAGGCCATTTGCTTATATATTCACCTTAATATTCTGCTTTATGGTCCTTGTAATTCTCTATTATATTAGAATGGACTTTAATGACGGAGTGGTAAAGTTTAATAACATAATAAAAGATATTACAAATATATCTGTAATAAATACCTAAGTACATAACTATAAGTATTTTTAAATATATCCAGTTATCCAGCGATGAAACTTGCGGTGTGGTGATGGTGACGGCGGCGGAGTAGAATACTATTGGTCACCACCTCTTTCCTCTAGCATGGTGGTCGTAAGAGGAGGAAAGTATGACTGTCTGTATTTATGTATAACATTAACAACTAACAAATTTAAGTTATGTAGTTGTAGGTCCCATAGTTGCGCAAAAGTTTCCCTTTTTAGTTCCAATTACTTATAATGTAATAATCTTTGGCTGTTTCCCTCCATTCTTTATCAAAAGCGGACAATTCATCTCCGTCTCATCCTAGGCCTTCCTCTACTGGACCTTTTTCCGTCTGTAGGAACCCATGCTTTTGTTGTGTGGGCCCATATTTCGGGCATCATGGGGCAAAATATGTGACCCGGTCAGACCCATTTCAATTTAGCAGACAATAAGTAGGTATTATGAGTAAAAAAATTTGGAGAATAGGTCCCATTGCAAATCCAGTTTTTTATGCACGCACATAAGTAATATAGAAAGGAATAATAAGCTACTTATTATCGGATTTTACGATGTAGATTATATTAGTAGCTATTGATTATTTTTTGCATATATTTTACATACCTACTAAGTAGTAGAATACCAATAAAATAATAGGTATTGGTTGGTATAAAACATACATCATTTTATTTGCTTTAAAATGTCACCATCATCATCATCCAAGCGTATTCCTGGTTGCATTTTCAGCGGTAATTAGAGATTGCAACCCGGTATGTTTCTCAACCCGGCCGGGCCCGGTGGCATACGTCGCCAACCCGGCCGGGTTGTGTGTTAGCGATGAAACTTTTAAAGTATTTTATGAAAAATTTCTATATTTGAATGAAAAAAGACAATGATTCAAGATTAATATTTATTTCAAACTGGCTTAAGAACAATTATCACAATAATTAGTCTCACTCACGTCTCAAAAAATTTATTACTTTTACTTATGGATGGAAAAGTAATATTAATATTAGTAATTATTCATTTTTATAATTTGCTGGTCTTTCTCTTTACTCCTTATAGCGTCTATTTAAAAACATAGTATTTAAATAAGAAACTAATAACTTAACGTGTCATAACAACTTAGATTAGATAGATAGATAAACTTAGGTAGCTGTGGTATAACAAAATTCTTATTCTTATTTGCTGAAAGTAAAGTATTATGTTTTTTCTTAAACTTTGGCTATTAAGACTAGTGAGTGTTACTTTTATTAATTGAGCAAAAAGCGAAATCTTATCTCGTAGGCTAGGCTGTACTGTAACTGTAAACTACCAAACTTGTATAGTATGAATTGGTTACGTTACGTAGGCTTCATAAGTATAATATAACAATGCAAAAAGTATTCTCTGACTTGCATAATAATTATTTTTCAACAATAATTATTTTGCAAGACAATTATTTTTCAGTCTGAAAGAAAGATCTTAAAAAATAAAATGTATTGACAGTTTTATCACCTAACCTGGTTCGCAACTTACAGATATACCCTGCCGCCGAAAAAGCCCTCTCAGCTTCAACACTAGTTGGTTTTATGGACATTATGTAGTCTTGAATGAGTTAAATAGTGACTTTTCTTGTCTTCAGCTTCATACTGACTGACTGACTTAATGCTGACCATGCCAACGTACATTCTACGAGTTGGCGCTCCCGCTTACTTACCGGGCCCGGTAAGAATGGCCGGGCCCGGTGGGTGCATAAAAGGGCACCGGGCCCGGTTTGCAATCTCTAGCGGTAATGCTTGAGAGCCTGGGGTCCGCTACCTAACCTAGGTGATTTAACGAGGTTTTTTTTACACAGAGCGACTGCCGTCTGACCTCGGACCGGAACCAGTCATAGGATTCTGTGCTTTAAAATGTGTCGGTTAAAATTACTTAGGTACATTTTGTGCGCCTTTTACCCATTGCAGGTAAATTGACTGAAGTCACGCGTGACTAGAGGGCCTGGCCTCATACAAACATAATAAATATCTCTGCCTTGTCATACAAAGTGGTGGCATGCTTCCAGCCTTCTGGGCACGTTACCACAGGGCAGTGATTTGCATGTTTAGTTTTAGTTTTTTTTTTAATTATTTGAAACATTTAGTTATTCAGCAAGAAGATACCTACTTAATATCAAATTAATTTAAAAAAAAACAAAGCTTTTTAGTTTATTGTGTGTTTAATTAGGTAGGTACCTAATTCGTTTATATTACAATTTTATTATGTAAGTAGGTAATAAGTATTGACGACAATTGTCAATTCCTTCAAGTAGGTATATTTACTGTGTTCAAATATATATGAGGTATTTAATGTAAAAGCTAGTATCATATAATTATTTTTGGTTTTACTGTTAAGAACTACTTTCTGTATTTTTTTGAAGTGAAAACTTCTTTAGCGGCGTTGCGCACTTTTTTTGTAATGGGTAAAAATGTTAAACTCGCGTCAGGACACGTATCCTGATCGAAAATTCGTAAGACGGATGGAGAGTAGACAGCCGGCGCGGCGTAGGAGAGGAAGTATCCCCTCTCTTTCTACGGCGCGCCGAAAATGTATGCCTGCGCCTGCTGTTTCGTTTAGCTGAGAGATAAACTTTTTAATTTTCTTTAATAATATAAATTGTCATGTTTGTGTACAATAGCGCAATAAATAAATATTGTATTCTACCACATAAATTATAGTACTTTTATACTGATAATTAAAGCAATTCGTGCAAAATTATTCCCTAACCATTCCAAAATATCAAAAATGCACAACGTTAATATTCAAGTTTTCACTTCTGCCGGCACTCCCGGAGTGCAACCTGTCGTTTTTATTTTTTATTTAAGGCTTAAGTTTTTTACAGTAGTTTCAAAGATGGGGGTCTAGGGGGGCCCGGGAGAACGGTCGATTGAGCCTATTTTATTCAAATAACATTAAAATTATAAATCTTAATATTATAAAAAATATATATTTGAGATTCTCATGTCAAGACATTTTATTCAATATGTCACACAGTAAATTTTGTTTTTTTATTTTCTAATTTACCCCTAAAAGTGGCCGCCATGGCCACTTTTGGGGGTGATTATTATAAGGGTTAAACTAGAAAGTTATAATCTTCTCCATTTGGATTAATTTTTAATGACAAAGTGCAACTTACTATCAAAACAAAATACTAAAACTATTAGTAATGTGACGTCAAATTGACGTCGGGTACCCTCTATCTCCTCACCTATGCGCTTGCACATCCAGTTTGAGTTATAGAGGAAACCAAACTGAGAAACTAACAGCTACTAAGAAGAGCAGGGCCGACGAATAAGCCGTTGACTGGAATGATATTTCGTGATTTTTCTTGGGTGACGTCAATTTGACGGTAAGTCACCAATTGAAGGATATATATTGTCTAGTTCGCGCCACGGCACAGATTAATAAATAGTTACTACGTAAGCCACGGCCGCCTCGCACTAGAAATCAATTATTTATTTCATTGTTTACACATATGATTTTAACTGTAGTAAGAATGGCCATGAGTATCACTATGCTAACAAGACATATAGACATATAAGTAACATAACGTAATAGTTGTGCCGTATATCTTTGTATTTAAGGTTCAAAATTGAGTTGAAATGTCACAATAATTGTTACGCTTCTAGGTAGGTATAAAATTGAAGTCAAGGTACTGAATTTCAAAATTATGTATGTTGAGTAAGTAGGTACTTATTCTAAGAATTTGTATATTATAAGTAGGATGACTGCCATTTGACCGTGGCTTCATATACAGGTATTTTTTACTTTAGAAAAAGGAGCTGTGTATTCAAAAGTTTCAAATATTATTTTTATTCAGAAACTACGCCTTAGCAGGCACTTTTTTAGGGCAGTTTAAACATTAACTACTTACCTACTTTATATTTGGGATTTTTAAACATTGTTTTATAGGTATATAAAGGTAAAGTGGTATAAATTCCGGGCTTAATGGCATTATTTATTTATTTTATTTAATGGAAACACCAAATAGCTATATACCTACATTATAAGTACCGGTATAATATACAATTTGAAAAAGAGTTATTAATAACGCAGCCCACAACGTTGTACACAATATAACAAGTAGTATTCTGGGCTGCTAAATACCTACATACAAGCTTATTAAATACCTAAAGAAAATCATATGTAGGACTGAACTTGCTCCGAAAATTTGGCTGGAGGGTCGGCACCATGTAAAATGGGTTTGCGCGGGCAACAAGTTTGAACAGAAAGCGTTTGATTTAAGTCAAATAATGTATACACATAGATAGAGGAAGAGTTAGGACAGTAGACGAAAAAAAGGATTTTTTAAAATATTTTGTCGTTTTCCTAAAAACAAGCATTGAATTTACCCAAAAACATGCAAAACGCACTTTGCGCGGGCAATAGTTATGGCTTAAGTAGAAAAGACAACTAAAAAAATTACATACCTAGTTATAGGTGAATAAACTAGCCAGTAGACGAAAACCGTATTTTTTTAATTTTCATTCAGAAAAAGTAAGATAATTGATTTGCTTACAATGCAATCACGCAATAATAAAAAAAACAATTTTAAAAATTGGATGTTTTGCAACGTTTTTGACAGAATTCTCTGAAATGGTGGACATGTTTCTTCCATACAAATTTAGTTGCCCGCCGGGCGTTCAGAAAGGAGGCCGTGTCGAATTTTTAAAAAAAATCCATTTTCGAATTACGTAAAATTGCATTACAGTCTAAAATATTTCAATAAAAAACTATGTACAAACTGCCAAATTATGTCATACTTTTGCTACACTATGGTACAGTTTTGACATTTTGTTGACATTCAAGCAAAGATGTAATGCTATCCCAGATACGGCATCGCACATTTTTTTTTTAAATTTTATTGAAAATTAAGTCAATGAAAAAAATAATTTGGTTTGATTTATTACCTATATTTTTTAATTGGCGATTGGGGTGAAAATCGGATTGGAACTTTCTCGGGTCGCGGAATCATATTAACTGTTTTTGTAATAAAAGCTGCTGTTTAGTTAGGGTTTTACAATTATTTTGATGGGTGATTCAGTCTGAAATTTTGAACAACTTTTCCCCATGAATGTATATCAAAATACGAATTGACATTATGCGTAATATATCGAACCACAGGCTACACTAGATCTATAATTGGCTAGGCAGGCAGGCTATAGTAGGCTATTTATCTATACTAATATTATAAAGAGGAAAGATTTGGTTGTTTGTTTGTTTGTTTGCATTACATGGCTCCGAAACTACTGGACCGATTTAAAAAAAACTTTCACCATTGGAAAGGTACACTATCGCCGAGTGACATAGGCTTTGTGTGTACCAAGGGCGAAGCCGGGGTGGACTGCTTATATAGTATAATGATATTAAAATAAAAGTCAAAAAACAAAAAAAATCTGCATTTTCATACAAAAGTGTGCAGCCGCCCGGGAAATTTGTATAGGAACCGAATTTTTTGGTGTTTTTAGGGTTTCGCTTATCTGTCTGTCTGTAAGTCACAGCTAATTTGCTACGAAACTATTAGAATGATTTAGTTGAGATTTAGTACCTACACTTATGTAACTTAGTGACCCAAAGATAGACGTATAACGTAAATAAATGAAATTTAAAAAAGGTGGCCACTTATGGTGGGTAAATTAGACATAAAAAAAAAGTTTTGATAACAAAATCGTGTGACATATCAAATGAAAGAACTTTTTATGACAATTTTAAATATATATATATATATATATATTATTACTTCTTAGATCGGTATTTTTAAGTTATTTAAGAAAATGGGCGAAAATTGACCCCCCCTACTAAACTACTGGACCGATTCAGTTGAAATGTGGTGCACATAATGTAAATTTGTGACCCAAAGTCGGAAGTAAAATGTAGGTAAATTAATAAATAAAAAAAAAATGGAGCCAATTATGGGAGATAAATGAGACATTGAAAAAAGGGTTTTGTGAACTACACAGCGCCACTGGTAGGACTCTCCATTGATTCAGAGTAACATATATACCTACTACTACTACAAACGAAACAATTTATCTGTACACACGTCGATGTGTGAGTTTTATACTTAGGGTCGCACCGCAGAATTAATTTAATACTTACCTACTAACGAGTTCGACATATTTACGATTATATTTTTCCATACCTGAAGATTTGCGAACACTATGACGTAAAAAATATTCTGTTTTATATGTATCAAATGATACAGAAAAGTCGGAAACAGCTACATAATATCACTTCACAAATATTTTTATTATGTCCATTGTCCATTTCACCATTAGTTCACTTTACTGATTATTATTGAGTCATTTATAATGTAACGAACTAATTCACTATTGTAATTTAGTAATTTGCATATTCGGCGCAAAACTATACGGTAATTATATGAATAAATTCAATAAAAATAAACAAATGTTTATCACATTTTCACGCAAAGCATGTCAAGTTGTCATTGTCAACAATGGCATTTACACTATAACCCGCGGAAATCTATTTGGCATCTGCGTGTATGTGATTACCTGTGAGCGAGGAGCCAATGTAACATTACCGGATTGCTAATACCCCTCTCGCTCTTGTGTATCTCCCGCCAATGCGAGAGAGCGAGAAGGGTATATATATCAAGATGGTTGCTGGGTAATAACGTGAAATTATATTGTTGCTTTGCTTACCTGTTTTCATCATTTGGAAATGTATGAAATATACGTTCTTTAGAGTATTGGGTGGATAAACAATTATTATACGCGCACCTTCTCACCATGATGGTTACTATTGGTTGACAGTTCCCAAGACAACACACGTCGCGTATTGCGTGCGGCTAGTAATTAAACCCTGGTTTGGAGCTGTCAAATCTCACAAAGTGCGGGGGAGAGGTGCGGGGACGCCAATTTGCGGGAGACGCTGTGAGATACCATTCTGTTTGACTCTTATGTATTCTGTGATCGCGTAAAATATCAAATGAAAGAGCATTTTATGATAATATTAAATATGTTTTTCTAAATTTTTTAAGTTGGTGTTTGTGGAAGTTATTTTTGAAAATAAATAGTAAAAATACCCTTATCTCCGAAACCCTGAACCCAACTTTTGAAAAATATACAGTTAATAGTTCTTTACCTATAGATTACAGGAAAACCTATGAGAAGATAAAAAATAAAAGGGTGCAATAATGCTAATTACTGCTTCATTAATCAACCAATTTTTTTAGCTGTTTTCAGGAAAAGATTTCTACACTACACTAAAAAGTGCTCTTTGTTGATTCGTTAAAAATATTGTACAAAATCAAACAGTCAAGTCATTGATTGAGCACATACAGCTGCTAAGCCAAGACTGTTGATCTGTTCAACGTGCAATCCTTTTTTACCCTCCGTATTTACATAATAAGGTGAATAGAAGTGAAAGGTGTTACGATTGCAGATGGTCGCTAAACGTATTGTTTCACAAAGAAAATTCAAATGTGTACATTTTCTGTCAGTGGTTCACAAAACGTATAGTTTTCCAAGTTACCGCTCGCGTAAAATACTATACGATTGTATTTTTGAGAACGTCCTGTCAGCGATAAGTAATATTGATTTACGCAGAAATATCATAAATTTGTCTATGGTTCCCTAGAATTTCAACTTAACCAAAATAATCGGGCACGTGCCGTGACGGGCCACGTCCAGTGTAGAGTTCCGTAGTCAGTACCTACTTGTTTTATGTAACTAACAACTGCCTAACTTTAGGTCTGAATTCAGTCCATGATACTGAACAACTTTCACCAAGGAACAAACGAAATACAAAAATTATTTTTGATCTCTTACACACAAGATTTGGCAAAATGTAATATTTATGGAATATATGTATGGAATATGTAAGTACGAATCACACTAATTAAGCTAGCCCCAAAGTAGATTTTAAACTTGTATTATGGAATACTAACTCAATGATACTATATTTTATGATAAATACATACATAGATAAACACCCAACACCCAGGGCAATTTGAAAAAGACCATTTTCTAACTTGCCCTGGCTGGGGCTCGAACCCAGAACCTCCGGATTAGCGGTCTAGCGTGTTAACAATTACGCCACGGAGGTCGAATGGAAAGCAAACATTTTCTTTTATATTTAATTATGTGTTCCTTAGGAAAAGTTGTTCAGTATCATGAACTGAATCCACCTTAAATTAGTTTATGTACAGGGAGACGTTATATACCTACTACTGCCGTGAATTTTTTTAAGTGTCCATATACAACCGTTTAACTGACAGAGAGGGGAGACACATGATTCTAACAAAAATTTGCAATCAAAAACCAAATATTTCAGAAACGGATTGCTAAAACGAAAAAGGGTGTTCATAATCTTACAATATTTTTGAAAGACCTATTCAACGAAGACTCACACCACACATTTTTTTTCAATTTTTTATTACCACATATCCATGCCCATGCCTAATTACAGCTTTCTAGTACTAATAGTCTATGTGTAAAACTGGGGACAGACAGACAGACAGACATGACGAAACTATAAGGGTTTCTTGTTTACTACGGAACCCTAAAAAGCTGCGTGAAACAAAACAGATTCTCTATTCTAAGGGTTCTTTGTCATTTGCGCTTTAACAAATTTCAAAATACGAGTAATCAAAACCACTTGTGCATATATTTCGCTCCACTTTGCATACGATAAATTCAAAAATTGATGGATGAATGACCGTGCTTTTACAGGTTAAGCAACTTCTAGCTTGGTCACAGTTAGGATGGATGACCGTGCTTTCAATCTTAATGTTGTCCAAGTCAAATGTTGAGATTCTAATGAATAAATTTCAGTTTTCTCTACCTACATAACTTGGCAGCTATTTAAATTTCAATTGTTTTGTCGGAATTTGAACTTGGCATTTTTACATTTATGTTTTTGATGGGGTAAAATAAACACCCAAGAACCGGGACAAATTAAAAAAGGCCATTTACCAACTTGCCCTGGCTGGGAATCGAACCCAGAACCTCCGAGTGACGGACTAGCGTGTTAAGGAATCGCCACGGAGGTCGACTAATAAATTGAAAAAGTAATAAATTTTACGCAAGATTCGAATACCTATAACTTGGATTTTTTAGAAAGTGCTATATGAATTTCACATATATTTAAACTCGCTTTTTAAATAAACGTCTTGCATTCACGCACACTACTGTAATTTCGACTTTACTTTTTCTACTGAAAGCCTGTCTACTAAAGTGTTAAGTACATTATAATGACGTCTGCCAAGGCCTTAATTCAGAAATAATAATTCAAACAAAATAATTATTTGATTTGATTAATTTGAAAATTTTAATAAGTATCGCGGACTGGAAGTCTTGACGAAAAGAAGAAAGTAAGCTGTATACTACGAGTATTTCTACGTTACAATTTATGATAACCTACATCTATTGTCCCGTTTACACATTATTAACTCTATGCATTTTCATCTTGACATTTTTATGCCCCTAGCGGGAAAATTTTGCATATTTCAGAGCCAAATCCGACCACGTGGCTTTGTGCATACCGTCCTTAAAAGTCAGCCTGTATACCTACTTACATTAAAATTGGTTTTCTGTTAAACAAAATACATACTAAGATGTTTTCCAGGCAAATACAGTAAAGTAAAGTTTTTATTTGCTCTAAGGTGCCAAGGGTATCCAGTATAGGTTTAAAATGGATTTGTAATAGTGATAAAAAATTTGCCCAAAAATAACAGATCGACGCTTTTCAAATTATTTCTGGATGTGAATAGAAACTAAAAGCAAGCATTTTCAATCGTTAAGCAACACTTTGGGATATCCTATACAGTATATAAATATTTCAAAACTTCACGTTCTATATTTGAGCCAAAAATTTGCCCAAAATCACTTCGTTTACACGGTTTCTCTTATGTGTTCACCTTAAGAAGATTTTATTATTACTTGTAATATTAGTTCCAATACAGATCTAAACACACAAGCACCCATTTTGAAATTATTGCCTATTGTGAATGACTAATCGTGCGTACAGACAGACTGAAAAATAACCGTCTGTTTAACAGAGCACATACTTAGCTATAATTTATATGCAAATATGTAGGTACAAGTACGTATCTTACGTAAAGATCTTATATTTTGAGTAATATAGGTAATTTTTAAACAATTTGTTATTGACTACTTATTAAAACATTTATATCTAACTAGTATCCAGGCTTTGCACGGGTATGTATTACAGATATAAATCTTCCTCTTTATTCATTCTATTGATTGAAGAAAACCCCATTAATATCCTCTGCATAGCATAAAAAACATACCTAAGCGTCTACGTATGTATGTACGAGTACATTACATACGGCGGGAAATTATTTCGTTTGTTTTATACTATGTATTGATGCGAACTATATGACCGGGAAATATCTAATTAGGTAAAAAACATACTTACCATTTAATCAATTTAACTGTTCTTTTTAATCGCACCTAAAAAGAAAGTTTATTAAGTAGGTATAATACATACCTACCTAAATGACTGCTTGCCTGTGTCATGTGGTTATAAAATTTGAAAATATCTGGCTCAGATCTTAGCAGACACTTGCCTAATGGTTAGTTAGAATATTTTAAAGTCTACTTGTGTCTTTGGGCTTCATCTTACAACTCTCTTCCTTGCTTACCTTGCCAAAGCCAAAACTAAATAAAAACAAACAACACGAAAATTTTAAATATAGAAATCAAAAGTGTTACGCACGTCGCACCTCTTTGCACTCAAAATAGAATTTGCACGCAAAAAGTACTAAATTAAAAAGAAAAAACGCAGTATAACCTTAGATCCGATTTGGTTACCGCACTGTCCGGCTTGCAAATGCACTATTTCTCTCATTTTGACTATTTTTCCTGCGACTGTCCACGTGAGGCGGCTAGCTCAGACGATGTAAAACTATTTAAAGAACCAGCAGTGGGAAACGCGTTCGTTTTTCATTCATACTGTTTTCTTGTAACAGTACATAACTGTATGGTAGAAATTGTGTGGTTTTGATCGAACTCTAAGCTTTCACGCATCATTGCATGCTATTTCGCTATTAACGACGGTCTCGGAACTCTTTGAGTTTACTTAATTGTTTATTACTAAGTAGGTATGTATCTTAATTTTTCTCAAGAATAGCGTTTGTGAAACTGCTACAATCAGTGGACTTTCGTTATAATTCCTGACGTAGTAGTAGGTAGGTACCTATAGCCGCTTCCAATATATAGAGTAGAGACTAGCAAATCCAAGATCCAATAAACGTGGTGTCTAAGTAGAGAAAGTACGAAAAATAATTATAAACAAATAAAAGTAACTTCATTAAGTACACATTTTCTGAATGCAGATCCTTGATTCATGGACAAAACCATTAAAATCACTTTATGCGTGCATATAGAATATTTTCCGTAGATCCCATGGGGTGTTCAGTGATGGATGCATAACATTAATTCAGAAACGTTTGGGTTTGCATAACGTATATGTTATAAAATTATGTGAGTATGTATTATGTAAATAGTATTAACTGTCAGCCCCTTTGGTCACCCGACACCTCGACCTACTTTTTATTGAAAACTTTAAAAAGTTTTTAAGAATTGTCATCCAGCGTGACAATGCTGCCAGCCTTTTGGGCACTCTGCAGCAGAGCAATGATTTACGCGACGTTTTTTATTTCTAAGTTTTTATTTTTTAGGTTATTTAAGTTGTAACTGTATACCTAGTAGTTCTATTTAGTTTTATCTAAGAAAAGAAAAAGAAAAAAAATGTTTTTTTTTAAATCATGGATATGACAAAATTGCATTTCTAATATCCTACTCATCCGCTGGGCTCCGAGTCAACCTAGACAAGGATGCAATTGGAAATGCGTTTGAATAAGAGAGGAACCTACAAACAGGTGTACAAAAATTTGTTAATTGTTTTATAGATATTCGAGTGAACAAAATACATTATTCGGGACACCCTATTACAAAGCTGTAAGTCCATTGCACCCGATTTAATTTAAAACATAAGTTTTGTATCTAAGTAACTCGTTCACAGATTTTAAGAGCCTGAGCGGCTGGGCGCCTAAAGGTTTAAGCTAGACTATTCGTGTTTTACGCCCCCGATGGCATTTAAACATTTGCCGTAAGTATTCTTATTTGGAGCAAAAAAGCTCATCTGCTTCACGCAGCGTAGAGTTGAACCGGGGGCGGCTTAATCGGTATTGCACGCGGGCGTTTAAAAAAACCTAGCGGCGGGCCTGTTTTGCTGCTCCTGCGTTTACTCGAGTAAGTGCCTCGCCACTTGGGGATAAAATGGCCTTAAATCTGCCGCCCCAGGCTCCCGCCTGCTGGTAAATCCACCACTGTGAGAACAACGAATCAAAATTGTGACGGTTTGCAAATGTTGCAATACCTAGTAAGTATCTATACTTAGTAACAATGCAATGCTAGCCGCATCGCATAGTGGCATGATTCCAGCGCATCCCCTCTTAAGTATTTTTGCCTATTGCTTCGATATGGGCGGGAAGAAAAGCAGCTGTATGTAAGATTCTATGTTATTTTTCTAATAGATATTATTTATGTAGGTAATAGATCTTCTTCTTCAATTAAGCGCGTTCCCGGTCCCCTCAGCTGTGCTGCTTCGGAGCCCGGGATGCGCTTTCCCGCTTTTTCCCCTTCAAATATTACATGTGCGTGCAATGCATGTCAATGATTTATTTCATCGTTTTGGATGGAAAATAGAGGGCCTGGATTTTATTTTTTAATTTTATACTGTTTATTGTTCTAAAGTAAAACATACTTTTAACAAATGGCGGACTTAATGCTAAGAGCATTTTCTCCCAGTCAACCATAAGGATAAACAGAAAAGTAATTTGTTTAATTATGACTACCGATTTTACAGACTACCATATAAAATATTAAGAACGTATTCATAAAACATTACATTACTACATACTATATAATATATATCAGAATAAATATCTACTTATACAATACGTACCATTATATTATACCTACATATATAATTACAAATATAATCAATTTTGAGAACTTAATGATGATGACTTTACGGAGGAAGGGAGTTCAAAAGATGAGCGTGATAAAAGAGAATTTGGTAGAAATTTCTCTGATGTCAACGGGTAAAGCATTCCAGAACCGTGAAGCTTGGAGAGAAAAGGAGTTAGACATAAAATTTGTCCGGAAAAGAGGGATAAAAAGAGTCGACGTGTCTCATTTGAACTTGGCTTACGGTGATGGATCGACTAATTGCAGCTATGTGAGTGGTCCAGCTAAGAGTTGAGGCGATGTAATCCAAGATTTTTTACTAAATTACAATAAGGGATAATATTATTGTTAAAAGTAACTGGTTGGATTAATTTAGTATCAATTTGAGTAACTTGCTTCAAACTACCCACGATTATAGCCTGACACTTAGATGAATTGACATTTATTCCAAAACCTTTAGACCAGGACATAATCGAAGATAAGGCGGAATTAATGGTGGCAATACCCGTTATGATGTCTTCTGCTGGTGACTGAACATAAATTTGGAGATCGTCGGTATAAAAATGGAAAGAGCAGCCAATCGTAGAAGAAAGAAGATTAATAAAAAGAGAGAAAAGCAAAGGAGATAAAATGCCACCTTGAGGTACACCTAGAGAGAGAGTTTTCCAGTCCGACAGGTCACGGTCCAATCGAACCGATTGCTGCCGATCACGTAAATATGCTGAAAACCAATCCACCACTGGGGACGAGAACTGAAGATAATTAAATATAGCAAGGAGAATATTGTGATCAACCATGTTAAAAGCGTTAGAAAAATCAATGAGGACAAGGATGGTGACCAACTTATTCTCCATGCTCAATCTTATGTCCTCGGTGACTTTAAGAAGAGCAAAAGCAGTACTGTGGCCAGGGCGAAAACCAGACTGTAGAGGTGTAAGGAGAGAATTAGAAAAGACGAAGGAAGAAACTTGTGCATGCACTACAGCTTCAAGGATTTTGGAGAGGAAGGGGAGAATAGAAATTGGCCTGATATTATTTAAGGATTGGGGAGAAGTAACTTTAGGAAGTGGAATAACGAAAGCTTTACGCCAAAGATAAGGAAAGGTCCCAGTAACTAAGGAGAAATTGATGATGTGAGACAGAATGGGAAGAATTATAGGCAAAATGTTTATAATCATTTGCCTGCTCACGTCAACACATCCTACCGCTTTCGACTTAATAGACATTATAATTTTCCGTATGTCATTCTCAGTGGAAGGAGAAAAAGAAAAGAGGTGTATTTGAGGCTTGGCCATGGAAGTTATTCTAGAAATAGTAGCAGCTTTTACAGTGGGGTCAAGAGAGCTTGTAGAATTAAAATGATCATTGAAATCATTAGGGGAGAAGTTAGAAGTAGAAAAGGAATTAGATTTATTTTTAGCAAGACCCAAAGAACGGAGGAACTTCCAAATATCGGCCGACGAAGACTGGGTAAGGTTATCAGAGAAAAAATTACGTTTAGCTGCTCTCACAAAACTGTTGCAACGATTACGCGCAATATTGTATGCATCCCAATTATCGTCCGTTCTATCTTGCTTGAAAATACGGAATGCCCGATCCCTCTTAGTCATCGCCATGCGCCATGCTTTTAAGGGGGCATGCCTATCATAAAGTGATATAATCGTGGAATTAAAAATCGACACCTTCTCATCAATCGTCGTAGCCTCCAATATCACTGAGAAATCGAGCCCAGCTGCATCACTCAACAACTTTTCATGGTCTATGTTTGCCATACTACGTGTCCAAACAATCTTAGGTTTAACCTTTGGAGACTTTAATTTTTATGACAAATATAATAAATCATGTTTAGAAAAGGCGGGCGCTGGTGTCTGTCCGTGCTTAACAACAAGATCAGGGGAAGAGGTTAGAATCAAGTCAAGCCCAAGTATCGTCGGTGTAACGGTTAACATGAGTAGGCCCTAAAGGCAAAACGGAGAGATTGACTGACTTCTTTGGGAACGCGATTCATCGCCGAGAATAAGGTTAGTATTGAAATCTCCCATGACTATGTGATGCGTGTAGTCCGGACAGAGAGAATCAAGAGTAGTCTCAACTTGAGAAACATCCGGAGGGCTATATACAACGCCAAGGAGGGCCTTAACACCGTTAACAGACATTTCTAGGAAAATATATTGTGCAGCACTTGAATGCACTGGGCGTGATGACATTAAAATTTTATAGGGGATGTGACTGCGTAAGTAAATGGCAACCCCTCCACCACGCATATCTTCCCGATCATTTCGAATTAAAACGTACCCTGGTAAAGAGAACAGAACGGAGGATAAAGAAGGTTTAAGCCAACTTTCAGATATAAGTATAGCATCAAAAATAGGAGATGAAAATGTATCGAGTAGATCGGTATGATCTGGATCTAGGGAGGCCAAACTGAGGCACCTGCCCGTGCCTCAGGCTCCAGTTTCAGGGGACGCCAAAATCATAATATTTGCACCCCATCCCCCTTCCGCCCAACCCTGCGATCCACGATGGTGCGGCTAGTTAGTGTCGGCCATGTCATAACTCCTATTTGCCCCCCATCCATAGCATATCCATAGACAGAAATAAGTGGCGGCCCGGCAGCATATTTCGATTTTGCCACTCTTAAAAAAGTGCATCCGGTAGGTACTGCAAAGAGCTTGGACCCTCTCTCTCACTGGAAAAAAGGCATAAAGGCCCGGGTTCAAGGAGGATTTAATGGGCCGCCACATGTCATGAATGATGCTAGTATCAAAGAGCAAAACAAAAAGGGTACCTGCCATATTATGATGGCAAATAAAAACAATAAGAGGATGGCAAACAAACAAAGTCGCTGACAACGCCTAGCATTTATCAGTAACTACATTTCGTTTTTCTTTCCTCACTTTATAACATTCATTTGTCATTATTAACTTCCAATATTTTCTTATCTACAATGATAAACCTGAAAATTATAGGTAAATACAATATTATTTTATTTTATTTGCGTAAACAATAATAACAATCTAAAAATTTATAATAAATGTAAAAAGTAAGTCGGAAGGTATTTGCGTCTGCTGCATCTCTTAGAAGGCTCAAGAATTTCCTACCTATTGCAACTAAAGCTTCGCTTGCACAGTCATTACTTCTTCCTATTCTTGATTACGCCGACTCTTGCTATCTCAATATCACAGAGGAGCAATTGAATAAGCTTGAGCGCCTTCAAAACTTCTGTATCAGATTCATATTTGGATTACGCAAATATGATCTCGTTTCCATTTTCCGTGCGCAACTCAAGTGGCTCCCTATCCGAACTTCGACGTAATTATCACGTTCTTTCACTTTTATACTCTGTACTGTTCATGCCATCTTCTCCTTCCTATTTAAAGGAGTGTTTTACTTTTCTTTACCAGGACAATGATCGACCCACGCGTAGCATTAATGCCCTACGTCTTAAAACCCCAACTCATTCGACCAAATTCTACTCGAAATCCTTTACAGTCCAAGCTGTCTACCTCTGGAATGCTCTTCCTCGTAGAGTTCGTACTGCTCAGACTAAAACAAGCTTTAAAAATCGTCTCCATAAATATTATCTGTCGTTACGCCAGTAAGTCTCAGTTCTGTTAAGTGTCACTAAATACATTTAAATATTTTAGCATCGTATATGTATTATATATATATATATTCTATAATATATATATATATATATATATATATATATATATATATATATATATATATATATATTATAGAATAAGCTTATATAAGTATATATACAAGTATTAATATGTAAGTATATAATTAGGTATAGATTCTGCACCGACCTTATTCCGTACCCGTAAATTTAAAAATTTAAAAAATAACGTAAATTTTTCCTCTACCCAAAGGTTGACTGGAAGAGATCGCATCTAGCGATAAGTCCGCCTTTGTACCAATATTTTCTTTGTGTATGTTATTTTTAATTTATTAATTATTATGGTGCAATAAAGATAATTTGTATTGTATTGTAAAGTTACTAAATAAAAAAAAATTTGGTCACGCAACGGAACGCAGTTAATTTGATTGACAAATTGACAATTTTGTTTGACAGTTCGTTCGATGACACGAATATGTCAAACAGTTGTAATTTTTCGTCGGAAATATCTTGAAATTTCATTAAATTTAATAACTATTTTCTCATACGGCGAGTTAAAACGAAAGTGTGTAGTGTGATTTCATTGACTGTCCCAAAGTAAAACAGTAAACGTGATAAGAGCGCGCCATGTTGAGAAAAATTCATCATGCCCCCAGGGGAATAGGCCATTTTACGATAAAGCACTAATTTTTCGTGTTAAGTGCGTTATTCCGTAGTTATGACGTGTTAGTGGATTACAAGACCACCTCAAGACGCATTTGCAATAAACGTAAGTGTGCAAAAACATATTTACCTATGTCCCTTTATATTTTTTGTTATATTTTTTGCAAGGACGTCGGAGGCTGGCCGCCGTTGATAAGAAAAGTGAGTTAACAAAAAAAAATACAGAGCCGCTAAAGATGTGGAATTATCTTTAGTTTCGTAATAACCATATTGTGTTATTAAGAAACTACAAAATCCTATATTTTTATTTAAGACCAGTTTGCAGTATGATGGTATAGTTCATCCTTCACTTAAACCTCTGCAGCATAAAATGTGCTCTTAAAAATAATGTCAATATTGTATTAAAAAAAATGTAAATGTGACTTAACACTATATATATTAAGTTTGCTTATTTTTGTGAATTTCATTACGCCAACCACACATATTTTCTGCTTGGTCTAATGGTTGACCGGGAGAGAATGCCATATGGCATTAGGTCCCCCACTTGTACATAAATTTTATTGTGCAATAAAAATTAAATAAATAAAAAAAAATACATACAAAAGGAATTTGTGTTGGAGTCGCTTGTTCGCAAGCATTACGTGGGCTGTTTGATAAGTACCCGTTTATGGAAAAAATTTTTTTTTTTTTGTATATATGCATTTATTTTTCTACGTAGTCACCTTTTAACTCTATACATTTGTTCCACCTATACTCAAGCTTCAATAAACCATCCAAAAAGTATGATTTTGGAAAGTCATTAAAATAGGCCTCTGTGGCGGCAATGACTTCGTCATTTGATCCAAATCGCTTGCCAACGAGCCATTTTATTAGGTTGGGAAACAAAAAGAAATCGCATGGGGCCAAATCTAGAGAATACGGGGGGTGAGATAATAGTTCGTAGCGTAACTGTGCTAATTTAGCCGTCACAACTCTGGACGAATGAGTCGGGGCGTTGTCGTGATGAACAGTACTTTTTTCTTTTTTAAATGGGGTCGTTTGTCCTTCAACACGGCGTCAAATTCATCCAATAAATTGGCATAGTACTGCCCTGTTATTGTTTTTCCCTTTTCTAAATCTATACTAATATTACAATACAATACAATACAAATTATCTTTATTGCACCATAATAATTAATAAAATAAAAATAACAAACACAAAGAAAATATTGGTACAAAGGCGGACTTATCGCTAGATGCGATCTCTTCCAGTCAACCTTTGGGTAGAGGAAAAATTAATAGTACGGTACGGTACGGTAGTAGTAGTAATATTATAAAGCTGAAGAGTTTGTTTGTTTGTTTGTTTGAACGCGCTAATCTCCGAAACTACTGGTTCGAATTGAATAATTCTTTTTGTGTTGGATAGTCCAGTTATCGAGGAAGGCTATAGGCTATATAACATCACGCTACGACCAATAGGAGCAAAGATATAGTGGTAAATGTGTAAAAAACGGGAGAAATTATTTCATCTTTGAAGCCTTCCGTTGCGTGCGCCGTGAAAACGGTTCAAGATACACAAAAAATATGTATTAAAGAATAATAGCTCTTTTAATGATCTAAAAAACAGTGCGCGATAGTATATGTCTATCTTTTAAGATTAACTCACAAAAACCGTTTTTATGGTACCTAATTTGGTCGAAATAATTTGTTTAAGTTGTATCAACATAATAATATTAATCTTTATTCAAATAAATATGTTGTTGGTTAAGAATACTTCATCTATACTATCTATACTAATATTATAAAGCTGAAGAGTTTGTTTGTTTGTTTATTTGTTTGTTTAAACGCGCTAATCTCAGGAACTAATGGTCCGATTTGATAAATTATTTTTTTGTTGGGTAGTCCATTTATAGAGGAAGGCTTTAGGCTATATAACATTCCGAAAACGACGCGAACGAAGTCGCGGGCACAGCTAGTAGTCAATATGTATAATACCCTGCAAATCCCAAAAAATGGTCGCCATGACCTTTCCAGCCGATGGGACGGTTTTTGCTTTCTTTGGAGCAGGTTCACCCGGTAAAATCCACTGCTTCGACTGCTCTTTCATTTCCGGGGTGTAGTGTCGTCCACGGTCACGAAACGACGCAGAAACTCCATCAGGTTACATTTGAACACGGCCAAACACTGCTCCGAAGTAGTCAGTCGGTTCCGTTTTTGCTCCTCCGTGAGTAAACGCGGCACCCACCTCGCCGATACTTTCTTCATACCCAATTTTTCTTCTAATATGTGTTGTATCAACAAAAATCGACATCAGGAAATTCCGACACACTTGACATCAAATTAAATAGAAATAAAGTTGAAATAGTAAATAATACAACATTTTTAGGTATATATATTGACGAATTATTAAACTGGAAGAAAGAGCTAGGAGCACTAGATGATTCTATTTCATCGGCTTGTTATGCCATCAGAAGTCTCCGCAATGAAATTTTAATAATTAATCTAAAAAAAGTATATTACTCTCTGGTGGAATCGAAATTAAGGTATAGCATCAAGCTGTGGGGTAAAAGTTACCGCTATAATCAAGACAGAGCCTTTTTGATCCAAAAAAAGGCTATAAGAGCCATGGTAGGTATTCTGCCTTGGGAGTCTAGTGAAGAGCTCTTTGTCAAGTTAGGCATTTTGACTGTTCCGTGCTTGTACCTATATGTCCTTCTGACTGACTTCAAGAAAAAAATTACAACAATAGAGACAAATAAGGAGAAACAGTTACGTGAAAAAACTCGGAGAATGGATCTGAAACATGATAAGTACCATCCCCAAGTTGGAAATAGCGAAACACAATGCTCACTACCAAGCATATAGGGCTTACAACAAGCTACCTTAAGAAATAAAATCTAGTCAAGGCCTTAAGCCCTTTAAGGGAAAGCTAAAAAAATATTTGTTAGAAAAGTCCTTCTACTCCATAGACCAATATTTTATGTGATCTGAAATTATTATTTAATTAGATTATTAAATTGACCATTAATTATATATTTTTTTTTGACATTGTTTTAAATAATTAAATTGTAGTATAAGTTATAACGGTGTTGACATAGATGTTTGTATATTTTATATGTTACATAATTAAATTTAAAAGATGTTAGTTTTAAGTTATTCCGACACAATGTATATTGTTTTATGGAAATAAATAATAATAATATGTTAAAAAATAATATGTACCCTATCGATTGAAACATTTACAGCATCAAGGATTTCTCGAAGTTTAATTCGGCGGTCGGCTAAAACGATATTTTCAAATATCGTCTGTAGTCACCTCAACTGGCCGGCCTGGGCGATCCTCATCAAAGACGGTTGTTCTCCCACGCTTAAACTCGTTATACCAATATCTGACGGTTGTCATAGAAGGAGCACATTCATGGTAAACCGCTTGCATTCTTGCTTTTATTCCATCACATGTTTTTCCTTCCAAAAATAAGAATCTAATTACAGACCGATACTGTTCTTTCTCCATTTTAAGTTTACGCCTTCACTGAATCGTTGTCAAATGAGAAAAAAAAACAAAAGAATGCATTTTTTTTTTAAATTTTCCCGCCTCTGAAAAATGGCTTAAAAAGGTGGTATACTTATTTGCGGCCAGTGATATTAATATATTTAGAAAACGGATACTTATCAAACAGCCCTCGTACATGTCAGGCAGGCGGCCGGTTGTTAAACTATAGCCAAATCATTGAAAGTGTTCCGGGTATCTCTTCTCCATTTTGCAAGGTCTTTGGCATCCTTGGGTGACCATTGACATGCATGTTATATTTGGAGAAGATAAAGCAGGAAAGCGCACCCCGGGCTTTCTCACCAAGGTTTTCTCAAAAATAATACTTAATCGCATTCCAAAAAACTAGATGAGCAACAGTCAAGAGAGCAGGCTGGATTTAGAACTGGATTTTCCACAATGGATGGATCACATGCATGTGATAAAACAATTAATTGAAAAATGACAAGAATATAACTAATCTATACTAATATTATAAAGCGGAAGAGTTTGTTTGTTTGTTTGTTTGTTTGTTTGTTTAAACGCGCTAATCTCAGGAACTAATGGTCCGATTTGAAAAATTCTTTTTTTGTTGGGTAGTCCATTTATAGAGGAAGGCTTTAGGGTATATAACATTACGTTACGACAACCACGCGAACAAAGTCGCGGGCACAGCTAGTAATAAATATTTAAGAATAATAAGAAATGTATACTCCAACAGCACTGCACAAGTAAAGCTCGAAACTGAAGGAGAAGCTTTCCCAATTCACAGTGCAGTTTCAGCTGTTTTCAGCAGTTTTGGAGGAAGAAGATTTTAAGAAAATGGAATGGGACAACATGGATATTAATATCAATGGAACACATCTGAACCACCTTAGATTCGCAGATGACATAATACTTATAACAGACAACCCAAATAGTCTCCAAAAAATGTTACAAGATCTGTCACAAGAAAGCAATAAGGTGGGTCTTACAATGAACAAGGAAAAGACAAAAATAATGACCAATAGATCCCAGCACTGCCGATTCACTTGCCTTTTAAAAAATTAAGATATAGCAAAAAAAAGAAATTAATTCTTAGTGGCGAGGCCTCGAATGACCTGCCAACTCGCGCACCGCACCTCACCCCCGCGGTCGCCCAGCACTTACTTACCCAAAAAGGTTGGCAGTACTGCACAACAATATCCCCGAACTCTTTGTTTGGTTTCGAAATAACTTGAATTCTATTTTTTCATCTTGGCGCCATTTTGTGCAAATTATGTCAACTATTGAAAAAACTAAAACAAGTAATTATAATTTTGTTTTCTAAGATAAACAAGCGACAGTTCATCTTATTTTGTGCTGATGTTATGTAGATTGGAGTTTCCGCTCGTCATGGAATAAGGAACATTGAAAGAAGTAGGTAGGTATTTGGTAAGTAGGTAGGTATTTGGTAAGTAGGTACCGATTAGGTACCTCTATATATTTAAGTAGGTACTAAAATGGTTTATTCTAGTGTAGGTAGTAGGTACATATATTTTATAACTTGTATTTTATTGTTTTAGCGCAAATAAAATTCAAGCAGTCAACCATGAAAAGAACAAATCGATTCACCCCATTGTAAAAGTTTAAACATTCAATACCTAACCTATCTTCCATATAAAAGGTACCTATCCTAAGAAAATTCGAAGTGAAGTCCAATTGTAAGTACACATAATACCTAAGTTATTATCGTAATTGTCATACTATTATAATCTTCCATGCCATTTTTTGGAAAAAAAAGAACCCACGCCAGTCGTAAAAGCCGAGTCAGAACTCACTTCATTTCAAAAGTGCACTTATAAGTTTACTTTGTCACAAACTATTTAGGGATATCTTTGTTTGTTTACCTCTCGCTCAAACTCGGCTTTTACGACTTGAACGGGTGAGGCAGCAACATCCAACGTAAGTTTATATTATTTGATAGGTACAGAATTAAAGTAAGTAGTACTTAGGTATGTAAGTACATATTTGAAGTAAAATGTCTTACTTAAAGCTAAAACTAGGAGGCCAAATTGACCGTAAGACCACCGGCATTAGTTTGTAGTTTGTTTGAAGTAACTGCTGCGGCTATGCTAGCCCATGTGCGAAAGCTCTAAACTTGTGTCTGACATTTTGAATTCCTGATAAAGACTTAATTTTTTGCTGACGACGTAAAAAGAGTATATATCGTAGCCTAGGGCCGCGTGATCCGAACGCCTCTTTTAGCGTTATGGTGGAGATAGGAATCAAAATAGTGGTGGGTTGCTAGTCGCGCTTATTAAAATGATTTGTTTTTTCGCCTATTCCCTCGATTGGACTTTTTACGATCTGCGCGTGAAAATAAGTAATGGAATATACCAGTCCAATATTTTCTTTTCTCCCTGACTAACATGTAAAAATGTCTTATACCTCTACCTGTGCCTCTACATAAACAATTAAATAAATATATTTTCTTTTTTTTTCAGATAAGACAAATCACACAAATCAAATTTGCTCCTCCCTGCCTAAAAGGACTACTTTAAATTTTATATAAAAATGAATAAGTATTATATCGATGTACCTACCTTTTATATTTCACGTACGACGTAATATTATGCTTAAATAAAAATATTTCCTTTTTATTTCGTTGTTTTCTTTGTAATAAATATGAGGTTTTAATTAACCTTAAAAGGTACCTGCTATTTAAAAAAAACAAAATAGACAATTTCTTTGCCTCAAATGTCACGGGACAGAAAAAATGTCAAATGTCAAATTCAATCAAGGCCCCGCCCATAGACACTATCCACAGAAAAATATGTATGGCAGTCGGTCGTCTGATACTAGTATAGTATCTGCTCCGTAGTCTGTGGATCCCAGGTAGAAATCAAAGTGGGAGAGGAAGTACTAGAATATGTAAACTATGCAATACTTACATATACGTTGGTCAACTGATTGCATTTGAAGACCAAATGGGGTCAGAGCCCACGCACGTTTATTTATTTAATTATTTATTTATTTAAAAACTTTATTGTACATCAGCAATAATTACATATAATAAAATAACAAATGTAATTTCACAAATGGCGGACTTATCCCAAAAGGGATCTCTTCCAGTCGACGAGTAGGGCAGGGGACAATTTTATATATTTAGTAGGAAGGCAGAAGTACTTACATGGTTTCGTATGGTTTTTGCGTCTAACTAAACTGTCGAAAGTACTCGGTGTATGAGAGCTAGCACGAGACTAAGTAACGTTTATGGAGATTAGCTACAATTGAACGGGACAAAACAGGGATATGTGGTGTCTGCTATAGTTTAACATAATATCTCTTTGGTTACTAGACCGGTACTCCTTACAGACGTGTTTCATTTCACATGATCACAATGGAAAGGAAAAATTACAGTTAAAGGAAAAAGGAAAAAGGATGCACGTATGGACATGTGACGTTACTGTCATTAGGTTTCGAGCGTACAATAGAGATAGCATGAAGTCTCCACTACGCTCCCACTTTTATTTACACCAATATTTAAAATAGCTGCTTTATTTAATAACTAATTTTCTTGCAGTTTTAGAAAAAAGATTTCTTTAGTGTTATTTGTTTCGTTATTAGTAGTGTTATTAATATATTGTCCAAAAATAAAGAGTCAAATAACTTATTGTATACTCACACTTAAGAGGTTTAATCTATTCATATGAGTCAAACATAGCCAAAAACTATAATAAATTGTTTGTTATATATTTTTTTAGAACCTGATGGTAAATTTTGCGGTGTGCTTCCTGGCAGAGTAGAATAGCACCACTCCAAGTCTTCCCGTGGATGTCGTAGAAGGCGACTTAGGAAACACAAGCTAAACAAAGCTTATAAACATCAATGAGAACTCTCCAACCCGTCTGGTCAGCGTGGAGTGTAGGCCAAAACCTCTGGGTGCTCGGGCTAATATATAGCTCTGGTAGTACAAAGAGGGTCGTGCTTCTGTAGTGGAGACTAAAAAAGACCTGATGATGATGACATGGTCACAATGAGTTTTATTTTATACTCACATTACTGGACGCATCGTGACTGATTTTAATTCAGGTCAGATATTTCGACGAATGTACTGCCGTCATGGTCTCTGACACTACAAAATCGGACATTTCTGTGACCAAGAAAATGCATGTTTATAATTTTGAACTAATCTAGGAATGTATTTTATATTGCAGATAAGATGGAAGCTGTAGACTATAAAATGGAAGGGATGAACCTCACGATGGGTTGCATGAACTACAAAATCGAGGGGATGAACCTCAAACTGGAAGACCCCATGCTCCAGCAGGCGGCCATGTCGCTGCAGCACTTCCCACCGGAGCTACCCCCAATATTGTTATCACAATACCCTTTAAATCCTTCAGATTTGACTAAACCTGAGCCCCCTTCAATGCCCCCAGAGACCCCTTCGTTGCCCCCCGAGCTCCCTTCGTTGCCCCCCGAGCCCCCTTCGTTGCCCCCTGAGTCTTCTTTACCTGCCGACCTCCCTCCCTTACCTCCACACATTCTAACAGAACCAGAGAGAAAAGTGACCAAATTCATCAGCGTCACCAGCTCCCAGCTGACCGAGGAACAGCGACAAATGTACGAATCGGTACTGTCCACGTGGAAACCAGTACTGTTCCCCAAAACTGTGAAAAGATACATTTGCGAGAAATGTAATAAAGAATTCAAGAATTACCAAAACCTTTACCTGCACACTACTCGAGTCCATTCCACGGAGGACTCTGCAGTCATGTGCGACCGGTGCGACAAGTCGTTCAAGAATAAACACTACCTCTACATGCATCGGATGAACAAGCATTATTCTGAATCGGAGAAGTGTTACTGTCAGTTCTGTCTGCAGGAGTTCCGCACGAGGCGCGCGCTCCACATGCACGTCAAACGAATACACCCTAACACACTGCCTGAAATAAAATGCCCGGAGTGTGGCAAGGAGTTTAATGTTCCATACAAATTGAGATACCATATCGAGCGCGTGCACCGCGCGGATAAAGAGAAGTACAAGTGTCACCTCTGCCAGAAACTTTACAAGAGCCATCTCAATCTAAACCGACACATGCAGTTCCAACATTCACACGTCGAAAGACATCCGTGCGTCTTCTGCGATATGACTTTCAAATCTCGCCATCACATGAAGCGGCATATCTTAAACATCCACCCGCCTTTGGAGTCCAAAGTCACATGTCCGGAATGTCTGAAGGAGTTCAAAAACGATCAATATCTCAAAGAACACATGCAGATACACTCGGCAGCGGACACCAAAGTCAAGTGCGAGTTGTGCGACAAATTCTTTCACTCCGCGATACGTTTAAAAAAGCACAAGAAGATAGTGCACCCGTCGAAGCCGAAGATCCGTTGCGAGAAGTGTGACAAGGAGTTTGCGCACGCGCACTACTTGCGTCGACACAACAATTCGGTTCACGTGGACGTCGATGAAAAGAATTATGAGCACGAATGTGGATTATGTGGGAAGAAGTTTAAACTGCAGCGATATTTGAACAATCACTTGCAAAGGCACGAGCAGCAGCATTTGAAGAAGATCTCGCAGATGGTGAAGACTGTGATGAATGAAGACTCTGAAAAGCCGGCCAAGCGCCGAGGGAGGCCGAAGAAGAAGGAGAAAGTCACAGAGGAGATTGAGTTCATCAAGTGCGAACCGGTGTCGAGCTCTGATGACGACAGCGACGACTCTAGCGACGATTCTTCTGATGATTCTGATTAAAACTACACTTGTTTTTCCTAGATTGGGACATTATCATGCTTCTCGTTGCATATTTAGCTGTGCTGCTTCGGAACCCGGGCGCGTACTGGCTTTGTCTTCTCTGTATATGATGTGCATGTCAATGGTCATCCAAGGCCGTACGAAAGTGAAGATTACGTTTTAAAACTACATGGCAAAAGGATTGTCATCATTCACAATTTAGATCGCCAGAAGGCCAATGCTGGACGTGGGCCTTAAAAGCATTTCAAAAACAGTGTTTCTTCGTATCTGTTAATAATCCCTATTTTCACTACTTTTATCGGTATTTTAATATGTATAGGGAAATTTGGGATAGCATTTTGCAAAGTTTTTGATCTATCTAGAAGCGCTACCTCACTAGCGCCATCTAAGAATAAACCATCAAAATGAGACATTTTTATTAAAATTTTAATGTCACAGTCTTAAGGCTGTGGCCAGTTACATCGATTCGGCGCGAACTCTATTCCTAATCATTTCGAAGTTAGCTTTTATACTATAGTAATTTTATTAACCAAAGTGTGAAAGTCGCATTGATTTTTAGATATTCCACCGTATGATACACGACATGAAGTTTAAATTTCAATGCATTGCCGTAAGTCGAGTGGCGTAAGTGTCAAGTTGATTTTTTTTTTTAATTTTAAATTAAAGAAATTATGAATGTTGATAAGTCAGTTTTTGACTACTTTTAGTAATCAAGTATAAGCATCGAAATTGTGACAGCTAAAACAAAATTGGCAAAAAAATAAGGTAAATGTTTAAAATGAGTATAAAAGATTTATTAGCTTAATTAATGCACGATAGAGCAAACACTTGGCTTTTACTCTGCCGTGCACGGACCTCTCATTTCATACATTCAACTATTGAATGATTCTGATTTTTTAAATAAATATTTGCGCGGGACGCACGCCATACATAATCATAATTGTTTAAAAATGTGTCAAATTACCTTACAAAATATAAATGTATAAAATTTAATATCTGAGAGAGTGGGACAAAACGAGAAAGTCTTTTTTCTAAACGAGCCTAGATTTTGCAAGTTGTATATTGAAGAGAATTATATTAAGCAGATTCGGTATTTTAAATGTGAATTTTAAATAATTCTAGTCGAAATTTTTAAAAATAATATTTTCATTGGTTAAGCCAGGCTTTTTAATAACTGTTTTTAAAGTTTTTATCATGTACTGAACTTGCTCCAAAAATGTAGCTGGTGTTTGATAAGTCACCCTGTATTGTGCGAGACCCTGTACAGCAGCGTCAAGATGTTTTTATTTCATGCGCAAATTTGTACAGAAAGTGAAGATACTGATTCCATTCCCGAGGATGTCTGGCATTCATATATGAACTGACTAAATAAATACAATAAGGATTGCTGCATTTATTTATTGATTCATATGTATGTATACAACTCCCCGTAATAAAGCGAACCACGGTCTATGATAGATCATTAAAGTATAATAAAATTAAGATAACAGCATTAACAGCCAAAAAAAAATATTTCGACATTTCCATAGAAGTGTGCGGCTGCCCGGGCGATTTGTATGGGAATGTCTAATTTTATTTTTGGTTTTTTGACAGTTATTTTAATTTCATTATACTTTAGTGTACTATTATTGCCCGTAGTTTGATTTATTATCCACGTTGTACCTATATTAATGAAATATATATTAATATGTTTAGCAATGGTCATTAAATGTATTTTATGTATACTACACTTTATCTTGCAATCCACATTTACTCCTTATAACCCAAAGATTGACTGGTAGTTCGCCTATGGTTCTGTACAATTTGTATTTGATAGACAATAAATATTAAATAAATAAAATAAATATATTTCTTTTGTATTTCCTCGTTTGTTTCTCGGGAAATGTAATCGGTATGAAACAATGGAAATTTGCATCACAAGTAAAAAATCTGTGCATCACAAAAAATCTCACACTTACCATTAAGTACATGTCTGATGAGGCCGTTCAAGTATTACGTAAGCACAAAAAGAGGTTTAGAAATTATAAGTAAATTCTGTTATTAAAAATATATCAAGCTTACGTAAGCATAGGCTCCTCCTATGCAAAAGATTTGCTCACTATTGCTAAAAAAGGGGACAAGGGGGTTAAAAATGCCTAAAATTCTGCTTACTTAATACTTAAAAGGTTCCCTTGCTGGTCTTGTCAATCTGTATAAAATGTGGAAAGCTTCTGTACATTCGCTGTTAAAGTTTTTATTAGACTCATAATAATGATAAAGTTTTCTGATTCGGGCGTGCTCGTAACGCCCCAAAGATTTATTAAAAGAATAAATAATATTAGTATAAGTAATAAGATTTCTATGAAAATTTTATGTGATTAGATTTTAATTATATTTGTATATTTAGACCCATATTTGGTTGGGATGCAAAACGTCTCTTTCGCAAAATGACACGAAAAAATTACACTGGCAAAAAGTCACTTTAGCGTAGTGACGTAGAACGTCATTCATAACATTTTCTTTAGATCGTGATGTCAAAGTGTCGACTTTTTTACTATTTATAAACATATCTAATACAAAACAGAAGACCCGTGATTTATGTAGGTATATAAACGGGACTTACGGGAGTACAAACCTTTTTTTCTGTCTAACAAATAAGAAGACATTTGACATATCTACTACATTTGCGAATACATAAATACGTAAAAAATATCGACATTATTAGAAGTCAGTTTGCGAAAGTGATCAAATTTTGGCGATGTCATTTTGCGAAAGCATCGTTTGCGTCACAAAATCCTTATTTTAAGGTCTAAATATCTGAATTTATAATAAACATGTTGTTTTTATTCCTTGTTATTGTTTTATAGGGTTGCCGAGTGTAGGATAATTTGTTTAAACATTTTGTGATAATCTGCATAAGTGTACATACTAGGTTAAGATGGCGGTCGGTGGCATTGTGAGACAGGGATGCTCAACATTGGCGGCTACAAAAAAAACTATTTTGGTGTATAAAGTACATCAAATTAAGATTTTCATACGATAATCCTACATAATTCGTTATATAAAGTAATTAATGAATTATAACATAATTTATTTTATTACTAGGTTTAAAACATTGCCCAAATCTAATTGACATCTAGTGATAAAAGTGACACTATCTCATCTGTCATCATCATCATTCACAGCCTTGAGCCTCCCACTGCTGGGAATAGGCCTCTCTCAATTAATGTCATTTACTACGGTCCTGAGCTACTCTTATCCACATTCGACCCGCGAATTTTCTGATGTCGTCTACTCATCTGTCACTGTCAACTTAATTTGGTGGATAAAGGTTTAAACCTAGTTATAAAGTTTTATATGTCTACTTTCGGCCAGAAAGTGGCCTTTTTCGCACGTATGGTGCGTGTGTAAATATCAATTTTTGGCCTGAGAGACGTAAGTATATAAAAAATATATTTATGAATACGAAGCATATTAAATTGTTTGTTATCAAAACTGAAATCAAATTCGTGCCATTTATTTCTCCAGTAAATAAATAATTATTATACATACTCGATTGTCATTATTACATACTGTGTCTGATCAATCAATCAATCAATTATTTATTTGCTAGAACACATAAAAAATATACAAAGATGTTCTGTAGGTACAATATCGGAAATGTATTCAACCTTAAGGTAACCTGATGACGAGGGGTCGGATAGATAATAAGCCACTTAGGCTGAGTCTCAAAAATGGCTTGAGCTTAAACATAACCCTATTACGTACTTAAAAAAAACACATGGTCGAAAAAAAAATTGGCTCATAGGCTTTTTAAAATGACACAGCCCTAATTGCCGAACCAGGCTATTCTTGAAACAATTTATGGCGTGTTCAGGAGAATAAAATAGATAAGAAAGGTGGTAGAAATTGGCCATTTGACATTGACAATGTGCCATGTTAACGCGGTGGAGTAGTTGGTGCAATCTTGCCAAACTGCACTAGTATATTTAATAGCTAAATTTAATGTTTAGGAGAAAGTCGATTCAAAGTAACTACCTACCTCATTACAACATTTTGCTCTAAAAATAATGTCTAAGAATTTTAGTAAGAAGACGGGACAGGCAACTGAGTCGCTCTGTCAAATGTAGATGAACGATATAATCTAAAGTTAAAAGATTTCTTCAAAGTTGGCATTTACTGCTGACTATAGGCTTCGGTGACCTCTTACCAGTAGGTGGGCCGTATGCCTGCTTGTCTATTTAGGCACCTCGCGCACTAGCGGCCACGACCACGACCAGAGGTTCATATGGTTTCTTTAGTTAATCTGGTAGTTGCGGCCACTGGTCATGGTCGTGGCCGCTAGTGCGCGAGGTGCCTTAGTTGTATACAAGGTGCTTTTAAATTAAGCACAAATATTGTAGGGGGTAATTCAGTCCCACATTTTGATCAACTTTTCTCAATGAATGTAAAGCATATCATTATCATACAAATCGAAAAAGTCACGTCACTAGTTAAGTACTATGGAAAGTGAAAACACTTTTTTCGTATTTCGATATACTTACATTTAATGGCAAAGTTACTTAATTAAAATAATGGACTGAATCACCGCTTTTTCGTCAAAAATTTAAGGTTTACTACGCAGTCACTTCTTTACGTAATTTTACAGATATTTAAAATAATAAAGAATTGATTTAAAAAGTCTCACTAATACAAACCGACGTCTCGATTTTAGCGGTTACCTAAAATATATACAAAAAAAATCTGTGGTGCCATCTTTTCAGGTTACTAATTAAATGGTTATCCTTTTATAATATTATATGAGGAATTTTAGTGATAGTTCAAGAGAAAATAAAAATTAAATTAATTTCTGTTTTTCCTAAAGGTTGACTGGTAGAGAATGCATTAGCGTTAAGTGCACCTTTCGTACCATTGTGGTCAATAAAGATTTTAATAAATAAAACAATACTTCGCTTGTAATGTGTAAGAATCTTAACCAATATTTTCGACTTAGCCGTAGTAGGTTTAAAAAAGAGACAGGAAACAAAGCAGCACCAATAATGGGGAAGGTAAAATGTTGTTTTGACTAGAGCATCACATATATTGCTTGAAGTTATCGAGTAGGTATGTTACTACTAAATACATACGAGTATGTATAGGAAAAGCCAAAGAAAATGAATTGTTAGAAAAGGATAAGATTAAATGACTGATGATAAACCGATATTTAAAGAGAATCTATACAAAAGGGACATTTTGCTAAAGGGACGTTCTGCTAAAGGGACATTCTGCTAAAGGGACATTTTGCGACGAAGCGAAATTAAAATATGTAGTATAAAGTTGAGCACGCGTGATTTAATACATTTTTATTGTACCTATTTATTTTATTTTTGTAGTTTGAGAATGTATATCTGGGCATCCCTGTTACTGTACATTTGTAATGGTTTCTTAATGTTCCTTTAATAAATGTAAGATGCGGTTCTGGTCATCTTATAGCACATTAAGGCGGATTTGTTATATTATTGTTCTGGAATATTTGGTAATCAAGAACGCAATCTTTAACTATTCGATAATAAGTAAATAAAACAATGCAATATATTAAAGTTAATTTTATTAATTAAAAAGCCATATAATCACTGGTATGGTTAATTTATTTGAATCACCCTAGAATTCAATGCTAATTTATTACAAACTAAAGGCGTTGAAAGAAAGTCTTAGATCAGAGCATTTGGCCATAGCCGAAAGAGAGGGTGATAACGATAAATAAATGATTGACCTCCGCCAGTCCGCCGACGTGTGTATCATTTTTACTTTCTTCGTTTTCCCATGGCCAGGTTGTCGCATTAAATGTCTGCATAGCGGGTGTAAACCAGGGCTCGGTCCCGGTACATTTTTCAAACCGGTTTTGATCATTTTTCCCGAACCGGAAAGAATTTCGGTTATGGTTTCGTTTACCGGTATTTTAACAGGTTAATCAGTTTTTGCTAATTTCGGTTACTTTGAAGAAACAAAAAAACCGGTTAAAATGTATTTAACAACTTAAGTGACCTACGCCATTTGTTATTTTTTTCGGTTCAAGCGAAGGGGCAGCGGTTGCGGCGTTACTGCGTGCGCCTGAGTGTAAACGGTTTCATTTAGTTGTTATTACCGGTTAAAACGAAACATAAAATACTCTTTCTTAAATGAAGCGGTTACCGAAAATTCTTTGGTGAATTTGAAACAGTTCCTTTGTTTAACCGGTTAGCCAACTAACTAAATTGTAACGTTATGAACAATATTAACCGGTAAATCAAAACTAGTTCCGAGCCCTGGTGTAAACCGCCACATTTTGGCCCGGGGGACATAAAATATATTGCCACCTTTTGTTCTCAAAGCTGTTTCTAAATGAAATATACTTTGGTCGTAGGTATTTGTCTATTGTAAATACAAAGCTCTTTATAAGTGTGCAAATAAATGGTTATTTGAATTTATCAACATTGTATTTTACTTTTTTACCGATTGCTTTCGGTCGCCTAGGTACTAATAGAGGGAAGAAGTGGAGAAACGAATAAAGATAAAGCAAGTTTTGATATATACTTCATACTAATCACCCATACTGACTGAACACCGATGACCTTGAGTAATATTATAATGACCAGAGCTAAGGTCCCGCGGTAACGGTGAAGTACACGTCGCACAGCATCTGCGGTCTCCTCTTATACTAACTGAACATTGATGACTCTGTAACATTACGATGACCCAGTGCTACCAACTCTCAAAAATATTTATCCCTAAGTTTCTGTCAAAAACCCCTAAAATCGCCTTAATTATTTAGTTGTCCCCCTAAAAAATATATGACCGCCAGTGGCGCCAGTATTGCCGCCAGTCACCACAGAGTGGTTGTAGAATTACATACTAGAAGTCGCTAGGTCAAGAGATAAATATTAATATTATCAATTTAAAAATATTATTAGCTAAAGATAGAAGTAATTGGAAACAAAAAGAGGAGCCAACTATGGGACATAAACGGCTAAAAAAAAAAACAAAATATTAGAGTCAAAAAAATCCCTGAAAATACCCCTAAAAATTTTAGACCCTAGAAAAATCCCATTTCACTTATTTACCCCCTAAATCTAGGGGGAAAGCCCCTAAGTTGGTAACACTGCGATGACCTTGAGTGACCTCATGATAATCTTAAGTAACCTTATGATGACGTTAAGCGACCTCATGACTAAAACTAAAATGAAAAAAAAACCCAGCGTGAAAAGAGAAACGTATGGAGATAAAGCTAGTTTCGATATAGTATACTTACATATTACATACATACACACACGTCTATTCCTTGCCAGGATAGTCTATTCCTATGCTGTCTATCGGATAGACAGCATAGGGCTGTAAGAACCAACACCTACTTTCAGCATGATGATAAAAAAACTGGATAAAAATAGTGTCGGGTTGCTGTATCATCTGATATGACGCAAACTAGTTCATTATCTCGATCAATATTTACGTTAGCGTGGAAAGAGAACCAGCTACATTACGGGTACATTCTATATTTTCCCTCAGACCAGCATGGTAAGAGTTGGATCTCATCTATCAGCACGGAACAGCACTTGTCTATGCAGCTATCCTTTTCTGTCGCTTAGAACAGTAATATGCTAGAGCGAGAGAGAGCGACGGGCTGCAGCACGGCGGTGCTGCAGCTAAAAGTGCTGTTTCGTGCTGACAGATGAGATCCAACCCTATATCCTCAAAGATACAGGATGTTTTGTAGTCTGTAGGTAAATAAAAATAAACACATTCATGTGTAGGAAAAATATTTTATTCTATAATTTCTTAGACATGCATGTTAGATAACATTAAATATTCATCATACTTAACATATTTCAAACAAGCGCTCACAATTTTTCATCAGTTTCGCACAATATTCATAATAATTAGCCATAAATAACACAAGTTTATTTTCTAGGCAAATTTAAAAAACCGCGACTGTCAAGAACGCCATCTAGTGATGAGTAGCCTCACTACCGATACGACTTGATATCTGTAGCGCCATCTATTATTTGCTACAGAAAGCCCTGACTTTCAAGCGTTAACCCCAATTACTTTTTAACGGCTGAACCGATTTTCATCACGCATAGCTACGAATCATCGCAAGAGCACTTGCTTTCACGTAAAAAAAAACCACATCGAAATCTCTTTTTTCTCAGGGGATAAATGGACGCTACACTCTACGCCTTCTTCCTAACGAGTGTCTCAATAGCTAACCCTAGTGTCAGATTTTTCGAGCTGCCTAAAGGCAATCTGACCATCTAATGGCAAGTAATACGCTAGTATTACTTGACTTGTTGGAAAGTCAAATCAGCCACTTTTTTCTAAACGTCAGACCAACCATTTTCTATAAGATTTGTATGAAATATCGGATTGTGACGTCATAGGTTCTCTTTTTGAAATTGGGAGTTTCCAAAATGGCGCATTTGTGGATCGGTCGTACGCGAAAGATTTGCACGAGTGGTCTTGACCACTTGTAATTCTGACTTTTTAGCGTACAAATGTCAAAGAAACCGGTGTTTCTCATTGAAAAACCGTTAAGTTTAACGTTGCTTTTTGATTTATATTTAAATGTTTAGAAAACCATTCACAAAATGATAATTTCTGCGTGAAAAAATAATATTACTTATCGCTGACACGACGGTTTTAAAAATACGATGCAACGCGAGCGGTGACTTGGAAAACTACACGTTATGTGTTTAGCTGACTCCCTCAATGAAAAATAGCACTCCAGTTACTAAAAATAAACCTATCATACATACATACATACTATCACGCCTATTTCCCACAGGGGGAGGCAGAGACTATGGACCTCCACTTGCTGCGATCCTGACAGACCTTTCGCTTCACCTACACTCATCAACCTCCTCATACATGCCCTTCGGTTACGGGGACTTCTTAACCTATTATAGAAATCTTAAAAGTTAATAAGGTACACTAAAGGAACAATCAGCTAAAAATTTACGTTCTTAAATGAATCTTTCACAATGACAACACTCGATATTTTGTCATTTACCGTCCTTTGGAGGTGTTGCCAATATAAAGCAACTAATCCCATACAAAATAAATGAAAACTGTGACATTGGTGAAGTCATCTGTTTTCATAGAAATGAACTCGTCGGAGAGTGTTTTGTGATTAACATCCTACGAACAATAATTCTCTAGAATCGTAAGTAATCCCGAAAAATGATTCCACGCGATATGTACCGCGGCGGGCGGGGCTTAAAATATGAACAGCGCGGCGCGACAGTTCGCCGTGACACTCGAGGCGTGCGGTTGCGTCGCAAGAAGTTTCCTTTGAAAATATTGCTGTGCTTTTGCGATAATCGATTCATTAAAAATGCTGTCATGTGCCGTGAAGTAGTGTAGAAGCCATACAGGCATGAAAACTGCTAATGTACATTATGAAATGCAATAAATAAATTGAATTGAAATTACTTAATAAAAAATAAGTAACACGTAAACAAGATTATTTATTTTAGCGTAGCGTACTGCATAATAGGTACCATCCGCGCGTTGTATCTCACCGCTCATTGCGTTGACTGCCCCACCCGACCAACGACGACGCGTGACTTGTCGCGACCAATCGCATGCATCTTTGTCTATGTGTGCGTTTGAGTGTTTCGTTGTTATTACTATTAGTTTGCGTAAATGGAATCAGAATCGAAGCGGTGAATGTAGGAGCGTTAGGTTTCTAGAGAATTATATTTCGATGTTAACATCAATAAAGGCTTCGATCAACAACATAACTAGATATCGGGTCATCGATTAAATACGGCTCGTCAAATAAGAAAAAAAATATCGTTTATTTTCTCTTCACTACAGTATTGTTACTAATCACTATTTTTATAATGCAACTCTGGTTTAACATATTAAACCTTTGAAGAGAACAGTCCCTGAAATAGGCCCCTTAGAGTCCTGTTCTACAGGTAACTAGGCCCCTCCCTCGGAATATTATTGTAAGGATTGCAGGTTTTACGGGTTAGCTTATTATGGGCGCGCTCCCGGCGGTGAGCTCGTGTGATTCAGTCATGGAGAAAAACACTTTAGGGTTGGATCTCATCTATCAGCACGGAACAGCACTTTCCTATGCTGCTATCCTTTTCTGTCGCTCAGAACAGTAATTTGCTAGAGCGAGAGAGCGACGGAAGCAAATTCCTACCCATCATCTGCGAGCGGGACCATCACTCTGCAACCCACCATCGAACTAGGAATACACCTGTATCTCAAGATAGCAGCATAGGAAAGTGCTGTTCCGTGCTGATAGATAAGTCCAACCCTTAGGCTTGAAACTACGTCAAGCGGACGCCCGCGACGGGTTCATTCCCTCTCTGTCACAAACCGTACGTGCGAAAGAGTGCGAAAGAGTGCGAGAGAGCTGACACCGTCGCGGGTGTCTCTGTTGCACGTAGAGTTTGTAACACCGACAGACTAAACCGTCGTGGGTCTCCGCCTTACGCAGTTTCAAACCTTACACGTAGTGTAATAAGATTGATTTCACAGTAAATGTTATTCGATATTCGAGCGGACAGAATTTTGCTTTGATTTTGTACGTAATGCGTTATCTAGTTGTATTATTCATCAAAGAAAAAAAAAGGATATTATTTTTTAACTATCAGCTAAATTTTTGGAGCAAGTACAGTAGGTACATGATACTGAACAACTTTCTATAAAAAATGTTCGCTGTGGCTGGCAACACAGCACACACCACCAACAACTAGACGGCGCCGCCCGTACGAACGTCAGAGCGGACGGGCGGCGCACTTCACATCGATTTAATGACAGATCGCGCTGTCACTAATGTCAAAACACTCGATTTCTGCCACAGACCTACCACTACTAGACCTGCATAGTGCGTGGCCACCTTAGTGCATCTCTTTCTATCTTTGATTGTTGCCTCCACCCATATTTTGCACACGTCACAGAACACACTATGACACAGAACTACACTTATAATAAGCTCAAATAAAATCCTAAATCACCTTTTAAATGATAAAATCCCTAAAATTAATAACTTTCTTCGATCGTTTTGTGGTTTGTTTGGCCCAGATTTTGACAGTAGGCCAGCTTATAGCAGCCACGCCGATAGACAAAAAACATAGTTTCTTTCACACTCACGTTGTTTGTACTGTATTTGACAGTCTCTTTCTAGCAATATCGTTGCACGTCTAGTAGTGGTAGGTCTGTGATTTCTGCGCTTCGTACGAAAAGCTGTGCGCGCGATCCGTCTACTGTCGGGCAACCTTTGTACACCTATTTAAAATACAGTCCGTCCACATAAAAACAGTCGTTTTAATCAGCGGCAGTAGGGATCCTCAGTAGCTCCAGGCTCCGGGCCCGCTCCGCACCACCCGCCCTCCCATACAAACATCCATAACCAATCCGTTAGGCTGAGCGCTGATTTATATGGGAACATAATCACACATGAGATCATAAAAGCATTATTATTACTACTTAAACAAAATTACAATGAACAACACGTCACGCAAATATAATATACTATTTTATATTTTATTGGTCAAGCTCTCCATTTTGCAGCTGAGAAATACATTTGACAGAATGAGATGGACATCATACAAAACCACTTCCTAATCATGATAATTATGACCTTTACAGAATCACGATGACCTTGAGTGACAGTGTTCTTCAGAGAAAACTTGATGACCTTGAGGGACACTATTGTGGCCTTATGTGTTATTGTGATGATGACCTTGAGCAATATTATGACGACCTCGAGCTAAGGCCCCGCGGTGACGATAAAAAACTCGTCGCGCTGCATCTGCGGCCTGCTTTAGGACTAACACTAATTGAACACTGATGACCTTGAGTGAAAGTATGATGACCTTGAGCGTCATCGTGATGACCCCGAGCTAAGGCCCCGCGGTGACGGTGAAGTACACGTCGCACGGCACCTGCGGCCTGTTCCAGGACTCGAACACGAGAGGCTGGTCCTCCTTCACGTACATGTCCATCTTCGGCTCGCGGACCTCCGCCGGAATCTCTTTCACCTGAAAGAGACAAGGTTTGTTTTTATTTATTGAATGGGAACAACAAACAGCTACATTATAAATAACAATACAATATACAATGCTACATGTGTAGATACCGTAGGTAGCTCCATCCCATGTACGAGCGCCTGCCCCCGAAAGGCGGGCGCAGCAGCGACGACAGCAGAAGCCATCAAGAGGCGTAAATATGCGGCTCTGGGAGAGCCGTACAATTTTGTGCCTTTTGCTGTGGAGACCTTAGGGTGCGGAAGCTTTTAAGGAAGTTTCCGCACGCCTGATCGGCTTCTCGGGGGACCCAAGGGCTGATGCGCATTTCGGACAGCGTTTAAGTATTGCTTTTCAACGCGGAAATGCCACCAGCCTTATAGGTACTTTGCACTGTGACGGCAGCGATTTAGCTTCAATTTTTTATATAATAAAAAATAAGTTCGTTCTATTTTTAAATATTTTTAGTTTAGTTAATTTAGGTTATATTTTGTTTAGTTTTAATTTAGTCACTTGTTAGTTTTACGTTGTATTTTTAGTTTTTCACTATTTTAATATGTGTTTCCACATTTAAAAATCAAAATCAAAATATCTTTATTATCATAGGATATTTATAATATCTCTTAATAATAGTCACTTTGTTTTGTTTTGCACAAATGTTGACGTCAAATCGTTACTTAAAGCTAAGTTTACGCCGCTTCCTAGGCGCAAGTGCAGAAGAAGCGGCAACAAACTGCACTGCACGTTTTCTCCAAAGACGTCAACTAACAAACTAAAAACTTAAAATTAGTTATATAGATGGACAGAGATTACATTGTTTGTTATGTCATAATTAAATTGAATTATAAGAATTACGAAATTTAAAATAATGTCAATTTTTAAATTTAGTATGTACCAATGTACCTAAATTATGACATGTCTAAGTATACAAACCTTTAAGAGGGACCCGCGCCAAGCTCAAGCCAGACCTTTTTGTCTTTAAGATAGTCATCGGTCCTATAATAAGCCTTCTCACAAAGTACTTTCTTTACATAAGCTTTGAATTTTCTGTCTGGCATATCAAGGACCGATTCTGGCAATTTATTATAAAAAAGTATACACTTCCCCATAAAAGACTTACTGACTGTATTCAGCCTGTAATACGGGCTAACTAAGTCATTCTTATTACGTAAATTTCTATCTGTAAAATCACTTACTTTATTGAACATGGAAATATTTTTCATTACATACATTATATTTTCAAATATGAAATAATTCCAATATATTCTCATACATAATTATAATTATTATAATACATTTTATACATAAATAGAGTTATCAATAACGTAGCCCACAGCGTTGTTCACAAAATAACAAGTAGTATTATGGGCTGCTAAATACTGGGTGGCGCAAAAGTAAAGACCCTATTTGGTTCAGCTATAACATTTTTTCTAAATTAGAAAACTAGATTTAGGTTTTTTTAAATGTATATTTGTGCCATTAAATTTCGTACCATTAGGATTTAAAGATGATGTCTTTTAAATGGTGACCTCCAGAGTTGATACACATTTGAGCCCTATTTATGACATTTTGCATAACTTGCCGTAACACTTCCTGCGATATGTTCGTTATTTCTTGACGAATGTTTTCTTTTAGAGCTGCGAGAGTCTGTGGCTTGTTCACATACACCCGAGATTTCAAAAAACCCCAAAGAAAGAAGTCTGGACTGGTCAGATCGGGTGATCTTGCAGGCCAAGGCAAATCGCCAAAACGAGAGATAACTCGGCCTGGAAAAGCGTCCCTCCGTCCCTCACTCACAATTATTCCACGTTCTTGGGGAGTAAAACGGTCCATGTTTATTTTCAGTGTATTTTACAGTTGTTCACTACACAATTTTCAACAACAGAATGACAGAAAATATCATATAAAAAAATAAAAGTATTTTCTTTAGTGCCAGTACTTTTGCGCCACCCAGTACATACAAGCTTACTAATTAATTAAATATACATTAAAGTTGCTTTCCTGTGACACAAAATGCATATTTGTATGTTTTACAGGCAAATTCAGAATTTTAAAAAAAACTAATAAATAGCACCTAAGTACTATGTTTTCCTTATTTTTTATGTTGTATGTTTGTAAATTTTCAAGTGTACTTGAATAATTAAAATTAAAGTAAAAGGGTGAAAGCTTAACAAGAGAGTTAACAGTCCACTGTTCGTGCGACATGCGCTAAGTGCAAACAGGGGAGGAGAATGAACCTCCCTCATTACAGCTTTCCTGGGTACAGTATAGCGCAATCTATTTACAATTTCGTTACAGTCAAAAAGGTTGTTAATTACTACATATAGGGTATATACTTTTTAAGGTACTTACGCCTATCACTAAGTGTAAGCATATTATATTTATTAAGTAAAATGGGATAGGGCGTTTGAAACACCTGTAATGCATGGCACTTAAGATTTTTTTCTGTAATCTTTCAATAGCATCAATACTCGTATATCAATAATATAAATGCGAAAGTGAGTTTGTATATTTGTTTGTTACCTCTTCACGCTTTATCTACTGAACCAATCTTCCTGAAATTTCACATACGCATAGTTAGGAGTCCTGAGAAGGACGTACCTTTCATCTCGGAAAAATGTACTGTTCCCGTAGGATTTGGGATACGCGAGTGAAGCCGCGGGTAAAAGCTAGTTTATTATAATAAGGATTCCATATGGGCACAGCGTACTCTAGTTGAGAGCGAGCAAGAGTTTTATACAAATATACGTACTAGTAGTAAATTAGCGTTTAAAGAAATGTTTACCAAGGCACGTAAAGCTGTGGGTCTGTTTGGCCCAGATTTTGACAGTAGGCCAGCTTATAGCAGCCACGCCGAAAGAGACAAAAAAACATTGTTTCTTTCACACTCACGTTGTTTGTACTGTATTTGACAGTCTCTTTCTAGCAATATCGTTGCACGTCTAGTAGTGGTAGGTCTATGGTTCTGGTGTACCCTTTGTGTTGCGGAGGTCAGCCGGCAGTGGCTCTGTGTAAACCAGTACCCTCGTCCCATCCCCTAGGGAGGGAGCGGACCCCGGGCTCTGCAGCAACACCGCTGAGGATGCAACCGGGAAACACGTGAGGATCATCATACATCATCATCCCATCCGCATAACGTCCACTGCTGGACATAGACCTCTTCCAAGGATTTCCAAAATGACCGATCTAGACCGGCCTGCGTCCAGCGCTTTCTAGCGACCTTGGTCAGGTCGTCAGACCACCTTGTGGGTGGGTGTCCTACGCTTCGCTTGCCAGTACGTGGTAGCCTTGTTGTTATTGTCCTTTATTATTTGTAAATGTTATTTGGTGCAATAAAGATGATTGTATTGTATTGTAAGGCCCACCTTGGCCTGCCGGGGCAGCTTGAGGTGCACGAGGTTGACGTGCGTGCGCATGGCGGTGCGCTGCGAGAACCCGCGGCCGCAGTGCGCGCACGCGAACGGCTTCTCGCCCGTGTGCGTGCGCACGTGGTTCGTCAGCACGCTCTTGCCCTGCAACGTGGGGTCCATAATAACATTATTACAATAGAGAAAATAATATACAGGGTGTACCAAATTTTACTGAAACTATTTCAAGGGTGAATTCCGTCCATGATACTGACCAACTTTTCCCAAAGAACATATTATATCGAAATATGTTATATAATTTAAGGTTCCCCGTGTGGTTCTGGGTTAGAATAGGACCACTCCATCTCTTCCTATGGATGTCGTAAGAGGCGATTAAAGGACTAAGCACTAACATCTTCTGATATAATTGCATTTCTAAGGATTAACGCCAGGCGGCGGCCGGTTATAAAACTTTTCGCACAAATACATTCCCAAGAGGGTTGACGTCAGGCAGGCGGCCGGTCGTACAACTAAAGCCAAACCATTTAAACTGTTCCGGCTATTTCTTCTCCATTTCGCATGATCTTTGGCATCCTTGGATGACTATTGACATGCATGTTATATTTGAAGAAAAAGTGGGAAAGCACACTTTGGGCTCCGAAGCAGCACAGCTGAGGATGCAACCGGGAACGCGCTTAGTCGAAGAAGAATGTTAATGGTGTAGCGGTTTCTCTCGGCCTTCATTTGATCCACGTAAATTCTCCATATGGGGATAAAGCTAAAAGTCTGCTTTATCAAACATTTGCAGTCCAAAATCATAAGCGACGTCCCCGATACGAGATCTCTCCATGGAAACAGCAACTCTAGGAACGCGGTGAAAAATTCCCTTATCGGAGGCCATATTTGATGGCAGATTGTGAACTCAAATCTACAATCTTACGTCTTGCGCCGCGACATTCATGAATACATATCGTTTATGTCATTCTGCGTATGAGGGTTGGCTCTCCATACAAACTCGGATCAGCTGATCGGTCAACTTGTATGGGAGGTCAAAATTCATTTTTCATATTTCGATGTTTTATGGGGAAAGTTGTTCAGTATCATGGACTGGAAACACCTTTAATAGGCATGATGACTGAAAAAATATTTTCGGCCCATCGGGTAGATTACTAAAATATATTGTACACACATTTTTTCTTTTCTCTGAGAAACAATAAATGACGAACATACAGCGCATTTAAATCTCGCATGACGTCACGGATGCGTACGATTTTTACATGGCGGTTACGTCACAAGCCCCCACTCTGGAACTTAGATACTCTGTATCTTTGTGAATTTGTATTTTTTTGATAAACTGAAAAATATGGGTACATTATTTTTGTATAATGTAACTATCAGACTTTAGTACATTACGATATAAGTGCGTTATGGTGGTTGTAACACACGAGGTGGAATTTCAGCCCGAGACGAAGGCGAGGGCGTAATAGAGCCGAGTGTGTTTAACCGATTCCTGGCCTATGACGCACCTAGCGCGTCACGAAGAAACCTTCAGGGAGGCCAATGACGCGAGTCACGCGTCATTATATTTTGTATAGAGCCAGGGCGGAAAGGTTCGAAAAATGAAGGTGGCAAGGAATCGGTTAACCAATATACACACGTATATCGTACGACGTTTTTCAACACACTTGCGAGGAAAAATACCTAATAAACTGTTTTATTTTTATTTTAAATAAACTCAACCATTGCATTGCACATTGATCTGTTGTTTGAACTGTCGCTTTCCCGCCGTTTCACTATTTCGCGCTGCCTATTGGCTGGCGCCGCGCGGCAGCCAGTTCCAAATTTGAAAAAATAAAAAACAATTTGAAGCTTAAATAGCACATAGTGCTTGTATAGAATATAACTTCACTATTCGCGTTTATAACACGCGTGTTTTATGAGCTGCTTTATATATCTAGAACCGGTGAAGTTAGACCCACTACTATACCGATAATACTTCTGTGAGCCAGTCAACATCCTATTAGTTCAGTATATAACGTTGTAGAAGACTATCTATAGGTCCGTACCCGGAAGGCCTTCCCGCAGGTGTCGCACACGTGCCGCGGCGGCGGCTTCCTGCCCGCGTGCACCGCCAGCGTGTGCTTCGCTGGGGACAGGTGGACACAAGTCAAGGGACGGCACAGAGCACAGCAACAGTATTACATACAGAACGGAATCTCCTAAGGTACGCGCAATATGCGTCCCCGTTCCCCGTCTCTCTCCCCCGTTCTTGTGCCGCCGTGCACACAAGGCGACAACTCGACAAGGCGAGAGCGGGGGAAAGATGCGGGAACGGGGAACGGGGACGCATGTTGCAAGGGACCGCAGGAGATTCCGTTTTGTATAAATACTCTTACTGTGTATGCAGGATTATTATTAACTTCCCAGCTATATTCAAAGAAAGCTCTTTTTTCGGGGGTTAAAAATAAAGTATTGTAGTACAGAGAGGAAGAAGGGGTGGATGGAATGCGTAAAGCGGGATATGGGAATAATGGGACTCAAGCACAGAATACAGTAAGAGTATACAGAACGCAACGGCCGTGCACACGTCACTGCGTGTGTTCGCCCGCTCTCGCCTAAAACAAGGCGAGAGCGGGGAGAGGTGCGGGGACGGGGAACGGGGACGCATATTGCAAGGGACCGCAGGAAATTCCGTTCTGTATGTTACTCTTACTACCTTCTGTGACTAAAGAAGAGCTGATGATGCTGACGAGTTATTCACTCCATCTCTTCCTGTAGATATCGTAAGAGGCGACTAAAGGACTAAGCACAAACATCTCGTGCTACAATTGCATTCCCAAGGATAACGTCGGGCGGCGGCCGGTTGTAAAACTTTTCGCACAAATACATTCTCAAAGAGAGTTGACGTCAGGCAGGCGGCCGGTCGTAAAACTATAGCAAAATCATTGAAAATGTTCCGGCTATTTCTTCTACGTTTTACAAGGTCTTTGGCATCCTTGGGTGACCATTGACTTGCATATTATATTTGGAGAAGAAAAAGCGGAAAAGCGCACCCCGGGCTCCGAAGCAGCATAGCTGAGGATGCAACCGAGAATACGCTTAGCCGAAGAAGAAGAAGACGAGTGTCGAGCTAGAATGTGGTCTCACCCAGCGAGCTCCGCGTGGCGAGCGCGGCGGGGCAGATGGCGCAGCGGTGCGGGCGCACGCCGTCGTGCTGCACCAGCGAGTGGTGCTGCAGCGCGCGCTCGCTCTCGAAGCGCTTCTCGCAGCGCGCACACTCGAACCTGCGACAACGCATGTAACATAATGACTACCTCCGTGGCACGGCGGCGACACTCCTAGTACGTGAGAAATCGAATCGGTGACCTTGAGCTCGGAGCTCCTAACGCTAGAGTTGATACCGAACCGAAATGGAATATCTTGCGATGTGTGAGAGAGACGCGAACTAGGTGCCAGCCCTCGGCCAATGCAGTCGGCGATGGGGCGTTCCCCGCCCCGCGCGCCTCTCAAGGCCCCCGCGCACATTCAGCCACCCACACATAGCCGCAAGCGATTTTACGTGCACACATGCTTAAGTGTCGTTTCTTTTCGCGTAGTGGATATATTATTTATCCATGACGGAATAGTTAACACGATAGACGGAATTTTTGGCGGGAGTCAAGGGGTTCGGTTGGGGATTTTTTTAAATTATTTTGCAAATTGATTTTAGTGGACTTTATAATATGAAATTGGCGTTGTTTGGTGTTATAAATGCTCATGCTCATGAACAATAGGTATGTGAAATAGTTAAAGTGGCTAGTCATAGTACGGCTGTAGTGATATTTGTTTCGCGGACTGTGTGGGCGTCTTCGGGCGTCGTCCGCCACTCAATCGGCTATGAAAACCAGTGGACTCGTATAGATTTGTCGCCAGAAGCTCCCTTAAAGCAGTCAAAGGCCTACACCAACCTTTGATTGTAACTTGTTAGGAAAAAAGAATTTCCCACGTTTTAACTTGTTCCTGGCTAAATACGCAGTAGCGTCAAGCCATTAATAAAATAAAATAAAAAAATAGATAATTATTATTATATTATATTATTATAATGCTTATAACACCAAATGAGAAATAAATGTATCAACATCATCAGGTCTTGTGTAGTCTCCACTGCAGGAGCACGACCCTCTCTGTACTACTACTACCAAATAAATGTATTTTTCTGCACAATTTAAAATTACATTATTCCATGGACACTAAATGTTTACATTAAATACCTAATACACGTTACACACGTGATTTTGATAATATTTTTTATCTTTTAACATTTCTGCAGTCAAAAGTAGTAAATCGAGATTTTCAAAAAAAAAATTAAATCGGGAGCGTCGCGGCTGGGGCGTAGCGGAACGAGGGCCTAACGGCTGGACCCAACAAAAAAAAATTGGTTGCCTGTAAAGTCGGTATACGGGCGAAAGTTTTACGTGACAACGACTTCACTCCACTTCACTCCAAACTTGACTTCCACTCGGGCATGGTTAGCCCGCCTAAGAGCGAGAGAGACAGACATAAAAAGTGAAAGGCACGCGTGCCTCTCACTCGCTCTCATTGTGAGCGCATAACGTGAGCGGAGCGTAACGCAGTTTCTTGAAGTGTCACCCGGCTAACCAATTTGTTGACGTTGTCACGTCAAAAATAATAATTAAAAAAATAATAGTCCGACTCGCACTTGCCCGAAGTGCGAGTCGGACTCGTACATGAACGGTTCCGTACCACCGTACAATGTTTTAAAACGCTGAACACGTTTCTTGCATGACGACCCCCTTTAATTTTTAACTTTATTTTATTTTTAGTATTTGTTGTTATTGTGGTCGTAGTAATACATAATTGGTGAAAATTTCAAATATTTAGTTAATGCGATTATGAAGATCAAGTTAAAAACGCTGAAAAAAAACACGTTTCTTGTATGACGACCCCCTTTAATTTTTAACTATTTTTTATTTTTAGTATTTGTTGTTATATCCGCCACAGTGATAAATAATCGGTGAAAATTGCAAGTGTCTAGCTATTACGGTTCAAGAGATAGAGCCCTGTGACTGACGGACAGACAGACAGACAGACGGACACACAGACAGACAGACGGACACACAGACAGACAGACGGACAGACAGACAGACGGACAGACAGACAGACGGACACACAGACAGACAGACGGACAGACGGACAGACAGACAGACAGACAGACAGACAGACAGACAGACAGACAGACAGACAGACAGACAGACAGACAGACAGACAGACAGACAGACGGACAGACAGCAGAGTCTCAGTAATAGGGTCCCGTTTGCACCCTTCGGGTACGGAACCCTAAAAAGCATAACTTACATATGTTTGACCTCATAAAAAATCCATACAAGAAATACTATACTCACTTGAGTGAGTGCTTGTCTTTGTGCTTCATGCTTTTCTGCAGATGCTGGCGGAGGTTGTGCGCCGACTTGAACCTGCACACACACAATCCAATGAACATACATTTTCATCTTTAGCGCGAGGTTGCATCCTCAGATGCTGATCCACGCGTCAACTCGTGAACGGGTGCCGCCAGTAGGGACTGGTCAGCTCGACTCCGTTTTTTTAAGACTACTCATTTTAACTTATTTCTGTAAATTGGATTTGGCACTCGTTCGCAAGCTTTACATGTTATATTGTGATAACATTGTATTAGGCATAATATTTTTGTAAACTGACAAAGCCCTTCCGGCGCGTAGACGACCAATACTGTGTAAATGAGTTTCTTTCGGCGTTTCTTCTCAGCAGCGGTCGCTGCGAAACGGTATCGGTAGCTTTTGAACAAAAAAATAATAATTTAAATATAAATAGGTAAACATTACACGTAATTAACACTATAATTATTGACGTGCCTGCAAATGCCTAATTACTGAATAAATATTTGATTTTGATTAAGTTACGCTGGTTTAGAGTCCAGTTCGTGGTTTCCTGTCCTGCTTTTTCTTCTCCAAATATAATATGCATGTCAATGGTCACCCAAGGATGCCAAAGACCTTGCGAAGTAGAGAAGAAATAGCCGGAACAGTTTAAACGATTTGACTATAATTTTACGACCGGCCGCCTGCTTGACGTAACGTCAACCCGCCTTGGTAATGCAATTGTAGCACGAGACGCTTGTGCTCAGTCCTTTAGTCGTCTCTTATGACATCCACAGGAAAAGATGAACTGGTCGTATTCTAAACCACACGACACAAACTACACATGTATTTGCATAAATGTAGGTTGTCACCTGCGACCAACAATACATCTAGACATCGGGTCGGCGCAAAAAATACGGCTCGCCAAATAAGGGCACACTCCCGGCTGTGTGTAGTAACTAAGTAGTTGTAAGTAATTAATAGTCTTATAAGAGCAACTTATGAATAAAGAGAGTCCTAATCATCGAAATATAATCTCTAGAAATCTAAAGCTCCTATATTCACCGCTTCGATTCTGATTCCATTTACGCAAACAAACTAACAGTAACAGTAAACAACGAAACACTCAAACACACACATAGACAAAGATGCATGCGATTGGTCGCGTCAAGGTCACGTACGCGTTGTGTCGGTCGAGCAGCCGGCTCCCCGAAGCCTGCTGCGCGACCGACACGGCCGCGGTCAACGCCACGAGCGGTGAGGTACAATATTAAAATGTTTATTTACTTACATATGAAAGGTAAGTCCTGTGTTTTTCATGTCTGTATGGCTTTTACACCACTTCACAGCACAAGACGGCATTTTTAATGAATCGATTATCGCAAAAACACAGCAATATTCTCAAAGGAAACTTCTTGCGACGCAACCGCACGACTCGAGTGTCACGGCGAACTGTCGCGCCGCGCTATTCATATTTTAGCCCCGCCCGCCGCGGTGCATATCGCGTGGAATGATTTTTTGGGATTAGTTACGATTCTAGAGAATTATTGTTCGTAGGTCCTAATCAAGTCGTCTTTCAATACAGTCGCGTCCCACATCACATGTGAGCTCTTACTTCGTATAGTTCCGTCATGGAGAAAAACACTTTATCATAATCGTCCGTAGCCCGGTTGCATCCTCAGCGGTGACACGAGCCCGGGGTCCGCGACAGTGCCGGATTATCCATTAGACGGATATAGGCAGCTGCCTAAGGGCCCCGCATCGACTAGGGCCCAACGGTATCGGTAGGTCACGATTTTTTTTGGCGAGCCATTCTGTTTCATCGTCCGTGCCCGGTACTTAGCTAAGCTCACTAGACGTCACACTCTCTGCGTAAAACCAGTACCCTCGTCACACCCCTAGGGAAGGGAGCGGACCCCGGGCTCTGAAGGACCACCGCTGAGGATGCAACCGGGAATACGGGAGGATGATTTATTTCATTTGGAAGACCAACAACTATAATAACTTACACAGAAAACTTAATATACACAGAAAGTCCATTACAGGTCCACCTTGTATTTTAATAATTACATTTTAACAAAAAAAACCGGCTTCAATTTTTTTTAGGAGTTTCTTCCATATCTCCAAAGTTTTTATCATATCTTCACAAAATTAATAAATGGGACCAACTTGGTAGTAAAGGCTTTCAAATAAAAAAATAATCATCAAAATCAGTTCACAAGCGAAGATATAGCGTAAAACATACATAAAAAATAAAAAAAACATAGTAGAATTGATAACCTCCCCCTTTATTGAAGTCGGTTAAAAAAAGATTATAATCTCTAAACAAAGATTGTATAACATCCGCACATTTAGTAGGTACTTGCTATGTAATATCTAATAGTTAGTGATATTAATTGTAAGTAAATATTAAATTAAACTACATCGCATTCAATAGTTGTAAATCGTCAATCGCATCGCTTGGGAAGAAGGAATCAGTAAGAAGGCGTCTCACTCCAGTCTAGGTATACTGGTAGAAAAGACAAAGACAATTTTTTTAATAAAATAAGTGGACATCCTTCCCGGACGAAGCCTGGTTGTACCCTTTGCTTGTCCTCCAAACAAATGAGTTTTGTCTGTAGTTAGGCTTAAAACCACGTTAAGCTGACGAATACGCGACGGTTTCCGTCAGCCAGGGCTTGTTAACGATACCAAATTCACAATAAAAGTAACGTTAAATAACGTTATTTTCATACAGGTACTACTGGTAACGTTATAAGGGGTATCGATAATACAGTTATAAAAAGTTATCAATTAACGATATAAGTAACGATACTTTTTTCAATACTTGTAAAATATTATATAAATATATACAAGTGTATTACATCGCGCTGGGAATCGAACCCAAGGTAGCACAGACTATCACAACATCCGTGTAGCTCTAGTAGCCTACTAGACAAACTCTCAACAATTTATTCTGTCAAATATCGAAAAGAAATACAGTCTTAACAATACCTTTTACCGTTAATATCATTGATAACGTTATTTGAGTTTATTGGTAAATGGTTGGAAAAAAACGTTAAACAGCATAACGTTATCTTTGCTGATAATGTTAACGATTTTTAACGGTATTCCAAGACCTGCCGTCAGCTACAGAGTGCCAGCTAGTTCAATTGTAACGGCGTAAATTTACAGTCGTGTCGATGGAGAATTTAATTGTTACTACGCAGAAATAGTATGGCAGTCGGTCGTCTGATTATAATTTAAGCTGGGTCCAGACATGTTCTTTTGTCCGTACCGTAACTCCGTGTCAAAAATTAATTATTTTTTACTGTTATGAAAATAAAACGTCACAAAATAGTGTCACTTGTCATTGATCATATACATTTTCAACGTGACTTTAGACTTATTAAGGTGAAGAGATAAGCAAATGGCCTTAAAGTGTGAAATAAATTGTTAACTTGTAAATATGGTGATATATATATACATATTTCCATATTGCTCTTCGTCATGCACTAGATAGCCCTTTAAATTATTTTATGAACCATCGTTGAAAGTATTTACATTAGTCCGTCTAGCTTTAAAACTTGCCTCCGCCAAAAGTGGCCACGGCAAGTTTTAAAGCTAGACGGATCACCAATAATAGTTTCAACGGTGGTTCATAAAATAATTTAAAAGGATATGTAGTGCATGACGAAGAGCAATATGGAAATTATCACCATATTTACGAGTTAACAATTTATTTCACACTTCAAGGCCATTTGCTTACCTCTTCACCTTAATGCAGAAAATTGGATATTAAGAACGCTTTTTGACTCGAAAAATTTTATGACGTCGCGGTTTTGTATATTATAGTAATTAAAAACAACGTTACACTAACAAAATTATTTATTGCACCAATTAGCACGAGGTCGACAGGTCGGGGCTCGAGGCCTAGTCTTCCCTACCTAAAAATGTAGAAAATATTTGTTTTGACGTTTAGATAAAAGTGTCTGATTTGACTTCTTGTCATCTATTTTTATTTTATTTTATTTAAGGAACAAGAAACAGTTACATTAATAAAGTCTTAGTTAAGTCTTACATTAGTCCAGTCTTCATCTAGCGGATTGTCTGCTCTATAGTCTATGATGAACAAGTCCTCGCCGCGCGTCGCCCCGCGCGGGCGACCGGCGCGGGGCGCGGGGCGCGGGGCGCGGGGCCCGCCTCCCCATAGGACTTTTCGCGGGGCACTTTTGTATGGAACCGCGCGGGCGTCCGCGTAACGTGGTTTCAAGCCTTACAACATCGAAATATAGTCTCTAGAATCCCCAAAAATCATTCCACGCGATATGTACCGCGGCGGGTGGGGCTTAAAATATGAACCGCGCGGCGCGACAGTTCGCCGTGACACTCGAGTCGTGCGGTTGCGTCGCAAAGTTTCCTTTGAGAATTTTGCTGTGTTTTTGCGATAATCAAATCATTAAAAACGCCGTCATGTGCCGTGAAGTGGTGTAGAAGCCATACAGACATGAAAAACACAGTACTCGCCTTTCATATGTAAGTAAATAAACATTTTAATAATCGGCCCCTGAGCCGGCTACCCGACCGACGCGGCGATGACGTGTGCGTAACCTTGTCGGGACAAATCGAATGCATCTTTGTTCAAAAAAAAAAAGTGTTTCGGTGTTTGGTTGTTATTACTGTTAGTTTGTTTGCGTAAATAGAATCAGAATCAAAGCGGTGAACGTAGAAGCGTAAGATTTCTAGAGATTATATTTCGATGCCTTGAATGATGAAGTAGCGGGCGCTCACCTGACGTCGCACTCCACGCAGTAGTAGTCCTTGGCGTCGGAGTGCTTCAGCTGGTGGTGCTTGATCTGCGTGCGCGTGCGGAAGCGCTTGCCGCACTGCGAGCACTCGTAGTTCTTGATGCCGTCGTGGATCCTGCAGTACATACCAACACCTTATACATCGTGTTAATGAAAGAACGCAAAACCTCTCAGATGGTACCTCAGCCCATGTAACTGAACAACTTTTGCTCAACAACTTTTACGAAACTAAAAAAAAATGTTCAAAAAATTACATTCGTTACATCACCAATTCGTGTTCATATCTATATTTATATTTTTAACAATATACGTAAATAAATGAATATTTTATTTATTTAAAAATTTGTCAGTCAACCATTGGACCAAGTATATTTGTATTTTTATTATTTAAGGGTGTTTATCTATATATGTATTTATCATAAAATATAGTATCGTTGAGTTAGTATCCCATAACACTAGTTTAAACTTACTTTGGGGCTCGCTCAATCTGTGTGATTTGTCCTTATATATTTATTTATTTAAGTAGAGAAATAAATTGGGTGGTGCGACAGAGTATAGTATAGTAAAATAGTATAGTATGTCATAGTATAGTATAGGTCAGACGGCAGTCGCTTTGTGTGAAAACCAGTAACCTCGTCAAATCACCTAGGTAAGGTAGCGGAGCCCGGGCTCTGAAGCGTTACCGCTGCCGACCAACCGGGGACACGCTCGGATGAGGAGAGAGAATAGGGCTGGTACTGACTGGCGGTGCTCGGCCAGCGAGTCCTGGTTGACGAAGGTCTTCCCGCAGCGCTCGCAGGCGGGCCGCGCGCCGCCGTGGTGGTTGCGCACGTGGCCGCGGTGCGTCTTGCTGTTGCTGCCAAGAGCAAACACTTACACTCAAAACACACGCCAACAACTTAACAATACATAACAATACAGTATCATTTAGACGCTTTCACACAGAATAAATACTAATAACGTACAGAAGTCTCACTCAGCAAAGAAATTCAAAGAAATATCTACTCAATGTGATTAACGATATGGTTTAATTTAGCTCACGTCAGAACTCTGCACCTTTCCGTTAGATACCTAGACATGTACTGCAAGCCAATTTCATTCTTATGACTCTGGACAAATGATTCGTATAACTGAATTGACCACCCGGAGGGGCCGCCTGCGTCATGTAGGTCCCCGGGGAGCGGCCCGGCCTGGCTCTGACCTATATTCAAGGAAAATACTCTATGCGCTAAATACAATAAACCGGCCAAGTGCGAGTAAAACTCGCGTGGAGAGGGTTCCGTACAATTCATTGAATACTTATAGGTTTTCCTGTAATATACAAGCAATGAACTGTATTTTGTATTCTTTTTTTCAAAATTTCAGTTCAGTAGTTTCGGGGATATTTCAATCAAAACTATTAATTTGACAATAATAACAAAAATATATTTGAGATCCTCATAACGAGCCCTTTCATTTGATATATAACACAGTAAGGTTTGCAACTTTTTTTTTTAATTTCCTAATTTGTCCCCCGAAAATGACCCTTATTAAAAAAAAATATTTACTTTGCACATATGTGTTTGGGTCATAGGATTACAACATTTTATCAAATTTGACCTGATTAGGACAGACAGACGCACGAGTGATCCTATAAGGGTTCCGTTTTATTATTTTTTGTACGGAACCCTAATATACATGTTCTCTTACAATCACTTTGTTTCTTGTATATCCTGTAGAATATCATATATTATTTTTATATTTTTTCAATGTAGTGAAATTTATAGTTTAGACGCAAAATAAAACTCTCGTTTAGGTCATGTAAACCCGACCGGGGACACTAGCGTCTTTCGAGCGTCGTCGTGTCAGCGTATGCGCTGGCCGGCTGCCGCACGCCGGGCTCACGCAGCGCTGGCCGGCTGCCGCACGCCGGGCTCACGCAGCGCTGGCCGGCTGCCGCACGCCGGGCTCACGCAGCGCTGGCCGGCTGCCGCACGCCGGGCTCACGCAGCGCTGGCCGGCTGCCGCACGCCGGGCTCACGCAGCGCTGGCCGGCTGCCGCACGCCGGGCTCACGCAGCGCTGGCCGGCTGCCGCACGCCGGGCTCACGCAGCGCTGGCCGGCTGCCGCACGCCGGGCTCACGCAGCGCTGGCCGGCTGCCGCACGCCGGGCTCACGCAGCGCTGGCCGGCTGCCGCACGCCGGGCTCACGCAGCGCTGGCCGGCTGCCGCACGCCGGGCTCACGCAGCGCTGGCCGGCTGCCGCACGCCGGGCTCACGCAGCGCTGGCCGGCTGCCGCACGCCGGGCTCACGCAGCGCTGGCCGGCTGCCGCACGCCGGGCTCACGCAGCGCTGGCCGGCTGCCGCACGCCGGGCTCACGCAGCGCTGGCCGGCTGCCGCACGCCGGGCTCACGCAGCGCTGGCCGGCTGCCGCACGCCGGGCTCACGCAGCGCTGGCCGGCTGCCGCACGCCGGGCTCACGCAGCGCTGGCCGGCTGCCGCACGCCGGGCTCACGCAGCGCTGGCCGGCTGCCGCACGCCGGGCTCACGCAGCGCTGGCCGGCTGCCGCACGCCGGGCTCACGCAGCGCTGGCCGGCTGCCGCACGCCGGGCTCACGCAGCGCTGGCCGGCTGCCGCACGCCGGGCCCACGACAAGTACAATTCGCAACACAATCCACCTGCCTACAAATGAGCGATGGATAATCTACCCATTTGGGTACCTATTTACCCGGTATATTAAGTAAATACCCATGTTGCGAATTGTACTTGTTCGCAAAAAGCGTCGCGCTGACGCAGCGTCAGCGCGACGCTGCGCAGACGCTGACACGACGACGTTTGAAAGACGCTAGTGTGGGGGTCATTTAAACTTATCTTTAATACAAGTTACAAAGTATCTTTGCTCGTCCGAACAGATACTTTGAACACAGAGCAGAGCCACTCACTTGGAGACCTTCCCGCACAGGTTGCAGGTGTACAGCGTCAGCTGCCCCTCGTGCTGCGACCTGCAACAGGGACGGGAGCACATCAATCATCATCAGGTCTTGTCTAGTCTCCACTGCAGGAGCACGACTCTCTGTACTACCAGAGACATATATTAGCCAGAGCAGTCAGAGGATTTGGCCTACACTCTCCACGCTGGCCAGACGGTTGGAGAGGTCTCACTCATGTTTATAAGCTTTGTTTAGCTTGTATGTATATCCTACCTAATTCGCCTTAGACGACATCGACGGGATGACTTGGGAGTGATTCTATTCTACTCTGCCGGAAACCACACCACAGAATAGAGTAATAGTAAACAGAACGGAATCTCCTAAGGTACGCACAATAAGGGACGCATATTGCGCGTACCTTAGGAGATTCCATTCTGTTTACTCTTACTGTATTCTGTGACCACATGGCAATTTTTTATAATAATTTTATTAGGTCTGGAAACACTGTAATGTAAAATAGAAGTTGTATTTCAATAAAAATAATCTCTTTTCAGAGCAACGCAATACCGCTTTTATTTCGCCCACAAAAGTAAATAAGTGTTTATAAAACACATTATATTCTAAAATGTCAGCACCATCGCAGTAGGTATAGCATGAGACGATTAGTTCTTGTAAGACATCAAATAAAAAATAAATAAATAAAAACTGTTTTCTTATGGTTTTCGCCTGTAACTGTCGAAAGTACCAGCTAGCAAGCAAGTAGAGCCAGCAAGCGACTAAGTGAAGTATATGGCATAGCTACAATTGAACGAGACAAACGATATGTGGTATCGTCTTTAGTTACATAATACGTCTTTGCCCGGCCGTGCCAATGAATGCCGGCCGGTTGTGTGTAGCAACTGTAAGCTTGTCTCCTTTGTGGCGGTCGCAAACGTACTTGTGGCGGTCGCAAACGTACTTGTGGCGGTCGCAAACGTACTTGTGGCGGTCGCAAACGTACTTGTGGCGGTCGCAAACGTACTTGTAGTGGTCCAGGATGGAGGTGCGGTCGATCATGCGGCGGCCGCACTGCACGCACTCGAAGCGCCGCGTGTGGATGAGCGCGTGCACGCTGTGGCTGTACGCTGTGGGCAGGAACATGCGGCACAGCTTGCACTCGAACGGCCCGCGCGACTGGCACAGAAACATCTTTTCTCTCATCTCGTGTCGTAAAATTCAAATTATAAACTTCAGAACGATTTTATATTGACATATTGACGTACTTTAAGAACACAATACCAAAATTTAAAAATAGAATCACATTATAACACTTTTTTTCGAACAAAATAATGTTATAATGTATTTTTTTTACCATTACGATACAGGTTAATTTTAATAAGCTGGTTCGATAATTAAATAGCTTTTTTGTCGATTCACATTTTAGAAATTTTTCAAAATAGCAGAGATATGGGGGTGTAAAACTTTAAGATTATCATGTTTCAACCATTTCGAAAAATTTTCAAATATGTCATATAACTTTTTTTTGTCTGAACAACTTTCTTATCCGATAAACTTCAAAGCGAGTCGCGAGGTTTAAAGCTCCCAGAGCCACTAGTATTGACAATGTGTAGTTAGGACTGCTCACCGGGCTATGCTTGGTCATGTGGTTGTCGAGTTTGGCGGAGAAGTTGAACCCCTTGTGGCACAGCTGGCACTGGAACGGGAACCTCAGGCCCGCCTTGCTCTCCTCCTGGAACCAACACGAATACCAGTGGTAGAGGACTGACGTCGCCGTCACCAAGGCTGATGTCTTCTTCTTTATCCTAGCGCTTTCCCGGTTGCATCCTCAGCTATGCTGCTTTGGAGACCGGGGTGCGCTTTTCCGCTTTTCTTTTCCAAATATAATATGCATGTCAAATGATCACCCTAAGATGCCAAAGACCTTGCGTAGTGAAAAAGAAATAGCCGGAACTGTTTAAACGATTTGACTATAGCTTTTCAACCCTCCTTGGGAATGCAGATGTAGCACAAAATGTTTAAGCTTAGTCCTTTAGTCGCCTCTTACGACATTCACAGGAAGAGATGGAGTGGTATTACTTTCGGCCGCAAACCACATGGCACGTATGACCGACCAATGTAACCAGACCGAAACATCAGCGAAATATTAATAAATAAACGGGCAAGTGCGAGTCGGACTCGTACATGAAGGGTTCCGTACCACCGTACAATGTTTTGAAACGCTGAAGAAACACGTTTCTTGTATGACGACCCCCTTTAATTATTATTAACTTTATCTTATTTTTAGTATTTGTTGTTATAGTAATACATAATCGGTAAAAATTTCAGGTGTCTAGCTATTACGGTTCAAAAGATAGAGCCCTGTGACAGGCAGACAGACGGACAGACGGACAGACGGAAAAACAGCGGAGTCTCAGTAATAGGGTCCCGTTTGCACCCTTCGGGTACGAAACCCAGCCAAGCGCGTGTCAGAATATTTTTTTTTCAAGATTTTCTTTTACCACTTTGTCTGCGTGATTAATATACATAGCCATGCCAAATTAAAGCTTCCTAGAATGAAACGGCCGCTTTTTCGTAGCCTCCGTTATTTAGTCGGTATAAAGGAGAATTGATGATATTTTCTTATATTTTTAATAACTTTTATTTCATCTGAGATTTGAAGCCGAAACTTTTAGGCATGTTTTGTAACAAAATGAACACCAATGTTCACTATAGTTTACCTTTTTGTATTCAGAGAGAATTGCGTATTCGATGGCCAAAGTCACACCGCTAGAAATGTTTTTTCATCCGAATTTGTACACGTTAGAAGGCTATATCATACGTATATGTAACTGCTTTTGATTTGTTAGTAAATGTACTAGTTTACGAGTAAACCGGAATTTTCAGATAAAAAAGTATAGGATGAATAGATTTTGCTATTGGTATAAATTTACAACTCATTGAGAGCTATCTTTTCATATACTTGATTCTAGGCTTAACGCTTTTTTTAAAAAAGGTTTTGCTGGGGTAACGTTACCCCAGCAAAATCAGTTTTTCTCGAATACCTTCGAAAATACAACATGAACGAATTTTGCTAGAGTTGTTGACATTGAGGCTTACTATGAACCATTAATCTGTAATACTCTCATTTCTCTAAGGTGCAACATTTTGCTGGGGTTACGCATACCCACCGACAAGAACGTAGTTCTTAAATTATAGATAGATAGATGTAGTGTAACTAGTGTGATATATGTACATCATTGTACTTTTCGATTCGCCTCCTTCATTGTGGGAACCATTAAGGTGTGGAATTCCCTCCCTGCGTCGATGTTTCCCCATACATATCATTTAGGGATTATCAAGGCAAGAGTGAATAGGCATTTTTTGAGTCTGCGTGTTACACCTTAGACCTCATCATAGCTTCCCATCAGGCTAGATAGAGGTCAAACGCACTCAAATCTCTAATAAAAAATAAAGAATGTACAATGTGAAAAGCAATGAATAAATCGAAATTGGAGTGCGGTCTCCGCTCACCTCCCGTTGCCGGACCTGCTCCTCTGGGTTCAGAGTCACCACCCGGATCTTCTCCGGGTCCACCTCCACTGCCTTTCTGATCGACTTCTTCGCTGGAGCCTCGTCTTCTTCACTCTTTACTTCACTGTGGGCAAATGAAAACAAGTAATTTATTGTTGAAAAACAAAAAACCCGACTGCGTGATACAACAGCAGTACAATACCAGGCACATAAAAAACAAAAAATAAAAAAGTAAAATAAAATAAACGGGCAAGTGCGAGTCGGACTCGTACATGAAGGGTTCCGTACCACCGTACAATGTTTTAATTTTTTTTTTTTATTATATTATATTTGTCGCAGCAGAAGGATTTCGGCCGGTTTCCTCCGACATAATGTGGGCTGACATAGGTATCGCGCAATAAGAGGAGTACGAACAAAATAATCACTTGATTTATTCTTGATTAGTAACCACAAATCAACACTGAATTCACAATAACGAAACGTGGGACAGTTCCGTGACAACGTCTTCACTTGTCGGAGGCTCGATCGAAACTGCGTCACACCGAGCTCGAACGAAACATCACGACTCTGTCGAAGCGCACCGGAAACTTAGTTGCGGCGATCTCGCCGCTAGGGGCGCGCTTGCGTTCCGTTTTGTGTCCGTACTCATAACCGGATGCGACACTGCCATCCTGCGTGACACACGTCCTCGGGTGTTAATCTGAAAGAGGAAAGAACACCACAGTTTCTGTTCGGCCATCCTATTTCGTAAAGTTTCGTTCTACTAAAAAAAATAAAGAGTCGTGATCTACTTTAGATGGTTTATTAATCATTATCAACTATTAGGTGACAATATTTACTATCACTATACATTCTAAATCAATCTAAAGCAGACACGAAATGAAATCAAACATTCCTTATTACTCCGTAATTCAATACTAGTTATCTTACAGCATAGGTAATCAAACATTTTTTAAATCTAATAAATACCGAAGATTACTGAGACCATGTACCATTAAGCTACTACAAATACTCTCAAAAGGGAATAATTTTAATCGATTTGAATTTACTACAGGCGCACACCTGGTATCGCATTCGTGGCCCTCTAACTATCATGCTAGCTCCAAAACCTTTTATTTTGTGGACTTCCCCTCGGGAATCCCGAGTCAGACTGTGACTCTATGATCTATGCTACTAGGCAAGATCCGACTGTACTACCCAGTACTACCGCCTACCGCCTACCCACGGACTTCTCAAGGAGATGACACCGATTTCTATCAGGCTACGGCTACGATATACTGGTACAGTCTCCGGCCCCCGAATCGATAACCAGATCGAGTAATTCAATCAGATGTTTCCGCGTCATCAATATCATCTTCCTCTACAATCTCAATAGGTACTTGGCCCTCAGGCATCTTCCTAATACGATCATGAGCGTACTTATAGGTACGCTTGTTAACCAATGACCTCAAAACATATCGGTCTCCATCAAGAACTTCTGTAATTTGGAACGGACCTCGAAACTTTACATCTAATTTGGTTTGGTTACGTTCTTCATTCTCTATTAAAACGTACTCGCCCACCGAGAACCTATTCACTGCCGCTTTATTGCTGTCACGTGCCTTGTTATAACTCGCGGATGCCTGTATGCCCTCAGACGCAGATTGCCTAATTTTACTAAGGTCTATGACGTCATCGTTATCAATGGCCATCAATTCCAGCGGACGAGCTACCCTCCCTATTAATAGCTCTAACGGACTAGCTTTTGTGACACGATTAATAGTACAGTTTAAAGCGAGTTGCACATCATCTAGCGAATCCTGCCACGATTTATAGTCACACGTCTCTACCGCTGTCAACATTGACTTGAGGGTACTCATTATCCGCTCCACCTGACCGTATATTGTCACAGTTAACACTATCTCATAAACAAAATCTTAACTGTCATATCTCTAAACTCTATTAGTTAAAACAAAATCATCAGATTATCACACAGGTTTCACTTAAGCTTTTACTTCGACTCGACTAGTGCCACTCAGGCCAGTGAACAATCAGTACCAAAGCTATAGTCCAAAAATAAACCCTGCTAAACATACGTGTGTCCTTCCAACTAACCATTCAGGTTTAGCCCGGTACGACACGTTTTTACCAACTTTTCTAACACCCACACTGTCAATCTGCACAGAACAAGTATGTCCTCTCAACCAACCACACAAGTATGGCCCGGTACGATACTGTGTTCAGATTAAAATGAACTCGTTAAAGAGCCTAGACCAGACGAGTGTGTCCTTACAATCAACCACACAGGTATGACCCGGTACGACACTGTCTTTTTGTCCAGCTTTACTCTTGCTTCACATTTTATTGGTTTTCAACAAGCACAGTCTCGTTTTGCAATAAAATCTAGTAAGAACATAGAATCACTTACCAACAGTTACGGATCATTCTGAAATTATTTGCTATACTAGCCAAATCTAATTCTACACTTCTCTCATCCGTATTCTAATGTCTTTACTCAATTAAGAAACTAAAGAAATAAAATTTTGTTTAGTCAACCGTTTTGTCATGAATTCACTAAGTAGATAGTAAAATAGGACAGTAACTTGAGACGTAAGAGATCATTGAACTGTTCAAATATCAAAACGTTAAATCTACTTTGGTTTTATTCAGAATTGCGTTATTTCAATGTACACCATAGGCGCATCACCAGGCCATGGCTGCCACGTCCATCTGACTCAGTTTCCTCCTGAAACCTATCATTAGGCACGCGCATCACCAACCTGTGATCGCCGACTTCGCTTCACTGCGGTTTCCTCCAGAAACCCAAACTTAGCTAGAGCTACAACTCCAGTTTCCGTCACAACTACACAAACAACGCAATTCCACAAATTCACATTGTGCAATGAGCCTTGATCTATTGCTATCAATTTCCTCAATGATCTCCCTTGCCTTTGAAAGTATTTTAATTACGCTCGGTCAATCCTGACCTTACTTAACACAACATACTCGTAACTCAAATAAAATAAAAGTTATCATCATACGCAACGTTAATAGTGTGTTTCTTATTATTATTTTTTTTACTTTACGTCGTCAAGTAGTAACAAACAAAGCCGTTTCCCCCGTAATTTAAGAGTGGTGATCTACTTGGTCTTGCACTCGACACCATAATTATAACAAAATGAAAATTGCTCACCGGATCGAAGACAACGTTTCGGCACAGAAACTCACACATGAGATGCTGGTCGATCTCGTACTTTTCCAGCGACTGCTGCGTACTGCTGCTAGCTCCCATCTGGCGGCAACACGTAGCCAGCTGCTAAATATACTGTGGTTCACGTATTAGCACTGTTAGTTTACCTCGAGAAGTAACGACGGTATTGGCGTTCTGACGCTCTGTACATGAAACGAATCATGTCGTCCATCATTTGTCTCATGAGTATTGTCCATCCTGCCGTATGATGGGCATCAAAATAGTGACTTAGGAACCTAGCTAAAGGTCTGCTTTACTCCTCTGATGTGAGCTCCAGGTCTTTTATCCCAATTCTGATGTCGCAGCAGAAGGATTTCGGCCGGTTTCCTCCGACATAATGTGGGCTGACATAGGTATCGCGCAATAAGAGGAGTACGAACAAAATAATCACTTGATTTATTCTTGATTAGTAACCACAAATCAACACTGAATTCACAATAACGAAACGTGGGACAGTTCCGTGACAACGTCTTCACTTGTCGGAGGCTCGATCGAAACTGCGTCACACCGAGCTCGAACGAAACATCACGACTCTGTCGAAGCGCACCGGAAACTTAGTTGCGGCGATCTCGCCGCTAGGGGCGCGCTTGCGTTCCGTTTTGTGTCCGTACTCATAACCGGATGCGACATATTTATATTATATTTTTTATTTTATTTTTTAAATGCTGAAGAAACACGTTTCTTGTATGACGACCCCCTTTAATTATTTTATCTTATTTTTAGTATTTGTTGTTATAGCGGCCGTAGTAATACATAATCTGTGAAAATTTCAAGTATCTAGTTAATGACATTATAAAGATCTAGTTAAAAACGCTGACTGACTGGTGAAAATTTCAGGTGTCTAGCTATTACGGTTCTTGAACCGTAATAGCTAGATCTCTTGAGATAGAGCCCTGTGACAGACGGACAGACAGACGGACTGACATACGGACAGACGGACAGACAGCGGAGTCACAGTAATAGGGTCCCGTTTGCACCCTTCTGGTACGGAACCCTAAAAATAATAATTAAAAAAAAGAATGGCGGGCACTGCGCACAATTTTGCCTCTAATGAAACCTGCGCATCGCCGCCATTTTTGGTTCAAGTTACGTGCCGGCCGGGTATTGTACTTACCTATACTAGGACGCAACCGGGAATACGCATTTCTCATTACAAATTTCATTTAAACATATAAGTTGTTTATATTTTTCTAAGACCTGTATTAAATCCTTTAATTTGATACTACACTCGATAGGTTTTAAATAAAAAAAAAATTCGAAGACACATAATTTGGCAGCGCAAAATTCCGGCATTTTGGATTATTTAAACTTTTGATATACCCAGTGTCACTCTCAGAGTTACGACAAATCTAACGACACCTCGCAAGCTAAAATCCATCAAGCCGTTTAGTTTGTAGAGCGTGATAAAGAAATTTACGTACAAACATACATACAAACACTCGAAAAACATAACTCTCTTCCTGGCGTGGTCGGGTAAAAATAAAAATATTTTTTTTTCTCTAATTTCTTAAAAATGGCTAAACTACTGACTTATATATAGCGGCCGTTGCCCTCCCCGCTCGCCGGCCGCCGCCCGCCACAAGCCCGGTAGCGAGCGGTGACACTCAAACGGGAGGTTTTTGGTTTGCATTAGTCGGCTGGTATCTTTGGTTTTTAATTATTACGAAACACAAATGACAGAATGTTTTTTTATTTTGCTTAAAGAGTACTTTCCTTTTGAATATAGCTACGAGGTTCAAAATCACCGGCTTCTCAGATCGCAGGGAAGGCAACAGAGGGGTGGATCTTATCTGTCAGCACGGAACAGCACTTTCCTATGCTGCTATCGCGCTCTCTCGCTCTAGCAAATGACGGTTCTGAGCGACAGAAAAGGATAGCAGCATAGGAAAGTGCTGTTCCGCGCTGATGAGATCCACCCCTGAAGGGTACACTCTCACGTCTCCGCGCCCGGGGCAGACAGACACGGCCGTAAGACCCAAAGGCCACTTTAGCGTGATGGTGGATGAGAAGGTGGAAAAAAAATCAAAATAGTGATGGGTTGCTAGCTGCATCGCCTATTAACAGGAGAAATGATTTTGAAAGATGTACTTTATTCTTAATCTGAACGCTTCCCGATTGCATCCTCAGTTATGCTGCTTCGGAGCCCGGGGTGCGCTTTCCGGCTTTTTCTTCTCCAAATATAATATGCATATCAATGGTCACCCAACGATGCCAAAAATCTAGCGAATTGGAGAAGAAATAGCCGAAACAATTTAAACGTGACCTAATCGAGAACAATTTAAATTTGGCTGTAGTTTTACGACCTGCCTGACGTCAAACCTCCTTGGGAATGCTATGGTAGCACGAGCTTTTTAAGTGCTATTTTTCCTTTAAACTTTATTGAGCCAAAAGCTACAATAAGTGCTAAAGCATTCTCTCCCTGTCAACCTTTAGGAGAAGAGAACTTTATTTACCTGCCCTTTCTCTTCTTGGCCTTCCCCTTGGGTTTCCTCTTCTTCCTCGGGGGCTCGTGTTCGTGGTGGTCCGCGCGCTCGGCGGGCTCCTGGAAGAAGCTCTTGATGTCTTCATCTGTTATTTGGTTCCCGGACGACCTACGGGTGACACCACGCATGTAAACTACTGGCTCTTTGAACTGTAAACCTCGCGACCCACTCCAACCCGTTGAAGTTTATCGGATGAAAAAGTTGTTCACACAAAAAAGTTGCATCTCAATAAGGGTAACAAAAAAGTTTTGATATATGTATTTAAAAATTTTTCGAAATGGCTGAAATATGATTTTCTCAAAGTTTTAACCAAATCCAATCATCAAATCAAAAATCAAATCAAGTGGCCAAATCTCCGCCACTTTGAAAATTTTCCTAAAACTGAATCAACAAAAAAAATCTATATAATCCGCTAGTTTCCAACAAGTCAAATCAGCCACTTTTTTCTAAACATCAAAACAAACATTTTCAATGAGATTTGTATGAAATATCGGATTAAGGCCGTACCTGAATTTTCCGGGGTCCAGTGCTGCCCCCATTTAAAATTAATCATTTCAAAGGAAACGGAGACATCATTTAAAATTTTGCTACTACCAAGCCGCTTCAAAGTATTTTATAAACTACTGTTTACAGTTTAAAGTGAGAACGTTAAGCTTTACTACGCACATTTGCGAAAAACGGCCACTTTTGGCAAATGTGCGTAGTAAAGCTTAAAGTTCTCATTATAAACTATAAACAATAGTTCATAATAGTAGATTGTGCTACAAGGCGTAAAGGTAATAGTTTTAACGCGAGGGCGCTACTTTGAATCCAGAGCGAAACGAAGGATGCCACAATAGAATCACGAGCGTAGCGAGGGATTCTACTTTATCTAGGGATTTACTATATCGCCCGAGATAAAACTATTACCGTACACCGTGTAGCACATTCTTCTTTTCATCTCCATCTATGATATAACAAAAGTAGAATACCTACATATACCTAATCAGAATTTAACAGACAGTTACTAACCTTTATTTGGTGGCGTTTTCACTGAAGAAGTACTATGAAAATATTTTTCTAGGACCACCACATCTTATACATTTTCCAGTCATTAAAATCGCTTCATTACTTTTTCCTTGTGTGTTAATTCTTTATATATTTAAATATGTATATTATACGTAAACGTCATATTTATTTAGTATCGGCCTCATCAAGAAATTAGTTAATTAGACATTTAAAATAGTTGTAAAAAACCTAACAGTTTTTTTTTTTTTTAATTTATGGCTTGACGCTACTGCGTATTTAGCCAGGAACAAGTTAATAAAACGTGGGAAATTCTTTTTTCCTAACAAGTTACAATCAAAGGTTGGTGTAGGCCTTTGATTGCTTTAAGGGAGCTTCTGGCGACAAATCTATACGAGTCCACTGGTTTTCATAGCCGATTGAGTGGCGGACGACGCCCGAAGACGCCCACACAGTCCGCGAAACAAATATCACTACAGCCGTACTATGACTGTCCACTTTAACTATTTCACATATTGTTCATGAGCATGAGCATTTATAACACCAAACAACACCAATTTTATATTATAAGGTCCACTAAAATCAATTTGCAAAATAATTTAAAGAAAACCCCAACCAAACACCTTGACTTCCCGTTAAAAACTCCAACCTAATAACTAGTTTCATAATAAAATTACTATTTAAATCAAAGACAACAATTGCGCGTTTTGTCTATCTATATTTTTCTATATTCTTGTCTATATTTTATAATTTTAAAACTAAAATATTCTTTTTTTAGCTGACTGCCAATATTATTTTAGATTCTACATTCGTGTTTGGTTTTCAAATGGTGTTTTAACGCCTAGGGAATTTACTTTTCAGTGTCTAGAGAATCACCAGTGACTTTAGCCCCAAATATTTGGGATAAAATCATCGTTTTCCGAATAGATGAGATGAAAAAGGGTAGTATTTAAACGCAAATCAAAATTACTGATTGCACAGCAAAATACTCAACTGAAAATATTACTAAACAAACTGCAATTTATATTTGTGGCGCAGTAAAATGGATAGAACTTTCCTAGCACTCGCCGGCCGCTGCCGCGGCACGCTCGCTTCGCTCGCTCGGCTCGTGCGTGTGTTGGTCGCAGTTCTAACATAACCTAACCTATAGGTTTGCCCTAACCTAATAAATTTGATGTGCAGTCAGTATTTATTTGCTGTGCAATCAGTACTTATGATAAGATTGTTGATTTATTTGATGTAAAAAAGTATATAAATGATGAGATTAAATTGATAGGTGATTATTTATTAGATGTGCAATTAATAATATCCCGATGAAAAATACTTTGAAGGGTTATCTAGTGCTTGGTAGTAGCAAAAGTTTAAATGATGTCTCCGTTTTCTTTGAAATGATTTATTTTAAATGGAGGCAGCACTGGACCCCGGAAAATTCAGGTACGGCCTTAAGCCGATGGTCCGGGCTGTCGATCACTGTACGGCAGTCGACAAGCTACGTCAGATGCGTTTAGGCAGCTTACAAAACCTGACACCAGTGTTGGCCACTTACACACGAAAAACAAACAAATATAACGTCTCCTTTGTTTTCGAAGTTGAATAGTGTCGGAGTGAGGAATTAACGAACATCGTTACTATTCGGGCTAACGTTATGTCGAACAAACGTCATGCACGTCAAAGTGTCGAACAAACGTCATGTCGGAGTGTCAAACTAACGTCATGTCAGTGTCGAAATAACGTCATGTCGGAGTGTCAGACTAACGTCTTTTATAGTGTCGTTTCGGACTAACGTCACGTCGGTGTGTCGGACTAACGTCACGTCCGTATGTCGGGCTAACGTCATGACGGTGTGTAGGACTAACGTCATGTTAAAGTGTCGTTTCGGATTCGGACTAAAGTCATGTCGAAGTATTAGCCTAGTCATGTTGGATAATGTCGCACTAGCGTAATGTTGTAGAAATAACAAGCGTAGCAACCAAGGCACTACACCAGACCGTCCACCCTGTTAGGGAAAAGATGTGACGTCGTGATAGTGTCGCACTAGCGTCGCCCCACCTGAACTCGTTCAGCGCGATGTTGTCCTCGAGGTCCGAGAACCCGTGCTCGGACTTCACGTCGTGCTCGTGGGGGGCGGGGGCGGGCAGCTCTACGGACTCCAACTCCGATTTCTGGATTTGTTTCTCGTGCTGCAAATTAAAAAAAAAAAACTAAACATCTTAAACATTCTAGCAACCAATCGCAGGAACTCTGATATCAAGACGTAGGCAAAGAAGGCAGTAAGAGTAACATACAGAACGGACTCTCCTGCGGTCCCTTGCAATATGCGTCCCCGTTTACTTTTATTCATTACTCTTACTGTCTTCTGTGACGTAGGATAGTGACAGCGCCATCTCGTATGCAACTTGTGATCTATTTTCGTTACTTCATCATGGTCAGTAGTTCTCGTATAGAGCTCGCCAGATCATCATCATAATCATCAGGTCTTTTTTAGGAATCCGTACAAAAAATGAAAAAAAACGGAACCCTTATAGGATCACTCGTGCGTCTGTCTGTCCGTCCGTCTGTCACAGCCATGAAAGAAGACGAAAATTGACCATTCCCCCCCCCCCTGATCTCCAAAACTACTAAGTCTAAAATTTTGAAAAAAATACGAAATATAGTTCATTGCTTGTAGATTTAAGGAAAACCTTTAAGAATTCAATCAATTGTTTGGAACCCTCTCCACGCGAGTTTAACTCGCACTTGGCCGGTTTATTAATCTCTACTGCAGGAGCACGACCCTCTCTGTACTACCAGAGCCATATATTAGCCAGAGCAGCCAGAGGATTTTGCTTACACTCCACGCTGGCCAGATGGTTGGAGGGGTCTCACTGATGTTTGTAAGCTTTGTTCAGCTTGTGTTTCCTAACTCGCCTTCTGCGCCACCCGCGGGGAGACGGAGTGCTCCTGCTCCGCTCGGCTCACGGCTCAACACAATATACTATACTTTTATTACAGAAACTGCCTCCGTACGTAGTCCAGTGGTCAAGGCGTTTGCGTGTTCAAATCTCACTGGAAAGCACACTTTGTGAAAAGTTGTTTCCATTCTGGTTAGGATATTCCAGGCTTGAATCTCCTGATTATCCGACGCCCTAGCCCATGTCTCACCTGCAGCACTTTGTGGAAACCGCTCCTGCCGCGGCCGCCGACGTCAACGGCGAGGACGGACGTCACGCACAGCTCGGGGCTGCTGTACTTGCTCAGCTCCGGATCCTGGGCATCTATGGGGAACTGTAAACACAAATAAATCAAGTAACCTTTCAACAGTCAACGGTGGGCCGGTGGGAGTATGCGCATATCTAGCGCTTACCAAGTTAAGCAACCCCGGGCGTGGTTTGCACTTGGATGGGTGACCACCAGTGGCATAGATTTTTTTCGAGCTCCTCCGTGCTTCGGAAGGCACGTTAAGCCGATGGTCCCGGCTGTCATCATTGTAAGGCAGTCGTCAAGCTATTTCAGATGCTTTAGGCAGCTTGAAACATCTGACACCAGTGTAGGCCACTTACACACACGAAAAAAAACAAAACAACAAGTATTTGTGCGCGCCACCCTGCAGATGATATCAGTCCATCTTGTCGGCGGTTTCCCTTGACTTCTGCGACCTGGGACATGGCCCAACAGTAAGGTCTTTTCGAGTCTGTCAAGTGCGCGTCGCGCTATGGGCCGAAGAAATTAAGGTCTCTTTAGACAAAGATAGCCTAGCCACGACTACTTTATTAAACATTTAGCACTTGTTAGCTAGTCTGCAAGCGTGCCATGTGGTTTCCGGCCTAGAATAGGACCACTCCATCTCTTCCTGAGGATGTCGTAAGAGGCGACCATAGGACTAAGCACAAACATCTTGTGCTACATCTGCATTCCCAAGAAGGGTTGATGTCAGGCAGGTGGCCGGTCTTAAAACTATAGCCACTGTTTCAGCTATTACTTCTCCACTTCGGAAGGTCTTTGGCATCCTTGGGTGATCATTAACATGCATATTTTATTTCCGAAGGGAAAGCGTACCCGGGCCCCGAAGCAGCACAGCTGAAGATGCAACCGGGAATGCGCTAAAAAGAACTAGTTTGCAGACATATAACTTCATATTTAAATTAAAATAGCTACTAAATATTACTTACAGGGGCACATCTGGTGAGGTATTCATACAAAAGGTTATGTGCCCGGAGCACCTTCCTTTTGAAACGCACGGCTTTCCATAGCAGTGAACAGCACTCGTAACAAAGCCAGTGAGGGAGCCCGTCTGACTCTGAGACCTGAATACACAAAATAAGATACATGTGCAGACACAATTTAAAAAAAACGACGGGTTGCACTCCGGGAGTGCCAGCAGAAGTGAAAACTTGAATATTAACATTGTGCATTTTTAATATTTTGGAATAGTAAGGGAATAATTTTGCACGAATTGCTTTAATTATCAGTATAAAAGAACTATCATTTATGTGGTAGAATACAATATTTATTATTGCGCTATCGTACACAAACATGACAATTTATATTACATTAAAAAGTTTATCTCTCAGCTAAACGAAACAGCAGGCGCAGGCATACGTTTTCACCGCGCTGTAGAAAGAGAGGGGGATACTTCCTCTCCTACGCCGCGCCGGCTGTCTACTCTCCATCCGTCTTACGAATTTTCGATCAGGACACTTGACCTGACGCGATTTTAAAATTTTTTACCCATTACAAAAAAAGTGCGCAACGCCGCTAAAGAAGTAATCATTTTAAAAATTATTTAATTTCTCTACTCTGTGCTGGTCTAAGAGAAAAGACAAAACTTTGAATGAACCAGCTGCTTTTCTATGTGCTTATATAGCAAAAACCAATTAAGAACCATGTTACTTAGCGATGCGGTTAGCAATTCAGCACACTAAACGTGGCCTTTGGATTTTATGACCGTCGGCTCTATCTATTCTGTTATGGAAAAGGATATCATCATCCTCCGTATTTCCCATTGCATCCTCAGCGGTAACGCTTCAGAGCCGGGGGTCCGCTACTTACTACTACCTAGGTGATTTGATGAGGTTACTGGTTTTTACACAAAGCGACTGCCGGCTGACATCTGCAACCCAAAGGGTATACCAGAACCAATCCTAGGATAGGTACAAACGAGATTTGGGTAAAATCTATCTACAAAAAAATCGGCGTCTCTAAATTCCACGTACTTTATTGTAAATTTTAATTTTAAATTTTAAAATCAAGTGTTAATAAAAGTGACCTAGAGACAAATCATTACATTTTATATTTTTCGATGTCATTTAATTTTCTGAATGTGGAATTTCATTTCATTTCTGAAAGTGGGGAAGCACCAGAGAACTTAAGATGAAGTCTTGCTAATATAGTTAACCTAAATCAAGGCAAAAAAATAGGTAAATGAACGCATTTTTTTGTGTATAGTAAACAGGTAAGGCACGAAAAACATGAATACTTGTCGTATTATTCTGCTATTATATAACATTGTGATTATTTCAGAGAGTTTATTTAGTCAAATAGATGAATATTACTTACGTTTAATCCTGCTAACTCAAGAAATTCGGATCGGAAAGCAGTGACATTCTTCACTTTTCTATCGACGGACAAACAGCACCTGCAGATAGGTTTAACCAGGTCCATCACCGGCTTAAGGTCACAGTCCATTTGGAGGTCCAGGGTCTCGTCGTGAAGCATTGTGGGATTTATTTTGTGGCATTAAAAATTAAAATATACACGCCTGAAACGCCAACGCCAAAATGTAAACAATATGGCGTATAGTGTTGCCAGATGCACCATCCAATATGGAGCCAATCAATCAAGTGATTATATACTCTTTGGAGCCAATGATCTATCTAAAAGTAAAAGTATTTTACAAAAATTATGAGACCAATAGAAAAATAAAAGGGTACTTTTTTTTCATTCCAAAAATATTTTTATTTATGATATAAAATTATGTGTACCAAAAAAAAATGTTAGAGCGGTTTCGCACTACGTCCGATCCGAACCCGATCCGAACACACATCACAAAAGAGCGGTTACGCACTACTTCACGGATTGATTCGGATGTTCGGAATAGTTCGGATCGGACGTAGTGCGAAACTGCTCTTAGACTTTTCAGTAGGTATTCTGAGTGTTGATTGACTGAATCTTGTTGCCGTGCCGACCACGAAAATAACTAAAGTAGGTACCTACCTACCAATTGATCACCCTGAGCCCTGAACCTCAAGTCGACATTGTTACGAGAGAGGATGGCTCTTTCAGTCTTTCTATAAAGATTATGTAAATTCCTATTTTATTTCAAAACTGATGTTATCTTTTTTTAAACTTTAGTGGCCTACCACCTCTTATATTGTATTCTGTGCTACCACTACCACTGATTGTTATTTATTTACAGTACATTTAAGGACTTTCTCAATTAGTTAATAAATTTTAAATAAAAATATAACTAATTTAACTATTTTAGTTTTTAGTTTAATTTTAAATAAAATGTCTTTTTTTTCGTAACTATATCATGTTTATTAGGAAATAAATAAATAAATAAATACAATTGAAGTTAAACTAACTACAAACTAAACCTAATTACTTGAATTTTGAATTATTATTTCATAATTGGTTTGTTGGGTTAAAAAATGTATTTTGCTAGGGTAATTCAATCACAGACAGTGATCAGACAAACAACACTCCGATCAGATGACATACTCTTGGGCCAATCACGTGACCCAGCTGTCATGGGAAGAGAATACCGTTATTTATTACCATGGAAAACTCAAACCACCACGTAGGTAAATTTTTTCGTAGCCAAAAGCATTTTGCAAATGGCCAAAATCACAAATAGGTGTATGAGCCATTACCTAGTAACACTGACATGACTTTTTACCAAAGTATTTTTATTACAATCTAGAATAACTACAAGTAATAATCTCAAAAAAACAACATTGAAAATTAAACTTAATGCCACGCCAATAAAGCTCATATTTTCATAATGCTTATGTTAAAATACCTAACGTTCCCAAAAAATATACCTAAAGTTGTAGGCGTCCCTTTCCTGCAAACTGTCAGTGCAATAAAGTAAAAGGGGAGAGCTAAAACTTTAGGTATAATTTTTGGGAACGGCTTTGCCACTTCGTAAGCATTCTAGATTTGTATACAATTTCTTTGCTTTTTACTTTTTAATTTACAGGAAAATGAGATAAGGGTGTCAAGGTACATACCTATTTGACCCGAACTACTACTAGACCCGAAGTGGTTCTTGGCCTGCGAGACGAGAGAGTGCCACAATTTTCTATTCTGAGAGATATCTTGCCAGCTGACATGTTACATCTCCCACAGATCAGCCTGCCTGCACCGTATTGCTCCTGCGATATCTGAGTCGGCCCACTAGGCTCACTCTCACATCATCATCATCATACTCGTATCAACAGGTCTTTTTTAATCTCCACTGTATTACGAGTAGCCAGCCATATTAGCTAGAGCAGTCAGAGGATTTGGCCTACTCTCTCCACGCTGGCCAAACAGGTTGGATCGAGATCGCATATGATGTTTATAAGCTTGTACAGTTGTGTTTCCTAAGTCGCCTTCTACGACATTTACGGGGAGACTTGGAGTGGTCCTATTCTACTCTGCCGGGTCAGACAGACAGAGAGGTAAAATGCTCGCGGAATTTACTAGTTCCATTAAAATAACAACCGTATTACCATTGCTTAAAGTATAAAATTGTATATATAACGGCTGAGACTTCAAGCGTCGTTTGGCGCATGCTCGCGACTCGGTCGGGCGCGTCGGGCGCGTCCACGCGCCCGCCCGGGAGGCCTCGAGCAGTCTCACAGGACATACTATCTAATTTGTGGTCTCACATGAAACGTTACAAAAATACACAGCAAGCATGTCGTTCTGTCCTAACTCCTAACTGTTGAAGGTATTAAATACAAAGGGGAAGCGAAATTGAAATATCTTGGGTGCACAGTAGGAAACAGATAGGATATATCCCATGGCTAAAAGGTTGATGCCAAACGCCGTAAAAAATATTATTTAAAAAAACTTTTTTTCTAAATGTTCTGCTATCACCTCACTAAATAAGGAGTAAATGAAACTGAATCTTTTTCCAGTAAACTTACGTAAACTTTGTAATTTTTATTGTTTTTTATTTGGTGCAATAAAGATTTTTGTTAGGTAAAAGATCTAGGTAGGCGTAGCTAAGCGTGGGCGTAGGCGACTTGGGCGCACGCCCACTGCTTCGCGGTACGGAACCCTTATTACTGAGACCCCACTGTCTGTCCATCCGTCTGTCACAGGGCTCTATCTCTTGAACCGTGATAGCGAAGACATTTGAAATTCTTACCGATTAATTATGTATTACTTTGGCCACTATAAAAAAGATATACTTAAAGTTAAAAATGAAAAGGAGTCGTCGTACAAGAAACGTTTAACTATATTTCAGCGTTTTAAAACATTGTACGGAAATACGGAACCCGTCATTTACGAACCCGACTCGCACTTGACCGGTTTATAGATGTCGTGCCTAAATGCATGGTACAATAATAAGAAACTTCGCAAAGCAGCTTACGTCCCAAACTTTGCTGTAAATCCCAAAGAAAGTTATATTGAAGGTTTACACACTATCACGTCTTTGTCCCTAACGACGCAGAGTGCAGACAGAGCCTAGGGCGGTAAAGCCCAGGCCACTTTTAGCGCCATGGTTGGCATGAAGGTGGAAAAGGGAAATCATAATAGTGATGGGTTGCTAACCGCATCGCCTATTTATATGATTCAGATTCTCGCCCATTACCTCGATCGGCTTTTACTATCTGCACGGGAAGAGAAGCAGCAGGTACATTCTAGAAGAATCAGGGGTTTTAAGAAAAATTAGAACAAAAACAAAAAAATTTCAAATTAATAAATACTATTATATTTAATTTTATTATCTTACATATACAATACAATAAATTATACTTAGCAAGTATAAATTATTAAAATCATAAAACAATACTTAAATAAATCACTTATTCTGAGTATGGGCACATGTTAACACGTAAATCGGAGGCGGGGACACCACGAACACCGGGTGATCTGAAATAGAATAACAAGTCGCTAAGCAAATGGTTCTCGAATGGCAGCCACGTACCGGCAAGCGCAGCGTGGGATACCCACCTGCTAGGTGGTCGGACGACCTGAGCAAGGTAGCAGGAAAACGCTAAATGCAGGCCGCTTCCGATCGGTCGTTTTGGAAATCCTTGGGAAGGGGTCTGTCTTCCTGTGGCTGATCTGATATGATGATGGTTAAGCAAAACCCAGTTCGAAAAACTATTTAAACTTTAAACCAAATGACAAAGAAGTGTATATTGCGCAGTCTTCTTGTTTTGGACATTAAGTTTAAACGAAGTGCCTACTATTAGTCCACTTTTACCATCAGTGGTGGGGTCGGGTACTGGCTGCGGGGTAGGGGCGGGTACTGGCTGCGGGGTATACATATAATATTCTGTTATACAGGCTGACTTTTTAAACAGTGTCCAAATTTTTGGAGCAAGTTCAGTCCATGATACAGAACTACGTTCTATAAAAAAAGTTATTAAAAATCGTTAAAAATTTTTCATCCTCCCATACAAACCAGCGCTCAGACAGACGGATTTAGTATGGGAGGACCATCGAAATAGTATTGTTCGTATGGGAGGATGCAAAATTTTTATCGATTTTTAATAACTTTTTTTGTAGAAAGTAGTTCAGTATCATGGACTGAACTTGCTCCAAAAATTTGGACACTGTTTAAAAAGTCAGCCTGTATAATAGAATATGTATATTTTATTTCGCTTAAGGGCCCGGTCCTTATTCTTAGTGATTTTGACTTTTTTTTCGCAGCTGATTGGAGCCAAACTTCGTAACAATATGTTAAGATATTTTAACTTGAAGTTTATTTAAGTATTAAAAAAGTGAAAGACACAAATTATTGATTTTCATTGTAATAGTTTCTTTAATTCCAAATAACCTGAGACGTGTTTAAATTTTTTGCGGTGCAAGACGTTCATGTCTTTGTTGTTTACACGGAATTTAAAAGATGAAGTTGTGTATAAATTACAGAGAAATAAAGACAAAGGAAAATCCTAAAAAGTGAATGAGATAAATTTTAGTACTTTTTATTTTTAATTCATAGAAAAACTTAGTTAAAAAGGTTAAACTTTGAAGATAATATAAGCGAATACGTCGTTGGATTTCTTGCGCATACGACTGAGTTCAAAAATAAAAAATACACATATATGAAGATTGATTCATGCTTAAACACGTAAGTACAATAAATAAATAAAAATAATTTGTCTTTTGTAAAAAGATTTTTTAAATATTTAAATAAATATGGGATCGAAAACCGCTCGCTGCGCTTCTGAATTCGTCTAAATTCGTCTCCAGGTGCATGTACAATAAAGCGCAATGCGTATTTGCAGATAGAAAATATAGATTCGGGTGTTCAATCAAAAATTCCCACGGAAGACCGCACCCTTAAAGAGTACTTTCCTTGAGCTAACCGTGTGGTTTCCGGCTTAGAGTAGGAGCACGCCAGCTCTCCTACTCCTGTAGATGTCGTAAGATGCGACTAAAGGAACAAGCACAAACATCTTGTGCTACGACAGCATTCCCAAGGAGTGTTGACGTTGGGCGGCGGCCGGTTGTAAAACTTTTCGCACAAATACATTCCCAAAGAGGATCAGGCAGGCGGTCGGTCGTAATTCTATAGCCAAATCATTTAAACTGTTCCGGTTATTTCTTCTTCATTTTGCAAGGTCTTTGGCATCCTTGGCTGACCATTGACATGCATGTTATTTTGGAGAAGAAAAAGCGGGAAAGCGCACCCCTGGCTCCAAAGCAGCGTAGTTGAGGACGCAACCGGGAACGCGCTTAGATGAAGAAGAAGTACTTTCCTAGAGGTACCAGGTTGAAAATCATCCTGTATATGATTAAGTACTATATGTAAGTACTATAATATGTAAATGTGTAAATCAGCAATTGCATAGTTGTATGCCTGTTTCCTTACTTTAGTCTAGCTAGACCGAGTCTGGACTTACAGACTAGACTAATATTATAAAGGGAAAAGATTTGATTGTGTTTGTGTTTGTCGTAAATACTTAAAACACAAAAACATATTCTGCTAAGACCACAAATAAAAAAGTTTAGTTTTTTACTGCGTGTTAGATCCTTAGAGGCTTGAGTTTTAACTGCTACTAGTAAAATTCTTACCGGTAATATTCTGAGGACAGCTGGTTTTCAAGTCATCTAAGGACCCGCTGTGTTGACAACTCGTTTTGCTACAAAAGTAAAAAATTAAGTAAGTATATCTAATGAAAAAAGACATAAAAACACATTCGATTTGGAAGAAAGAATTTAAGACTACAACAGGCAACACTTAAATCCGCTAGTTTCCAACAAGTCAAATTAGACACTTTTTACTAAACATCAAAACAAATTTATTTTCTATGAGATTTGAATGAAATATTGGACTGTGACGTCATAGTTTTTTGAAATCAAATAGCACTCTTAGTATCCGTTTTTCCGCATTAATTAATCTAAAGTTACGTTCAAAATGGATCTGATCAATGGAAAGTGACATTATTTTGTGACGTTTTATTCTCATAACAGTACCAAATAACTTATTTTTGACCCAGGAAACTACCCAATTTCACTTGTTCTCAGGTTCTCAGTTGGTACTCTCTTATGAATAAAAATATCTTCAATAGAAGGTACCCATAAAGATTCCGCGATGAAGTGTCAAAAGTGTAACTTTTGATACGTAGTGGCGTATTTTTTAACGCGACAAGACGTAGTGTATGACACTACTAAATAGAGAAGACATCTAAACAAAAAACAAAGTTATTAGACAATGTCATTAAAATTTTGTCATATTAAGCAGAAAACAGGCTACATTTTTACTTTTGACGATTACCGAAGTCTCATAATATTCTAGCAACGGTAAATGGCGATAAGAGAGAAAGAGACAAAATATGGGTTTTATCCAGATCATCTCTTTGAGAAAGTACCTGTTTTTCTGTTTGGGCGATAGCGATTGCATAGAGATAAAGGACATTTTTACTTTAACACGGCGGTCGTCCGATTGTGTCGTTCTACTTAAATGTCAAACCAAATTACACTTTCGTAGCGCTCAATGTTGCTTGACAATGCAACGAGGACACGTAGCTACGTACGTAGGTATGTCATGCCGCTTTTGGAGTGAAGTTCCTGTGATAGATGTTGATATCTGAGTGGCGAGTGTGACGATATTGAGTGGGACACATTTTTTTATAATTATCTAAAACATTACGGCAAAGATTCTTGGTGAACGAGTGCTATTTTGAAGAAATTAAGTTTAAAACCGTAGTCAGTAGAAAAAATCTACAAAATAATCTAGATGGAGTGACGACGACGTCCTAAAGTACAAAAAACCGTGGATGGCTTTGAATCGAGAGTCTTGGAAAGAGATGAAGGAAACCTATGCCCAGCAGTGGGACAATATAGGTTAAGTAATTTAAAATAAAATCAATTTATCACTCACCATTCTCCCAAGCTGTTCAACGACCTAGACAGACCACAAGTCTGCACTACATTCGGCAAATCAGCGAGCGAACACGCCGGCCTCAACCTAGCAACCAACTTATGCTGCAAATTCTGACAACTCGACTCATTCTCATTCTTCTCTTCATCTTCGACCTTGATTTTCGGAACATTTTGTACACTTTGACATTGACAAGTGTTGCCAGCTTGGGAATTTTCTACCACATTAGTAGTTTTTCTTTCGAGAGATCTGTGTATATTGGGGTCTGACCCGTAGCTTTGGCCGAGTTTGTCGTTGAATTGCACTTTCTTCCTGCTCATGGAGGAGAGCCGGTACTGGCCCTTGCGGCTCACTGCTGGGGAGATGTTGGGCGATCGGTTGGGCGTGTTGTACGCTGAGAGCGACTCGGTTGGTCGTTTTATGGTGTCCCTTAGCTCGTATTCCGTTGCTATCGCCTCGAACACCTATTAAATGAAATGAAAAATATAAAATGACTAGCTGTGCCCGCGACTTCGTTCGCGTGGTTGTCGGAACGTAATGTTATATAGCCTAAAGCCTTCCTCTATAAATGGACTACCCAACAAAAAAAGAATTTTTCAAATCGGAACATTAGTTCCTGAGATTAGCGCGTTTAAACAAACAAACAAACAAACTCTTCAGCTTTATAATATTAGTAAATAAACATATTTGAAGCCTATTTTTGCTTTTTTCAAAATTAAGACTGGACAGCATATCTTTTATTATTTTATTTTACGCTTAGATATGTGAGATAGATTGTACCCGTGTGGTTCCGGGTTAGAATAGGACCACTTCATCTCTTCCTGTGGATGTCGTAAGAGGCGACTAAAGGACTAAGCACAAACATCTCGTGCTACAATTGCATTCCCAAGGAGGGTTATCGTCGGGCGGCGGCCGGTTGTAAAACTTTTCGCACAAATACGTTCCCAAAGAGGGTTGACGTCAGGCAGGCGGTCGGTCGTAAAACTATAGCCAAATCATTTAAACTGTTCCGGTTATTTTTTCTCCATTTTGCAAGGTCTTTGGCATCCCTGGATGACCATTGAGATTGACATGCATGTTATATTTGGAGAAGAAAAAGCGGGAAAGCACACCTCGGGCTCCGAAGCAGCACAGCTGAGGATGCAACCTAAAATAAAAATTCGCCTTCCCATACAAATCAGCGCTCAGCTTAACGGACAATTTTTTTTATCGATTTTTAATAACTTTTTTTATAGAACGTAGTTCTGTATCATGGACTGAACTTGCTTCAAAAATTTGGACACTGTTTAAAAAGTCACCCTGTATTGAATGTCATGTCATGACGACCTCCGCGGTGTAATGGCACAGAATAGATAGGTACTAATAATCCGTACAGAAGTCTCACTCTGCAAAGAAATTCAAGGAAATATCTGCTCAATGTTGTTAGTGATACGGTTTAATTTAGCTCACGTCAGAAGTCAGCACCTTTTTGTATAGATACCTAGGCATCCATTGCAAGCAAACGATTCATATAACTGAATTTACCACCCCGAGGGGCCGCCTGCGCGCATAGTAATAATGTAGGTACATTTTCGATACCTAAACGGGGAGTGACACAGGCCTGGTAATGGTCAATACGCTAGTCCGCCAATCTGGAGGTTCTGGGTTCGATCCCCAACCAGGGCAAGTTGGAAAATGGCCTTTTTCAAATTGTCCTGGGTCTTGGGTGTTTATCTATATATGTATTTATTAAAAAATATAGTATCGTTGAGTTAGTATCCCATAACACAAGTTTAAGGCCCCGCCAGTTTAGAACCAAGAAAACTGTGAGTGTTTTTAAAAAATCACTGTAATTAAACTACTACTGTAAATTTCTCAAAAAATTTACATAAAAATCCTAAGGATTTTCTACAGACACCCACAATAGCCAAAACACGATTGAGCATTTTTTGCGGATAGATATTTAGATAATACATTTTTTGGTATAATTTTCATATAAAAAGGTGATTGTATAAAATAGTAAGACGTATTATAAAGGCAAATTTAGACATTTTTAGAGGTATGTTTGTGATTTTTTTCTATCGAGCCAAAAATGCTTAATCGTGTTTTGGCTATTGTGGGTGTCTGAAGTTATGTAAATGTTTTGAGGAATAAACTGTAGTAGTTTAATAACAGGGATTTTTCAAAAACACGCACAGTATTGCAAATTGTGAACCCACGTCGCCTTAAAACTTACTTTGGGGCTAGCTCAATCAGTGTGATTTGTCCCTATACATATATTTATTTAATTTATCTATTTCTAAGTAGAGTGAGGATTTCAAACCTGTTCAGCCACTAAGTTTCTTGCGTACGGGGAGTCTTTCGGAGGCAAGGGTTCCCGACACAGCGCACAGCGCTCCAGCCTCGCCCAGCATGCTGACATGTTGGAGGAAAACAATGTATTTAGCGCGAGAACTAAATAAAGTAGTCCCGATAGACTTACTAGAGATTCTTATGGGATTTGTTGAGAGTGGAGCATGGCTGAGCTATGTACAGGTTTAAATAAATAATAATTTTCTTGAACATATACGATTCAGCCTGGCTTAGTAGTACTTGCAACTGTAGTACTTTAATTGATAAAGGTTAAATAGAAAATAAACCAAGTATTATCACAGAATAAATACTAATACTAACGCACAGAAGTCTCACTCAGCAAAGAAATTCAAAGAAATATCTACCTACTCAATGTGGCTGGATTAGTTTAGCTCACGTCAGAACTCAGCACCTTTTCGTATAGATACCTAGACATCCATTGCAAGCCAATTTCATTCTTATTACTCGGGACAAACGATTCGTATAACTGAATTTACCTCCCGGAGGGGCCGCCTGCGCGCATAGTAATAATGTAGGTACATTTCGATACCTAACCGGGGAGGGTAGTGACACAGTATTATTAAATTATTATTATATGGTTCAGTGACTCCAGTTCCTCCTGTTGTGAATCATTTTAAAACTTGTGGAGTCAAATCATATTTTTTTTTTGTATATCTCTGACGGGGCAGACAGAGACATGTTGGGTCATGCGGCTCTAAGCAAGCAGAGCCCAGGGCCACAAGACCCAAAAGGCTACGTTTAGCGTGACGGTGGGAAAGAAGGTGACAAAAGGAATCAAAATAGTGATGGGTTGCTAGCCGCATCGCCTATTAAGATGATTTACATTTTCGCCCATTCCCCCGATCGGCTTTGACGACCTACGTTTGACGAGAAGCAGCTGGTAGCATGGAAGAAAGGAAATAATGATAATATTGTAAAGTGCTGTTGATTCTGTGATGAATAAATTAAAAAAAATGATGATGTCGATGTAGGTTAGTTAGTAGTTACCTTCACAATATAGATGCGACCTGGCACAGCTGAGCGCCCGGGTGGCGGTGGCTGCGCACACGCAGCAAGCTAGCGCCTTCACCACGCCGGCGAGGGCGCGCCGCGAGCGCTCGCCCCGAGCGCCGCCCCCGCAGCTCCAGAGCAACTGCAAAACATCAAACATTATTCTTCGAAAAATGATTATATATATATTTTTTCAAAAGAAAAAAAAACTACTTCAAATTTTATTCAAACAATTGTACACTTAGATGTTATTATATTATTTTCTAGTTATTTTCGTTTAAAAATCAAACCACACAACCAATTTTAATAAAATTTCTACGGAACCACCTAGAAAATATACCCTAAATATTTTCTAAATTGGTCAAGGCATCTTCGAGTAATCGGGGAACATACAAAAAATAAACCGCCAAGTGCGAGTTAAACTCGCGTGGAGAGGGTTCCGTACAATTGATTGAATTCTTATAGGTTTTCCTGTAATCTATTAGATACGCAATTAACTATATTTTGTATTTTTTTTCAAAATTTTAGGCTAAGTAGTTTCGGAGATCAGGGGGGGGGGGGGAAACGGTCAATTTTCGTATTCAATCAATCAATCAAATAATCATTTATTTGTCAAACATAGGTAAAATTTTAGAGCTGTTACAATAATATATAGTAGTTCGCTATGTCTTGCCATATATAGCATACAAATATTTAAGTACGAGTAGCCATGCACATAAAGAAAAAGTAGTAGACATGCACATAAAGAAATTTGGTTTATATTAAATTGGAGCTACTTCTTTCATGAATAAAATAAAAACTATTTATTTTACAATAATAAATAACAAAAATATATTTGAGATTCTCATAACGAGCCCTTTCATTAGATATATAACACAGTAAGTTTTGCAAAACTTTTTTTTTATTCCTAATTTGTCTTCCGAAAATGACCCTTATTTAAAAAAAAATGTTTACTTTGCACATATGTGTTTGAATCCTGCTGATTACAACATCCTACCAAATTTCACCTGATTCGGTCCAGTAGATTAGGAGCAAAACGCCTGTGACAGACGGACGGAGAGACAGACGCACGAGTGATCCTATAAGGGTTCCGTTTTTTAATTTTTTGTACGGAACCCTAAAAAAGATTCCGACGAATTGATATCATCATCCTTGTTGCAGTTGGATGATTGGTGTGTGGCGCCCTCTACGCCGCTACACAAAGACATTTTTTAAATACAACGTTCATTAAAACAACTCATATTTTTTTATGCTTTACTATATCAAGTCGTAATAGTCTCGGTGAGACAGAAATATCAATCATACGGAGCCTTTCGAAGCTTTATTTGTACATGCACTGTCTGTCAACAATACGAACATGAACCATGCCGAAGTTACTTCTAACGTGCAAAAGATGAAAAATTATGAAAACAGCGTAAGTAGGTACCTATATGTAGGTATATGTTTACCTCTGGATCGTCTCGGGGATCGACGCCGCAGTTCCACACCAGCAACGAGACGCCGCGCCCCGCGCCGTCCCCGCGGATCAGGCCCGCCACTTGTCCTACCTATAATCAAGAATCAAGATCAAGTCAACTCGTCGACAGCTTTCCAAATTTATTCCCACAGCTGGAATTGGGCTAAAAACTACTTGCACCACACAACACTACTTCATCTGTGTGTAGGTAATTTTTATTAATAAAAATAAACAATAACACAACGCACACTCAGAACCGCGGGAGAATAAATAATAGGTAACACAACGCACTCTCAGAACCGCGGGAGAGTAATAATAAATAAATATATAAGGACAAATCACACTGATTGAGCTAGCCTCAAAGTAAGTTTTAACTCATATTATGGGATACTAACTCAACGATACTAGGTATATTTTTTATACCAAATACAAATATAGATAAACACCCAAGACCCAGGACAATTTAGAAAAAGGCCGTTTTCCAACTTGCCCTGACTGGGGATCGAACCCAGCACCTCCAGATTGGCGGACTAGCGTGTTGACCATAACACCACGGAGGTCGTCAATAATAGCAATACATAAGTTGAAAAGTTGAAATTTGTTAACCTGGACACCTATTTTTGGACGCGGGAGTCAGTGAAACATAAAACGTGTGGTTTTCCAAGTCCAAGTCACGAAATACCATTACTCCGTATTTTTGAAACCATCGCGTACGAGCGATTTAAAAATGCGCCAATTTGGAAACGCTCGCGCAAGTCATTCGTTGTATGACTCCCGTGTTCAAAACTGGGTGTCCAGAACTGCGAGTGGGTAGCAAATTTGTATAGGTACCTATGTATGACTGTAACGGAAGTAATAGAGGAATACCTCAGGGTTCTACTTTGGAGCCATTTCGTTTTATTCTATGTACAACGTGATGATTTCCAGTCTTACCGGTAGTCCCAACAGGTCCCGCCCGTCGGCCTGCAGCAGACAGTCTCCAGTCTTCAGGCCGGCAGTGTCGGCCCTGGCACCAGGTGTCACTTCTCGGACCTACAACATAAAGATTAAAAATCTTTCTGAGTTTATGGCTATAAAATTATATTTAGAATGATCGAAGTCACAAAGAAACTAGGTAGGTATAGACACTTTCCATCTCTGATATAGTGAAGGAAAAATCCCATCAAAAACATAAATATGTGAAAGTCTAAGCCGAGTTTAAATCCTGACAAAAGAGTTGAGATCTAAATGGCTGCGGAGTTTTTGGCGGGAAGCCAAGGGGTTCGGTTGGGGTTTGCTTTAAATTATTTTGCAAATAGATTTTAGTGGACTTTTTAATATGAAATTGGTGTTGTTTGGTGTTATAAATGCTCATGCTCATAAACAATGTGTAAAATAGTGGAAGTGGACAGTCATAGTACGGCTGTAGTGATATTTGTTTTGCGGACTGTGTGAGCGTCTTCGGGCGTCGTCCACCACTCAGTCGTCTATGAAAACCAGTGGACTCGTACAGATTTGTCGCCAGAAGCTCCCTTGAAGCAGTCAAAGGCCTACACCACCCCTTGATTGTAACTTGTTAGGATTAGGTTAGGTTAGGATTAGGAATAAAGAACAATATTAAAGATAGGCTCTAAAGGACTTGTATCCAGAGCCGTAAAATTATTTAATGAAAAAAAAATGGCTGCCGGCCGAGTTCTGAAGAGAATACTGATTTTTTTATAAGAATCTCAACATTTGACCTGGCTAGTTCTTTACCAGCAATTCTGATACATATTTAGAAGAATAGAACCTTACAATGTAAATACAATAACTTGCGTTTAACTTAAAGATAATTAGGCACCAATGCTAAAATTAGCCAAGAAATTTTAAGATTAAAAATTTTAAAATTTTTAATCTTAAAATTTAAATAACCCCTTCTTTTTAAGTCAGTTAAATACATCCTCATCATCATCCGAGCGTATTCCCGGTTGCATCGTCAGCGATTAAGCTTCAGAGCCCGGGGTCCGCTACCTACCCCAGGTGATTTGACGAGGTTACTGGTTTTTACACAGAGCGACTGCCGTCTGACCTCCGCAACCCAAAGGGTAGACCAGAAACAATCCTAGTATAGGAACAAACGCTAGATGGCGTTCGGGACCAACAGCTTCACGTGCCTTCCGAAGCACGGAATCATCTTTCTTTTCGGATAATCAGGTGATTCAAGCCTGCCATCCTAACCAGACTGGAAACAACTTTTTACAAAGTATGCTTCCCAGTGGGATTTGAACCCACGACCTCCGGATCACAAGGCAGACGCTTTGACCACTGGACCACAGAGGCAGTCAGTTAAATACATCCTATTTATGGTAAAATGAGATCAAGTATCGGGTAAAGATGGGTGAAGCCAAAACCTCACCTGGCAACTGTACAGTGCCGTTTATTCAATAATTAAAACTTTGCACGGCACACATGTCAGTAAGTTTAGTCGGTATACAACGTGGAAGGGACACACCCGTAATAAATCTAACCACGGGCTATACTAGATCACTTGAGTATAATGAAATTAAAATAACAGTCAATAAACCAAAACAAATTTCGAAATTCCCAAACAAATCGCCCGGGTGCACACTTTTGAATGGAAATACCGAAATATATTTTGGTTTATTAGTTTTTATTATATTATAATAATCTAGTATAGACCGTGGTTCGATTTATTATATTACGGGTATGTCCCTTTCACTTTGTATAGTACGTGTAATGTGTATGTAATGTATTTTTATATAACATTACGTGTTTATTTTAAAGAAAAGTTATCGATACTAGCGTTGCGCTACGACCACTGCTATAAAAGCAACGTCGAAAGAAACATTGCTCTCATAATTCTGACAGGCAAACTAGCCATTTGTTCTCGATTTTGCAACGTCTTTGGAATCCTTAGGTGGTAGGTACCCTTTGATTATATACTCCCGGTACCATTGACATGCATATTATATTTGGAGAAGAAAAAGCGGGAAAGTGCACCCCGGGCTCCGAAGCAGCACAGCTGAGGATGCCTTCGCGCGCTAAGATAAAGAAGAGAGAGTTTTTCTAAAGATAGGGGGGGCATGTCCAGTTATTTCTTGTGATGGGGGGGTGCAAATGGGGGGGGGGGTGAATATCCAGATATTTCTAGAGACGGGGATTGTTCATTCTATTTCTGTGTATTTGCAAATAGGAGAATCTGGTGTCACCCCCCATCGGGTGACACCCGGGGCGGCCCCCCTCGCCCCCCACCCCTAGCTACGCACTGCATACTGTACAATTGTACAACGTCAACGTACAAAAGCATGCGAAATATCATTAGATAACTCAGCAGACATTTTTAACAAAAACATACCCAATGAATTTCTACTCACCCAAGGATAGGGATCCCACAGTGTTCTTGTGAGTCTGAACCCGAGGCCCTCACCTTCATCTTCAGGCAGATTGAGCTGAAAGAACAGGTTCATTACTGGGCCATGGGCTCGGCTGATGGCTAATAATATTCAAGACGAGATTACGTACATTTCTCTTATAGATAAATTTATTATTCAGTGTCAGATAGTTATAATTTAGCATAATCTGTTAGTTGTTTATTTGTTGGTGTTAAACCTTGCGGGTTACGAGTATATTTGAGCCACTCCCGATTTCCCACTGAGATGAAACTTTGTATGCTAATGTAAATCAGATTACAATGCAATTATAATAAGAAGCTGCTCTGATGATGGAGCCGGAAGGTTGCTAAAGGTGTCTTAAGGGGACTATTACTTAAAATATTAAATAGATAAAACTGTAAAAATAAAAATACTATACGTCTTAATATAAAAACAGGACTAACTTTGTTACTACGTTTAAATCATTATCCGCCCAAATCAAGTTGACATTGACAGGTGAGATAATGTGATATTACTAGATGTCCACTTGAATTGGGCGGGTAATGGTTTAAACCAAGTACCAAAGTTACACCTGTTTTTATAATAAGACGGTATGTTGTTTATGTTTCTAGTTTATCTAAGCAAATCTCACGAATCGAATAGCTTATAAAATGTATAAGGCGACATAGCTGGCACATGGAAATGTTACTCGTAATCGAGTGCTAAAACGTGACCTCTACGCGTATGTTCGGCCTAGAGAACCGGATTTTTATGTTTACGAAGGCGTGCCAGATCATCGGCTGACAGTAATAAACACTATTTGTTACACACCTTATTGTAATTAACAAAAACTCACCACAACTAGCCTGACGCCCGCCATGTACTCGTCGCTTCCGGTTCCGGAAGGCTCGCCCGCACGTGCCGCCATCTTGAATAAAAAATGTAAACAAAAAAATGTACTTAAACAATGATCCCAGTTCTGATCGTATTTCCCCGAATAGTAACGGGTACCCTAAAACCAACTCCGCTGAGCCTACTCTTAACAGGGATTGCTCCCCCGTGTGTGCGACGTGAAGTATCCTGCTCTATGGAGAGGGGACGACAGTTAAGCAATAGCAGACACCCTCTTCATGACCATAGCCCTCCACCTGCACGACTTAAAAGCCGACGCAGCTTTATTACACATACTGCACCTCTTGCTAGCGATCCCCCGAGCGCCAGAGTAGACTTGTGGCAAAAGAAGTTTCCCAGCAGCTTTCCCATAAGTGAAAAGCTTCCACCAGGCCACAATCTACCCTGGCGCATTTGGAAGTTACTAAATAGACTTCGAGTAGGCGTCGGTAGATGTCAGGAGCTAAAGAAGAAGTGGAAATATTCTGACGACGACAGATGTGGCTGTGGATGCATCCAGTCCATGGAACATCTGCTGTCATGCCCCACGTCCATCGCATCTTGTTCTAGAGACGATCTAATGGAGGCGAACCAAAGGGCTATAGATGTGGCGAATTTCTGGGTCAAAACACTTTAGATCCATTGTCATTGACACGATAAAAGAAGTTCTGATTAGGCGCAGTGCTGGATTGACACTAGTCGGGGTTAGTGCCCTGGGCGGCAAATTTTGTAGGGTGCCAAAATTTGGAAAATGAAAAAATTTATTTTAGTGTTATCAAAATTGCTCTATCTATCTATAATTTAAGAACTACGTTCTTGTCGGTGGAGTAGTTGCCACGTCTCCCTCTCTTGAGCCATCCTTTTAACATCCCTATACGACACGGCGTCAACTTTCTGCTTTACTTGATCTATAAATGCTCTTCTTGGTCGTCCACCACTTCTCGTATACCGTCACAAAACAGCTTCTTTCAGGGGCTTTCGATATCAGGCGAAGAAATGTTGGAACAATAAGACAATATACATCTAGGTATTCAATCTTTTAAAACAAGCTTTCGTACCCATTTATTAGATATACAAAACATTAATAATCCAACGGGTCGCCGGTAGCTGTTGCTGTCACTGAGGGATCTCCCGGTTATATGTTGTGTAACATCTCCACTTTCTGGTGTTCATTCGTGCTAATATGTCGTATGTAAAATCTTGTGCCATCAGCAACACCAATGCAATAATTTTTAAAACTTCTTACTTTTTCTATCACACTATTTATTTATTTATATAAACATACATAACTATAGTCTTATTTTTTATTCTTTATTTTTACATGTTTAAGTATTGGATCTGCACCACGCATCTCTTTAGGTCACAGCTGAAAATCAGTGATTGCTTCCGGGCAATATTATCACTGAGCTGTATCCTTTTTGTATTGCTGTAGCACACACATAAAAAATGAACAGGTACCTAGGTGTATTTTTTGAAGTAAAATCTTCTTTAGCGGCGTTGTGCACTTTTTTTGTAATGGGTAAAAAATGTTAAACTCGCGTCAGGACACGTGTCCTGATCGAAAATTCGTAAGACGGATGGAGAGTAGACAGCCGGCGCGGCGTAGGAGAGGAAGTATCCCCCTCTCTTTCTCTGGCGCGGCGAAAATGTATGCGCCTGCTGTTTCGTTTAGCTGAGAGATAAACTTTTTAATGTAATATTTATTTATTTATTTATTTATTTATTGTAAAAACTAAATACAACGGCTTTCACCAATTACAGCATATAGAAAGAACTTATAGCTAAATGTAATTAAAAAATTTACACAGCTGGTACGACGGGCGCCACCACTAATAATGTACAGTAAAAACTTTTTTTTTCATTCAAGTCATTTCATTTTAAAAACATTTTTGTCATTCTCGCAATATACCAATAGGTTCCTTACAACCATATTCGTTCCATCAACAAACACATCACACTCAGGTTGCTGATTCAGGAATGTGTTAAGGTCCGTAAGCATGCGACATAGAGGAGATTGCTCATGTGATACCGTGCGTGTGACCGGTGGGGCAAACAGTTTTCGCGGCTGACATGAGCGTTGCACCAAACGTCTATTTGGTACATTTAGGCGACAAAGTTGATTATGAAGCTCGGGGACGTCGATAAAATTACGTAAAATTTTCAAACAGATTACCAATTGCCCAGCATCTCTACGGGTTCTAAGTGAGTTTAACCCAAGAGACCCTAAAAGAAACAACGTAGGATAGAGATAGGGATAATATCCGTAGATACGTTTATAGTATCTTAGAAATGCCTTCTGAACTTTTTCTAGCATCAGCGTGTACGTCGCTTCATGAGGGTTCCATATGGAGCTACTGGATTCTAGTTTGCTGCGAACCAATGCATAGTATAAAAGTTTGATTGCATACGGATTATTAAAGTCTCTTGAGTTTCGTAAAACGAATCCAAGACGTTTGAAACTCTCTTTAACTAAAGATGAAATGTGATCGTTAAAAGTTAATTTTGAATCAAATTTTACACCAAGATCTTTATATGATTCGACACGGTTAATAATGTTTTTGTTTAAAACATATTCATGATGTGTTTTGGATTGTTTTCGTCCAAATGTCATTACACAACATTTGCTTACATTAAATGACATTTTATTTTGTTCACTCCATTTTTGAACAGCATCTATATCTTGTTGCAATAGTAGACGGTCTGTATCATTCTTAATTTCTAAGGCTAGCTTCAGATCGTCAGCATATAACAAACATTTTGCATGTTTGACAACTTTAGCTAAATTATTTATCATTATAAGGAATAATAGTGGACCTAATATGGACCCTTGACTAACTCCTGAACGTGTGTGATAAGGTTCAGAGTTGTAACAACCATATTTCACAAATTGCTGGCGATCTCGAAGATAGTCTGAAAATAATTGCTGATTTAATATCTTTTACACTACATTCGGAAATATCTATTTGGCAAGAATCTAAATTGCTGGTTAGACTATGTTCTGATTTGTGTGGATCTAAATTTGGTGCCTTTGGTAAAAATACGCTAGAAAAATATTTTGCAAAGGCTTCTGCTGCATCTACACCAGTGTAAGTTTTGCCATTGAAAGATACATTTGGATTCAAAGAACGCTGAGACTTCAGATTTGAAATATGCTGCCAAAATAGCTTGGGTTTATATTTTATTTTATTTTCGATACTGTAAACATAAAACTTGTATGCTGCAGAGATGCGTTTTTTAAGTGGAGGATGCCTCCATAAATTGTCATGTTTGTGTACGATAGCGCAATAAATAAATATTGTATTCTACCACATAAATGATAGTACTTTTATACTGATAATTTAATTAATTCGTGCAAAATTATTCTCTAACCATTCCAAAATATCAAAAATGCACAACGTTAATATTCAAGTTTTCACTTCTGCCGGCACTCCCGGAGTGCAATCCGTCGTTTTTTTCTTATCTTTTTTGTATATTTTTGTATGTGTTATAGCAGCAAATAAATTGTTCTATTTTCTTGCTTCTATTATGTTTTAATAAATTGATCATGTCGTATAACAGGACCACCCCAGGACCACACATCTTTCCTCTTTAAAATTGCTCAATATAATTAATTAATTTTGTTTAAGGGTCGGCACCATGTAAACTGGGTTTGCGCGGGCAACAAGTTTGTACAGAAAGCGTTTGATTTAAGTCAAATAATGTATACACATAGATAGAGGAAGAGTTGGGACAGTAGACGAAAAAAAGGATATTTTAAAATATTTTGTAGTTTTCCTAAAAACAAGCATTGAATTTACCCAAAAACATGCAAAACGCACTTTGCGCGGGCAATAGTTATGGCTTAAGTAGAAAAGACCACTAAGAAAATTACATACCTAGTTATAGGTGAATAGACTAGCCAGTAGACGAAAACCGTATTTTTTTAATTTTCATTCAGAAAAAGTAAGATAATTGTAAAGAAATATTTTAGAAAATCTTGCTACAAACTGGCTTGTTTTTCTGCGTAAAGAAATATTGTAACAAGGGATTGCATATATTTTATAAAAATAAAGGCTATTTTGAAACATTATTCTTAATATTTGCTTTCAATGCAATCACGCAATAATAAAAAAAATAATTTTAAAAATTGGATGTTTTGCAACGTTTTTGACAGAAATCTGTGAAATGGCGGCCATGATTCTTCCATACAAATTCAGTTGCCCGCCGGGCGTTCAGGAAGGAGGCCGTGTCGAATTTTTCAAAAAAATCCATTTTCAAATTACGTAAAATTGCATTACAGTCTAAAATATTTCAATAAAAAACTATGTACAAACTGCCAAATTATGTCATACTTTTGCTACACTATGGTACAGTTTTGACATTTTGTTGACGTTCAAGTAAAGATGTAATGCTATCGCAGATACGGTATCGCACATTTTTTTTTTAATTTTATTGAAAATTAAGTCAATGAAAAAAATAATTTGGTTTGATTTATTACCTATATTTTTTAATTGGCGATTAGGGTGAAAATCGGATTGGAACTTTCTCAGGTCGCGGAATCATATTAACTGTTTTTGTACTAAAAGGTGCTGTTTAATTAGGGTTTTACAATTATTTTGAGGGGTAATTCAGTCTGAAATTTTGAACAACTTTTCCCCATGAATGTATATCAAAATACGAATTGACAATATGCGTAATATATCGAACCACAGGCTATACTAGATCTATACTTGGCTTGGCAGGCAGGCTATAGTAGGCTATTTATCTACACTAATATTATAATGAGAAAAGATTTGGTTGTTTGTTTGTTTGCATTACATAGCTCCGAAACTACTGGACCGATTTAAAAAAAACTTTCACCGTTGGAAAGGTACACTATCCCCGAGTGACATAGGCTTTGTGTGTACCAAGGGCGAAGCCGGGGTGGACTGCTAGTATAGTATAATGATATTAAAACAACAGTCAAAAAACAAAAAAAAATCTGCATTTTTATACAAAAGTGTGCAGCCGCCCGGAAAATTTGTATAGGAACCGATTTTTTCGGTGTTTTTACTGTTTTTAGGGTTTCGCTTGTCTGTCTGTCCGTAAGTCACAGCCAATTTGCTACGAAACTATTAGAATGATTTAGTTGAGATTTAGTACCTACACTTATGTAACTTAGTGACCTAAAGATAGACGTATAATGTAAATAAATGAAATTTAAAATAAAGGGGGCCACTTATTGTGGGTAAATTAGACATTAAAAAAAAGTTTTGATAACAAAATCGTGTGACATCAAATGAAAGAATGTATGACAATTTTAAATATATTTATTTTTTATTATTTCTTAGATCGGTATTTTTAAAAAAATGGGCGAAAATTTACCTCCCCCTACTAAACTACTGGACCGATTCAGTTGAAATGTGGTGCACATAATGTAAATTTGTGACCCAAAGACGGAAGTAAAATGTAGGTAAATGAATAAATAAATAAAAAATGGGGCTACTTTATGGGAGATAAATGAGACATTAAAAAAAGGGTTTTGTGAACTATATCGCGTAAAATATCAAATGAAAGAGCATTTTATGATAATATTAAATATATTTTTTTATATTTTTTAAGTTGGTGTTTTTGAAGTTATTTTTGAAAATAAATAATAAAAATACACTTATCTCCGAAACCACTGAACCCAATCTTTTGAAAAATATACAGTTAATAGTTCTTTACCTATAGATTACAGGAAAACCTATTAGAAGATAAAAAATAAAAGGGTGCTATAATGCTAATCACTGCTTCATTAATCAACCAATTTTTTTAGCTGTTTTCAGGAAAAGATTTCTTTTTAGTGCTCTTTGTTGATTCGTTAAAAATATTGTACAAAATCAAACAGTCAAGTCATTGATTGAGCACGTACAGCTGCTACGCCAAGACTGTTGATCTGTTCAACGTGCAATCCTTTTTTACCCTCCGTACTTAAATAATAAGGTGAATAGAAGTGAAAGGTGTTACGATTGCAGATGGTCGCTAAACGTATTGTTTCACAAAGAAAATTCAAATGTGTACATTTTCTGTCAGTGGAACACAAAACGTATAGTTTTCCAAGTCACCGCTCGCGTAAAATACTATTTGATTGTATTTTTCAGAACGTCATGTCAGCGATAAGTAATATTGATTTACACAGGAATATCACAAATTTGTCTATGGTTCCCTAAAATTTCAACTTAACCAAAATAAACCGGCCACGTGCCGTGACGGGCCACGTGCAGTGTAGGGTTCCGTAGTCAGTACCTACTTGTTTTATGTAACTAACAACTGCCTAACTTTAGGTCTGAATTCAGTCCATGATACTGAACAACTTTCACCAAGGAACAAACGAAATACAAAAATTATTTTTGATCTCTTACACACAAGATTTGGCAAAATGTAATATTTATGTAATATATGTATGGTAATGTAAGGACAAATCACACTAATTAAGCTAGCCCCAAAGTAAGTTTTAAACTTGTATTATGGGATACTAACTCAATGATACTATATTTTATGATAAATACATACATAGATAAACACCCAAGACCCAGGACAATTTGAAAAAGAACATTTTCTAACTTGCCCTGGCTGGGGCTCGAACCCAGAACCTCCGGATTAGCGGTCTAGCGTGTTAAAAATTACGCCACGGAGGTCGAATGGAAAGCAAACATTTTCTTTTCATATTTAATTATGTGTTCCTTAGGAAAAGTTGTTCAGTATCATGAACTAAATCCACCTTAAATTAGTTTTAGTACAGGGAGACGTTATATACTACTGCCGTGAGTTTTTTTTAAGTGTCCATATACAACCGTTTAAGGGTCGGCACCATGTAAACTGGGTTTGCGCGGGCAACAAGTTTGTACAGAAAGCGTTTGATTTAAGTCAAATAATGTATACACATAGATAGAGGAAGAGTTGGGACAGTAGACGAAAAAAAGGATTATTTAAAATATTTTGTAGTTTTCCTAAAAACAAGCATTGAATTTACCCAAAAACATGCAAAACGCACTTTGCGCGGGCAATAGTTATGGCTTAAGTAGAAAAGACCACTAAGAAAATTACATACCTAGTTATAGGTGAATAGACTAGCCAGTAGACAAAAACCGTATTTTTTTAATTTTCATTCAGAAAAAGTAAGATAATTGTAAAGAAACCTGAAAGAAATATTTTAGAAAATCTTGCTACAAACTGGCTTGTTTTTCTGCGTAAAGAAATATTGTAACAAGGGATTGCATATATTTTATAAAAATAAAGGCTATTTTGAAACATTATTCTTAATATTTGCTTACAATGCAATCACGCAATAATAAAAAAAATAATTTTGAAAATTGGATGTTTTGCAACGTTTTTGACAGAATTCTCTGAAATGGCGGCCATATTTCCTCCATACAAATTCAGTTGCCCGCCGGGCGTTCAGGAAGGAGGCTGTGTCGAATTTTTCAAAAAAATCTATTTTCGAATTACGTAAAATTGCATTACAGTCTAAAATATTTCAATAAAAAACTATGTACAAACTGCCAAATTATGTCATACTTTCGCTAAACTATGGTACAGTTTTGACATTTTGTTGACGTTCCAGCAAAGATGTAATGCTATCGCAGATACGGCATCGCACATTTTTTTTTAATTTTATTGAAAATTAAGTCAATGAAAAAAATAATTTGGTTTGATTTATTACCTATATTTTTTAATTGGCGATTAGGGTGAAAATCGGATTGGAACTTTCTCGGGTCGCGGAATCATATTAACTGTTTTTGTAATAAAAGGTGCTATTTAATTAGGGTTTTACAATTATTTTGGGGGGTTATTCAGTCTGAAATTTTGAACAAATTTTCCCCATGAATGTATATCAAAATACGAATTGACATTATGCGTAATATATCGAACCACAGGCTATACTAGATCTATACTTGGCTAGGCAGGCAGGCTATAGTAGGCTACTGGACCGATTTAAAAAAAACTTTTACCGTTAGAAAGTTACACTATCCCCGAGTGACATAGGCTTTGTGTGTACCAAGGGCGAAGCCGGGGTGGACTGCTAGTATAGTATAATGATATTAAAATAACAGTCAAAAAACAAAAAAAATCTGCATTTTCATACAAAAGTGTGCAGCCGCCCGGGAAATTTGTATAGGAACCGATTTTTTTGGTGTTTTTACTGTTTAGGGTTTCACTTGTCTGTCTGTCCGTAAGTCACAGCCAATTTGCTACGAAACTATTAGAATGATTTAGTTGAGATTTAGTACCTACACTTATGTAACTTAGTGACCCAAAGATAGACGTATAACGTAAATAAATGAAATTTAAAAAAGGGGGCCACTTATTGTGGGTAAATTAGACATTAAAAAAAGTTTTGATAACAAAATCGTGTGACATATCAAATGAAAGAACTTTTTATGACAATTTTAAATATATTTTTTTATTTCTTAGATCGGTATTTTTAAGTTATTTAAGAAAATGGGCGAAAATTGACCCCCCCTACTAAACTACTGGACCGATTCAGTTCAAATGTGGTGCACATAATGTAAATTTGTGACCCAAAGACGGAAGTAAAATGTTGGTAAATGAATAAATTAAAAAAAAATGGGGCCACTTATGGGAGATAAATGAGACATTAAAAAAAGGGTTTTGTGAACTATATCGCGTAAAATATCAAATGAAAGAGCATTTTATTATAATATTAAGTATATTTTTCTATATTTTTTAAGTTGGTGTTTTTGAAGTTATTTTTGAAAATAAATAATAAAAATACCCTTATCTCCGAAACCACTGAACCCAAACTTTTGAAAAATATACAGTTAATAGTTTTTTACTTATAGATTACAGGAAAACCCATTAGAAGACAAAAAATAAAAGGGTGCAATAATGCTAATTACTGCTTCATTAATCAACCAAGTTTTTAGCTGTTTTCAGGAAAAGATTTCTTTTTAGTGCTTTTTGTTTATTCTTTAAAAATATTGTACAAAATCAAACAGTCAAGTCATTCATTGAGCACATACAGCTGCTAAGCCAAGACTGTTGATCTGTTCAACGTGCAATTCTTTTTTACCCTCCGTACTTACATAATAAGGTGAATAGAAGTGAAAGGTGTGACGATTGCAGATGGTCGCTAAACGTCTATGTTTCAAAAAGAAATGTGTACATTTTCTGTCAGTGGAACACAAAACGTGTAGTTTTCCAAGTCACCGCTCGCGTAAAATACTATTTGATTGTATTTTTGAGAACGTCCTGTCAGCGATAAGTAATATTGATTTACGCAGAAATATCATAAATTTGTCTATGGTTCCCTAAAATTTCAACTTAATCAAAGTAAACCGGCCACGTGCCGTGACGGGCCACGTGCAGTGTAGGGTTCCGTAGTCAGTACCTACTTGTTTTATGTAACTAACAACTGCCTAACTTTAGGTCTGAATTCAGTCCATGATACTGAACAACTTTCACCAAGGAACAAACGAAATAGAAAAATTATTTTTGATCTCTTACACACAAGATTTGGCAAAATGTAATATTTATGTAATATATGTAGGGAATATGTAAGGACAAATCACACTAATTAAGCTAGCCCCAAAGTAAGTTTTGAACTTGTAAGTATTATGGGATACTAACTCAATGATACTATATTTTATGATAAATACATACATAGATAAACACCCAAGACCCAGGACAATTTGAAAAAGACCATTTTCTAACTTGCCCTGGCTGGGGCTCGAACCCAGAACCTCCGGATTAGCGGTCTAGCGTGTTAACAATTACGCCACGGAGGTCGAATGGAAAGCTAACATTTTCTTTTCATTTTTAAATATGTGTTCTTTAGGAAAAGTTGTTCAGTATCATGAACTGAATCCACCTTAAATTAGTTTTAGTACAGGGAGACGTTATATACTACTGCCGTGAATTTTTTTAAGTGTCCATATACAACCGTTTAACTGACAGAGAGGGGAGACACATGATTCTAACAAATATTTGCAATCAAAAACCAAATATTTCACAAACGGATTGCCAAACGAAAAAGGGTGTTCATAATCTTACAATATTTTTGAAAGACCAATTCAACGACGTCTCACACCACAATTTTTTTTTCAAGTTTTTATTACCACATATCCATGCCCATGCCCAATTACAGCTACTAGTACTAATAGTCTATGAGTAAAACTGAGGACAGACCGATAGACATGACGAAACTGTAAGGGTTTATTGTTTACTACGGAACCCTAAAAAGCTGCGTGAAACGAAACAGATTCTCTATTCTAAGGGTTCTTTGTCATTTGCGCTTTAACAAATTTCAAAATACGAGTAATCAAAACCACTTGTGCAAATATTTCGCTCCACTTCGCATACGATAAATAAAAAAATTGATGGATGAATGACCGTGCTTTTACAGGTTAAGCAACTTCTAGCTTGGTCACAATTAGGATGGGTGACCGTGCTTTCAAACTTAATGTTGTCCAAGTCAAATGTTGAGATTCTTATGAATGAATTTCACTTTTCTCTACCTACATAAATTGGCAGCTATTTAAATTTCAATTGTTTTGTCGGAATTTGAACTTGGCATTTTTACATTTATGTTTTTGATGGGATAAAATAAACACCCAAGAACCAGGACAAATTAAAAAAGGTCATTTACCAACTTGCCCTGGCTGGGAATCGAACCCAGAACCTCCGAGTGACGGACTAGCGTGTTAAGGAATCGCCACGGAGGTCGACTAGTACATTGAAAAGTAATAAATTTTACGCAAGATTCGAATAACTATAGCTTGGATTTTTTAGAAAGTGGTATATGAATTTCACATATATTTTAACTCGCTTTTTAAATAAACGTCTTGCATTCACGCACACTACTGTATTTTCGACTTTAGCCTTTTTCTACTGATGGCCTGTCTACTAAAGTGTTAAGTACATTATAATGACGTCTGCCAAGGCCTTAATTCAGAAATAATAATTCAAACAAAATAATTCTTTGATTTGATTGATTTGAAAATTTTAATAAGTATCGCGGACTGGAAATCTTGACGAAAAGAAACAAGTAAGCTTCTACGTTACAATTTATGATTACCTACATCTATTGTCCCGTTTACACATTATTAACTCTATGTAACTTCATCTTGACATTTTAATCCCCCTAGCGGGAAAATTTTGCATATTTCAGAGCCAAATCCGACCACGTGGCTTTGTGCATACAGTCCTTAATGGATAATTCCAGAAATTCAATTCATCCATTACTTGTAAAATTTAAATTTTGTAAATTATGGTTTTGCCACTTTTAGTTATAATTAATGCAAAGTAATTTAATTAATGTATATTCTTGAAGATTTGAAACAATGGTATTGAAAGAAATTGCATATATTCTGCCGTACCAGTTTTTCATACTGATAGTCCAATATATGTATGATATAATTTTGACTGTGAAAACCAATATGCCTAGATAGGTAAGTAAGCCTATCTTATGCAATTTCTTTGAATTTCGTTTCAAAATAAAAGTTAGACTATGGTTATGGTAAAGTCTGATTTTGTGTAGGGCAAGCCCACTCTTATAGATGTTTTTTCGGCGTTTTGATCTTTATAATGGCATTAACTAGATCCTTGAAAATTTTACTGATTATGTATTACTTATGACCGCTATAACAAAAAATACAAATAATAAATGGGCAAGTGGATGTTTTTTTCAGCATTTAAAAACATTGTACGGAGATACGGAACCCTTCATGTGCGAGTCCAACTCGCACTTGCCCGTTTATTTTACAAAAGCATTATTCATCGGAAAACCCCATAAAAATACGAACTTACCGAAGTACTTTATGAAATTTTTAATAAAATTGCACTTAAAGAACTTATTAAACCACGGGCACCTCTTCTTAAAGTCGAGCTTTTAAGTTCGCGCGCCACACGTTACTGCCAATTCTTTAGAAGTTTATTTACATAGTGTTGTGGAATAGTATTAATAAAATATCGATAAAATCGATATATTTGGCTGACGGTAGTTATAATGCCTAAAATAGGAAAGTTTAGGTGTTTCATTATAATAATACTTAATCAAGGACGGCTCTGCCCACCTGTGTGGCTGTCTAGCTGCAAACAACGGATAAACCTGCGGAATGATTGGCAATATTGCAATTGCAAATATTTAGTACTTACCATTCTTGCCAATGTTCTTTCTCATCAACTAGAAGCCATTCTTAGTTAAGCGAGGATTTCGAGGTTCACTTTGACCTGAATATACCAAGTGGAAGGGACATACCCGTAATAAATCAAACCACGGGCTATTCTAGATCACTAAAGTATAATGAAATTAAAATAACAGTCAAAAAACCAAGAATAAATCGACATTCCCATACAAATCACCCGGTCGGCCGCACAATTTTGTGTGAAAATGCCGAAATTTAGTTTTTGTTTTTTTGGCTGTTATTTTAATTTCATTATATGATATAGTACCCTGGTTTGATTTTTTATGGGTATGTCTTGTTGTATGATACAATATCACGTCTTTATCCCTAACGACGCAGACAGATCATTTTATATTTTGCGGCTCTAAGGTCCTACCAAGACATTAAAAAGATGGTAGAGAGAAGAGAGGAATGGAGGCATCCTCCACTTAACTCCACCGACAAGAGCAAGCTCTTAAGTTAAAGGAGAAGGCTCTAAGCAGACAGAGCCCAGATACGCAAGACCCAAAGGGCACTTTAGCATGGGAAAGGTGAGAGAGAAAGCAAAGGAGCGAGATGGAAAAGGAATCAAAATAGTAAAAGGTTGCTAGCCGCATCGCTCATCAACGTGATTAGCATTTTCGCCCTTGATCGGCTTTTACGATATGCGCGCGAAGATAAGCAGCTGGTACATTCTAAGTTCTTCTTTTCCTCCAGACCAGCATGGAACGCTGAATATAGTCACCAAAATTTTAGAATTAGGTGTTTTCGATGGCGTATCTGAATGGTGTAGATTTTGTAGTACTTTTTTTTGTTAACCTAAGATCTCTGCCATCTTTTTCCACTTGTCTCTTTCCCGTGCAAGTCTTAACCATCCTTGTTGTACTTAATGTTTAGAATTTTGATAAGTAAATTTTTAACGTTTGAAACAAACCTAACGAAGTTATACAGTACTAAGTTATGAGTTATATTATGACGAAGCACGACGCACTTACTTTAACAATAACGCCGATAAGGCCTTTTCAGACGTAAATTAGGGCTGACATGTCTGTTAAGGTGACGTGGGTTCACAATTTGCAAAACTGTGCGTGTTTTTGAAAAATCACTGTTAGTTTATTCCTCAAAAAATTTACATAAAAATCTTAAGGATTTTCTACAGACACCCACAAGTCCCACAATAGCCAAAACACGATTGAGCATTTTTGGCTCGATAGAAAAAAATCACAAACATACCTCTAAATTTGCATAAATTTGCCTTTATAATACGTATTACTATTTTATACAATCACCTTTTTATACGTAAATTATACCAAAAAATGTATTATCTAAATATCTATCCGTTTCGGCTACAGAAAAAATTATAAATATAATACAAAAAATAATAATAAATAAAACTCAGTGAAATATTCTTCGAGAGCGAAGGAAGGGTCGGAGCCGTGCTTATTTAGATAATACATTTTTTGGTATAATTTTCATATAAAAAGGTGATTGTATAAAATAGTAATACGTATTATAAAGGCAAATTTAGAGGTATGTTTGTAATTTTTTTCTATCGAGCCAAAAATGCTCAATCGTGTTTTGGCTATTGTGGGTCTCTGTAGAAAATCCTTGAGATTTTTATGTACATTTTTTGAGGAATGAACTGTAGTAGTTTAATTACAGTGATTTTTCAAAAACACAGTACTTATTGCAAATTGTGAACCCACGTCGCCTTAAGATAAAAGCCCTTAAAAAAAAGAAAAAAAAAGGCTGCCTCTTGTACCTATTAATTATATACAGTTCTGTAAATTTTGTAATTTTAAATGTTATTTGGTGCAATAAAGATTTTTGTATTGTATTGTATTGTAACGCCAAAAAATACAATAAGCGTTTTATCGACATAACATAAACAAAGTTTATCGATACGGCCCTGCACTGCAGAGAACCAGTTCACCTCAAAATCACGGCCGTCTCATGCGTTACGAGTGTTACAACATATGATCGATAGGGCGAGGCCGCACGGAGGCGACAGGCACTTCGATTCTTGGCCTGGAACAGCTTGCTTTCGCCTGCTGGTATGTTTTGATCCCTAGATAGAGGTCATACTTAGAGGCTGTTTTAACAAAGCATCTATTTAGCTTGCACTGGGCTTTTTTTTTGTTTTTATGGTCAAATCACATGGTCAAATATTGCAAGGAAAATTTGAGCCACGTCACTATCTCTGATTAGATGAAATTTTGTATCCTAATGTAAACAATCAGATGACAATACCCACAATATTATTATGACAAGAAGCTAATATTCTGATGATGGAGCCGAAAGGTAGCTACCTATAGGAACCATGCAATACCTATGACGTCACAATTCCATCGGGTTTGGGATTACATTTGTCTTGATACTCGTTAGTTCTTAGGCTTCACAATAAAAGATTAAACGAAAAAATTTAATCACCGACCTAAGAAAGTACCTACTTCCATGAAATCCCTGAAAAACGCTTATTTGTATCGGGGGGCGAATAGTATTCGTATTTTGTTAAGGCCGTACCTGGATTCTCCGGGGTCCAGTGCTGCCTCCATTTAAAATTAATCATTTCAAAGAAAACGGAGACATCATACTACCAAGCCCTGCATAACCCTTCTGAGTATTTTATGAACTATTGTTTACAGTTGAAAGTGAGAACGTTAAGCTTTACTACGCACATAAGCGAAAAACGGCCACTTTGGGAAAATGTGCGTAGTAAAGCTTAACGTTCTCATTATTGTTGTGTATCTAGTAAATAATACCTACATAGGTATCTATTTATTGCAATGCGGTAAGGAAAACAACCTGAATCCCTGATATCGTAATAATGAAAACAACTAAATCATTTTTGAAATAACTACCTAGTAGTGGTGGTGATAACATATTCTATCTGACACGTGTTGTTGTTTACATATATTCTAGCTTACGTAACCGGTCAAGACAGTATGCAAAGTAAATACCCGTATACTTATACAATGTGGAAGGGACATACCCGTAATAAATCGAACCACGGGCTATACTAGATCACTAAATATATTAAAATTAAAATAACAGTCAAGACCAAAAAAAAATTTGTAATCCTTATACAAATCGCCCGGGCGGCCGCACACTTCTGTATGGAAATGCCGAAATTTATTTTTGTTGTTTGACTGTTATTTTAATTTCATTATACTATAATGATCTAGTATAGACCGTGGTTCGATTTATTACGGGTATGTCCCTTCCACGTTGTTATACAAAAACTCCCATGACAAAACAATTTATTGTAAAAAGTGTCATGTTTGTTTTAGTCAGTTTTTTAGGGTTTCGAAAGGTTGCCAACGGGACCCCATCACATCATTGATGATGATTGATGGTTCAAGGGGTTCCCTACGTGTCTGCGAAACACTTTTCTTCGAAAATTGATCATACATCGCCAACCTTACAGCGAAGCCTTCATGGTGCCATGTCTCGATACTGCGAAAGGTTTTTCCTTATTTCTCCAACTTTTGGTTTGCCGATGTAATTTTACTTCAAAAAAATTGACAATACATTGCCTAATGTTAAATTTTAGGAATTGAAAATGCCTTCTTACAAGCTTTTTGAAGTTTTTTCTAAACAATAGTCGCATGAGACGGAGACCTGTGAGGCTGTGACAGACGGACGGACGCTTGAAATTTTGTGTGAAATGTTCACCGATCAGGTATTACTGTGGCCGTTATAACAGCAAAACATTTTAGTAAAATTAAGATAAAGTTAAAAATTAAGAAACGTGTTTTTAATGTAGCTGTCACTAGAAGGCGTTGTACCAATTTCAAACAGGATATAGTCAATATATAGATATTAATTGATAACCTCCTTTTTTCGGTTAGACTTCAAAAAAGGAGGAGGTTACCAATTCGATTATATATATATTTTTTTTTTTAAATGTTTGTATGTCACGCGATATCTTCGCCAATTGTGAACCAAACGTGAATGTTGATTGACGATGATTGTTTTTATTTGAAAGCCTTTACTACCAAGTTGGTCCCTGGAGAGGCAGGCTTTGTAGAAGTAGTCAATGGCATTAACTAGATACTTGGAATGTTCACCGATTATGTATTACGCTGTGGCCGCTATAAAAACAAAAGATACCTAAAGTTAAAAACTAAAGGGGGTTGTCATACAATAAACGTGTTTTTTCCAGCGTTTTAAAACATTGTACGGAGGTACGGAACCCTTCATATACGAGTTCGCTCGCACTTGACCGGTTTATTTCATAATGATCCGACCAAGAGTGAACGTTGAGATGAAGGTGGAGTAGAGTGCTGACAGTGGTGGCCGCTAGATGGTAAACGTAGGGAGGGGCGTGTAGGAGTTAGATGGTCGAGGGTGAGAAATAAAACAACAAAAAAAGAGGAAAAAACGGGAATCAACCAGAAGAAAGGACTAAGATACCTATATACGGCTGGAGTACCGTGCTTCAATATAGTACAACAATGTCCATACTATAAATCTGTACTACTTTTTAATAGACTTCCTGTAGAAATTAAGGCATTATACAAAGCATAGGTACTGGGTGGCGCAAAAGTACTGGCACTAAAGAAAATACTTTTATTTTTTTTATATGACATTTTCTGTCATTCTGTTGTTGAAAATTGTGTAGTGAACAAATGTAAAATACACTGAAAATAAACATGGACCGTTTTACTCCCCAAGAACGTGGAATAATTGTGTCAATGTTCTTACGGAATAATTCATCAGTGATAAGAACACAACGTGAATTTCGTCGACGATTTCACCACCGTCCGGCACCGATTGGTCGCACAATTCGATGCTTTGCCACACGCCTTGAAGCAACTGGCTCAACATTGGATAGACCTAAGTCTGGGAGACCAAGAACAGGCCGTTCAGCTGAAAATATCGATGCTGTGCGCGAAGATGTGGAAGAGTGTCCAGAAACATCAACGAGGCGACGTGCCACGCAATTGGGCATTTCCAGACGGACCCTGCAGCGTATTTTGGTGAAAGACTTAAAGATGTTCCCGTATAAAACTCAAATGACTCATCAGCTGCTGCCTGCTGACCACCGAGCTCGTCTAGATTACTGCCAGCGCGTCATAAACCTCAACCTTGAAGAGGATGATTTTCCTTCAAAATTGGTTATGAGTGACGAAGCGCATTTCCATCTCTCAGGGCATGTCAATAAGCAGAATACTCGGTTCTGGGGCACTGATAATCCGCGCATTATTCAAGAAACACCTCTACACCCACTAAAAGTTACTGTATGGTGTGGCATCTGTGTTGACAGAGTGATCGGACCCTATTTTTTCGAAGACGCTGGAGGCAATGCGATAACTGTCACTGGAGAACGCTACAGAACCATGTTACGAGAGTTTTTGATACCCAGTTTGGACGAATTGGGGCTGGAGCACATCTGGTTTCAACAAGACGGCGCTACGGCACACACAGCGCGCGACACTATGGACTTAGTGAGGGACGCTTTTCCAGGCCGAGTTATCTCTCGTTTTGGCGATTTGCCTTGGCCTGCAAGATTACCCGATCTGACCAGTCCAGACTTCTTTCTTTGGGGTTTTTTGAAATCTCGGGTGTATGTGAACAAGCCACAGACTCTCGCAGCTCTAAAAGAAAACATTCGTCAAGAAATAACGAACATATCGCAGGAAGTGTTACGGCAAGTTATGCAAAATGTCATAAATAGGGCTCAAATGTGTATCAACTCTGGAGGTCACCATTTAAAAGACATCATCTTTAAATCCTAATGGTACGAAATTTAATGGCACAAATATACATTTAAAAAAACCTAAATCTAGTTTTCTAATTTAGAAAAAATGTTATAGCTGAACCAAATAGGGTCTTTACTTTTGCGCCACCCAGTATATATACAAAGCTCAATTCAGAAGTAAACTAAAGGCATTTCTGTTGGACAAGTGTTAATATTATTCGACACTAAAAGAATTTCTTAATTTTGTTAGAGTGACTTTGTTTCATTGGACTAACTACTTATTAGTATAACATTTTGACTTATTCAACTTAATGATTTGTTATTATTGATTCTCTTTCATTTTAAGGGTTCCGTACAAAAAATTAAAAAACGGGACCCTTATGGGATCACTCGTGCGTCTGTCTGGCCATCCGTCTGTCACAGCCAATTTGCTCCGAATCTACTGGACCGAATCAGGTGAAATTTGGTAGAATGTTATAATCCTATGACCCAAACACATATGTGCAAAGTAAATAAATATTTTTTTATAAATAAGGGTCATTTTCGGGGGAAAAATTAGGAAATAAGAATAAAGTTTTGCAAACCATACTGTCATATATCAAATGAAAGAGCTCGTTATGAGGATCACAAATATTTTTTTGTTAATAGTGTAAAATGAATACTTTTGATTTTATTCATGAAAGAAGACGAAAATTGACCATTCTCCCTGATCTCCGAAACTACTGAGCCTAAAATTTTGAAAAAAATACACAAAAAAGTTCATTGCTTGTAGATTACAGGAAAACCTATAAGAATTCAATCAATTGTCGCGTGGAGAGGGTTCCCTCTCCACGCGAGTTTAACTCGCATTTAGCCGGTTTATTATTTATAGATTTTTATAGTAATCAAATTTTTTAACTGCTTTATGTAAATTCATTATTGTATGGCAAACTATATTTCAACACAATGATTTTGTATCGAAATAAATAAATATGAATATGAGGCGTCGGCCCGAGGTAGCTGGCATGCTCTGACTGGCAGCTTTTCCCAGCAGTGGCATACGGAAGGAGGCCAATGATGATGAGAAGAACAAGGTCGAGATAAATTAGGTAGATGACTGGGTCAAAAATAAATGATATGGTACTGTTAAGAGAATAAAACGACACAAATAGTGTCACTCGTCATTGATCAAATCTATTTTCAACGTGATTTTAGATTTTTTAATGCAGAAAAACTGATATTAAGAGCGCTATTTGACTCCAAAATAGGTACATGACGTCACGGTTGTGATTTTCTTACAAATCCCATTGAAAATGGTTTGTTGTCGTTAGAAATAGGGTCTGATTCGACTTGTTGTCATATCTAGCGGATTGCCAAGTTTTTAACCCCCGACAAAAAAGAGGGGTGTTATTAAATAAGTTTGACGCTAATGTCTGTTGGTCTGTATAGTCCAAGATCCCAGAGCGATCAGACATAACTTATTTTCACACGGATGAAACCTCAGTTCTCAGTAGCGTCTCGTGTGCTTTGAATACCTGCGTGCTTGTGAAGATCGCCTCGTGACACCTGGACAGGTACCAGGTGAGAAAGTTAACTAAAAATAAGAGTTATGGCTGATATTTATATATATTTTGTAAAATATCATTCTGAAGTATTATCATAAGTGTCAGACACTTTTCATGGGCCAGAACGTTTTTTTATTATACTACTTAATACTATATACTACTTTAGAATAATATTTTACAAAATATATATAAAAATCAGCCATACAAATGTAAGTTAAATAACTTTTATTTTTAGTTATCTCTCTCACCTGGTACTTGCTATCCGTGTGAAAATAAGTTATGTCTGATCGCTCTGCTCTGGGATCTTGGACTAGTACCTATGTCTGTCTGTCTGTGGCATCGTAGCGCTCTAACGGATGGACCGATGTTGGTGCAGTTTTTTTCCGTAAAAGCTTAATGTGCAAATCTTGCGGTGGTTCTTAGCTACGTTTGATGAAAATCGGTTCAGCCGTTTAAAAGTTATTGGGGGTTAACGCTTGCAAAGATAATATAATTACTATCAGGGCTTTCTCTAGCAAATAATAGATGGCGCTACGGATATCAAGCCGTATCGGTAGTTCCGCTACTCATCACTAGATGGTGTTCTTGACAGTCGTGGTTTTTTTTAATTTGCCTAGCAAATACACTTGTTTTGTGTCATACTTGGTGGTGGTGGCTTGGTGTGTGTGTGTGTGTGTGTGGTGAACTGGTAGACAATGCTTAGCATTAAGTTTTACCTTTGGAGTTTTGGCGGGAAGTCAAGGATTCGGTTGGGGTTTTCTTTAAATAATTTTGCAAATTGATTTTAGAAATAAAAATTCTTTATTTGGAGCATAAAAATAACAAGTGACATTGAACATGAACGAAAAAAAAAATGCTAACGTAATGGTTACTCTCAGCATTATGTCGAGGCTTTTTGCGGCCAAGACGCTGATTTTCAGAGGAACCAGTTGAATAGGAATGGCTCTGCCTTAAACTAACAACTTGAAGTACTTATAAGTAATTAACAATGCACTGTAAATAATAACGCACTGTAATAAGAAAAAAAATAGCTATGTTGACCAGTCTTTTCAAGAAATATCAATTATAGCAAGAGTTGCGTAGGTATTAGGTAAATAAATACGCATGGTTGTTAGCATAGTACAGCTTATTATGTGTTACATTGCTCATTAAGTAAATACCTCTTGAGATTACGCTTAAAGGAGTTAACGGATTTTAAGTTTTTAATTGGAGGTGGTAGGTTGTTCCAACATTTCGTGGCAGCATAACGAAAACTGCCACGAAATGCAGCTGTACTGTGCTGAGGTACTAATAAAATAGATGCGTTTCTAGTTTTGCCATGTTTAAACTTTAATTTATTGTAAAGATACGGTTATACGGTTGGCCACTCTGCATTATTCCAAAAATTTGTGTCGCAAAGTGTAGAGTTCGTCTATTAGCCATATTTAACAATTTATTCTGATTTAAGAACGGTGTGATATGCGAACGACGAGGAATTGGGAAACAAAATCTTGCACATGCATTTTGAATGCGCTGAACAACTTTTTTTGTGTGTGAAAGTAGACAATGACCAAAAATTGAGTCTGCGTAATTTAATTTAGACAGTACTAGCGTTTCACATAGCCTGATGCGCATATCAACGCTTAAGCATTCACGAATCCGATAGAGAACACTGAGTCGGTAAAAACAATTGCGCATCATTTGTGAAACGTATTCCTCAAACTGCAACCTTCCATCCATTACCAGACCTCAATTTCTGACCTGCGTTACTACTTCCAACCGATCCTGCCCTAAAAATACACGCGGGTCACGAGAAGTAACATCGTGTACCTAATAATAGAATTTTTGACTTAGAGGGGTTTAAGACAAGGTTATTTTGGACACACCACTGAGTACTATTATTTAAATCTATGTTTAATTTATCAACGGCTTTATTTATTAAGCTGGGTTTAAATTGTAACGTCAAGGAAACACGGGAGCTAGCGGTAGACTGGTTTATTAAATAAGTCACATCAGTACGACATAAAATATAAACATAATGTAGGTACCGTCACATTTCCCCCTTTTAAATTTCTTATCACAAACTTTAAATAACACTGTTAGGTAATATTTTTACATTTCATCAGTTGGCGGTTGTAGGCGCGAAGCGACCTGTTGGACGCACTCGGCGGAGGAGGAGATGGCTCTTGCGGTGTGTCTAAGTCTATAGAATTATCATTCGTGTTTGTACTAATAGGAACTTCAGCTCTTTCTTCCGGCTGTCCGTCGAATGCATCTTCAAAGGTCCCCTCATCATTCTTAGCCTCGCCTTTCTCATTATTGACTTCACTACTCTTGCCTAATTCGGGCACTACACTTGTACGAGTCAGCGAGAATTTATTTTTAATTTTTTGATCCGCATGTCTCCGCCAACAAGTATCCTGACCGACATTTACCTTATAAGACAGCGGTCCAGTCTGTTTGACCACTACTGCTTCGGCCCACTTTTCCCCCCGTGCGGTATAATCGCGGGCTAGCACACGATCGCCAACGGTTAAATCACGCGAAGTGCCACCAGAGGCGCGCGTCTGCCGTTCTTGGTTACCGCGGACCACGGCTGCCACATCTGGCCGTAGCGCATCCAACCGGCCGCGCAGACGCCGCCCCAACAAGGCTACCGCGGGTCAGACACCCGTCGTTGAGTGCTCACAGTTTCTATATTGGAACAAAAATCTATTTACTGCTGTAGGCACGTCCTCGTTCTCGTATAGTGCCCTCTTAATAGCCTTTTTGATAGTTTTGACAGCATTTTCTGCTGCACCGTTACCTTGTGGCCGAAATGGTGCCGAAGTTACATGCTGTACATTATTATTTTTACAATATTCCTTAAAATTATGCGAGAAAAATGGCGGGCCATTATCAGTTACAAGCTGGGACGGTAAAACAAAACGTGAAAAAATACCTCTAAACGCTGCTATAGTAGCCTTTGCATCCGTATTTCGCATATTTACTACTTCGATCCATTTTGAATGCGCATCTACAATTATCAGGTATCGTTTACCTCCACATTCAGCAAAGTCGGCATGTAATCGGTACCACGGGCGTTGTGGAAATTCCCATGGATGTAGGGGGGAGTGAGGAGGAGCATCGCGGACCACCTTACATACTTCACAAGAACGACAGAGCTCTTCTAAATCTCGATCAAGACTGGGCCAATATACGTAGTTACGTGAGTGTTTTCATTTTATTGACACCTAAATGACCTTCATGGATCTCATCTAAGATGCGTTTTCTAAGCTTAGTAGGGATAACAATGCGGTATTTGTATATTATACATCCTAGTTCGGTTATTAATTCATTTTTTCTAGCGAAATAAGGTTTTTCTTCCTCCCATTTTGTATTCAATGGCCAACCAAATTTTATGTACCCTTTAACCTTACATAATAAGTTATATCGTTCAGTTTCTTTAGCTATATCTTTAAAATTTACTGGTAAACATTCCTCAATTAAATGGATATAATCTATACTATCCCTCAAGCGCCCCTCTTGAGCGAGCGGTAGTCGCGATAATGCATCGGCGGGCCCGTTATCAGCAGACCTAACAAACTCAATCTTAAAATCGTACGCGGCCAAACGCGCTGCCCATCTTTGCAATCTGCTCGCTGCGGTTTGAGGTATGCCGCCCTTATCCCCGAAAATATACGTCAAAGGTTGGTGATCTGTTCGTAATGTAAAATGTCTCCCGAACAAATATTGATGGTGTTTAGTGACACCGAAAAATATTACGAGAGCCTCTTTATCCAGTTGACTATAATTTTGTTCAGTGGTGTTAAGTGTGCGTGACACACACGAGACGGGGCGCTCGCTGCCGTCCTCATAGCGGTGAGCTAGCACAGCACCCAGCCCGTACGCGCTGCTGTCCACGGACAGCACCAGCGGCCGCCCCTCCTCGTAATACGCCAGCACGCGCTCACTCAGGAGGGTGCGCTTCGCCTCATCAAAAGCCCGTTTACATTTTGAATTCCAATCCCAGTTAACGTCCTTTTTTAATAAATTGTATAAGGGATGCAATAAGTCACTTAAGTTAGGTATAAATCTACCATAATAATTAAGCATACCTAAAAAGCTCTTTAACTGTGTAACGTTTTCTGGAACTGGTGCGCTAGAAATGGCCTTCAGTTTTTCGGGGTCGGGACGTAACCCCTCTTTATTAATAATAAAACCAAGATATTTAACTTGTTTCTGTAAAAACTTACATTTACTTAATTTAATCGTAAGACTCATTTCTTTAAGTCTTTCAAATGTAGCTCGCAGATTTCGTATGTGTTCCAATTTATTCCGACCGGTAACGCAAATATCGTCCAAAAATACGACACAACCTGGCACCCCGCGCAACGTCTCTTCCATGATTTTCTGGAATTTTTCTGGTATACATGAAAGACCATAAGGCGTACGACGATAAACATAAGTTCCCAAGTAAGTTGTTATAGCCGAGTATGCTTGTGACTCGGTAGAAAGCAAACATTGTTCGTAAGCATGTTTAAGGTCTATTTTAGTATACCTATCCCCCCCACTAAGATTCGCAAACAATTCCTCAATGCGAGGCAAAATGATCTAAGCAAAGAACTTCATTAATAAATAAATTTGGTACCGTTCGTCTCGTCTGTGCTTTTTATAATTCGTGCATTGACTTATATATTGTTGAATTCGTGATAGAAAATCGAATCATCTCATCTCAATGTTCCCATAGTTTCGTATTTTGTTCCTGTATGAAAAAACAGAGTATTATTGTGTCCAGGAAAATATTTATTTCACATACCAAAATCAACACGGATTGAATGGTGTTCTGCAGTAAATAAAAAAGTGCTAAGAATACATACATATAGAGAGTTATAAGAAGAGTTCGATTATTTAAATTATTAAAACCACACTGGATGATTCAGTGATAATAGATTGTGAATTCATTAACCTGCAAAGTTCTATATTGAAATGGTAGGGTTATATTATACAGAGAAAATAAAATTTGCTGTTTTGCCAATTCATAACATTGTTTTATTTATAATTTTAACAAGTAGTTAATAATAATTTATGTTACTATATTCGTATAAAGTTTACAACGGACTTTTGTTCTGGAGTAACTCTGCCTTTAGAGTAACAAATGTAGTTTGTCTTTTCACTTCAACATATCCAACTGAAGTTTCCACATAGGAATCTCTCGACGATATCATCACATCCGCCCCTCGAATTTCTGCTACATTGAAGCTGTCGTTTTCCTGCATATAGGTATTCCAGTAGCATCATGAGGTCAACTTTAGGCAAGTTGCGACTGTCGGCCATAGAAAACCCCTCAGAAACCTTCATTAGGAGAGAATCCAGGCATGCAGCTAATATGCACAGTTTATTTGCACTTAAAGCGAAATTAACAAACAACACGATCATGCCACAGTATAACTATTATACAGTATTATGACTCGGCCCTCACCTTGACTTATATACCTAGAGCAACGCAGTATGTAAACACGCGCTAGGGTTGCCCACCTACCGTATTTTATTTTATCTACCTACTTGAGTTTCTTTCTAGTTTTGTTATTTTTATACTAATATAAATGCGAAAGTATTTGTACGCAACTCACTTGCTTGTTTTTGTTTTTAGTGTGTGTAAGTGTCCAACACTGGTGTCAGATTTCTCAAGCTCAAGGCATCTGACATAGCTTGACGACTGCCATATAATGAAGACAGCCGGGACCAACGGCTTAACATGCCTTCCGAAGCACGGACCATCTCAAGAATTTTTCGTGACACTTTTGGGTCACCCATCCAAGTTCGGACGGACAGCCGGAGAGATGGACAGACGGATGGAGAAGATAGCCGTGACCAACGACTTAATGTGCCTTCCGAAGCACGGAGCAGCTCTAGAATTTTAAGTGACACTTTTTGGTCACCCATCTAAGTGCGGACAGACAGCGGAGTCTCATTAATAGGATCCCGTCCCGTTGGAACCCTTGAAAGTATCTTGATAATTTAAAAATGATATCTCTGGGTGCGTTAATGAAGAATTCAAGCAATTACTAACAGCACAATATACCTAGTCTATATTTTGCCATATTATTCCCCAAAAAAGGTAGTGAATATTCACAAATTGCACGCTTACTGTTTTACCGACTGCATTGCATACCACATTCCGAGGCGGTAGGTATGATTTACATTCCGACTGTTTGTATGGAGACACACTACTGTATAATAGTTATACTGTGACCACTGTGCACGTAACGTCTAAATTGACAAATTGATAGCTGACAGTTTGTATATTATTTTTTAACTTTTAGATGTTAAAGCAAAGGCGTAACCTGTGAAATTTCTTTCTCCTCGTACTTTTCAGATTTTTTCATGTACCTCTAAAAATATAACGCAAAAAAATCTGAAAAAATATTTATCGTGTTCAGAATCGCCAAATCTCGAAACGGTTTTCGTATTTTTATACCTTTTTGAAAATGAAATGTTGTCAATTTGAAACAGGCTATTTTCCAACTTGCCCTGGCTGGGGATCGAACCCAGAACCTTCGAATTAGTGGTCTAAGGTGTTAACCATTATGCCACGGAGGTCGCCAAAGATAGTATGTATATAGGTATATGCCAAAATAAAACTGCACAATATTTCAACCATAAATATATTCTCATGCCCCCGCGCCCCCCCCGCTAGCTGCCCCCGTACCCCTCGACTTTCATGTCGTTGAGCCCCAGCTCCTCGTTCTGATCAAAGTTGCGCTCGTAGCGGGTGATCTTCACTCCTGGAGGTGGACATACTGCATCAGCTCATTTATGCATTTTTAAAGAAAATTTAAGCTATGGCTCACATTTATTGTATAACACGATGTATACGCTCATGCCTAAAGCTTTTTAAAAAAAAAATTGGTTGTCTGTAAAGTCGGTTTACGGACGGTAGTTGACGTAACAACGTCAAATATTCCGAACGGAGCCGATCGCTCGAGCCGATCATGCCTCTCTCTCGTTCGTGCCGCGCTCTCGCTTGCGGAACGCGACAATGAGCGTAACGGGACAACGACGTTATCTTTTTCGTGCCTGCAGCCCGTAGTATCGAGTTTTTAGACGTTGTCACGTCAAAAAAAGAAAATGTCAATTTACCGTCGTCGGGCACGCCGGGGTCGTCGGCCAGGCTCCGCACGAAGGAGTTCCCGGCCGGGTCGTCCAGCACGAGCGTGACCGCGCGCGCGCCGGCCAGCACTTCGTGTAATTTATCTATGAACCTGCGGCAAACGAAACAGGCAGTCGCATTTTATTTCAACTTTAAAGTACTTTATTTTCTATAAATTTTAATGTTAACATAATCTTCGTTCTCCTTTACGTTGTGTGTTGTGTCAAGGGGGAGAGGTGCGGGGACGGGGAACGGGGACGCATATTGCAAGGAGATTCCATTCTGTATGTAATATTCTTACTGTCTTCTGTACCAACGTGGTGACGTTTCAGCAGCGGCCGTGCTGCAGCGTTCCGTCGCTCTCTCTCGCTCTAGCAAATTACTGTTCTGAGCGACAGAAAAGGATAGCAGCATAGAAAAGTGCTGTTCCGTGCTGATAGATGATTTTATGAATTATTATGGTGCAATAAAGATAATTTGTATTGTATTGTATCCAACCCTTATCCGATAAAACCTCCTAGTAAGGTCAAACATAGATCATACGTTTGTTTGTAGAAATATGCAAATCCATTCAATATTTTGGCAAAAAAATTACCCACAACTGTTCATTAACTCTGTATCTCGAGATGAATTTCGAAATAACGTTTTCCAAAAAAATATGAACAATCCCCATTAATTGAAACATCTAGAGGAGAGTATGCTACTTGTCCAGGCGGTCCCCGGGCGCGGCGGGCGCGTCCCCGGCGCCGGCCGCCCGCAGCTGGTCGGCCGTGGCGCGCAGCAGCCCCTCGGCCGTGGTGAACCGCCCCCCCAGCGCGCGGCCCCCCACTTCCAGCTCCAGCTCGGGGATCGACATCGTGCACGTCTCAGACTGGGGATTAACAAAAAAATTGGTTATACACCCTTACTTTTCATTTAGTACACAAATTTCGAGGGGTGATTCAGTCCATCATTTTGAACAACTTTTCTCAATAAATGTACCTACCTATAATCGAAATACGAAAAAAAAACACTTTCTATACAAATTAGAAGTAGTCACGTGATCTACTTACTATGGGAAGTGAACATTTTTTTTCATATTTCGATATACATTTATTAGGAAAAGTGGTTCAAAATGTTGGACTGAATGACCTCTTAAAATTGGTGTACTAAATTAAAAATAAGGGTGTATTAAACTTTTTTCCACGAGAACTTCTTTGCTGGTCTGGGAGAAAAGAAAAAACATAGAATGTACCAGCTGCTTCTCTTCCCGTGCAGATCGTAAAAGCCGATCAAGGGAATGGGCGAGAATCTGAATCATTTGATTAGGCGATGCAGTTAGCAACCCATCACTATTATGATTTCCCTTTTCCACCTTCATGCCCACCATCACGCTAAAAGTGGCCTGGGCCTTGCCGCCCTAGGCTCTGTCCTCCCCGTTAGGAATAAAGACGATAGTGTATTTCCACGAGAACCATAAATTTCACTTCTTCCTTTACCCCTGCGTGATATAATAAGAAGAAGGGGAGGAGGGTATAATACACGTAACCCAGCCGATTGGCTGCTCTGGATCTGCGAAGCCAGGGAAGAAAACACCAGCTGCTTCTCATCCCGGCGAAAATTTGAATCTGAGGCGAAAATGAATGTGTCAAGGGAAATGCGATAGTATGAGACCACTTGTTTGATTAACTTCCGATGTCCTGATTGGCGGGAAGTAAAATTCGAATACTTTTTTTTAGAAAATTGAAAAATTAGTTATATCTATAAGAAGCCTTTAATGCGATGCCTTCCAGGGCATACTCGTTTATTCCGGGGTCCAGCGCTTTTGCAAAAAACGGCCACATTTGCCAAAAGTGGCCGTTTTTCGCAAATGTGCGACGAAAAGCTTTACGTTCCCACTTTTAACTGTAAACTGTAGTTCATCTTGAAGGGTTATCTAGGGCTTGGTAGAAACCAAATTTTAAATATCTCCGTTTCCTTTGAAATGATTTATTTCAAATAGGGGCAGCACTAGACCCCGGAAAATGTATGGATGGTCTTAAGACGATACACGATGTCCAGTGCTGCCCCCATTTTAAATACAGCTTAAAGTGAGAACGTTAAGCTTTAGTTTGCGTTTTTGCCAAAAGTGGCCGTTTTTCGCAAGAATGCAAACTAAAGCTTAACATTCACACTTGAAACTGTAAACAGTGGTTCATAAAGTAGTTTGAAGGGTTGTCTAGGTTTTACTAGCTTAAAATTTTAATTGATATCTCTGTTTCCTTACAAATAATTTATTTCAAACGTGGGCAGCACTGGACACCATTTATCGTCTTAATGATTCATTTAACTTTGGTAATGATTCATTTAACTTTGGATCTTTGCATCCTCTTTGGAATTTCAAATTATATTTCGATTTTAAAATTTTCAAATTTGGAATTAAGAAAAAAAAACAATTTGAAGCATATAAATAGCAAATAGTGTGGTTATAACTTCACTGTTAACTTCACTATTTGCGTATAAGTATAACTCACGCGTGTTTGATAAGCTGCTTTATAACGAGCAAGTGTTGTAAAATATTTTACGAAATTACCTTGAGTATGTCCCTGGAGAAGTCTTCCCTCCCCGCGACTCTGACCTCGAACCTCACCCCTCTGTCCTCCACCCCGCCCCCCGACTTCACCTGCCGACGTCAATAATATTACGTTATGCTTGCCGTTGCCAGGCAGAGTACAATAGGACCACTCCAAGTCTCCCCGGGGATGTCGTAGAAGGCGACTTAGGGAACACAAGCTGAACAAAGCTTATAAACGTCAGTGAGACCTCTCCAACCGTCTGGCCAGCGTGGAGAGTGTAGGCCAAATCTGACTGCTCTGGATAATATATGGCTCTGGCAGTGCAGAGGGTCGTACTCCTCTCTGGCAGTGCAGAAAGGGTCGTGCTCCTCTCTGGCTGATCTGGCTAATATATGGCTCTGGCAGTGCAGAGGGTCGTGCTCCTCTCTGGCTGCTCTGGCTAATATATGGCTTTGGCAGTGCAGAGGGTCGTGTTCCTCCTTGGCTGCTCTGGCTAATATATGGCTCTGGCAGTGCAGAGGGTCGTGTTCCTCTCTGGCTGCTCTGGCTAATATATGGCTCTGGCAGTGCAGAGGGTCGTGTTCCTCCTTGGCTGCTCTGGCTAATATATGGCTCTGGCAGTGCAGAGGGTCGTGTTCCTCTCTGGCTGCTCTGGCTAATATATGGCTCTGGCAGTGCAGAGGGTCGTGCTCCTGCCGTGGAGACTAAGAAAGACCTGATAGTAATGATGATGATGAATGCGTATCATTCGCCACAGCCTCTGATCAAATTAACAATGAAGTGACATTAGGTACCAACAAAGTCACAAAAGTTTTTAGAGTAAAGGGGGGGATGGGAGGGGAAAGGGGGGCATGGGAGGGGGAAGGGGGGGAAATGGGAAGGAGGAAGGGGAAGCTGTAGCACTGACCTCGTTGGTGCGGTGTCCACACGCGTCGCACGTGGTGGCCATGATCACCACTTCTTTGAAGTGGGGGATGTCTGGAAAAGACAAGTTTTACTTGAAAACAAGACTTGAAATACCGGTATTTATGGGAACCGGTATCTAAGATTGTGCAATGACAACAAAAATGTATAATGCCCTCCCAGACCTGCTGGGAGCAGACGAATAGGATTACATTTTTAATAAAAGATTAAAAGCACTGCTTGTGGATAAAAATTATTACACATTGGACGAATATTTCAATAAAGAATTGACAAAATATAAAATAAATGCTAATGACATTTAAAAATTGACAGTTAAGTTAATAAAAACAACAATTTAATTGACATAGCTATAGATTATGACATTATTTTTATTATATTGTTTGACTACCTTGGACAACTTAAAATTCCGACTTAGCATATGTAATTAATTATTTTCGAATGCATATTAACAAAATAGGTTCTTTTATTTACGATTTATCTTATACATTCTGTGTACTAAGTATCGGGAATTTGTCAATAAAACAAAAAATACAAATTATTCATCTAAATTTATTTTATCGCCTTCAAAGTAGGCCCCATCGCTTGCAATACAACATCTCCAACGCTTCACCCAGTCTTCCATACATTTTTCATAGGCTATTTGCGGTATGGCCTTTAGCTCATTCAGCGAATTTTCTTTTATGGCTTCTATCGACTCAAAACGTTTTCCTCGAAGTGGTAATTTTAAATTGGGAAATAAAAAAAAGTCAGACGGAGCCATATCAGGTGAATACGGTGCTTGGTCGAGAACTTTTGTTGAATTTTTTGCTAAAAACTCTTTCACTATAATGGCTGTGTGTGATGGTGCATTATCATGGTGCAGCCTCCATGGGTTGTGTTGCCACAAATCGGATACTCTCACGCAAACGCTTCATGACGCCTAAATAATATTCTTTATTCACTGTTTCTCCCTCAGGAAGGAATTCGGAGTGAACCACACCACGACGGTAGTCAAAAAAAACTGTCAGCATCACCTTGATTTTGGAGCGACTTAGCCGCGGTTTTTTGGGTTTCGGCTCGTTTTCGAGACGCCATTCTGAAGACTGTTGGCTTGTTTGCATGTCGTACTCATAAACCCATGTCTCGTCGCCAGTTATTGTACGTTTCATAAAGGTCGGATCCGTAGAAGCTCGGGAAACCATGTCTTCAGCGACATGCTTTCGCTGCGCTTTTTGAACGAAATTGAGCTCTTTCGGAACTAGTCGAGCGGCGACGCGTTTCATGCCTAAAATGTCAATGAGAATGTTGTGGACGGACTTAAAAGATATGTTTACCTCACTAGCCAACTCTCTCAGACTCATACGTCGATTTTCGAGCACTAGCTTCTTGATTCTGTCGATGTTTTCTTTGGTCGTAGCGGTTGAAGGTCTACCAGAACGAGGCAAGTCTACTACTACTTCTCGGCCTTCTTTAAAAGCCTTATACCATTCATAAGCCCTTGTTTTCGATATACACGATTCGCCGTAGGTATTTCGCAACATTTTTAGTGATTCACCACATGAAATATCATTCGAAACACAAAATTTAAGGTGGTACTGGAGGCGCGGGCGAACTCCACAGCGAGTTGCCTACCGACGCGCTTCGTCGTGTTGCTATTTCGTCGAGAAAGAGAAGGGGCGAAACAGCATGGAAGACCGATAATACGGTGCGCTAAATGGCGATAGTAGCTTCTTGCAGTAGTCAACCCTCGCGCGTCGCTCGCTGAGTCTATTTTAGTCGGCCGTTTGTCCTAAGTAGTCTAAGGATAAAATTGACTTGCAATGGATATCTGTAGGTGTCTAAACGAAAAGGAGCTGCGTTTTGACGCGAGCTAAATTAAACCATATTGTTAACCACTGTGAGTAGATATTTCTTTGAAAACGTTTGCGGAGAGAGACTTCTGTACTACTGGTATTTATTCTGTGGTTGGACGGTGGAAACGGGATTCCATCGTCCAAACGGACAGCCCTCCGGAGTGGAAGGCAAGCGCGTGTCGTGTAAGCGCGCCTGTCCTTGTCAGGCCGAGAGACCGAGGTGGGAACAACTTTTTATCCGATAAACTTCACAAGTTGGAGGTGAGGCGCGAAGTTCACACCTCACAGGGCCACTAGTTCAACTATGATGTAACTTCGCTGTTGTGGTTGTAGTTCCTCGAAGTGGCGTGGAGGTGATTTTGTGTATGTAGGGGGGGGGGGGGGTTAAAACCATATTATACGGTCATACTTGTCAGCTTCATATTGGTGTCGGCGGGCGCGTTGCAGTCGGGGCAGTTGGTGCGGAAGCAGAGCACCTCGTCCTTGGCCAGCTGGTCGTAGGAGCCGATCGAGGGATCCGCCGGGGAGAGCAGCTCCGACTGCTGGGGCTCGTCGGACACCTGACCAGCCAACATATTGCTTTTCATTACAATTTACGGATGCATACCTATACATTTATTCATCATCAGGTCTTTTTTAGTCTCCACTGCAGGAGCACGACCCTCTCTGTTACTACCAGAGACATATATTAGCCAGAGCAGTCAGAGGATTTGGCCTACACTCTCCACGCTGGCCAGACGGGTTGGAGAGGTCTCACTGATGTTTATAAGCTTGTTCAGCTTGTGTTTCCAATCGCCTTCTACGACATCCACGGGAAGACTTGGAGTGGTCCTATTCTACTCTGCTGGGGACCACACAGGAGAAGCATACCTTGGGAAAAGTTTTTTTCAGTGTGTTTAGAATATTGCAGGCTTGAATTTATCAGGTAGATTATCCGAAAAGGAAGAAATGTGCTTCGGAAGGCACGTAAAGCTGTGGCTGTGGGTCTCCAACGCCATCTAGCGTTTGTTTAAACCTATCCTAGGATTGGTTCTGGTGTACCCTTTGTGTTGCGGAGGTCAGCCGGCAGTGGCTCTGTGTAAACCAGTACCCTCGTCTCATCCCCTAGGGAGGGAGCGGACCCCGGGCTCTGCAGCAACACCGCTGAGGATGCAACCGGGAATACGGGAGGATTGATGATGATGTGGTAGACAGATCCTGGGTCCTTTAGACTCAAAGGCCACGTTTAGAGTAATAGCAGGCCTGTGACTCCCCGTTTAGGTATCGAAAATGTACCTACATTATTACTATGCGCGCAGGCGGCCCCTCGGGGTGGTGAATTCAGTTATACGAATCGTTTGTCCTGAGTCATAAGGATGAAATTGGCTTGCAATGGATGTCTAGGTATCTAAACAAAAAGGTGCTGAGTTCTGACGTGAGCTAAATTAAACCGTATTACTAAGAACATTTAGTAGATATTTCTTTAAATTTCTTTCCTGAGTGAGATGTCTGTACAAAGTATTAGTAGGTATATATTCTGTGGTAATAGTAGGCATGAAGGTGGAACCAGAATGCCAGCCGCATTGCCTATTGATATTATTCAGATTCTCGATCTATCGGCTCTGCTTCAACGATTTACGAAGGGAAGAGAAGTAGCTGGTAAATTCTACGTTTTTTCTTTCTATCCAGACCAGCATTACAGTTCAGAAAAGAAAAAGGTAATCAGATACGAATAAGGGAATTGATCATTTTTGTTGAGGCGGGTTTAACACACTAGATGGGTGAGAAAAAAAAATATTACGAAGTAGGTTTATAAAAGCTTAAAAATACAAAGCTATTTGTTCAAGTTCTCTGAATAGACAAGAAGTCCCAGCCTACCTCGTCTCGAGAGAAGACGCCAAGCGCATGGTCCTGTTCCTTGGTCCTCCTGAAGTCCGCGCGCTCGCAGCGCGGGTCTTTGCGCGGCACCTCGGGGTTCTCTACAAAGCAGTTGCCTGAAACCATAGAAATTATTAAGAGTATTTCATACAGAACGGAATCTCCTAAGGCCCCTTGCAGCCCCTGAAACCAAACACGATTTTAGGTTTCCTAACATTATCATTTCGTCAGTAGACGCCTAGGACTCCACATTTAAGTGGTGAGGTTTTAAACTAACCCCACTTCACCTATAATTACGTTTATTTTTTGGTTTTCAGATTAGAAATCTCGCGTTGAACGAAAACAATAAATACACGTAATATCTCATTACCGAACCCCCTCCCCCATATCCCCTTCGAGCTTCATATGATTAATGGCCGATCCCTGCATGGTGCCGGGTTAGAATAGTACTACTCCATCTCTTCGTGTGGATGTCGTAAAAGGCGACTAAAGGACTAAGCACTAACATCTCAAGGAGGGTTAACGTCAGGCGGCGGTTGCGACCTGCACCTTCTGCGATTTGCATTAGTGCACATTTTACGACTTGCACATTTGGCTATGGATCCCTCATATTTTCTAGACATATGCAATTTCTTTAAAGTAACAAATTTTTAGCGAAATCTGACATGTCGTTTTAAAATAAAACGTAGACTACGTTTGTATGGGAAAGTCTAGGGTAAGGGGATTCTCAAGTCCGCCATTTACATGTATTATAGTAAAGTTAAATAAACAAATATGTAGTGTCTCACCGCTGATGTCTTCCAGCTCGAGAGTCCAGCTCTGGTCCAGGCTTGTCAGCCCCTGCAGCCGCTCCAGGAAGCTGTCGATCTGCGCGGCCGCCTCGGGGTGCTGCTCCCTGCGCCGCGCCTGCTCCTGCGACAGCCCCGACACCACGCGCGACAGGATGCCCTCCACTGTCGTCACTTCTGCAAATTTCACATGCCGTACAGTACTTTTCAAGTACTGCCTACTTTAATGTACCTACTTTTTCAACACATTTGCTCGTAAAGTGGATCTAATTTCACGGGTTTTAGATATATAAAGCAGCTCATAAAACACGCGTGTTATGAACGCAAATAGTGCAGTTATATTCTATAACCGCACTATGTGCTATTTATATGCTCCAAATTTTTGTTTTTTTTTTTCAACTTTCGAACTAGCCTGGGAAAGCAACAGTGTGCATCACAGTGCAATGGTCGAATTATTTGAAATCAAAAAAATCAGTATATTATGTATTTTTCCTTGCAAGTGTGTTGAAAAACGTCGTACGGTATACGTGCGTATATTGGTTACACACTCGGCTCTATTACGCCCTCGCCTTCGGCTCAGGCTGAAATTCCGCCTCGTGTTATAATTATACCCACCATAACGCACTTATGTCGTAACGTACTATTGACGAGATAATTTTTTAGGCTTGATTATGCTTAGATGTCGGGGTCACATAAGGCTCAAGGTCGCTCAACGCGCTATGGAGAGAACTATGCTAGGTGTTTCTCTACGTGATCGAATCAGAAATGAGGAGACTCGTAGAAGAACTAAGGTCACAGACATAGCCCAGCGGATTAGCTCATTGAAGCGGCAGTGGGTGAGGCACATAGCGCTAAGAACCGATGGCCGTTGGGACAGAAAGGTTCTTGAATGGCGGCCCCTGTTAGGTGGTTGGACAACATGAGCAAGGTTGCAGGAAAACGCTGGATGCAGACCGTTTCCGATCGGTGCTTTTGGAAATTCTTGGGGGAGGCCTATGTCCAGCTGTGGACTTCCTGTGGCTGATATGATGATGATGAGTACTGTCGTAAACAAGAGACGTAGAAAGTTCGCGAGTAGGAGTCCAATTAAATACGCCAGATCGGTGCAAGCAAAACTAGGTACTATGTCATACGGTACAAAGTTGAGATTTTTTTGTAAAGCTTCTTCACTCATACGCATTTGGTCATCGAAACAGATTCGTCAACTATTGAGAATTTTCGAGGATCCATACCAGTGCATATAAAAAGGGAACCGAGTCAGTGCCAGGCCAGTTCTAAGTGAGCTTTCATTGAGATAACATCCAAGTGAGTTAACAAGTAATATCGGTGAGTAACATAAAAGACTTAAGCGACGAATTTGGGACTACGTACGTATAGTTCGCTGGCTAGTAAAGTAAAACCGGTCAAGTGCCAGGTGCCAGTCCGACTCGTACATGAAGGTTTCCGTACCTCCGTACAATTTTTTAAAATTATCTTATTTTTAGTATTTGTTGTTTTAGCGGCCACAGTAATACATAATCGGTGAAAATTTCCTCTCTATTGCGGTTAAAGAGATAGAGCCCTTTGGGTATGGAACACTAAAGAACTACCGACCTCCTTTCTGACTCTGTGCTGGGATCTCGAAGTCCAGTTCGGGTATTTTCACGCAGGTGTAGTCACTCTTGACCACCTGCCGGTTCAGGTCACACTGCTGTTCCACACGGAGTTTCCATCTGGATCACAAATGATGTTGTGTTTTGAAATTAAAAATATTCCCACAGGGTAGGCAGAGACTATGGACCTCCACTTGCTACGATCCTGACAGACCTCTTTCGCCTCATCTACACTCATCAACCTCTTCATACATGCCCTTCGGTTACGGATACTTCTTACCGCTCCTTTTTTTAAAGAAATATAGATTCAATAGTATTACAATGTTTGTTGACTAGCCAATATATTTATGTCATTTCCCATTCTGGTCTAGATAAACGAAAATTGAATGGACCCGTAAATACCTAAAACTTTTGGACACATTATTGGAACCAGAAAACAATTTTCTCGTCTCTTAATGTTTTTTTAATATGTTACTAAATGGCGTTTTTGACTGCCGCCGTGGTTTTATTTATTTTATTTATTTAAAAAACTTTATTGTTCCACAATAAAAAAAAATGGTACAATTGGCGGACTTAACGCTAAAAGCGTTCTCTTCTAAGTGGTTCAGTGGTCAAGGCGTTTGCCTTGTGATCCGGAGGTTGTGAGTTCAATTCCCACTGGGAAGCATACTTTGTGAAAAGTTGTTTCCAGTCTGGTTAGGGTATTGCAGGCTTGAATCACCTGATTATCTGAAAACAAAGATGATTCCATGCTTCGGAAGGCACGTAAAACTGTTGGTCCTGAACGCCATCTAGCGTTTGTAGTGTACCTATCCCTAGAATTGGTTCTGGTCTACCCTTCGGGTTGCGGAGGTCAGACGGCAGTCGCTCTGTGTACAACCAGTAACCTCGTCAAGCCCCCTAAGGTAGGTAGCGGACCCCGGGCTCTGCAGCAATACCCCTGACGATGCAACCGGGAATACGTTAGGATGATGATGACTAAATGGCGTTTTTTAAGGTGAATGGTGAAGAGACAAGTGACTTTGGGTGTCTGTTTTATTTATATTATATACAGGGTCTAACAAAATATACTGAAACTATTTTAAGGGCGGATTCAGTCCATGATATTGAACAACTTTCCCCAAGGAACATATACAAAAATATGAAAAATATTTTTTGACCTCCCATACAAGTTGACCGATCAGCTGATCCGAGTTTGTAGGGAAAGCCAAAAATTATTTTTCATGTTTCGACATATGTTCCCACAAATCCCACATACACAAATGTAATAAGTACAACAGGCGGACTTAAGTAGCTACTTATATTACACCAGACTACTTATCGGATGCGATTTGATGTACCATGCGTGTTTTGAAAGATTACGTTCAGATTGTCCATTACAAGACAGGCAATGCATAACAAATCGCATACGATAAGCAGTCTGGTGCACTAGCTACTTTAATGCTAAAAGCATTATCTTATGCCTCTGCTCCATCTGCGTCTTTACGCGTTAATTAGCGCGTTAATCAAGACGCTACGTAGATGTAGCCAATGTTTTAACGTGTTAACGTACTAGTGTCATTACTAATGACATTAAACGCTAAGCAATAGCTCGGGTGTCGGTTTTTTGGACGCATCAAAGGGTTTTACTGCGCAGTGTAACGCGCTAGAGGATGTTGGCTACATTAACGCCGGCTCATTACGCACGACGCATGCGTAGAGGAACGACGTATTTGCTTTCTTTTGGCGCGAACGAAATACGACAATGGAGTGGTCCAATAAAAGCGTCGGAGTTTTTGGAATTGCTTCAATGTGAACCATGTCCTTGGAATCCAAAACTGCAGTCACATTAAAAACGCTCGGCAGTTAATGATGCATGGCGTCGTATCATGCAGTCTTTATCCTTTCCAACGACATTGGAAGAATTAAAAAAGTTACCGTATACATTTAAATAAATACAAAAAATCTTTAAAATCAGGCGCAGGTAAAAATGACGTCTATACAACAAATTGGTTTGCAATAAAACAATAAACAATAATTTAAAACACTCATTTTTGCCACTAGTGCAGCTGCTGCAACGTCCATTTTGTAGTTTCACCCTCCACTTGTAAGATAACGCGTTAACTAGTGAGAAATAACTTTTTGCGGCGTTAATGCCTAATGTAGCCAACGCGCACTTTTAATGCAATAAGCGACGCGCAGTTTGGCATTAAGTCACCGTTAAACACTAACGCAGGTGGAGCAGTAGCATTACAGTCAAACCTCTGGGTTGATTCGAGAGCTTATGTGGGTGTAAAACATAATAAAACAAATCTGTTATGTTACTATTTATATTATCTTTGGTAGTAGTATGTCAATAGGTGAAACAGCTAGCAATGAGGGATTTTCCAAGTCACGTTTCTTAAAAATCAGATAGATGGCGCTGTGCAACGCTAGCAGTATGATTATGATCCTTAGCCTGGACAAAGGGTAACAAAGTAAAAAAAAATATCACTGACATTTCTTTTTTCTTATGCTATCTATGGTTTTTCTTGTTTTGCTGTTCTATCGATAGTTTCTGTTGTTTAATTGTGCGTGATAATCTTTTATTTCTATTGACTTTGGACCTCTTTTTTTGGACTCTGATTACCGCTTTATATGAAGACCTGGCTACTATATTTGCATTCCGATTCTACTGCACTCTGACGACTTGGCTGCAATATTTGGTTGCAGCGTTGCACAGCGCCATCTATGTGATTTTTAAGGAACGTGGCTTGAAAAGTCCCTCATCGGTCACTAATGTAACAACCTTGTACACCTCCATCACATTGAAACTGGAATTTGTGACTTGAGAACATAGGCTTTATCTACTCAGTAAGCAATAGAGATGGGATTTGTACATATGCCCTCTCTGTACTACCAGAGCCATATTTAGCCAGAGCAGTCAGAGATTTGGCCTACACTTTCCACGCTAGCCTGATGGTTGGAGAGGTCTCACTGATGTGGTCCTATTCTATTCTGCTGGGAATTACCGGAATTACCTATTCTACTCTGCTGGGAATTATTACTGCTACCGGAAACCACACAGCTATGTATATATGTATATATATATATATACATAGCATTTAGTAAAATACCTATTAATATTAAACCTGACTCACATGCATGGGAAGCTGTAAGTGCATGGATTATTTTTAAACAATAGAGAACTAAGTAACTCACCGGACCCCCATCTCTGCGAAGGCCCCTCCAGGCTGTATCTCGTTATTCTCAAATCCACACTCCTCACAGGAGAATGACATGATGACCACATTCTTGTAGTACGGTATTCTGGTCAGCAGCAGTCGAGTTATACCCTGAAATTATAGCAATCATTATTCCTATTACTTCTTTTTTCTTTTTTTTAAATTACTTTTTACTTTTTTAGATGCCGCTACATTCTTGAAGATTGTCAGTCAGCTCTTTAGATATTGATTTGTTCATGGCAAGCCTGAACAGTTGTTCTACTGTTTTGATACTAGTCTATTGTCTAATGTTCTAGCCAAGACATTTTGTGACTTCCCACCTTGCGCTTTCTGGAAATTTTACCCATCATTATTGTCTGGAGTAGATGATATTGTGGGTTTCTTACTTAACATTTTAATGGTTACTTAAGCTCTACTTTTTTGTCCACATGCTCCAGAACTTCGTCATTAGTTATGTGATCCATCCAGCTTATGCATTTTTTTTATTAAATAAAAAAAGTGTCTTCAATAAATATATGAACTGTGAAAAGACTTTATGGACTCTCAGCACTGTGTGAAATAGACATATCAGCACTGAGCTGCTCGTCTATAATATATCAAATAAAATAAATAAATATAAATATATCCCGGACCAATCACACAGATAGAGCTAGCCCCAAAGTAAGATTAAACTTGTATTATGGGGTACGAACTTAACGATTCTATATTTTATGACAAATACATATATGTATAGATAAACATCCATTCTGTTGCATTTTTTGTCATATTGTTATTTTATCATCTTTTCTATAAGTATAAATATATAAATATATTTTCTTTTGACGACCTCCGTGGCGTAATGGTTAACACGCTAGACCGCTAATCCGGAGGTTCTGGGTTCGATCCCCAGCCAGGGCAAGTCGGAAAATGGCCTTTTTCAAATTGTCCTGGGTCTTGGGTGTTTATCTATATATGTATTTATTATAAAATATAGTATTGTTAAGTTATTATCCCATAACACAAGTTTAAAAAATCTTACTTTGGGGCTAGCTTAATCAGTGTGATTTGTCCATATATATGTATATGTATGTATGTATGTATGTATAAGTAATTTATGTGTATTGTGTGTATCTTTTTGGTACCAATTAAATGATTTATCTATCTATGCTTAGCATTCTACTGTGAGACTATGCAGCCTGCAGGGCTTGTTACCAATACCAAATTCACACTAAAAATTACGTTAAATAATTTTATTTTAGTGGCAACGTTATAAGGGGTATCGATAATACAGTTTTAAACGTTATCAATTAACAATATAAGAAACGATACTTTTTTTCAATACTTGTCAAATATAATATAAATAGCTCTAGTAGCCTACTAGACAAACTCTCATCAATTTATTCTGTCAAATATCGAAAAGAAATACAGTGTTAACAATACATCACTTCCAGCTGATGTAAGGATGGCACCTTCACTGGATTCATTTAAAACTAGATTATCGAAGTCTTCTCTGGTTACGTCATGCTTGGACTGAATTAAGAACTTATCTTTAATATTTATTAAATATATACCTATGTATGTAAGATATATACTTTATGTATAGTTTGTTTATGTGTATTGCTATATGTATTTATGTAAGTATGTTCGTATATATTTATGTGTGTAGATAAGTAATTTATACGTACCGGCTTCTACCTTATATATAACAGAGTAAATATCCTCCCAATCTATCGCAGGTTGACTGGAAGAGATCCCTACATGGGATAAGTCCGCCTTTGTATATTTGCTCTTTCGTATTATGTTGTCTTTTATACTTAAATTTTTGGTACAATAAAGTTATTACAAACAAACAAACAAACCTTTTACGGTTAATATCATTGGTAACGTTATCTGATTATCAGTAAATAGTGGGAAAAATACCGTTACCCAGCATAACGTTACCTTTGCTGATAACGTTAATGCCGTTTGACAGAATTAACATTACCAGATTTTTAACAGTATTCCAAGCCCTGGCAACCTATGATTATTTTGAATCCATTTTTATCCACATTTTCGCCCATTTCGGAGTTTGGGTCTTGAGGCCCCGGGCAGATAGAACCCAAAGCTGCTAGACCCATACTCCACTCTTAGTGTGATGATGGGCCAAAGGGTGGATAAAAACCATAAGGCTCTGTCAAACCCATTACATATAAAGACGTGGTAATGTATAAGTATATAGTATCATCATTTCTACCGCAGGAAGGCCACTGGTGGATAGGCTCGGTCAAGAATTTGTAAAAAAAACAAAATATTCTTGAATTATTACTGTCATGACACGAGTCTATTAAAACCTTATTTAGCCGCAGTTTTATGCAGACAGCGTTAAAAAGCAGTAGTTGAGCTAGTTTAGAGGTATAAACCTTGAAATTAAGTAATATGGTAGAAATATCATCTGTTATCCTGAGAGGTTATCCACCGAAACTCTATAGGAAAACCCCATAAAACCTATTTTAATCAACGAATTACTACTAACAACATTGCAACGACACTACATAATTATTTTTCAGCCTAAAATATGCCATTTACGCGTAGATAGAGGCGAAACATATGAAAAACATGGTTTTCCAGAAACGTCCAGATTTTACTTACATTTGCGTGGCAATTCATACAGAGGGACTCGATTTCTGTGACCTCCGGGTCGGGGTCGTCAGCAGAGAGGTCCCTGAAGATAGGCTTCTGTTCCGCAGCGCACATTTTTTATTAATTTCGCTAAATTTTCACCTCAATAAAACAAAAACACCTCCGCAACCGCACTTTTTTCTTCAAATAATGATGACAGTCAGTGACATTGACATAACAAATAACATTGGCATTCCAAAATTTCAACTTTTGTTTTTTTCATGTTCTTTTGCCAGCTTTGTATAATGGTGTTTTTACCACATTCTGTTTTTCTAGTTCAGACAGCCCAAGGTTGGTTCCGAAAATCCACTTAATTTCAACTATGCCATGGTCGTAAAAAAATTACTTTGGATAAATGCAAAAATATGATGTAATTATCTAATGAATCTCCAATCACCAAGTCATTTTCTTGATGTACCATTAAATAAAACGATTTATTTGTATTTAGAAAAAAAAACAGCGAAAACACGCGTCCATCGTCATCACCATTAGCGTAATTTTTGAAGACTCACCAATATCGATATTAATTCATAAAATAATAAGAATGTATACCCGTGTTTCTACATTTATTTTATTTTTTTATTACCATTTTCACATCGTCACATCGTCATCTCACCTTGTCGAGGGGCGAGAGCGGGTGAACACTCACGCAGTGACGTGTGCACGGCGGCCCAAGAACGGGGGAGAGGTGCGGGGACGGGGAACGGGGACGCATATTTACTTTACTTAGGAGATTCCGTTCTGTATGTAATACGCTTACTGTCTTTTGTGACTTTGCCACACTTGACAGCGTCGTCTTTGATTATTATAAACAGTGAAAAAAGTCCTATAGTGTAGTATGTACCTAACATATCTAGGAGCTTGGCGTTGGCCGTATATGGTGGGGCCTCGTCGTGCGACGTAGTAATAACAAGTATTACCTGGGTACTTACTAAACAATTTCTTACTATGTGGCCATTTGGTCTTTTCTTTGACTTTATCTACCACCTAAATTCCTAAAAAATAAATTCATAATGTTCCCTAGCGATGTCTCCTTCGTCATCATCATATCAGCCGCAGTCATATAGATATAGGGAGGGAGGATTGGGGGAGGCCCCAAGGATATGTTTTCCTCTAATTTAAGTCAATGGTGGGTGGTTTGTGGTGAGTACCTATTTTTTTGTGTTAGTGGCCAACATTAATGACAGATTATACGTATGGACGAGTCAGCAAGCTAAGTATACATTTTCCTTTTGAAGTGACTATCTAATCCATGACGTCATAATCATGAAGCCAAAAGATGCTTTTACCAAAACATAAAAGAGGAATTGAAGGCCACTACTATTTCAACTTATTTAATCTGTAATAACAATTTTAAAACCGACTTTAAATGTAATTAAATAAGGCTGAAAATACAGTGGACCACATTATCTCATAGTGAAAGCAATTAAAACTTTAGTATTGAAGAGATAGTGTCGTTTTTGCATTGTATAGAGGTAAAATAACTTGTAGCGTAGCCCCATTTCGAATAGTGATGTCACCCGCCCGACCTTCGTCAATATTACGTCATGCCGATATTTTCGTAAAGATCTTGGCCTCTGAGTATAACCTGAATGAATTCGAGAGGTCCATAGGTAGAGCACGATGTTACCAGAAAAAATAATATGAAGGGACGATATGGGAAACATTGTACCTGCCTTTCTATATTCTTTAGGTAATTGACGCAAAAACACGAAAACTCAGTTATATTTTTAAGATCACCGTACCTGAATTTTCCGCGGCGGGATGTAGGTTTGCATTTTTGCCAAAAGTGGCCGTTTTTCGCAAAAATGCAAACTAAAGCTTAATGTTCTCACTTTAAACTTTAAACAGTGGCTCATAAAATAGTTTGAAGAGTTATCTAGGTTTTGCTAGCTTAAAATTTTAAATGATATCTCTCCTTACAAATAATTTATTTCAAATAGAGGCAGCACTGGACTCCGTGTTTCGTCTTAAAGGAACTTTCTCTTATCAGAAAAAACTTTTATCGATTTTCTTATCTTAGGTCAGCAGCTTAGTTTAGTTTTTCTCCTCGACTGTTCTCCAAGTTCTCCACTCCAAGCTTAGTGCAGTAATCAGTAATTAGCACAGGTAATCAGTCATTTATTCACCATAAATGTGAGTGTATATGTCGCAGTTGGATGGTATAAACCGCTAATTCACTAAACCTCAAGCTGTTTGGCATTACAGCTGGGTTTTGTACACAATCAACTGGGACATATATGTATACAATGGTCTTATATGTATACCTACTAACTAATATAATAAAGAGGAAAGATTTGTATGTTTGTTTGCATTGAATAGGCTCCGAAACTACTAAACCGATTAAAAAAATTCTTTCACCATTGGAAAGCTACACTATCCCCGAGTGACATATGACTATGTGTGTGTGTACCACGGGTGAAGCCGGGGTGGACTGCTAGTATACTAATATTTCCTATCATATTTTGCCGACAACTCAGCGTGTTAATATTTAATTTCATTAGCCTATTTATCTCTTTATAATTTGATATGTCCTATGAAATTTACAATTCACTTGTGATAATACGCATGTCGAGTCATCTAAGCCTAAAAGAATTTTGAGCAACCTATTCTTTCGATAATTTAAAAAGGGAACAAATTTTTTGAGCTGTTATTTAAATATTCGAGATGTTATTATGATATTATGATATATTATTATAGGACCGATGACTATCTTAAAGACAAAAAGGTCTGGCTTGAGCTTGGCGCGGGTCCCTCTTAAAGGTTTGTATACTTAGACATGTCATAATTTAGGTACATTGGTACATACTAAATTTACAAATTTACATTATTTTAAATTTCGTAATTCTTATAATTCAATTTAATTATGACATAATAAACAATGTAATCTCTGTCCATCTATATAACTAATTTTAAGTTTTTAGTTTGTTAGTTGACGTCTTTGGAGAAAACGTGCAGTGCAGTTTGTTGCCGCTTCTTCTGCACTTGCGCCTAGGAAGCGGCGTAAACTTAGCTTTAAGTAACGATTTGACGTCAACATTTGTGCAAAACAAAACAAAGTGACTATTATTAAGAGATATTATAAATATCCTATGATAATAAAGATATTTTGAATTGAATTGAATTGATCAGTTGGAAAACATATTGAGCAGTTATTTAATTTAATGGCGGTTGATTAATTATTGCGACAGTAAAACATGAACAGTAATAAAAAATCAATTAGTCGGTACTTTATATTGGTATTTTATATTGCCATACAACGTGGCAATGCTGCCAGCCTTCTGGGCACATTACCACGGGGCAGCGATTTGCCTGGTCTTTTTTATTTATAAGTTAAGTAGTTTTAATTAAATAGTTAGTTTTTTCTTATTTTTTTAAATTCAATTGGTAATCTTCTTTCTGAATAAATAATTAGTCGATTATTTTATCATATTACTAGTTCTATTCATTTTATTAGGTTAGGGAAAACCTATAGGTTAGGTTAGGTTAGAACTGCGACCAACACACGCACGAGCCGAGCGAGCGTAGCGAGCGTGCCACGGTAGCGGCCGCCGAGTGCTAGGTCGGTTTTATCCATTTTACTAGGTTAGGGAAAACCTATAGAACCGCTCGTTCATTATTTTTTACCGCCCATTTAATTATTTTCCTGCTCAATTATATATTCACTATTCCAGTTCATTATTTTTTATAACTTATTTTTGTTTACTTTACTGCTTAGTTTTAACTGCTGAACTAGTTATTAAACATGCCATTTTATAATTTTTAACTTACCAAAACTGCTATTTACAATTTCCTCTTTAAATCAGTGCCATTTAAAAATAAGATGATGAACAAATATCACTAAACTATTTGGCAATTAGTATGTTATGTAGTCTTCTTGGGCAATTTAAACATATCCACTGGCAAGAATACTTTATGTTGGCACTTTTCAATTTAGCCGGATAATATCAATATGATTCCCGCCGCTGATGTTCGATTTAAATCGTACATTGAAAATAGTCAAAGCGAGACCGCGGGAACAGATACCGGCATTTTAGTATTAAAATAATAATAAATAAATAATTCAAGTTTAGTGAGATATTTTTAAGGATTTTAATTTAAGGTGAGTTGATTTTATTCAATAGTAGGTAATAGTTTAATACAAATTAAAAGACTCAATCTTACAAGCATAAGTAAATGAATATTTTTTACTGAAGTACCTAAGTATTTAATTATAGAAAGTGGATCTAGTACTCAAATATAGCAATTTTCTAACGCCGAAAACATTGTTTAGTTTTTTATATGTTAGTACTATTCGTGGAAAATGTGAAGCTGGCCGGTTCGATGTAGTTTCCACATCCTCGTGTTTACGAAGTAGGTCTAGGTTAAGGCCGTACTTGAATTTTCCGGGGTCCAGTGCTGCCCCCATTTAAAATAAATAATTTCAAAGAAAACGGAGACATTATTTAAAATTTTGCAACTACCAAGTCCTAGATAACCCTTCAAAGTATTTTATGAACTACTGTTTACAGTTTAAAGTGAGAACGTTTAGCTTTACTACGCACATTTGCGAAAAACGGCCACTTTTAGCAAATGTGCGTAGTAAAGCTTAACGTTCTTATTATAAACTGTAAACAGTAGTTCATAAAATACTTTACAAGGTTATCTAGGATTTGGTAGTAGCAAAATTTTAAATAATGTCTCCGTTTTCTTTAAAATGATTTATTGACGTGACAACGTCTTAAATTAGGTTGCGGCTGGGAGTCACTTATGAAAAAGTGTAACGCTCGGTAACGTTACGATGAGTCACCGAACGAGAGAGAGGCCCGCCGAATGCCTTGCGTCTCTCTCCCACTCAACTATGATCGGTCTGCCGCGCGCGTTGTCACGTAAAATCTTCGCCCGTAAAACCGACTTTACAGGCAACCATTTTTTTTTTTTAAATGGGGGCAGCACTGGACCCCGGAAAATTTAGGTACGGCCTTAACTATTTCATGATGTCTTACTGAGATAGTGGCGGGTTATTTCAAAATGCATATAATTATAGCCCCCGAAAAAGTTTCTTATTGATTTAAGAGATTGAGGCCTATTTCAATTTTTTAATGTTTTACGAGCGATAGGTAAGTAAGCGTCTCATTTTCGAGATTGGCATAAATAAAATGCTTTGTTTAACCGACTTCAAAAAAGGAGGAGGTTATCAATTCTACTGTATGTTTGTTTTTTTTTATGTATGTTTGTTACGCGATATCTTCGCCAATTGTGAATCGATTTTGATGATTCTTTTTTTATTTGAAAGCCTTTACTAGCAAGTTGGTCAAATTTTAATTTGGTGAAGATATGATGAAGAACTTTGGAAATATGGAAGAAAGGCCTTAAAAAAAATTGAAGTCGGTTGTTTATTTTGTTAAAAATTTTATTATTGGACTATGACGAAATTGGCGAAAAGTTTCTTGATTTATTTAAATATAAAAAAAGAAGGTTTGCTATAGCTAGCAGAACTTTGCTATAGCGTTATTTATTGAAGGATTTCAATCTTTAAGAGGCACACTAAGGACTTCATTCTACACAAGATGTTGCAAACATATTCCAAAAGGCCTCCCTTTAGAGGAGGAGGGAATGGGGAGAAGTTTGCTGCTGTAGCTTTATATATGGACGGATTTCACTGAAATGGCTTTGCTAAGCCAGGGAAAAGTGTCGGTTATTGCATGGTTATAAGAGCTAGCGAGGTTTACTTTTCTCACAGAACCACTAGCGTAACCTATTCAGACAGAGTTTATGGCATTATCGTGATTCTGTTCCTGGCTATTGCCTTGTACTAATATGTATTTTGTGCTATTGCGACCTATACTATGTTTCCGGAAAACCAAAATGATAACAAATCTGTAATGTTGTGTACTAATAAAATGAAGTATGTTATATATTTTTATTAATTAACAAAGGTATACTAACAGTGTTACATACAGTATTATCAGATTATTACACAGACCAGAAGAATACTACTCCGATTATTATCACAGACCAAGTAGGTATATAGATTATAGGTACAGATCTGTGATTATTATTATTCAAGTATAGTAAATTTTATTTATAAATATGTTTTCAAAGCTCAGTTCTGGTCAAAGATATTCGAGTTATCGCCGAACATACAGAAACACAAACGCCGGATTGCCAAGTTATAAAAATTCGCTCGCGATTAAATAATTATTGTAAGTTATAAAGATTACAAAGTATTTGTATTTAGTATTATTTATTATGTGGTTAAACAAACAGTGTTGCTTGTGCACTACGACTTCAAGGCCATTTATTAATTTTATCTGTTGCTGTTACTAAGTATATGAAGTTCATACCATCCGTCCGGACTTTTAGACTCTTGTCCGGACCTTGCCCAGCTTTTTAATTTGTCCGGATTTTTTTTATAATTTTTTTAGTTTTAGTTTTCAGGGACAGCTTTTGTTAACCACACTCTACCATAGTCTGTACCCAATGATTTGTTTATTATCCATACCACTAGAACTGAGTAGGTAGGTAATGTTTGCATTTTGTGACTAAACAGTCCGGACTTTGTCAAAATGTCAGGCTTTTTGTCTGGATTTTTCAAATTCCTAAATACTAACATGATTCGTATTTCGCCCATTCCCTTGATCGGCTTTTATTGTTCTGCTCGGAGAGAGAAGCATACATAGTTAGTTAAGATCTTTATTGCACCAAAACATAATGATACAGAGTAATAGATTAAAGAAAACAGATGTCAAAAGGCGGCCTTATCGCAGCTGCAATCTCTTCCAGGCAACCGAGGTACTTGGAGATGTATACATACATAGGGAGTGGTCACCTTCACATCCCACAAAAAAACTTGTTCAGATAACAAAAGACAATGATTTTAGCTTACGTACCAACCAATGGAATGGGTGCAACTCCTTTCGTCATTTTATCTTGAGCTCCTCTGATGGCAACTGTCAGCTTAGCACATTGTGTAGTTTCCTGGGTCAAAAATAAATTATTTGGCACTTTTATCAGAATAAAAGTCACAAAATAATGTCACTTGTCATTGATCACATTCATTTTGAACGTGATTTTAGATTTATTTAGGCAGAAAAACGGATTTAAGAGCGCTATTTGACTCCAAAAAAACTATGACGTCACAGTCCGATAATTCATACAAATCTCATAGAAAATGGTTGTTTTGACGTTTAGAAAAAAGTACCTGATTTGACTTGTTTGAAACTAGCGGATTATTATACCTAATATAAAAGACTTGTACCTATACAGGGTGACTTTCTAAGCACTGTCCAAATTTTTGGAGCAAGTTCAGTCCATGATACTGAACTACTTTCTATAAAAAAGTTATTAAAAATCGATAAAACATTTTCGTCCTCCCATACAAATCAGCGCTCAGACAAACGGATTTTGTATGGGAGGACGAAAAATTTTGCCTGCCAGCCTGTATACCTACTATAACTTTGTATAAAAGTGCTTTTTAGGGTTCCGTACCCGAAGGGTGCAAACGAGACCCTTTTACTATTACATTTAGCTATAAGTTCTTTCTATATACTGTAATTGGTGAAAACCGTTGTATTTAGTTTTTACAATAAATAAATAAATAAATTACTCAGACTCCGCTGTCTGTTCGTCTATCCGTCTGTCACAGGGCTCTATCTTTTTTTTTTTTTTTTTTTTTTTATTAGAAATTTGAGTGCGTTTGATCTCTATCTAGCCTGATGGGAAGCTAAGATGAGGTCTAAGGTGTAACACGCAGACTCAAAAAATGCCTGTTCACTCTTGCCTAGAAAATCCCTAAATTATATGTATGGGGAAACATCGACGCAGGGAGGGAATTCCACACCTTAGCGGTTCGCACAATGAAGGAGGAGGCGAATCGAGAGGTACGATGAGGAGGAATATCGACCACAAATGGGTGGAATCCCTGTCCACGTCGTGTTGTCCGATGGTGGAATGGTGCAGGGGGAATTAAATTATGTAATTCCTGCGCACACTCCCCGAAGTGCAACCTGTAGAAGACACACAGACTTGCTACCAGTCGGCGATGTTCGAGGCTGTGGAGCCGTCCTGCCGTAAGCAACTCATCACCAACGAGTCTTCTGGCACGTCTGTCGATAGCTTCCAGGGCTTCGAGCTGATAGCGGGCAGATCCATCCCATAGGTGGGAGCAATACTCCATACATGAGCGGACTTGAGCTGTGTAAAGGCTCAACAGTTGGTCAGGGGTAAAATATCGTTGGACCTTGGAGAGGATGCCCAGTTTTTTAGAAGCCGTCTTAGCCCTGGACTCAATATAGCTACCGAAGTTAAGATTTGATGAGAGATCGATACCGAGAAGTTCGAGATGACGGGTGATAGGAACAGGCACACCCCGGAAAGTGGGAGCCAAGTTGAAAGGGCTCTTTTTAGCAGAGAAGAGACACGCCTGTGTCTTAGAGGCATTGAATCTCACAAGGTTGGCATCACCCCAATCGGAGACAGCTTGCAGAGTAAGATTGGTATGGAGCACCATTGCCTCTCTTAGTTCGTCTATTTCCGGTTTTTTTGCCCTTGCACTAGAAAAATATCTTTCCGTAACGGTGCTATCGTCTGCATACCCAAAAATACCGGGCTTTAGCAGATCGTTAATGTGAAGCAGAAATAGCGTTGCGGAAAGAACAGATCCCTGAGGTACTCCAGCATTAATTGCCAATAGGTCAGACGAGCAGCCGTCAAGAGTTACTCGAATAAACCGTTCCCTCAGGAAATCGGAAATCCAAGCACAAAGGGTGGGAGGGATACCGTAAGCGGAAAGCTTCACTATAAGAGCGTCATGCCATACCCTGTCAAATGCCTTTGAAATGTCAAGTGAGACAGCAAGTGCCTCACCGTATTTTTCAAGGGCTTCACCCCAAAGATGTGTAGCGTACACAAGAAGATCCCCAGTAGATCGGTTCTGGCGAAATCCGTATTGCCGGTCACTGAGGAGATCATTGTCCTCAAGGTACGCAAGTAAGCGCTTGTTAATAACACGCTCCATTACCTTACACAGAATGGAGGTGATTGCAATTGGGCGATAGTTTGAAGGGTCGGCACGTCTACCCTTCTTAGGTACGGGTTGAACATTGGCGAGCTTCCACATTTTTGGGACGATTCCGGACCGAAGAGATAGACGAAACAGGCGCGTCAGAACAGGAGACAACTCGGGTGCGCAATTCCTTAAGACAATAGCAGGAATACCGTCGGGACCACTGGCCTTATTCACATCTAAGTTGCGTAGAGTCTTGAGAACCTCCTTTTGATGAATGCGGACTTCAGGCATTTTACATCCACAAGGAGGTAACTGGGGCGGTGTTTGATTGCTAGCATCTAGACGTGAGTTTTCGGCAAACAGTGAAGCTAGTAAATTAGCTTTTTCTAAAGCCGTGTGTGCCAGTGTACCGTCAGGTTTCTGCAAAGGAGGAAGTGAGGAGCGGCAAAAGTTAGCTTCAACGCACTTAGCCAGAGACCAAAATGCTTTACTACCGGATGGGTACGAAGCAAGTTTGGCACCAACTCTGCCTATGTGGTCGAAGTGAGCCTTTCTATCTCTTAAACCGTAATAGCTAGACACTTGAAATTTTCACCGATGATGTATTACTGTGGCCGCTATAACAACAAATACTAAAAATAAAAAAAAGTTGAAAATTAAAGGGGGTCGTCATACAAAAAATTTGTTTTTTCAGCGTTTTTAACTAGATCTTTATAATGGCAATAACTAGATACTTGAAATTTTGACAGATTATGTATAACTATGATTGCTATAACAACAAACACTAAAAATAAGAAAAAGTTAAAAATTAAAGGGGGTCATCAATTCATACAAGAAACGTGTTTCTTCAGCGTTTTAAAACATTGTACGGTGGTACGGAACCCTTCATGTGCGAGTCCGACTCGCACTTGCCCGTATATTAAAGCATAGACAAGCTTGTGATATTTTTATTCTTTTACTCATTAATCCAAGTGTGACCCGAACCCAACATTGCTTACTATGCGTAAGCTAAGTATATTGTATACACCCGCAATCCAGGATCAGGCGAACTCTAAACTACATTGTTGAATGACCAAGCGGATCACAATTAGAGAAAAAAATATTGTATTGGTTATCAACGGAAGCAACGGTCCGCAAATAAAATATGTAAATATTACGAAAGCATGACATCATGACATCACGCACACTGGTGCCGCGGTAATATTGCTATTAAGAATCCACGATCGGTGAGCTTATTCACAAGGCGAGCCTAGGTGCGGCTATAAATATACAGTTTAGTCAAATTCCTATACAGGTGACTTTTTAAACAGTGTCCAAATTTTTGGAGCAAGTTCAGTCCTACTGAATTACTTTCTATAAAAAAAAGTTATTAAAAATAGATAAAAATGTTTCGTCCTTCCATACAAAATCCGTTTGGCTGAGCGCTGATTTGGATGAGAGGACGATGAATTTTTATCGATTTTTAATAACTTTTTTTATAGAAAGTAGTTCAATATCATGGACTGAACTTGCTCCAAAAATTTGGACTGTGTTTAAAAAGTCACCCTGTATAAGGAAAGTACATTGATTTCTTACAGCCGTGGATGGATTCGAGGTTATTCTGAGATACAAGCTTTGCTTAGTTCAGAACCAGTCTCTCTCAATCTACTGTGTCGTTTTTATCAATAAGTTTTGTAATGTAAGATTGTGGAGAAAAATAAAGGTATTTTTAATTTAAATTGAAATTTGAAAGTGATTACAAGCATACATACTACATCTATCTATACCTCCATCATTATAATAAAAATGTAAGTTGTAAAGTTTGTAGGGGGAGGGGGAGATATTCTAATGTTGTGTCAATTATTATGTGTAATCGGAAATTATTGTATAAAAGCGTACAATAATGCTGTGTATTATGGTACACTTTAATTTTTTATCCCAAATTATTGTAAGAATCCAATAAAATTATTGTATATTTTCAACACTGTAGAACTTTAACTAAACAAGTACCTATCTATTTACTAACGCAGTCAATGGGCATGGTCAAAATAAGAACGTTACCTCAACCACAGAATAAATAATACTAACGTATGTACCTCAACTGGTTTCGCTACAATAAAAATGATGAATGTCCCGTCCGTTCCGACTGCTAATCTAGAGTAGGTACCTATAGTATACCTAATATGATCATCGTTGTTCAAAGCCACGTTTTGAATACAAACTAAGCTAACAGTAAACCTTATTCTACAAAAGTAAGCTGATTAGAAATTCTAAATTCCACAAAAACGTCTTCGCCTCGGTCACACTCGGTGAAGTCATCGAATTAACATATGATTATATTCACAAAAAGCAAACACATTTCTGTATTCCGTGATGATATATTATGATATATTGAAAAGGATGGCATTTGAAAAAATATTTGTTATTAACTTGCTTCCTCCTGAAAAAATATGGATTAAAAACTAGTCCCTAAGTAGGTAAGTTAAAACTTTACTAACTTAATGCATACTATATTATATGATAAATACATACATATTACAGGTTACATATACAGGTTGCGTACAGTAAAACGTAAAACATTTTACTAACATCCACGCTAATATCCCTGTACAAATTGTACAATTCACTGGTTTGGAGCCAACTGGAAACAGGGTCTATGATCTGGGATCCAAGCGAGGCTAAGTATTGTCTCATGTTGAAAAAAGTTCAAAATACTGAAGCGTATAAAAAAAATGGACTTGATCAGATAAGTTTTTCGGGAGTTATCGTGACCACGCCAGTTTCCATACATACAGACACACGAACGTCCACAAAATGATTTTACTAAACATTGTTTTTATTTATTTAAAAGGCAAAATGTCTTTCAAAAATGTCATAAGTGTTGAAACTAGTGTTTTTCCTTGACATTTATGTGTAAATATTATTGTACAAGTGCGATAGAAAATAAATAGAGACACATTTAGTTAAAAACATCACTTGATTTTTGTAAGGCGAGAGTAGAGCACTACCTCATGCGCTTCGCTTATGAGGCGTGCAATAAAGTTAGGTATCTATACATGAGGCTATACGGAGTCTATCCTTTCTACCCCTTAATGTATTCAACCCTATTAATTTTAGGTATGGTTGGATACAATACAACGAACAAAGAGTTAGAAGGCACCTGGCTATAATAACGTTATTATTTATTAAGCTAAATATAGATAACTACCACAGATACAGGATAAGAAGACAATTTTTCGACTGCAATGGCCGCCAAAATTTAACGCCACAAGGTCGCTCAATATGCTCGAAGCCATAAATTCGCAAATTCCATTTTTGAAAGATGACATAAGTTATTTAAGGTCAAGTCAACCACGCTTGTTATGTGGCGATTCCTTACTTACCTACGTACCTAGCTCGACTAGTTGCCTTGGATATTTGCATATCCAATTTCCTATATTCTACTTAGTAGCGTATGTGAATTAAAATTACGAATGACATAATGAAACATAATGACATCAAGCAATGGTGCACGTTTTTAGGGTTCCGTATCCAAAGGGTGCAAACGGGACCCTATTACTTAGACTCCACTGTTTGTATGTCCGTCTGTCACAGGCCTCTATCTATTGAACCGTAATAGATAGACACTTGAAATTTTCACCGATTATGTATTACTGTGGCAGCTATAACAACAAAAACTAAAAATAAGAAAAAAATAAAAATTAAAAGGGATCGTCATACAAAAAATGTATTTCATTAGCGTTTTTATCTTTATATTGGCATTAACTAGATACTTTAAATTTTCACCAATTTATGTATTACTATATGGCCGCTATAACAAATCCTAAAAATAAGATAAAGTTAAAAATTAAAGGGGGTCGTGATACAAGAAACGTGTCTATTCAGCGTTTTAAAACATTGTACGGAAGTACGGAACCCTTCATTAACGAGTCCAACTCGCACTTGCCCGTTTATTTTCTTTAATCGAACATGTAGAAGGATGATGGTGTTCATTTTACTTTGACTTGTTCTAGAACATGGGTAAGGATGACAAAGAAGAGTCGGGCTTCGGTTTCAAGGACAGGGCGAAGGCCGAGGAGACGCTGCGGCTTCTGGAGCAACACGACATGAACTACCAGCGGCTGACGGTGCGAGGGCTGCTGGTCCGCGCCAAGAGGGTGCTCTCAAGTACGTATCCCCTCTAAACCAACAATTTATGGTGAATATAGAAGCAAATGGCCTTGAAGTGGCGCCCTCAATTAAAATAAATTGTTAACTCGTTAATATGGAGATAATTTCCATATTGTTAATCGTCAAGCACTAGATAGCCCTTTAAAAGATTTGACCGCGCGGGCACAGTGAGCGAGGGCTATAATTCAAGTTGGGGCAAAAACACATTGCTTGTATGTGTTTTCGCCCCAACTTTTATGTATGTTTGTTCCGCGATAACTGCCGAACCGATAGTCCGATTTTGATGAAATTTGATAGGCATGTAGGAAATATCAATAGAATTTTCAAGTTCCTTGGGCATCAAAATCGGTTTAGTAGTTTTTTAAATATATATAAAAAATCGTGAGGTCTAAGTTCGCGGCGAACTACTAGTTATTCAGTAATTAGATCTTTACAGGTACTTTTACACTTCAATAATTATAGTGTCTCTAAATCGAGTTGGGGGCGAAAACACATATTTTTTTGTATGTATGTATGTTTGTACCGCGATAACTGCCGAATCGATGGTCTGATTTTGATGAAATTTGGTAGGCATGTAGAAAATTTCAATAGAATTTTCAAGTTCGTTAGGCATCAAAATCGGTTTAGTAGTTTTTGAAATATGAATCAAAATGTCCGCGATTATGTAGGAAACGAAATCATAGCGCGTTCTAACTTTGAATAGCGCCATCTAGATGTTACTTAGGAAACTATAATCGCGAGGTCTAAGTTTGCGGCGAACTACTAGTAGGCTGATAAAGAAGAATATAGAAGTAAGCTCTTCAATGTTTGTTCCAGTGACAAAAGCAGAAGACAAAGTAAAGAACATCAAAGAAGCGATGGAGGTATTCGAGAACTGGCTCGCAGACCTCAACAAGGATAAGGCAGACAAAGCAGACAAGGCGGAGAAGAAAGAGAAAAAAGAGGAGAAGAACGGAGACGACAAGGTTACAAACAGAAGTAGAGTAATTGCTACGTCCGGTACGCGGCCGGTTTCCTAATATGAATTATTCGACTTATATTTTATACCTACACGGACTAACTTTGTGACTTGGTTTAATCTGATTTAGGTTCTTACCGACCTACATTCTACATTAGCATTACAATCTCATCTCAGTCGGAAAACGGGAAATGGCTCTTACTTGCCAGATTGGACCCAAACAAATAAACAACAACAAATAAAGGGGTTGATATAAAAACTATTGGCTGTTACAATATTAGCCATTCCGACTCGCTAACAATATATCTATGGATTAAGTAAAAGTTTTAAATTGGTAACAAATAGGTATATATGCTTAGGTACCACCTAAGATTAGAAAAATACAAAGAAAGAATTTGTAAAATAGAACCAACGAGATCTATTAGATATGGAACACACCCGGCTGAACCCCACTCACCCCCTGCCTCTCGCCGTCTGCCGTCCCGTCTGCCCTGCCCGCCCCGCTCTCCTCCCCGCAACCCCGCCGCACCCGCCAGTCGCCCGCGCATTCGCAGTAGGAGAGTACGTTCGCAATTTTGCTCCTGCCACTCCACGGTTCGGGCCCTATTCTTAAAACGCGAAACATTTAAGTCGAATGATATGATATGTGCGTAAAATTTTAAAGTACCGCATTTTTGATCAAAGGGTTTGCATTGTTTGTGTCGTTCGTCTTGGTTGTCATGGGAATTCCGTTCCGATTTACGCTACTTTTCTAATTGAAGTTTAAATTTGTTAAAAGCCATAGACAGTTTTGTAATTCGTGTTACGTTAAAACAACAATATTTTTTACACGACTGCGCCAAAAAAAGAGTATAATGTTTTCATATATGTACTTATACTCTTTATTCCGCTATAATTTCGAAATACCTCAATAGATTTGGATGGAATATCGTTAAAATCGTTACAGCATTTCGAGTGTCAAAGCTGTAATGATTATTTTTGTTAAATATAAGGGCAGTCGTGTTTTTATATTATAATTAACGGGCAAGTGCGAGTCGGACTCGTACATGAAGGGTTCCGTACCACCGTACAATGTTTTAAAACGCTGAAGAAACACGTTTCTTGTATGACGACCCCCTTTAATTTTTAAATTTATTTTATTTTGACGTGACAACGTCTTATAAATTGGTTAGCCGGGTGACACTTCAAGAAACTGCGTTACGCTCCGCTCACGTTATGCGCTCACAATGAGAGCGAGTGAGAGGCACGCGTGCGAGAGAGACAGACATAAAAAGTGAAAGGCAAAGTCGTTGTCACGTAAAACTTTCGCCCGTATACCGACTTTACAGGCAACCAATTTTTTAGTATTTGTTGTTATTGTAGTCGTAGTAATAAATAATTGGTGAAAATTTCAAGTGTCTAGTTAAAAACGCTGAAAAAAAAAAACACGTTTCTTGTATGACGACCCCCTTTAATTTTTAACAATTTTTTATTTTTAGTATTTGTTGTTATAGCCGCCACAGTAATACATAATCGGTGAAAATTTCAAGTGTCTGCTATTACGGTTCAAGAGATAGAGCCCTGTGACTGACGGACAGACAGCGGAGTCTCAGTAATAGGGTCCCGTTTGCACCCTTCGGGTACGGAACCCTAAAAATTATAGCTATAATGCTGCAGTCTACACCGCTAGGAAAGATTTTAAATTGATTTTCGTGTATGAAAGTGGCCAAAAAAATCGGTAGGTATAATAGAATTTTGTGACATCGAACTTGAAAGGTGAACGTGACTTGAGAAGTGCCTTTGTTTTGTTTCGCTGACTCCCGTGTTCAAAACTAGTGCCCCTGCATACCTACACAATGGCATTCTACTCTACACAAGAGTACTACGAAATGCTACGAGCGTACATTTTATGTGGGGAAAACCTATATAAAGCCAGAAAAATGTACGAAGAAGAGGTCATCCCTCGCCTTCGAGCTCGAGGAATATCTAATGCCAAGATTCCGCACCGCAGAACAATTTTAGCGGTAAAACAAAGGCTTCTTGATTATGGCCAGTTTACTCTTCCAGGCCATGCTCAGGGAGGCGGCCAATGTAAGCGTGACCAGGTAGAAAACAAAATCTTGTTTTTTAGCGGAACCTAATTTTTCCTCATATAATCGTGTGACTAATGAGGATAATGATGTTGCTTCCAGGAATCCAGCTCAGACGAAGAAATGGAAGAACCGAAGCCAAAAGAGAAGAAGGAGGTGCCGTCCGACAAGGTGCCGAACCTTGGCTTCAAAGACAAGGCTGCGGCTGAAGGTACCCTGAAGGAACTGGAAGGACGCGACCCCGATTACCAAAAGCTGGCTATCAAGGGGCTCATTGGCAGTGCCAAGAGAGTCCTTACATGTAAGTTGTTTTTACTTTTTACGTCTTTATTTTGCCAAAAACGTACACGAATATCGTCCCATAGTACTGTTGCATTACAACGTCAAGCCAAGTTAGACTATGTCATTATTTTATTGCGTTAAAATTCTATTGCCTGCATATTCATACAAACGCTGGAATGTTAAAGAAGACTAGTAGAACGTCGCTTGCTTCGCTTTTTGCTGGCGTATTACTTAAGCGATTACTTTCAGCCAACCTTTATATTTGTGTACATTTAATATAATTGTACTTCAAAGATTAGCGTAGATTGTTCCATTGTTCTAGTTTAGACATTATAGTCTGGAAAATAAATTTTATTGTGAATTATATCTAGAGGTATAGTTGGAACTCAGTGGCCTTGTTTGGCTTAAAACAAAAAAAATTGCAAATTGACGGACACGTTAAAAACACTCGACTTGAGGATATTTGAAAAAGTCATTCCTATGAACCACATTTCAGAAATAAAGGATTAGAAATCCGACTCGGTTTTTCGGTTGCATCCTTACTTGTGTGTGCTGCATTCAAGTTCGGGATTTGCTTTCCAAGCTTTTTTGGAAAATAAAAAGCCGAAAAGCGCTTACCGCGTGCTATTTCTGTTTTTGTTGCCCGTTCAAGAATACAACTGTGACAATTGACAGGCACCCGCGACGAGACAAAGCTGTCCAACATCAAGGAAGCTATTTCTATCTTCGAGAAGTTCCTCGATGACTTCGACTCCATGCATCTCAGCAAACAGAACAACCCGTACCTCAGCCTGGGCATCGTCAGGACGGCTGTAAAGCAGGCAGATAACGTCACACAACAACAGGTAGCACCAACGTTTGGTTATACAAGAAGCATTTGTTCCAGTGCTCAACTTTTTATAGAGGGTTCGGCTCTTACATTACGTTCCTTAAACTGTAGAAACATATGGCGAAAAGCAAAAATATATTTGGGTAACACTTTTAATTTCATTATTTTTTTTTCGCTGCAAAACTATTTTGGGAATGTTGTCATGGTCTGAAGTCTGAACATTATTAAAATATCGTTTATTCTTACACCTAAAAAATTTGTGGAACTTTACCATTTCAAATTTTACCATTTTTGATTGTGGATAATTGTGATCCGAAGAGGATCGAAAGATTTTGATTTTAAGCTATACGTGGCTATACAGGGTTACTGGTATCTAACGCATAACTTTTTGGTGCAAGTTTAGTCCATGATACTGGACTACTTTCCATAAAAACCAATATCGAAAAACGAATAAAAAAATTCGGCTTTCCATACATATCAGCACTCAGCCAATGGATTTTGTAAGGGAAGACGAATTTTCTTCATTTTTCTATAATGGTTTTCATGGAAAGTAGTTCAGTATCATGGACTGAACTTGCGACAAAAAGGGTTATGCGTTAGATACCATAGCCCTATATAAAGTACCTATTTAAAACAAAATCTTCGACAAAGTTTGTTATACCTAAAGAACACATTTTTTCAGCAATCGTTCCTAGCGGCATATACATCAGTTAATGGCGAATACAAGCGACTTCGCACCGTGAAAGACGAGGACACTGGCAAGACATGGGATATTGTTCGGAACTCAGCGCTTAAAGAACTGAAAGAAAAGGTATTTCTAATATTTTATATAGTTGTAATAAGACGCAGTCAGTAAATACTAAAGAAAATAATGATCCAAAGTCAGGAAAGCATGTGGCCGACCGTGGTGGCATCTGTCAGTAAGTGTTGCCAGCCGACGCCTCAATAGGCGCGGCCGGGATGCGCGTCTTGTTTCTTTTTTCTCCAAATAATATTTGATTCTCAATAATCATCCAAGAATGTTCAATACCTTACCGACCTTAGAAAGAGATGTTGGTGCTTAGTTCTTAGATAACCTATTCTTCTTCTTCTTATTTGAGAGCTTAGTGTTCTCGGTTCTCTGCCTTACTTTTTAGTGCTTAATACAACATACATAAACCCTGATTTTTCTTTCAATTGGTCTACATTATATTACGACATCCAAAATATAAATTAGCTTTTTTAATATATTTGCATTTCAATTTCAGCACGCAGAGGTGAAACTCTTCAATGAAAAAGACGAGCCCACTCCAGAACACCTAGAAATGCTCTTATGGGCGTATTCCCCTGAGCAAGCCAAAGTCAAGAAGGTCGTACCAGAGAGCAAAGAAGTGAAGGAAGAAAAAGAAGAGAGTGAACACAAGGAGAGTAGGAAACGCAGAAGCAGCGGGCGGGATGAGGAGTCCAGTAAAAAGAAGAAAGAGTGATGGTTGTGGTTGTGATTTATTGAATAAATGTTTATTTTGGAGTTTTATTTTTTTATTCGCTACTTTTTACGTGCTCAAGAGAGCATTCGCATCTCAGTAGTGTGAACTTGAATTTCTCTCTCATACGACTTCTAATTCAATGGAAACTGTAGAACTTATGGGGTGGCGGGGCTTGGCCACAGTTATGGCAATTCATAAAAGCGGAGTATCATTAATGCTTACACTACTACAAACGAAACTATACATCCGTGCACACGTAAATGCATGTTTGTTCGCCCGTTCTCACCCCTCGACATGGAGAGAATCGGAGAGAGGTGCGGGGACGCATATTGCGCCGGACCTTAGGAGATTCCGTTCTGTATGAAATACTGTTATGAATTCTGTGGCATGGTTCCCTAGCCATACATATACAATAATATAATATACTCAGCCCTTGAAGAGTTGAAATCATTTCAATAAATATATAATAATAAATTCAACGAAATATATAAGTGCACAAAAACCGAAATAAAATAGATAATTACTAATATAGTATTAGTAATTATTTATTTTTGGATTGTGAACAATTTTTCCCTATACAATTTAGATAAAAAAAATGCTAATGAAATGAAGCACTTTTTTAAATTAGGCGTGCATTGCCATGCAGTGCAGCATGCAAATGAAAATATTAAGTACCTAGTCACTAAACGAATGGTATTTTTGTGACTCCTCGTTTTAAAAATAAGACTACAGACAGCATGAGGTCATCGATTTGAACTTTTGACATATGTACGTTCCATTATAAGACTGAATAGTAGTTCCAAATTTTATAAAAAAATTTCCTGTTCCGCATAACCAAAAATCATAGTTTATTCTAACTTTTGCAAAAACATCAAAACTGACACTAGTGGAACACGCGACTGTAACTTTGTAAACACTGAGTACAATGAACTCTTTATATTTCTCATCAATTTTAAATGAAAGAAACCTTATTGTACCAATTCATCAATTAAACGTATCATCCCAAGTGCCCATTTAGTGATAACAAGTGATATTGAGCTAAATTGTGTTATATTTTCCAAGATTTTAGTGTTGTAAAAAGGTGGGCGTATGTCGGCGAATTCAATATAAATTATTGTGAATTTCCGTATTTAAAAAAAATTCTATTGGTTATAGTGACTATATTTTAGTGAAATGAAGTGGCCTTTAGTGATTTCTAACAAATACTAATACGTTTTGCTGTAGAAATCTTATTACAATACTTAGGTAAGTTAGTGGGAGAACTTTTGCTAAACTTATATAAAATATTTGACTAAATTAATATTAATTACTCAAATTTACAGGGCAGAAAGTAATTCAGCTGCTTCTCTGCCCGCGCAGAACGTAAAAGTCGATCGAGGGGATATGCAAGAATCTAAATCATGATAATAGGCAATGCGGCTTGCAGCTCAACACTATTTTGACTCCGCTTTTCAATCTTAACGTCCACCATCACTCTAAAAGTGGCCTTTGGGTCTTACAGCCCTGGGCTCTGTCTATCCCATTACGGATAAAGACGTGATAATGTATCAGTATTTTTGAATTGCAAATGGATCCTATGATGACCTCTGTAACTTAGTGGTCATCATGCCAAGCTGTCACACTGAAGGTCCCGGGTTCGATCCCCGGTCAGGTTAAGATGGAAAATGATCTTTTTCAGATTGCCCTGGGTCTTGGATGTTTATCTTATATGTGTTTGTTATAGTATATAGTATCGTTGAGTTAGTATCCCATAACACAAGTCTCGAACTTACTTTGGGGCTAGGTCAATCTGTGTGATTTGTTCATATTTATTTATTTATCATCAGCTGTTACCAGTGGCGGATTTGCAGTCCTAGCCGCTCTAGGCCCCCGGGCATGTGCCGCCCCTTTCTCGCGGTCATGTGCCGCCCCTTTTTCACGAGCCTGATATTTTGCATTTGAGTTATTTCTTGTTATCATCATACGTTTCACGGTACATTTTAAAAGGAACTTTCTGCCACGTACAACCGAACTGTGGAATCAACTTCCTGCAGCGGTGTTCCCGAACCGATACGACATTGAAACCTTAAAAAAACGAGTCTATATCTTCCTGAAAGGCTGGTAACGCTCTTGTTACATCCAGGATGTTGCAGTTGTCCATGGGTAGTGGTGATCACTTATCATTAGGAGACCCAATTGAACATTTTAAAAAATAATTTTTTTTGGCACAATTTGCCGCCTTTCACATCTGGCCGCCCTAGGCCCGGGTCTACTGGGCCTTAGGGCAAATCCGCCACTGGCAGTTACACTGTACAAATACGTGTCGTTTCAGAAGATGAACAAAGGCTCGGTACAGATGCACCGGCACAGCCTGGAGGCGAGCAGCGACGCCAGCTATTGTAAGTGTTTATTATAGTTTCTGCCTACAACCCTATCGACGGTCATACCTCGGTGTCTTTATTTCAGTTTAACAGTTGGGATAATTTGTCACCTGGGTGACAAATGACAAACCAGTGAGGCTGTAAAATAAAATAAATAAAAATAACTGGAAAGTAAAAGTTATAAGTCATATTTGGAAAATGCAAGACGATTTTCCGCTTAATATAAACCATTCGTTGTGATGTGTCCCTATATATTTATATATTTATTTATATTTATATATTTATTTATATTTATATATTTATTTATATTTATATATATTCACTCAATAAATATTAACCATTCACTCAATTTTTCATTCATCAAAGTCACATCCCTAAACACAGATTATCTATAAGATGTCAAATCTTTGTTTTCATTTCAAGGCAGCTTTGAATGCACAGACCTACCACTACTAAATTTGCAATATTGCTAGAAAGAGACTGTCAAATACAGTACAACGTGAGTGTGAAAGAAACGCTGATATGTTTTTTGTGTCTATCGGCGTGGCTGCTATAAGCTGGCCTACTGTCAAAATCTGGGTCAAACAAATCACAAAACGATCGAAGTTTAAAAGGCGATTTAGAGTTTTATTTGAGCTTATTATAAGTTAGTAATCATAGTGTGTTCTGTGACGTGTGCAAAATATGGGTGGAGGCAACAATCAAAGATAGAAAGAGATGCACTAAGGTGGCCACGCACTATGCAGGTCTAGTAGTGATAGGTCTGTGTTTGAATAAAAGCAATGAATGAATGAATGGAAGAGGGGGGGGGGGGGGGGTTGACAACTGGGAATTTACTTTCCAGTGCTAGCGGCTTTATTTTTTTTACTTTGCAGTGCTAGAGTAGAGGGGACTACTGGGAGTAATCATATTGGCAAGAGGGTTGGTGTTAGTGATCGCAGTAGATGGTATAGAGTCGTTGTGCAGAGGATGCTGTCGCCCGTACCCTGTTACCTATACCTCCCTTAGTCGCCTCTTACGACCCCCTTGGGAGAGGCAAGGAGACAAATTGTATTCTACTGCCGCCGTCACCACACGGCAAATGTATTTTCGGCTTCCAATAGTTTCTATCAAGGACGATGACTAAAAATTATTTGAAAAATTATTAATAAATATTTCTTTCCTGTTCAGGTGAGAGGGAGCCCTGGGATGAATGGGGCAGCCGCTCCTCTCTCAGCCACGTGGAAGAGGTAACTAATATCATGTACTATCAATACAATACAATACAAAAATCTTTATTGCACCAAGTAAGATTTACAAATACAGGAAAATGTCTATAATATAAGGTACAAGAGGCTGCCTTATCGCCGAAGCAATCTCTTACAGGCAACCCTAAAGATCATATCTTCTTCTTAAGGCTGGGCCTGATGTGGATAATCTATGTTTTGCTCCCGCTTCCACGCACACAAATTTACTCTAGCCGAAGCGAGACAGCGAGACATGCGCGGTGAAAAGATCGCGGTAGGTCAATGACGCTGGTTTTGTTTTTGAGGGTTTTTCGATTTACAAAGAATATTTAAGTTATATAAAAATAAGACATACGATGACTGCCTTATGTTTAATACAATTATAATCTAAAGTCGCAAGTGCTAATTTATTGTATTTCTTGAATACTTTCTGTTTTAGTATAATTCTGAGGTGATTTGGAGGCAACATTGCAATGTCTTTCTATCGAGAAAATTTTATGCAATCGTGTTTTCGAAACAGTCCTGAATTTTGATGTGTTTTTATTTCAAAGTGTGTATTTCGTTACTATTGATAAATATTTACGATCGCTCTAAGTACTATTAGGGTCATACGGGCTCTTAATATCTGAACTATAATAATACTTATTTAAACACTTTAATAATAAATAGAAGTAGGGGGGGCTGGGGCCCTCGGAATAAATAAAACGATACGGCCCCCGACTCGGGGGCCCGGGGCATTTTGCCGACTTGCCACCCTGTAGTTACGCCACTGATGTACCCATGAACGGTCATTTTCAACTACCACTTGCTTCCGGTGAACAAAACATCGCGAGGAGCCCTGCACATTACCAGGCCTGTGTCACTCCCCATTTAGATATCGAAAAACCTACATTATTACTACGCGCTACGAATCGTTTGTCCAGAGTAATAAGAATGAAATTGGCTTGCAATGGATGTCTAGGTATCTATACGAAAAGGTGCTGAGTTCTGACGTGAGCTAAATTAAACCATATTGCTAGCCAAATTGAGTAGATATTTCCTTGAATTTCTTTGCTGAGTGAGACTTCTGTACGTTAGTATTGTTTGTTCTGTGACACTAGTTCTGACTGTTGTTGCTAGTTGAAACACTGTTTATTTGTTTTTCGTGTGTATAAGTGACCAACACTGGTGTCGGTTTTTTCAAGCTGCCTAAAGGCATCTGACATAGCTTGACGACTGCCATACAATGACAGCCGGGACCAACGGCTTTTACGTGCCTTCCGAAGCACGGAGGAGCTCGAGAAATTTTAATGCCACTTGTGGTCCCATCCAAGTTATGACCACACCCGGGGTTGCTTAACTTGTGAAAGCGTTAGCAACGTGAACTGCCACTGGGCCACTGAGCTCCTCACCATTTTTTTATACATCGTGTCTAATGAAAGAAAGCAAAACCTCTCAGATGGTACCTCATTACATCCGTAAACCGAATTTACAGACAACCTATTTCTTTTAACGGGAGGCCCGCACCACTTACTGAGCCGGGTCCATAGTTCTTATATTCGGCCCTGACGACTATAGAGTCCTCGGAAGCCGGGAAGACCATAGCAATCAGCCAATGCAGTTTTGGACATCTTTCTTATCGATGTGGCGGTCACGTGCACATTGCAGTGAGTTCAATTACCCCACTACGAAAAAGGAGGGGTGTGAGTGTGATTAGCACCGAGGGGAAAGTAGACCAACTGTGGATACCTGTTCCAAAGTATTTTTCAACAGACATCAACATCCCATGCTGGTCTGGGAGAAAAGAAAAATAATATAATGTACCAGCTGCTTCTCTTCCCGCGCAAATCGTAAAATTAAGCCGATCGCGGGAATGGGCGACCTACCTTTTCACCTACTTAACCTTATTGAAGTTTTTTGCCGACTGCGCACAGCGGGGTCATTTTTAAACCCAGCTTCACAACAAAGGCATGCAAACAATCCTACATTTTATATTATTCTTCAGTTGCTCAATAATTCATTGAGCATAGAGCGTGGGCTGCCAGTTTTACCTACGGGAAAGGAACTCGAATAGTTTTCACTTCTACGTATTCGGTTTTAGGACCTATAAGACTATAAGTTTCAGATCACTTTTGCTGATGTATTGGTAGTTCAGTGATGGTACTTTTCTTCTTCATCATATAAGTCCAGTTCTGCCGTGAAATAGAAGGATAATAAATAGATAACTATTTAAATAAAGATTTTAAAGCAATACGCTAACTAAAATAAATGTTAAATACTTTTTTTAAATAGGCACATAACAAATCGCGGATTGAGGTTGAAGTGATATATACAGGAAATAATCCTGACGACCATTATAATAAACTATTTAGTACTGTTTCCTCTGAGTATTCTAAAACATTGAAACAAAAAAGAGTAGTAGTTCATAGTAAATCACAGTTTAGTGAATGGGCTACTACCGGCATCTACATAAGTAGAAACAGGTTATATGATCTATATGCCCAAAAACAATATAACTTTAATCCTTCTTTTATAGAATATGTTAGAAATTATTCTAAAATATTTAAAAAAGTTTGTAGACGAGCCAAGTCGAATAGTATTAGCAAAAAAATAAATAATGCTCCTAATAAAATTAAAGAAACATGGAGTGTCATAAATAAGGAAACAGGTAAAAATAAAACCAAAGAAAATATTTGCCGAATCAAATGTAGTGGTAAAAATACTTCAAAAACTGAAGAAATAGTAAATATATTTGATGATTATTTTACTAACATTCCTTTGGAACTCGCTTCTAATGTGAGTTCTAGCGCCCAGCGTGCTGAGGCTTTGCTTAAGAGTAATGTTAGCCCTTGTGATTCTAAATTTAATTTTAAGCATGTTAGCCCTAGCGATAAAATAGATGCTTTTAAACAGTTAAATTTAAAAAAATCAGAAGCTCACTGGGGCATGTCAGTAGCCGTAGTAAGTCATATTATACACATAATTGCTGCCGATTTAGCTTTCATATTTAACGAATGTATTGATGAAGGCATATTTCCTAACTTAATGAAATGTAGTAAACTAATCCCCTTATTCAAAAAAGGAGAAAAAACATACCCTGGCAACTACAGACCTATCTCTATTCTGCCAGTTTTGAGTAAGGTGTTCGAAAAGATAATGCTCAATCAAATGCTACTTCACTTTAAGACCAATAATCTTTTCCATAGCCAACAATACGGCTTTACTGCTGGAAAATCGACCACCGATGCAGGAGTAGCACTTATTACTAATATCTACGACGCGTGGGAAAACAGAAATGATGCAATTGGATCATTTTGCGATCTTTCTAAAGCATTTGATTGCGTTGATCATCCAACACTTTTGCTCAAATTTCGTCAATACGGTTTTGATGATAAGTCAATTAAATTAATAGAATCTTACTTAACAGATAGGCTTCAAACTGTTGATATAAACGGCGTAAAATCACACGGGTCTAATGTGAAAATGGGCGTTCCCCAAGGTTCAATTCTAGGACCGTTCCTTTTCTTAGTTTATGTCAATGACTTGCCTTACATGGTTGAGAAAGAGGCTGACATGGTGCTGTTTGCTGATGACACCTCGCTAATATTTAAAATAGATCGACATAACAGTGATGCTAGCGCGGTGAACAGCACCTTATCTTTAATTTCTGATTGGTTTTCGGCCAATAACCTCATGTTAAATGCGAACAAGACCCAATGCATTCGATTCTCTCTTCCTAATGTGAATCAAGCCTGCGTTGACATACTAATTAATGGTCAGAAACTCGATCTGGTTGAAAGTACTACCTTTTTAGGAATCACAATTGATTCGAAACTTCAATGGGGCGCTCATATAACTAAACTTTCTAATAGGCTTAGCTCTGCGGCTTACGCTGTTAGGAGAATAAGACAATTGACAGATGTAGCAACTGCTAGACAAGTGTACTTTAGTTACTTTCACAGTCTAATGTCTTACGGGATACTTCTATGGGGGAGTGCAGCCGACATTCAGACTATTTTTCTTTTACAAAAAAGAGCAATTCGTGCTATTTACGGTTTAGGATCGAGAGACTCACTGAGGGAATTATTCAAGGAAATAGGTATACTTACTTTTGTATCACAATTCATATTTGAAAATATAATGTATGTAAGGAAAAATATTTCCATGTTCAATAAAGTAAGTGATTTTACAGATAGAAATTTACGTAATAAGAATGACTTAGTTAGCCCGTATTACAGGCTGAATACAGTCATTAAGTCTTTTATGGGGAAGTGTATACTTTTTTATAATAAATTGTCAGAATCGGTCCTTGATATGCCAGACAGAAAATTCAAAGCTTATGTAAAGAAAGTACTTTGTGAGAAGGCTTATTATAGGACCGATGACTATCTTAAAGACAAAAAGGTCTGGCTTGAGCTTGGCGCGGGTCCCTCTTAAAGGTTTGTATACTTAGACATGTCGTAATTTAGGTACATTGGTACATACTAAATTTACAAATTGACATTATTTTAAATTTCGTCATTCTTATAATTCAATTTAATTATGACATAATAAACAATGTAATCTCTGTCCATCTATATAACTAATTTTAAGTTTTTAGTTTGTTAGTTGACGTCTTTGGAGAAAACGTGCAGTGCAGTTTGTTGCCGCTTCTTCTGCACTTGCGCCTAGGAAGCGGCGTAAACTTAGCTTTAAGTAACGATTTGACGTCAACATTTGTGCAAAACAAAACAAAGTGACTATTATTAAGAGATATTTTAAATATCCTATGATAATAAAGATATTTTGAATTTTGAATTTTTTTGAGTGAGAGTTTGTATGTCTGTAATTCTGTATTTCTTGTTAGCTTTGGTTTTCAAGAAGTACTTTATTTTCGTTTTACATGCGATGCGAGTTTCTCGTGAGAAAGTGTGTCGTAGTATCGCCCTAACCCAGTATGACATTTGTATCTATGTTGCCATAAATACGAATTGTACATGTATTTGGGGAAATATTCAATCAGTAAATCAGTACGAGTCCAGTTTAAAAATACTTAAATAAAGTACATGGTGAGTGAATATTACGGAATATGATATAAGTCAAGCAAGATACATAAGTTATTGAAAAACGCAACTTAACCCTTGAACCGCGAACGTCGGATAAATCCGACACATTTTCGAGCCCATTTTGCGAGCGTCGGATTTATCCGACCAAAAAGTATGGATATTCACAATCCCTCGCGCTGGGAGCACGACAACTGATATAAAGTCTCGCGGTGAAAGGGTTATAGGGTCGAAACCCTTATGTCCGTTGCTATGGGCTGATCTGTCAATTTGTATGGTGGGCCAAAGCCTACCATACAAATTGACAGATCAGCCAATCCGAGTTTCAATAAAAAGCAAAAAAATAATTTTATAATTCCTCGGAGAAAGTTGTATACTATCATTGAGTGATTTCACCTTAAAAATGTATATAGTACGAACTGTAGGATTAAAGACGTATTAGTAAAACTTGAACTATTTGTAAAAAGATGTTTCTTATTATTTTAATAAAAAAAATTAATTCAGGGAAATTCCAAATCGTAATATAGCAACACAGCGAAAATGCGCCATTCCGCGGCGCGCTACGTCACGCGTGGTCGTGTCAAACAAACTGTATCGCGCTTGAACGTCATCAAAACAAATAAAACGAAAACCCGACTCGGGCTCGAAATAACGTGATGCGGCTAAAAATACACGACGCAATCAATCAATATTGGACCATCTTTGAGCTCTACACGAGTTGAACTAACAACTTTTACGTCGAAACCTTATTGGTTTCGCAATTTTGAATTTTTGTGTTCCATATCGGTGCAACGGTATTGGTGACCTACTTGTGTGCAGTGTGACGTCATTGGTATTTTCTTTTTTGAAGTGTTTTTCTTTTTTGGAAAATGTGTAGTGAAAATTGTTCGTGGCAGTATGGTAATGCAGATTTTAAGTCGAAAATGAAAGTGTCCCTTGACATTTTTATTTGTGAAAGTTACAGCATGTTCTTAATACAATAAGATTGCAGTTAATTTAGGCTAACCTGTTTGATCACTCTCATTTTTTTTAGTCACACAGAGTAATAATTGTATGTTTACATAACTGTCAGGAAAATAGTAACTTTGATCATGTTTATTTACACTAGGTATTTAACTAAACATCTAAATGTCGCAATCACTTCAAATACTTAGGTACCTACCTTTAAAAAAATAATTAATTTATTCACCACCAAATTCTCAATAAACTTGTAAGTAGAAACAATATAAGTTGAAGATAACAGGCAATAATTCTCATAATATTAATTGATTCCTGAGTTTTATGCTAGTATACTATTTTTAACCCCAACGAAAAAGAAAGGGTTTGTATGTCTGTGTCATTGTAGCTCCTAAACGACAGATTTCAATGAGGTATTATACAACAAGTTAATTAAATAACACAAAACCTCTCAGGTTGTAACTCAGTCCATGAAACTGAACAAATTTTGTTTTAAAACATTCCCAAAAAAGCCAAAAATAAAAATCGGTTCACAATTGGCGAAGATATCGCGTAACAAACATACATAAAAAAAAACGTACAGTCAAATTGATAACCTCCTCCTTTTTTGAAGTCGGTTAAAAATAGTTTGAAGGGTTATCTAGGTTTTAGTAGCTTAAAATTTCAAATGATATCTCCGTTTCCTTACAAATAATTTATTTCTAAAGGGGGCAGCACTGGACTCCGTGTATCGCCTTAACGTGTTATTAACATGTTCCGTAATTTCAAATTCAATGTCAATCCAACTTCGTATTCTACAGTCTAGTTACAAATTCAGGAATGACACAAAGGGCATAAACAAAGGCTTTTCGGCCCCTAATACGTCTGCTCACCGTGGGCCTTGAGACTTGTTAATATGTCGCACACAAAATACCGATAGCAGTAGTTACAGAAGTGCCTTTTATAAGATTCATTTATTCATAAGATAACTAAAAATATTAATCTATAAAAAAAAAATTCAAAATATCTTTATTATCATAGGATATTTATAATATCTTTTAATAAGTCACTTTGTTTTGTTTTGCACAAATGTTGCGCCAAGCTCAAGCCAGACTTTTTTGTCTTTAAGATAGTCATCGGTCCTATAATATACTGATACACTATCACGTCTTTATCCCTAACGGGGCAGACAGAGCCTAGGGCGGCAAGGCCCAGGCCACTTTTAGCGTGATGGTGGGCATGAAGGTGGAAAAAGGAAATCATAATAGTGATGGGTTGCTAATCGCATCGCCTATTGATATGATTCAGATTCTTGCCCATTTCCTCGATCGGCTTTTACGATTTGCGCGGAAAGAGAAGCAGCTGGTACATTCTATGTTTTTTCTTTTCTCCCAGACCAGCAAGGAAGAATCCTATAATATAATATATATATATAACCATAAAAGATACCACACATTTGCAGATCGAAACATAACATACCTTACCATCAAAACCTTCAGGTTAATAAATTAATTACATAAGAGTTAATCAACAGCTAAATTGAATATTAGACTGGTTCATATAAATCAACACAATCACTTTAACTCTCTAAATTACAACGACAGAATTCACTGATTAAAAGTCATTGGGTATTCCGATGATCTCGGGCCACATCTCTGGTGGTGGCAGGACAATAGATTCGTCCGAGCCACTGTGCTGAGACTGCGTCGGCGACGGCACCGCCGGCGTCGCTGATACTGGTAGAGCACTCTGTGCTAGTCGACGTGCCAATATCTGGTCTGCATGGCGGCGATGTAGCTCACCATCTTCCGTTCTCACCATATAAGAGCTCGGGCCCTCCACATGTTCTACCATGGCTCTTTGCCATTTCTCTCCCGGACCATACATACGCACAAGCACTGGCTGATCTACCACAAATGAGCGAACTGGTGGTCTTTTTGCTGCTGCTTCGAGCTGCTCATGCGCGTATGACGGTTCGCCGTCCGGGTGCAATATTGACACTGCTGTTCTAAATCTCCGGCCATTCAGCAACTCAGCTGGCGTTTTCGTGGTACTACTGTTTGGGACGGTACGTAACTCATACAAAACTTTAGGTAGTTTTACATTCCAAGGTCTGTTATCTGCAGAAACTTTCTTAAGTTTGTTTTTAAAAGTTTGTATGGCACGTTCAATTTGACCATTTGTGGCTGGATGGTAAGGCGGTGAGTATAAATGCTGAACGCCATTGCTTCTCAAAAAGTTATTAAACTCACTGGAACTAAAGGTTCTGCCATTATCAGAGACTATAATATCTGGCAGGCCATGTGTGGCAAAAATTCTTCGCAGCACATCAATAATAGTACTGGTGGTCATAGAGTGTACGACCTCTGCTTCAAACCACCTGCTGTAGCTATCAATCAATACCAAAAACGTTTTTCCTTGGAAGGGGCCCGCAAAGTCAATATGTAATCGACTCCAAGGCTTTTCGGGAACCACCCAGTCTTGCGGCTCTCTCGGAGGATTATTTCTAACAGCCTGACATCTCTCACACCCTGCCACTGTTGTCTCTATCTGCTGATCGATGCCAACCCACCATACATAACCTCGAGCATATGCTTTAGTTTGGACGATGCCTGCATGTGGGGCATGTAGTATTCCCAGTACCCTCGCTTGAAGCGATGTAGGGATTATAACTCGATTACACCATAATAAACATTCTTTATTTTGGGAAAGAGCTTCTCGTCTGGTCCAAAAAGGTTGCAAGGTTGGGTCGATATTAGTTCGTGGCCAGCCATGTAATACATGGAACAAGACTCTTCGCAGCAATGGATCTTTCTTAGTCTCAGCAGCTATCTTACGGCATTCCAACCATCGGGCTGTTCTTCTAATAATAATACTTCTTTAATACAACTTTAACAAAATTTACGACCAGACAAAAACTCATGGAATTTTGTTAAGCCAAACATAATGGCCAGGGCCTCTTTGTCTATTTGACCATATCTTCTCTCATGAGGCTGCAAGGTTCTGGAAGCCATCATCACTGGTCTCTCAGATCCATCTTCCATAATATGGGCCAACACTGCACCCAGGCCATAACTGGATGAATCTGTTATCAACAACAGCTCTTTATTCAGATCGTAGCCCACTAAGGTCAAATCTGATGACAACAGATCCTTAGCCAAATTAAACGCTTTCTGTTCACTGTCGCCCCAGACCCATGGTCTTTTACTCTCAAGGAGGCGGTGAAGAGGTTCTAATAAATGTGCCTTATTGACTAAAAATTTCTCATAAAAGTTGTACAAGCCTAGAAAGGCACGTAAGGATTCTCTATCAGTGGGCGCAGGCTTCTCTTTGATTTCCTTGACTTTAGTAGGTGATGGATGCAACCCCTCTGCATCAATAAGATGTCCCAAAAACTGGATACTATTAGAAGCAAACACGCACTTCTTCAGATTCAACTTAAAGCCCAGATCATTTAATTTCTGTAGTACTATATGCAGCCGTTGGTTATGTTCTTCTCTGTTCTTCCCGCAGATGGCTATGTCGTCCAGCAGACATGCAACACCCTCTATGCCCGCAAGGGCTGTTGACATCACTCGCTGAAATATACCTGGTGCGGCATTAATACCAAAGGCCAGTCTATTTACTTTCATCAGCCCTAGCGGTGTATTTAGAGTTAACAGTAATGAAGTCTCTTCATCAACCTTCATCTGCATATATGCAAGCTTCAAATCCAGTTTACTGAACACTTTTCCTCCACTTAACTTCACAAAGGCTTCTACAGAAGCTGGCAGAGGGTATTTATCAGGATCTATAGCCATATTAACTGTTGACCGATAATCTCCACAGATACGGAGTGAGCCATCATCCTTTTTCACGATTTTGAGTGGTGTTGCCCACTTTGAAAATGACACAGGTGTTAGGATACCAGTGTCGACCATGCGTCTCAGCTCATCATCCACCTGCTTCTTCAAGGGAAAGGGCACTGGTCGAGCCTTCAGGTATCGAGGAACTGCATCCTTACGAGGGGTTAGCGACACCTCCGGACCTTTATATTCTCCCAACATCTCCTTGAATAACTCAGGGAATTCACTCACAAAGTTTTTAGCTTCATCATCTGTCCAACATAATCCTGACACTTCTAGTCCAAGCGGCTGGAACCAGTCCCTACCTAACAGGCTTGGTCCTTTGCCTGACACAACCACTAATGCACACTGAGCTTCTTTATTGCCCAAAACAACACGAACTTGAATGATGCCCAACACCTTCAGAGGGTCACTGGTCCAAGTCACTAGTTTCAAGTTGGTCGACATCAAGGGTGGTGGCGATATCCATTGTTTATGATAAGTTGCTTCAGAAATAATAGATCTTGAAGCCCCGGAATCCACTTCCATGACAAGTTCTGCTCCATCGATGATCACTTTCACTCTGATTGGTTGTCGATGATGGTCAGTGCAACTGTGCACTCCTGTCATATATCCCGTGCTTGGATCACTCGAAGACAACTTGTCATTCATATTTGAGTCACTTGCTGCACTTATATCACCACTCTCTAATTGGTGCACTTGTCCAGATTTCTTGGTGCACGCCGGTGCTATATGTCCATACCTTCTGCAACGATAGCATCTCGCTTTTACAAAAGTACACCGCTCTCCAGGTTTGTGCTGACCTGCACAATGTCGACATCCTGATTTTGACAGCAAAATTTTGTCAATGTCCATAGATTCTGTGACAGTGGACGGAGTTAGTTTCGAATCATCAGTGCTAGTCGTCTCATTGGGATAAAAATCCTTGAACGTCGTCTGGTAGTTGAGACACATTTGAAAGGCTGTCTCATATGTGAGATCTTTCGTCTTCAACAAATCGCGCCGCAGACGGTCGTCCCGCACCCCCAACACTAGCCTATCACGCAACTGGCGCGGCAAATCCGTGAAATTGCATTTAGCACCCAATAAGCTAATCGCCTCAACGAAATCTTGAATGCTTTCATTTGACATTTGTTTACGATTGTGAAACTTCCCAGCTTGTAGAATTTCATGCACTTTAGGTTCATAGAATGTGTCCAAAACAGCTAAAATGTCCATAAATCCGACTTCAGATGATCGATTAGGCACTAACAATGACACAATTAGTGAATAAGTGTCTTTTCCACATTGTGATAGGAAAATTGCACGCGCTTTGCCGAAGTCATTGCCGATGCCGGACGCGTCGAGCGCGAACAATAACTGTTCTTTATATTCACACCACTTATGAGTCTTTGGGTTAAACTCGCCGGGAAACACGATATTCACGATATTAGAGGCCATTGTGCACGCAAATCAAATTATTTTTAACTCGTCGCCATTAAAAGATACCACACATTTGCAGTTCGAAACATAACAAACCTCATACGTATATAAAACTAAACTAAATAAAAATACTTAAATAACATTAAATAATATAAAAAATTTAACCCAAATCGCTACGCTCGCAGGGTAGGGTACCCAAGAGGCTGGCGGCATTCCCACGTTGATTGGCCAGGCTCAGCCTTTGCCCAAAATGCGCGCCAGCCCTTGGATCCCCTGAGGCATCGATTAAGCGTGCGAAAATTGTGTGTAATAAATAATGCCTTTTATAATATTTAAACAGTTTATTTGTAAATTGATTTGCTGGTCTGGGAGAGAAAAAAAAACACAGAATGTACCAGCTGCTTCTCTTCCCGCGCAGATCGTAAAATCTGATCGAGGGAATGGGCGAGAATCTGAATCATATGAATAGGCGATGTGGTTAGCATCCCATTACTATTATGTTTTCCCTTTTCCACCTTCATGCCCACCATCACGCTGAAAGTGGCCTGGGCCTTACCGCCCTAGGCTCTGTCTGCCCCGTTAGGGATAAAGACGTGATAACAAGTGTATTGTAAGTTGACGTATTTGGAGAAAATGTTGCAGGGTCTTGTTATCTATGTTTTTCGGAGGCTTTAGTTCACTTGATGTGACTATGCCAGCCTCATGGGGATTTCGATTAAATAGTTTCTAGCTTCTATACAAAACCACAGCTCTTAAGAAAAAGTATATGGCTTTTAGATGGTATCTGGGGTCTGACGATTGAGCTGGAAGGTGGCCATAAGAACTCCGTAATACAACGACGCAACCTCGTTGAGTTTGTTCTTATTTGTTTTGTGTTGACAAGACCTTTACTCTCACACACAGATCTCTTGATCCATGGTCTGTGGTCTCACAATAAAAGCCTGTACAAATAATTTTTTTATAAAAAACTATTTTTTTTGTTTTTCGTAAACATGTCTAAGCTAAAACACTGGTGACAGATTCGTGCTGCCATAAGGTGAATGTAGAAGCAAATGGCCTTGAAGTGGCGCCCTCATTTGAAATAAATTGTTAACTCGTAAATATGGAGATAATTTTCATATTGCTCTTCGTCATGCACTAGATAGCCCTTTGAATTATTTTATGAACCACTGTTGAAAGTAGTTACATTAGTCCGTCTAGCTTTAAAACTTGCCTCTGCCAAAAGTGGCCACGGCAAGTTTTAAAGCTAGACGGATCACCAATAATAGTTTCAACGGCAGTTCATAAAATAATTTAAAGGGCTATCTAGTGTTATATTATCACCATATTTACGAGTTAACAATTTATTTCACACTTCAAGGCCATTTGCTTCTTTATTCACCTTAAGGCATTTGATATAGCTTGTCAACTGCCATCTAATGATGACAGCCGGGTGCAACGACTTAACGTGCCTTCCGAAGCACGGAGCAGCTTACCCCCGGGGTCTACACAAGCTCTAGTAATGCTTACTTCCAACGAACCATCAAGACATTGAATCTGTATAGTTCGTTTGCTGAAATAGTGTGCGTCGGCGCACCACAAGAGCCGCATATTTGAAAGAGTCAAGGTCGCCTTTGTCGGCGCGCCGCCGCCAATATGGCAACCATTGAATGAATTAACTCTTACCATCAAAATATAATCTCTAGAAATCTAACGCTCCTACATTCACCGCTTCGATTCTGATTCCATTTACGCAAACAAACTAACAGTAATTTTACAACGCACCACTTAAACACAACACATAGACAAAGATGCATGCGATTGGTCGCGACAAGGTCACGCACGCGTCATTGCCCCGTCGGTCAAGCAGCCGCCTCCCCTGAGCCGATTATTAAAATGTTTATTTACTTACATAGGAAAGGCGAGTCCTGTGTTTTTCATGTATGTATGGCTTCTACACCACTTCACGGCACATGACGGCATTTTTAATAAATCGATTATCGCAAAAACACAGCAATATTCCCAAAGGAAACTTTTTGCGACGCAACCGCACGACTCGAGTATCATGGCGAACTGTCGCGTCGCGCGGTTCATATTTTGAGCCCCGCCCGCCGCGGTACACATCGCGTGGAATTATTTTTTGGGATTAGTTACGCTTCTAGGGATTATTATTCGTAGACTCTTACACATACATACACCTTCATCATCATCAGGTCTTGTTTAGTCTCCACTGCAGGAGCACGCCTCTCTGTACTACCAGAGCCATATATTAGCCAGAGCAGTCAGAGGATTTGGCCTACACTCTCCACGCTGGCCCGACGGTTTTAAGATGACATACACCTTAAATGAAGATAAATGACATTATCTATCCGCCTATATTTTTTCTATTGTGTACTTTTGTTGCATGTTCATTATAATATAGTCAAAGTTGTTATGCAGCTGTGTTTAAGGAAAATTATAATATGACGGTTAGGTTTTGTATAGATACAAGTACGTCTTATCTTAACGATGTTGTCTTTTTATTGCTTTATTTTAGTTCACAATATTCACAAGTAACTTACTGCTTAATTGTGATGAATAAATAAAAAATAAAACGTGTGGCACTCGAGGACTACCGCGGTAAAGCTATTGCATAGCATTTTTTATCAACTTATGCAATTATAAGTCTAGTCGCACGCACACAAACACCGTGCCGAAGTCTGCCGAACTGAAACGACGTTAGATGATGCACGGCTTTCAACGCCGCGCCGCTGTGCCGGTCGCCAGTTGCCGAGTAGGCGAAGTGGGGGTGTTAAGTTTTATTTTCGTTACGGAATTTCTGGATTCGGTCGCCGCGCTCAAAGACCGCGATATAAGCAATAAATTTCATTATCAAACATTATTGTTTATTTGTAAAAAAATATTTAAATTATATTATTTAATTTTGTATTGTTTTGAATAAATAAAATGGTTTTTACTATACAGGTTAGGTAATTGGGTCCCTGTTACTGAGACTCCACTGTCTGTCCGTCTGTCACAGGGCTCTATCTCTTGAACCGTAATAGTTAGTCACTGAAATCACCGATTATGTATTACTGTGGCCGCTATAACAACAAATACTGAAAATAAGATAAAGTTAAATATTAAAGGCGATCATACAAGAGACGTGTTTCTTCAGCGTTTTAAAACATTGTACGGAGGTACGGAACCCTTCATGTACGAGTCCGACTCGCACTTGCCCGTTTATTTAGGTAGTTACTTTTTATATTGCTGTCAATTTTTTGTAATTATGATTTGAAATTAAACATGTACAGTAAAATAATAGCTACGAGCAATACCCTTGCTCATAAAAACGAATATGAAAAACTTAAAATATATTCAGTTAAATTCAAAATATCTTTATTATCATAGGATATTTATAATATCACCTAATAATAGTCACTTTATTATGTTTTGCACAAATGTTGACGTCAAATCGTTACTTACAGCTAAGTTAATACCGCTTCCTAGGTGCAAGTGCAGAAGAAGCTGCAACAAACTGCACTGCACGTTTTCTCCAAAGACGTCAGCTAACAAACTAAAAACTTAAAGTTAGTATATTAATGCTTACGTAAGCATAGGATAATAGATTTGCTTACTTTTGCTGACAAGGGGGCTGGGGGGTTTAAAAATGGCTCAAATTCTGCATGCGTAATACTTGAACGATCCCTAAGGCATTGAGGTCGCACTGAGTAAACTGATATGCTTCCCATCGTCGCGCGTCTATTTCCAAACATCATAAGTGTCCGGTCTGATTCCCGAAACGGCGGCGCCTTCCGCCTAATAAATTTTGATTGACTCGATCGTTCCTTTCCGAAGAACACTAGGAGATAAGTTTATATAACGTGTAACAAAATATAGTAAAACTATTTTAAGGGGGAATTCAGTCCATGATACTTACTGAACAACTTCCCCCAAGGAACATGTATCGAAATAAGAAAAATATTTTTTGGCTTTCCATACAAACTCGATTTAGATAGTCAACTTGAAAAGTTATTCAGTATCCTACTTCTTATTTAAGAGCTTAGTGGCTCTTGTCGGTGGAGTATGCGCCAAACTTCTCGGTTCTCTGCCATCTTTAGTGCTTGATACGACATGACCCCTGCTTTTTCTTTCAGTTGGTCAATATAGCTCTTTCTTGGTCGTCCTGGACCTCTTCTACCTTTTATCTTTCCTTCTAGAATGTCTTTAAATAAGGAGTCATGTCGTATTAAGTGACCAATCATTATATTAATATTCAGTATCATCGACTAGTTTTAGTAAACATATTTTGTTAGACCCTATATAAACAAAATACATAATGCAGCTGCTGCTTCTTTCCCCGCGCAGATCGTGAAAGCCGATCGAGGGAATGGGCGAGAATCTACATCATGTTAATAGGCAATGCGGCTAGCAACCCATCACTATTTTGATTTAGTTTTTCCACCTCCACGCCCACTGAGTCTTACGGCCCTGGGCTCTGTCTACCCCTTAAGGGATAAAGACGTGACTTATGTTTCTGTAAGTATACAGGGTGGATTTTTATTCACAGGCAAAATTTTTGGAGCAAGTTCAGTCTATGATGCTGAACTACTTTCTATAAAAAAATTTATTAAAAATCGATCAAAATTTTTCGACCCCCCATACAAATCAGCGCTCAGCTAAATGGATTTTGTATTGGGAGGACGAAAAATTTTTATAGATTTGTAATAACTTTTTATAAAGAAATTAGTTCAGTATCATGGCCTGAACTTGCTCCAAAAATTCTGCCGGTCTATATCAGTCACAGAAAAGCAAGTATCAGTAAACGACGGAGCCTGACGTCACGACTCACGGAAGACCACAGCAACGAAGTTAGGTCACAGTAGAACCTAGCCTCAGGGCTTGTTAAGAATACCAAATTCACACTAAAAGTAACGTTAAATAACGTTATTTTTATACAGGTATTAGTGGTAACTTTGTAAGGGGTATCGATAATACAGTTTTATATATATCAATTAATGATATAAGTAACGATACTTTTTTCAATACTTGTAAAGTATTATACAAGTGTATTGCATCGCGCTGGGAATCGAACCCGAGGTAGCACAGACTATCACGACATCCGTGTAGCTCTAGTAGCCTACTAGACAAACTCTCATAATGGTTGAAAAATACCGATACCCAGCATAACGTTATCTTTGCTGATAACGTTAACGCCGTTTGACAGAATTAACGTTACCAGATTTTTAACGGTATTCCAAGCCCTGCCTAGCCTTACGTAAGCCCTAGGTCGACCTTGCAAATTTGTCGGTACGCGGCGGTAGGTAACTTATCGAGTGTTACGTAATACCACAGATTAATTAATAGTTACTGGTAATACCTAGATTTATAATGCCGCCAGCCTCTTGGGGACATTACCTACCACACATTGCTTAATTTTAGAATATTTTTTTAGACGCTATATGTTTCTATTAAGTTTGGCTCCAGCTTCCACGCACACAAAACTCTAGCCGAAGCGAGACAGCGAGACCATGCGGGGTGAAAAGATCATGGTAGGTCAATGAGGCTGGTTTTGGTTTTGAGGCTTTCTTAGTTTTACAAAGAACATTTCAGAGTTATTTAAAAACTAAAACATATTATGACTGCCTTATGTTTTTATACAATTATAATCCAAAGTTACAAGGGCAAATTTATTGTATTTATTGAATACTTCCCGTTTTAGTATAATTCTGAGGTGATTTAGAGGCAACTTCGCAATTTTTTTCTATAGAGAAAATTTCAAGCAATCGCGTTTTCGAAACATTATGTATAGAGTCAGTCCTGAACTTTGTGTTTTTATTTCAAAGTGAGTACCTATTTTGTTAATATTGATAATATTTAAGATCGCTCTAAGAACTATAGGGTAGTACGGGTTCTTAAAAATAGCTATTTCACACGCTGCATGCGACAATTTCATACATCCTCGTACGAGTGAGGTTCTGGAGTCTACTTGGGCGTTCTAAGTAGACTCCAGAATCTCACTCGTTAATCAAATCTCGATCAGCTGCATGTTATCTCGACATGATTCTCATTATCTCTTCAGTTATAAATCCTAAACATCTGTCTGTCCAAGGTGAAGGTCACCACCCCCACCCTATTCCCAGGAGTGAGAGTGGGGTGGGGGCGCGTCGCACGTATCAATGTTTCTTTGTCCTGTGATATTTCATTTATAGTTGAACCCACTTCGTCCTGTGATTTTGTAAACATAAGAAGATGTTATTGAGCCTTCTAGCATTTCCAGTCTAGTCACACGGCAGCGTGTGCAGCCAAGTTCAAAGAAAACCGGTCAAGTGCGAGTCGCACTCGTTTATTAAGGGTTCCGTAACTCCGTACAATGTTTTAAAACGCTAAAAAAACACGTTTCTTGTATGACGACCCCCTTTAATTTTTAACTTTATCTTATTATAGCTATGAATGCTATTAAAAAGTTTTAGTATATGTATGCTGTTTTTAGGGTTCCGTAGTTCACAAGGAACCCTTATAGTTTCGTCATGTCCGTCCGTCCGTCCGTCCGTCCGTCCGTCTGTCTGTCCGTCCGTCTGTCTGTCTGTCCGTCCGTCCGTCCGGGCTCGTACTCCGCCGCTACTGCACCGATTGTCACGAAAATTGGTGGAGAGATAGATATTGAAGTTCCAAAAGTTGAATTTTAAAATTATGAAAAACTGTTTTATTCCCATACAACGAAAAGTGAATTTAAAAAATTTAATTGGACTAACTCCAACGTGTGGGGTATCGTAGAAAAGGTCTTTTAAAATGCAACAAAAACTGCTTTGAAACTATGTAGATTAAACCCAGTAGCGGCGTTAGGGTAGGGCGCGGGTGGGCGACCGCCCAGGGCGCCAGATACAAAGGGGCGACAGGGGGCATTTTTGGGCAAGGAGGTAATAATAAAAATATAAATAGCGGCTGGTTAATGGCGGCAACTCCTAGACTCTTTATTTGTATGCACCCCCCCCCCCCCCCAAATTTGAAGAATCCTATATCGTACTTGCACTCCTCCCCCCCGTCGGCAGAAATAAATCCTATAAGATTGAAGCCTAGTCAGAGTCTGAATTGCAGTTTGGAGGGTGGGGAGGGGGGGGCGGAAAAATCTCGCCCGGGGCGCTGGTAGAGCTAAAACCGGCACTGATTAAACCCCCCAGTTTTGAGATAATCTAATACAAAGTCAAAATTAGAGGTATCCCCCCACCGTAACTTTTGGAATATACTAAAATAATTCTGAAAAAAATGTGGTATATACCTCAAAGTATGTATTTTCTATTAAAACTATAGCGGTCTCGGTATCATGATAGTTATTTTTTAATACGTCTTAAATCGTAAACCGCAATTTACCTTTACAACTTTTATATTATGTTACTTGCTGCTACGGAACCCTTCAGGGGCGAGTCCGACTCGCACTTGGCCGCTTTTTTTTTTGTTCACGATCATGCAGATATCCTAAACATCTGTCTGGCAAGTTCAAGGTCAGACCCGCCCTCCAGGGTGGGTGGGGGAGGGGTAGGGCCCGCGATCGCTATTTCGGATCTTATAACAAAAGTGTACACTTAGTGCTGTAAAATGGATGTAAACGAGGGATTTTAGAGCCTGCCAGTGGTTTCGGAGAAATAAGGTTTCCACCCTTATAGTTACATACACTTATATCGCCTAATCGAGCAGACAGGGCAGTTTGGGTCTTGCGACTCCAAACAGATAGAGCCCAGGGCCGAAAGACCCAAACCACTTTTTTACCGACTTCAAAAAAGGAGGAGGTTATCAATTCGACTGAATGTTTTTTTTTTCTTATGTATGTTTGTAACGCAATATCTTCGCCAATTGTGAAACGATTTTGATAATTCTTTTTTTTTTTATTTGAAAGCCTTTACTACCAAGTTGGTCCCATTTTATGTATGTATGTAATTTGGTGAAGATTTGATGAAGAACTTTGGAGATATGGAAGAAACTCCTAAAATAAAATTGAAGTCGGTTGTTTTTTTTTGTTAAAAATTTAATTATAGCGTAAATGGACAAAGGAATCTAAATAGGTTGCTAGCCGCATCGCCTATTATCATGATTCGCATTTTCGCCCATTCCCTCGATCGGCTTCTACGATCTGCGCGGGAAGAGAAGCAGCTGGTACGTTCTAAGCTTGAACGGTTCATCATTATCATCGTCAGCTTTTAGGGACCCGCTGCTGGGCATAAGCCTCCTTCCGTCAGCGTCAACTTGATCTGTCCCTAGCCATCGCAATGCAATTCCTGCCAGCAACTTGCCTGACATCGTCTAGGTTAACCTAACCGAAATAATCTGTAATTAACCCAACTGGAAATGGGTTAACATCATCATCATTATCAAGTCTCCCTTGCAGGACCACGACCCTCTCTGTACTACCAGAGCCATATATTAGCCCGAGCAGCCAGAGGATTTGGCCTACACTCTCCACGCTGGCCAGACGGGTTGGAGAGGTGTCATTAATGTTTATAAGCTTTGTTCAGCTTGTGTTTCCTAAGTCGCCTTCTACGACATCCACGGGGAGACTTGGAGTGGTCCTATTCTATTTGCCGGGAACCACACGGCTTTTTGTTTGATGAGATTGATGTGATGACAATCAAAGTTCCAAACTACGGGAAACCACAAAATCTCAAGGTTTCTTTCCCGACTTGTCGAAATGACGGATGTTTTTGTCGTCAGCGAAATTGAGTACACGGGCCCATTATTGGGGGGGGCGTCATGGGGTCGGGAGTAGTGTTATCAGGTTTACCCCCCTTTTATGAGTATTACCCCCAATGACACGAACTTGTACGGCGCGGCAGTGGCATGCGTTTCCTATAAACATTGCTTGTCATGTTCAAATCGAATATTTTTGCCACGAAATTTAGCGCTTATAGTGTTATTTCTCTAGACATTTTTAACAACAAAAAAAGTCATCGTCATTTCATTTACGCTAACGGAGTTCCGCGGGCGCCAGCTAGTGTATGTATAATGATCTGTCTGCAAAGGATACTCCCAGCTAAAAGGCCGTCGGCCGCTTAGCTGGGAGTCTGTCGAAGTGACGGATGTTGTCGTCGTCCTGCGGAGATGAGCGTCACATTACCGATCCATCATTAGGGTGGGGGCGGGGCGCTAGTGTTAGGGGGTAAGGGCCCGACTCTGACGTCTGACGTCGGGTCGCAAGACAAATTGAACTTAAATATTTGAAAGCTGTATTGATGTTTTAGACCACTTTATAACACGATGATACCTCGGCAATGTCTTGACTTGGCTCGGCTCAAATTATACTGTTCTAATCTACGGGTCTGCCAAATTTCATGAGGTTACGATAAAGGATACTCAAGTATTACCATCTTCATCACCAGTGCTGCCCCGTGTCCAGTGCTGCCCCCATTTGAAATAAATTATTTGTAAGGAAACGGAGATATCATTTAAAATTTTGAACTAGTAAAACTTAGATAACCCTTCAAACTATTTTATGAACCACTGTTTACAGTTTAAAGTGAGAACGTTGAGCTTTAGTTTGCATTTTTGCGAAAAACCACTTTAGGCACGTCTTTCTCAGTCTTCCTAGGTTTTACCATCGCCAGTGCTTAAGGGCTCAATATAGACCACCATCGGAAGCCTTCATCACATCCCATTGTTGTTAGGCTACCTCTCTTTCGACGCCAGCCTCTACGCAGCCATTCCGTATCGATCACAGCCCACCTATCCGGGAGCATAGAAGGAAGGAGGGGAAGACGAAAGTCCAGGCACAGCTATATGAAGCAAGTCAAGGAAAAGTTGATAGCAAAGTCGTATCAAGATGTCAAGAGGTTGGCGAAAAATAAAAAAGAATGGAAGAAACTCCACCGACAACAGCGCCGCTTTTAAATTTTGATGATGAGGTTAACCTCGTCGACAAGCGCATCCCCTTTTATAAGAATTATTTTATTTTTATTTATTTATTGATTTTAAGGGGAGCCAACAGCTTTATTAATTAATTTTGGTTTACCGCTTTCTCTTCCCCACATTAACTATGTTGGAGCGAAGATGTTAAAAGCATTGTAGCAAAAGCGAGATGGTATGCTTGACCGCCGCAAAGGGAAGATCTTTCCACCAGGCATGGGGTTGCGTGGGGAACCGCGGCTCCATAGATGTTCTGATGGAGGTTGTATATATGCAGCCAATCGAAGAAACTCTAAGATCGAGTTGTAGGATGTGTCAGCGCCATCTTGTAATAGTATGCTCCTTGTATATGTTGTAGCTTCGTTGTTGTGGACGTTGTGGTATTCTTAGAAGAAATCACAGCATGCTTTAAAATGAGGTCACATAGGCTGCCCCCTCCCCCACTTCCATTGCAGATACAATGCAGTCCCAATATTTAATGCTGGCACAATGAACGCATTTCCAGATTTTGCGAGCTGTAAGTCGTCTTGCGGGGTTGGGAACCCGTCCAAGTAGGTCCATCTCCCGTATTGGTCTAATTTAATTGGATGCGGTTTCAGAGATCGGGTTACACAGTTTGCCAAAAATACTGTCAAAGTTCATCCATTTCGTTATGGTTGAAAAGTACTTGTTTTACGAGAAAAATACTTACCATCCTGGGTTAATCTACTTATATTCCTACCGCGTTAAAGCGTTTACACACGATGCCGCCGCGGCAACGGTTTTCGCCGCTGCAGCGCCGCGCTGTTAGATTTTGTTTGTATTTGTTACTCGGTACGCCCGCGTCTTCTCGTCCGAAATACCTAGATATCTATACTGTGCCTCAGTGCCTTAATACGAAAGTTTATCATTGTGTGTACCAGTGATAGGCTCTGAAACGTGGTCCCCTACTATGAGTCTCATTAGAAGGCTCAAGACCGTTCAACGGGCTAGAGTGCCTATGCTCAATTTTTCTCTACGTGATCGAATCAGAAATGAGGAGATCAGTAGGAGAACAAAAGCCACTGACGGCAAAAAGGTTCTCGAATGACGACCACGTACTGGCAAGCGAAGCGTAGGACACCCAGGTAGGGTAGTCAGTCAGACGACCTGACCTGGACAGCGTGGGATGCAGGCCGCTCTAGATCGTTCATTTTGGAAATCTTTGGGAGAGGCCTATGACCAGCAGTGGACGTTATGCGGCTGAAATGATGATGACTCATACGCCGCGTAATATCTCCAAGTTAACTCCGACGTATGTACTCGTGTTTTCTTTAATTTGGGCGTATAGGAGAATTAAATTTTAGGGCCCTCGTTTAATTTTGATTTATCGCTCTTCTGAGATCAAAACATCGCTTGAATTGTAAACCCCACCCCATGCGGTGGTTTGCGCCAGGAGTGGGCACGGCTAGGGGGTGCCATTCAGTCCGGATTAACTGAATGAATGAAATGATTGGGAGTTCAGATGAATGGTGCTACAGAATGAAGGACTAATAAAAGCTCGGAGATGATAAGCGAAATGTTCGAGATACTTTGTACCTAAATGGCTAAATGGTTTATTGTTAAGTTACTTTGAAATAAAAACACAGCAAAGTTCAGGACTAACTCTAGTCATTATAGGTATGTTTCAAAAACAAGATTGCTTAAAAATTTCTCGATAAAAAGAATTGCGGAGTTGCCTCCACGTCACCTCCGAATTATACTAAAACGGCTAGTATTCAAGAAATACAATAAATTAGCCATTGTGACTTTGGATTATAATATTGTATTAAAAATAAGGCATTCATCATTTGTCTTATTTTTTTAATAACTCTTAAATATTCTTTGTAAAACGAAAAAAACCAGAATCGCGTTGTAGACCAGGCCAGTAGAGAAATATTTTTTTTTCCAAAAAAAGGAATATAGATATATTGGCATGTCCCTATGTTTTCTTATTGTTTCAAAATTTAATTATTAAAAGTGATACAAACCGTTATAAAATTAAAAAAAATGGTAAGATTTTCCACGAACAAGACAAGATTATATTATAAAAAGAAAACATAGGAACATAGCCAAAGCTTAAGGGCCCAGTCCTTATTTTTAATCATTTTGACTGCTTTTTCGGAGCTGATTGGAGCCAAACTATCTTAGTTAAATTGAAGTTTATTTAAGTATTAAAAAGTGAATTTGACAATTTATTGATTTTCATTGTAATAGTTTGTTTAATTCCAAATAACCTGAGACGTGTTTCGATTTTTTGCGGTGCGCGACGTTCATGTCATTGTTGTTTACACGGAATTTAAAACATGAAGTTGTGTATAAATTACAGAGAAATAAAGACCAAGGAAAATGCTAATAAGTGAATGAAAAGATTTTAATAATTCTTTTTTTTAATTCATAGAAAAACTTAGTTAAAAAGGTTAAACTTTGAAGACAATATAAGCGAATACGTCGCCGGATTTTTTGCGCATACGGCCGAGTTCAAAAATAAAAAATACACATATATGAAGATTGATTCATGCTCAAACACGTACAATAAATAAATAAAAATAATTTGTCTTTTGTAAAAAGATAGAAAAATTTTAAGTTCTCCGAAATTCTCAAATAAATATGGGAACGAAAACGCTGATAAGGCAGACCGCTCACTGCGCTTCTAAATTCGTCTCCAGGGTGCATGTACAATACAGCGCAATGCGTATGTGTAGATAGAAAATGTAGATTCGGGTGTTTAATCAAAAATTCCCACGATCAAAGACTGCAGTCTTAACGTTCGCACTTTAAACTGTAAAAATTAGGTTGATAAAATACTTTGAAGGGTTATCTAGGAATTGGTAGTAGCAAAAAATTTAATGGTGTCTCCGTTATCTTTGAAATGATTTATTTTAAATGGGGGCAGCACTGGACCCCGGAAAATTCCTGACGGCCTTAACTCAACTCAACAAAGATAATCCACGTGACATTTCAGCCGTTTGCATCAAAAAAAAATACCCAATAAAAAAGTTCTAGGTCTATGACACAAACCGACCTTGACAACACAACATTTCACCACTCGATTCTAAACCTTAACAAGCTGTACTTACAGTTCACATTGTTATTACGAGCATTGACTTTTTAAAACTTTGCCACTTGATTATTAGCCTTATTTGCATCTTTATAACGCTCACAATGTTTGTTATGAGTATTATTGACTTATAAGGTGTTGCTACGTGATTATAAGCTTTAATTTCTTAGTAATAAAGTACAGACTTTGTCCTAACAAAGGCAAGCCAAGCAATTATAAGCTTTATGCTTTTCGCAATACAGTCCACAGTTATTGAGTGTATATTAAAGGCAGAAAGGGGTGAGGGTGTAAATAAAGGCCCATTGCTGGTATTTTCGCGGAAATTGACACGGCTTTTCGTTGTAATTGCTTGTAGTTATCACTGCAGCATTTTGTGTCCTTTTTACCTCCTCGACAAAAAAGAGGGGTGTTATAAGTTTAACGCTAATGTCTGTCTGTGGCATCGCAGCGCTCGAACGGATGGACCGATTTTGATGCAGTTTTTTTAACGTGAAAGCAAGTTCCCTTGCGGTCGTTTTTAGCTATGTTTAATGAAAATCGGTTCAGCCGTTTAAAAGTTATTGGGGGTTAACGCTTGAAAGTCAGGGCCTTCTCTAGCAAATATGTAGATGGCGCTACGGGTATCACTAGATGGCGTTCTTGATAGTCGGGGGTTTTTTAATGGCACTGATTTAAAGAGGCAGTTGTAAATAGCAGTTTTGGTAAGTTAACAATTATAAATGGCATGTTTAATAACTAGTTCAGCAGTTAAAACTAAGCAGTAAAGTAAACAAAAATGAGTAATAAAAAATAATGAACTGGATCAGTGAATATATAATTGAGCAGGAAAATAATTAAATGGGCGGTAAAAAAAATTTAACGAACGGTGCTATAGGTTTTCCCTAACCTAGTAAAATGGATAAAACCGACCTAGCGTGTGTTGGTCGCAGTTCTAACCTAACCTAACCTATAGGTTTACCCTAACCTAGTAAACCTAACCTAACCTAGCAAAGAGAACGCTTTTAGCGTTATGTCCGTCAATTGTAAGACAATTTGATTGTGGAACAATAAAGTTTAAAAATAAATAAATAAATAAAATGAATAGAACTAGTAATATGATAAAATAACCGACTAATTGATTTTTTATTATTGTTCATGTTTTACTGTCGCAATAATGGGTATATTCATGACTTTTTTATTTTTTTAACTGATTCTATAAGTTATTATATAAACGGAAAAAAATATCACACTCACAGAATATTATTAAATAAGCTTAAAAAAATAATTAAAACTACTATCATTTTCGGACGACTTAAACGCGGTGTCATTTTGCGCTTTTATTCTGTGACGTCACCGCACACTGTCAATGTCAGTGTCAATGGAAAAAGAAAATCAAAAAATAGTAGTACCATATTTTAGGTTATAATTAATTGATTGACTTGTCTCTTATGTACAAAACTGAAAAAAATATCTGACTGTATCTGCCACAACAAAACCGCGTTCAATCATTGTAGCAAGTCTTTTTTCACCAGGAGTCAGACTTTTAGCTAATAATTCTCAAAGAACACTAATAATTTAGCAAAACAATGAAAATACCTCCAAAAGTCATACAAATTACAAACAACTTATTGATAGTGACAGATTCTCCTTCTTTCTGATTTGTGGTTGACAGTAGGTACAGACTATTTAGGAAAATAAGTTTGACAGTGTTTGGTGTCGTCACGTTCCGTTCCGCCAATAGCGTTGCGGAATTTGAAAAAGACAACTTTTAAATCATTAATTTCTCAATAGAAACATGTTAAATTGAAAAAATATATATATGGGTATTTTTCTTTACCAATAAAGTTTACACATAATTTTTTTTGTTCGTTGCTGAATCACATGCATATTGTCTATTAATCAACCGCCATTAAATTAAATAACTGCTCAATATGTTTTCCAACTGATCATAATAACATCTCGAATATTTAAATAACAGCTCAAAAAAATAGTTCACTTTTTTAATTTGCCTAGCAAATAAACTTGTTTAACCGTGGACAAAAAACTTGACACTCCATCGCGGAATCTATAGTATACATGGTGACTTTTAACCACCAGCCAAATTTTTGGAGTAAGTTCAGTCCATGATACTGAACCACCATTACCATAAAAATAATTGTCGAAAAACAAAAAAAATGTTGGCTTCCCATCCCATACAAATCAGCGCTCGGCCGAACGGATTTGTATGGGAGGACGAAATTTTTTTATCGATTTTTAATAACTTTTTTTATAGAAACTTAGAAAGTAGTTCAGTGTCATGCTTGCAACTTGCTCCAATATGGCTGGTGTTTAAAAAGTCACCTGTATAGGTACCTCCAATATTGGCCTTAAGGCCTTATGTGAACGAAGTAAAATCTTTTGCAAACAATCGATCTTCTATTCTTTTTGATTTGTTCAGAGGAAGTCAGACAACAAAGTTCGCGGATATACAATTATTTATTGACCTCTGAACTCCGAACAAGTTTGGATCGACAGTGGCTGAGAAGGACTGATTCAATATTGAGGCACTTTCTGTTTGACTAATAAAGCGGAAGTGAATGAGATCGCAACATTTTTCGTCTTAAGGCGGAATACGAAGAGAACTTGAGAGTTCACTAGAACTTTGACTTGAAGTGATTCTAAGAGTTAAAACATTTTTGTAGGTTTTTTCGGATATTTAACAACGTGCCCGCCATCTTAAAATTTTAAAATGAATCAATATACCATTTTAAAAAAATGTTAAGCAATGATATCTAATAATTATTTTTCTTCCAAAACTGTAAGAATATAAATTGAGGAAAAAATTTTTTTACTCTAAAATATTAGTATTGTGATTCCGAAGCCTTAAGTAAGCCTTCTTCATTTTCGATACAAACTAGATATTAGTTAATAAAATAATTCATAAAAACTACATTCTGCGTTCATTCCCCGCCTCCCGCTTCACAGTCAAACGAAATATGCAAAAGCGTGCGTGCGGGGTGCTTTGCGGATCGCCCCGCACCTCATCCCCTCAGAGTTTATTTGTTAGGCTTTTAAAAAACCCCGACTGTCTAGAACGCCGTACTAGACGGCGTTCTTGACAGTCGGGGGTTTTTTTTAAATTTGTCGTACATCCGTATCAAGTCATATCGCTTAATGATTTCAAGTCGTGCTATGGATAGCGCCACTTATTATTTGCTAGAAAAAGCCCTTATTTTCAAGCGTTAACCCCAAATAACTTTTAAACGGCTAAACTGATTTTCATCAAACATAGCTAAGAACCACCGCAAGGGAACTTGCTTTCACGTAAAAAAAACCAAATCGAAGTCGGTCCATCCGTTCGAGCGCTACGATGAAACGACACAGACAGACAGGGAACAGACAGACCGACATTAGCGTCAAACTTATAACACCCCTTTTTTTGTCGAGGGTGAAAAAAAATACAACGCATATGTACTTACAAAATGCTTACAAACATTCCTTTTTGTATAATAAGTAATAGGGCTACTGTTTCAACGTGAAGTCATAAAATGTTTTATTTCGGGACATCCAGTAGTTACGTGTGTAGGTACTTACTTCACCAGTGATCCAGGTCACATTGCGTCACCGGCTCTTAGCACTGATGTCTCATTATCTAGATTAGCCTCGTCTCGAGACGGTTTCGCATTGAAACACAAATTAGCAAGAGTTTAGTATGCGTTATCTCAGGAACAGCTGTTGTAGCTTTTAACCTACTTTAAAGTTAGTAGTTTGTCCCGAATTGCATGAATTCACAAATCTCAACAACCCATTACAGAGGAACTGTTAAATAAACTAGAACACCGGCAAATCTTCTGCATCAGATACGTCTTTGATCTTCGAAAATATGACCATATATCGGATTATCGTGGGAAACTTAACTGGTTACCTATTAGAAGCCGTCGTAACTACCACATTCTCTCTCTTCTTTTCAATGTTCTCTTCAATTCTTCCTGTCCTAATTACCTTAGTGAAAAGTTTTCCTTTCAGCAAATTGACAGCCGTCTCCGCTCGGCTAACAGTTATACCTCCTCATTCTTCGCAATCTTATTCAAAGTCATTCTCAGTGATGGCAGCACACCTATGGAATTCGCTCCTTTTGGATACTAAAACGGCATCATCCTTTAGTTCCTTTAAAAACAAAATTTTGAATACCTTTCAGGATTCGTGGGTTTCTTTGAGCTACCTGGTTTTCATTTTCATGTTTTTAGTTTATATTATATGTAGGTTTATGTATATTTTTATGTAAGTTTATTTTTACTAGTATATGTGTAGGTTTATATTTATATATATATATATATATAAGTTCATCTTTTTATACTCTATTATTGTACTAGCCACTTCTGCCCCAAACTCATATTAGTTAAACATTCCTCTCAATTACTGGCCGGTGACTGGAAGAGATCCCTATATGGGATAAGTCCGCCGTTGTATGTTTACTTTTCTGTTTTTGTATCTGCTTCTCTTTTGTGTACAATAAAGCTTTATAAACAAACAAACAAACTGCCCACGTGGCGCCTCACGCCGCGTGTTAACTACTATCCCGACATATATAATCTTTTAAAAACATATCCTTCGGCAAAGGGAAAAAAGGTTCAATCTTAACAACCTTTTAGTTATGTAACTCTTAAATGAAAGTGATCAACTTTGTCAGTAATTTTAAATAAGACTCCAAAATCCACATCACCGTAACCAAACCACTCGACAGCGTACACCAGTGAAAACATAAACTAAAATGCGATGAAAATCACCGCCGTGGCGGGCACACGATCCATACCCGCGGAGCCCCCGCGCTCCACCGCCTACTACTACGGGGACTTAGAGCGTTTAAAGAGGAAAGAGGAGCCAGACCAGAACCCTGAAGACTTAGGAGAGTACTTAGAATCAAATGAAGTGGTCAACGATGGCGCTGTCAGAGAGATACCGCCGTTCAGAGACCGACAGTGGAGTCTACCGGAGTACTCGACTCCGGAGAATTCTAGAAAAGTCGAAGAGACTTACTCCACGGCTGGGACGTTCCCAATGCCGGAACAGAAGGAGAAGGAGCCGTTGTTAGCGGAGTTGGAAGTGGTGGGCAGGTTGCCATTGACGCAGTTGGACAGTGCGAGTGGGGTGAGGAGGAGTAGGAGTTGGTACCTGTGTTGTCCCAACGTGGCGGACGAGGAGGTCTCCCGGGAGTCCTCGTGGCGGTACTCGAGTCTACGACCCGTCACGGCGCCGCCGCTGCCGCAGCAGAACGGGTTTCCAGTGATGGTAGGTTTAAAGGAATAGATTCCATACTTATTCGCTCTTTCATGCATGCACTCCCTCAGTCATTTAATCATTCATTTACTCAGTCATTCTCTTATTCATTCATTCATTTATTCATACATCATTAATTCATCTTTAATACATCTTTCATTCATTCATCATCATCATCATCAGGTCTTTTTAGGGTTTCGTACCCAAAGGGTGTAAACGGGACCCTACTACTGAGACTCCGCTGTCTGTCCGTCTGTCCGTCTGTCACAGGGCTCTATCTCTTGAACCGCAATAGCTAGACACTTGAAATTTTCACCGATTATGTATTACTGTAATTAGTAGTCATCCATATATGTATTTATCTGTCCGCATACATATATAATTAGTTCTTTATGTATTATGTTTACATAATTATATATTTTGTATATTTATTTTATCTATAGTTATTGTATTGGTATATATTTCTTTAAAATTAATATTTATGTATATTCTTGATTTATTCTTGTAGGTATTTATAGATACTTTTAAATTTTGTTTACACACTTTGTCGCACCACCCAAATTATTTCTCTACTCGGTCCAATGGTTGACTGGCAGAGAACACCATAAGGCGTTAAGTCCGCCATTTGTACACTTTTTTTTATGTGCAATAAAGTTTAAATAAATAAATTACTGTGGCCGCTTTAACAACAAATGCTAAAATAAAAAAATAAAATTGAAGGGGGTCGTCATACAAGAAACGTGTTTCTTCAGCGTTTTAAAACATTGTACGGAGGTACGGAACCCTTCATGTACAAGTCCGACTCGCACTTGCCCGTTTATTTAGTCTCCACTGTAGGGGCACGACCTTCTCTGTACTACCAGAGCCATATTTTAGCCAGAGTAGTCAGAGGATTTGGCCTACACTCTCCACCCTGGTCAGACGGGTTGGAGAGGTCTGATTGATGTTTATATGCTTTCTTCAGCTTGTGTTTCCTAAGTCGCCTTCTACGACATCCACGGGAAGACTTGGAGTGGTTCTATTCTACTCTGCCGGGGACCACGCTTATTCATTCATTATTCGTTCATAATTCAGGACCGTGGCATATCTTCATTCATTCAGTTATCATTCATTCTTCATTTATTGATTCCGGGAGGAAGGAAAAGCCGTAGAAGGAAGCTTACAGATTATGGACGCCGGCACTAGCACATGCAAAACCAGGGATGCTGCACACGCGTTGCTAGGTATCCTCAAGAAATCTAGCACACCCTTTTTAAAATCACTTTTTTTTTGGACGATGGACCTGCATGATGCATCACAGATAGAGTCACTATCACGATTTGTTCCTTACGGGGTAGGCAGAGCCAAGGGCATGTTCTAAAGACCTCGTTTTGATGGTTCATCATCTTAGATAAAAGAAAAGTGTGATGAGAGACCGTGTCCGAGTAAAATACAGAATTTCTGCCTACAGACTATTTTGTGCAATACTTTTTTTGTACAAAACCGATGTCCGCCTGTCAGTTACCTTGTAAGATTCGGGGTACTTGGGATCTTGGTAGACCACTTCACTGTCACTAATGTAGACCCACTTCAAGTTATTTTTAGAACTTGTAGGGTGAACTTACACTTTTAGATCGTTTGTGTTTTTGTGACTGAAAAATTCAAATTAAAATAAATAACATGTTAACCCTTTAACCGCGAACGTCGGATTAATCCGACAAACATTTACGTGCGCATTTCGCGAGCGTCGGATTTATCCGACCAAAAACTATGGATATTCACAATTCCTCGCGCTGGGAGCACGACAACTGATATAAAGTCTCGCGGTGTTCAAGTTATACGTATACGCGTAAAAACGGAAATAAATTCCATTAAACCTTGAAACCAGCGTCATCTGTTTGCATAGAGGACGCTGCTGTCCGTTATATTCAATTCAATTCAGAATATCTTTATTATCATATGATATTCATTGATATCTATTATATATCTATATATTGATTGAGATTGATTGATTCATTGATGACATTTAAATATTTTAGCATCGTATATGTATTATATATATGTATATATTATGAAATAAGTTTATGTATGTATATATACAAGTATTAATATGTAAGTATATAATTAGGTATAGATACTGCACCCACCTTATTCCGTACTATTAATTTTTCCTCTACCCAAAGGTTGACTGGAAGAGATCGCATCTAGCGATAAGTCCGCCTTTGTACCAATATTTTCTTTGTGTTTGTTATTTTTATTTTATTAATTATTATGGTGCAATAAAGATAATTTGTATTGTATTGTATTGTATTCATAATATCTCTTAATAATAGCCACTTTGTTATGTTTTGCACAAATGTTGACGTCAAATCGTTACTTACAGCCACAGAAGTAATATACTAGTATATTACTTCTGTGCTTACAGCTAAGTTTATGCCGCTTACCTCCGGGTACGGAGGTACTTAGTTTCTTCATTTTGTCCTGTTATGTTTTCTTTGTGTAAGTTGTATGTATGTATTTAAGTATTAGGTGTAAGTATGTTTAATATAATTATTGTATATAAGTATGTTTATTATATTGACCACCCCGCACTACCTAATTTCCCATCATTTTTTTCTATATAAACGAGGTTGCCTGGAAGAAATTGCTTAGCGATAAGGCCGCCTTTTGCGCATTTCCTAGTTTTTAAGATAATTATGTTCTGTTTTTTACTTTTGTGCAATAAAGGGTATTGTATTGTATTGTACGGTGAATGTGTAACATATATACAGTGGAAGGGACATACCCGTAATAAATCGAACCACGGGCTATGCTAGATGACTAAAGTATAATGAAATTAAAATAAGTCAAAAAACAAAAAAAAAATCGACGTTCCCATACATATCGCCCGGACGGCCGCACACTTTTATATTGAAATGCCGAAAATTTTTTTTTTTTTGGCTGTTATTTTAATGTATTATACTATAATGGCCTAGTATAGATATACTATAATGGTTTGATTTATTACGGGGATGTCCCTTCCACGTTGTATACAGGGTCTAACAAAATATATTGAAACTATTTTAAGGGTGGATTCAGTCCATGATACTGAACAACTTTCCCCAAGTAACGTATAGCGAAATATGAAAAAAAAATTCTGGCCTCCCATATAAATTGACCGATCAGCTGATCCGAGTTTGTATGGAAAGCCAAACATTATTTTTCATATTTCGACATATGTTCCTTGGGGAAAGTTGTTCAGAATCACGGACTCAATTCACGCTTAACCCTAGATAACTAAACATTCGTCTGGCAGACTACGCGACCCCTTGCATAAGTCTAGTTCACAAACTTTTGCGTACCCCCTGCTTGCACGCCTTTGTATACCTTCAAAATTAGAGTAAAAAGTGGCACAAATGCGGCGTTTGCGCAAACAATTGTCTTTATTTGTGATTTATAACCACCGCGTCGTCTAGATGACGAAAGTTTAGTTATAACAGGTGCAGATTTTCAAAGGTATCTAAATTGCATTTTATTTTATATTAGTACTTTCAAATAAATAAATCTAATAAATGTTTGTATTATAACGAAATAATATACATAAGCATACTAGGAAATAATATTAACTTCATAAAAACGGTTATTTTTTAATGACTAGAGTTTAATAGTAAAATGTCATTCATATACTACTAATTGTTTTCAACTTTTTCTCATATACCTAATATTATTGATGGATTTATAAATGGAAACATGTCCTAGGCTGAAAGTAAAAATTCACGTTTATTAAGATTGATTACTCTGATAAAAGTAACAAGATAATTTAACTTCTGTGGTGATGACAAATAATTATAAGGTTGAAAGTCAATACAATATCAGCATTGATACTGATGTCTCGTGCCAATCTTTGGGTTCTGAAGGTGATTTTTTTGTACCAAGTAAAAGACAACAGAGCAGATTGATTTGGATGATTTTATATTGTCAAACATGGAAAGAAACGTACTACATACTTCAGGTAGCATCCGACATGTGCTTTAGCAACTCTTCGATTTGTATCCAGTAAAACTCATCATAAATGGTCATCTGCACCAAGATTACTCCTACTTATGTTATGATACGTCGCGAATAACATCAAAAATAATAAAAAAATAGAAACACGGCGAGATTTTGTTTTGAAATTGACGAACTAACCTAATGGAGCCTTGGTTGCGGCAACTTGTTCGGAAGGTAACTTTGAGACGTGACATCAAGGTCATGATAGGAGATATCCTTGGTGGAATCATATGAAGAATCTGCTCCATTTCCTTATGTATGAAATATTAAAAAAAAATATTCGTTTGCCCGTCGAAATTGCTAAGGAAGACCAAAAGTTGATGCCTTAGATGTAAAAATGCAATTTGTGGCACCCATAATGTAGATGTGTATAAAAGGTATGTGGCATCATTAGTATAAAATTATTTCGACTTGTCTCTATTCACAACGAGCCCTTTATACGAATCATGTAACAATTTCTTCCTCACGTTAAATTATGTTGTACTGCAGAGGCTGCCAAAAAGCGGAAATACGCGGGTCTGGGAGACGGGTTTATTTTTCTTTCATTCGCAGTGGAGACGATGGGACCTTGGGGTCCTGATGCTAAGTTATTTTTTAAGGACGTCACAACGCGCCTTATCGAGGCAACTGGTGACCCTAGAGCTGGCGGCTTTTTTGCTTAGAGAATAAGTCTCGCTATACAGCGAGGAAATGCTGCCAGCATATTGGGTACGTTGCCTCGATGTGGCGCGTTGGAAGAGATATTTTATTTGTAAAATTATTTTATTTGTGTTATTTGTCCGTATTTAATTTATTTAGCAAAAGAAAATAAAAATAAATTATGTTGATAATATAAGATTTTTTAATGCGTAGTCCGCTAGACGAATGTTTAGTTATTGTGTAACTCCCAGGATAGTTATCTAGGGTTAAAATAGTTTCAGTATATTTTGTTAGACGTTATATGTATATGTTATCTATACCGCTCTTAGTCTACCTTTACCCTCTTACGGGTATATCCCATTCGTCCTGTCGTACCCAGTGGTGGCAAACATTTGACATTTACGAGTATGTAACTTTTATTTCAATATACATAACCCTGCTTTCCTAAAAATCCTAAAAATTTATTTTTAAAATCATTATCAGCTCTATTTAACATAACTGGGGACGAAATAATATCCGTTCCATTTGCCACCACTGGGGTCAAATGGAAATCAATCAACGAAAATCCCATTCGTCACTACTGGGGACAAATGGGAATTTTAATGGAAGTCTGTCTTATTCGTTCCCAGTGGGGATGAATGGAACTGTGTAATAATAATCATTCCGATTCGTCTCCAGTGGGGGCGACGCGGTAGTGACAATCGAAACACACAAAACTAAAAATTTACACATTTCCGTCCCTACTGGGACCGGATGGGATGACTATTACTACACTTATTTGTACTTACTCTTACGATACCCGAGGGAGAGGAAAGACATGAAGTAACAAATTGTATTCTACACATTGCATCAACTCGTGAACGGGTGCCGCCAGTAGGGACTGGTCAGTTCGGCTTCGTTTTTTTAAGACTACTCAGTGTAACTTATTTCTGAAAATTGGATTTGGCACTCGTTTGCAAGCTTTACGAGTACATATTATGTTGTGATAACATTGTATTAGGCATAATATCTATATAAACTGACAAAGCCCTTCCGGCGCGTAGGCGACCAATACTGTGTAAATGAGTTCCTTTCGGCGTTTCTTCTCAGCAGTGGTCGTTCCGAAACGATAGTATCGGTAGCTTTTAAACAAAAAAATAATAACTTAAATATAAATAAACACTACACGTAATGTACACTATAATTATTGACGTGTAAAAGTGCCTGCAAAGGCCTAATTACTGAATAAATACTTGATTTTGATTTTGGTCTATTCTGCGGCGACAACACCGTCTGCTAGCGTCCTACTAAAATGTTATATCTCTAATTCCAGATAGCTTCTCAAACCAGTCGCGAAGACATCACCAGCCTCCGAGCGGAACGGGACGCCCTGGCAAGAGCGCTAGCTAATGAGAGACAAAGGGCTGCGGCAGCTGCGAGGGCTCACGATGCAAGGCTGGCGGAGCTGCACGGAGTGATCGCGGAGCTGGTGCGGAGGCGGGAGGACAAGCAGGCCAGGGCTATACCGGAAGAGGAAGTGTCAGGTAAGAACTTATAAGATCGTAGAAGTCAATCATCACCAGTCTCCGAGCTGAACGGGATGCCCAGGCGAGGGCGCTAGCCAATAAGAGACTGGTAGTCTACGAATAATAATCCTTAGAAGCGTAACTAATCCCGAAAAATCATTAAACGCGATATGTACCGCGGCGGGCGGGGCTTAAAATATGAACCGCGTGGCGCGACAGTTCGCTGTAACACTGGAGTCGTGCGGTTGCGTCGCAAAAAGTTTTCTTTGAGAATATTGCTGTGTTTTTGCGATAATTGATTTATTAAAAATGCCATCATGTGCCGTGAAGTGGTGTAGAAGCCATACAGACTAGTGATGTAACGAATATTCGCACATTTTTTTATATTCGCATTCGCAATTTTTTATTATTATTTGCGAATTTATTTAATTGCGAATGTTTTGCGAATATGAATTATTATGAATATCAGAAAACAAAAACAAATTGAAATAAAATAAGTCCATATTTTACTAATATTTGGTTTATTCATCTTATATCACTATTTATTTCTTTACACTTTAACCGCAAAATTCACTTGTTTACAAAACAACCGGCGCGGGCGTGAGCGGAGCGGAATGAATGACGCTTTGTTTAGATGAGTTCGTATGAACTCGGCAATACTCGGAAGATACGAACGTAACGAACCTTATCTGAATGCGACTGCCGCTAAGCCATAGACAAATTGGCGCCAAATATGAACAAAGACTGAATATTCGCATTCGTGAATGTCGGTAACATATATTGCTAAAAAAAAGACATTCGTTACATCACAAATACAGACATGAAAAACACAGGACTCACCTTTCATAAACATTTTAATAATCCATACTTGACATCTGTGAAAAAGTGTTTGGAAAATGTACCTAAGCCACGCGTTGTACCCCACCGCGAGTTGCGGTGACCGCCCCCACCCGACGACGAAGCGTGACCTTGTCGCGACCAATCGCATGCATATTTGTCTATGTGTGTGTTTGATTGTTATTACTGTTAGTTTGTTTGCGTAAATGGAATCAGAATCGAAGCGGTGAATTTAGGAACCTTACATTTCTAGAGAATTTATTATTCGTAGCTGGTAGTAGTTAAAATTGATCATACATGAGTACAGACTGAGGGGTACAAGTCGCACCTAGTAAGGATCGAACTCGTGCCTCGTCGACGCACCGTCAATGCCTAAACTGCTTGACCACCTGTTTTAGTACATTACGATATAAGTGCGTTATGGTGGTTATAACACACGAAGCGGAATTTCAGCCCGAGCCGAAGACGAGGGCATAAGGAGCTAAGTGTGTTTAAACAATATAGGCACGTATATCGTACGACGTTTTTCAACATACTTGCGAGGAAAAATACCTAATAAACTGATATTTTTGATTTTAAATAAACTCAACCATAAAACTGTGATGCACATGGTTGCTTTACCGCCGTTTTACTTTTTGAAATCAGCAGGGCGCGCGGCCTCCTGGACGGCGCCGCGCGGCATGCGAATTAGAAATTAAAAAAAAAAATCAATTTGAAGCATATGTAAGATACAAAGATAAATTATATTAAAACAACCATGACGTTCGATGCCTGATTTATTCTTTTTCTTTGTCTAACCTTCACCTTATGTTATCTAAACTATCTCGCTCACACACAACTGTCAAACTTTCTTACTCTCCATTTCATACTGGATTTACCATTAACTCAGTCCCTTTCTTTCGCAATAGCAAATCGTGAGTTACAGAAATATAACTTCACTATTTGCGTTTCTAACACACGCGTGTTTTATGGGCTGCTTTATATATCTAAAAGCGGTGAAATTAGACCTATTTTACGAGCAAGGGTGTTGAAAAATTGTAAGTATAATAAAGATGTCAATAATCTGAAATTCTGAATGCATGAAGTGGAGAAGAAAAGGCCGAAACCTTTGACAGTTAAAGCGACCGTTAGGGTGCACACTGAATAGTGGTGAGGTAATGAAACCCAATGGATCTGGTTGATCCATCACCGTCTATAGGCCAGGAGTGGCGACGGGATAATGGATGATTTATTATCATAACAAAGGGTTTTTATATTAAAAATATTTACAGTGTTAACCTTAGATCTAGACGTCCGTTTAGTACGTGATGTGCTTAATTAAGGTGAATATAGAAGCAAATGGCCTTTAAGTGGCGCCCTCATTTGAAATAAATTGTTAACTCGTAAATATGAATAATTTCCATATTGCTAATCGTCAGCCACTAGATAGCCCTTTAAATTATTTTATGAACCACCGCTGAAATTATTTACATTAGTCCGTCTAGCTTTGAAACTTGCCTCCGCCGAAAGTGGCCACGGCAAGTTTTAAAGCTAGACGGATCACCAATAATAGTTTCAACGGCAGTTCATAAAATAATTAAAAGGGCTATCTAGTGCCTGACATATGACATAGCAATATGGGAATTATCACCAAATTTACGAGTCTTCAAGGCCATTTGCTTATATATATACCTTAACAAAATATAATTTGGTTATTAATTAAATATATATCCTATTGACATTACGTACGTATAAAAGGATACAGCCATAATTTTGGCCGAGCTAAATAGGTGACACTTTTTCCAGACGAATGCGAATCGACGACCCAGCCTGCTGGCGAGCTGGACAACGATGCGGACCGGTCCAGGACCGAGCAGAACTCTTCTTCGATCCTGAGTCCAGCTGAACTTCCAACTCCTCAGCAGAGAGACCCGGACGATTCTGAGGAAAACCGGTTCGATTTGATTTGTTTCTTATCTTAGGTCTACTATTTGTGCACTTTGTATGTTTATGAATGAATGATTAATGAATGGATGAATGATTACTGATTGATTGATCAGTAAATTAAGGCGACGTGGGTTCACAATTTGCAATACTGTGCATGTTTTTGAAAAAACATTGTATATTCCACAAAAAAATTACATAAAAATCTTAAGGATTTTTTACAGACACCCACAATAGCCAAAACACGATTGATCATTTTTGGTTCGATAGAAAAAAATAACAAACATACCTCTAATTTGCCTAAATTTGCCTTTATCTATACTAATATTATAAAGCGAAAGAGTTTGTTTGTTTGTTTAAACGCGCTAATCTCAGGAACTAATGGTCCGATTTGAAAAATTCTTTTTTTGTTGGGTAGTCCATTAATAGAGGAAGGCTTTAGGCTTTATAACATTACGTTCCGACAACCACGCGAATGAAGTCGCGGGCACAGCTAGTTATAAATATGATACAAAAAAAATAATAAATAAAACACTGCGAAATATCGTCGAGCGGGCCCCGGGCCCCGGGCCCCGGGCCCCGGGCCCGGGCCTTTCTTCGCTCTCGACGAATATTTCACTGTGTTTTATTTATTATTTTTTTTGTATCATATTTATTATTTTTTTTGTAGCCAAAACGGATAGATATTTAGATAATACAATTTTGATATAAAAAGGTGATTGTATAAAATAGTACTTAATATGTATTATAAAGGCAAATTTAGGCAAATTTAGAGGTATGTTTGTGATTTTTTTTCTATCGAGCCAAAAGTGCTTAGTCGTGTTTTGGCTATTGTGGGTTGTCTGTAGAAAATCCTTAAGATTTTTATGTAAATTTTTTGAGGAATAAACTGTAATAGTTTAATAACAGTGATTTTTCAAAAACACGCACGGTATTGCAAATTGTGAACCCACGTCACCTTAATGAATGAACGATAAATGAATGAGAAATGCAATATGAATCAATGCTGAATGAACGAAAAATTTATGATGAATGAACGATGTATGAATGAATGTAGTGCTTAGTCCTTCAGTCGCTTCTTACGACATCCTCAGTAAGCGATGTAGTGATCCTATTCGAGGAAACGACAAAGCACATTTAAAAATGATTAAACCTTATTGTTTCAGGGTTGTGCCCTGCGTGGAGGTGTCTCCCGCCGGGGACTGCGACACCAGCCTCAACCTATCGGAGAGGGACTCGGAGGCGTGCCTCAGCACCGCCAGGTATGTACTTCTGAGAGTTCGATGGCTAAGCGGTGCAAGCGAGTACTGATGTTACTGCCCCTGAGATTTTTTAACACGTATATTTATTTTATTTTTTATTAGAGATTTGAGTGCGTTTGACCTCTATCTAACCTGAGGGGAAGCTAAGGTCTAAGGAAAGCTAATGAGGTCTAAGGTGTAACACGCAGACTCAAAAAATGCCTATTCACTCTTGCCTTGAAAATCCCTAAATCATATGTATGGGGAAACATCGACGCAGGGAGGGAATCCCACACCTTAGCGGTTCGCACAATAAAGGAGGAGGCGAATCAAGAGGTACGATGAGGAGGAATATCGACCACAAATAGGCGGAATCCCTGTCCACGTCGTGTTGTCCGATGGTGGAATGGTGCAGGGGGAATTAAATTATGTAATTCCTGCGCACAAACCCCTAAGTGCAGCCTGTAGAAGACACACAGACTTGCTACTAGTCGGCGATGTTCGAGGCTCTGGAGCCGTCCTGCCGTAAGCAACTCATCACTAACGAGTCTTCTGGCACGTCTGTCGATAGCTTCCAGGGCTTCGAGCTGATAGCGGGCAGATCCATCCCATAGGTGGGAGCGATACTCCATACATGAGCGGACTTGAGCTATGTAAAGTCCCAACAGTTGGTCAGGGGTAATTTAACTGATGTTGTGCGTTTCTTTCCATACAATGACAACGAGAACCTATATTTTTTACAAGGACGATTCAGATTTTTTATTACCTATATACATATATGTATAGCTTAAGTTTGACGCTAATGTCTGTCGGTCTGTCGGTCTGAACGGATGGACAGATGTCGATGCAGATTTTTAAAAGTGTAAGCAAGTTCCCTTGCGGTGGTTTTTAGCTATGTTTAATGAAAATCGGTTCAGCCGTTTAAAAGTTATTGGGGGTTAACGCTTGAAAGTCAGGGCTTTCTCTAGCAAATAATAGATGGCGCTACGGATATCAAGTCGTATCGGTAGTTCGGCTACTCATCACTAGATGGAGCTCTTGACAATCGGGGGTTTTTAATTTGCGTAGCAAATAAACTTGTTCGTTAATTGTTTTTAGGGAAAGTAATTAAGTACGTACAACAATTTGGTTGGTTAGGTAAAAGGTCATTATTTTGTGTACCCTGTATAAAGTGTAGTTGTAAATAGGAAACACAAGTTAAACAAATCTTATATCTGTCAATAAACTGTATATTATACCTATCAATAAACTGTATATCAATGAGACCTCTCGAATCACCGTCTGGCCAGCGTAGAGTGTAGGCCAAATCCTCTGACTGCTCTGGCTAATATATGGCTCTGGTAGTACAGAGAGGGTCGTGATCCTGCAGTGGAGACTAGACAACACCTGATGATGATGAAATGTTTTCCAGATGCTGCGAATTTGCGAGAGTGAGCGAAGAAAGTTGTGAGCGAGAGCACGGCTCGACGGAGGGGGGGAGGGTGGTCACCGCGTCGCCAGGTACACAGAATTAATAAGACTATTTCATACAGAACGCAATCTCCTGCGGTCCCTTGCAATATGCGTCCCCGTTCCCCGTCCCCGCACTTCTCCCCCGCACTCGCCTTTCTCAAGGCGAGAGCGGGCGACACACGCATCGACGTGTGCACGGATGTATAGTTTCTTTTGCAGTAGTGTAGGCATAAATGATACTCCGCTTCTATGAAGCGCCATACCTGTAACACGACTCTCTTCATCTTTGGACGACCACTGTAGCCTAGTGGTTATCATGCCATGCTGTCACACCGCAGGTCCCAGGTTCGCTTCCCGGTCAAGTCAAGATGGAAAATGTTTTTTTTTCAGATTGACCCGGGTTAACCACCAGATTCCATGCTAATCTGGGAGAAAAATAAAAAAACATAAAATGTACCAGCTGCTTCTCTTCCCGCGCAAATCGTAAAAGCCGATCGAGAAACTGGGCGAAAATGCAAATCATATTAATAGGCGATGCAGCTAGCAACCCATCACTATTTTGATTCCTTTTTCCACCTTCTCGTCCACCATCACGCTGAAAGTGGCTTTTACGCAACCCAAACGGTACGCCAGAACCAATCCTAGAATAGGTTTAAACAAACTCTGGATGGCGTTCAGGACCCACAGCTTTACGTGCCTTCCAAAGCACGGAATCATCTTTTTTTTCGGATAATCATTAATTTAAGAAAGGTAATTCAAGCCTGCAATATCCTAACCAGACTGGAACAACTTTTCGCAAAGTATGCTTCCTAGTGGGATTTGAACCCCCGATCTCCGGATCATAGGCCTTGACCACTGGAGCAGTGTCATGTATACACTAAATTAGCCGCGTGGTTCCCGGCAGAGTAGAATAGGACCACTCCAAGTCTCCCCGTGGATGTCGTGGAAGGCGACTTAGGAAACACAAGCTGAACAAAGCTTGTAAAGATCAGTGAGACCTCTCCAACCGTCGGGCCAGCGTGGAGAGTGTAGGCCAAATCCTCTGATTGCGCTGGCTAATATATGACTCTGGTAGTACAGAGAGGGTCGTACTCCTGCAGTGGAGACTAAACAAATCCTGATGATGCTGACTACAGGTCGCCCGGTGTCGCGGCGCGCCAAGCTGGCGTCGCGCGTGCGTCTGCGGCGCACGGATGACGCCGATGACTCCGACAATGACACCAGCGACGAGGTACTAACATACCGTTTTTTTATTCATTATTTGTGTCCTGTCATTTGACAAAATTACATTTTATATTTGATAAAGTTATCACCTTATAAATTATTCGTCCTGTAAATAACTCATTTGACAAATAAATTAAAAGACAACATTTTATAACATTAAAACATAATTTCACAAACTAGTCTTTTTATAATCATGTTAATTGATAAAAAAACGCAAAGCATATTATTAAAGTAATATATTTAGTAAAATTAATTAACGTCTACAGTGGAGAAAGATTTCTGTATATAACTACCTACCGCCTACCTAACAAGATTGCTTTAGCTACGTCTATGGTTTATGACGTCATCGCGCCTACTAAAGCGGCGGTTCGAAATAGCTACCTGACTGCCTCCGCGGTTCAGTGGTCAAGACGTTTGCCTTGTGATCCGGAGGTTGTGGGTTCAAATCCCACTGGGAATCATACTTTGTGAAAAGTTGTTTCCAGTCTGGTTACGATATTGCAGGCTTGATCCACCTGATTATCCAAAAAGAAAGATGATTCCGTGTTTTGGAAGGCACGTTAAGCCGTTGGTTCCGAACGCCATCTAGCGTTTGTACCTATCCTAGGATTGGTTCTGGTCTACCCTTTGGGTTGTGGAGGTCAGACAGCAGTCGCTCTGTGTAAAAAAACCAGTAACCTCGTCGAATCGCCTAGGGTAGGTAGCGGACCCCGGGCTCTGAAGCAACACCGCTGACGATGCAACCGGGAACACGCTCGGATGATGATGGTGATGATGATGAGGCGGTTCGAAATGGCGGGATGACGTCATAAACCATAGACGTAGCGAAAGCAATCGTGTTACGCGGTAGACCCGTAGTATAGGTTATGGTGCGTCTTGTAGTATAGAGGGTGGTCCCTGGGCCACCCCCTAGCCGCCAACAGTGTTCATACAGAGCCATGTACACCACCCAGGTCATGTTGTATTAGTTATGGTGCGGCGGGGGTGGCCTTTTACGAAATTTGAAAGGGAGTACGCGGTCAAATGAATATTTTTGGATAGTTTAATATTTGAAATATTTATAAAGTAAAACATTTGTACTTGGTCCTACCAACCAAGACATTAAAAAGATGGCAGAGAAAAGAGAGGAATGGAGGCATCTCCACCTACCGACAAGAGAAAACTCTAAAGTTTTGCACACATACACACTTTTATTTTATAATTTAGTTATATCCATACTGTAAGTTAGACTTTTTGTTTTATTTGGACTTTTGTTTCTTAACTACTCGTAGGTAGATTAAAAAATGAATAGATACGGAGGAACGGGACCCACTGGTACAAGTGTTTTATTACTTAAAAGTAGGCTCCAACACCTGATTGTTGTAATTGTTACACAATTTACCTAAATATTTTTTATTTATTTATTTTTTATTTTTATAAGAGAAGAAAAAATTTGTGAAATCTGTATTTTGTCAAATGATTACTCAAGTAATATGTTTGCGAAATTAGACGTTTGCCAAATGATTTGTTTTTATAATGTTATTTATGAAATAATCATTTGTCATTAGTTTTTTGTCAAGCATTAGTGAACCATTTAAAATATATTTAGTGGAGTAGTAGTTAAAGAAAAAAAAAAACTTTTTTTTTTACACTAATTGACCAATCAGCTGATCAGAGTTTGTATGGAAAGCCAAAAAATATTTTCGTATTCTGCATATTATGTTCCTTAAAATATTTTCATTATATTTTGTTACACGATATATGGTATGTGTTGCGCAGGCGTGGGCGGGGAGTGCGGAGCGGGTCGCGCGGGAGGTGTGCGCGCACGCAGACCTCCGGGAGGCCATCGTCAGCGCCGGCTACGACGGTGAGACGCGATCTATTTATAACCCCCGACACACAAGAGGGGTGTTGTAATTGTATATGTTTATTATTTATTTATTAAATTACATAAAAATATGTGTACGTCGTGTTAATTAAATAACACAAAACCTCTCAGATGGTACCTCAGCCCGTGAAACTGAACAACTTTTGTTCAACAACATTCACGAACTTAAAAAAAAAAAAAAAAAATTCATACAAACTGATCAGGTGATCCGAGTCAATTTGTATGAAAATCCGCATTTTTTTTGGGTTTCGTGAAATTTGTTGAACAAAAGTTGTTCAGTTTCATGGGCTGAGGTACCATCTGAGAGGTTTTGCGTTATTTAATTAATATATTCTTTGTAGAAACAGCGCTGACAGCGTCGGTGGCCGCTTGGCGCGCTCGCTGCGCGCGGCTGCAGGCAGACTGCGCTGTGCTACAAGCAGCCCTGCAACACGCGGCCGACACTGCACACAGGTGGGCTATTTTCAACCCCCGACTAAAACGAGGGGTGTTATAAGTTTGACGTGTGTATCTGTGGCATCGTAGCTCCGAAACGAATAAACCGATTTCGATGCGGTTTTAACTTCTAAAATAAGAGAATGATAAAACTAAAACAAATATATGATGAAAATTGGTTTGAACAAGATCTAGTAAGTAGTTATTTTTTTTAATACGTCATAAATCGTAAACCGCAATTCACCTTTAGAACTTTTATATTATGTTATTGCAGATGTTATTGTTTGTATTGCAGACTGTACAGCGCGTGCGCGGTGCACGAGTCTCGGCTGACGTGCGTGTGCGGCGCGCTGCGCGCGGCCGACCGCGCGCTCGAGGCGTACGACGTGCTGCTCGCGCTGGCAGAGACCGAGGGGGGGCAGCCCGAGGTGAGGGGGGATTTATACAGGGTCTGTAAAATATACTGAAACTAATTTAAGACTGAATTCAGTTCATGATACTGAACAACTTTCCCCAAGAAACATATATCGAAGTATGAAAATAATTAATAATAATAATTAATGATCTCCCATACAAGTTGACCGATCAACTGATCCGAGTTTGTATGGAAAGCCAAAAAATATTTTTCATATTTCGATATATGTTCCTTGGGGAAAGTTGTTTACTATCGTGGACATTCACCCTTAAAATGGTTTCAGTATATTTTATAAGACGTTATATTTATTTATTTACACTTGATTGTACACTGTAGCCACAGAATACAGTAAGAGTAAACAGAAGGGACTCTTCTAAGGTACGCGCAATATACGTCCCCGTTCCCCGCACCCGCACCTCTCCCCCTTCTTGACGGCCAACGTGAGAAATCGAGGCGAAAACGGGGGAGAGGTGCGGGGACGGGGAACGGGGACGCCTGGGTGACGCATATTGCGCGTACCTTAGGAGTTTCCGGCCTGTGCTGTAGCTTCAATTTCAAATCACTTTTGACTAGTCCGGTCAAAATAAAATTTTTATATCACAATGGGCGCAAAATATGAATCATATTAATTTTTGATGCGGTTGCATAACTATTCTGATTCCATTTTTCAAACTTCACTCCCACCACTTCGCTCGCTTCGGGAGTTTCTGGCGACATATCTCTGAGGACAAGGTTTACAGCTAATTGAGTGGCGGACGGCGCCTTAAAACGCCCCCCACAGTCCGCAAAACAAATATCACTTCAACACACAGCCGTACTATGACTGTCCACTTTAACTATTCCACACATTGTTCATGAGCATGAGCATTTATAACACCAAACAACGCCAATTTCATATTATAAAGTCCACTAAAATCAATTTGCAAAATAATTTAAAGAAAACAACCGAACCCCTTGACTTCCCGCCAAAAACTCCATTCTAGATGACACAATTAGTTTGAATACCGTATCGTGTGTGCAGCGCGCGGCGGCCGAGCTGGTGGGGCGGCAGCTGCTGGCGCGGCTGGACGCGGCGCGCGGCCACAGGGGGGGGCCGCTGCTGTCGCCCGGGCCCTGGATGCAGCACTCGCAGTGCGTACTCCTTTAATTGGGATGATGACTGGCTCAGAAGAGTATTGTTCTAATTAGTCCGTTAATTAGATATCCAAAAATAATGTACCCATATTTTTCAGTTTGTCAAAAAAGTAAAAATTCACAAAGGTACAGAGTATCTAAATTCCAGAGTGGGGGCTTGTGACGTCACCGATGTGTGAAAATCGTACGAAAGCGTGACGTCATGCGAAATTTAAATGCGCTGTATGTTCGTCTTTTATTGTTTCTCAGAGAAAAGACAAAATATGTGTACAATATGTTTTAGTAATCGAACCGATGGGCCGAAAATATTTTTTCAGTCATCATGCCTATTGTCTGGAACAAAGAAATTATAAACAATCTAGAATGCCTACGAAATAGCAATAAAATTGTAAGTGTCCTTTTCTATTATATTGCATTGTCAGTTTATGAGAAAGAGACGGCTACAACTTTAGGTACGATTTTTCGGAACGTTAAGTATTTCATCATAAGCGTTATGGAAATATAAACTTTATGTAAGTCACATTAAGTTTAATTGTGAATGTTGTTTTTTTGAGATTATTACTGATTTTAATTTATTTGATCTGGACTCCTACTCGCGAAACTTCTGGCAGATCGCGACACCACAGAATACAGTAAGAGTAAACAGTACGGAATCTCCTAAGGTACGCGCAATATGCGTCCCCGTTCCTATTTACCAATTTTTATGTATACAGACAAAATATACAGAGAATACATAAACAAAAAGTTGTACAAAGGCACTACTTATCTCAAAAGAGATCTCTTCCAGTAGGCCGTGAGAGGAGATGTTCATATATGAAAGACATACAGGCGTGTTCGTTAAATAAAGGAAGAAGAAATTAATATACTATGAAACTACAGATAAACATACATATACATATGTTACATACATACTTAAATAAATACATTCTGTGGCGACAGTAAGATGTTCCAACGGCGGTGTCCGCAGGGCGTGCGCCGCGGGGCCCTGGTCCCCGGAGATGGAGGCCCGGCTGCGCGCGCTGGCGGCCGACCTCAAGGCCGACACGGTGGCGCTGCGCCAGCGGCAGCCGCCGCCAGCCTTCTGTTCTCACCACGGTACGTCATGCGCATGCGTGCATAGCGCGTTTCATTAGCTGCAACTTTTTTGTTGTGTCGATGGTACTTACTATACAGGGTTAGTGGTATTTAAGGGTTGGATCTCATCTATCAGCACGGAACAGCACTTTCCTATGCTGCTATCCTTTTCTGTCGCTAAGAAGCATCATTTGCTAGAGCGCTCGCTCTAGCAAATGACTGTTGTAATAGTCCATGTCCAGAGGACAACAGGCCAAATAAAAAAAATCATTGTCTTATTTTAGAAGTTACAGTGGGACACACACACACACATTTCACCACTTTGGAAGTGTCTGTCGCGTAAAGTATTTAGTTTATAAAAAATAATTTTAGATACCTCAATATCATTTTTGAAGACCTATCCATAGATACCCAAAACGTACGGGTTTGATGAAAAAAAATTTGAGTTTTAGTTCTAAGTATGGGGAACCCCAAAATTTATTGTTTTTTAGGGTTCCGTACCTCAAAAGGAAAAAACGGAACCCTTATAGGATCACTTTGTTGTCCGTCTGTCCGTCCGTCCGTCCGTCTGTCAAGACCCTTTTTCTCAGGAACGCGAGGAGGTATGAAGCTGAAATTTATATCAATTACTCAGGTCTACTGTCCCTTGAAGCTGTGAAAAAATCAAACTTCTAAGCCAACGCAATCAAAAGATACAGCCGTTTATGCCGCAAATTTTCGACACTTGCAAGGGAATCAAAACCTACAGGGTGCTTCCCGTGAACTCAGAATCTTGAAATTTGGTACGAAGCAACGTCTTATAGCATAGATAAAGGAAAAATTACGAAAACCATAAATTTTTAGTTACATCACATAATATATTTTTTTTTAATAATTTTAAACTTACTACCCATTTCCTCATAAACGCGTAGAGGTATTAAATTGAAATTCATACCAAATACTAAACCTTGCAGGTTTGTACGGAACCCTCGGTGCGCGAGTCCGACTCGCACTTGGCCGGTTTTATTTTCTCTTTTCTTGTGTGAAAATCTTAATGCGGTTCACAGAATACATCTACTTACCAAATTTCAACAGTACAATTCTTATAGTTTCGGAAAAAAGTGGCTGTGACATACGGACGGACAGACAGACAGATATGACGAATCCATAAGGGTTCCGTTTTTTGCCATTTGGCTACGGAACCCTAAAAAATGGAATTATAAGGAGCAGGACATGTTCCAGAGATCGAGCTGGGCGACATCCCGCGGCCGGCGCGCGCCGCCAGCCCGGCCGCCATGGAGGCCGCCGTCACCCTGCAGGTACTCCCTCCCTCCCCACCTCCTGCAGGTACTAGTTTTGCTTCGCTAGCATATTTATTTATTTGAAGGGCGCACGTGACGGGTTCAGTCAACTTTACGTGCGAAAGAGATAGCAGTATACGTCGCGTGATGCCGTGTTTGTTGCACCTAGAGTTTGGTATAGGCAAATGGCCTTGAAGTGGCGCCCTCATTTGTAATAAATTGTTAACTCGTAAATATGGAGATAATTTCCATATTGCTCTTCGTCATGCACTAGATAGCCCTTTAAATTATTTTTCTACCAACTACGCAGTAATGTTATCATTAATCACTAAAAAACTGATCACAAAGTGAGTGCTTATTGCATCAAACCAAAACAGTGCAATAATGATTGTATGAAATCTCATTTTTGCACTGTTTTACTTTTTAATTTCTCATTATTGCACTGTTTTACTTTTTAATTTCTCATTATTGCACTGTTTTACTTTTTAATTTCTCATTATTGCACTGTTTTACTTTTTAATTTTTCATTATTGCACTGTTTTACTTTTTAATTTCTCATTATTGCACTGTTTTACTTGTTAATTTCTCATTATTGCACTGTTTTACTTTTTAATTTTTCATTATTGCACTGTTTTACTTTTTAATTTCTCATTATTGCACGGTTTTACTTTTTAATTTTTCATTATTGCACTGTTTTACTTTTTAATTTTTCATTATTGCACTGTTTTACTTTTTAATTTTTCATTATTGCACTGTTTTACTTTTTAATTTCTCATTATTGCACGGTTTTACTTTTTAATTTTTCATTATTGCACTGTTTTACTTTTTAATTTCTCATTATTGCACTGTTTTACTTTTTAATTTTTCATTATTGCACTGTTTTACTTTTTTAATTTCTCATTATTGCACTGTTTTACTTTTTAATTTTTCATTATTGCACTGTTTTACTTTTTAATTTACCATAGATGTCAGGCACAGATGTTTAAGTTTTAATAAAAATGTATGCATTCAATCAAAAAGATACTGGCTGAAAAAAAAAATTGGCCGACGAAAAATAACCTTGTTAAAAAAACAAAAATCGTGCATTCTGTACCATTGCAAAAGTTTTAAAGTCAAATTATTTTACAAAAGAAAATATTTTTAAAATGGAAAATGACAGCGAAAGTGACAAATTCAACTATAGAGAGCATATAAACAGCTGCAAATGATATTATTAATAACCTTTAACCGCAAAAGTTCCGGGTGAAATAAGTAAGTTAAGTTAGTTTTGTTTATAATTTGTATTTTTTTTCGTACGTATATTTTATCCTCAAAGAATATAAGAAGTTGAAAGAAAAGTAGATTACGCACCTTGCTGAAGTGAGTAATTAATGCACTCGTGCTAATTTAATGCCCTCGCTGTCGCTCGGGCAAAAACATAGCACTCGTGTAAAAATGACTCACTTTGTGCTCGGTGCAGTAATCTACTCTTTCATCTCATCTATTCGAAAAACGATGATTTCATCCCAAATATTTGGGGCTAAAGTCACTGGTAATTCTCTAGACACTGAAAAGTAAAAAGTAAATTCCCTAGGCGTTAAAACACATTTGAAAACCGAACACGAATGTACAATCAAAAATAATATTGGCAGTCAGCTAAAAAAAGAATAATTTAGTTTTAAAATTATAAAATAGAGGCAAGGGCGTCGTATTTTTTTAAAGTTGGAATACAACACGTTTTACGTGGACGACTGTTGGTCAAAATGTTTTGGTTCTCTTGCTTCAAAATAATAATTTATTAAAAACCAATAAAAACGCGCAATTGTTATCTTTGATTTAATAGTAATTTTATTATGGAACTATTAGGTTATTTTTACAACTATTTTAAATGTGACTAATTTCTTGATGAGGCCGATAGTAAATATGAAGTTTACGTATAATATACATATTTAAATATATAAAGAATTAACACACAAGGAAAAAGTAATACTAATACAATAAACTAGCTTTAAAACTTGCCTCCGCCAAAAGTGGCCACGGCAAGTTTTAAAGCTAGACGGATCACCAATAATAGTTTCAACGGCAGTTCATAAAATAATTTAAAGGGCTATTTAGTGCATGACGAAGAGCAATATGGAAATTATCACCATATTTACGAGTTAACAATTTATTTCACACTTGAAGGCCATTTATCTATGCGTAGGGGCGCCCTCACATTTTATTGATCGAAAGTAAAAATATACTTTTAACAAATAGCGGACTTAATGCTAACAGCATTTTATCCCAGTCAACCGTAGGCAGTGGCGGATTATTCATGGGGCGGATTAGGCAACTGGCTAAAGATAAATAAATAAATAAATATATAAGGACAAATCACACTGATTGAGCCAGCCCCAAAGTAAGTTTTAAACTTGTGTTATGGGATACTAACTCAACGATACTATGTTTTATGATAAATACATATATGTATAGATAAACACCCAAGACCCAGGACAATTTTGAAAAAGGCTATTTTCCAACTTGCCCTGGCTGGGGATCGAACCCAGAACCTCCGGATTGGCGGACTAGCATGGGAGCCCCGCATCGACTAGGGGCCCAACGGTAGAGGTAAGTCACGATATTTTTTGGCGAGCCATTCTGTTTCTCTGACGCCACAGAAGAATTTGGTGGAAATTTCTTTAATGTCAACGGGTAAAGCATTCCAGAGCGGGAAACTAGGAAGGAGAAAGAATTCGGTATAGTTTTTTCGAAAAAGAGGTATAAAGAAAGATCGATCGATCATGAGTAAGTACCTAAAAGATAATTAAATTTACTTTTTAATTATTCTGGATGGTTAGAATTCGTAGGATGTGTAAGTAAGGGGATACTTCACACGTCCTTTGGCCTCCTAATATATAATGACTATGTATGGTGACGTCACCATACATAGTCATTATATATTATTATTTTATATTGCAGGAGGTGTTGACGGCGCGTGAAGCGCGGGCTTTCGCTCGGGCTGCGGCAGCCGGCGCGCCGGACGAGCTTGCTCGCGAGCTAGTCGTGCACGCCGAGCACACCGAGCACGCGGACGACGAGCACGAACACAAAGAACACAAGGTATTACAGCGTTTAGGGAGAGACGACCATAGGGAGAGACTACGATAGGGCGAGACGACGATTTGTTTTCAATTTATAAAAATATGATGTAATGTTTCGGTCTCTTAATGTTGCTTAAAGACCCCAAACAGAGCACATCATAAATTTGTAAATCGTCTATTTCAGAGCTCCATGTGTCGGCGCAGCAAGCGTCGCGAGCGGCACTGGCTGCACACGCAGGCCAGCGAGACCGACCTGTAGGGCGGCCTGTACTGCAGGCCTGCGAGGGCGGCCTGTCTTGAATCCCGTACACATATCGCTGGAGAGCTAATAGATGGTTCTACACGCAAAGGAAATTATGTAACGTTGCTATCAAAAATATTTTTGTATCCCCTAGTTCGCAAGTGGCGTTACATAGGCCTTTCATTGTCAGATGCCTTAAGGCAGCTTGGAGAATCTCACACCAGCGTTGGCCAAGTACACATACAGAGAAACAAACATACTTATAGAGCCAGGGGACGTAATGAACAATCATAAATGTGTACCTGAACAAAATGTATATGCAACAAAGTTTTGTCATTTAATCCTTGTTCTACGTTTTTTTTAATAACAAAATATGACGCGTGGCTTCTTCAGCACATGATAAGATCAATTAATTAGATTGGTATGTACCAAATTATTGAACTAATATTTTCGTGGTAAATGCTTCGATGCATCGTTAAAAAATTATAAAGATTTGTTATTTATGCAATTTACAGCAAGTTTAGATGGTATTGATTTACTCAAATACTTAAACATATTTTGCGGTCTGAATGTATAATGACTCCTTATTTAATAAACCGGCCAAGTGCGAGTTTAACTCGCGTGGAGAGGGTTCCGTACCATTGATTGAATTCTTATAGGTTTTCCTGTAATCTACAAGCAATGAACTATATTTTGTATTTTTTTTTCAAAATTTTATTTTTAGGCTCAGTAGTTTCGGAGATCATGGGGGGGGGGGGGGGATGGGCAATTTTCATCTTCTTTCATGAATAAAATCAAAACTATTCATTTTACAATAATAACAAAATATATTTGAGATCCTCATAATAAGCCCTTTCATTTGATATATGACACAGTAAGGTTTGCAAAACTTTTTTTTTTATTTCCTAATTTGTCCCTCGAAAATGACCCTTCTTAAAAAAAAATATTCACTTTGCACATATGTGTTTGGGTCATAGGATTTCAACATTCTACCAAATTTTACCTGATTCGGTTCAGAAGATTCGGAGAAAATTGGCTGTGACAGACGGACGGACAGACAGACGCACGAGTGATCCTATAAGGATACCGTTTTTTCATTTTTTGTACGGAACCCTAAAAACATACTAGAAGGAAAGATAAAGGGTAGAAAAGGTCCAGGACGACCAAGAAGGAGCTATGTAGACCAACTAAAAGAAAAAGCAGGGGTCATGTCGTATCAAGCACTAAAAAGTAAGGCAGAGAACCGAGAAGTTTGGCGCATACTCCACCGACAAGAGCCACTAAGCTCTTAAATAAGAAGAAGAATGTATTAGATCTCGAGTAGATATTTTTATAGTAACTTCTCGAGGAATGTAACCTATATCATGAAACTTGCTGTGAACAATTGCATATTCGGAGAAATTGTATCCGTGTAATTGTTAACCGCGGACTAACTTTAGTTCTTGGTTTTAACATTATCCGCCCGCGATAGGATACTGTTAAAAATGTCAAAAGCGACATCCGTTCGTCACTCGTGACACTAGTTAGTACTAACACAGAATAAGAACCAGTACTCAAGTACTGAAGTCTCACTCAGCAAAGAAATTCAAAGAAATATCTACGAAATGTGGTTAACGATATGGTTTTATTTAGCTCCTGTCAGAACTCAGCACCTTTTCGTTTAGATACCTAGACATCCATTGCAGGCTAATTTCATTCTTATTACTCTGGACAAACTCGATTAAGCACACCTACAGCAGCATAAACACTGCTATAACTGTCTATGTCTATGTTTACGACTGTCAACTTCATTTGGGCAATTGTTTTTTAACCAAATCCTTAAGTCAGTCTGCGGTTTATAGTAAGACGGTGTATATTTTATTTTCTAATCGACTTAGTAGTATGTGAGTGTAAAAATGTAATATTCCAATAACTGTGCTAAATATTAGGATTAATAGGATGATACTAAATAAAGTTATCAAATTAAATATACGTCTAGGGAGATAAATACGCGCGGGTAATTTCGGATCGATTCCAAATTGAGTACGCTGTTACCCTACTTTAAAAATACTCCGTGCACTTAAAAGTTCCCCAAGGAATGCACGTGAGTCAGGTACAAGCTTAATATTAACTAAATAGACAAATTAAGAAATACATATATCAACAAATTTCTTAAAATTATCGTAAAATATGTATATTGGCATCTGAGCAATCAAGGCTTTGAGTAATGTAGCGGCTTGGCTAGTGGGCGCGTACTTGGCGGAGTCTGAAATTACCGCGGCCGGCGCGGGCAGCGGCCTGTTCCGCAACTGCCAGAAATCATACGGAACATAGACACAAGTGGTGGTTTATCTTCCCTACAAACGTAGTCTTAACTTTTATTCTGAAACGACTCGTCAGATTTCTGCAAAATTTTGCTAGAACTTTGAGCTGGTTTTCCAGTCATTCATATTTGACCATCCAAATTGCAAACTTCTACACACTATATTTTGTTTCAATTTCATATATTTACTGTAGAAAACCAATTATATGCAATTTCTTTTAGGTTACAAAATTTAGTCAAAGATCTTACATATCATTTTAAAATAAAAGATAGATTACGTTTGTCTGAAACAGTCTACGGTAAGGCCGTACTTAATACAAAAAACCTATTTAATACGCAATTTTGATGTGCGGAGATTCCCCTAGCCGTGTATTTATTTGGTTAATAATATCGTTCGAGGCTAGTACAAATGGAGAATTGAATCTATTAGTTAAGGAAATACAATTAAGGCGTTCCGTTCATCTTCTGTAGACTCTGAACGTGTCTCCACACGGCGATATCATGGCGACGAGTTGATGTACTGGCGTCAACTCGTCGCGATTCTCTCGCCCGTGGTAACTCCTGAATATCACAGCGAATGAAGAATGCTTCCATATCAATCAGACGCCTTAGCATGGCGCTAACGATAGCGTTAATCGACCACTATCTATCACCATCTAGCTCTACGTAATAATAACGAGCGGGATGGCACTAAACCGTCGCGTGGTATACAGGGTTACTTTTTAAACACCATTTGTGTAGCAAGTTCTGTCCCTGATACTGAACTACTTTCCATTTAAACAATTATCAATAAAAAAAATTCGTCCTCACATACAAAATGCATTTGGATGAGCGCTGATTTGTATGGGAAACCGAATTTTTTTTTTTTCGTTTTTTGATAATCTTTTTTATGGTAAGTGGTTCAGTATTACGGACTGAACTTGCTCCAAAAATGTTGCCGGTGTTTTAAAAGCAACCCTATCTATATACTTTATCTGGGTTTATCAACGATGCCGTGTTATGGGGGTTGGTGTCTATTAGATGGCCATTTTTTGCAGATTTCACTAAAATTACAAAAGTAGTATACACTCTAGGTGATATCTTACGATGTTATCTATGTCTCTTCCAAAGAAAAAACTAAAAATGTACCAGCTGCTTCTCTAAATGTACCCGCTGCTTCTCTTCCCGCGCAGATCGTAGAAGCCGATCGAGGGAATGGGCGAAATTCATATAGGCAATGCGGCTAGCAACCCATCACTATTTTGATTCATTTTTCCATCTTTCCGCCCATCGTCACGTTAAAAGTGGCTTTTGAGTCTTGCGGCCCTGGGCTCTGTATGCGCCATTAGGGATAAAGACGTGATAGTGTATCTGTATCTACAAGTCTGTATACAACCTTTCTGCAATACATGTATATTTTATTTATTTATTTTATCATTATGCTTATTAGCTTTGTTTAGCTTGTTCTACACTCCAACCGTCTGGCCAGCGTGGAGAGTGTAGGCCAAATCCTCTGACTGCTCTGGCTAATATATGGCTCTGGTAGTACAGAGAGGGTCGTGCTCCTGCAGTGGAGACTAAAAAGGACCTGATGATATTTTATCATGATATATCAGTCGTCAGGCTACTCAGAATAGACATGATAACTGAATAATAAACGGGCAAGTGCGAGTCGGACTCTTACATGAAGGGTTCCGTACCTCCGTACAATGTTTTAAAACCCTAAAGAAATACGTTTCTTGTATGACGACCCCCTTAAATTTTTAACTTTATTTTATTTTTAGTGTTTGTTGTTATAGCGGCCATAATAGTACATAATCTGTGAAAATTTCAAGTATCTAGTTAATGCCATTATAAAGATCTAGTTGAAAAGGCTGAAAAAACACGTTTTTTGTATGACGACCTTCATTAAAAAATTTTATTTTTATTTTTAGTATTTGTTGTTATATCCGCCACAGTAATACATAATCGGTGAAAATTTCAAGTGTCTAGCTATTACGGTTGTATGTACGGACATACAGCGGAGTCTCAGTATTACTGAGTCCCGTTTGCACCCTTTGGGTACGGAACCCTAAAAATTATTGTTGGCCCATCGGTTAGATTATTAAAAATATTGTACATATATTTTTTCTTTTCTCTGAGAAACAATAAATGACGAATATACAGCGCATTTAAATTTCACATGAAGTCACGCTTTCGTACGATTTTTACACATCGGTGACGTCACAAGCCCCCACTCTAGAACTTTGATACTCTGTATCTTTGTGAATTTTTCCTCATTTGATAAACTGAAAAATATGGGTACATTATTTTTGGATAATCTAACTAACGGACTAATTAGAATAATACTTTTCTGACCCAGTCATCATCCCTATTGGGCAAATGAAAGAATTATTATACTGTGAAATAATTACTTATATTAGGTAATAGTTCGCTGGTGCAGCTTGAGAAATCACTTGCACACAAAAAATAAACAAACAATCACAGAAATACTTCAAATCTGTTGGAAAAATGGTCATCTCTCCAACAATTATCATAGCTGTAAGAGAGATATAATAGTATAGGAATACCAAAACATATGTGAAGTTAGTAGAGATAGCTAGATGTATAGAGATATAAAGTTAACCGATGTGCTATATTAGGTATATAAGTGTGTAGGGGGCGACTTCAACATTTTAAATGGCTTTTGATCGCAGTCTTCCTTTATCAGTTTACTTATTTCGTGTTGGCCACTCACACACACGGAAAACGAAATATTATTTTCCATTTAAAAAAAATTGTACCCTTGAAATCTTATTTTTATTTTTTTCCTTTTATTTATTTAAAGTGAATATAGAAGCAAATGGCCTTGAACTGGCGCCCTCATTTGAAATAAATTGTTAACTCGTAAATATGGTGATAATTTCTATATTGCTAATCGTCATGCACTAGATATCCCTTTAAATTATTTTAGTAACCACCGTTGAAAGTATTTACATTAATCCGTCTAGATTTAAAACTTGCCTCCGCCAAAAGTGGCCACGGCAAGTTTTAAAGCTAGACGGATCACCAATAATAGCTTCAACGGCAGTTCATAAAATAATTTAAAGGGCTATTTAGTGCATGACGATTAGCAATATGGAAATTATCACCATATTTACGAGTTAACAATTTATTTCAAATGAGGGCGCCACTTCAAGGCCATTTGCTTCTATATTCACCTTAATACTTACATAGATATTTAATATCTATGTACTATGCGTAGGTGTTACTTATATACATAGCCAAGAATCTATTTTATATATGTAATGAAATATTTTCGCCACGAGTGGGGTTTGAACCCACACGTCTCAAGTCTGTACCATGAGTAATGTGTGATGAGCAAATTAGTCGAGGTCATCAATGATGCAGACTTGAGACGTGTAGGTTCAAACCCCACTCGTGCGGACTCATATGCTTTTCATCAGTTATGTTCAATTTATATTACGTCTAACAAAATATACTGAAACTATTTTAAGGGCGGATTTAGTCCGTGATACTGAACAACTTTCCCCAAGAAACATATGTCGAAATATGAAAAAAATGTTTTTGCTTGCCTTATAAACTTGTATATTGTACTGGTAGACTTGATGCTTAGCATTAAGTTTTACCTTTTGTATTATAATCGTTAGATTATTGTGCAATAAATATTGAATAAATAAATATCAGCTGATTGGTTAAGTTGTATATAGGTGGTAAAAATTTTTTTTGCATATTTCTATATAAGTTTCTTGGGGAAAGTTGTTCAGTATCGTGGACAGTAAGGGTGAATTCACCCTTAAAATAGTATCAGTATATTTTGTTACACCCTATATATTGTACAAAACATTGTTATGCTAAACCAATAATTAAAGCCAAGAATCTGTCTAACCAGCAACAGATAAAGACGTTATCATATGTAATTTTGGTATTTTTATGAAAAAGTACTCTTTTGAAGTCCCAGAGGCCCATAGTCCCGACTTAACTCCAAACTAATTGGGACTCCGTAATAAAATACTAGATTGTATAGAGTCGTGTTCGGGGCGATGGGGGGTGGTGGGGGGCGGTGTTGGTGGTATCAAAACTTATTGAGGTACACCTTATAAAAACTTGGTCTAACTTTATTATTTACATGGTATATATATGGTACTCTCTTCCAGTGACAGCTGGTCACATGATTAAAACAAGAATACGTCATCAGTTGGGAGTGTTGCCACTATATATGATTGAATTACCTAAGCAAAGTGCATTGTTTAACTTGAACTAATAACGTAATAAATAAATTTATTGATAATTAAACGGATGGGACACACTATATACGAAACAGTTAGTATTTTATATTTACTAACTACTATTACTTGAGAAAGTCATTTTTACTGAAAAGAACAATCAGTGGCAAAACTTCTCTTGACATTCGTGACGTAGTCTTGCTTGGGCTATCGCAGGAGGGTTAAAAAAATGTAACTAGAAATCTCTTATAAGGTCCCGGGGGGACACATCGTGCAAGGATCTCATTCTTTATAAGCGACTTCTAAAAAGAGGAGCATCTCAATTCATGTTTTGTTATGTATTTTCATCAACAAATTCTCCGTATATGAACCGATTTCGATTTTTTTTAAAGGGTATACATGCAAGTTGGTCCCATTGTCACCAGGTGAAGATCTGATGATGGAATCCTCGACAAATCGAGGGAACTCCTCAAACATTCTATGCGCACATGTGATTCTGATGATTTTGTCAATAAATCATTTGCGTTCAGAAAGTGTGTTTTATTGCAGTGGAACTTATAAAGAACTGAAATTGGAGTGGCTTTATTATTTCTTAATTTTCATATTATATTAATTGCACAAGAATCTAACGATTATGATACAAATAAAACTAAATGCTAAGCATTGTCTACCAGTTCACGTTAGGGACTTAGCAGAAACGGTAGTAAATCCCCCTCCTCCGTCGCCCTGACACCGCTCGTTGCTTGTTGCTGAGATGTCCTCCCGACTTGTGATAGCAATGCATTTAGCGTGGGTTCAATAAAACAAGACACAATGTTACTTGACCATTGTATACGTCAGACGCTTTATTTTATACTACCAAGCAGGCCAAACATACGATCCGATCCACTTACAGCGTCTTCTGTCTCACTGAGATAATACAAATGATAAAAATTTTGAAAACACTCAACTGCCATATTTTTATTTTTTTTACGTAAAAAAAATCGGTGGTAAAAAATCCAGGTCTAAAAACTTTAACCATGTAAATCTACCATTACAATACCATTTTGTAAATAATTTGCAAATTCAAGGCAAATCTTTGTGTACACTAATTGTCATTATAATTATGCATGCATGTTAATATTAATTTTTTTTAATGTACTCTAAAAATAAAAATAATATGGACACCTGTAATTTTTCAAATATAACATAGTCACATGAGCCCCATTACATTTCAACAAAGCTTGGCCACCATGTTATCCCAGTGATTTGTAAATGTGTATATGTATAAATAATGTACACGAACTTACGTTATCAAATAAATTTAAAAAATATAGCTACTCGCTACGCTGTACTCTTATTTCTATAATAACTAGTTTCGGTTGTTTTATTATGAATTCTCATCAGGCAGAAAACAATGCTCGAGTGGATTTTATGTAGAAATTAAATATCAACCTTATTCCATTCAGACAAAGCTGAAAATAGTATGCCACATTTGGATGTTATTGGATATTATTTTTAGCTTACCTTTTAATTACCACTATAAAAGCGCTCGAACATTTTTCCGTCTGCTGTAAATTGACCCTTAGACAAGCATATAGTCGCTATTTCGGCTATAAATACATAAACTTTAATAACATTTTACAAATAAGATTTTAAGTTGATCATTGATTAAGTTCGTGTATATACTTATTGTGTATGTTTAAGCTTGTATATGTGTACAGAGCAGGGGGTGGGGAGGGGGGGGGGGGGGATGGTGCTGATAACGCTACTAACGAATACAATTAATGTTATCCATACTCTGCTTTTATTTTTATGAAATCCCTTTAGGAACCCAGCGATGAGTTTCAGGAATCCTCAACCTGGAGCGTTACTTCATAAGAGAGAATAGTCGTTCGATAGATCGTCACAGAATACAGTAAGAGTAAACAGAACGGAATCTCCTAAAGTACCCGCAATATGCGTCCCCGTTCTCCGTCCCCGCACCTCCCCCGGTTCTTGTGGGCTAACTTGTGTCAAGGCGAAAACGAGGAAGAGGTGCGGGGACGGGGAACGGGGACGCATATTGCGCGTACCTTAGGAGATTCCGTTCTGTTTACTCATGTATTCTGTCTTATTTCTAAGTCAAACCAAACTAGACTTTATAATTATTTCGTAACGCTCAATATCGCTTGATGTGTTAAGCAACATTGCGTACACGCAGCTACTGTGCGGTGGAGACGTTAGTTAGGAAATATATTTTATGAGCAAGCCTGTGCGAAAAGGTAAGTTAGAAAAAAGGTTATGGGCAAGCCTGTGCGATGGAGACGTAAAAAAGGTTATGAAGAAGCCTATGCGACGAAAAGACGTTAGTTAGAAAAAACAGGTTATGCGCAAGCCTGTGCGATGGAAAGAGGTAAGTTTGACTGGTCTCGTAGATCACATAAAAATAAATAATACCACAATTTGTGAATAAATATTTTATTTATACATAATAATCTGTTAACAACGACGCCACGCGGCGCCCGGCGGCCCGACACTGCGCTCGTTTCATCAAAACAACACGCAAAATCTCTTTAACATTATCTAGGAAAATAACTTCAACACCATTTCATCAGTTGATTGAAAAAGGATTGACTATTAAAATCAATTTTGCTCACAAATTATAGAAACAAGCCTGACTCGCGCTGATAAGTTTTGATGCTGATTTTAAAGCCTGTTTTGTAATGATGAAGGATTTAATTGCAATAAAACAAGCAATGTACATAAAATCAGCATCGAAACAGTCTCTTAAAAGTGCGACGCAGCGTTTTCGCCACGCGCTTGGATTTTGTTACCACGCGTTACGTACGTCTTTTAACAACCAATGTCATTTTCTGACACATGATATATCTGTCTACTGACATCGGAATCCTATTGGTTGACAAAACACATCACATTATCGCTCAGCTTAAATGGAGTCTAGGCTTTATACTGGATGTAAACGAACAAAAGTTAAAACATTAAATATTTTATTATCGTTTACTTTACTTTGTCAAGTTACATTAAATATTTTTAATTGGTGTCGGGACCGCCCTTTACGATATTCGATACATTTCTTAACTTACGACGAGCAAGGCGGCGGGCGGCGGCTTTTATATTATTTATTTATTATTTTATTTAGAGTACGTTAGACTAGACAGTGGAAATGTCGGACATTATCACAATTACAAAAGAACAAGTTACATAATGATGTTATTCACAATATCGATTAATATATAATAAAATATCTTCAAAATAACCTAAAAAATAATAAATTGATTAGTTCGCAAAAACTTAATTAATATAAAGAACGGTTTAGTTATTAGATAAATGGTCTAAGAGCCGTCAAACTCACGAAAAAACCATAGACGTCTTTTTAATTTCATTTTTATTTTCCATTATTTGTTAAAACTCTAGCAATAAGTTCTTGCGGACTAGCAACATAATAAACACCGAGGAAAAATATGTATATATAACCCCTCTTGCCCGAACGGCCACATGGGGCCGGTGGGACACAAAAGGAATCTCAACCTTATTACATTTACATAAAAATAACAGTTCCTTGACAAACGAAATACCTTGGAAGGAGGTTAAGGGTTGGATCTCATCTATCAGCACGGATCAGCACTTTCCTATGCTGCTATCTTTTTCTGTCGCTCAGAACAGTAATTTGCTAGAGCGAGAGAGAGCGATGGAACGCTGCATGCTGCTGCGTGCTGTTCCGAGCGACAGAAAAGAATAACAACATAGGAAAGTGCTGATCCGTGCTGATAGATGAGATCCAACCCTAAAGTGTATATGTGGCATATAATGTATATCCTGTATATGTACAGGCCGCGCCCACGCCGTATGTACACGTGTAACTATATATATAAACACAACTTCAGTCTTCGCTGCTCTGACCGCCCGCCGGCGACGTGACGCTGACATTTTGTACGACCATTACTGACGACAGATCACCTGTCAGTTGCTTTATTTATTTAATTTTTATTGAGCCAAAAGCTACAATAGGTAGACTTAATGCTAAAGCATTCTCTACCTGTCAACATTTAGGAGAAGAGAAACAGATAGAATAGTTGGCGTCTATAATAGATAGAAACAATCCAGATATAATAAGTACTTTTAAATACTCCCAAATAAGACAATCGAACCGTGTCTCGCCGCCGGCGTGCACAAAATCACACGAGAACAAAATAACGGCCACAACTTGACGCTGTCTAAAGATAAACTGACTTATTAATAAGTCATTAAACGGTTTCTTGTATGGTTTAAAAACAGTTTGCTTAGCGACTCAAAAATGAGTCCACTGTTAACTTCGCGACCAACCAGTGGCTGCTGTATAACGCTGCGTCATAGCGGACATTGGCAGACAGTTGTCGCTGCGTCATGCGACAGACATTTTATGTAAATGTCAGATAATGTTAGAAGTTACTCTTGAAAAGTATTTATATCTGTCTTTTATAATAAAATATCATAACCCGCATTTAATAAGTTGACAACTAGAAGTCTTAAGTTTTATGATAAGACTGATATAGTTTAAGTAAGTTTGTAAGTTTCGAATATGAGACATATTATTCAAGAGGTTACCGATAAACTGGGTTTTAAAGTAACAGGCAATTTAATCTTTAGACAGCGAATGTTCCAAGGTGGCAAGATAAGATAAAACAACTGGATAATAATCATCAAACATGGTCGAGCTGCGCGGCGGGCACGCAATTCTATACACAGCATAGGCGTACTAGGGCGGAATCTGGTGGTTCAACCCCCCTTCTCCCTCCCCCAAAATCAAGTCTGTGGTTTTTTTATCTAGTTTGAGACGTTTAAAGTCCTATCTGGGAACACCATACCTCAGGAAAGACTGAATTGGGCCTAATGAATGTCCAGTAAGAACCCGAAAGTAACAAAATATAATAACGAAGTTAAAATTCTAGTGTTTGTCTTGACTTGGACTCCCCCCCCCTCCCCCGAAGAAATGAGGCGAACCTCCCCCCGCGCAAATACCGGTCTGGGTACGCCTATGATACAATGTCGGATTAACTGAAAGGCAGAGCAGGCAACTGCCGACTCGACACAAGGCTGGATAGGGGCAGGCCCCAAGTAGTCAATTTTAAAATTCTACTCAGCGTTGCTGCCGATTTTTAAATCGACTTTCGACAGCACGTTCGTTCTGAACTTTTTAATATTTAACCTAGGTATTGTAATCTAACTTACGGATTTGTACTGGAAAGAAAATATTATTATATATCTTACAGATTAACTAAATGCAAATAATGTCACACGTGACCCGTCACCGAATAATACTTGAACGATACGATAAGAGATTAAATTTAAAATGAGTATTAAAAATAATACTTTTAAACTGTGAGCCTCAAAAATTGTTAAAAACCGCCTCCCACACTATTTTCAATAAAATTTTGTAAATTCTGTTTCAATAACATTTTGTACTTTAAAAATAAGAGCTGTGGTTAAACAAAAATTTGAAAATTACATCGCTGGTACTTAAGACTGCGGTCTTCGACCGTGGGAATATTTGATTAAACACCCGAATCTATATTTTCTATCTACACATACGCATTGCGCCGTATTGTACATGCACCATGGAGACGAATTTAAACGAATTCAGAAGCGCAGCGAGCGGTCTGCCTTATCAGCGTTTTCGTCCCCATATTTATTTGAGAATTTCGGAGATCTTTTTACAAAAGACAAATTATTTTTATTTATTTATTGTACGTGTTTAAGCATGAATCAATCTTCATATATGTGTATTTTTTATTTTTTAACTCAGTCGTATGCGCTAGAAATCCGACGACGTATTCGCTTATATTTTCTTCATAGTTTAACCTTTTTAACTAAGTTTTTCTATAATTTAAAAAAAAGTACTAAAATAATATCATTCACTTTTTAGGATTTTCCTTGGTCTTTATTTCTCTGTTATTTATACACAACTTCATGTTTTAAATTCCGTGTAAACAACAAAGACATGAACGTCGCGCACCGCAAAAAATTTAAACACGTCATGTTATTTGGATTAAACAAACTATTACAATGAGAATCAATAAATTGTCTCATTCACTTTTTTAATACTTAAATAAACTTCAATTTAACATATCTTAACATATTGTTACTTAGTTTGGCTCCAATCAGCTCCGAAAAAGAAGTCAAAATCACTAAAAATAAGGACCGGGCCCTTAAAGGTCTATGCTTAAAGTGCGTGGCAGTCCCAACAGCACTGCAGAAAATATCTTTTAGAAACCCACAATGAGAGGACATTTAATTCCGGAATTAATTTAATTTTGATTATATTTTTGCATATAATTGAAAATTTTGAAGGAAACACGTCTTTTGGCGAGGGGGGGGAGGGGGGATTTGTCACCAAATCAATTGCTAGCACATGAAAGGTAATGATGTTTGAAAATCCACGCGTTTCAAATTGACTAGAGCGTTCACGTTCTATCATAGTATTCGTACGCTGTTAGTTTTTTTTAAAGTCAGGTTCTAGTTTACTTATTGATATAGCGGGGGGGGGGGGGGGGACGGGTTCACATTAGCGTGGATTGCATAGCGCATCAAGTAGTCTCAAAGCGGCTATTAGACTACAAAATATTCAGACAGCCTTAGTATTGCTCAGTGTAGTGTAATAACAGTAACACTGTCCGAGTCTAAATATCGAGCGTGTCTTAAACTTAAGACTACGTCAAGCGTACGCCTGCGACGTGTGACGCCTGCACAGACCGTACGTGCGATGGATGCATCCGCCCAATGTGACTCGCCCACTGCCACTTCCCCAGCCAGCTGTGTATAACACCGCGCGCCCGCTACAAATTATAACAACGCTGAGTCACAATAATGGCAGTTTTATGTTAATATTCAATATTTTGTCGCGAAGCGGAGTTCGGCCTTCGCTGGCGCAGGCTCGATGCTCGGGAAGTCTTATTTATGTTTACCAAACTAAAACAATTTGACCGAGTAGAAAAAAAATCTAGTTTTCAGAATATTTGTCAAAATGGCTTCTCCGATGGCGCTCTTACTTTCATGTTCACATCATCATTAGGTGTTGTTTAGTCTCCACTGCAGGAGCACGACCCTCTCTGTACTACCAGAGCCATATATTAGCCAGAGCAGTCAGAGGATAAGGCCTACACTCTCCACACTGGCCAGACGGTTGGAGACGTCTGATTGATATTTATAAGCTAACTCTCGTGCCCTACGTGCGCAAATACCTACCCTCTTATTCATAAAAAAAATATCAAATGTTTGCTAAACCAATTTTAGTTAAAATATGTTTTCTTTTTTCAATATTTGACATAGTGAGAACAAGACAAAACATATTTTAACTAAAATAGGTTTAGCAAACGTTTGATATTTGTTTATGAATAATAGGGCTACACTGAGGATCTGGTCGCAGCCAACGATAGAGCTCTTAGAGCAAGCAAATATAACATTTAAATACCATCGACAGGGTAACAAGTATCCGCCGTTACCTTTCAGCAGCGGCTTTTATGAAACGCTTCTTGCTTTTTATTAGAAATGTCGAAAAAATGATAGGAGTTACATCAGTAATCTATTAAATTATTAAAAAGTATTATTAAAAGGTTATGGAAAATAAAATGTGATATCAAAGTACAAAAAAAAAATAGGTTCAAAAGAAAAATAATGAATAGCAATGATTACCCACAATACATACATAGATAACAAAAGAAATAGAAATGGAACTTAAAATGTATATAAAAATAAACAAATTTGCTGACTGAAAAGAATGGGTCTGTTTTTTTTTTCTTTTTCTTTTCTCTCAAAAAGTAATTTTTGCGTTTTTACCGTGTGCAACGACTTCTAGTATTTTTTTACTCATAAAGTAATTGAAGACATCTCCCGGGCATCGAACCTGCACGAAACTACGTGACACTCGTCAGGAATGCAATTGGTCGTTCTTCTATCCTCCGACGTTAAGGGGCGCCCGCGTATATCTATAGCATATTTCCATTTCGCATTGCGCCATTACGTTGCACAGAGAGTCGCTTATTAAAGGTCATAGTCACATAGATACACATAGATGACTTAAATGCACCTACTTCGCGAGTCCGAGCCCCGACCGAGCGTCAAGGTAGCCGGACGGCTGCGAAAATTAGAATAAACGGGCAAGTACGAGTCGGACTAGTGCATGAAGGGTTCCGCACCTCCGTACAATGAACCTCCGTATCATAGCCAATTTTAGACTACACTGCTGCCTGTTTTCTTGATCTCACTGAGAATCAGCTAGATAAACTTGAGCGACTTCAAAACTTCTGTATTAGATTCATATTTGGTTTGCGTAAATATGATCATGTCTCAGAATTCAGAACTCAACTCAAGTGGCTCCCTATCAGACTTCGCCGGAATGCTCACATTCTTACCCTCCTCCACAATATTCTTTTTAATCCAAATACTCCACAATATCTTAAGGAACGTTTTCTTTTCTATAAAGATTCAAATACTCGTGAACTAAGATCATCTTTTAATCTCAAACTGATTATACCAGTTCATAGGTCCTCCTTTTACGCTAATTCATTCACTGTACAAGCGGCAAGACTGTGGAATGCCTTTCCTGAATCAATTAAACGTGCGCAATCACTTTCTGCTTTTAAAAATAAAGTCTTTCAGTTATATTTGGAAAGTTAATCCATGTTATTCGTCAACCCTTGTTTCGTCATTCCTACATATCTGTAATATATATGTATATATTATTTATAATTATATACTTTTATTATATATGTTTATATCTATATGCATGCATGTATGTATTTTTTTATATACTTATATATATTATGAACCTGTTATTATTTGTTATTGTATTTTAGTCAGGTGCACCCCGTCTGCTAACGTATCTTTATATTCTCTCCATCCATCGGTTGTCTGGAAGAAATCGCTTTTAGCGATAAGACCGCCCATTGTACATTTTAATGTATTTTTTTTATTCTTATTGTATATTTTTTAGTCTTGGTGTACAATAAAGTATTACTTACTTACTTACAATGTTTTAAGACGCTGAAGAAACACGTTACTTGTATAACGACCCCTTTTAATTTTTAACTTTATCTTATTTTTAGTATCTGTTGTTATAGCGGCCATAGTAATACATAATCGGTGAAAATTTGAAGTATCTAGTTAATGCCATTATAAAGATCTAGTTAAAAACGCTGAAAAAACATGTTTCTTGTATGACGACCCCCTTCAATTTTTAACTTTATCTTATTTTTAGTATTTGTTGTTATAGCGGCCACAGTAATACATAACTGGTGAAATTTTCAAGTGTCTAGCTATTACGGTTCAAGAGTTAGAGCCTTGTGACAGACGGACAGACAGCGGAGTCACAGTAATAGGGTCCCGTTAGCACCCTTTGGGTTCGGATCCCTAAAAATGCCTCATTGCGTGATAATTAACTGCAATAGCCAAAAATTGCAAGCACCCAAAGGCAAGGACATATTCCTATCACAGGTAACTTATTTTAAAATTATATTAAGCGTACATTCATTGTTGAAAAGTCAACACACTTGGTTGCCATACAAATCGTAATACTTGCGTCATCTATGTAAATCTATATCTGTTAAGCCATTTTCACCATAATGAACTTGCTAAAAAAAATTCACGATGGAACCCTTTCTGTATAATATCAAGGAGTAACAAATACAAGGGGACTGATGAACTTCATACTTTGAAGCGTTATTCGATTTTTAGTTCAAATGTGGCAGCTAGATGGAGCTACTAGTTCGAAAGAAGGTAGTTTCGTAGTGGTGCCGCTTAGTTTCGGAAAGATGGCGGTATAAGCGTTCATTTTCTACGAACAAACATTAATTTTTTGTGGACACCGTCAGCCTAAGTACCCAGCATCCTTTGCATGGCTAGCGGGGGAGATAGTAGCGACATCTAGAAATGATACAGGATTTTGACTAACAGGGTTGTCAAGTCCTCTTGAATTTGTTCGTCGATAATAATATGGTCGTTAGAGATGTAATAAATACACTCTGTAATGGTCTGGATCTGTTATCCATGTATAGATGTAACCAAGCCGAAATAGTTGACTTTCTAGCGTTGACGAGTCATATCGCATATACTGCAAATGCGATTTCTATTTGTTACATCGCCATATTTATTTTTGCGCCATTTCCTCTTCTTATTAACTCTATGGTACGTATCCGCACGGACGCCCCTCTTTACAATATATTACGCCACTATATTTATTTACAATATTTCATTAATATTTATAACATAATTACAACTTTCGTTTGGTTTCGGAGACGTGGAGCGTCGTTTCTGACATCTTTTTTGTAATTCGGTATCTTTAGTTTCCAATTTTCTTACATTTAATTGTGCACTTTTTTAGAGACGTCAATACCTTGAATTTGAAAACATTTTAACACTTTCCATGACACGTACAAATTACTCTATTCATTAAAAATATCCTTAAATTCACTTATATAGTCGAACGTTACTGTTATAAGCAGCATTGCTTTTCTGTCAATTGCATAAAAAACGTCTGCGCTCTTTAAATTGGTAGCATACTCACTATATGACTGATTTAGGGTAGATTTTTATGAATATGAGGGTTTTCCTTTATTGCATCTGGCGTAGTGTCCCGAAAGGAGTTAATAACATATTCGAAATAAGTAATGAAGCTAAATTTTCTAATAATAAAACCTCGCTTATAAATGTAAACGCATATTTTATCAAAAGCAAAAATTTTTTTCCATCGTTTTTTTTTCCATCGTTTTTTTTTCCATCGTTTTTTTTTTCCATCGTTTTTTTTTCATAAATTTTGACATCAAACGTCGGTCTGTCAACGCACGCCGCCTCCGAAACCACACTCCCAATGTGTCCACACACGTCGCATATCATACAAGTGTAACTAAACGTTATTATCATACAATCTGAGATCAGGAGTTTTTAGAATTTTGACAAAACGGCGACAGCGCGGCGCATTCACATGGCGAATGTTAAGACAAAACAATTGTCTTTTTTATATATAACACCATGGAAAAACAAAAACAAGACAACTAACAACCTTCATACTATGAAGCGTAATTCTATTTTTAGTTTAAAAGTTGCAGCTAGATGGAGCTACTAGTTCGAAAGAAGGTAGTTTCGTAGTGGTGCCGCCTAGTTTCGGAAAGATGGCGGTGTAAGCGATCATGTTGTACGAACAAACAAGCGCCATCTCTGATTTTTCGTGGACACCGTCAGCATAGTACCCGCATCCTTTGTATGGCTAGCGGGGGAGATAGTAGCGACATCTAGTTATAACACAGGATTTTGACTTTCTAGCAGAGTACGCTTTATTGTATGGAGTTGTCAGTCCTCTAGTAATTGTTCGTCCATGATACCACCTAACAAAAATATACTGAAACTTTTTAAGTGCATATTCAGTCCATGATACTGAACAACTTTCCCCAAGAAACATATGTCGAAATATGAAAAATGTTTTTGGCTTTCCCTAAAAACTCATGATCAGCTGATTGGTCAAATTGTATGGGAGGTCCAAAATTATTTTTCATATTTAGGTATATGTTCCTTTAGGAAAGTTGTTCAGTATCACGGACTGAATCCACCCTTAAAATAGTTTCAGTATATTTTGTTAGACGTTATATATGATACATGTGAATGAAGCTTTAGGGTTGAATCTCATCTGTCAGCACGGAACAGTACTTTCCTATGCTGCTATCCTTTTCTGTCGCTCAGAACCTTCATTTGCTAGAGCGAGAGAGAGAGCGACGGAACGCTGCAGCACGGCCGGTGCTGAAGTGTTCCGAGAAAAGGATAGCAACATACGAAAGTGCTGTTCCGTGCTGATAGATGAGATCCAACCCTTAAATCAATAATCAATTCTTCTGTTTAACAGAAGAATTGATTCAGTACTTCAAAAAACACGGAAATACAGCATGTGAATGCACCATTTACTGATAAACAACAAAACATCTCCATACATTACTTATTTACATTTCCCCCAGTTCCCCCCCACTTTTGCCTTCTATCGTCTGTTATTGCTGTGTCAGAACAAAACTTCATCATTGTAAAGAGACATTTTGCTGAATCAATCATAATTTGCCAAACTATTTTTGCCGAATATTATTCTATAGAGCTCTAGCTGCAGTCGCCGCCGCTCGTCGCTTCATTGCTGGAAACAGAAATGGTAGTATCAGAAACACGTCAGTGTGCTCACCCCCCCCCCCCCCCCTTTTCTCTACAAGCATTTGAAATCATTGTCATTAATTTAACTTGTTAACATACTGACTTAAGGTTATTTTTTAGGGTAACAATACTACAATTAATGCAATAATTAATAAGTAAATAAAAAAAAACAAACTATCAAAACATCGCGCGTCGCGCTCGCGAGAGTGCTATGACCCCGGCGCTGGTAGGTACACTCACCAGCTGTGGCGCGGGCGGCCGGCATACAAAAACAGACTTTAAGTTGCGTGGATAAGGTTTAAAGTCGAGTGGGGGGAGGCAATGTCACGCGACCGATTAAGAATAACAGGTAATCCTGTACTACGGAATCTACTACGACGCGATGAAATTGATACTATTATGAATAATTTGACTTTTTTCGTGAGTTTTATGACGATTAGTTTTTTATTTATAATTGCAGTAATGGTGTCTATCAAGGAGTCTAACGCATGTTTAAAGGTTTTATTTAATATGAAAATGACGACTTTTGACTGACGTTTTATTACTCTCAAATTAATTTGTATCATAGGTATAGTGGATATTTAAAAGGATGCCAACGATTTCAAATCCACCCTGTATTACGGCCGTCGTCAGAGGCGACTTTAGGAAGGTATGGGTAACAAGGAACGAGCAGTTTCCAGTACAGGTACTTATCAGTTAGTCGTACCTGCGCGTGCTCCCTGGGCGAGTGCGAGCGCGAGCCCGCCGGGGAGCCGAACCCTGCTTCCGACCTGTGGCAGCCACACATATGTTATTTAACTCTTGTATACTATTTATATAATAATATAAGTAAAATAAGTTACTATTTATATCGCTTTTTTAACATGTGGGCCTCTCCCACTTGTACATACATATATTTATAATTGTTATTTATCTGCATTCATACTTTTTTATTTATACTCCTTTATTGAAAGTGATGGTCTTTGCCAGTCGACCACGGACTTCGCGTCGCGCGCGTACGTTGCCCCGCGGCGTCATGTTGCGCGCGCATACTTTTATTACTGAGTGTTGGTCGACTGTCAACGAACTACTGACACAATAATGGTTAACACGCTAGACCGCTAATCCAGAGGTTCTAGGTTCGATCCCCAGCCAGGGCAAGTTGGGAAATGGCCTTTTTCAAATTGTCCTGGGTCTTGGATGTTTATCTATATACATATGTATTTATTATAAAATATAGTATCGTTGAGTTAGTATCCCATTACACAAGTTTTAAAAACTTACTTTGGGGCTAGCTTAATCAGTGTGATTTGTCCCTATATATTTATTATTATTATTTATTTATTTAATAATGAAGACACGAAAAAAAATTTTTACTTCCCATAGTAATTACTTCGATTTGTAAGTGGGGTAAAATTATTTTTCTTCGTATTTCTTTATACATTTATTACGAAAAATTGTTCAAAATGATGAAGTGAATCACCACTTAAAATATTTGTACTTAATTAAAAATAAGCTTGTTTACAACCCCTGACGATTCACCTGTGTCGTCCTTCCCCCCCCCTCCCCGCAGCCTGGCGGGAAGAACTTCCCAACGTGGCGGTCCAGCATATTTGTCCAGCCCTTTGCTCCCGCTACACTATCTGTGCTTCAGTACGTGTTTCCTTTTGACGGAAGACGGAATTTGCAAAAGTTCAATACAATAATTAGCGTCATGGAGGAGCGGAGCCTACTGGCACAAGTATTTGCATACTTAAAAGTAGGCCCCAACTACTTCTATTGTAACTGTGCTACTTACTGAAACAAACATTTTTTGATCTATAACTAGCAGTGCTGTCGCTACCTGTAGTCGTGCCGGCGCTCGTGCGACAGGTGCCTCCGCGGGCTGGGCGTGTGCGCCGGGCTCGGGCTGCGCGACGCGCGCGCCCCGCCCCCCCCCCGCCAGCCCGGGGACCCCCCCCACTGCCACGCCGGACACGCCACTCGCGCTGCCCACGCGACTCACTGCAACAAGTTTTTCATTTTTTTTTAATGGAAATACAGGACTTTCCATCCCTCGGAAAAATTTTTGGAGCAATATCAGTCCACGATACTGAAGTAGGTACTTTCTATAAAAAAAGTTAATAAAAATCAATAAAAATTTTTCGTCCTCCCATACAAATCAGCGCTCAGCCAAAAGGATTTTGTATGGGAGGACTAAAAATTTTTTATAATTTTTGTTATAGAAAGTAGTTCAATATCATGGACTGAACTTGGTCCAAAATTTTGCCGGTGGATAAATAGTCACCCTGTATAGTAAAATTTTAGCTTGAGTATTGGTTGCTTGGTGGAACATATATCGTATATACGCATCGGCATATCGGCCACAGGAAGTCCACTGAACATAAGCCTCCCAGAAGGATTTCCAAATATATATCGGGGAATTTCATTTCATAATACATACAGTTCGTTCTTAAATGGTTTGCAAACTGTCAGCGCGCCATAAAGGTCACGTGTTCGAAAGAGCCGATGCAGCCTTTGTCGGCGCGCCGACAGACTACAAACCATTTGAATAAACGAAATGTAACTTTATTATGAGGCATTTTTTTACAATATGGTAAGGTCAGCGCCCTTCCACGCACTGCTCTATAAGAAGCTGCCTTGTGAATCCTAAGAGATTTTTGATTTGAGACTGGCGCACTGTTAAGGGCCCAGTCCTTACTTTTAGTGATTTTGACTGCTTTATCGGAGCGCATTGGAGCCAAACTATCTTAGTAACAATATGTTAAGATATGTTAAATTGAAGTTTATTTAAGTATTAAAAGTGAATGAGACAATTTATTGATTTTCATTGTAATAGTTTGTTTAATTCCAAATAATCTGAGACGTGTTTCGATTTTTTGCGGTGCGCGACGTTCATGTCATTGTTGTTTACACGGAATTTAAAACATGAAGTTGTGTATAAATTACAGAGAAATAAAGACAAAGGAAAATGCTAAATAGTTTGGAAAATCCAAAAGTGCACGCCTCATAATCTCATTTTTCACAATTAAATTGATTTTGATTGTTTTATTGCTAACTTAAAACGAAGAAAAGTATGTGTCGGCTTTAACGCACGACTGGAGATTATTTTTAACTTTAATTTTTAACTTCCCGCTGAGAAAGATATAGCGGGCACTGTGAAGGAGGACCCATTGCAAACCTCTTTGCCTACACCCCGACGATCTACGCGTGCGCGAAGAGCAGCTCAAGTTCTGTCACCCTGATTTGTTTTTGACAGTAAGATTTTGGTTTGTAACAAAATGGCGAGCTCACACGCGATGATTTGAATTTTTTTGCTGCTCGCTATAACTAAACTACATTGAATTAGACCGTGATCTTCGAAAGGACTTAGTTTTGGATAATACTGAAGCGTATAAAAAAAAATGGACTTGATCAGATAAGTTTTTCGGGAGTTATCGTGACCACGCCAGTTTCCATACATATAGACACACACACGGACGTCCACAAAATGATTTTATTAAACATTGTTTTTAAATATTTAAAAGGCAAAATGTCTTTTAAAAATGTCATAAGTGTTGAAACTAGTGTGTTTCCTTGACATTTATGTGCAAATATTATTGTACAAGTGCGATAGAAAATAAATAGAGATACATTTAGTTAAAAAATCACTTGATTTTTGTAAGGCGAGAGTAGAGCACTACCTCATGCGCTTCGCTTATGAGGTGCTTGCTTCTAAAAGTGAATGAGAAGATTTTATTATTATTTTATTTAATTCATTTATAAACTTAGTTAAAAAGGTTAAACTTTGTAGAAAATATAAGCGAATACGTCGTCGGATTTCTTGCGCATACGACTGAGTTAAAAAATAAAAAATACACATATATGAAGATTGATTCATGCCTAAACACGTACAATAAATAAATAAAAATAATTTGTCTTTTGTAAAAAGATAGAAAAATTTAAAGTTCTCCGAAATTCTCAAATAAATATGGGGACGAAAACGCTGATAAGGCAGACCGCTGGCTGCGCTTCTGAATTCGTCTAAATTCGTCTCCAGGGAGCATGTACAATACAGCGCAATGCGTATGTGTAGATAGAAAATATAGATTCGGGTGTTTAATAAAAAATTCCCACTGTCGAAGACTGCAGTCTTAAGTCTATCTATCTATATTTAAGAACTATGCCCTTGTCGGTGGAGTATGAATTCTCTTCCATTTATCTCTCTCATCCGCCAGCTGTTTTACTTCGCTGTACGACACGACGTTCACCTTCTCCTTTGTCTGTTCCATGTAGCTATGCCTCGGTTTTCCTGCTCCTCATTTCCCTTCCATGATGGTCTTGATGAACTCGTCATGTCGTGGCAGATGACCCAACATCTTTGTCTATTCTCTGTGCGCTGTTAAGTACGAATCTAAAATCTGTACATGTGTATAATAAGCACGGAGTACGTACTGGCGAGCGCGGGCGCCCTGCGCGCCGCCAGCTGCGCGCCCAGCGACGACGGGCTCGGCGCGCGCGCAGCTAAAACCATATCACTAATGTTAATACATTACATCAAGACTGTATGAATTTGATTGTTAACATTGACAAGTACACGAAATTTAATTTAATAATATTATTTTAATTGTATTTAGTTTATTAATATAATTGATTGACATCTACACATTGTATTTAAAATCAAAATCAAATATTTATTCAGTAATTAGACCTTTGCAGGCACTTTTACACGTCAATAATTTTAGTGTACATTACGTGTAATGTTTATTTATATCTAAATATTTTTTTTCTTTGTTCAAAAGCTACAAAATATAAATACTAGCGTTTCGCAACGACCACTGCTGAGAAGAATCGCCGAAAGAAACTCATTTACACAGTATTGTATTTGCATTATCTTTGAGTAGCTATGATTATAACATTATCATACACCTAACATCTGTATGTATTTATGACTCATAGTTAGCAAATAAATGTTTGAAACTTTGAAGACCACAGATCTGTATACAAAGTGGAAGGGACATACCCGTAATAAATTGAGCTACGGTCTATACTAGATCACTGCAGTGTAATGAAATCAAAATAACAGCCAAAGAACAATAAAAAAAATTGCCATTTCCATACAAAAGTGTGCAGCCGCCAGGACGATTTGTATGGAAATGCCATAATTTTTTTTTGTTCCTTGGCTGTTATTTTTATTTCATTATACTAAAGTGATCTAATATAGCCTGTGGTTCGATTTATTACGGTTATGTCCCTTCCACGTTGTATACTACTAGGATAAAGAAAGTCCTTCAATTTGTATGAAATTTGCCAATTTTCAATACAATATTTAATAAGAAATTCACTTACAAACGGAAGTAAGCTTTTTTTATTACTTCCTCGTAACGTTTTTCGACGAGTTCCTACGGCTCGAAACGGCAAATGTAGGTATTTGACAGTGGAGAGCTCAATGTCCGATCTAATGAATTGACATACACGGACTAAAAGTTAAGATCCTAAATGAAGTCAATTTGAGGTCATATCGACACGCAAATTTATACAGAGGCTGTGTCTATATTGATCCATGGTCTGTGGTCAAGACTGACTGACTGCCTCCGTGGTCCGGTGGTCAAGGTGTTTTCAAATCGCACTGGGAGTGGCCACTGGTGTTGGATTTTGCAAGGTGCCTTAAGGCATCTAATATAACTTGACGACTGCTATACAACGATGGTCAGGGACCAACGGCTTAACGTGCCTTCACTACTTGTGGTCACCCATCCAAATGCGGACAAAGCTCGGGGTCACTTAACTTGCGAAAGCGCTAGTAATGCGATCCCCCACCGAGCCTCCGATGATGAGCTACCTGCGTGCGTGACGTCCCTGTACGCGACGTGCGGCAGCGTGTCGTGCGGCCGGCCGCGCGCCGGTAGCGGGCGGGGGAACGGGCCGTGCAGGGAGGACGAGTGCAGCGTCGAGTACGCTGGGGACAACATTGTTGGTATCTTCAGGAGAGCCTAATAAACCAACTAATAAAGAATTTTCTACCAAAAAAAAACCGACTTCATCATTAAAGTTCTCCATCTAATCTTCACCAAATTAATGTGGGACCAAGTACATAGAAAGGCTGTAAAATAATAATAAAAAAAGAATCATCAAAGTCGCGATCGATCGAGTAACACAGTAGAATTGATCACAGGACCACACCTCTTTTTTAGGGTTCCGTAGTCCACAAGGAACCCTTATAGTTTCGTCATGTCCGTCCCTCCGTCCGTCCGTCTGTCCGTCCGGGCTCGTACTCCGCCGCTATTGCACTGATTGTCACGAAAATTGGTGTAGAGATAAATATTGAAGTTCCAAAAGTTGGTTTTTAAAATTATGAAAAAATGTTTTTTTTCATAATTTTAAAGCTCCCTCCCATAGAACGAAAAGTGAATTAAAAAAATTTAATTGGACTCACCCCAACGTGTGGGGTATCGTAGAAAAGGTCTTTTAAAATGCAACAAAAACTGCTTTAAAACTATGTAGATCAAACCCCCCAGTCTTGAGATAATCAAGTACAAAGTTAAAATTTAAGAAGTCCCCCACCGTAACTTTTGAAATATTACTAAAATAATTCTGAAAAAAATGTGGTATATACCTCAAAGTATGTACTTCCAAATAAAACTATAGCGGTCTCGGTATCATAGATAGTTATTTTTTAATACGTCTTTAATCGTAAAATGTTACTTGTTGTTACGGAACCCTTCATGGGCGAGTCCGACACGCACTTGGCCGCTTTTTGGAAGTATAATTTGGGTATAGCTCACAAATGCGTGAGATTTCCTTAGAGAAAATTGTCTACGTGTACCTCAGCCCCCTCACCCCTCTGTGACCAAGCGTGGTATTTTGAAGACCTCCCCCCTGAAAGGGTCACCTAGTATAGTGTTCCCTAAAGAGACTAAGCCGAGTATGTACCTTGTATGACAGACAGCTCGATGGCCGCCCTGAGTTCCTCGTCCGCAGTCCGGGGCCGCGCGCACGGCTGCACGTCCCGCTGCCGACTGTGCTGCGCTAAGGCACGTGCAGCCCGAGATCCTGACAAAAAAAAACGTTTTTTCACGTTCCACCGACCTTCAGATCAACTATACAAGCTTATTTTAATTAAGTACAAATATTTTAAGGGGTTATTCACTCCATCATTTTGAACAACTTTTCCCAATATATGTAGGTACATCGAAATACGAAAAAAAATTTTCACTTCCCATACAAATCGAAGTAGTCACGTAAAGTACTATGGTAAGTTGTTTTTTTTTTATTTCGATTCATTAGTAAAAGTTGTTCAGAATGATGGAGTGAATCCCCATTTGATATATTTTGTACTTAATTAAATATAAGCTTGTATATTAAAGCATGCGCCACTGTCACGCGCTCTGCGGTCGATGAATGCTATAAATCAGAAAATCGATCTATTCCGTTGCACCTTTAATGAATTAAGGTGACACAGTTCAGTGCTGCCCCCATTTAAAATAAATTATTAAAGGTGAAGTGGTAGCATAAGTGGCGCCCTCATTTGAAATAAATTGTATAAAACTAAATATGGTGATATTTAAAAAATTGATTTGTATCAATGTCTAAAAAGACCTTTGAACTATTTTATAAATAACCTTTGAAAGTAATATTGGTAGTCCGTCTAGTTTTAAACGTTTTAAAACTAGACGGACTATTAGTAAAAATTTCAAAGGTTGTTCATAAAATAGTTTGAAGGTCTTTTTAGACATTGATACAAATAAAATTTTTAAATATCACTATATTTAGTTTTAAACAATTTATTTCAAATGAGGGCGCCACTTATGCTACCATGGGATATCATTTGTATTTTATTTTATTAATGAATTACAACCAACTAACTCATTAATGATTGATATATGTATCTCATCATATATCACTCATCATGTAAAATTTTGTTCTAGTAAAACCTAGATAACCCTTCAAACTATTTTATGAACTACTGTTTACAGTTTAAAGTGAGAATGTTAAGCTTTTCTTAGCATTTTAGCGGAAAACGGCCACTTTTGGCAAGAATGCCAACGTGCGAAACGTTTTACAACCGGCCGCCGCCTGACGTTAACCCTCCTTGGGAATGCAATTGTAACACAAGATGTTTGTGCTTAGTCCTTTAGTCGCCTCTTACGACATCCACAGGAAGAGATGGAGTGGTCTATTCTAACCCAAAACCACACGGTTTTGAGAGAGAAGAGATAACTAGGTTTTACTAGAAAAAAAATTTACCTGATATCTCCGTTTCCTTTCAAATAATTTATTTAAAATGGGGGCAGCACTGGATTCCATGTATCACTTCAAATAATTTATTTAAAATGGGGGCAGCACTGGAATCCATGTATCACCTTAACTACGTTATGATGTTAAGTGTGTATAAGGTAGCATAATGATGTGATGTAGATTATTTAAGCAATCAATCATTCATTTAAACTGTTTTTTAACGGCTTTTTCTTCTCCACTTCGCTAGGTCTTTGGCATTGACATGCATGTTATATTTGGAGAAGAAAAAGCGGGAAAGCGCACCCCGGGCTCCGAAGTAGCTCAGCTGAGGATGCAACCGGGAACGCAGCAAGATGAAAAAGAAGATGTGGTGTTAACAGTCTAATTGAAATATGTGAATAAATATATAAGTGCGTGCTCACCGGGGCGCGGTGTGTGCGTGGCTCCGTCTCCGAGGTCCAGCTGAAGGACGCCGCCGCTGTACTCTGAACAGACAGACAGACATTTATTGATATTCCATTCAAAATATTTCTTCATCATCATTATATTCATTATCGCAAAAAAAGGCTGTTTAGGCTCATAGGCTTTTTAAAATGACATAGTCCTGAAAAGGACCGATAGGCTTAAGTTTAGGGCTAAAAGCCTACAGTCCTCGGGAACACCAGTACGGATGCCTGATGAAGAAATGCAGCGTACTATGGCTGTATCCTTATAATCGTACGTGATGTAAACTAGGATATATATTTAATTAATAAGCATTTTATATTTCGTTAATTTATCACATTACGTACTAAACGGACGTGTACGAGTAGATCTAAGGTTAACACTGTAAATATTTTTAATATAAAAACCCTTTGTTATGATAATAAATCATCCATTATCCCGTCGCCACTCCTGGCCTATAGACGGTGATGGATCAACCAGATCCATTGGGTTTCATTACCTCACCACTATTCAGTGTGCACCCTAGTCACAGAATACATAAGAGTACAAACAGAATGGAATCTTACAGCGTCTTACTAGTGTTGTGTGTGATATTACGTAGCTGTTTCCGACTTTTCTGTAACATTTAATACATATAAAGTAGAATATTTTTTACATCATAGTGTTCGCAAATCTCCCGGTATGGAAAGATATAATCGTGAATATGTAGAACTCGTTAGTAGGTGTACTGATACCTAGCTATAAAAAGTGTTCCTGTATAGTTTGTGTCGGGTGTATTTAAAGTGTAAGTGTGTAGTTCTGCTTTGTGCTGTAATATCTAGTCACCTGTACACGAAGTATGGAAAGGGAGAGACGGTAACCTACAATCAACCCTATCACCCTCCCTACACAGCCTAGCCCTAACCATACACTACGAATATATACACAAATAAATAGATGCAGGATGTCTGTTACTTGCGACCTATAGTAACAGACGGAAAGTGGGAAGGATTCAAGGTATTAGGAAGTATTAAATTAATTCTGCGGTGCGACCCTAAGTATAAAACTCACACATCGACGTGTGTACAGATAAATTGTTTCGTTTGTAGTAGTAGTAGGTATATATGTATTAGATATTAGACGACCTCCGTGGCGTAATGGTTAACACGCTAGACCGCTAATCCGGAGGTTCTGGGTTCGATCCCCAGCCAGGGCAAGTTGGGAAATTGCCTTTTTCAAATTGTCCTGGGTCTTGGGTGTTTATCTATATATGTATTTATCATAAAATATAGTATCGCTGAGTTAGTATCCCATAACACAAGTTTAAAACTTACTTTGGGGCTCGCTCAATCAGTGTGACTTGTCCGTATATATTTATTTACATATGTTAGTCTGAGTGTATGAAGTGTCATACCAGTGGCTGTGGCGAGGTGCGGCTGCGGGCGGAAGTAGGTGGGCGCGGTGAGCAGGTGCGTGTTGGCGTTGGGGGCCATGGCCACGTCCGGGACCGCCGCCGACAGCCGGCCCGCGCCCGCGCCCGCGCCCGCGCCCGCCATCAGCGAGCTACAACACACATTCCAATCAGATTCACTGCTGCGACCCAGCTACAGCCTGATTACACCAACATCGAGAGGGAGGAAGAGAGAAGAAGGAGGAGAAAGAGAAAGATTTCAACGAAACCTAAAAACTGGATCGAAGCATACAATTTTTGACCTAACTGCATAACGAGCTCTTAAGGTGAATTTGCAAGCAAATGACCTTGTAGGTTGACTGGTAGAAAAGGCCCTAGGCCTTAAGTCCGCCTGTTACATTTTTTGTAATAAAGTAAAATAAATAAATACAATAAAAAAATGGCCCTGAAGTGGCGAACTCTTAAATATGGTGATAATTTCCATATTGCTAATCGTCAGGTACTAGATAGCCCTTTAAATTATTTTATGAACTGCCGTTAAAACTATTATTGGTGATCCGTCTAGCTTTTAAACTTGCCTCCGCCAAAAGTGGCCACTTTTGGCAGAGGAAAGTTTTAAAGCTAGACGGACTAATGTAAATATTCAACGGTGGTTCATAAAATAATAGGGGATCGGACAGGTCTCACCAAAAAATCTTTGTTGTAATTAGAAATAATGTTAATTAAATAAACTGACCATTCAATGAGTATTTTTGTGAAATAATAATGATTTATATTTTTAAATCAAAAAATAAAATGCGTTTATTGCAATATTTTGAATCTGTTCGCCACCTTGAACGAAACAACAATCACAGCGCGTTACGTCATTCGTTTGTAATTGTCATTTTTGACGACTGGGGTAACCTCAAAATGTCAACCATAGATGTCAACATTACTATGTGAATTTGTGGCCTCCACTACTGCCATCCTTTTCACCACTTGATTGTTTGATGTTTACTTACACACAGATGACGTCACGCGGCCAAGGTGACAGATGGGAGCGTTTACGCGGCATTTTTATGCATTCAAATTTTAAATGTAATTTATATATATTTACAGCCTTATTTAAATAAAATATTATTTTTTATATAACAATTCTAATTACTTTCAAACACTTTATGAAAAGTTGTCCGAACCCCTATTTAAAGGGCTATCTAGTGCATGACGATTAGCAATATGGAAATTATCACCATATTTACGAGTTAACAATATATTTCAAATGAGGGCGCCACGTCAAGGCCATTTGCTTCTATATTCACCTTAAGTCTTCTGCAATGCTTCAGTCTATTCTTCTCCACATCAATCCATTTCTGTATCATCTCCCTGGTTTGGAGCTAAGACATAGCTTTCGAAACCATTCTTCGTCTTTCATAAATAAGTTTGAGTGAACATTGCAACTCATTATTTATTAATTTCAAGCCATCACGCTACTGGGCAAAAGCCCCCCCCCCCCCCCTCCCCACACACTGAAAGGCAACTAAAAGCTGGTAATATCACCTGGGCTGGTCCACAGCCCCGCGCTGCGGCTCCCGCCTGCACGTGCCCGGCCGTGACGGGTCTGAAACAACAATTTATTTAAAGATTTAGTTATAAACAACTGAAAGAGAGTACGAAAAATTCATACCGAAAAGTACATTTGTCCAGTTATTTCAGACACAGCAGTGAGTAACAGCTAGTCCTAATCCTTAATCCTACTAATCCTAACTTATATTATACATTTTATATATATAAATATATTATACAGGCTGACTTTTTAACCACCAGCCAAAGTTCAGTCCATGATACTGAACTACTTTCCATAAAATCAATTAACGAAAAATTTAAATTAAAATTCGCCTTCCCATACAAATCAGCGCTCAGCCAAACGGATTTTGTATGGGAGGACAAAAAATGTTTTAACGATTTTTAATAACTTTTTTTATAGAAAGTAGTTCAGTATCATGGACTGAACTTGCTCCAAAAACTTGGCTGGTGTTTTAAAAGTCACCCTGTATATTATATATCCCAACTAATATTATAAATGCGAAAGTGAGTTTGTATATTTGTTTGTTTGTTACCTCTTCACGCTTTATCTACTGAACCAATCTTCTTGAAAATTCGCATACACATAGTTAGGAGTACTGAGAAGGACATAGGGTACCTTTTATCCCGGAAAAAAGTAATGGGATACGCGAGCGAAGCCGCGAAGCTAAAGCTAGTAATAATGTAAATATTTTTAAAATGTGATACGCCCGTTCGGTATTGGTCTATAGAGGGCGCCACAGTGGATTTGCTGTAACGACACAGACTTTAACCAACGGACATCCAAAACGCTTCTAATTATACTTAATTCGACGACCTCCGTGGCGTAATGGTCAATACGCTAGTCCGCCAATCCGGAGGTTCAGGGTTTGATCCCCAGCCAGGGCAAATTGGAAAATGGCCTTTTTCAAATTGTCCTGGGTCTTGGATGTTTATCTATATACATATGTATTTATCATAAAATATAGTATCGTTGAGTTAGTATCCCATAACACAAGTTTAAACTTACTTTGGGGCTCGCTCAATCAGTGTGATTTGTCCTTACATATTTTATATTTATTTGTCATGATATCATGGATATCATTGAAGATTCGGAGGAATCGATGAACATACATAGATCGAAACACATAACCCCCCCCCCCCCCCTTCTGTGTGGGCAGCATTCGGGTAAAGTCCCGCACTCACCTTGCGGTATCTGCAGCGAGCGATGCCGCAGGCTGCCCGTGTCGTACCGCAGCGAGCCCGTGCTGGCCCCCAGCTTGCTGGTGCTCGACGAGCTGGAACCAAACGTGTTATATACTGTCGGGGCCGTTCAAGTATTACGTAAGTAATACCCCCCCCCCCGGTCTTCTTTGTCAGCAAAACTATGCATTTCTCTTTTATATATGGCATAGGAAGGGGGCCTCCTATGCCATAATTTTATACTAAGTTTTTTAGTTGCCAATGGCAGGTGTTTTGTTCATAATTAATAATTTACTGTCTGTTTAATTTCAAATCGAAATGACAAAAATTTGCTAAGTAATATAAAACTACCTAAAACAGAGATTGCTTACGTTACGGAAGTCCAGATCCCCCGCCCCGTATGTCATCAAAATAAGAAAATCAGAGACCCCTTTGGTATTTACGTCATATTTGAACGGTTCTTGTAAATCCCTGCAAACATTTGGCTAATTATATTTCATCATCAGGTCTTGTCTAGTATCCACTGCAGGAGCACGACCCTCTATGTACTGCCAAAGCCATATATTATCCAGAGCAGCCAGAGGATTTGGCCTACACTCTCCACGCTGGCCAGACGGGTGGAGATCTCATTGATGTTTATAAGCTTTGTTCAGCTTGTGTTTCCTAAGTCGCCTTCTACGACATCCACGGGGAGACTTGGAGTAGTCCTATTCTACTCTGCCGGGAACCACACGGCTCTAATTTTATATTTGATGGAGAATAAAGATTAATAAATACAAAGTCAATAGTAAATAGTCCCCTAACCTGCAGCAGTCGTCTTCCTCCCACCGCCTTCTACTCTGGCTCTCCCTGTCTCTCTCCCGCGGCTCTCTGTTCTCTCTTCTGTCTCTGTCGTACTCCCACTCTCCACTGCTTCGAGATCTATTGCTTGTACTGTAAAAGTAAAATGTCATGTTTTCATCCGATGATCAAAGATCAAAATCTATACCTACAGTCATAACGGGAACGTGAAGCGTTTTAAGAAATTTTACTGTTTCTTGCTGAAATTACGTGATATTTGCCTCCACCCAAAGTGATTAGATGAGATTTGACTCAACCCTCTCCCCCCTTGAACTAATTTATAAACGCCCCCTAAATGCATGTTGATTGTGTTAGAGCGTGTCCATGCTGATTTGCGAGAAAAGAAGAAACCAGTCGCATTTCTTCCTGCGCTAATTGTAAAAGCCGATCGAGGGAATGGGTGAAATTCCGGATCATGTTAAATGGCGATGCGACTAGCAACCCATCATTATTTTGATTCCGCTTTTCCATCTTAACGCCCACCACAACGCTAAAAGTGGCCTTTGGGACTTACAGCACTGGGCTCTGTCTACCCCTTTACGGATAAAGACGTGATAATGTATCTGTTATGTGACTGCCTCCGTGGGTGGTCAAGGCGTTTGCCTTGTAATCCGGAGGTCGTGGGTTCAAATCCAACTGGAATGGATACTTTGTGAAAAGTTGTTTCCAGTCTGGATAGGATATTGCAGGCTTGAATCACTGTCCAAAAAGAAAGATAATTCCGTGCTTCGGTAGACACGCTAAACTATGGATCCCGAACGCCATCTAGCGTTTTTTTAAACCTACTCTAGGATTGGTTCTGGCGTACCCTTTGTGTTGCGGAGGTCAGACGGTAGTCGCTGTGTGTAAAACCAGTACCCTCGTCACATCCCCTAGGGTAGGCAGCGGCCCCGGGCTCTGATGTAAAATGAAAAAAACCTAAAAAACCACACACGCGTAACCCAGCCGCCGCGCCGCCCGCGCCCTCGCTTCGGAGTGCTATTTTTCATTGAGGGTCTCAGTGAAACACAAAACGTGTAGTTTTCCAACTCACCGCTCGCGTTTCGACATTGGACATTGCATCGTATTTTTGAAACCGTTGTGTGAGCGATAAGTAATATTGTGTTACGCAGAAAACATCATAAATTTTCAATGGTTTTTATAAACATTTCAACAAAAATAAAAAAAGCCGCGTGAAACGGAACTGATTCTCCATGGAACATTTGTTTGACATTTGTACAAAGAGCAATAATGTACCTTATGTACCTTATTTGTACGCTACAAATGTCAAAATTACGAGTGGTCAAGACCAGACCACTCGTTGCAAATCCTTCGCATACGATCAATCCAAAACTGTGCCCGTTTGGAAACACTCGCGCAAATCATTCGTAATGTGATTCCCTTAATTAAAAATAACGCTCCAGCATGCTGTCCCGTTTTGGCTATAGTGAATACGTGAAGATTGTGATGGTGAATGTATCTCGCCGTGTGGTTTCCGGCAGAGTAGAATGAGACTACTCCTTCTCTTCCTGTGGATGTCGAAAGAGGCGACTAAAGGACTTAGCACAAACGTCTCGTGCTACAATTGCATTCCTAAGGAGGGTTAACGGCGGGCGGCCAATTGTAAAACTTTTCCCACAAATACATTCCCGAAGTCGGTTGACGTCAGGTAGGTACGTCACTATAGCCAAATCATTTAAACTGTTCCGGCTATTTCTTCCCCATTTTGCATGGTCTTTGGCATCCTCGGGTGACCATTGACATGCGTGTTAAATTTGGAGAAGAAAAAGCGGGAAAGCGCACCCCGGGCTCCGAAGCAGCTCAGCTGAGGATGCAACCGGGAACGCCTTTAGACGAAGAAAGAAGAAGGTGATGATAAATGTATCTGTATGGATGAGCACGAGCACCTCTCCCTCTCCCTGGCGGCGTCGGTGTCCGCGTCGTGCATGAGCAGCTCCGCGCACGCGTCCGGCAGCGACAGCTCGCGCACGGCGCGCAGCGCGATCTGAACCAACGCACAACAATAATTATCAATTTTTTTTACTCATACTAATTTGTATGTAACAATTGTATGCCTCAGATACACAAATAAAGTGATTATCTATGTATTTATAATCTTTTCTTGATTCTACACATAGTTATTTGGACAGCATTTGAAATAAACCATGATTTGTTGTCATCCTATCAGATAAGGGTGTATAGAAACTTATTTCACTTAATTATTATATCCCAACTAATATTATAAATGCGAAAGTAAGTTCGTATATTTGTTTGTTTGTTACCTCTTCACGCTTTATCTACTAAACCAATCTACTTGAAATGTTGCATATACATAGTTTGAGATACATAGAGTCCTGAGAAGGACATGGGGTACCTTTCATCCCGGAAAAATACACTGTTCCCGTGGGACTTGGGATACGCGAGCGTAGCCGCGGGTAAAAGCTAGTAAATAATACATGGTTTTTGCAAAATATATGAATAATTTTAATTTTTTTTTATCTTTGCCGAAAACTCCGCGAATGGCGTCTTCTCCGATGACGTCACACGATAGGAAAGTGACACGCACGCAAACACGCACAGTGATTTGCGATAGAGTCCTGCTAGTCATGTCGGCAACATCGAAAGAAAGAAATCGTGACCTGGCTTATATCGAATTTTGGCAAGCTTATTGGGTGTAGTCGCAACTTGGATGGGTCACCACGCTTTTAAAAGGTTAAGCGACTATGGGCGTGGTCGGAACTTGGATGGGTGCACCCTGGGATCCGAAGCAGCAAGATAAAAAAGAATAACAAGATGCACTGACCTGGCGGCACACCTTCCTGGTGTCCTGCGCGTGCAGTCGCAGCGCGCTGGTAGCGGGCGGCGCGGCGCGCAGCTCTTGCACCCGGGCGCGCAGCGCGGCCAGCGTGCGCGGCGACACGCACGCCACCTCGGCCCCGCCGGGGTTGGCCACGCACACTGAGCTGCCCTCGTTGGTGCGCGCCGCCGCCACCTGCCAATACCAACATTGTAACCAGCGACGACCCACAGCGATGGGAAAAAACCATTCAACTCACGACACTGTTACTAACTGTAAAATGGGTGCCCAAGAGAAAGACAGGGAATCAGGATACCCTATTTGGTAGTTGCTTATGGCTAGGTGCGCGTTGAAACAGAGATCGAAATAAATGGCTGTAGCCTTATACAGTGTACTGGACACCTGGTGGCAATTTTTGGAATCATTCAAATGGTTGTTGCTTCTGTAAAGCATTATACGAATCATTATACATTAACGATCTATGAAGTCCCTACTACTTAGTACAGAGCAAGCCATCTAGATGGCGCTGTGTTTAACACCGACACCACTGGTGACTGAGCTGACTGGTCAGCTCGGCTCCGTTTTTTAAGACTACTCAGTGTAACTTATTTATGTAAATTGGATTTGGCACTCGTTCGCAAGCTTTACATATTATGTTGTCATCATATCAGCCACAGGAAGTCCACCGCTGGACATAGGCCTCCCCCAAGGATTTCCAAAACGACCGATCGGAAGCGGCCTGCATCCAGCGTTTTCCTGCAACCTTGCTCAGGTCGTCTGACCACCTAGCAGGTGGGTGTCCTACGCTGCGCCTGCCGGTGCGTGGTCGCCATTAGAGAACCTTTCTGCCCCATCGGCCATCGGTTCTTCGCGCTATGTGCCCTGCCCACTGCCACTTCAATGAGCTAATCCGCTGGGCTATGTCTGTGACCTTAGTTCTTCTACGAATCTCCTCATTTCTGATTCGATCACGTAAAGAAACACCTAGCATAGCCCTCTCCATAGCCCGCTGAGCGACCTTGAGCCTTCTTATGAGACCCATAGTAAGGGACCACGTCTCAGAGCCATAAGTCATCACTGGTAACACACATTGATTAAGCACTTTCGTCTTGAGGCACTGGGGTATTTTGGACGAGAAGACACTGCGTAACTTCCCGAACGCTGCCCAGCCGAGTCGGATTCGTCGAAAGACCTCTTCCTCGAAGCTGGAACTTCCTGCCTGGATCAATTGACCCAGGTAGATATATTGGTCTACAACTTCGAGGGTGGAGCTCCCAACAGAAACAGGTAAAGGCGTTACGTGCATATTCGACATGACCTTCGTCTTGTCAATGTTCATTTTCAGGCCAACCTGTTGGGAAACTCGATTTAGGTCTTCAAGCATCGTACTTAAGTCCTCTATCGATTCTGCCATGACAACGATATCGTCGGCAAATCGAAGGTGAGTGATATACTCGCCATTGATGTTAATGCCCAGTCCTTTCCATTCTAGAAGCTTGAAGGCATCTTCCAGAGCAGCGTTGAACAGTTTTGGAGATATGACATCTCCCTGTCTCACGCCTCTTTGCAATGGAATAGCCTTCGTACTGAGCTCCTGTACTCGGAACGACATAGTGGCTTTGTTGTATAAACACTTCAACACCTCGATATACCATATATTATGTTGTGATAACATTGTATTAGGCATAATATCTTTGTAAACTGACAAAGCCCTTCTGGAGCGTAGGCGACAAATACTGTGTAAATGAGTTTCTTTCGGCGTTTCTTCTCAGCAGTGGTCGTTGCGAAACGCTAGTATCATAATATAAAAGCTACCGCTTTTGAACAAAAAAATAATAATTTAAATATAAATAAACATTACACGTAATGTACACTATAATTATTGACGTGTAAAAGTGCCTGCAAAGGCCTAATTACGGAATAAATATTTGATTTTGATTTTTGTGATTTCTCCACCCCCGCCTCGCCGAGTGACGAGCGAAAACATGATGTCGAAGTTACTTTTTACGTTTGTAAGTAACATTTTTATTTATTTAATTTTATACATCCGGATGACCAACAGTTATAATTACATAATATATTGCAAAGTAGCAAACAAAAAGCCATGACAGATCTTCACAGATAGAAACACAATACATTTATTTTACGGAAACGCCACAAAATGCTAAGTTGAGTACCTACTTTAAGATTTACTAACAGTCAGTGGAAAGTTTTAGTAAAGAAGACTTGTATGAGTGACCCCGTGCGGCTCCGGGTTAGAAAAGGTCCACTCCATCTCTTCCTGTGGATGTCGTAAGAGGCGACTAAAGGACTAAGCTTGCATTCCCAAAGAGGGTTGACGTCAGGCAGGCGACCGGTCGTAAAGCTATATCCAAATCATTTAAACTGTTCCGGCTATTTCTTCTCCACTACACAAGGTGGCATCCTTGGGTGACCATTGACATGCATGTTATATTTGGAGAAGAAAAGGCAGGACAGCAGCACAGCTGTGGATGCAACCAGGAAAGCGCTTAGATTAAGAAGAGAAAAAGACTTGTATGTGTTAGTTGATGTGGGCTGAAAATGAATGAACGAAATGAATGTTGGCCACTGACACCAACGAGAAACAAGCACTCACCATGTACAGCGTGTCCGGGATGCGGTGCATATTCTTGGCTCGCCGGGCGCGCGCCAGCTCCGCTTCCGGCACAGCTTGCTCCTCCAATAACGCCTGGGTTACAATAAATAACATAACTGTATCATCCGATTAACAGATAATTCTGCGTTAGGGATATCTAATAAACAATACTAGACCTGACAACCCAAAAAAGCGTACTCTGCTACAAAGCCAAAACCCTGTATTATTTCTAGATGTCGCTACTATCTCGCCCGCTAGCCATACAAAGGATGCTGGGTACTCAGGCTGACGGTGTCCGCGAAAACTCAGAGATGACGCTTGTTCGTTTGCGGAAAATGGATACGCATACCGCCATTTATCCGAAATTAAGCGGCACCACCACGAAACTACCTTCTTTCAAACTAGTAGTTCCATCTAGCTTCAGCATTTAAACTAAAAATCAGTCATCTAATATTGTTCGTCCATGGTAAGATGTCATTCATGTAAATAAGGAATAAAGTAGGACCAAGTATACGCCCTTGAGGGACTCCATATACCAAAGGAAGACCACTACTAGTCACGTTTCCAATCCTGATACATTTTCTTCGATTTGATAAGTAACTATGAAACCGGTTTCAAATTAGCCCTCTCACAGCAATCCCCTTTAGTTTACGCAGAAGTACTGGGTGGCGCAAAAGTAAAGACCCTATTTGGTTCAGCTGTAACATTTTTTCTAAATTAGAAAACTAGATTTAGGTTTTTTTAAATGTATATTTGTGCCATTAAATTTCGTACCATTAGGTATTAAAGATGATGTCTTTTAAATGGTGACCTCCAGAGTTGATACACATTTGAGCCCTATTTATGACATTTTGCATAACTTGCCGTAACACTTCCTGCGATATGTTCGTTATTTCTTGACGAATGTTTTCTTTTAGAGCTGCGAGAGTCTGTGGCTTGTTCACATACACCCGAGATTTCAAAAAACCCCAAAGAAAGAAGTCTGGACTGGTCAGATCGGGTGATCTTGCAGGCCAAGGCAAATCGCCAAAACGAGAGATAACTCGGCCTGGAAAAGCGTCCCTCACTAAGTCCATAGTGTCGCGCGCTGTGTGTGCCGTAGCGCCGTCTTGTTGAAACCAGATGTGCTCCAGCCCCAATTCGTCCAAACTGGGTATCAAAAACTCTCGTAACATGGTTCTGTAGCGTTCTCCAGTGACAGTTATCGCATTGCCTCCAGCGTCTTCGAAAAAATAGGGTCCGATCACTCTGTCAACACAGATGCCACACCATACAGTAACTTTTAGTGGGTGTAGAGGTGTTTCTTGAATAATGCGCGGATTATCAGTGCCCCAGAACCGAGTATTCTGCTTATTGACATGCCCTGAGAGATGGAAATGCGCTTCGTCACTCATAACCAATTTTGAAGGAAAATCATCCTCTTCAAGGTTGAGGTTTATGACGCGCTGGCAGTAATCTAGACGAGCTCGGTGGTCAGCAGGCAGCAGCTGATGAGTCATTTGAGTTTTATACGGGAACATCTTTAAGTCTTTCACCAAAATACGCTGCAGGGTCCGTCTGGAAATGCCCAATTGCGTGGCACGTCGCCTCGTTGATGTTTCTGGACACTCTTCCACATCTTCGCGCACAGCATCGATATTTTCAGCTGAACGGCCTGTTCTTGGTCTCCCAGACTTAGGTCTATCCAATGTTGAGCCAGTTGCTTCAAGGCGTGTGGCAAAGCGTCGAATTGTGCGACCAATCGGTGCCGGACGGTGGTGAAATCGTCGACGAAATTCACGTTGTGTTCTTATCACTGATGAATTATTCCGTAAGAACATTGACACAATTATTCCACGTTCTTGGGGAGTAAAACGGTCCATGTTTATTTTCAGTGTATTTTACATTTGTTCACTACACAATTTTCAACAACAGAATGACAGAAAATGTCATATAAAAAAAATAAAAGTATTTTCTTTAGTGCCAGTACTTTTGCGCCACCCAGTATTTTAGGCGATACTGTGTCAAAAGCTTTGGCAAAGTCCAGAAAGACCTGAGAGATGTCTTTCCATTGTCATAGGCCGTGATTAGGTTTGCGTCTTCTGTACTTTCCTTCGTCATTTTTGGCATGTACAAAATGTGTAAAAAATTTTCGTCCTCCCATACAAATCAGCGCTCAGCCAAACTGAGTTTTCATATTTTTTTACAGAAAGTAGTTCAGTATCATGGACTGAACTTACTCCAAAAATTAAGCAGGTGGATAAAATGTCAGCCTGTATAATGTCTAACAAAATATACTGTAAATATTTTAGGGGTATATTCAGTCCATGATAATGAACAACTTTCCCCAAGGAACACACATCGAAATATGAAAAATAATTTTTGGCTTTCAATACAAACTCGGACCAGCTGATCGGTCAACTTGGTCAAAAAAATTTTTCATATTTAGATATGTGTTCCTTGGGGAAAGTTGTTCAGTATCGTGGACTGTATTCAGCTTTAAAATAGTTTCAGTATATTTTGTTAGTATACAGGGGTGTATACAAACAAAGCTGTTTTTATGAATTCGCTCAGAGAACAGATAGCTGCAACGCGGGTCACGTGTCTCTGTTCCACTTAGAGTTTGTGACAGAGACGGACTGAACCCGTCGCGTGTCTCCACTTAACACGGTTTCAAGCCTTAAAATCAGAGTGAATGTTGCGGAGGGTAGTGGTGGTGGTGGGTGGGGTACCTTGAGCTCGTCGAGGTAGGGCAGGAAGCAGCGCGGCGGGCGGTAGGAGCCGCGCGCCAGCCACGCCGCCAGCGGGGACGCCGGCTCGGGCGGCGGCGGCAGCACGCCGCGCCGCACCAGCTGCCGGCACACAGTTTACGAACCGTCAGCAAAATAAATTAAAAAAAAAAGGTACGTTTCGCGTTACTTCCCGTATGCATTAATTTAATAATAATGCAACGCGATAGTTTAAAAGTATTTACAGAGTTAAGGGTTGGATCTCATCTATCAGCACGAAACAGCACTTTGCTATGCTGCTATCCTTTTCTGTCGCTCAGAACAGTAATTTGCTAGAGCGAGAGAGAGCGAAGGAACTATTCAGCACCGGCTGCGCTGAAGCGTTCCGTCGCTCTCTCTAGATAGATTAGATTTAACCCTTACAGTACACTAAGAGCTCTGTGAGAACAGCACACCGAGCTAGCTTTTTTTTTTAATTTAGTATCTTTAACATGCAATAAACCGACACCACAGGTAGGAAACTTCATAGAAGTGAAGTATCATTTATGCCTACACTACTACAAATGAAACTATACACCCGTGCACACGTCGATGCGTGTGTGTTCGCCCGCTTTCGCCCAAGAAAAGGCGCGTGCGGGGGAGAGGTGTGGGGACGGGGAACGGGGACGCATATTGCAAGGGACCGCAGGAGATTCCGTTACAGTACACCGAACGAGCTCTTATAAACATGCAGTAACTGATACTTTCCACTTTCCCCTGGCTTAGCAAAAGCCATTTTAGTGAAATCCATCCATATATAACACTAAAACAAACTTCCCCCCTTCCCCCCCCCCCCTTCCAATCCCCCGTTTGGATTTTTTTGCAACATCTTGTGTATAATGAAATCCTTAGTATGCCTGTCAAAGATTGAAATCCATCAATAAATAACGCCACAGCAAACTTCCCCCCTTCCCCCTATTTCTTCCCCAATCTAAAATCGCGATCGACTAAAATAATTAAATAAATCAAGGAACTCGTGTGCCAATTTTCGTCAAAATCGGTAAAAGAATACGACCTGTGGGCGAAAACCAGAGACCTACCACTACTAGACTTGCAACGATATTGCTAGTGTAGCTTATGAATGCTAACGATGGTGTGTGTAGTAGGGTACGTGTACCTAGCTGGAGGTAAATAATAATGCGTGTTCTATGCTCCTGAGTCGATAGTCGAATGAATAATTTATTTACAAAATTCGGGTTTATATACAGTGGTTAGGGACAAACAGATAGCCAAATAAGGTAATGTTCTCGTTCCTGTGTTTTGATTGGCTGGCGCGGTGCGACACTGCTCCCGTGTCCCGATGTGTTTCCTAATTTGGAGTTGTAGACGAATAGCGCGTGCGATGTAAGTTGATGACCAAATATGGTGATGAATTTTCAGCGCGACGTATTCTGTAGTGGCTACAGTACTCCCTCCTTAGCGAAAGCGTACCGGTAACTTGATGTTCCTTCCGGAGCGAGTTTGTCTTGTGGCGGGAAGAAGCGCTGTATCAGGCGCGGCCGGGATGCGTAAACTGGATCGCGCGGGCGGCGTGTGCGATGCGGGCGGCTCGCTGCTGGCACGCAGCGGCGGGTCATTGACGTTATTTGACGCGCGGGCGATTGCGGTTGGAATGGGATTGCAGTGCTGTGTGATGATGATTTGTGATGACGAATCCGGGAGTAAAGTGTCTTGATGTGAACTATCTTGAAAATCTTCTATAATGTAGGCGGGCTTCAGTCGGTCGATCGAAATAGTAGATTGTCGGTTCGGTAATTGAAGTTTGAATAGCTTGTCGGTTCGTGAAAGTATTTTGTATGGGCCTTCATATGGAGTTTGGAGTGGTTTTCGAACTGCATCAGTCCTGATGAAGGCGTGACTACATGTTTTCAAATCCTTGTGAACGAAAATACGCCTGCTGTTTCGATGTGACGTCGTTGCGTTTCGTGGCTTGTTGTCGTCTATTATTTTTCGTAGTTTTTCGACGAAGTTGTAGTCCAGGGTGTTTTCTGGTGATGGCGAGGTGATGAAGAAGTCTCCAGGAAGTCGTAGGTTGCAGCCATAGGTCAGTTGCGCGGGCGTAACTCCATTTTCGCGTAGGGCGGTTCTAAGTCCCAGTAGTACTGTTCCGAGTTCGTTGACCCAATTGGTACTTGCGCTGGTGAGCTTGGCACGGAGTGCAGCTTTCAGACAACGGTGGAAACGTTCCAGGATCCCGTTCGATTGAGCATGATAGGACGAAGTTCGATTCCGTTGACAGCCCATGAGGTTCATAAGTTTGGTGAAAAGTTCACTTTCGAACTGGCGGCCTTGATCGGTAGTTACGGTGATCGGACATCCAAATCTTGTGATCCAGTGGTCGTACACTGCTTTTGCGACGTTTTCGGCTGTTATATGGTCTGTTGGTACACATTCTATCCATTTCGTAGTTCGGTCGATCATGGTGATGAGATAGCGATGTCCTTGAGCGGTGGTTTCGAGAGGTCCGACTATGTCGACGTGCAAATGCTCGAATCTGTCCGTAGGCGGGAATTCGGCTAGTTTGCTTTGAGTATGTCGATGTATCTTGCTTTTCTGGCAGGGAATACAAGTTTTCGCCCATAATCCAATGTCCGTGTTCATTGACGGCCAAAAGTACTTCTGTGCTATTATTTTTCTCGTACTGCGAATTCCGGGATGGCTTACGTTGTGAATTGCGTCGAAGACTTTTCGGCGAAAGTTCGCTGGTACATAAGGGCGAATTTGCGATGTCGACGTTTCGCAGTAGGTAGCGATGTTTGTACCGGGAATCGTGAGTTTCTTGATCGCGAGATTTGGCTGTTGTAGTAATGATGGAATAGTGCTATCTTGATCTTGTGCGCGTGACAGTTCTTCAAAGTTGATGGTAGACGGATAGGTAATTGTTTCAATTCGGCTAAGTGCGTCGGCAACGGTATTTTCTTCTCCATGGATGTGTCGTATGTCTGAAGTGAATTCGCTAATGAAGGCTAATTGTCGCGTTCGCCGTGGTGTCTCGGTCGCGGATTGTACCTTGCTCATTGCGTATGTCAGTGGCTTGTGATCAGTGAAAATAATAAGTTGTCGTCCTTCGAATGTTTTTCGAAAATGTTTCATAGACATGTAGATTGCGAGTAGTTCTCGGTCGTACGTCGAATATTTCTTCTGTGCGTCGCTGAATTTTTTCGAAAAGTAGCCAAGTGGTTGCCATGTGTTGTTTATGTTTTGTTGAAGTACTGCGCCGGCGGCGGTGTCCGACGCGTCGGTGAAAATAGCGAGAGTGGCTTCGTGCGATGGGTGGGCGAGCAGAGCAGCGTTGGTGATGCTTGCTTTGCATGCCTCGAATGCTTTCGTAGCTTCGTCGTTCCAAGTGATTGGTGTTTTGACACGTTTCTTCGAATTGTGTAGAAATGAATTAAGCGGTGCTTGTATGACGGCGGCGTTCGGTATGTGCTCACGGTAGAAGTTGACCATACCGAGAAATCTTCTAAGTTCTTCTATTGTTTTTGGACGTGGATATTCTGTGATGACCTTGACCTTTTCTTCGGGTGGTTTGATGCCGTTTTGTGAAACTGTGTAGCCAAGGAATTTAACTTCTGTCTTGCCGAGGTTGCATTTGGCGGGATTTATAGTGAGGCCATTTTCTTCAAGTCGTCGGAGAACTTGTCGTAGATGGTCGCGATGTTGAGTTTCTGACGAGGAAGCTACCAGTAGGTCGTCGAGGAATGGGAAGACGAAATCGAGTCCTCTGAGTACTTCGTGGATGTACCGTTGAAAAGTTTGACCGGCATTCTTCAAACCTGGAACCATTTTTGGGAATTCCCATAATCCCATCGGTGTTATTATCGCAGTTTTCTGAACATCTTCTTCACGAACTGATAGTTGGTGGTAGGCACGATTTAGGTCGATGGTAGAGAATATTTTCTTGCCGGAGAGTTGGTATGTGAAATCTTTAACACGTGGTACGGGATATCGGTCTGGTTTCGTGATGGCGTTTAGTCGTCGGTAGTCGCCACAGATACGGATGTCGCCATTCTTCTTAGGTACGATGTGGAGTGGTGATGACCAAGGGCTTTTGCTTGGGCGGCATATTCCTTGTTGCATCATATCTTCGAATAGTTTTCGTACTTGTTCATAGCGATGAGGCGGGATCGGGCGAGCGCGGCAGAAGACTGGTGGGCCTTGAGTTTCGATGTAGTGTTCAACAGCTGTTTTCGGGTTAAGTTTTGTCGGTGTTAGGCGAGTGATGCCGGGAAATTCAGCTAGTATGTCGTGGTATGACTGTTGAACGTCGATACTTCGTATAGTCGGAGTGCTTGAGGCGCAGACTGGAGCGTGAATTTGGAGATTCGTGATTCCATCAACAAGTCTTCGATTTGTGAGGTCTACGACGAGCTGGTGGTGTTTGAGGAAGTCGGCTCCGATGATAGGCTTCGAGACGTCGGCGACTATGAATTTCCATTTGTATGGACGGCGTAGGCTGAGGTCGAGTTCGAGCGTTTTTTCTCCGTAGGTATTTATCGTAGTGTTGTTCGCGGCGTACAGCTTGAAAGGTAGAGGCGTCGATTGCTGGCCTGCTCTGCGTGGTAGGACGGAAATATTTGCACCGGTATCGACGAGGAATGATAAGCCTGTCTTCTTATCAGTGACGAATAGGCGGTATGTTCCGGCGGCGTCGCTGTTGTCTGTCGATGCGAGAGTTCTAGCTTCCTTGTGGCAGGTCGTCGTAGAACGGGCAGGTGACGTGGGACGCGGTAGTGGGATTCGTGAGCGGTGATGAAAATGTGCCGGACGGTGATGACTCGACTGACGATGTTGATGGCTGTACCCGGTGTTTGACAAAGTGGCGGATCTGACTTTCTTGAGGTGCGCGATTTCTTGTGATAGTTTTCGAAGACTCTGGACGAGCTCTTGATATTCTTGAACGGTCGTGGACATCGTAGTGCTTGGTACATACAGTGCCGGTGAAATTAAGTGCACGATAAAAGTAACGCTGGTTGCGTAGAGATGAGCTGGAGTTCCTGGTGCACGGCGCGCAGCCGGGCAGAATTTTCTTCCGGTGGCAGCTGGACGTGGGTGCGGAGGATGTGGGCTCGGTGAGTGTTTCTACATCACTTGCTTTCCTAAGCTTTTCGCGTTGGTTGACGCTGGAGCTGGTGGTCCACGTGTCGCGTGACACGCGGAGTCGTCGGCGGTCACCACTGTAGCTTATGGATGCTAACGATGGTGTGTGTAGTAGGGTACGTGTACCTAGCTGGAGGTAAATAATAATGCGTGTTCTATGCTCCTGAGTCGATAGTCGAATGAATATTTTATTTACAAAATTCGGGTTTATATACAGTGGTTAGGGACAAACAGATAGCCAAATAAGGTAATGTTCTCGTTCCTGTGTTTTGATTGGCTGGCGCGGTGCGACACTGCTCCCGTGTCCCGATGTGTTTCCTAATTTGGAGTTGTAGACGAATAGCGCGTGCGATGTAAGTTGATGACCAAATATGGTGATGAATTTTCAGCGCGACGTATTCTGTAGTGGCTACACTAGAAAGAGACTGTGTGAAAGAAACGCTGATATGTCTTTTGTCTCTATCGGCGTGGCTGCTATAAGCTGGCCTACTGTCGAAATCTGGGCCAAACAAACCACAAAACGATCGAAGAAAGTTATTAATTTTAGGGATTTTATAATTTAAAAGGTGATTTAGGGTTTTATTTCAGCTTATTATAAGTTAGTAACCATAGTATGTTAAGAGATGCACTAAGGTGGCCACGAACTATGCAGGTCTAGTAGTGGTAGGTCTGTGGCGGAAACAGACAGACAGACAGACAGACAAAAACATTTTTGGTCATCCCGGAACTGACACGCTTCGCAACGCTCGCTAAATATTTTTTTACTAATAACAAAATAATAATAAAAAAAATATTACAAGACGCGAGGGGGAGGGGATAGTGAGATTTCACGTGTTTTTATTGTTTTGTCAAACGCGGACAAAAAAATCCGATCAAGTGCAAGTCGGACTCATAAAGGAAGGGTTCCGTACCTGCGTACAATGTTTTGAAACGCTGAAAAAACACGTATTCGGTATGACGACCCACTTTATTTTTTTTATTTATTTTTACTATTTTAATATATATATCTGCCACAGAAATACATCATCTAAAAAATTTCAAGTGTCGAACTATCACAGTTCAAAATATGGAGCACTGTCACAGAATACAATAAGAGTGGAATCAGAACGGAATCTCCTAAGGTACGCGCAATATGTGTCCCCGTTCCCCGCACCCGCACCTCTCCCCCGGTTCTTGACGGCCAACGTGAGTCATCGAGGCGAAAACGGGGGAGAGGGGCGGGGACGGGGAACGGGGACGCATATTGCGCGTACCTTAGGAGATTCCGGTCTGTGGCACTGTGACAGACGGACAGACAGCGGAGTCTCAGTAATAAAGTCCCGTTTGCATCCTTTGGGTACGGAACCCTAAAAAGCGAAAGGAAGAGTATGATTTACCTGCTGCAGCGGTTCGTAATCTGCCGGGAGATGCTCCAGCCTCAACAGAGGCACCAAGGGCGCCAGCATCTCTCTGAGAGCAGCGTCGCTGATCTCCCGGCGGCGGGCGCCCCTCCGGGAGACGGAGTGGGCCGTGTGCCACACCACGTTGGGTTCTGGAGATAAACACCATCAGCATTTTGAGTACTTCAAGCATGGCCGTGTGGTTCCCAGCAGAGTAGAATAGGACCAAGTCTCCCCGTGGATGTCGTAGAAGGCGGCTTAGGAAACACAAGCTGAACAAAGCTCATAAACATCAGTGAGACCTCTCCAACCGTCTGGCCAGCGTGGAGAGAGTAGGCCAAATCCTCTGACTGCTCTGGCTAATATCTGTCTGTGGTAGTACAGAGAGGGTCTGCTGGCTCCTGGAGACTAAAAAAGACCTGATGGTGGTGATGAAGCATGGATAAACAAATACTTGAGGACTTAGGATTGGGACAGGGGAACCGTCATTTGCTAAAGCGGTAGAGAGCGACGGAACGGAATCGGCGATGCTGCCAGATTCCCACATTTGCTCTCTCTCACTCTAGCAAATGATGGTTCTGAGCGATAGATAAGGATTGCAGCATAGGAAAATGCTTTTCCATTCCAACAGATGTGTCCCAATCCCATACAAAAAGCGTACTCTGCTAGAAAGCCAAAATCCTGTATTATTTCTAGATGTCGCTACTATCTCCCCCGCTAGCCATACAAAAGATGCTGGGTACTTGGCTGACGTTGTCCACGAAAAATCAGAGACGGCGCTTGTTTGTTCGTAGAAAATGAACGCTTACACCGCCATCTTTCCAAAACTAAGCGGCACCACTACGAAACTACCTTCTTTCGAACTAGTAGCTCCATCTTGCTACAACATTTAAACTAAAAATCGAATTACGCTTCAAGTACAAACGAAAAAACACAAGATTGTTGGTCCATGGTAAAACTAAAAGTAAATAAGTGTTATAATTACCTCTGTGTTGTGCAGACGCCCGCTCGGCCCACCGCACCAGCGCTCGCAGCGCTTGCCCCTCGCTCGCTTGCAGGAAGGGGGAGGCGAGCGCGTCGCTCAGAGCGGCCGCGGGCAAGCGAGCGGAGGCCGAGTGAGCCATGATGGCGGGGAACTCGTCACGGAGGTACCGCATCGCTTGTCTGGAACAAAGATTCTAGTAAATAATACGAAGGCCGACCAACAGACTCATTTTGAAACGCGAAGTCACTAAACAAACCGCTTTTTGTATATAAAACAAATATTTCAGTGACTTAGCGTTTCAAAAATGGCACTCTGAAGTTACAAGTAACTCATATGTCTAGGTAAATAAATAATACGAAGGCCAACCAATGGACCCATTTTTGAAACGCGGTGTCACTAAACGGCACGACAGAGCAAAGATTTAAAAGTTTTGATCGACTATTTCACGATGTAGTCAATGTCTACACAATATTAAAACATGCCTAAAATATCCACGATATAATTATCCAAGTAAATAACGAAACACTTTTCCAAAAATTAGATAAATTTTTCAATTAACTTTAATTTTTTTAATTTTTTTTATTAGAGATTTGAGTGCGTTTGACCTCTATCTAGCCTGAGGGGAAGCTAAGATGAGGTCTAAGGTGTAACACGCAGACTCAAAAAATGCCTATTCACTCTTGCCTTGATAATCCCTAAATTATATGTATGGGGAAATATCGACGCAGGGAGGGAATTCCACACCTTAGCGGTTCGCACAATGAAGGAGGAGGCGAATCGAGAGGTACGATGAGGAGGAATATCGACCACAAATGGGTGGAATCCCTGTCCACGTCGTGTTGTCCGATTAATATTTAATTGTGCCAATATTTGATTGTGCCAGCGAGACAGGCAACCAAGTGTAAAATGCCTATTCTTGGTGAAGTAAAATGGAGATGTCTCCATTCATCTCTTCTCTCTGCCATCTTTTTGATGTCCTGATAGGAGTTTACACCTGACAGGTCAGTTAATGAAATATTTTTCACTCCGACAAAGGTTACTTCTCTTTAAATACCCGTGTGGTTCCTGGTTAGAATAGGACCACTCCATCTCTTCCTGTGGATGTCGTAAGAGGCGACTAAAGGATTAAGCACAAACATCTCAATTGCATTCCCGAAGAGTGTTGACGTCAGCCAGGCGGCCGGTCGTAAAACTATAGCCAAATCATTTAAACTGTTCCGGCTATTTCTTTTCCATTTCGCAAGGTCTTTGGCATCCCCGGGTGACCATTGACATGCGTGTTATTCAGGTTGATTTTGAAACACTGAGCTTTATTGAAATCTTGGAATCAGAATCACTAATAGAACACAAAATAACAAGAAAAAGAATACTTTTTATTACTATTTTTAATTAGGAAAAATCTCGACATTTGCAATACATGGCTAACGTATTATTATTAGTGTCAATGACCTCGCTGTCGCTCGATTCCTCCGTATGCCGCCCGCACCCTTCCCGCCGGCGGCGTGCGGGACGAGCGATCATATGGCGGTCGGTATCACTGCGATTGGGAATTTTCCGTACAACTTTGAGAGCTATTATCATTGGTATTTATTATGAAACAAGGTAATTGTAAGAGAATATTGTATTTTGCGCATAGAGTAGCAAGCGATAACAAATGATACAGCTATCAAAGTGGCCCGATACTGGAGTGACAAAATAAGTACCATCGACACGAAAAAAAAGAAGAAGAAGAAAAAGCGGGAAAGCGCGAAGTGCACCCCGGGCTCCGAAGCAGCACAGCTGAGGATGCAACCGGGAACGCGCTTAGACGAAGAAGAAGATTGTGCGAGTGAGACGGCCAAGCAAGTGTTGGGTGTGCCTGACCTGTGCACCCAGTGGCTGGCGTGGCCCTGGCCGGCCCAGCGCAGGATGGCGGGCAGCGTGTCCGGGCACAGCGCTTCCACGATGGCGTCCTCGCAGCCTTGCACCACGATCGGCATCTCCACGAACCTGCCAATATCAATCATCATCATCAGGTCTTGTCTAGTCTCCACTGCAGGAGCACGACCCTCTATGTACTGCCAAAGCCATATACAGACTGACTTTTTCTACGACGACCTTAGTGGTACCCCTTTCCCCCCCGCACGCTACCTGGCGATCTCGTACAGCTGGAAGGCGTCCTCGAGCGCGGCGCCGCCGGCCGCGCGCCCGCGCGCCACTCCCGCCCAGCCCTGCACACAATTGGGTAGTTGACTGGGTCAAAAATAAATTATTTGATACTGTTAAGAGAATAAAACGTCACAAAATATTGACACTTGTCATTGGTCATATCCATTTTCAATGTGATTTTATATTTTTTTATGCAGAAAAACTGATATTAAGTGCGCTATTTGACTCTAAATATCTATGACGTCATGGTTTTGTATTTCATACAAATTCCATAGAAAATGTTTGTTTTGACATTTAGAAAAAAGTGTCTGATTTGACTTTTTGTCTTCTAGCGGATTATACACTAAAATCAATTTAAAAGTTACTGTACCATAATACAAGTTTCAACTTAGGGGATAGCTCAATCAGTGTGATTTGTCCTTATATAACGACTAACAAAATATACTGAAACTATTTTAAGGGTAAATTCAGTTCATGATACTGAACAACTATCCCCAAGGAATATATATCGAAATATGAAAAATTCTTTTTGACCTCGCATACAAGTTGACCGATCAGCTGATCCGAGTTTGTAGGGAAAGCCAAAAAATATTTTTTCGAAAGACCTTGAAAGACCGAATAAGAAATGATCGATGATAAGGGATCGTTGTTGAGTGAAAGAGGACGTAGTGACAAAAGTAGAGCCAGGGATGTTAAGATGGTTTGGGCATGTAGAAAGGATGGATGAAAATAGATTAACAAAAAATATTTATAAGGCAAGTGTGAAAGGAAGAGCGGGACAGGGTCGACCTCGGCGAACGTTCTGCGATCAGATTGCAGACGTTCTGAAAAAGGGAGAGGTAAGAAGTACACGTAACCGAAGGACATGTATGAAGAGGTTGATGAGTGTAGATGAAGTGAAAGAGGTCTGTCAGGATCGTAGCAAGTGGAGGTCCATAGTCTCTGTCTACCCCTGTGGGAAACAGGCGTGATAGTATGTATGTATGTATGTCATATACATATATTTCACACATACATACTACTATAGTTATTATCGGGGGGCACGGCAGTGCCCCCGCCTACACAGTAATCTAGGACAATAAACGATCTAATACAGAGCACTCTAAAAGCGGAGCAAATCAGATACCTCTGATGACAAGTTCCCTAGTGGACGCTTGGTGTTGGTACAACAAAGCGAGTACATACCGCCGTCCCGCTGCCGGAGCTGGTGCTGGAGGACGGAGACGAGGAGTTCCTGCCCACCAGGCTCAGGTCCACCTGTGGACAAAGGTTACGAGATTAAATCGAATCGCACGGCAAATATCACGTAAATATTTCTTTTTGTCAATGCGGTCCTCACCGTATCTACCACTTGCATTTTAGCGTGGTACGGCCGAGTCGAGCTACTGAATCAGTTTTTTTTTTTAAATAATTTTACGGCTCTGGATACAAGTCCTTTAGAGCCTATCTTTAATTTTGTCCTTTATTCCTAATCCTAACCTAACCTAATCCTAACAAGTTACAATCAAAGGGTGGTGTAGGCCTTTGACTGCTTTAAGGGAGCTTCTGGCGACAAATCTACACGAGTCCACTGGTTTTCATAGCCGATTAAGTGGCGGACGACGCCCGAAGACGCCCACACAGTCCGCGAAACAAATATCACTACAGCCGTACTATGACTGTCCACTTTAACTATTTCACACATTGTTCATGAGCAAGAGCATTTATAACACCAAACAACGCCAATAGTTCACTTAAATTAATTTGCAAAATAATTTAAAGAATACCCCAACCGAACCTCTCGATTACGACCAAAAACTCACTGAATCTTTGTGTGCAAGCGACAACGTTTTAGAGTAGTTTAATCAAGCCAGGATGGAAAAGCAGAGGAGTTTACAAAAAAATTAGGTAGTTTCCCGGGTCAAAAATAAATTATTTAGTACTGTTAAAAGAATAAAACGTCCCAAAATAATGTCACTTGTAATTGAATACATCCACTTTGAACGTGATTTTAGATTTATTAATGCAGAAAAACGGATATTAAGAGCGCTATTTGACTCCAAGAAACTGTGACGTCACAGTCCGATATTTCATACAAATCTTATAGAAATTGTTTAAAAAGTATCTGATTGGACTTGTTGGAAACTAGCGGATTGCACGGAAACGTCAGTTCCGGTAGTCACTCGTCTTGAAGCAACAAATAAACTCCCGTGGCCTGGATGAAAACTAATATTGTGTCGTATTATATAAAGTTTTTTTTTAATTAAACTCAATGTAATAAAGCAAATTCAAAAAATCTCACGTAATATTTAGGGGGGGGGGGGAGAGGGGATCAAGTCAAATATGGAGTGGGGGTTGGGGGCTCAAAAATTAGCCAAAATCACCTCACGTAATTTATGGACAGCCCTAACACGAACCTGGTCGGTGTAGGCGGCGTGCAGCAGCGCGCGCGCGAACCTGCGCGGCAGCACCTTCTCGTCCACGCACACGGCGCACGCGCCGGGGCCCGGGGCCGCGCAGCGCCGGGACATCACGCTCCTGGAAAACGATTTATTTTAAGAGGGCGCCACTTACAGACAGACGTGGCAGGTATGCTCCAGCTGCGGATCCCGTACCACAGAAGACAGTAAGAGTATTACATACAGAACGGAATCTCCTAAGGTACGCGCAATATGCGTCCCCGTTCCCCGTCTCTTTCCCCCGTTCTTGTGCCGCCGTGCACACGTCAATGCGTGTATTCATCCACTCTCGCCCTGTGACAGGCGAGGACGGGGGAGAGGTGCGGGGACGCATATTGCAATGGGACCGCAGGAGATTCCGTTCAGTATGTAATACTCTTACTGCCTTCTGTGCCCGTACTGGGCTCCGCACCCACTGTCCAGCTGAACACCAGCTGTCTGCCAACTCACCGGAAGAACCTGGAGCGCGCCGCCAGCACGAGCCGGTGGCAGGTCTGCTCCAGCTGCGCGCGGAACCCGTACTGGGCTCCGCACCCACTCTCCAGGCGGAACACCAGTCGGGCGTCGGCTAGCTCGCCTGCAATGGAAAATACAAATCAACATAAATAATGTTTTGTTTTCATTCAACCATCGGAGGAACTACCACCGGGTCATGTGCTACAATGGAACACCTGGAAAAGCTTAAGGGTTGGATCTCATCTGTGAGCACGGAACAGCACTTTCCTATGCTGCTATCCTTTTCTGTCGCTCGGAAGCGTCATTTGCTAGAGCGAGAGAGAGCGACGGAACGCTTCAGCACCGGCCGTGCTGCAACGTTCCGTGGCTCTCTCTCGCTCTAGCAAATGACTGTTCTGAGCGACAGAAAAGGATAGCAACATAGCAAAGTGCTGTTCCGTGCTGACAGATGAGATCTAACCCTAAACCACCTCCGAATTGAGGAAGGCCGGTGCAGACATAGTTTAGCCCGATGGCGATATATTGACCCAACTGCAACACAGTGTTAGTGTGGTCATAACGACCAGACTATGCCACACTTCCTCTCCTGCTCATCGTGCGCAACCAATCACACAAACTCTGATATCGAGATGCAGAATACAGTCAGCGCCATCTAGTATGCAACTTGTTAACTATATCCGTGTCTTCATTATTGTCTCAGTAGTATGGGTACAGGCCGGAATCTCCTAAGGTACGCGCAATATGCGTCCCCGTTCCCCGTCCCCGCACCTCTCCCCCGTTTTCGCCTCGATGACTCACGTTGGCCGTCAAGAACCGGGGGAGAGGTGCGGGTGCGGGGAACGGGGACACATATTGCGCGTACCTTAGGAGATTCCTTTCTGTTTACTCTGACTGTATTCTGTGGTATGGGGGGGTTGGGCTGGAGGCCACACTCAGGGTCGCAGGTGGCGGATAGTGAACGGCCACCAGATATGGCGGCCAGCTGCGCAGCCCAGTCCGCGGCCAAACAGCGGCAGCGTTAAGGACTGTATGCACAAAGCCATGTGGTCGGATTTGGCTCTGAAATATGCAAAATTTTCCCGCTAGGGGGATAAAAATGTCAAGATGAAGTTACATAGAGTTAATAATGTGTAAACGGGACAATAGATGTAGGTAATCATAAATTGTAACGTAGAAGCTTACTTGTTTCTTTTCGTCAAGACTTCCAGTCCGCGATACTTATTAAAATTTTCAAATCAATCAAATCAAAGAATTATTTTGTTTGAATTATTATTTCTGAATTAAGGCCTTGGCAGACGTCATTATAATGTACTTAACACTTTAGTAGACAGGCTATCAGTAGAAAAAGGCTAAAGTCGAAAATACAGTAGTGTGCGTGAATGCAAGACGTTTATTTAAAAAGCGAGTTTAAATATATGTGAAATTCATATAGCACTTTCTAAAATATCCAAGTTATAGTTATTCGAATCTTGCGTAAAATTTATTACTTTTTCAATTTATTAGTCGACCTCCGTGGCGATTCCTTAACACGCTAGTCCGTCACTCGGAGGTTCTGGGTTCGATTCCCAGCCAGGGCAAGTTGGTAAATGGCCTTTTTTAATTTGTCCTGGTTCTTGGGTGTTTATTTTATCCCATCGAAAACATAAATGTAAAAATGCCAAGTTCAAATTCCGACAAAACAATTGAAATTTAAATAGCTGCCAAGTTATGTACGAGTAGGTAGAGAAAACTGAAATTTATTCATAAGAATCTCAACATTTGACTTGGACAACATTAAGATTGAAAGCACGGTCACCCATCCTAACTGTGACCAAGCTAGAAGTTGCTTAACCTGTAAAAGCACGGTCATTCATCCATCAATTTTTGAATTTATCGTATGCGAAGTGGAGCGAAATATTTGCACAAGTGGTTTTGATTACTCGTATTTTGAAATTTGTTAAAGCGCAAATGACAAAGAACCCTTAGAATAGAGAATCTTTTTAGTTTCACGCAGTTTTTTAGGGTTCCGTAGTTAACAAGAAAACCTTATAGTTTCGTCTTGTCTGTCTGTCTATCTGTCCCCAGTTTTACTCATAGACTATTAGTACTAGAAAGCTGTAATTGGGCATGGGCATGGATATGTGGTAATAAAAACTTGAAAAAAAAAATGTGTGGTGTGAGACGTCGTTGAATAGGTCTTTCAAAAATATTGTAAGATTATGAACACCCTTTTTCGTTTTAGCAATCCGTTTGTGAAATATTTGGTTTTTGATTGCAAATTTTTGTTAGAATCATGTGTCTTCCCTCTCTGTCAGTTAAACGGTTGTATATGGACACTTAAAAAAATTCACGGCAGTAGTATATAACGTCTCCCTGTACTAAAACTAATTTAAGGTGGATTCAGTTCATGATACTGAACAACTTTTCCTAAGGAACACATAATATGAAAAGAAAATGTTTGCTTTCCATTCGACCTCCGTGGCGTAATTGTTAACACGCTATACCGCTAATACGGAGGTTCTGGGTTCGATCCCCAGCCAGGGCAAGTTATAAAATGGTATTTTTCAAATTGTCCTGGGTCTTGGGTGTTTATCTATGTATGTATTTATCATAAAATATAGTATCATTGAGTTAGTATCCCATAATACAAGTTTAAAACTTACTTTGGGGCTAGCTTAATTAGTGTGATTTGTCCTTATATTACCATACATATATTACATAAATATTACATTTTGCCAAATCTTGTGTGTAAGAGATCAAAAATAATTTTTGTATTTCGTTTGTTCCTTGGTGGAAGTTGTTCAGTATCATGGACTGAATTCAGACCTAAAGTAAGGCAGTTGTTAGTTACATAAAACAAGTAGGTACTGACTACGGAACCCTACACTGCAGGTGGCCCGTCACGGCACGTGGCTGGTTTATTTTGGTTAAGTTGAAATTTTAGGGAACCATAGACAAATTTATGATATTTCTGTGTAAATCAATATTACTTATCGCTGACATGACGTTCTCAAAAATACAATCAAATAGTATTTTACGCGAGCGGTGACTTGGAAAACTACACGTTTTGTGTTCCACTGACAGAAAATGTACACATTTGAATTTTCTTTGTGAAACAATACGTTTAGCGACCATCTGCAATCGTAACACCTTTCACTTCTATTCACCTTATTATGTAAGTACGGAGGGTAAAAAAGGATTGCACGTTGAACAGATCAACAGTCTTGGCGTAGCAGCTGTACGTGTACATCTTTTCCTGAAAACAGCTAAAAAATTGGTTGATTAATGAAGCAGTAATTAGCATTATTGCACCCTTTTATTTTTTATCTTCTAATAGGTTTTCCTGTAATCTATAGGTAAAGAACTATTAATTGTATATTTTTCAAAAGATTGGGTTCAGTGGTTTCGGAGATAAGTGTATTTTTATTATTTATTTTCAAAAATAACTTCAAAAACACCAACTTAAAAAATATAGAAAAATATATTTAATATTATTATAAAATGCTCTTTCATTTGATATTTTACGCGATATAGTTCACAAAACCCTTTTTTTATAGTCTCATTTATCTCCCATAAAGTGGCCCCATTTTTTATTTATTTATTCATTTACCTACATTTTACTTCCGTCTTTGGGTCACAAATTTACATTATGTGCCCCACATTTCAACTGAATCGGTCCAGTAGTTTAGTAGGTGGGGTAAATTTTCGCCCATTTTCTTAAATAACTTAAAAATACCGATCTAAGAAATAATAAAAAATAAATATATTTAAAATTGTCAAACAAAGTTCTTTCATTTGATATGTCACACGATTTTGTTATCAAAACTTTTTTTTAATGTCTAATTTACCCACAATAAGTGGCCCCCTTTTTTAAATTTCATTTATTTACATTATACGTCTATCTTTAGGTCACTAAGTTACATAAGTGTAGGTACTAAATCTCAACTAAATCATTCTAATAGTTTCGTAGCAAATTGGCTGTGACTTACGGACAGACAGACAAGCGAAACCCTAAAAACAGTAAAAACACCGAAAAAATCGGTTCCTATACAAATTTCCCGGGTGGCTGCACACTTTTGTATAAAAATGCAGATTTTTTTTTGTTTTTTGACTGTTGTTTTAATATCATTATACTATACTAGCAGTCCACCCCGGCTTCGCCCTTGGTACACACAAAGCCTATGTCACTCGGGGATAGTGTACCTTTCCAACGGTGAAAGTTATTTTTAAATCGGTCCAGTAGTTTCGGAGCCATGTAATGCAAACAAACAAACAACCAAATCTTTTCTCTTTATAATATTAGTGTAGATAAATAGCCTACTATAGCCTGCCTGCCAAGCCAAGTATAGATCTAGTATAGCCTGTGGTTCGATATATTACGAATAATGTCAATTCGTATTTTGATATACATTCATGGGGAAAAGTTGTTCAAAATTTCAGACTGAATTACCCCTCAAAATAATTGTAAAACCCTAATTAAATAGCACTTTTTATTACAAAAACGTTAATATGATTCCGCGACCCGAGAAAGTTCCAATCCGATTTTCACCCTAATCGCCAATTAAAAAATATAGGTAATAAATCAAACCAAATTATTTTTTTCATTGACTTAATTTTCAATAAAATTAAAAAAAAAATGTGCGATGCCGTATCTGCGATAGCATTACATCTTTACTTGAACGTCAACAAAATGTCAAAACTGTACCATAGTGTAGCAAAAGTATGACATAATTTGGCAGTTTGTACATAGTTTTTTATTGAAATATTTTAGACTGTAATGCAATTTTACGTAATTTGAAAATTGATTTTTTTGAAAAATTCGACACGGCCTCCTTCCTGAACGCCCGGCGGGCAACTGAATTTGTATGGAAGAATCATGGCCGCCATTTCAGAGATTTCTGTCAAAAACGTTGCAAAACATCCAATTTTTAAAATTATTTTTTTTATTATTGCGTGATTGCATTGTAAGCAAATATTAAGAATAATGTTTCAAAATAGCCTTTATTTTTATAAAATATATGCAATCCCTTGTTAGAATATTTCTTTACGCAGAAAAACAAGCCAGTTTGTTGCAAGATTTTCTAAAATATTTCATTCAGGTTTCTTTACAATTATCTTACTTTTTCTGAATTAAAATTAAAAAAATACGATTTTCGTCTACTGGCTAGTCTATTCACCTATAACTAGGTATGTAATTTTCTTAGTGGTCTTTTCTACTTAAGCCATAACTATTGCCCGCGCAAAGTGCGTTTTGCATGTTTTTGGGTAAATTCAATGCTTGTTTATAGGAAAACTACAAAATATTTTAAAAAATCCTTTTTTTCGTCTACTGTCCCAACTCTTCCTCTATCTATATGTATACATTATTTGACTTAAATCAAACGCTTTCTGTACAAACTTGTTGCCCGCGCAAACCCAGTTTACATGGTGCCGACCCTTAAGAGGACGTGGTGGGAAGTTCGGCGGGCCGGGCTTATCTGTAAAATGTCACCGGAGTCTGATGACAGCGTTTGTGATATGCGACCAAAGACCACCAAATAGGTCTTCCCCTAGTGAACCCCAGCAGCGCCCCGAGCCGGATCATGATGACGTCACATACCCGAGTCCAGCAGGTACCGCATGTCTCGCTGCAGGGACTCCAGCGAGAACCCCAGCAGCGCCCCGAGCCGCCGCAGCGCGCCCGCCTCCACCCTGGACGCGCCGCACGCGCACAGCGAGTTGCCGCGACGAGCTGATGACGGAATAACAGCTTTTATTAGTACAGAAGCACAGAATTAATAACAGTATTTAATACAGAACGGAATCTTCTAAGGTCCCTTGCAACATGCGTCCCTGCACCTCTCCCCCGTCCTCCCTTGCCGCGGGGCGAGAGCGAGCGAACACACACGCATTGACGTGTGCACGGATGTATAGTTTCGTTTGTAGTTGTGTAGGCATAAATGATACTCCGCTTCTATGAAGTGCCATACCTGTGCTAGAAGACTAATTAAAAATAAACTGGTAAAGTGTCCGTACCTCTGTGAAATGTTTTCAAACGGTGGCACAGAATACAGTAAGAGTAAACAGAAGGGACTCTTCTAAGGTACGCGCAATATACGTCCCCGTTCCCCGCACCCGCACCTCTCCCCCGGTTCTTGACGGCCAACGTGAGAAATCGAGGCGAAAACGGGGGAGAGGTGCGGGGACGGGGAACGGGGACGCCTGGGTGACGCATATTGCGCGTACCTTAGGAGTTTCCGGCCTGTGACGGTGGTCAAAAAACACGTTTCTTGTATGAAACGTTGAGTATTTTTTGTTATAGCGCTCACAGTAATAAATAATCGGTAAAAATTTCAAGTATGGTTCAAGAGATAGAGTCCTATGACAGACGGACGGACAGACAGCGGAGTCTCACTAATAGGGTCCCGTTTGCACCCTTCGGATACGGAACCCTAAAAATAAGTCTTTAGGTACGGAACTTATAAGTGTATTTTAACATATTGTTAATATTTGCACGCCTGCACGCAGGTTATTTATGATTTACAAATAAATAATTATATTCTATTGTCTCCAAGTCAACTCAAAATCCAGAGGGACTCAGAGCTTAAACCGATACCGCGCCGCGGAGTAAGGTCAAACGAAGGTCATACGTTTGTTTGTAGAAATATCCAAAACCATTAATTATTTTGGCAAAAAAATGACCCACAACTGTTCATTAACTCTGTATCTCGAAATGGATTTCGAAATAACGCTTTTCAAAAAAAAATTACAATGCCCATTATACTTGTGGGACCTCGACCTGTCCCGGCGCTCTAGGCGAGTTCCCACATAGAAGATAGTAGAAGAAGTGGAGAATAAACTCGATAACAACACAGTTAATTCCTGATACTGATTGGTACAGAGTATAAAAGAATAATATTTAATAAGGTACAACAGACAGAGAGAGGTGAGCAATCAGCTTCAGAGATGATGGTGGAATGAGTGAAAAGAGATCAGTCAATGATTTGAAAATGCAATGAAAGGGAATTTGAAATGAAATGAAGAATGAAAAACGGACAGGATGAGATGAAGAAAGGAGGTTTGAACATGGTGCATGCAGCATCGTTACATACTATAGCATAATTTTTAACACAACTTTCACATAATTTACATAATCAACCAGTAACTCACAGTTGTTTCCCTCCACATTGATGATGTCCAGCCCCTCTTCCGCATTTCGCTCGTACTCTGGAATTAAAAAACGCCAATATGTGTTTAGCGTTTCGAAACTTCTGTAGTCATTATATGTTTAAAAAAGTAAAATAATTCAAACAAAATAATTCTTTGATTTGATTGATTTGAAAATTTTAATAAGTATCGCGGATTGGAAGTTTTGACGAAAAGAAAATAGTAAGCTGTATACTAATTCTACGTTACAATTTATGATTACCTACATCTATTGTCCCGTTTACGCATTATTAACTCTATGCAACTTCATCTTGACATTTTTATCCCCCTAGCGGGAAAATTTTGCATATTTCAGAGCCAAATCCGACCACGTGGCTTTGTGCATACAGTCCTTAAACGGAAATCAAAATTACTGATTCTACAGCAAAATACTCAAATGAAAATATTACTAAACAAACTGCAATTTATATTTGTGGCGTAGTAAAATGGATAGAACTTTCCTAGCACTCGCCGGCCGCTGCCGCGGCACGCTCGCTTCGCTCGCTCGGCTCGTGTGTGTGTTGGTCGCAGTTCTAACCTAACCTAACCCATAGGTTTGCAACCTAGTAAATTTGATGTGCAGTCAGTATTTATGATGAGATTGTTAATTTATTTGATGTAAAATAAGTATATAAAGGATGAGATTAAATGATGAGATTGTACGATTATTTGTTTGATGCAAATAATCGTACCTCTTGCAGACATACAATGAATTGGCTGCAACTTTGGATTATAATTGTATTAAACATAAGGCAGTCATCATATATGCCTTGTTTTTTTAAATACACTCTTAAATATTATTACGCATTGACATTGACCTGCCGTCGCGGCGCTTCCGTCACAGAATACAGTCAGAGTAAACAGAAAGGAATCTCCTAAGGTACGCGCAATATGACTCACGTTGGCCGTCAAGAACCGGGGGAGAGGTGCGGGGACGGGGAACGGGGACGCATATTGCGAGTACCTTAGGAGATTCCGGCCTGTGCTTCCGTCCCCGCATAGTTCGATTTAGTGTGTGGGGAAGCGGGAGCAAAATTTAGATCCTCAGCGTCAGGCGCCCTCTTAAAACTGATCAACAATTTATGTTAGCCGTGTACTACCTGTAAACTATAGCCAAATCATTTAAACTGATCTACGCGCCAACTCGTGAACGGGTGCCGCCAGTCTGGTCTGGTCAGCTCGGCTCCGTTTTTTATTATACATATTATGTGGTGATAACATTGTATCAGGCATAATATCACGAAAAAAAAATTTTATATAAATAAACATTACACGTAATACGTAATATAAATATTACTAACATTTAGTTTTAAAAATTAATATTGTTACTAACACATGATGGACCATAATTGTCTGAATATTAATAAATGAATTGAATTGTAATGTACACTATAATTATTGACGTGTAAAAGTGCCTGCAAAGGCCTAATTACTGAATAAATATTTGATTTTGATTTTAAACTGTTCCGGCTTTTTCTCCTCCATTTTGCAAGGTCTTTGGCTTCCTTGGGTGACCATTGACATGCATGTTATATTTGGAGAAGAAAAAGCGGGAGAGCGCACCCCGGGCTCCGAAGCAGCTCAGCTGAGGATGCAACCGGGAACGCGTTTAGACGAAGAAGAAGTATACTTACTGTCGCACGCACAGCACCTCTTCCGTCGCTCGCAGGCCTCCCCGGAGTAGAGCGCGGAGATGGTGGCCTCCAGCTCGTCGCGGGACAGCGCCGCGCCCGCGCCTTCCAAAGGCACGCGGTACATCGACCTGCGGCGACATTATATTCACCTTTATTAACCCACGAAAAGTTTGACGTGTTTATGTATCTATGTGTCTGTCTTGTAGTGCATAAGTACACGCCCTCAGTGGCGTAGCGTGGGCTTTCGCCGCCCGGGGCCGACCGGTAATTTGCCGCCCACGCACCACCCGCTACTGCTCATTTGGCGCCGGGGGCGAGGGGGGCGGTGCAAATAGGAATCTCTAAATCTGCCGTCTTTAACCAGCCGTTCCATTGTGCCCTTTTCATTAATTTGAAATATTGCCACCGTATTATTTTAATAATCATATTTCGTCGACGTGGGGGGGGGGGGGGGGGGGGGTTCTAGGAGTCTTTAAAGCCGCCCCATTGTGACCTACAGGGGCCATAGCCCCTCACCTTGCTACGTCACTGCACGCCCTAATTAAATCGATAACAATATGTAACCTCAAGTTCATTAACTGACATAAACTTAATTACTCGATCTATATTAACATACACCTAGATTAACATAGCTTATGACTACTTGTGTTCTATTTTTAGTATGTATTATAAACCCTGTTTATCAACCCAATAATAAATCAGTCTACATACGAACCTACTCCGAGTGTGTTTCATTACTTACCCTCACCGTGTAACACCATAGTCTGTGGCGCCGTAGCTTCTAAACAAATAGACCGATTTCTACTAAACAAATAGGCCAATATAATCTGACCACCGAGTCGATAAGAAGCCACAGTACCTGGGGTAGTGCTGCAGCAGGTCCCGGAAGTACGTGCAGCGCGCGGACAGGATGGCCCTGTGCGCCGGGACACTGAACCCCGCGCCCACCAGCTCCACGTCGCACCACCACCTGCACCGGGGGAACAGTTTATGCTGGTGCCGTCATTTTCAAGTCTTCTTCATATTATTTAAAATTTTTAGGTTCTAGTCGGTGGAGTATAGACTAGACTTACCGATCCTCGGCCTCCTCTTTTAGGACTATATATTTACTACCTTTTCTGCTACGTCCCTAAGGTGAACTGGTAGACAATGCTTAGCATTAAGTTTTACCTTTTGTATTATAATTGTTAGATTATTGTGTAATAAATATTAAATTAAAATTAAATTAAAATAATATATTACGTAACAGCGATGGAGGGGAGGAGGGCGGTCCATGCCAAATGTGACAGTAAGTGTTAAACAGAAAGGACAAAAGTGTCACAAAGGATGTGTCCGATGCAACTGAATTTCGCACTGGGCTCGTATGCTGAGCCAGCTATTTGCCGCAGCGTATGCATACGGTCCCCAGTCACAGAAGACAGTTAGAGTAATTACATACAGAACGAAATCTCCTAAGGTACGCGCAATATGCTTCCCCATTCCCCGTCCCCGCACCTCTCCCCCGTTCTTGTGCCGCCGTGCACACGTCAATGCGTGTGTTTTTGCCCGCTCTTGCCCTGAGACAAGGGAGCGGGGGAGAGGTGCAGGGACGGGGAACTGGGACGCATATTGCAAGGGACCGCAGGAGATTCGTTCTGTATGTAATATCTTACTGTCTTCTGTGCCTCAGTGCCTCGCCAACCATCGGGACGAGCGCATCTCAGTATCATATCACTATCATCGTTAGCCATAAGCTTGACAGCAATAAATGACTGTCATTAAATCTCTCTTTATCTTAGCCTCACGTCCCAAAAATTATGCGTGACGTAAAATGTGGGTGAAATGTTTTATGTTAAAGGACCTCTTAAGATGATACCTGGAGTCCAGTGCTGCCCCCATTTGAAATAAATTATTCGAAAGGAAACGAAGGTATTATTTAAAATTTTGTTCTAATAAGCCCTAGATAACCTTTCAAAGTATTTTATGAACTACTGTTTACAGATTAAAGTGAGAACTGTTTGTTAAACCGTTTTCTGCGAAAATGCAGACTAAAGCTTCACGTTCTCATTTTGATTGTCCGTCCGTAAGAGCCCAAAATTAATGGCAATTTAGAGATTTGACTGACTTCATCATCATCCTTCCATATTCCCGATTGCATCCTCAGCGGTTACGCTTCAGAGCCCGGGCTCCGCTACCTTACCTAGGTGATTCGACGAGGTTACTGGTTTTTACACAGAGCGACTGCCGTCTGACCTCCGCAACCCAAAGGGTAGACTAGAACCAATCCTAGTATAGGTACAAACGCCAGATGGCGTTCGGGACCAACAGCTTTACGCGCCTTCCGAAGCACGGAATCATCATTCTTTTCGGATAATCAGGTGGATCAAGCCTGCAATATCGTAACCAGACTGGAAACAACTTTTCACAAAGTATGATTCCCAGTGGGATTTGAACCCACAACCTCCGGATCACAAGGCAAACGTCTTGACCACGGAGGCAGTCTAGTTCCCAAGAACGACTTCTGCAGGCTAAATCCCGCGAGCTGAAGTGTACCATAGGTCCCGCAGCGCAGCCCCGGCCTCCAGCTGCTGCCCGTACCTGTCACTGAGCGCCTGGTGCAGGTCCCGGGCGAGGTGCGGCGCGGGCTGCCGCGCCAGCTCGGCCTGCGTGCACAGGTCCCGCAGCGCAGCCCCGGCCTCCAACTCCTCGCACAGCAGGAACACCTCGGCCAGCCGCCACGACGACACCACCGAGCGGATGAAGCGCGCGTGCTCGCATCCTGGGACAAACCGGACACCATTACATCACAGAAAACAAAAAATATTGTTCAAAACAAAAAAAACAACTTCGATACCAGAAAAGCTAAATTCAGCTTTTATTTTTGTATTATTATAATCTTAGTATAATCAGGCCTGTGTCACTCCCCGTTTAGGTATCGAAAATGTACCTACATTATTACTATGCGCGCAGGCGGCCCCTCCGGGTGGTAAATTCAGTTATACGAATCGTATGTCCAGAGTAATAAGAATGAAATTGGCTTGCAATGGATGTCTAGGTATCTAAACGAAACGGTGCTGAGTTCTGACGTGAGCTAAATTAACCCATATCGCTAGCCACATTCAGTAGATATTTCTTTGAATTTCTTTGCTGAGTGAGACTTCTGTACGTTAATATTATTTATTATGTGGTATAATTTGGCAGTAAAACCGTTGCAAGTATAGATTTATGAATTTTTTTCAAAAACAACCGTCTTCAATACCATTGAAGTGACAGTCACAGAATAGCTAAATACGCGACAATTTTATTAGACGTAAACGTCTCCGTTAGACGGTATATATTTAAGTTATTTTTGTTTAAAAACCAAACTACTTGATCGATTTTGATAAAAAATTTTTTCAAAAAAATGCGACCACCTGGAAAGTATAACCTTTCAAACAAAAAAAGAATTTTAAAATCGGTCCAGGCGTCTTCGAGAAATCGGGGAACATACATAAAAATAAAATTAAAAGATTCCGACGAATTGATATTGATTGACCTTTTTTTGAAGTCGGTTAAAATTAAATGCCGAGCCTTACCCTTACCTCTGTCAGGTCGGGAGTCGCGCGGCCGTCGCGCGGCGGCGGCGATACGTCGCCGCAGCGTGCCCAGGCCGGCGCCGCCTGCCTTCTTTTTTCTCTCGCTGGAAATGTTTAAAAAGAATATTCAGAAACTACGACATCGCAGCATTTTATTCGCGTTAGCGTACATTACCTGCCGTTTGTCGAGCGCTATCGTCTATCACTATCTCGCTCTACGGAATAATAACGAGCGGGATGGCACTAGTCCGTCGCGCGATATAAACTTTATCTGGATTTATCAAAGGTGCCATGCTAGGCAGGCAGCTTTCAAATTTTGATCTATACAACATCCCTTTTAATTAAGTACAAATACTCTAAGGGCTGGTTCATGGAAGTAAGAAAAACGGTTTACAAGCAAAAAGTCAAAAACGACAGGTTAGTTTCTTTTTCACTATTTCTAACAAAATTTATAAATTTATTACGACACCTCCTATATGCGGACTACAAAAATTCATTCATAGTTGTAAACAATCATTGGCGCCGCCCATCGCCTTCTATCTACCTCTCACTACGGTAGGTTGTGTATAAATAATAGGCGTCCAATAACCACTCTATTCATGGATATGACAAAAGCTTTCGATTTCGTCTGCCATGCTATACTATTGAATAAATTACACACATATGGCATAAGAGGACCAGCATTTCATCTTATCAAATCTTATCTTCAAAATCGGAAGCAAGTGACGTAACTTATATAACGAAAATGTAGAAACAATCGCCAAATCTAATATAAGGACTGTAAAACATGGTGTTCCACAGGGCAGTATTTTGGGACCTCTCCTATTCCTAATTTACATCAATGATTTGCCGAAACACGTTAATCAAAAAATGGTTTTATTTGCTGATGACTCCACTGTTCTGATAAGTGACGTAAATTCAGATGACCATGAAAAAAGTTGCAATAATGCACTAAAGGAGACTATTAACTGGCTAGATAAGAATAAATTAATACCAAATCTTAATAAAACAAAATGTATGCAATTTCACGTCCCACAAACCAATCCAAGTAATGTATCAGTTAAATACGAAAACAACATTATTGAGTTCGTCAAAGAAATTAAGTTTCTGGGAGTTACCCTTGATCATTGTTTAAGCTGGAGGCCACATATAGACGAAATGATTTCTAAATTAAGTAAATATGTGTATGTATTGAGGACAATAACAAACACAGTGTCTCAAAAAACAGCTGTATGTGTTTATCATGCATATGTAGCCTCTGTTTTAAGATATGGCATATTACACTGGGGTAATGCTGCCAATGCGCATATACTCCCACTTTTTAGAACGCAGAAAAAATGTGTCAGGGCCATGTTTGGTGCAAGGCAAACAGAGAGCTGTGTTCCTTATTTCAAAAAACTTAATATATTAACTTTATACAGTTTATATATTATGGAAGCATGTTTATATGTAAAACAAAATTTGGATAAATTCAAACAGATTACTAATAGGCACCCCAGAGCCTGTAGAAACAAAATACAAATACACCCACAGCAAAATTCCAACATGGCTGCATATGACAAAACAGTGTATATTTTAGGACCTAAATTATATAACAAATTACCTGACTGTTTGAAAGAACTTAATACTAGACTATTTAAATTTAAATTGAAACAATTATTAGTACAAAAATGTTATTATAGTATAGAGGAATTTATATGTGACAAATTATATGATATTGAATGATTTATAATTAAGTAATTATTTTTGCAACACCCGAGAGGGTAAGTAAGGAGAGCTGTATATAGTTATAAGACCTTGTGAACTCTTACTATGCAAATAAAGAATTGATTGATTGATTGATTGATATGATAGACAGAGACAAACGTCTTTTGAAACTTCGAATGTCAGTGTTTAAAAATTTGTATTTGGGATATTTCCTACAAATCCGGGACCGGAAGCAATGAACGGGAAAAATTTGTACAATGTAATATAATAAATTTGTAATTCAGTTTTCTCAAAAACTAACCTGCCGATTTCTTATTTTTTGCTACTTAGCAGTTTCTCCTACTTATATGAAGCAGCCCTTGAAGTATTTGTACTTAATTAGAAGGGACGTTGTATAGGTATATGTATTTATTATAAAATGAAGTATATAATTGAGTTAGTATCCCGTAACACAAGTTTGAACTTAGTTTGGGACTAGCTCAATCAGTATCATTGTCATTATATCATTTAAAAATATTATTTTCTTGATCTGACAGTTTGAATAGATTATATTTCAAGCCGTCGAGAAAAGAGAAAGTTTTTAACGTTCTCACTTTAAACTGTAAACAGTAGTTCATAAAATACTTAGAAAGGTTATCTAGGATTTGTTAGTAGCAAAATTTTAAATGATGTCTCCGTTTTCATTGAAATGATTTATTTTAAATGGGGAAAAATTAGAAACCCCGTAAAATTCAGGTAAGGCCTTAATCTGACGCGCTCGAGTAAATCCAAAAATCCTCCTCTTGGGCTCCCCTAATAATAAAGCAGCAAATGTAATTTTCGATAGCATTATCTGTTTACTGACCGTATGACGTCGGCCATGGTGGGCGGCGCGGCCGGTAGCACTGCGCCGTCGCACGCCTCCACGTCCTGCAAACAACAACATCATCATTTGTTTCTTTGATTGTCATCTCTTTATTGCATAAAAAAACATAGGCACAGACCTACGAACAATAATTCTCTAGAATCGTAAGTAATCCCGAAAAATAATTCCACGCGATATGTACCGCGGCGGGCGGGGCTTAAAATATGAACAGCGCGGCGCGACAGTTCGCCGTGACACTCGAGTCGTGCGGTTGCGTCGCACGAAGTTTCCTTTGAAAATGTTGCTGTGTTTTTGCGATAATCTATTCATTAAAAATGCCGTCATGTGCCGTGAAGTGGTTTAGAAGCCATACAGACATGAAAATTAGTTATAAAAAAAAAGTAACACGTAAACAAGGTTTTTATTTTAGCGTAGCGTACTGCATAAAAGTACCATCCGCGCGTTGTATCTCACCGCTCATTGCGTTGATTGCCTCACCCGACCGACGACGACGCGTGACCTTGTCGCGAACAATCGCATGTATCTTTGTCTATGTGTGCGTTCGAGTGTTTCGTTGTAATTACTGTTCGTTTGTTTGCATAAATGGAATCAGAATCGAAGCGGTGAATGTACGAGCGTTAGGTATCTAGAGAATTATATGTCGATAGCACAGACTTATAAATAAAAGATAAGCGTGCCAATGATCTTACAACCAAGAATGCTCAAAACCGTGCCGAAGTGGAGAAGGAAAAACTGGAAAGCGGATCCCTTTCGGCTTTGCGGCTTTCACAGCATTACAGCTGAGGATGCATCGATAGACACATTAAATGTAAAACAACCGCCATTTGTTAAAAGAACATATATTTTTACTTTGGACAATAAAGTTTGATAAATAAATAAAAAACAAGCATGGTTCCACTGTTGTTGGCATGATGGATGAGAACTAAAACCCCAACAGACTTGTGACGTCACATTTACTACGTTCACTCGCCCCTTGGCTTTGCCCACATGGCACTGTACAAAATCTTGGTCAGGGAGTTAACATACATACATACTATCACTTATTGACGTGTAAAAGTGCCTGCAAAGGCCTAATTACTGAATAAATATTTGATTTTGATTTCACTACTTTATCCCTAATGGGACAGACAGAGCATCTTGGGTCTTGCGGCTCAGCAGACAGAGCTCAGGTCTGCATAACTCTTTTAGAGTGATGGTGGGGGAGGTGGAAAAAGGAGTTAAAATAGAGAGAGGTTGCTAGCCGCAATGCCTAGTAACATGATTTGTAAACATCTCCTTTGTACGGATGCACTATTATCAATCATGAACGAGTTCATACTCCAACTAGCCCTTTTTGACTGGCTGTGACCACTAACTTTTTTAGGCTGAATCCGCGCCTGACATTTAAGGATACAGGTACAGCTAAGGCGTGGTGCCACGTGCATGGTTTCCACACGGCACGGCGCCGCGCCGGCTTCATGTACAGATCTGGCTGACATGGCTAATGTCGACTCCAAGGAGTGTTTCGGCTCACTGAAGCTTACTCCGCATCCGGTAACGACTCATCTTAATGATTCCTACTCCCTTATCGGCTCCAGCTCCGAGGTCCGTTAAGTTTCGCTATTGAATCTGCAGAATACAGACGTCCTTTCTGGTACCGGTTTCAATACAGAATAATATTGACTCCCGACAGTAGCGGCGTTAGGGTAGGGCGCGGTTGGGCGACCGCCCAGGGCGCCAGATACAAAGGGGCAACAGGGGGCTTTCTGGGGGGTCACAGGTAATAATAAATATATAAATAGCGGCTGTTTAATGGCGGCAACTCGTAGACTCTTATTCGTATGAACCCCCCCCCCCCCCCCCCCCCCCGTCGGCAGTCGTCCTATAAGATTGAAGCCAGAGTCTGAATTGCAGTTTGTGGGGGGGTGGAAGGGGGAGCTGGAAAATCTCGCCCGGGGCGCTGGTAGAGCTAAAACCGGCACTGACTCCCAATTCCGACGCGGTGGAGCCGAAACGCGGGTCGCGGCTCGCGACTCATCAGGCGCCACCGCTTTTCGGGGGGACCAAAATCGGTGCGGACTCAATAGCTCGCGGGAGCCGATAGCAATTACCGGGATTCAGTACGGTACGGGTATCGGCTCTGTTGATAAATCGGCTCATTTATACAACGTGGAAGGGACATACCCGTAATAAATCGAACCACGGTGTATACTAGATCATTATAGCATAATGAAATTAAAATAACAGCCAAAAAACAAAAATAAATTTTGGCATTTCCATACAAAAGTGTGCGGCCGCCCGGGCGATTTGTATGGGAATGACGAAATTTTTTTTGGTTTTTTGACTGGTATTTTAATTTCATTATACTTCTTTTTCACTTAACTTTTCACTTGTATATTCGAATCCGGAGTTACCCATGTCTACTAGGAACCGTGCTCGTCGACAAAGGCCCTAAGCCTTGAAACTAGGGTTTAGTCCGTCTCTGACGCAAACCCTACGTACGATAGAGATAGCTGCAACCGTCGCGGGTCACGTGTCTCTGTCGCACGTAAGGTTTGTTTGTTTGCAATATCTTTATTGTACCAAAAATATAAGTATAAAAAACAACATAATACGAAAGAGCAAAAATACAAAGGCGGACTTATCCCATGTAGGGATCTCTTCCAGTCAACCTGCGATAGATTGAGAGGATATTTACTCTGTTATAAGGTCGAAGCCATTCCAAAGCCTTGCCGCCAAGACTGTAAGCGATTTGGAGTAAGACTGTGACGAATACGGTGAAATGTCCAAAACGAGGCTGCTGGCTGTGCGCAAACGACTATCCACATTCCGAAAATTAAATTTGCTATGGAGGTTATCAGGGGAAGAAGGATTAAAAAGGGCGTTAAAGAGGAGGCAGAATGTGATGTTGCGACGTATCTTAACAGGTAACTAATTTAGCTTCTTGCTTTAGAGTGACAGAGGCGGACTAAATCCGTCGCGGGTCCACGCTTAACGCAGTTTCAAGCCTAAACGTGCTTGTACATACCTGCGTGCCTGCGTGCGAGAGCGCCGCGCCCATGTCGGCTGAGCGCGCGCACACACAGCACAGCAGCCGGCTCATGGGGCGCGCGCCATCACCGCGCCCGCAACCCACACGCCCGCCCTGCAACAAACAACTGCACATTAACAACATACCTACACAGTAAAGACTACTTCTCCAACCGTCTGGCCAGTATTGAGTGTGGGCCAAATCCTCTGACTGCTCTGGCTAATATATTGGCCATTATTGACTATGCTGATGTGTGTTATCCAGATCTTAATGTGGATCTTCTCAATAAGCTGGACCGCCTTCTTAACAACTGCATCCGTTTTATTTTCTGCTTGCGTAAGTATGATCACATTTCTGCTTTCCGTTCCAAACTCCATTGGCTTCCCATCCGACTGCGCAGGCAACAGAGACTTCTTTGTTCTCTTTTCTCTATTCTTAAAAATCCCTTTTCTCCGCAATACTTGAAATGTAAGTTTCAATATCTTGCGGACATGCATGATCGGCAACTTCGCTCCAGTAACACGCTCAAGCTTCAAATTCCCTTTTATCGATCTAGCTTCATGTCCAATTCCTTTACTTCTCAAGCTATACGGCTTTGGAATGCATTGCCCGAGGACATCAGACAAATATCTAGTAGACATTTATACAAGAAAAAAGTGCATGATTTACTTTTTGAATCTTTCAACAATTAGGAGAATTCATCGTTTCTTTCTGATCTTTAAATATATATAAGTATATATGTATGTATATAATATGTTGTATGTATAAATATAGTATATTTATTTTATACGATATTTATGTATGATCATTTAAAAGTACTTATTATTTTTGGATTGTTTCTATCTATTTTAGACGCCAACTATTCTATCTGTTTCTCTTCTCCTAAAGGTTGACAGGAAGAGAATGCTTTAGCATTAAGTCTACCTATTGTAGCTTTTGGCTCAATAAAATTAAATAAATAAATATATGGCTCTGGTAGTACAGAGAGGGTCGTGCTCAGGAGCACTAAAGTGTGGAAACTGAAACAGTGGAAACTAAAAAAGACCTGATGATGATGATGACAGTTAAGACTCCTAGCAGAAAGATATGTCTATTTCACACAGTTCTGAGAGTCCATAAAGTCTTTTCACAGTTCATATATTTATTTTATTTTATTTAAAAACTTTATTGTTCCACATTAAAAAAAAAATGGTACAATTGGCGGACTTAACGCTAAAAGCGTTCTCTCCCAGTCAACCATAGGGATAAACAGTAACAAATCATGTTGCGGCGCAAAAAACTAGATACAAAATAAAGTATTAAAATATGTGCATAATATAATATATGTCTACTACACAATATATAATATACATATAAAATATAACTCATAGAATATACCTACATACGTACATAAGACTATCTATAATACATATAACAAATAAATATATACAAACCTACAATATATATAAATAATGAATGATGATGGTGAAAAATAAAGAAAGATACTAACATCTATCAAAAAGATAAGAGTGCACTCTTCTCTTAAAAGAAAATTTTGTCGAAATATCTTTGATGTCAATGGGTAAAGCATTCCAGAGCCGTATAGCTTGTAAGTTAAAAGAGTTCGCCATAAAATTTGTGCGATGAGGAGGAACAGAAAGGAGAAGATTATCAGTAGAACGAAGTTGCCTATCATGCGTGTCAGAAAGAAATTTAAATTTACATCTAAGATACTCAGGGGAATTAGGATTCAGAAGAATTGAAAAGAGAGTGCAAAGAATTCGCACTTGTCTGCGTTCACGGATAGGAAGCCATTTAAGCTCAGAACGAAAAGATGATATATGATCATATTTGCGAAGGCAGAAAATGAAACGTATACAATTATTAACGAGACGGTCAAGCTTATTCAGTAAATCTACATTGAGATCAGGGTAACACACATTTAACTTAGTGACTTTTTCATCCAAAGTTGCTGCCTCAAATATAGGAGTAAAATCTAACTTAGCTGCATCACTCAGTAACTTGTCACGATCCACACCAGACATATTGCGCGTCCAAATAACCCTAGGCTTAGCTTTAGGTCCCTTTAATCTATACGACATGTACAGAAGATCATGTCTTGAAAAAGCGGGTGCTGCAACTTGTCCATACTTTGCTATTAAATTAGGGGAGGAAGTAAGAATCAAATCAAGCCATGTGTCAGCAGTTTTTGGATTAAAATGAGTAGGCTCCAAAGGCAAAACAGAGAGATTGACTGACTTGAGTATATTAAGAAGCTTCTGAGAACGCGATTCTTCGCTATGAATAAGGTCAGTATTGAAATCACCCATTATTATGTGATGTGTGTAATCCGAACAAAGGGAGTCGAGAACAGACTCAATTTGAGCAAAATAATCAATACCAGGAGGACTGTATACGACTCCAAGAAGGACTTTAGTTCCATTGACAGGGATTTCCAAAAATATAAATTCAGCTGCACCTGAATACTCAGGAGGAGAAGTCAACAAGATTTTATATTGGATATGGCTACGGAGATATAATGCAACACCTCCGCAACCCGCACCTGTTCGATCATTACGTATCAATATATACCCAGGAATTGCATACAATGCTGAAGACAGGCACAGTTTGAGAAAACTCTCTGAGACCAGTATCGCATCAAAAAGACCTGAAGAAAAGGTATCCAATAAATCTGCATGATGAGCTGGTATGCTTTGAGCATTCAGGTGGCATACGTTAAAGTTATAAGATGTTCCAGACATAGTATTTGAAAGAAAAGTATCCAGCGTATCAACATCATGAAACGATTCATTACTGGAGACACAAGAGTGAAATGAATCATCATCATCAGACATCATACATTAAATAAATATATATAATTATAAATACAAATACAACTCCAAAAATATTTAAATAAAGTAAAAACATATCTGCATGTCCTGCCGGTTGCCGGAAAAGAAAAAAAAAAAACTAAGCAAAACACAAAATTAACTACATTATGGCAAATAGGCTGGAGGCCAGAGATGAAAACAAAACGCAAATTTGTTAGTTTGACATTGACATTAGATAGAGAATGTCAACAAGAAAATTGTGTTGTTTACAATTATTAAATTACCTACAAATCCTACAATAATACAATTACAATAATAAACCACCGCCAACCCGCACGTGAAACAAATTGCATTCAGACAAAGGTTACGTAAAAGCCAAAGTACGAATTGAACAATGCGAAAAGGGTTAATGGGAAAAAAAAAATATAGTAGTTGGGACCACATAGAAATGTCCACACAGTTCACTTCCTGCCTTTGGCTTTCCTTCTGGGCCTGCCAGTCAGTTCGGGTGAATTGGGCGCAGCCGCTGCAGCGCCTGATGCCGCCGACAACTCCGCTTCCTCAGTTTGAGGCATGCCGCTGAGATCAGCCTCCGTAAACAGACGCCGCAACGAGCCATTATGTAGTTTTACGATGACGACTCCATTCGAGGTCCAACACCTACTCATCCCGAACTTTTGGCGTGCCTGGACAAACAAGGCTTGCCGCTGTTTAGTCAGGAACTCGGCCACGCTATACGGAGTGCCCTTAAAAGCCGTTTTCTTTTTCCATACCGCAGCCTTGTTGGAAATTTCTGAGAATCTTAACAATATGGGCCTACATCTATTCTCAGACACCTTCCCGATTCTATGACACACGGTGATATCTTCAGGCTTGATGTCATTCAGCCCCAGCTTTTCTCCAAACAGCCTAGACACAAACTGAGACAGTCCGCTTTCTACATCCTCAGATACACCGTTGAGAAGCAGATTTTTCCTTCGATGCTTAGTCACCAAATGGTCCACAGATGAAGAGAGTGCCACTATCTGTTGGAAAAGTAGCTTCACCATACCATAGACTTGGTTCTTGAATTCCTCATACTGCTCCACAAGGACCGTCGACACATGACTGCTGGATGCTGTAGATTTGGACGCCTTCAGCTGCGACTCAAACTCCCCCATCTTCGTGGTCATCATAGACATTAATGATCTCTGGCCTTCAAGCACGTCTTCAAAATTTGCCATGTTGAAGATTTAAGTGATTTGTAATTTATGTGATTGTTGACAAATATTATAGGTTATGAGAGTGTTGTATGGCTGGCAGGACAAGTGTAAATACTACCAGTTTACTTCATATCAAGTGCAAAACACAAGTGTATCTAGAAAACACCTCTTGGACTTCAAATTACAATAGTATTCAACTCAGTAAGTCTTTAATTTCTTAATTAAAATAAATTTTATTTGAGGAGCTATGTGTTGTCTTTTTTACAACTACCGCCGAAAAAAAGGCCGTACCCGAATTTTCCGGAGTCCAGTGCTGCCCCCATTTAAAATAAATCATTTCAAAGAAAACGGAGAATTCATTGAAAATTTTGCAACTATCAAGTCCTAGATAACCCTTCAAAGTATTTTATGAACTACTGTTTACAGTTTAAGGTGAGAACGTTAAGCTTTACTACGCACATTTGCGAAAAACGGCCACTTTTGGCAAATGTGCGTAGTAAAGCTTAACGTTTTCATTATAAACTGTAAACAGTAGTTCATAAAATACTTTGAAGGGTTATCTAGGAATTGGTAGTTACAAAATTCTTAATGGTGTCTCCGAGTCTACCAGTTTTCATAGGCGATTGAGTGGTGGACGGTGCCTAAAGACATCCAACACAGTCTGCTTTACAAATATCACTACAGCTGTACTATGACTATCCACTAACTATTTCTCATATTGTTCATGAGCATGAGCATATATAACACCTAAATACACCAATATCACATTACAGTTTTTTTTTAGCCATTTAGGTCCCATAGTTGGGCAAAAGCCTCCCCTTTTTATTTCCAATTACTTCTTTCTTTGGCTGTTTCCCTCCATTCTTTATCTAAAGCGGACAACTCGTCTCTCCATTTCATCCTAGGTCTTCCTCTCAACCTGTTTCCGTCTGTAGGAACCCATGTTGTTGTTTGTGGGCCCGACTTTCAAGCACCATGCGGCAAACGAGACAAAGTTTACCATAATCAATTTGAAATTAAAATCAAAGTAAACCCCAAATGAACCCCTTGACTTCCCGCCAAAAAATTCTCATTGTGGCTCTCTAAAATAATTTTTATCAGATTCATTTTGTTGACATTTTATTGTTTGTTTGTTTTTTTATAAAGCTTTATTGTACACAAAACAGAAGCAGATATAAAACAGAAAATTAAACATACAACAGCGGACTTATTCCATATTTGACGACCTCCGTGGCGTGGGTAATGGTTAACACACTAGACCGCTAATCCGGAGGTTCTGGGTTTGATCCCCAGCCAGGGCAAGTTGGAAAATGGCCTTTTTCAAATTGTCCTGGGTCTTGGGTGTTTATCTATATATGTATTTATCATAAAATATCGTTGAGTTAGTATCCCATAACACAAGTTAAAAAATAACTTACTTTGGGGCTAGCTTAATCAGTGTGATTTGTCCATAAAAAAAAAGGGATTTCTTCCAGTCAACCGGCCAGTAATTGAGAGGAATGTTTAACTAATATGAGTTTGGGGCAGAAGTGGCTAGTACAATAATAGGGTATAAAAGATGAACAATATATAAATATGTATAAATTTAAACCTACACATTTTTTTTTTACTACCTTGAAGGTATTGTGTCCCATAACTGGGCAAAGGCCTCTTACAAAACCTACGCATATATTAGTAAAAATAAACTTACATAAAAGTATTATTTTTGTTGAAATGTTTAGAAAACTATTGATAAATTTATGATATTTTCTGCATAACACAATATTACTTATCGCTGACACGACGGTTTAAAAATACGATGCAATGCATCAGAACGCAAGTGGTGCGTTGGAAAACTACACGTTTTGTTTCCCTGAGTCCCTAAATGAAAAATAGCACTCTTGAATGATCATGGACTTGTCTAGAGTATTTTTTCTATCATAGATTAAAAATGGATAAAAGTAGGACTGGGACAAATCTCAGTAGGTAATATAGAATGATTCCTAAGTGGAAAGTTGAAGGCTGCAGATGATGATAAATATCTTTTTACGAAGGTCCCCTTGAAAGTCCAGAATACTAACAAATATCTAGAAAATGATTACAGAGAATAAACTAAAGACCTGATATAAAAAAATATATTTTATCTGTTTACCACAATGATTTCTTGGCCAAATAATTAAGCTATCTATGCATATATACATGGCCTAGTTTTAGAAAACAAAAAAAAAATATAATAGTCTATGATAATGCTAATAACAAAATACTTTTTAGTTTTCAGGACTTTTCTTTCAGCCAGTACTTGTAAACATTACCTTCTATTGCTGGCTGGGATTTGGGTCTTGCAGAACACATGGCCCCAAGATTTAGGCCATTCTTTTTTATATCCCAATTTTGAAAGTGAAATGGTTAGGGGGTGCGGTTTAAGGGAGGCGTGACGTCACTGCGTGCGCAAGTCACCCGCGCTGACCTAGATACTGCTTGCGACTTGCGACATTTTCACCAAATGTCAACAGGCCCCGAGCTGAATACCTTCTACTTCTATTGCCTAACGCGGGCACCGACTGGCCTAGAAACACTTTTAGCAAACAAACATGACCACTATCCTTTCTCTACAGATTTTACGAGACTTTTATTGACAAAATTATGAGTATTTTACAATGATTATAAGACTGGGTTTCTCTGAAACAGATAGATTTGATACTAACCAGCAACGAAGGACATCACAGCAGATTACTCCGTTATCTTCCAATAGTTTTCATACAAACATCCTGTAGTCACTGACCACCGCCATTATATGCACTGTACTCAACTTGTTATCACAATTTCAGGGGTTTATAGCACACCCATCTTGTTGAAACCACTACGTAAAACACTTATCACTATTCTCTTACTATAATTTTACACAATAAGTCACGGATACAAGCTCTTCGTATAAAAATTGAAAAAAAACAGGATCAAGAGCAACCCGTTAGCTCTTCCCGTTTTCTGCGATTCTGACACTACTGCCAACGTCGCAGAATTATAAATAAATACTACTTTTGCCAACATTCATAATTTAATCCAGCATTATCGGATTAATCTCATTGGTGGTTGATAAGTAGTTGAAACAACATTGATCGTTATTGGTGGAACACTTGACACACTTCTTACGACGCCCAATTAGAATACCGATCAAACTGAAAAGGAATTTTTGATGTGACTATGGGATAAAAATAATCAAATCGGATATGTAGAAATATTTCTTATTTTATTTTTATTCAAAAATGATTGACGTTACAATGCAATGCAATGCAATGCATCTACAAAGACAAAGACAACCCACCTTAACCACCTGAAGAAAATCTGAAACATTACTGAAATGACCAATGTGACCATATTATGTCCCTCCAAACCATCAAGTAGGTACTTAAATAAGTTCATGAGTTGTATGAAAATCCGAACAAACTCAACAAAACAAAAAGTCAGTCAGACATTGAGTTTGACAGCTGCAATTTTGTAAATTCGATTTTGTTTGTTTAGAATTTGTGAATTTGGCTTATAATTTTCATAAAATTCATTGTTATTTTTTATGTTATCTGAGAAAGTATAGGTCTAAATAACCAGAGTACGTTGACGAGAATTTTTTGTGAATATTTTTTTGTTTTTATCAATGCACGCGCATCTTGAAGAATGTTGTTTTGCATATGAAAAAGGTTTATAAGAGTAGGTATTTTTTCTTTTATACAAATTGATTGTTTTTATTAAATGGCATTTCAGGCTAATGTTTTCTATATAGGACGGTGTTTTAGTGATTTCTTAAATTTGAACTAGGTATGAACTGCCTATTTCGTGTCAGAGTTTTAAAATTGGTATGCATTTATCTGAACTGTCCTGTAACCTGGGGATAACATAAAAACTTCTGGAATCTGCTGGATCCTGCTGTGCTGTGAGAAAATAAATAATGTAGAGTGATTAAGACGATACACGGTGTCCAGTGCTGCCCCCATTTGAAATAAATTATTTGTAAGGAAACAGAGATATCATTTAAAATTTTGAGCTAGTAAAACCTATATAACCCTTCAAACTATTTTATGAAGCACTGTTTCAAGTGAGAATGTTGAGCTGGCCACTTTTGGCAAGAATGCAAATTCTTCTTTTCTTCCCGACCAGCATGCAAGAAAAATGGCCTATAGGTATATTTTGCGTCAAGACCTGGACATGCATTTCCATAGCTTAACACTTCGCCTGCTGAAAATGCACCGTATGTGTTTTCATTTTCACAAAACACACGGTGCATTTTTCAGCAGGCAAAGTGTAAATAAGATTTTTTTGTCATTTATGGCCTAAAGTGGTGGTAGCCAAGTGGTTTCAGCCCTAGCTGTGTGTCTGTGAGGCGTTAGTTCGATCCTCATAATTATTAGTCTTTCTATTTGGGGTCAACTCTGTATGTCAACGCATTGTTTTCTATCATTTGCCACATCTGTACAAACCCTCCCCCCCTCCTTCATGTTCCGCTTCAGACATTCCCCGCACGTCTTTCTAAGTCGTCCTCTACCTCTGTGGCCATCCACCTTCAAGTTAACCAGTTTATTAGCCAGATATTCGGTAACCGTCTTGACATGACCGTATCATGTTAAATGGTTGCTTTTTAACTTATCTACAAACGGTGCTATCCACCCAGTGGCGTAGCGTGGACTTTCGCCGCCTTGGGCCGACCTGAAATTTACCACCCTATTTTGTTAATTATCTTCTTAATCTAAGCATCTTCCATTTGAATGTCACTACCCACTACTGGGCTCATGGCCGGTGAGCGGTGAGGGCAACGGCCGCGCGGATAGTAAATTTAGCGATTTATTATGAATGTTGGAGAAAACAGTAACAAAGTGACAAAAAATAAATAAGTATTTCTTTTTACGGTTTTGTGTTATATTAATGATTCTGAATCCAAGATTTGAATATAACTAAGGGGTACAATATCAACCTGTGTAGTACCCTTTTCAACTTACTCCTGGTTTTCAATCATCACATATTTTAATTACGTACTTGCCTTGTTTGATCTTAGACCCCTCGCCCACGACGACTTTTTGAAGCGCGTTTCGTTACGCGCGACAGCATTGCTATTAACGCGCGTTAGTCGCATTTGCAACGCGCCACACAGCATCGCGACTGTAGGGATGCAAACGCGCCACACAGCATCGCGACTGTAGGGATGCAAACGCGCGACCGTGTCGGACGACGTCGGGGAGAGAACGGAGGGAGGGTGGCGCGAGAGGAGAACCGAGATACTGAATCGCGTTTGCATCGTGACAAAAGCGCGACAGTATCGCGTTTGCATCGTGACTGAACTGTGCTTACATGGGCGAGGGTACACAGCTTGCGACCGCATCGCTACAAAAAGACGCCGTGGGCGAGGGGCCTTAGTGAGAATGAGAAGTATGCGGGGTGCTGTCAAAACTCATGGAATAATATTTAGCCTTGCCGCCGCCCCTTTTGAATGCCGCCCGGGGCCTTGGCCCCCTCCTCCCACTGTATCCACCTCACTAGGTGTAAATTGAGCCTTGGAGTTGTACTCTTGTATGGTTATTTTCAACTAGCACCATCTACCTCCCGTATAGGAAATTGTTGTGAGGAAACATGTGAAATAGAGACGGCCGAAGAACTACTAAATTATCCCTACCAAAAAAAGTCGTTGCATGCATCTCTTCCGTAAAATGACAGCAACATGAGTCTGACTCTTAAATGTAGTAAGTTGTACCCTGCAGCAGCCGCAAGAATTAATTTGCATCTTAAGGCGGAATACGAAGAGAACTTTCGAAACTTCATGTATTTATATTCACTAGAACTTTGACCTGAAGTGATTCTAAGCCTTAAAACATTTTTTGTAGGTTTATTTGGTCCGATATATAACAACCTCCTTCTTAAAATTTTTAAATAAATCAATATATCATTTTACAAAAATGTTAAGAAACGATATCTAAAAATTATTTTTCTTCCAAAACTCGAAGAATATACATTGAGGAAAAAATATTCTTACCCAAAAATATTAGTATTGATTCCGAAGGTGCCCGCCTTCTTCATTTTCGATACAAAAAAGAGTTAAGTATTAAAATAATTCATAAAAACCGAAAAAAATCTACATTCCGCTTCATTCTGCGTTCATTCCCCGCCTCCCACTTCACAGTCAAACGAAATATGTAAAAGTATGCAGGGTGCTTTGCGGATCGCCCCGCACCTGATCCCCTCAGATTCTCTTCGTATAATGTTATTTCTGGAAGTCAAAGTTACATGCACTTTGATTTAAATCTACAAGAACAAGTTTATGTACTTTGAGGAGGTTAGTAATGCAGTATGGAGGTTCAGGTTGACTGGAAGAGATTCCATTATGGGATAAGTCCGCCGTTGTCAATTTACTCTATACGTTGTTTTCGTCTTTAATTATGTGTTTTCTTAGTTCAATAAAGTTATTACAAACAAACAAACAGTATGCATTACTAACATTTTCGCAAGTTGAGCAACCCCGTGTGTGGCCCCAACTTGGATGGGTGATTAAATACTTGGTTCAAACTTTAAACCATTATTCAAATTAAGTCTACAGGTCTTGTTTTGGGTCGATATTGGTTTAAACCAAGTACTAAAGTTAGTCTGCGTTTTTAATAAGGCAGAAAAAGTTCTGCTTAAGTAACGTATACCGCTAAGCCATCAAGCTCCTCACCCAGTGTAAGCAATATTAGGTAATTTGTTGTGTATAAATGTTCTATTTTTCACAGGTAATGCCCTCTCGATATGAGTGACACCAGTTACCCCGGTCGCGGGAGCCCCAGCATTCTCATTCCGGAAGCGCCGGGGAGTCCTAACATCCTGGACCCTCCAGACAGCCCACCCGTCCCTTGGGTACGCCCGGACTCTGAGACATTCACACAAGACAGAGGTACTGAAGAGAGTAATGATTCTATAGCTACAGTACCATACTATGATACAGAGAGCACCAGCAGCACATGGAATAGGAATGAAGACTCCAACGCAGCACAACCTCACGGCTCCGTCCAAGAGAACAGCAATTCCAGTGCAGGGATACAGTCTATGAACGATGAGTCCTCCAGTCTGATGTCTTTCCCACCAGAACGGCCTAAAAGTGAAGATAATGAGGAACCTCCAGCCAAAATTAGACGCATAAGTTCTCCAAAGAATGATGTCGATGGAGAAACCTGTCCTATTTGTTTAGATTCCTGGGGAAACTCCGGGGAGCATAGATTAGTTGCTTTAAAATGTGGACATTTGTTCGGATCTCAATGCGTCGAGAGGTGGTTGCGAGCCCAAGCAGCAAAAGACAGGTCATGTCCAACATGCAAAAGCAAGGCTACGCTCAAAGATATAAGGTTCATTTATGCACGACAGTTAGTCGCTGCCGATACCTCTCAGATCACAGCTCTTCAAAAACAGTTAGATGTGCTACAATCAGAGAAAAGCCGAGCAGAGTTGGAACTACAGAAGTCCAGAATAGCTCATAGAGCTTGTTTAATGCAGCTAGAAGTATTAAGAAGTACGTTGATGAAATCACAAGTGACGAAGGAGCAGCCCGTGAGGAAATCCTGGAGGTTTGCCCTGGAGAAGAATCTAGAAGTGTGCAAAGATGGCGGCTGCAGAGTTTTAACTTACAACTGTAGAACTTATGAGTTTTACGTGTCCCAGAAAAGCACGAATAATTTGTTTCCAGGGTACGGAATACGGAAAGTCAGTTGCGTAGACTTCAAATTAGGACAGTTCGTGCATTTACATCCGAAGCAGATCAGAGATATCACATATTCTCAACCTAGAGATTTGTTACTCAGTGTAGGTTTAGATGGCACGGCGAGGATCGTCGAAAGAGGTATACCTTCCATCACGGTGTCAACAGGCGTGCCTTTATGGTCTTGCTCGTGGGATTATTTGAGAAGTAATGAGTTCTATGTAGGCGGAGTAGGGGGAGTGATCCATCAATACGACGTCCGAAACCCTGGCTCCTACCTCCAAAGATTATCAGCTCCAGGAGATATGTCTCCTGTTGTTTCCCTCTGTTCTACAGAGTTTGGATTACTGTCTTGTCAACTGAACTCATGCTGGCTGTGGGTGTCAAATATGAGGCAATGGGAACCTCGCGCGTTACCAATCGAAGGTCCCTTCATGTCTTTATGTTACGATAATGACTCCCACCGGGCATTGATATCCTGTCGACCTGCGAACAGTTCTGAACGTTCTAGACTAACAGTCTGCAAGTTACGGGCTTCAGTGCCAAGTGGGGAAGTGTTATTTGATGTGGAACAGACTTTCAGTGGATCATCAAGGTCTTCCTTACTCTCTAGGCCAACTTGGGTAAGAGCAACGGGAGCATGTTGGGTTGCAGCGCATTCGGAAAGTGATTCAACATTGTACTTACACGGAGTCGATGGAGCGAGGACCATGTCGCTTCCAGCTGCAGAGCCAGCGTTAGATGTGTGTTCAGCTCAGTTGAATGGAGATACGGTGGTGGCGGCGCTGTCTGAGTCCCGCCTTAGGTTATACAAAGCTGTGTCGACGAACTCATGATATTAGGTTGTGCTGACTGTTGAGATCAGCGAGAGGGTTTTACAAGACACTGTCTCGAAATATGTTGTCGAAATTTGTTATAAGGGTGGATTCAGAGGTGGTGCCCTCCGACTCTATTTCATCACCAATGGCAGCCTTTTGTATTCCACTCAATGCTTGCCGTCTATTTCGGTCTTGCGAACGAAAAGAGTTTCAACCCGTAAAACTACGTAGATGACTTTTTGTAAGCAGATCAATCGTTACCCGATCTTACCCAATACGATGAAATAAACTATGTGGTAAAATATCGCTAAAAAGTATAGTTAAAAAAATTTTTATGCTACGCAGTCGTCGCCGCCAAATCAAAGTGGGTTTTAGCACTATTTGGTAGCGCTGAATGACAAAACCAACTTAAACATAGGTATTCTGTGATGGAACTGCGCAAGTATTGATGCCGTATAGCTTTTATCTAAACTGCTTGAAAATGGCAACATTTGACTTTTTTTTGGATGGAGAAAAAAAAAGTTGCCATTTTTTAAATCTGATTCTGATCATGATATTAAATTAACGAACTAAATCATTAAGAGTAATTAATAAGACTGTTGACTTGAATTGCAAAAATTGTTGTGTGATTTGATTAATGTGTACGTGTTAGTAACACTTTAGTTCTGCGATCAGTCGCGGGATTACTGGCAGGCTGAGGATGTCCTAGGGTGGCGCAGATTTTAGGGGCGGTTTGACACCCTCCCTCTTTGTGCATCGCCGCAGTTAAGAGGGTATAAGGCTCCAGCCACGCCTGCTGATAAATCCGCCCCTGGTGTGAAAATTAAGTTATTCTTTATATCTGCGATTTGGCTTCTCTCAAAAAGATTTTCTGTCTTCTCTGTTTTAAAAAGTAAAAAATTGTAACATTTTGCCACCTCAAAGTGTAGTTTAGGTAAGCGTAAGCAATAGTGGAGGACTGTGAAATTGTAATGTAAATTGTATGTTGTTTTGTAAATATTTTTAATTATTATACTGTTTTATTCGAGTTTGATCTCTTTCTTGATTTACCCAAAAATCTTCTGCAAAGCAGAAAAAACCATAACCTTATATTGCATGGAGGTATATCTAGGATTGGTTCTGGTCTACTCTTTGGGTTGTTGACGCCAGTCGCTCTGTGAAACCAGTAAGCTCGTGGAATCACCTAGGGTAGGTAGCGGACCCCGGGCTCTGAAGCAACACCGCTGAGGATGCAACCGGGAATACGGGAGGATAATGATTTATGCAATATCTTTGAAATTAAAAAATACTGCCAAAATATTTCCTATGCTGCTATCCTTTTCTGTCGCACAGAACAGTAATTTGTTAGAGCGAGAGAGAGCGACGGAACGCTGCAGCACGGCTGATGCTGAAGCGTTCCATCGCTCTCTCTCGCTCTAACAAATGACGCTTCTGAGCGTCATTATAGAAAAGGATAGCAGCATAGGAAAGTGCTGTTCCGTGCTGACAGATGAGATCTCAATACTGCCAAAATATTTTTTAATTTCAAAGATATTGCATAAATCATTATCCTCACGTATTCCCGGTTGCATCCTCAGCGGTGTTGCTTCAGAGCCCGGGGTCCGCTACCTAGATGCGTACTGACCAGACTGTAGCGGAGTTGTGTGCCCGCGCGAAACTTAGTTGTAGCTGGCGTACAATCACTGCTTTTTTTTCATCAGACAGCCCTGTAGCGGCGCCGCGCATAAACGCAGCTCACATCTCCTTTTCTCGTCTCCGCTGCGTCCAGTCGGCCGTCGCCAGCTCGCGAGGCACAGCTCACATCTCCGCTAGCTCGATTGCGCCATACAAATATACATACATCTTTGCTCTGTGGTATCCACTGAAGCTGAGCGGAGATGAGACGTGTGAATAACGAATTTCTATTGGTTGTTTAAAACACAGCTCCTCTCCTCTCGTCTCGTCTCCGCTTTGGTGGAGTCCGGGCCTTAATATTGTGAAACACTCATTTATGTGTAAAAAAAGGTTAGTCATGTGTTAAGACGTAAATTAAACAAAATATAATTAAAAATGTGTATATTAAATAATTGTTAATTTAAAAATTGTTCACATTTGCAACAAACACTAGCGTAACTAAGCTACCAACGTGGTAACTCACAACATTTTCAACGGTGCACTGAGACCGCAACAAGCTCTAGGTTAAAAAAAAGAAACTTTAGGTTAAATTCAGTTCGTAATACTGAACAACTTTCCCCAAGGAACGTATATCGAAATATAAGAACTTTTGGCCTTCCATACAAGTTGACCAATCAGCTGATCCGTGGAGTTTATGGAAAGCTAAATTTAAAAAAAAATCGATGTATTGTTGGGGAAAGTTGTTCAGTATTTATTTATTTAACTTTATTACAAAACATGCAATAGGCGGACTTATGGCCCAGGGCCTTTTCTACCAGTCAACGTATTATGGACTGAATCAAACTTTAACATACGAGTAGTATTCAGTATATTGCCTTTGCAATATAATGGGCGAAAATGCGAATCATGTTAATAGCTGTGGCTAGCAACCCATCACTATGTTGAGTGTCATGATTCCTTTTGTCACCTCGCCCACCATCACACTTAAGTGGCCTTCGGGTATTGCGGCCTTGAGCTCTGTCTGCTTGGAGCCGCAGTACCCAAAATGCCCTGTCTGCCCCGTTAAGGATATGGACGTGATAGTATATGTATATGTCGCAGCTGGATAGTATAATCCGCTAAATTATCGACAAAACCTCTAGCTGTTCGGCATTAATCATAATAATTTATTCGTGAAAAAGTTTACACGTCATCTTGTATGTATCATTACAACTCGGTTTCGTAAAACAGCGAATGACGTTTAGCGTTTTGGTTAAATACCTGAATCCTCACACACAGAATGGGATGAACGATTTGTATTTATTCAATTGACAGATTATACCATCCAACTGCGACATATATAGGGTCTAACAAAATATACTGAAACTATTTTAAGACTGAATTCAGTCCGTGATACTGAACAACTTTCGCCAAGAAACATAATTATATTATATAAATATAAAAAGCAATTTTTGACCTCCCATACATGTTGACGGATCAGCTAATTCGAGTTTATATGGAAAGCAAAAAATATTTTTCATATTTCGATACATGTTTTTTGGGGAAAGTTGTTCAGTATCATGGACTGTATTCACATTTTAAAATTGTTTCAGTATTGTAAGACAGGGTTACCGGTAACGCATAACCTCGTAGAGGCGACTTAAGTACATCAAGACTAACAACTTTTGTTAAAACGTAATACTTATTCTAGCAAGATTTTACATTTTTTAGTTCAAATTTGCATATCCATCAAACGTTAAGTCTGTCTCACAGGCGCCGATGGTTTGACTTGTTGTCATCTAGCGGATTGCAAATTTGATTTAGTTTATTTTTGTATTAAAAAAAACAAAAGAAAAGTCATAAAACAAAAATTTTTACTCGTGATGTACCTAAGTCGCCTATAGGTTATGCGTTATGCAACGTGGAAGGGACATACCCTTATAAATCGAACCACGGTCTATACTAGATCACTAAAGTATAATAAAATTAAAATATAAGTCAAAAATACAAAACAAATTCGACATTCCCATACAAATCGCCCGGGCGACCGCACACTTTTGTATGGAAATGACGATTTTTTTTTGTTTTTCGGCTGTTATTTTAATTTGATTACACTGTAGTGATCTAGTATAGACTGTTGTTCGATTTATTACGGGTATGTCCCTTCCACGTTGTATAACGCATAACAAAATGTACTGAAACTATTTTACAGGTCAATTCAGTCCATGATACTGAACAACTTTCCCCAAAGAACACATATCGAAATATAAAATATATTTTTTGGTTTTCCATACAAACCCGGATCAGCTAATCGGTCAACTTGTATGGGAGGCCAAAAATGATCTATACTAATATTATAAAGCGGAAGAGTTTGTTTGTTTGCTTAAACGCGCTAATCTCAGGAACTAATGGTCCGATTTGAAAAATTCTTTTTTTGTTGGGTAGTCCATTTATAGAGGAAGGCTTTAGGCTATATAACATTCCGACAACCACGCGAACGAAGTCGCGGGCACAGCTAGTTTTTTGTTCGTATATATATGTTCCTTGGAGAAAGTTGTTCAAATAGTTTCAGTATATTTAGTTAGACCCTGTAGATAATAAATGCTCATGTTTGTATAATACTTGCTACTGTAATTTGAACTGAATTTAGTAAGTTAATCGCTGAAGTCTGAGTCGCTGTCGTCCTGCGCGCCGCGCACCGTCTTCTTGCTCTGTATGTTCAGGATCTTCTGCTTGCGAGCCTCTGCGGGGGGCACCGACAGGTCTCCCGAGTACTCTATCACTTCTGACCTGCAATCGGGAGTATAACCACAGAATAAGAACCAGTACAGAAGTCTCACTCAGACACAAAGAAATATCCACTCAATGTTGTTAGTGATACGGTTTCATTTAGCTCACGTCAGATCTCAGCACCTTTTCGTTTAGATACCTAGACATCCATTGCAAGCCAATTTCATTCTTATTACTCTGGACAAACGATTCGTATAACTGAATTTACTACACGGAGGGGCCGCCTGCGCGCATAGTAATAATGTAGGTACATTTTCGATACCTAAACGGGGAGTGACACAGGCCTGGTATAACTTAGCAACAACAACAGTAAATCAAACTAGTCATTGTGTACTTTTAATCATAACCAATTTTTTTAAGTCTCCACTGCAGGAGCACGACTCCCTCTGTACTACCAGAGCCATATATTGGCCAGAGCAGTCAGAGGATTTGGCCTACACTCTCCACGCTGGCCAGACGGTTGGAGAGGTCTCACTGACGTTTATAAGCTTTGTTCAGCTTGTGTTTCCTTAGTCGCCTTCTACGACATCCCCGGGGAGACTTGGAGTGGTCCTGTTCTACTCTGCCGGGGACCACGCGGCACAATTGTGTTTGATTTTATACAATATTTATTACGAAACAACAATTACCACTAAAAATTGATTCTCTTTTACTTTTATTATTTATTGTAATTGAATTATTATTTAACTGTTTTACGTAAATTCATTATTGTATGGTAAACTATATTTCAACACAATGATTTTGTATCAAAATAATTTTTTTTTTTTTTTATAAAAGCAAGAAAATTGATCATTAAATGACGCAGTTATTAAAATTTCAAATATTATTAAGAGAAGTGGGACCGTGGTGGGAAAATCTCGCTATCTCTTTCGTACGCGCGAAACCTATGGGGGTGACGTCACATTTCTACAGGTGCATCCTTTTAAGGGTTCCGTACCCAAAGGGTGCCCTATTACTACGACTTGTGGTAGAGCCACGCTACCGGCAAAACCTAATTTTGCTAGTAGCATGAATGGGCCGGCTCGTCCGGGGAAGTACCACACTCTCACAGAAAATCGACGTCTGAGTAGTAGCTTCACCGCTTCTATGCTTCGTTCGGTGAGTGAGAGAGCCGCCCTCCCCCCCTTCCCCTTCTGGTAGTAGGTAGCTTTACTGCTTCTATGCTTTGTTCGGTGAGTGAGAGAGCCCCTCCTTCTGGGGACGGCCATGAAATACCGGACACGCTCTTGTTACACCCCTGGTGTTGCAGTTGTCCATGGGCAGCGGTGATCACTTACCATCAGGTGACCTACTTGTTCGTTTGCCGTCCTATAACATAAAAAAAACTCGGCTGTCTGTTCGTCTATCACAGGGCTCTATCTCTTGAACCGTCATACCTCGACACTTGAAATTGTCCCGGGTTCGAAAAAAGTCTTGGAGCTGCGACATTACCTGGCTATCCTCCACTCCAGCACGTCGGTCCCGAAGTCGTCCCTGTTCCCCAGCTCTGTGAAGCCCACGATGAAGTCCTTGGTCTTGTTCTGCTTCACCAGCCCAATGGTGGGGATCACACGCACTTTGAGACGTTCTGGAACACGATTCATATCGTTAATACCATTTACATTTGGGCACAGAAGACAGTAAGTGTATTACATACAGAACGGAATCTCCTGCAAGGGGACCCTTGCAATATGCGTCCCCGTTTCCCGTCCCCGCACCTCTCCCCCGTTCTTGTGCCGCGTGCACACGGCAATGCGTGTGTGTTCGCCCTGAGACAAGGCGAGTGCGGGGATTGGGTGTAAATGTTGGGTAGACCTACCAAATGATCAGAACAAGGCGGTTCCAAAGTCTCGAGAGCCAGAATGTACAGCTGACTACTAAAGCGCGCTATTTCTTGTGTCTATGTCTAGACGCTATGACGTCACGATCCCACGCGTCAGTTTCCATCACCAATGTTTTAGGCGGTGATCCCACTGCACTGCGCACCGTCGAGGAGCGCGGCGAGGCAGATTTTTAACATTGTATGCAAATAGCTCAGTTTGTATAGAAAACACGCCTACTCCCACCCACTGAAAACGCGTCACCGCGCGGGAGCGTCAGTATGTAGAAACCGCGCTCCGCGACGGTGCGCGGTGCAGTGGGATAACCGCCTTAGTGCGCGTCCATGGAAATGCTTCTGCGCCAGGATCTTGAGATGCATGTCGACGACGCTCGGTCCCGCTGTTGTAGAAGTGGCACACCACGTTGTCGCTCTTATTGCAAACGTGAAAACTAGAGGGGGAGGGGGGAGTCTTGGCATATACTACGATGGTCACCGAAGGGGTCGAGGGGGGGAAAAAATTGTAATAAAATCACACAGTTCGGGCACGTTCCCATACCAGTGAGGAAGGGCGCTCGCTCCACGTCCAATTTCACGAATCTAGTCTCCACGTGCTTCTGCGCCAGGATCTTGAGATGCATGTCCACGATGCGGCAGCGCTCAGTGCCGTTCTTGTAAAAGTGGCACACTACGTTGTCGCTCTTGTTGCAAACGGTGAAGAATTCCTTCTCTCCATCCAACTCGGTGTACTGCCCGTGACCCTGGGAAGATCAGAGTTTTTGGGTGAATGCTTTTGAATTGAATTAGAATATTTAATTTGAAAATCCATATTACTCCATTAAACAAATTTATGCTCCTGTAATGTAATTATTGTGGTAAGACAGAGGACTTAATACATGTTTTGATAGAATGTGACCAGTATACCGCCCTATGTGACCGATTTTTAGCGAGACTATCAATATGAAACGGTGAGCTGAACATTACGTTAAGCAACCGACTATCACATATGTCAAAAGCCATATACATTTTCATAAGAGCTGTGATGTTGCTCGTATTTTAAAGAAAGAACCTTTCCTACTACTTCTTTATATCAAGTCTGTGATTTATTAACAATTAGAAAGTTATATTTACTACAAATGACATTAAAAAAACATAAAAGTTTACTCTGTAACCCCCAAATTGCTAGTAGAAGAAGACAAAATGCAGCCTATGTTCCCTTTGCTAAGAATGACTTTGCGAGAATTCAATATAAACTTCGCTCTGCCAATATATATAATAAATTAAATGAAAAACTAAATATATATAATAAACCATCCTATGAATGTAAACCGCAAATAACATCTTGGCTCAAAGAACTCACCTATGATGATTTGGAGAGTCTTATTGCGATTACTCCTCCATAGTGCCAAAATGCTATTTTGTACTTATACACACAAACACTCAAAAACACCCACAGTACACACACGCATAACTCGCTCTCACAACACACACACTCACGCAAACGCACGCACGCACTCACGCACACACACACACACACACACACACACACACACACATAAACACACTCGGGACATACAAACTTTTATTTTATAATTTAGTTATATCCATACTGTAATTTAGACTTTTTGTTTTATTTGGACTTTTGTTTCTTAACTACTCGTAGGTAGATTAAAAAATGAATAGATACGGAGGAACAGGACCCACTGGTACAAGTGTTTTATTACTTAAAAGTAGGCTCCAACACCTGATTATTGTAATTGTTACACAATTTACCTAAATATTTTTTATTTATTTATTATTTACAGAAACTAGAAATTATCTAATCGAAACCCCCCATGAGGCTGGCACACCACACCAAGTGAACTGAAGCCTCAGAAAAAAATAGATTAAAATAAAAACCACATATGTACGTACACATATTTCGTCACAGCGATGGGTGAAAGGGGAGGCGTTTGTTTTGTTTGTTTTTCGTGTGTGTAAGTGGCCAACACTGGTGCTAGATGTTTCAAGCTGCCTAAAGGCATCTGACATAGCTTGACGACTGCCATACAATGACAGCCGGGACCAACGGCTTTACGTGCCTTCCGTAGCACGGAGAAGCTCGTTATTTTTTATTTTATTAGTGAAGAAAACATTAGAAAATTCAATGAATGTCTTGCAAGCCTATCATGGTCGGAAGTTTACGGTGAAACCGATGCAAACAAGGCATTCAACCATTTCTATGAGCTTATAATCCTATTCTACAACTTATGTTTTCCAACTAAAAGAATAAAAGTGAGTACTAATCAAAAAAGTAAAAAATGGGTGACAAAAGGCATTAGTAGGTCATGTAGGACTAAACGATCACTGACATTTACGTATTATAAAAAAAGGATATAAATAGTAAAATAAAATACAGAAATTATTCAGCGATTCTCAAAAGATGCATGAATTACCCACAAAAAATAAAAAATATGAAATATATACATAATTCTACTAATATAAATAAAGCAGCCTGGAATCTCATAAAAAATAATAATGTCATAAAAATAAATTTATAAATAAAATTGTACGACATGGTGAGGTAATTACTAATCCTACTGACTTAGCAAATGCTTTCAATGACTTTTTTACAGACATACAGACAAAAAATAATATTGCAGTGACCACCACGAATTTGTGCAAACCAGTAAATGAAACTTTATTCTTATTTCCCACGGACAGTGATGAAATCGGTAAAATAATAACAGGACTCAATAATACAAATGCTGTAGGTAGTGATAATTTATCTACATACGTAATAAAGAAATCTAAACATATTTTGGCACCTGTGTTGACTTTTCTTATAAATTTGTCTTTTGAACAAGGACAATTTCCAGAAAATCTGAAGAAAACTGTCATAAAACCACTTCCTAAAGATAATAATGCAAACTGTTTGGAAAATTATAGACCGATAGCTTAGGTGTATGTCATATCTAAAATTTTTGAAAAAGCTATGTATTTTAGGCTTATTACATTTATAACTAAGTACAATATATTAAACATAAATTAGAATGGATTTCAGAAAGGTAAATCAACTGTATTAGCCATGTTCAAATTGGTAAATGAGGTGCTAAGTCATGTAGACAATAGTACTGAAGTTATGGCGTTGTTTATTGATATGACAAAAGCTTTTAATTATGTTTTACATAAAATATTGCTTGCTAAATGTGATAGGTATGGAATTCGGGGGAAGGCTAATAGCTGGATTAAATCCTTCCTTGAAAATAGGAAGCAGCAAGTAGTAGTGACTAATCTGGATAAGAATCAAAATGAGACTTCATTTATGTCTGGTGAGAAATTAAATAATATTGGCGTGCCTCAAGGAAGTATACTAGGTCCTTTATTGTTTTTACTATACATTAATGATCTTCCAAAAGCTACTGAACACTTCTGCACTTTATTTGCCGACGATCTTTCTGTAGTGATACCTAATTTATCAAATTCAATTGACGCATATAATACGTTAAATGACATAATAAATTGGCTTGACAAATATAATTTAACTACAGTAGTAATAATTTAACACTAAAAAGACCAAATACGTACAATTTCATAATCAAAGGAATAATAAAAATGCAAATTTAACAATAAAACATAATGGACAGACTATTAATGAATGTAATGATGTACAATTTTTGGGAGTTACTTTGGACAAAAACTTAACATGGAAATCTCATATCGATCAAGTATGTAGTAAGTTAAATAAATTTTCTTTTGTTTTGTGGAGACTGGTCAATATAACAGAGCTTAAAACAGCCTTGTTAGCGTATCATGGGTACGTAGCGTCTATGTAGTATGGGGAAATTCGACAGAATTGGACATAGCGTTTATGGCCCAGAAAAACTGTGTAAGGTCTTTATGTAAGTTGCCTCAGAGAACTAGCTGTAGACCGCATTTCATAAAACTTAAATTGTTGACACTACCATCCATCTACATTTATGAAATGTGTCACTTTGTAAAGGTACACTCATATTTATTTCAAAGAAATTGTGAGGTAATTTCTAATTATCGTGGCAGATACCCCAACAGGCTTGTGTTATCTAATGTATCCACAGCTTTATGTGACCAAAATAGCTGTCGGATGGCTGTTCGTATCTACAACAGGCTGCCGGAGGATATCAAAGTATTGCCGTTGCCAGTCTTTAAGAACAGGCTGCGTAGTTTCCTGCTGGAGAAGGGTTTCTACTCAATACAGGAATATCTTTGGTCATAGAATTGTTACTTATAAAATACTTATTACTAATTCAATTTTTTAAACATTAGTAATAACAAATTAGACCAAATACTAATATAATGATAGAATAGAAATATATGCATACAATAAATAATTAAATTAATGATAACTTAATTGACATTTGCATGCCTAGACAGGTTAGAAGTGTGATCTAAAAATTGTAATTAACAACTATTGTAACCACTTTTACAGCAAATAAATATATTATTATTATTATTTATCGTTATTCTAATAATTTAATATTCTAATACACATCCGCGCGAGCATCGACTATTCACTCAACTGTATGCCGTGGCTCATATTTTTCCCATCTAAATATTTTAACGTATATAAGCGTTCTGTTTTATATCATTACTTTGACGCTACGAACAATAATTCTCTAGAATCGTAACTAATCCCGAAAAATCATTCCACGCGATATGTACCGCGGCGGGCGGGGCTTAAAATATGAACAGCGCGGCGCGACAGTTCGCCGTGACACTCAAGTCGTGCGGTTGCGTCGCAAGAAGTTTCCTTTGAGAATATTGCTGTGTTTTTGCGATAATCGATTCATTAAAAATGCCGTGAAGTGGTGTAGAAGCCATACAGACATGAAAATTAGTTATTCAAAAAAAAAGTAACACGTAAACAAGGTTATTTATTTTAGCGTAGCGTACTGCATAATAGGTACCATCCGCGCGTTGTACCTCACCGCTCGTTGTGTTGACTGCCCCACCCGACCGACGACGGCGCGTGACCTTGTCGCGACCAATCGCATGCATCTTTGTCTATGTGAGCGTTCGAGTGTTTCGTTGTAATTACTGTTCGTTTGTTTGCGTAAGTGGAATTAGAATCGAAGCGGTGAATGTAGGAGCGTTAGATTTCTAGAGAATTATATTTCGATGCTTTGACGTAACATATAACGACACTATGTATGTGTTAAAGGGATAGGAAAAATGCATGACAAGCAGGGGGGATTAAAAAGTCAAAATTCTGCTTGGCGTAATATGTTTAGGCCCCTAATAAGGTAGTATCCAGGGTCAAAAAGAAATTATTTTGTAATGATATATAAAACGTCACAAAAGAATGTCACTTGTCATTCACCATATCCATTTTGAACGTGATTTTAGATTTATTAATGCAGAAAAACTAATATTAAGAGCGCTATTTGACTCCAAGAAACTATGACGTCACGCCGCCGTGCGTTTTTCATAGAAATCCCATAGAAAATATTTGATTTGACGTTTAGAAAAAAAGTATCTGCTTTGACTTGTTGGCAACGAGCACACCTGTTATGGTTGATTTATGAGAAGGACCTACATTGGCTAGCCAGTCCTGCTTCTGTTTGGCGCGCTTCTTCATCTCGTTGAGCCTCTGCTGGCGGATCGCTTCCAGGTCCGAGCTCTCCAAGGCATCCAACCTGACAAAAATAATAAAAATTGTTGAAAGCTCATAAGATTAATTCTTAAGTCATGGATAAGTATTGATTTAGGCGGTGAACCCACTGCACCGCGCACCGTCGGCGTCGCGGAGCGCGGTTTAACACACTGACGCCTCCATGCGTTGACGCGTTTTCAGTGTTGAACTTTTTTTTTTAATAATCTAATCAAATCAAAAGATCACCTGTTGGTTGACTGGTAGAAAAGGCCCCTGGCCCTAAGTCCGCCATTTACATTTATTGTGACGAAGTTAAATAAATAAATAAAATAAAATCATTTATTCATTATCGGAATTTCTACATTCTAGATGGCGATTGGGGAATTCTTTTAAGTAAAAAAATACTTGTGTTAGAAATCCCCGTATATAATATAAATCCCCGTATAATAGTAATTTTAATATTATAAATAAACATTACAAGTAATGTACACTTAAATTATTGACATGTAAAAGTGCCTGTGAAGGCCTAATTACTGAATAAATATTTGATTCTTTGAAATTGAAATACATACAATGTTAAAATCTGCCGCTCCACGCTTTGCGACGGTGTGCGGTGCAGTGGGATCACCGAATTGGGCCGCGTCCACGGACACGCGGCGCGGTGGCGTTCCGCCAGGGGGCCCGCGCGGCGGCCCACCTGGCAGCCCGCGTCGCACACCGCACCGCGTGTCCGTGGACGCGGCCTTAGTTGTGTATGTTGAATAAGTTACCATAAGTTACTTATTACAAAGTAGGAGCTTTGCTACTGTGCCAGAATTGGCAGAATAAGAAAATTACAAAATAGTGCTTATAAACAATTAAGTAAATTTTAAATTTAGGAAAAGACAAGGAAACTTGAAAAGCACTTAACCGACAAGAGCTTGGCCTAAAATGTATTTTTTTTATGAACCTATTTCGTCCCACTGCTGGCCAAAGGCCTCTCCCATTTCCTTCCATAAATGAAATACACTAGAAAATTAAACCGACTTTTCAATCTCACTGTCCAGCTGCCTCTCCACGTTCTTGGCGACATGCTGCAGGATCTGATCCATAGTGATGATTTCTGCAACAAATACACATCTGTTACAGTTGACTTCTATTCTAGTTAAAACCAGTGTTGTAGCTTATCCTAGAAGAGCCCTGTATCAATATATCATCATCAGGTCTTTTTTAGTCTTCACTGCAGGAGCACGACACAACCCTCTCTGTACTGCCTGAGCAATATATTAGCCAGGGGCAGTCAGAGAATTTGGCCTACACTCTCCACACTGGCCAGACGGGTTTGAGAGGTCTCACTGATATTTATAAGCTTTGTTCAGCTTATGTTTCCTATGTCGCTTTTTACGACATCCACGGGAAGACTATGAGTGGTCCTATTCTACTCTGCCGGGAACCACACAGCTAATATGGCTAGTATCTATACATCTTAGGGGGCTATTCTACTTGCCATGCACCAGCTTATATAAATACTAAATTATTTACAGGATATTTTGACCACCTCCGTGGCGTAGTGGTTAACACACCACTAGTCCGCCACTCTGGGGGTTCACACAGGTCGATCGCAAGCCAGGGTAAGGAAAATGGCCTATGTAAAACGAGTTTAAAAACAAAAACAGCGGCACTCGGGGAGTGCCGATAGAAGTGAAAACTTGAACAAGGTGGTGTCAGTAAAAGTGTTGCCAGTTCAATGGTTTTTTCCAATCCCAAAAAGAGCCCAAACTTCTGCAATTAAAAAATCAATTAAAAAAAACTTACTTTGGGGCTAGCTGTGTGATTTGCCCCTATATATATAAATTTATTTATTTAAATTGGCTCACTTTAAAACAAAATTTGCCTAATTACAGCACCCTCTTGTTCAACAATGTGATGTAGAGCGCTTATGAACAAGAATGTGTCATTTTGGTGTCATCTGACTATCTGGCGACCGCTTCACACAATCTAATCTTGGCCTAAATGAAGGCTTAACACTTCGGCTGCTGAAAAATGCACTATGTTTGTTTTGTTTTAAATTAAATATGGTGTGTTTTCAGTAGGCGAAGTGTTAAGATTTTCACGACTAGAAAGGATTTTGGCCCGTGTAGCCTCGTGGCCTCATATCTATACTAATATTATAAAGCGGAAGAGTTTGTTTGTTTGTTTAAATGCGCTAATCTCAGGAACTAATGGTCCGATTTGAAAAATTCTTTTTTGTTGGGTAGTCCATTTATAGAGGAAGGCTTTACGCTATATAACATTACGTTCCGACAACCATGCGAACGAAGTCACGGGCACAGCTAGTCAATAATACAGCTAGTACAGCGGTTTCTACGCCCCTGGTTAAAATAATAAATAAATAAATATATAGGGACAAATCACACTGATTAAGCTAGCCCCAAAGTTTTAAACTGGTGTTATGGGATACTAACTCAACGATAATATATTTTATGATAAATACATATATAGATAAAGGTCATTTTCCAACTTGTCCTGGCTGGAGATCGAACCCAGAACCTCCGGATTAGCGGTCTAGCGGATAGGAGGTCGCCAAACTAATTATTAGAGTGAAAACTTCTTTGGGCGTATTGGGAATTCTTGATATTGAAAAAAAAATAGGGTGATAGTATTAACATAATTTATGTATATACTTCATGAGGCTGTGTCTATAATAAATTTATTTCAGCCCACGCAGGGGACAGAAAACCTTGATGCAAGCTTAAATTCTGACCTCATTCATCGATCAAACACATGTGACAAACATTTAATATTACACAAAAACTAAGCGGATTATTACGCCGTAAATACTCACAGAAGTTATAACGTAGTTTCAATACCCAATCACAAACTTTACATTAGTTAAAAAACAGCTAAAATTATGATTTTTTGAATAAAATTCTGAGAACTATTCGATGACGCACCCGCACAAAAAACAAAACAAATGTGACACTGACACTGTTTTTGACACTTGACAGTGACAGTAGAACAATACGTATTGCCCTTATCAAAAAATAAAAATCTACTAAATTATTCACTGGATTGATTAAACACTCGTGTCGTCGTGCCGTGCCGTGAGTAGAAAGCCTTAGTACTAAAACAACGTTTCTAAACTAAAATCAATCTGTCAAAAACAAAAATGAATGATGTCATGTCTGTGGTGTCTGTCAGTCAGTCCAGACAGTTGTCAGTTTCCTTCCAGCTGATATCTAGTGTGTTTAGTGAAATTGTGCACAATTTCCAAAAAAATACATAAACACAAAGGAAAATAGTTTATTAAGTGCCTACGAATACTTAAAAACCTCGACTTTCATTGTTATTTTCTTCGACGCAAAAAAGTGCATACACGTTTTTTGGAGAACTCAAAAAAGTGATATTCGCTTATGTTTTCGAGTGTGGCCCACTCGATTGGTAAGTAAAAATAGTTTCTATAAATAACTGCGTTGTAGGTCTTATCGTTCAGCCCTAGCTCAAGGCTAGAAGGTGGACTTTGACCTTTGGCTTCAAAGGCAAACTATAGAAAACAATAGGATAGGTGTCATGACCAAGATTGACTAATTAACATTAATTTAAAATGCTATAATATTACCCATTGTGTTGTTGTTTATTTGCCTACTAGTTGTTATAACAAAGTAAGCAATGAAAATATCAAACTGCTGCATCAATAATGAATGGGTGAAAATGCTAATCATGTTAATGTGGCTAGCAACCCATCACTATTTTTATTCGTTTTCCATCTTCTCGCCCACTATCACGCTAAAAGTCGCCTTTGGAACAGTCTGCGCTCTGTCTGCGTAGAGCCACAAAATCTAAAATGCCCTGTCTGCCCTGTTAGGAATAAAGACATGATGATGTAAGTACATACTGCCACAGAATGAAGGCCAAGGAAGGTAAGTTTTGAATAGCATATTTCTGTAAAAATCCTATGCATCTATTTTTGAATAATAAATTGCTTTCCTCACATTATTATTAAGGAAGGAATGAATGATCATTTAAAGGCCATTTCACAACAAACGGTTGCCTGTTTGTTGTGAAATGGCCTTTAATTGATGGTAATAAGGGGTGTGCCGTTGATTTTAATCAGTAGGCATCAAAGCTAGTAGGAGATAATTATGCTTATCATATCTTTCAAATTATTTATTTATTTTACTCTTTATTGCACACAATTGAACAAATTAGACACAAATAATAGAGACAAATTTTAGCATACAAAAGGCGGCCTTATCGCACAGCAATCTCTTCCAGGCGACCTTAGGGTAGTAGTATAGTATACAAAAGAAATTTAGATATGTTACCGGTGAGGTGCACTTTATTTATTCATAATAAAAATTAGAATGCCATATGGCATTAGGTCCGCCACTTGTACATTTTATTGTGCAATAAAGATTAAATAAAAAAAAAATTGTAATACAGTAGATGCTAGGAAAAAAAAAACAAATTAAACCAAGCAGAAATAACCTTGAATGATGCGGCATTTTTAGGTATTGCTTTTGGGGTAATTATTCTCTTCTATGCTTGTCTGGAAGAAAAGAAAAAAACTTAGAATATACCAGCTGCATCTCTTCTCCGTGCAGATTGTGAAAGCCGATTGAGGGAATGGGCGAAAATGTGAAGAAACTCCTCAAAGAAAATAATATCTGTTGTTTTTTTGTTACATAATTTAAATAATTAAGTATATTTCACAGTTTTAAATTCTATACTATATCCACCAACTTGCTAAAAGTGGCCTCTTAGCCTTAAAGCCCTGTCTCTTCCTCCTGTAAGTTAAAAAGAAGTGATATTATGTATATGTATTCTTCTTTGAAAAAATATGTATTTTCTGTACACCTACCAGTATGACAGCTGAGAGAATTAATTTATTAATTATGAAAAAAAGTGATAAAGGCAATGTGCAAAATATTTTATGATTTATTAATTTGAAGACCTCTGAGCTGTAGGGTGGTAAACACAGGGTCTTTGGTTCGAACTTTGATCCCGGGACAAATCTAAAAAGACAAATTGAAGACTGTCTTTAAAAAGCCGATTACACCTTTATCGCCGCGTCGACAGTTTACAAACTTTGTACAAATAAAATGTACTGATTATTCTTAGAAATTTCTGCAGCGTTTTTTGCGGTTTTTAAGTACTACACTAAATTTAGCTGGGGTTTAAAAAGTCACCCTGTATAAATATTACCTATCTATCTTCTTCTATCTAATATAAATCACTTACTCATCACGAAATCTCAAAAACTACTTACCCAATGAAGATTAAATTTGGCAGGAAAGTAGATTGTGACTAGGAGACGTCTGCTAAGAAAGGATTTTTGGAAATTCCATCCCTAAGGGGGTAAAATAGGGGTTGGCTGGCAGTTTGTATAAAACTTCGTAATTTTTAAAGTGAGACACATTAAATTTTTAATGTATTTTAGTAGTTAGTAGAAAATAATAATACATTCATTAGATTTTGAAAATTACATCCCAATAGGGGTGAAATAGAGATTGCAAGTTTGTATGAATCTTCGTAATTTTTGAAGCGAGACACATGACATTTTTGAATGAGTGGTTAGTAAAAAAGTAATAATCCATTAATTGGATTTTAATAAATTGCAACCCCAGTTTAAAAAAACATTCTAATTTGTTTAGTCTATGCGGAGGAAGCCGCGGGCAAAAGCTAGTATTATATAAACCAAGAAATATTTCGCTTCAAAAAGTTCATTGCACTGTTACGTATGAAGACGATATTTTATGTAACATACTGCCTCAGGCTGTCTTGACTGGCGTAACATATGCATGTCTCTTACGTGCTCTTACTATCCATTTATTACTTTACTTCTGACTAACTTCTCTACTATCTGTATTAAACTTTGAACTACAAAAATTTATTTTTTCGTACAGCCTTTTGTTGTGAGGCCTAAAAATGTAATAAGCCCAAATTCGATGGGGTTGCGTCGTTTTATTACAGGGTTCCTATACCCACCTTCCGGCTCCATCATCAGTTCAGCTTCTTGTTATAATAATATTGCATTGTCATCTTATTTACATTAGCATTCAAAATGTCATCTCAATCGGAAAGCGGGAAGTGGCTCAAATATAACTTGCCAAATTTGGCACAAACAAATAAACATCAACAGGGCAAGCTAAATAAACGCTTATTTACCTATTTATTTATTTATAAAAACTTAATGTTCCACAATAAAAATTGTTTACAATAGGGATGATAACTGGGTCAGAAAAGTATTATTCTAATTAGTCCATTAGCACAGAATAAATACTAATACTTACGTACAGGAGTCTCACTCAGTAAAGTAATTCAAAGAAGTATCTTCTCAATGTGGTTAGCGATATAGTTCAATTTAACTCACGTCAGAACTCAGCACCTTTTAAGGACCAAGTCCTTATTTTTAATAATTTTGACTGCTTTTTCGGAGCTGATTGGAGCCAAACTATCTTAGTAACAATATGTTAAGATATGTTAAATTGAAGTTTATTTAAGTATTAAAAAAGTGAATTAGACAATTTATTGATGTTCATTGTAATAGTTTGTTTAATTCCAAATAACCTGAGACGTGTTTCGATTTTTTGCGGTGTGCGACGTTCATGTCATTTTTGTTTACACGGAATTTAAAACATGAAATTGTGTTTTAATTACAGAGAAATAAAGACAAAGGAAAATCCTAAAAAGTGAATGAGAAGATTTATATATAAAAAAAAAATTTTATTCATTCAAAAACTTAGTTAAAAAGGTTAAACTTTGAAGAAAATATAAGCGAATACGTCGTCGGATTTCTTGCGCATACGACTGAGTTAAAAAATAAAAAATACACATATATGAAGATTGATTCATGCTTAAACACGTACAATAAATAAATAAAAATAATTTGTCTTTTGCAAAAAGATAGAAAAATTTAAAGTTCTCTGAAATTGTCAAATAAATATGGGGACGAAAATGCTGACAGACAGACCGCTCTCTGCGCTTCAGAATTCGTCTAAATTCGTCTCCATGGTGCATATACAATACAGCGCAATGCGTATGTCTAGATAGAAAATATAGATTCGGGTGTTCAATCAAAAATTCCCACGGTCGAAGACTGCAGTCTTAAGTCAATTTCATTCTTATTACTATGGACAAACGATTCGTGTAACTGAATTTACCACTCTGGAGTGGCCGCCGCGCGCATAGTAATAATGTAGGTATACATATTTTCGATATCTAAACGGCGAGTGACACAGGCCTGCCGTTAGTTAGATTATCCAAAAATAATGTACCCATATTTTTCAGTTTATCAAAACAGAAAAAAATCACAAAGATACAGAGTAGGCATCTAAGTTCCAGAGTGGGGGTTTGTGACCTCACCGATGTGTAAAAATCGTACGAAAGCGTGACGTTATGCGAAATCTAAATGCGCTGTTCTTCGTCGTTTATTGTTTCTCAGAGAAAAGAAAAAATAAGTATACAATATTTTTAATAATCTAACCGATAGACCAAAAAAATTTTGTCAGTCATCATGCCTATTAGCCGAGTTATCGCTAAAAGCTTGTGAAAAACGTAGAGCCGTTTGGCCACCACCGCGTCATAAAGGCTAAAGATCATAACACTATACGAATTTCATAAAAATAGTCGACGCAGTAATAAATAATACATTAATCCTACCAGAACCAATATTAGAAATGTACAAAAATAGCCCATACTACAAATCCATACAAATTTATAATAAAATCCCCGATTATATAAAAAATGAAGAAAAATATAACACTTTCAAACTTAAATTAAAACAATTTTTTATTAATGCCCGTTATTACAGTCTTTCAGATTTTTTATATGAAAAAAATTAAAACAATTTATTTAAGATAGTATAATTTAAATTCTTTACGATAGTATAAGTTATAAGCATTAACATATATTGTATATTAATGTAGAAAGTATTAGAATGTATTTTCTTCTGCTACCTATTAATTTATTAAGTACTAGCAGTCCACCCCGGCTTCGCCCGTGGTACACACATAGCCTATGTCACTCGGGGATAGTGTAGCTTTCCAACGGTGAAAGAATTTTTTAAATCGGCCCCGTACTTTTTGAGCCTATTCATTACAAACATACAAAAATAGGTACAAATCTTTTCTCTTTATAATATTAGTGTAGATGTAGATAAAATGCTATGCCCTAACAGGGCCCATATGTTACGTTACATGTGTGATAACTGTCATCTATTCGCTGTGTATGTACAGTTTGTTATACTACATATGTAACCAGGCTAGCTTGTCCTTGCTTTTTGCATTGGCGCTACTCGCCAATAGATGGCGTACAATTTGGGAATTTAAAACCACACATGCAACTCTTTACCAAGCAAGGCACTTTCATGATTTTGAACGCGCAATTTAAATTAAGACTATTCCCAATACCAGTTGGTAATTTTAACCATATCAAGCGTAATAGATATGGTGTAGTGGTTAAGGATGCCTGATTTAAATAAGAATAAGCGCGGATGTTCGAATCACAACCTCCACAAAAATTTATATTTTATTTTTATTTATATTTATTTTTTTACTATAGGTGATCGTTACTGTTAAAAACTAAACTACGTAATACTTTTAGAACTTGTTGGGAATATAAATGAAACATTTAGATATATTTTAACTATTTTATTTTAAACCTTACATTACAAGTGAATTCTTCATTACCTATATAACGAAGTGTTATCTTATAACAATTACGTTAAAACCTATACCTAAATCTATTAGTTTAGAAAATGATTTTTTTATACTTTATTTAGTATCATCACATCCTGGAACTCCACACTGGTTTATGTTGATAAACAATGATTAACAACATCGACGTATCTATTTATTAATCTGTGGTATTGATGTGAAAGAAATACCTGCATAACTTATGATTTAAACCAATTATGTAATAAAATAATGACAGCGTTTAGTTGTAACTGTGTTATTGTTTTTAACTAATAGGCAAGTAGTGAAACACCCTAATTACCAATGATGAAGATTAACGATTTTGTAGCTTATAATATAATATAAATATATGCATAATAATTGAGTAAACGAGTTACGTAAATAATGATAAATCAGTGTGGAGTATTTTATAAGCACTGTTTGCATAGATATGCCATGAGCATCAGCTGTCTCTCTGGTAGACGCAAAGGGATCTTCTCTGTGCCTTGCAATTATTTCCCGATGGCGCGTAGATTGTGCGGTAAACATTACAGGGTCGAAGCCTGGCCGTATCTTTTGTATATCCCCAGTGTCCCCGTACCGTTTTATCCACAGTTTTACAGTCTTTCTCTGTAAACAAATAAGCCAATTACTATTTTATCAAAATTTTGCTAACAAAATATATTGGCACGTTATTTATATAACTAAGAAATAAACTGCAATCATATACTAATAAAATAATATGGTTACGGTGTAATAGTAAAATTTTACTTACCGTTAAATTCATTATTCGAGCGATTTCACTAATGGACTTGTTGTCTTCAAACAAGACAACAATTTTTGCCTTTTGAAACACTGATAAATGATACATTTTTATGATTTAATAAATATTCTTTTAGCAATTCCGAAGTTGACGAATATAGAACAGAGTCGGTTGTATAGTCGATGAGAACAGATAGTAATGAGGGTGGTTTATAAATTTTATTTATTCAACAACCACAATTTACTCTGTATCTCGTAATGACGACGGCTATTTATGTCCTACCTACCTGTTCATCATGGAGTATATAGAAATGTATTACTTATTACCAAGAATTAAAGTTTACGGTTTTGAATTGTAATTTTCCATTTTCGTCGGTTATCTTCTAATCTTGCAACGATGCAACCAGTTCATAATTTCATTAGCCTACGTAATTGGTCCTTTGGATATGTGGACACCACTAACGGCCTTTGATAATGGAGTCTAGGTTCGATTCTAGTAACACGTTAATAATTTTTAAACAATTACTCTGTTTTGTAAAATATGTATAAATAAAACCGTAGAATGAATAAATCCAAAATCAATATGATCAAATAAAAGTATCAATCGTTATCGTTGGATCTCAGGCACGGTAATAATAATATCTAACATTGCCGTGTCTCAGGAGAGACTATCGGAATTAATTATATGAACAGAAATAGGGAGTTTAATTATTTTAAGTATTTATGCGACAGTAGTGCCATCTAGGTGTGGGTATAGTAAACATTGAAGCAGAGATTGATATATTTACAAGTTCCGTTTAAATGGCGCCACTAGCCCTGGTTACATATGTAGTATAACAAACTGTACATGTGCATTATTATGAATAAATAAATAAGGCTTCCCTGTAATGGATAAGGACGTGAACGTTGGTATCTTTATTTGTGCCTTCCGTAGTCACGCCGTCGTTATGAAGTCGCAGGCGAGGCCGCGCGCTGCGCTGGTCGCGTCGCAGACTTGCTCTTGGCATTGTTGGAGTGTTGCCAGCTGTGCTGATGATCGAGTGCCGATTCCTATTGTAATGACATTGAGGTCTATTTTTTTTTGGGTTGCCTAGGGAACTTGTACATACTACATTTTAATATGAAACCAGCAACGGGAAAGGAGTTGTCGGACGTTTTAACATTGTCCAGCACAGCTCTCAAGTTCAATCCATTAAACTATTTAACAAATTGCCTAACAAGTTAAAATTGTTAATTTACAAAAGTAATTTCAAAGAAAAGCTAAAAACATTTATACTACAGAAGTGTTTCCATAGTATCAAAGAGTTTCCGAAATGACATAAACGAAGTTTATCATACTATATATATATTGTGTCCTTTAAGTCTGTAATATCCCTTTGATTTATTTGAATTAGTATTATTAATAATTAATAAGTATTAGGCTAAGCATAGACATTTCAACACAATATCTTTTTTGTTATGAAATAAATAAATGAAATGAAATAAAAATCGTGGTACAATCGACATATGCGCACGCTTAACATTGTAGCCAATAACATCTACTTGTTTATACTAATATTTTATTCACACGGGTGTCATAATTGTGACATAATTTGTTATAATAGGTAATATCGAATTAGGTTATAAAATCTGTAATGATACAAAATATTTAAGAGGCTATAAAATAAATAAAAATAAAATAAGAAATATCTAGTATGTATAATTCATAAGTCGCAGGCATCTGGTTAAAGTAGCTAGCTAATTGGACGCCTAGGCCGGTCATTAAAAGTCGGCATCCAATTAAATGGCTGAACAACAACTAGCCAAGTCATTGAGCAGAACATAGAGTCATTTAGATTAATTGGACATCGAAGAATTTGTTCTTTGTGTTTAAGGTTCACAAATTATGTACGGCTACCTTTTACTAATACCACCTACCACTAAACGACAAATGTAAACGAAAAATATCAATTACGGTTTGCACTGTTGACGCCATATTTGTTTTGGTGAATACTACCGCCGCAGTGGCAAAAAATGAACTAAATTTAAATCACTTGGCTGAGTCTTGGTCAGTCATCTTCAAAGGGCTAACTTTTAATACGCCAAATTGTGTGATTCTAGTTCAATTAAATTGGCCTTGGCGTCGAATTGGATGCCAGTGTTCAAGGAGCTGCCTAGGCATCTAGTTGCTGGCTAATTTAACCAAATGTCTGCGACATATAATAATGTATACGTACATATATATAAACATGGGTATTTTCCTCTATCGATACAATGTACTACAATACAATACTTGTTTATCCAGTCATCTACCTAGATTCCCAAGCAGATACTCATAACTACAAGTACCTTACATTGTTTTTAAAATCATGCAACTATGAGAAATAATTTCATATTGTATTATATTGATTGATAACTATGTAGCTAAGATGGGAACGTAAACAGCGTGTTGGTTTTTCTAGATATGGTATAAACCGCTAATTCACTAAAGCTGTTTGGTATTACAGTTCGGTTTTGTTAAACAACTGAAAATCGTTCAGCTGGATTGTCTAAGATTGCGCAACGTGTTACGTTTATTTAAACCGCTAACCACGTTTCCGAGCGGCTAGCAGTTTTTTCAAACATAGCGGTAATCCGCTGTTTGACGAAACCGTTAAACAATCCAACTGCGACACATGCATGATAATGATTTGGTGTAGGGTTACCATAATGAAATATAACTGGGTGTCTATTAGAATACAGATCTTTTTGACATCGAATTTCATTTTCCAGAAAACTATTCTACGATTTTATTCTACGGTTTGCCCTAACCTAATAAAATGGATAGAACATTCCTAGCACTCGCCGGCCGCTGCCGCGGCACGCTCGCTTCGCTCGCTCGCCACATTGCCACTTCGTAGGCATTCTAATTTGTATATAATTTCTTTAAATAGAATTATTCAACAACTTCTCTAGCCGCATGGATGAATACTAGTCGTTCATTCCATTCCGCGTATTAGGGTTCGCTGTTTAACAAAACCGAGCTGTAATGCCAAACAGCTAGAGGTTTTATCAATTAGCGGATTATACTATCCAGCTGCGACATATATATAAATTACATTATAATACATTATACAGGGTCTAACAAAATATACTGAAACTATTTCAAGCGTGGATTCAGTCCATCGTACTGAACAACTTTCCCCAAGGAACATATATCGAAATATGAAAAATAATTTTTGGCCTCTCATATAAGTTGACTGATCAGCTAATCCGAGTTTGTATGGAAAGTCAAAAAATATTTTTCATATTTCGATATATATTGCTTGGGGAAAGTTGTTCAGTATCATAGACTAAATTCACCTTTAAAATAGTTTCATTATATTTGGTTAGACGTTATATAATAGGCCAGTACTTGCTAAAACAGGAATTACATAGTTATATAAATAGGCGTTTACCTGTTTCTACTTCTGAAAATCTATTCAATCTAGCTACAGGCGCGCAGGCCTACCAAATTCTGTGCGTAGCCTTTAGGTCCTGCAACCCCTGGCTCTGTCGACCCCGCAAGTGTTAAAGACGTGTCTGCATAAAACATTTTAGTAAAACACTTCTTCTCGAGTCGAAATGGTTACAGAGCTTCAATTTGAAATCACCTTTGACCAGTATGTAAAGCACAGTAGTTTTCTGACTTAGAAATCTAAGTCAGACATGTTTATCTGAAAAATAAATAGAATCACGGTAAAATAAACATTCGAAAGCCACCGCCGTACGTATCAGAGAATCAAATATTTATTCAGTAAGTAGGCCCTCGCAGGCACTTCACGTCAATAATTTTAGTGTACATTACGTGTAATGTTTATATAATAATATTAAAATTACCTATATATTTTTTAAAGTTAACTATACTAGCGTTTCGCAACGACCACTCATCATCATCTGAGTCTGAGCGTATTCCCGGTTGCATCATCAGCGGTTACGCTTCAGAGCCCGGGGTCCGCTACCTACCCTAGGCGATTCGACGAGGTTACTGGTTTTTACACAGAGCGACTGCTGTCTTACCTCTGCAACCCAAAGGGTAGACCGGAACCAGTCCTAGGATAGGTACAAACGCTAGATGGCGTTCGGGACCAACAGCTTTACGTGCCTTCCGAAGCACGGAATCATCTTTCTTTTCGGATAATCAGGTGATTCAAGCCTGCAATACCCTAACCAGATTGGAAACAACTTTTCACAAAGTACTCGTATGCTTCCCAGTGGGATTTGAACCCATGACCTCCGGATCACAAGGCAAACGCCTTGACCACTGGACCACGGAGGCAGTTAGCCTCGTCGTCGTTCGTCGGTCGTTTCGCAACGACCACTGCTGAGAAGAAACGCTGGAAGAAACATATTTGCTCAGTATTGGTCGCCTACGCGCCAGAAGGGCTTTGTCAGTTTACAAGGATATTATGCCTAATACAATGTTATCACAAAGCTTGCGAACTCAGCGTAAATAAACACATCCATAGCAGAATAAATATACCTAATCGGATTGCAGTAAAAATGTTGGTGCAACGCCCTCGCGACGTTGAAGGGCAAACTTTGATAACACTATCACGTCTTTTCAATTAAATTTTTAAAATAAAAGAACACTTCTTCTTATTTAAGAGCTTAGTGGCTCTTGTCGGTGGAGTATGCGCCAAACTTCTCGGTTCTCTGCCTTACTTTGTAGTGCTTGATACGACATGACCCCTGCTTTTTTTTCAGTTGGTCTACATAGCTCTTTTTTGGTCGTCCTGGACCTCTTCTACCTTTTATCTTTCCTTCTAGTATGTTTTTAAATGAGGAGTCATGTCGTATTAAGTGACCAATCATTTTCCCTCTCCTATTTTCTATTTCGCCCAGCAGTCTTTTTTTCTCTCCGACTATTTCTAATACTTCCTCATTGGTTTTCCTTTCCGCCCAACTGATCTTTTCCATTCTCCTCCAGCACCACATCTTGAAAGCTGCCAGCCTGTCACTATCCTTTTTTTAAGAACACTTATTGTGGCATAACTATAATAGTTAGACATAATAATATGCTGTCGCAACACTTTTTGTACATAATAATATGTTCTGCAAAGTCGTAGTACATTATTTTATTCTATCATCAATAGTTTTCGCACCGCACGCGATTTAAAGAATATTTTATATTGGGTTACATTATGTAAATGTTACTAATCCATAGTCTATAAGCATTACTAACAAAATGAGTCATGTTACTTGCAAAATAAACAATTCATTCATTCATTATTGCAGTTTTAGTTCTATTTTTTTTTTGACAATATAATATAGCCTATGTCACCCGGGGATAGTGTAGCTTTCTATAGGAGGTATGGGGTAAAATAAAATAGTTAATATGCTAATACTGAAATATTTGTGTATATTTCTTTTATATTCGTTCACTAGGAAGCAATACGTCCGTCTCACAAGATCCCGTGACGCAGTGTGTGGAGAGTAAAACAAACAGTAGATTCATAGGTACAAAACAAAGGAGCATTGTTAGGGATATTAATTTTTGCGCTATATAATCCAACACGCCCCCTCAAAAATTAATCCCTAACTTATACCTAATTGTTGATTTACAATTCAACATCTGATTGACAGTTCATTTTTACAATTAAATGAATTTTGAAAAGACGAAACGATATTACTTCCAAGTGTGGTCTGGGAGACGCGTACAATTATGGTCCAACATTTGTTGCAGTGGATCAGGGAAAACCCAGAAAAACCTGACCAGACCATTTCATTAATCTTAATGAAATTGTACTTAAAAACTAAAACTTATTCTAGACCCATTTCTTTTCTTAATCTTATAAACGTGACCGGCGGCAACGGCTTCGTCAACAAATCTGCCAACTGGTCACCTGTGGAAATATAGTTTAATTTTACTAAATTTTTCTCAACTTGCTCTCTTGAGAAATGATATTTTATATCAATATGTTTTGATCTTTTATGACTCGTAGGATTATTAGCTATGCTAATACAGCCGTTATTGTCCTCATATATAATAATGGGCTTATTTATTTTACCATGTATACTTTCTGCCAGAGACTTAAGCCATAAAGCTTCCTTCACAGCTTCATACAACGCCATATACTCAGATTCAGTAGATGAAGCCGCTACTGATGTTTGTCTCTTTGTACACCAAGTTATAGTACTGTTGTCAAATAACTTAAACACATATCCGGTTGTGCTTTTTCGGTCATTGCAGTCATGACCACCCCAATCAGAGTCGACATAACCACACAGAATATTTTCATAATTATTCTTTCTCGTATATGTTAACTTTAATTCAATAGTGCCTTTTAAATACCTTAGAACTCGTTTCAAAGCTAACCATAGCTCTTTGTTATTCTTATTCGTATATCTACTAAGAATATTCACGCTCGTACTAAGGTCCGGACGCGTACAAAGCATAACGTACTGTAAACAACCGATCAGGTGTCGGCACGGTGCGTCACACGCCTTATCTGAGTTAAGAGCTTCATAGTTTAACTTAAGTTCGGTCGGTGTGCTTATAGGGTTGCACTCGCTCATATTAAATTTATTCAAAATTGTTTCAATGTAAGCGCTCTGGTCTAAAGTAATTTTATCATGATATTTTTCTACTTTTATGCCTAGGAATAGTTTAATATCACCTAAATTGGTCATTTCAAATTTATTCATTAAATAGCTTTTAAAATTATCCATAACTTGAGAATCTGAACATATTATTACTAAATCATCTACGTATAGTATAACGTAAATATTTTTCGTAATGTCTCCCTCATCTTTTAAGTATATACATCTATCAACTGGGGAGCTTTGAAAACCTAACTCTTTGAGATATTTTTCAAATGTTTCATACCAACATCTTGCAGCTTGTTTTAAACCGTAAAGAGCTTTATTAAGTTTACAAACGTAATTTTCTGGACAATATACACCTTCTGGAACTTTCATATAAATTTCTTCCTTTAGTGTACCATTTAAAAATGCTGTTTTTACGTCCATATGATGAATTAGTAAATTGTATTGATTTGAAAAACTAATTAAGAATCGAAAGCTAGCTATCCTAGCTACTGGTGCAAATGTCTCATTGTAATCGGTTATTGGTCCACAAACATCTGAATGAACTATAGAGAGAGGTCGTTTTACGTAATTCTTATCTTTTACTTTATTAAAAGGTAGGCGAGTCTGCTTTCCATTTAAACATGCTTCACACAGTTTATCACTTGGATAAACTGTTTCTATTTCATTTATGTCTTCAATCATATTATTACGTTTCAATTCTATGAATTTGTTTTTACTTATATGTCCCAGGCGCTGATGCCATAATTCATAGTTACTAGTATTAACATGACATGCTTTGGAAGTGGACTCACCTGTCAGTACAGGTACTTTGAACTCTACTGTAATCAAATTATTAAAAGGCTTACCTTGCATGATGCTTTTACCATCCTTTGTAATGTGAGTGCCTTGCTCATCAAATACTACTTTAAAACCAGCTTGCTGCATCTTGGATACTGAGAGCAAATTATATGGCAACTCACTACAAAATAGAACATTTGACAGTACTCCTTGAACGCCTGTATTACTTATGACATTAATATTCCCCTTTTTAGTTGCTGAAATAAATTGGTTATTTTTAGCAATAGAAATTTTGATGGGAGGATTTAAGTATTCAAATGTAGTGAAAATATCATCTCTTTTGACTATATGGTCAGACGCTCCTGAGTCTAATAGAAATTTAAGTGAAACATCGTCTGTTTCCAATTCATATTCGCTTGTCATAAATGCAAATCCTGAAAAAGAAGTATTAGAAGTCGATGGCTCTTGCAAAGCAATAGTTTGCACGTGTCTAGCCCTTTTTGGAATATTTGATCTGGTGGTTTGAGTATTTAGTTGTTTATAATAAAAACAATCTTGTTTCTTATGTCCTTTGCGACCACAATGATGACATTTAATAAATCTTTTATTATACTGTTGTGATTTTAAGTTGTTGTATCTATTGTTTTTAAATTTATTTTCGGCATGAACATTAAGTATTTTTAGACTTGTGTCACTGCTTTCATTTTTCAATTTCACTTCATGATCTAAGAGCCTTGTTTTTACAAAAGCCAATGTCATATTATCTTCGGAAAATGTCTCAATGCTGTTGTAACACCATCAAAAGTATTAGGAAAAGTTAATAATAAATGAGCCACTTTATCCATTTCTTCTAGTTTTGCTCCAGCAGCAGATAACTCAGTCAACAAATCGTCGAAGGTTGAGAAATGCTTGGTTAGTGACATATCTCCTTTTAATTTCAAACTCAACAATTGTTTTCTCAAAGCTAAATGGGTTGCTACACTTCTCCTTTCATAAATAGAATCAAAATGTTTGAAAATATCCTTTGTAGTACTATTTTCATTCACAAAACTCAGATACGAATCCGTCAAATATTCAACCAAAATACTTTTGGCAGCCCTATCGTTCTTGTCCCATTCAGCGGACCGCGTTCCGGGAATTTCGTCATCGATAACACAAAGCAAGTTTAATTCGGCAAGTAATGTACGGATTCTAAATTTCCAGACACTATACTTTTCACCATCGAATGGTTTAATGTTTCTTTTCACTTTTTCCATTGTTCACAAACTTTTCACTTAGATATATAACTATGCATTAACTTTCACTATACACTACTAAATGTCTTTAATTTTCCAGATTTTCAATAGTTTGCACTGATTTGCACTGGGCCCATAACCTATAGGAGGTATGGGGTAAAATAAAATAGTTAATATGCTAATACTGAAATATTTGTGTATATTTCTTTTATATTCGTTCACTAGGAAGCAATACGTCCGTCTCACAAGATCCCGTGACGCAGTGTGTGGAGAGTAAAATAAACAGTAGATTCATAGGTACAAAACAAAGGAGCATTGTTAGGGATATTAATTTTTGCGCTATATAATCCAACACTTTCCAACAGTGAAAGAATTTTTCAAATCAGTTCAGTATTTTCAGAGTCTATTCAATACAAACAAGCAAACAATAAAATCTTTCCTCTTTATAATATTAACTAGCAGTCCACCCCGGCTTCGCCCGTGGTACACACATAGCCTATGTCACTCGGAGCCTATTCAATGCAAACAAACAAACAAAAAATCAAACATCGAAATATAGCAATCAAATCTTTCCTCTTTATAATATTAGTATAGATATAGGTAGTATACATGGGGCAGCTAGAGCATGTCGGGCCTTGCGGCTCTAAGCAGTCAGAGCCCAAGGCCGCAAGCCACAAATGCCACTTTTAGCGTGATAATTTGCGGAAAGATGGCAAAAAATGAATCAAAACAGTGATGGGTTGCTAGCCGCATCGCCTATTGATATGATTCGCATTTTCGCCCATTCCCTCGATCCGCTTCTACGATCTGCGCGTGAAGAAAAGCAGCTGGTACATTCTAAGAAGAAAGGTAGAAAGAAAAATAAACGATTGCATAATTATATCATCATCATCAGGTCTTTTTTAGTCTCCACTGCAGGAGCACGACCCTCTCTGTACTACCAGAGCCATATATTAGCCAGAGCAGCCAGAGGATTTGGCCTACACTCTCCACGCTGGCCAGAGGGTTGGGGAGGTCTCACTGATGTTTATTAGCTATGTTTAGCTTGTGTTACCTAAGTCACGTTCTACGACATCCACAGGAAGACTTGGAGTAGCATAATTATATTAATTTATAATAAATAAATACATATTAAGGACAAATTACAGATAGCTTAGGAGTTGTTCAGCTTGCCTCCTGCCTATTGTGGACCGCGGGGTTGGGTGGAAGGCATATTCGACTATTTTGGCGCCCCCTGAAATTACCGCCCAGGGCAAGTGCCCCGGTTTGCTGTTCCCTAACTCCGGGGTGCCAAACTGCTGCCAGAATGTTTATCAGTATTTTCTTTTTTATTTATTTTTTTTCTGTTCCAGTGCTGGGCGAGATGTAAGAGTCTCCGCACATTATATCCGCGTGATGGCGGCGCGCGAGGCGAGCGTGCTGCTGCCGACACAACAACGGCATGGTGAGTACCGAGCCTCCGCGTGTGACGTCCACTGTCTATAGCCGTGACCGTGACCCATACACCCTCACCATAGGTATTATAATTTATAACACACTCCTTTGTTAGTATAATACGGTATTTTTAACCCCGACAAAAAAGGTGTTATAACTTTGACGCTAATGTCTGTCTGTCTGTGGCGTAGCGCACGAACGGATGGACCGATTTCGATGCGGTTTTTTTACGTGATAGCAAATTCCCTTGCGGTGATTCTTAGCTATGTTTGATGAAAATCGGTTCAGCCTTTCAAAAGTTATTAGGGGTTAACGCTTGAAAGTCAGGGCTTTCTCTAGTAACTAATAGATGGCGCTACCAGTCATATCGGTAGATGGCGTTCTTGACAGTCGGGGGTTTTTTTTATTTAGCAAATAAACTTGTATCTAGTCTATATGAGAAAAAATCTAAAAATATATATTCTTGAAATAGCTTAGGCTAAAAACAGTTGGTAAATGTTAGTTTTAAATCATAAATTATAAATAAACCGGCCAAGTGCGAGTTAAACTCGCGTGGGGAGGGTTCCGTACAATTGATTGAATTCTTATAGGTTTTCATGTAATCTATAAGCAATGAACTATATCTTGTATTTTTTTTTAATTTTACGCTCGGTAGTTTCGGAGATCAGGGGGCAATGGTAAATTTTCGTCTTCTTTCATGAATAAAATCAAAACTATTCATTTTACAATAATAACAAAAATATATTCGAGATCCTCATAACGAGCCCTTTCATTTGATATATGACACAGTAAGGTTTGCAAAACTTTTTTTTTAAATTTCCTAATTTGTCCCCCGAAAACGACCCTTATTTAAAAAAAATATTTATTTACTTTGCACATATGTGTTTGGGTCATAGGATTACACCATCCTACCAAATTTCACCTGATTCGGTCCAGTAGATTCGAACAATTATATCGGCATGAAGGTGGAATAAGAACATCATAACAGTAATGGGTTGCTAACCGCATCGCCTATTTATATGATTCAGATTCTTGCCCATTCCCTCGATCGGCTTTTACGATCTGAGAAGAATAAGAACGGGAACAGAAGATGCGCTGAAAGAGACCCAGGTATTGAAAATATACCTACATTATTACTATGCGCGCAGCGGCCCCTCGGAGTGGTAAATTCAGTTATACGAATCGTTTGTCCAGAGTAATAAGAATGAAATTGACCTGCAATGGATGTCTAGGTATCTAAACGAAAAACTGCTGAGTTCTGACGTGAGCTAAATTAAACCGTATCGTTAACCACATTGAGTAGATAATTCTTTTTTCTTTGCTCCTGTACGTGAGTACTGGTTCATATTCTGTAGGATGGGTCCAACCTAGACTGATGACTTGTAATTAGCTACATAAATTCGGCTACATTAATTCATGATACGACCTCTACACCTTATAAATATATTTATACATAGCGACACATGCGCATTTAATTTATCAAACAATTAAATCTCATTGTTGTCACTTTTCATACATATTATATACAAAGTGATTTTGAACCGTAGCTAGCTATATCACAGAATTAATAAAAGTATTTCATCCATTCAAAGAACGGAATCTCCTAAGGTCCCCCGCAATATGGTCCCCGTTCCCCGTCCCCGCACCTCTCCCCCGTTCTCGCCTTGTTGAGGGTGTTGGGCGGGCGAACACACACGCATTGACGTGTGCACGGATGTATAGTTTCGTTTGTAGTAGTGTAAGCATAAATGATACTCCGCTTCTATGAAGTGCCATAACTGTGACTATATTCGAGTACTCTTCAAGCGAAATAAAGAATACAATATTCTGTCATATGTACCTTGTTTTGTAATAAAATTTGACCTGACGGTGAATAATATTTGCTTTTTATCAAACTGTAGGCCGTGTGGTCCCCGGAAAAGTAGAATAGGACCATTCCAAGTCTTCTCGTGGATGTCGTAGAAGGCGACTTAGGAAATGCAAGTTTAATACGAGTACACACTATCAAGGTATGCCATGCCTACAGCTACAATATTAGTCACTATCTAGTCAGTTATCTCAGTGAGTATCGCATTTAAACAAATAACATCATAAGATATGATATAATTTATATAAATACTGTCATATTTATGTGATCTGTTACGGGCCGCGGCGTCTTTGGGCGTTGATAATATTTAGTGGCGTCGTCACGTTGATAACGACCTTTGCGACTGCGGCGCCATTCAGTCGATGGACTACCTTTACCATCGGTCATGTACCATCAAGGACCTTAATGAGGCTAACGACAGAGGGATCGCCGTGGCCACATACTGGTCAAAGATAACTTGAAATCAAAACTATACTAGACCCATTTCGAATCGACAAGAAGAAATTTAAAATGCATATGTTACTATTAGTCGAATAAAAAGAATGAAAAAAGTTGTTGAAGAGAACAGAATGCTTGGTTTTTGGCCCTTAATAGATTGGCGCGACAAAGGTCCGCCAAAAAAAAACTTGACAATATGCGTTGAAAAAGGAATAATATGGAGTAAAAAAAATCGTTTGATGTAACATTTTATTTTCTTGGTGCGTGCACGGGTCCCCTAGTCGATGCGGGCGGGCCCCCTAGGCAGTTCATCTAATCCGCTTTATGGATAATCCGGCCCTGTTCACATGTACACAAGGGAGGAAAACGGAGTGAATAGTATGATTGATTTTATAATTGTGGATGAAAGAATGTGTTTGATACAAGGTCTTAACGTGGAGCAGCGATTTCTACAGATCATTATTTGGTAATCTGTAAACTGAGAAATCTGTTTACAGAATTGCGAAATCATAAATTTAAGCCCTCCAATAGGTTGGAAAGGATAAAAGTTGAGAAGTTAAAAGATGAAGAAGACCAATAACCTCGTCAAATCACCTAGGATAGGTAGCGGGCCCCGGGCTTTGAAGCAACACCGCTGAGGGTGCAACTGGGAATACGGGAGGATGATGATGACAAGTTGAAGATAAAGGAAAGGAATATAAATCATTACTAATAGAAAAATTCAAAGAAATAGATGATGAATGTGAGGTAGAAAACGTAGGGACAGTATTAAAAAAAGGAATGATTGACGCTGCTGTTGATGTATGTGGTTTAACACAAAGAAAAAAAAGGCGAAGATGTGTATGTATGGTGGGACAAGGAAGTACAAGACGCAGTACAAAGAAAGGAGAAAGCATGAAAAGATTTGTTGTCAGTACGACCTGATCAGATATCTAGACCGAAAACTACACGGCATTCACGCATCTAAATCTAGATTATGAAGGTCCTAATCGTTACTGAATATAAAATCTAAATAATAACACATTAAACTTAGACGCTAGTATCTTCATAGGTCAAGATCGCAGGGTCGAGTGAACGAAGAAAATGTCCCAATATATCAAATGAACTGCCGCATTGTAATTCAAACGATTCCGAGTCCGAAGTACAGAGATACGCTGATGATACAGCGACGTGGGAGTATAGATAGCGAGATAGTATCACAGATATAGTATGGCGTGATAGTAAGTAATCTGAAAACAATTTGGATTGCTATTTGCCGAACGAGCGAAGGGTGTCAGTTTCGAGATATTGACGAAAATTGGCAGACAAGTTCCTTGATTTATTTAATGTATTTAGTCAATCGCTAATATCGCTAATTTTAATTAGGGTTAAAATATGGGGGGAAAAGGGGGAAGTTAGCTGTAGCGTTATTTATCGCCAGATTTCATTGTACACAAGATGTTACGAATAAAATCCAAAAGAGGAGGAGGGAGGAGGGAAAAAAAGGGGGAAGTTTGCTTTAGCGTTATATATGGACGGATTCCAATTATGATACCCCAATCCCAATACGCCATCTTTTCTCCGCCTTCACAGAAACAAACCGACATAGTGTGTCGCTAGTAATTCAAATAGCATTGCAGGCGTGAATTCGCCGGAGTTAGGTAGCGCAAATCAGTGTGTTAAAACACACCTGATTTTTTTTCTTCAAAGCCGATATGCATGTCAATGTTCATCCAAGAATGCGAGTGGTGAAGTAAGAGCAGAGATGGGGTAAGAGAAAGAGCAAAAATATATACGTACCGACTTCAGATAAAAGAAGGATAAGGACAAGTAGGTTAATGTTAATGACCAATCAATTGAGTACTTATGACTAAAGTAATTGTTTGCGATATGACAACTACACTGTTGTCACTGGTACGATATGAATGTCTCGGCCGGCGATAGCAAGTTGCGACATATGATAAGTTAATGTTATGGTTCTTATAAACACGATCACGACGCGTCGTGACAATCATAAAAATCACATCGAGTCCTGGTTGTCATGCGACATGATTACCACGCGTCGTGGTAATGCAGAAAAGCCCTGATGCGTATTGAAACCATATATGAATATGCCAGTGATTTGCGATATGAGGTCCTCCAACATTCCTTAGGGTTAGGAATCTCGGGTTCGGAAGCCCCACAGCTGAGAACCTAACGTGGATATACCTTTTTGAATTGAACCCACACAGACTATTATGTTCTTTTTTTAGGGTTCCGTGCAAAAAATGAAAAACTGAACCCTTATAGGATCACTCGTGCGTCTGTCTGTCCGTCCGTCTGTCACAGCCAATTTGCTCCGAATCTAATGGACCGAATCAGGTGAAATTTGGTAGAATGTTGTAATCCTATGACCCAAACACATATGTGCAAAGTAAATAAATATTTTTCAAAAAAGGGTCTTTTTCTGGGGACAATTTAGGAAATTAAAAAAACGTTCTGCAAACCTTACTGTGTCATATATCAAATGAAAGGGCTCGTTATGAGGATCTCAAATATATTTTTGTTATTATTGTAAAATGAATAGTATTGATATTATTCATGAAAGAAGACGAAAATTGACCATTCCCCCCCCTGATCTCCGAAACTACTGAGCCTAAAATTTTGAAAAAAATACAAAATATAGTTCATTGCTTGTAGATTACAGGAAAACCTATAAGAATTCAATCAATGGTACGGAACCCTCTCCACGCGAGTTTAATAATGATATTTATTCACATAAAATAGAGTACATAAGATATCTAACTCGCACTTAGCCGGTTTATTACAGATACACTATCACGTCTTTATCCCTAACGGGGTAGACAGAGCCAAGGGCGGTAAAGCCCAGGCCACTTTTAGCGTAATGGTGGGCATGACGGTGGAAAAGGGAAATTATAATAGTGATGGGTTGCTAACCGCATCGCCTATTCATATGATTCAGATTGTCGCCCATTCCCTCGATCGGCTTTTACGATCTGCACGGGAAGAGAAGCAGCTGGTACATTCTATGTTTTTTCTTTTCTCCCAGACCAGCAAAGAAGACCGGTTTAATATTTTGTTGTAATAGATTGTGTGTGCGTGTTTCAATTCAAATAAAGATTTATTCTATTATATATAATCTACGAGTACTAGAACCTGTTAAGATTTGAATAGAATCAATAATAGAATATGAGAATAGAAGCAAGAAATTCTGGATTCAAATAAAAATAGATGGCGAACTTCACAAGGAACATGTTCCGAAGTAATGTGTTGCTCAAATGGCGATGGGCTGGTCATGTCGCCAGGAAGAAAGGTTCTTGGTGCCAAGCGTTGGTAGAGTGGAGACCGTAAGACCGCAGATGCGTTGGTATAATGATATCAAAAGGACAACAGGATCGAAGTGGATAGAAGTTGCTCAAAATCGAGATTGATGGCATTGTCTGGAGGAGGCCTACACTCTAGCGGTCGAAAAAGGCTGAAAAAGAAAGAAGAAAAAAAAAGTACTCAAAATTAAACAATGAAATAGGAAACGGTGAAAAATACTACGTGACCGGAGATTTGAACTCGCGACCTTGGTCTGAATACGACCATGCTCTTACCAACTGAGCTATCACTTGTTCAGTCCCGCACGTTAATTTCTCCACCATACTCAATACTTTATTGTTCTTTAAATTACATGCAGATAATATATACATATACAGTAAATACTTTTAAACTATCGCGTTGCATTATTATTAAATTAATGCATACGGGAATTAACGCGAAACGTACCTTTTTTATTTATTTTGCTGACGTTTCGTTCGGGTTTCACCGAACGTGGTCCCAGCTTGACTGAAGCAGCGATGACGCCTACGCCTCCCCCTGCCCGGTGTGATCTTCGTCCACCGTCATATTGTTCATTTTCCAAGTACCGTCACACACTACAAAACATTGAAATTAAGAAGAAGATGGCCTTAAATTGTCAGCAGTGTGGAATCCAGTGATTAACAAAACACAACCCCGGTTTGGTGCACAATCGGTTAACCACCAGAATACGGTTGCGTTACGGAATAGGGACACTGTGAGTGTAGTGTGTGACGGTACTTGGAAAATGAACAATATGACGGTGGACGAAGATCACATCGGGCAGGGGGAGGCGTAGGCGTCATCGCTGCTTCAGTCAAGCTGGGACCACGTTCGGTGAAACCCGAACGAAACGTCAGCAAAATAAATAAAAAAGGTATGTTTCGCGTTAATTCCCGTATGCATTAATTTACATATACAGTGTTGTATGATCCCACACTCATTTAAGGACCCTGTTGGGCACTGCAAAGCAGAGAGGAGGAATCTCGTCATACGAGTAGTTATTCATAATTTCAATTCTTATTTATTTACAATTACAATTTTATATATTAGATTTTTACGCATATTATTGATTAATTTTTTAATTTTATTGCTTATTTAATGTATATAGTTTTGCTAGTTAAATTTATATTTTTCCAATTTATCGTCAAGGTACTCCGAAACAGAGTAATAACATTTAGAAAGTAACTTTAATTGTTAAATAAATGTTTTTTCATTAGTTGCATTTCTTATTTGTTGTGGAAGTTTGTTATCTATCTTGACCGACATTGCCAGAGGGCTATCCGAGTGTAACTCTAGTTTTGATTTTGGTGGTTGTAATTTGTTCTTGTGTCTTAATTCATACCTAGTACTTATTTCCATCCTTTTTTTTGAAGAAGTTTAAATTATGATGAGCGAATTTGCATATTTCCAATATAGAAATACATGGTAGGGGCAATATCTGTAATTGTTTGAAATAAGGCTTGCAACTTTCTCTTTGTTTTATATTAGTTAATATTCTTATTAGCTTTTTTTGCTTTTTGAATAAAAGTTCTGAGTCCGTACTATCTCCCCATAGCCACACGCCATAGCTCAAGCAAGCGTAGGCGTATGCATAGTATGTAGAGACAGCTGTTTGTAAATCAGCCATATCCTTCTTATTATCTTATTATTCCTTTTAAAACGGTTGCAGTATGTTTGTATATGTGTCCAGAACCGTCAAAGCCGTTGGACCACCGCTCGCTGGGCCATGCCGCCACGGTGTCCACGTCCATGGTCGCGGGCGCAGTCGCGGGCGCTCTCGCCAAGACTGCCATAGCGCCGCTCGACAGGACCAAAATCAACTTTCAGATCTCGTGAGTACATATAGACTTAAAGTTTTACCCCCATATTCATATCAATTAATGTCTTTCCCTATCTCTCTTTTCAATATTACACATTAAAAAGAAACTAATATATTTGGTAATTTTTATGCATACGAGGTTCTGTGTTTCGGACTCGCCGTTTACTTCATTGGGACTGAACTTTAACTCCCTTAAAACCGTCCAGTTCTCTACAAAACGAAATATAGTACAACTATATATTTGTCTTAACGAAAGCGTTTGATTATGTTTCACTAAATTTTTTTTTGTTAAATTTTAAAATAAGGAGAGTGATAAGCTTACAACGCACATAATATAAACTCATCCGCAATATTTTTAACAATATGATGGGATGTAGGAGAACGTTTTAGATCTTATCGAGAAAAAATAATGAAGTTCCACAGGGTAGCGTACGGGGTGCGCTACTTTTATGTTAATGGGATTGGTGAAACAAGTCTAAATTACCTGTCGAATCACCGGTTTAATATACTTTCTGTTTAATATTCCCTTCATTCTATCCTAGTTTTCCGTTTTTCACATTATTGTCTATAAAATTACTTAATAAAAATTCTGTCCATTTTCGTCTTCCAGCCAAACCCCATACTCATGGCGCGCAGCAATCGGCTTCCTCATTCACAGCGCGAGAACAGAAGGTGTCGTTGCGTTGTGGAGGGGGAACAGCGCGACGATGGCGAGAATAATCCCGTACGCGGCGATACAGTTCACTGCGCATGAGCAGTGGAAGAGGGTCCTGCACGTGGACACGCCGCTCAGTGCCAAGTAAGTGATGGAGAAGCTTTTAAAGGATCTTTTGTTTTCAGGTCATTGACTTCTGCGACACATGCGGCAGTAAATGCAGCTGGTACATTCTATGTCAGTATTTTCTTTTCGTACAGACCAGCATTCAATATACAGGATGATTTTCAACCCCTGAGCTATTTTCAAGGAAAGTACTTTATGCGCTAAATAAAATAAACATGTTCTCTTACAATTACCTTGTTTCATGATAAATAAATACCAAAGATATGCCCTCAAAGTTGTACGGAAAATTCCCAATCGCAGTGATACCGACCGCCATATGATCGCTCGTCCCGCACGCCGCCGGCGGGAAGGGTGCGGGCGGGCATACGGAGGAATCGAGCGATAGGGAGGTCATTGACACTAATAATAATACGTTAGCCATGAATTGCAAATGTCGGAATTTTTCCTAATTAGAAATAGTAATAAAAAGTATTCTTTTTCTTGTTATTTTGTGTTATATTAGTGATTCTGATTCCAAGATTTCAATATAGCTCAGTGTAGGTATAAGAAGTTCATTACATGCCTCTCGCGCCTATCAGACAGGATCTCTGGTTTGAAACTGGTTGGTAACCAGATCAAATGGAAATTGTATTCTAAATTAAATTATCATGAATAAGTGTATCCCTCAACAAGGTAACTTACTGTGTGGTTAGTTGTATTAGAGGTTGATGAGTGTAGATGAAGCGAAAGAGGTCAGTCAGGATCGTAGCAAGTAGAGGTCCATCTCTGCCTACCCCTGTGGGAAATAGGCGTGATAGTATGTTTGTAAGTGGCTAGTTCAATGTATGATTAGTTGTTAACTTTCTAATTTAATCTATTGATTGTAGACAGCACCCAATCCTCCACCTGATCGCGGGCTCCTTAGCTGGAGTGACGTCACAGAGCGCCACCTACCCCCTGGACCTCGCCCGCGCCCGCATGGCCGTCACCAACGCACAGGAGTACCGCACCCTTACTGCCGTGTTTGTAAAGGTGATCCGGGAGGAGGGCATCACCACGTTGTATAGGTGAGAGATTGAAATATCGAACCCCAGTTCCTTAACAATTTTTATAAAGATTGGTTTCTGATTTAGATTGTTGTTGTCTGTTGGCAGGGGCTACCCGGCGACTGTGCTGGGCGTGATACCGTACGCTGGTGTCTCCTTCTTCACCTACGACACTCTCAAACACACGTACTTAGGTGAGCGTCTGTCACGTATGGGGTCATCCACTAATTACATCACAAAGAGGAGGGGGGGGGGGGGTCATGCCAAAAGAGATGAAAGTGAAACTCAAAATTTTGCGCGACGTAATATGATGGGCTGATGAACTTAAAAAAATGTGTATGATCCTCATGAACTTTCTTCCGCTGAGCCACGCTGTTAAGATTTTCTAAACCTTTACCCTCATATTCATGAAAAATCTGCTTTCGAAAACATTCACATTCATATAGTATGCTACCTATTTGAGGAGTGCAAACGTTTTTATGCAATTGACAGAAAAAACAAGGCTTCTTAAATCAATACAGTCATGGACGAACGAATTCAAGAGATTGACAACCTACATACTTTGAAGCTTAATTCGATTTTTAGTTTAAATGTGGCAGCTAGATGGAGAGCTACTAGTTCGAAAGAAGGTAGTTTCGTAGTGGTGCCGCTTAGTTTCGGAAAGATGGCGGTGTAAGCGATCATGTTCTACGAACAAACAAGCGCCATCTTTATTTTTTCTTGGACACCGTCAGCCTAAGTACCCAGCATCCTTTGCATGGCTAGCGGGGGAGATAGTAGCGACATCTAGAAATAATACAGAATTTTGGCTTTCTAGCAGAGTACGCTTTTTTGTATGGAGTTGTAATTTTTTTTATATACGGATGCTGTTTGTTTTTAGTATGTGTCAAATTTTTCAAGATGCCTCAAGGTATCTGACATAGTTTGCCGATTGCCATACTATGATGACAGCCGGGACCAACGGCTTAACGTGCCTTCCGAAGCACGGACAGGAGCTCGAGAAAATTCATTGCCAATAGGCATGATGACTGAAAAATTATTTTTAGCCCATCGGTTAGATTATTAAAAAATATTGTCCATGTATTTTGTCTTTTCTCTGAGATACAATAAATAACGAAGATACACCGCATTTAAATTTCGCATGACGTCACGCTTTAGTACGTTTTTACACATCGGTGACGTCACAGGCCCCCACTATGGAACTTACTACCGAGCTCTAAGATTTACTGTACTGCCTTTTCCTCCACAGATCACTTCGGCTCCTCCCCCAAGGGGCTCACGAACGTGGTGCTGGGCGGCGCGGCCGGCGCCCTGGCCCAAACCGCTTCCTACCCCCTGGACATCGTCAGGAGAAGAATGCAGACCGGCCGGAGAAGACCGGACGGCAGCTACCCCCACCCCAGCATCGGGAACACCATCTCTCACGTTTATAGGTTAGTGAACTTGATTCGTATCTGTTTATCCCTATGCTTGACTGGGAGAGACGGCTTTTAGCATTAAGTCCGCCGATTGTACCATTTTTTTATTGTGGAACAATAAAGTTTTTTAAATAAATAAAACGTTCAGATTGGGGTTGCAGGCGTTATAAACCGCTTCCTACCCTCTGATATAGTCAGCAGAAGAACGTATGACCAGATGACCACAGAGTATATGACGGTACAAAATTTACTAGGTTCCTAATTACAGGGAGCGGCGCGGAAACTTGCTGATTTAAAATGTCAGTAAAAACCTAGTAGAGATGTCACTGTCATTTCAATATCTTTATTGAACAACGCTAGTATCGGTAGCTTTTGCACTAAAAATAATTATAAATAATGACCTTCAATAAGTGATATATATAAATATATCACCTACATTGAATAAAAATTTTTGACTGACTGCACCAAATAAGATTTACAAATACAAAATATAAAGGACAATGTCTATAATATAAGGTACAAGAGATAGATGGCGCAGTGGTTAACATCACTCCAAATACCGGTTTGGTTGCAGCACGGAGGGCTGGCGCGGATTCTTCAAGGGGCTCAGCATGAACTGGGTGAAGGGCCCCATCGCCGTCGGCATCTCCTTCGCCACGTACGACGCTGTCAAGACCGCGCTCAGGGACGTGGCCGTCAGGATCGGCAGTTAGTGGCCACTTAGATACTGTAAGATATTCAACAGACACAAAGAAAGCAATGGGGGGGGGGGGGGGGGGGGGATCAACGCATTCTACGTCGTGTTAATGAAAGAACGCAAAACCTCTCAGATGGTACCTCAGCCCATGTAACTGAACAACTTTGGTTCAACTTTCAGGAAATGAAAAAAAATATTTCCATACAAACTGATCAGCTGATCGAGTCAATTTGTATGAAACTTCGAATTTTTTTTTGGATTTCCTGAAAGTTGTTGAACTAAAGTTGTTCAGTTACATGGGCTGTTCTTTCATTAACACGATGTTTACGAAATAGAGACAAATGTTAGATTTATCGAGTTTATTAAGATTCGTCTGTCTAACTTTACATGCTTAAGGGTCTGAATCGGACAATAATGTTTGTAATGTTTTACTGTAGACGCAGACGTTGTAATATTTTATTCCTTAGGTAGAAAAACCGCGCTTAACGTGGCTTCGCCGCGCCGCTTTGTAGTTTTTAACCGACTTAAAAAACGGAGGTTATCAATTCTACACGTATATAATATACGTAAAAATATTTTTATAGACTTTTTTATGTATTGAAGATGCAGCACTAAAGTTCTCAAATTAAATAATGAAATAAGAGGTGGTGAAAAAATACCACGTGAGCGGGAGTTGAACTCGCGACCTTGGTCTAAATACGACCATGCTCTAACCACTGAGTATGGCTTTGTCTTTTGTATGTTTGTTACGCGATATCTCCGCCAATTGTGAACAAATTTCGATGATAACGATTTTTTATATGTAAGCCTATACTACCAAGTTGGTCCCATATTAATTTGGTGAAGACATGATGAAGAACTTTCGAGATATGAAAGAAACTTCTCAAATTTCTTACAAATGCAGTTGTGTTTTTTTTTGTTAAAAAATATATATATATGTAATTTCATATAAAATTTCCTTCGTGCTTCGGAAGGCACGTTTGAACTTTGGTCCCAGCTGTTCTCATTATTAAATAAATGTAAATTGTATAAATGAAGTCGGTTAAAAGTGGAAAACGGCGCGGCGAGGCGCTTTTAATGTATATATTTTTAATACTCATACATCAAAAATTGAGATTAAATATAAAAAAAAAACGTCTGAGTGCCTTCTTATACATATATAACGTCTTACAAAATATACTAAAACTATTTTAAGGGTGAAATCAGTAAATGATACTGATCAACTTTCCCCAAGTAATATATATCGAAAAAAGAAAAAAAAATTTTTGCTATCCATACCAACTCGAATCAGCTGATCGCTCAACTTGTATGTGAGGCCAAAAATTATTTCTCATATTTTGATATATGTTCCTTGGGTAAAGTTGTTCATTATCATGGAATGAATTCACTCTTAAAATAGTTTCAGTATATTTTGTTTGACCCTGTATATAGTATGTTGTTTAAATTCAAATTTTTTTTTTCTTATATTTATGAATTGTTGTTTATTTATTTATTAATTATGAATTGTTGATTTGTAATAAGGGGAAACATTGATTTATGATTTTAGACTCGCATTATACAAGAGCAAATCTTTCAGTTTCCCGATGGTACCGCGGTGTAGGCACTGCCTGTCCGTCTGTGAGGCACCGGTTTGATCCTCACTGGCCGCGACTTGTACCTCTGAGTTTGTACTAGACATGGGTATCTCCGGATTCGAATATTTAAATGAGCCGATTCATCAACAGGAGCCGATACCCGTACTGAATCCCGGTAATCGTTATCGGCTCCTGCGAGTTATTGAGTCCGCATCGATTATGGTCCTGCCGGGAACCGCGTCTCGAGAGGAATCGGGAGTCAGGAGTCAAAATTATTCCGTATTGAAACCAGTACCAGAAAGGACGTCTGTATTCTGTAGATTCAATAGCGAAACTTAGCGCATCTCGGAGCTGGAGCCGACAAGGGAGTAGGAATCATTAAGATGAGTCGGTACCGGATGCGGAGTAAGATTCAGTGAGCCGAAACACTCCTCGGAGTCGAGGTTACCCATGTCTAGTTTGTACTCATGAACCACTTGCTACCGATGAAGAAAAACTGAAAAACACGTAAGGAAACCTGTACAGTACACTAGTTCTCTAGAGTGGTATAATTACTGTTCTTATTTATTTATTTAATCTTTATTGTCCATCAAATACAAATTGTACATAACAATAGGCAAAGTTAACGCTAGAAGAGTTGTCTACCAGTCATCCTTAGGGTTATACAGAAAGTCTATATATATATGGGTTGCAAGATAAAGTGAAGTGTAAATATAAAATACATTGTTAAATATATACCGTCTAACAAAATATACTGATATTATTTTAAGGGTGAATTCAGTCCATGATACTAAACAACTTTCCCCAAGGAACATTGATCGAAATATAAAAAATATTTTTTGACTTTCCCTACAAACTCGGATCAGCCGATCGGTCGACTTGTATGGGAGGTCAAAAGTTATTTTTCATAATTCGATACATGTTCGTTGGGAAAAGTTGTTCAGAATCACGGACTGAATTTACCCTTAACATAGTTTCATTATATTTTGTTAAACGTTATATATGTATATTTATTTAATTGTTGTCACTAGATGAGCTATTATGTCGTCGATGAGTCGTTGAGCTACGACAGATGACTTTAGGCAGCTTGAAAAGTCTTCTTTCACCGTTGGAAAGCTACACTATTCCCGAGTGACATAGGCTATGTGTGTACCACGGGCGAAGCCGGGGTGGACTGCTAGTACTCAATAAGAAGACGAAATAGATAGAAAAAAATTAAATCGTTATCATTAATCAATGTTTCCTTAAACTGGGTCAAGCGGGATCACGTGACGTGACGTCAAGTGGGATCCTATGTGCTTAAATACCTGCACTTTGGAGGACTTAGTCGCAGCATTTCTTCTCCAAAACTTAACCAATATAAGTGCTTTTTCATAATTTTTTTTTTGTATCATCTACTCAAATTTGTTTTCTGGATGTTTGAACAGAGCGGAAAGTCTGGATATTTTTTTAGGTTTTTTAACGTTCATATCTCTTTTAATAAATAATTTATGAAAAAAAAAGAAAACATAGGGACATACTAATAGTGGCTATATTCAGGAAAAAAAATATAACTCTACCGGCATTATCCAGGGAGGAAACAGGGGACTACGTTTGTATGGAAAAATGGCCCCTCTATTTCGTCTTAAATACCAGCACTTTGGAGGACCTAGTCGCAGGCAACGAAAGAGCTCTTAAGGTTGCCCTTTACCGAAACAACAACAACATGATTCGTATCTGTTTATCCCTATGGTTGACAGGGAGAGAACGCTTTGTGTTTTTATTGTACCATTTTTAATTGTGGAACAATAAAGTTTTTTAAATAAATAAATAAAATTAACAACCAAATATATGTACCATCGAAAATCAAGGCATTGACGCGTCGTCTATCTATCTTTCTATGTCACAAACAAGTGCGACGGAGACAGCAGAGTCCGTCGCGTGATGCCGTCTCTGTTGCACGTAGAGTCTGATCACGTGGCGTAATCCCGCTCGACGCAGTTTACGCTCTTCATTAGATTTTCGTTGTACATTAAAGTTATGTATGTAAATATGTCAATTTGCAATGTATGCTCAAACGCGTAGCACGAATGTATAGCTATAGCTTTAGTGTAAATTGTATATAAATAAGTCATATGGCCAAGCAAAAAAGGTCCAGTTGTTGGAATAAATATATGCATGTAAATGACTTTATATAATATTTTTAGGTACTAAATTTTATTTATGTATAGTAAACTTGTATTTATGTATAGTAGTTCAGTATCATAGACTGAACTTGCTCTAAAAGTTTGGCTGGTGGTTAAAAAGTCAGCCTGTATGTATATATATATTTTTTAAATAATGTTTTGTTTGAACCTATAGCTGGCAAGAGTGCATCGTATTGTAATGCCAATAAGGGTTCACTAGAAATGAATTATTTTCTCGAAGACGAAAATGTCATTCAACATTTATTTTTGTGAATATTTACATGACCGCCTAATGGGCCCTAGTAGGGAAACCCTTAAAGGGTTTAGATTTTCTTTTATTTGTTTAAACTAATACGACGTATGTACCAACAATAAATAGTACAAAAGGCGGACTTAATGGTAATAGCATTCTCTACCAGTATAGACTTAATGCTAATAACATTCTCTACCAGTCCTTATAGACTTAATGCTAATAGCATTCTCTACCAGTACTTATAGACTTAATGCTAATAGCATTCTCTACCAGTACTTATAGACTTAATGCTAATAGCATTCTCTACCAGTACTTATAGACTTAATGCTAATAGCATTCTCTACCAGTACTTATAGACTTAATGCTAATAGCATTCTCTACCAGTATAGAGATCTCTTTTGAGATGAGTAGTGCCTTTGTACAACTTTTATTTTATGTATACTCTATATTGATTTTCCGTGTATATAGATTGGTAAATATTAATTACATATTAGAAATACAATGTAATTGTAATAGATTTTTATCTTTATTTTGCAGAAAAATCTATTTCAAATGTAATTACGTTAGTGATTATATTATCTGTGTACACAAAGTAAGCATCGAAATAGTTTTTAGTTTACTTAAGTGTATGTAGCTTGAAGCACTTATTTTTGTTTTTCGGTTTTCGGATGTAAGTCTCAGTGCAATTGTATATTCTAGTCTAGTATAGTTGTAGTAATGTATAGACGTATTGTATAGTTATATAACGTATGCGGCAAGGTCGTACTGGAAACAAGTATTTTAAAAACAATATTTTATCTAAAAAATCAAACTAAAAAGTTTAAACTGCTCCTCAAGATAAAATAATTGAGCCCAAACTCGATGGGTTTATGTTGGTTTATCTTAGAGATGCCATGGCCACCTTCTTTTATCATTAGATCAGGTCATTGATACCATAATTGCATTGTCAACCAAATTAGCTACTTAAGAGGAAACCCCAAGGGCTAGAGAAATGAAAAATAGGTATTTTTAAAATCTATTGCTGTCGCGCTGTGCCCGAACTACTACCGAGCAAGTGCGATAGAGACATAATGTAGCTTGGACTGAAAATACCTATTAAAAGAACAGAAAATCAACGATTCGTAGACCCCTGATTTCTTCTCCAAAACATAACCAATATAAGTACTTTTTTTATTACGAATTAACAAAGACTTGATCGGTGTTCCTATGTTTTAATTTTTTTATATAATCTACTCAAATTTGTTTTCTGGATGTTTTAATACAGAGGAAAATCTGGCCATTTTTTAAGGTTTTTGAACATTCATATCTCTTAATAAATAATTAATGAAAAAAAAGAAAACAGAGACATGCTTATAGTGGCTATAGATATACAGGAAAAAAAATATAACTCCACCGGCATTATCCAGGGAGGAAACACGGGACTACGTTTGTATGGAAAAACGGCCCTTCTATTTCGTCTTAAGTATGTGAAGTTTCAACTCGATCGAATAATGGGAAGTGTGTCTAATTTAGGTTGCAAGATTTGGTTACAGACACACAGACAACGGGACAGGTGTAACTAAAAAAATATCCTGAGTAAAAAAAAATTTATTTTTATTTTATTACATAGGCAAACAAATCAAAGATAATATAGAACAAAATAATTTAATAAGCATTAAAAAAAACTAGTCAATAATCCACTACGGTGTACAGTTCATTTGTTGAAATGGCGTGAATGCCGTCGCGGCGTCACAAAGGCCGCGTCTTTGAAAAGGCGGCGTCACTTTGTCGGCACGGCGACGGCAACCAACCAATTTAACGAGTGGACTATACACAGCATGACGAAGTATATCTTGGTGTTCCAGTACGGTTGTGCCGCAGTTCGAGTATTCTCTCAGCTCTTTTGTACGTTTCTAGTTGTTGTATTCATGGCACGCACGGCAGTGCGAGGCCAAGTTCCAAGTTATAGTATTTTTAATGTTTCGTAAATGTCAAATTTAAAAAAAAACCCGACTGTCAATAACTACATCTAGTGATGAGTAGCGGAACTACCGATACGACTTCATACGGATATCAAGTCGCGCTACGGATAGCGCCATCTATTATTTGCTAGAGAAAGCCCTGACTTTCAAGTGTTAACATCCGAGCGCTACGATGCCACAGCCAGACAAACAGACATTAGCGTCAAACTTATAACACCCCTCTTTTTGGTCGTGGGTTAAAAAATGTCTCTTCTTAAAGGTACTATACTAAAACATCAAGGATTTATTTAAGGTCTGTAATTCAAATGTTGGTTTTTGATGTCACTATTTATAGAGCTACTACCTACCTACTAGCAGTTTAGGAGAGTAAGGTACCTGTTTTGTCTAAGCAATGCAATTGTGTATATTTTTATAGCTATTGTGTAGTATACAATCCACGTTGATAATCAAATATTGTTCTGATTGGAATCTTTAGCACACCAAGTCTGTATATTTATGCAAATATAATGTTTTGACTGTTTTTCTGTCGTTTCTTTTTCTGTTTTAGGGTTCCCTACCCAAAGAGTGCAAACGGGACCCTATTACTGAGACTCCGCTGTCTGTCCGTCTGTCACAGCTCTGTCTCTTGAACCTTAGTTAGTGTTGCAATACACTGATTAGGTTCATATAATTTAAAACACAAAGTCAACATTTAACACAGATTTATTTCAATTTACTAGCACCGAACATTTAAATTGCTTTATACATTGACAAATATATGTCGCAATGAGGGTAATTGGATAGACATTAATTAAAAATGAGACGGTAAGGTCAGCGCCCCTCCACGCGCTGAACTATGAGAAGCTTCCTTGCGAAACCACATCACAGCTTAAACTAACTCTCTAGCCCGCACAGTTATCCTGTGCTCACAGGGCTTACCGTCCAGATGAAGTAGAGCATTATTATAACAAATGGGTCAGGTGATCCGCATTCCTTATAATCGTATCTGAATGAGTAATGGCTACGCCTAGTCACAGCTACATAACTACGAATATTCACGAGTTTTATTATTTAAACTGCCCACGTGACACCTCACACCACTTGTTAACTACTATTACTACATGTACTCGTACAATACTTATCTTTCTCGTTCGAAGACTCAAAGCAGACTGACTCAAGAACTGATTTTGCAACTGTAAGAACACTCGTAATGGGAGGGGACTCGCAACAACTTCACAACATTACTTACTAATCAAAATAAAGTATGATTAATAGTTAATTTCTAAGAAAGGGTACCTTTTATATTTTACAATATAATTACATTGCATATAATTAATAATAATAATTACATTGATTTGTAACTATTATTACAATTGTAACCATATTTGTTAGCCTAGTAAAATACTCAATTGACAGTTCAGTATCAAATTATGTTTTGCAAATACATTTCCATTAATTATTTACATTGATATATTTTATTTTAATAAATGATGAATTCTCTTAACTAATTATAAATTACTTATTCTTCTATTTTGATTCCGGGGATGAGAGTCATTACAGTAGATCCAGCACCCAACACTAGACACTTGATATTTTCACCGATTATGTTTTACTGTCGCCGCTATGGCTCTCACTCACCAAACGAAGCATAGAAGCGGTGAAGCTACTACTTAAGGCCGTACCTGAATTTTCCGGTCACCGGAGACATCCTTTAAAATTTTGCAAAATTTGAAATGTCTCCGTTTTCTTTGAAGTGATTTATTTTAAATAGGGGCAGCACTGGACCCCGGAAAATTCAGGTACGGCCTGAAACGTCGATTTTCTGTGGGAGTGTGATACTTCCCCGGACGAGCCAGCCCATTCATGCTACTAGCAAAACTGAGTTTTGCCGGTAGCGTGGCTCTACCACAACCGTTTATCTGAACAACAGATAGGGTAAAATGGGGTAATGGGAGTCACTGAGGCGAAAATGCAAATAAAAATATATGACAAAAGAAAATCTTTATTGCAACCGCCTCACAACAAAATTTACTTAATCAGCTATCATTTAAGATCAATAGTAATCACTTTGGTAATCAACTTTGGAAAATACAGAAGTTGAAAAAAAACAGATTTGACTCTCATTACATCGAGGTGAGGTCAATTGTGGTCAAAGCAAATGGCAATTAAAGTCAAAGAAAATCTAGCATGAATCGCAGAGTTGACTTTTGGTAGTTCTCACACGCACTTTCGGCATCTTAACAATAAGAACAGTATAAATTATTTAAGTGACATAATCTAGATGCATATTAATTTGTGTTTGTACTGTCTAAAACTGAAACAGTGAAAATTCACTATTTCGCAGCTATAAATATACCAAGTGGTATACTTATAGCTGCAAAATAGTGGATATACACTGTTTTGTAGTGATTTCCTCTGTTTCAGTTTTAGAGAGTACTGGTGGTCACTTGACTCTCATTACCCACAACAACAAAAATGAGAAAAAAAAAATATAGAAAAATACACATTAGTTACAGACATGATTTAGGCTTCGCATCATACTTTTGAATGTCCAGCTAAACGTGTATAAAAATTACAAGCAAATAGTTCAACAAATGTGCCACTTACCGTTTATTTTCAGTGGTTGAAAAATTACATCGACGCGGCGCAAAAACAAAAACCTTCTCTCATTCCCGCTGTGGCAGCCATACTGGCGCGAGCGACTTACACCGACAGCAAGGGGTCAAGAGCGTGGTGGGGCGACGTATATTCGTCACTAGTGTTCGCGGTTTTGTAGATATGTGGGTGATTGCCATTGCTCGCTGACTCCCATTACCCCATTTTCCCCTACACTATCACGTCTTGATCCCTAACGGGGCAGACAGAGCCTAGAGCGGTAAGACCCAGGCCATTAGCGTGGTGGTGGGCATGAAGGTGGAAAAGGGAAATCATAATAGTGATGGGTTGCTACCGCATCGCGTAAATGATTCAGATTCTCGCCCATTCCCTCGATCGGCTTTTACGATATGCACGGGAAGAGAAGCAGCTGGTACATTCTATGTTTTTTCTTCTCTCCCAGACCAGCAAAAAAGAAATGTAAAAAGTTGTTTGTTTTTCGTGTATGTTAGTGGCCAACACTGGTGTCAGATTTTTTAAGCTGCCTAAAGGCATCTGACGTAGCTTGACGACTGCCGACGGTCCCGGCTGGCGTCGTGGTGGTAGTAGTCCCGGCAGAGTAGAATAGGACCACTCCAAGTCTTCCCGCGGATGTCGTAGAAGGCGACTTAAGGAACACAAGCTGAACAAAGTAAACATCAATGAGACCTCTCCAACCGTCTGTCCAGCGTGGAGTGGAGAGTGTAGGCCAAATTCTCTGACTGCTCTGGCTAATATATGGCTCTGGCAGTACAGAGAGGGTCGTGCTCCTGCAGTGGAGACTGAAAAAGACCTGACGATGATTCAATATGACTTTTTGACATGCGTAGCGGGTGCCAATGCCATTTGTGGCTCGACATACTTAATAAATTAAGTAGGTAGTTAAGTAGGTACTCAATTGAAAAACCCTTCAAATTGTATCGTTATTTAATTTATCGTTTTTGAATAATATACCTTACAATTTATTTAATAATGTATTATTCACATATGGTATAAGTACACAGCGTATATAGCTACCTTACACTCTGGATATATCTACAATTGAGCGAAATATCAGGGGTCTTTACACACAAATCCAACTTTTAAGAGCGTTTACTCATTACGTGTGTAATGTGTAAACGCTATAAGTTGGAACATCAAGGATTACAAGATCGAATTACTGTCTAAACGTATCTAAAATATTTACAATTTTTTTTTAAATGTATGAATATTTAGGTCTTATACAACACTAGTGATGTGATTATTACACCGTCACAGGGAACACGTCTTTGTCCCTTAGGCCGCGTCCACGGACACGCGGCGCGGCGTGCGACGCGGGCCGTCTGGCGGACCACCGTAAAAAATCCATAGTTTGTTTCGAGCGGCCGGGGCGGCGCGGCGACCGCCGCAACTACAAACTATGGAAATTTTACGGTAAACACGGCCATACTGGTTAGGCAGGACTCAGTACTATACTTATGACTTAAGGTCACGATGGACAAGAATCAAAATGATGACGAATTGCGGCGAATTTCTTATTGGCATGATTCAGATTCTTGCGCGTACTCACATCAATTATCTACTTAATTAATGATCAAAGAATGACGTGATTAGAATTTGTGTATCACAAAAACCTAGCAAACAACGAATTCGTAAGTGATGTACTTCTTCTTTGTCTAAGCGCATTCTCGGTTGCATCCTCAGCTGTGCTGCTTCGGAGCCCGAGGGGGCGCTTTCCCGCTTTTTCTCACCGTCATCCAAGGTTGCCAAAGACCTTTCAAAATGGAGAAGAAATAGCCAGAACACTTTAAATGATTTGGCTATAGTTTTACAACCGGCTGCCGGCCTGACGTCAACCCTCCTTGGGAATATAGATGTACCTAGCACAAGATGTTCGCGCTTAGTCCTTTAGTCGCCTCTTACGACATCCACAGGAAGAGATGAATCGTAAGTGATGTACTAATCAAAGGTAAAAGATATGAGATCAAAAATTCAGAGTACTAAAATAACTAGAATCCATTACATTTTTTGCAAAGACTTGGCCTATTTACTGCCGCGCACCTTTTTAATACTATTAAATAATATTGCACATGCTCTTAAGAGTTTTAATTTGTAATATCTAAAACTTAATACTATACTTACCTAGTCAATGTATTTTTTATTTTGTCTAGATAACTTACAATATTCACAAATGTTATTTATTACTTATTATTAAAGTGATATTTCTTGAGATCGAATTTTGATACTTAGAAAAACACTTAGATCTGAGAAAACCAGGACGATTACTCCAAAAGCGATGCTACGTACGTACGTAGCTACGTGCCTGCGTCGCAGTGTCAAACAACATTGAGCATTGATATTTTACAGTGTGTGAAAAAATATACTGAAACTATTTTAAGAGTCAATTCAGACCATGGACTGAATTGACTCTTTAAAGTTGTTTAATGTCATGATAATAAACAACTTTCCCCGAGGAACATGTATCGAAATATAAAAATCAGCTTGTATGGGAGGCCAAAAAATTATTCTTCTTTATAGACTGAGCAAGCGTAGCGAGCGAGGTCTCTAAATCGAGTTGGGGGCGAAAACACATTGTTTGTATGTATGTTTGCCGTACTGCCGTACCGTTCGATTTTGATGAAATTTGGTAGACATGTAGGAATATCAATAGAATTCTAATTAGTTGGGCATCAAAATCGGTTAAGTAGTTTTTGAAATATTGATAAAAATGTCCGCGATTATGTAGCAAAGAAAACCATAGGGCGTTCTAACTGTGGATAGCGCCATCTAGGTGTTACTTAGGGAATTATAATCGCGAGGTATAAGTTCGCGGCGAACTACTAGTTTTATATTCATTATCTAATTGAGAAAGTCCTTAAATTTACTAAGAAGAACAATTAGTGGTATTTCCATTGACCTCGACTGTCTACCTACATAAAAGAAAACTAGTCCCAAGTTGTAATGAAAACAGTGTAACAATCGCCAGGGTCTCCATTAACTTTATTAGGTGCAACACAATGCTTTACACCTTCGATTCCCTTTTGCCGCCCTTTGGGTGTAACTTTCGCTATAAAATATGAAAGGTAGAGAAATAAGTAGGTAACTAATCTCATCTCCAACTCCTTCATTTCTCAAGCCATACGGCTTTAGAATGCATTGCCCGAGGACATCGGACTAATCTCTATTAGACATATAATATTATATTATATTTACAAGAAATAAGTTTTTATAAAAAATTTAATTTTTTGTACACAAGCTTTTGTTGTGATGAGACCAAAGGTCTTGTCAACACGAAATCAAAATCAATTATTTATTCAATTAGGCCTTTGCAGGCACTTTTACACGTCAATAATAATTATGGTGTACATTACGTGTAATGTTTATTTATATCTAAATTATTTTTTTCTTTGTTCAAAAGCTACCGATACCAGCGTCGCAACGACCACTGCTGAGAAGAAACACCGAAAGAAACTCATTTACACAGTATTGGTCGCCTACGCGCCAGAAGGGCTTTGTCAGTTTACAAAGATATTATGCCTAATACAATGTTATCACAATATAATATGTAAAGCTTGCGAACGAGTGCCAAATCCAATTTACAGAATAAGTTACACTGAGTAGTCTTAAATAAACGGAGCCGAGCTGACCAGTCCCCACTGGCGGCACCCGTTCACGAGTTGACACACAAAACAAATAAGCCCAAACTCAACTGGGTTGAGTACTACTAATCACCAAGTACATCATTGTTTGTTTCGCATTGCCTAAAATTAATTACCTGCTGAGAACTGCACCAACTTGGTTGTGTCCCAGAGAGATATCTGTTTTTGACGATACATTGAAAGGTTTGGTCGAGGCAGTATTAAATGTTTCCCTTAATGAGTCGCAATGGAAACAAACAGGTCTTCCCATAAGGTTCGGGGGCCTCGGGGTCAGGCGCGCGGTTGATGTTGGCCTTCCGGCTTTTTTGGCTTCGGTTCATGGTGTTGCGGATCTTGTCACTGTTATTCTCTCACCCAATGGTGACAGGGTAAGTATACCGTATGTGACCGAGGCAGAATCTGCTTGGATGGCTGGCAACTCCGGCGCGTCGTGTCCCGTTGCCCTTCACGTTCAGCGGGTATGGGATGATATTGGTGTCAAAAATACCCATCAATCCCTGCTGGACAATACTTCGGGGGCGGATAAGGCGAGACTTAGAGCAGTGTCACAGGTAGAATCGGGAGCGTGGTTGCAGGCTCTTCCATCGCCTTACCTAGGCACCTTTTTGGACGATGACTCCTTGCGGATAGCCGTGGCGCTCCGCCTGGGCTGCAGAGTGTGTGAGCCGCATATATGCATCTGCGGATCCATGGTGGAAGCCGACGGTTATCATGCATTGAGTTGTCGTCGCTGCACAGGGAGGTTTCCGCGTCACCACGCACTAAATGACATCGTTCGTCGAGCCTTTGTCTCGGCTAATGTTCCCTGCGTGCTGGAGCCCCCAGGGCTTAGTCGATCGGACGGCAAGAGGCCTGATGGTTTGACTCTTGTCCCTTGGAAACATGGCAGGTGTCTGGTATGGGACGCTACGTGTGTTAGCACAGTGGCAGCCAGTCATCTGGGACGCACTATTATCGCAGCAGCAGCAGCTGCTGAGGATGCAGCCGAAAAGAAACGGGTGAAGTATGCGGTTATGGGACAGCACTACAGTTTCATTCCCATAGCCGTAGAAACCATGGGATGTTGGGGTACAGACGCCAAGCGTCTAATCCGGGAATTAGGGCACAGAATAAGGGAAAAGAATGGTGACTCCCGCTCAGGCTCATTTCTGATGCAAAGGTTGGCCATTGCCATTCAGCGCGGTAACGCAGCTAGTATATTGGGCACCTTTGCAGCAGAAATGTCAAGGGGCGGGTTAGAAATATAGTGCAGATTGTATTTTTTTAATTGTATTATTATTATTATTTTTTTTATTTTATTTGACTGTAATTATAAATATAAAATCATTTTTCTATATCTGTAAATATGTAAATAATTTTATTTAAATAAAATATACATTTCTCTTAGTACATCATCTGTTTTTCAAGTACAGTATATCTGAGTATTGTCATCATCACCATCATCGACATCCTCACGTGTTCCCGGTTGCATCCTCAGCGGTAACGCTTCAGAGCCCGGGGTCCGCTACCGAACCTAGGTGATTTGACGAGGTTACTGGGAGCGACTGCCGTCTGACCTCCGCAACCCAAAGAATAGACCAGAACCAATCCTAGGATAGGTTTCAACAAACACTAGATGGCTTTCGGGACTCACAGCTTTGCGTGCCTTCCGAAGCACGGAATCATTCTTTTCGTATAATCAGGTGATTCACCCTGCAATATCCTAACCAGACGGAAACAACTTTTCACAAGTTTGCTTCCCAGTGGGATTTGAACCCACGACATCCGGATCACAAGACAAACGCCTTGACCACTGGACCACGGAGGCAGTCTTCGTGTATCTGAGTATTGTATGTAGCGTACGAGTAAATTCTACACTATGGTTGTTTTGTGCTCTCGTGGAACTATATATCAATATTTGTTCAGATTGAATGCATTAGTGCCTCCGCTAACGAGCCGAGTCATGGCGATAAACATATTGTTTGTGGCAATTTCGTTATTTATCAAACGTTGATTTCGTATTTTAACTTTTTTTTTTGCATTGGTAAGAACGTTATTTTTATTTATTCAGAAAGAAGATTAACAAATGAATTTTAAAAAATAAGAAAAAACTAACAAACTATTTAATAAACTACTTAATTTATAAATAAAAAAGAACAAGCAAATCGCAGCCCCGTGGTAATGTGCCCAGAAGGCTGGCAGCATTGCCACGTTGTATGGCAATGCTAATCTTTTGAGCCAGATAGAGGCCAGCCCTCTGGTCATGTGTGACGTCTGTCAATTTCCGGGCGACAGTGTTATATATTTTGTGTGCTGATGGTCCCCACGGTCCTAAAGTTTCAACTTACAAAGAAAAGCAAAGTAAACTTTGCTAGTAGGGATCTTTCAAGTATTACGTAAGCAGAATTTGAGCTATTTTTAACCCTTCCCCCTAGTCAGCTAAAGTAAGCAATCGCCTACGGTTGAGCTACATCTGTAAGCACGGAACAGCACTTTCGCATGCTGCTATCCTTTTCTGTCGCTGAGAACCGTCATTTGCAAAAGCGATGTAGCCCAACCCTTATCCGCATCCTATGCTTACGTAATGATAATTGTATAAATTACTATTATTTTCTTATTGTTTTCCTGAGTAAGTATATTGTTCGTAGCTATTATTTCACTGTTTAATTTCAAATCAAAATTACAGACAGTTGCCAAAAAACCAACAAAAAAATTTTGCTTACGTAATGCAGTCCTGTCCAGATCCCTTATAGTTATCACATCAAAAATAATCAAATCGAAGACCCCACACCCCCTTTGGTCTTACGTTATACTTGAACGGCCCTTTACAAAATAACATTGTACATGTTTTATTTTGTAATGCATATTATTTGTAATTTTCTTGTATTTAAAGCAATAAAGAGTTTGAACAAACAAAAAAACTATTTGAGACCCATATAGTTTCCAGTGAACTTTCGGACACTATATCACACAGATATCAACATAATTGCTATTAATAGGTAGGTACAGTCACCCAAAGAAATACCTGACCAGGCACTCTACCTATATCTTGAATTTTCTCTTAAACTGAAAATGATAATAACATGAAAGTGTATATGGAGAAAGAATTCGTTAAAATCTTTCTGCATATACATTTTCATGTTCATACCGTACCTGAATTTTCCGGGGTCCAGTGCTGCCCCCAATTAAAATAAATTATTTCAAAGAAAACGGAGACATCATTTAAAATTTTGCTACTACCAAGCCCTAGATAACCCTTCAAAGTATTTTATGAACTAGGTACTGTTTACAGTTTAAAGTGAGAACGTTAAGCTTTACTACGCACATTGGCGAAAAACGGCCACTTTTGGCAAATGTGCGTAGTAAAGCTTAAAGTTCTCACTATAAACTGTAAACAGTAGTTCACAAAATAGTTTGAAGGATTATCTAGGACTTGGTAGTAGCAAAATTTAAATGATGTCTCCGTTTTCTTTAATATAAAAGAACATAAAAGAATACGATAGTCATCCGATAATGACGCCCTATTTCTATTTCAAACCAAAATAGACTTTATCATTATGTTAACGCTCAATGTTGCTTGACACTGAAACGTGGATACGTACATTACGTCTTGCGTAACGCTTTTGGAGTAATCCTACAGGTTCGGTGTAGGATGAGAGTCAACATATAAATAGGTAGTATTTACTATAAAACCTAACATATTCGGTCACCGGACGCTTGCCAAGAGGCAACCCTATCCACATTCAGTCGGCGAAGTATATACTATGGAAGCACAAACACACTTCCTCACACACGCACTCGCGCGGCCACATACACACTATCCAAGCCCGTTGGACTTGTGAACATCGAGGGAGAAAAGAGAGACGCCAAATGTGACGGTACGCGTAAAAGGGATCGGAAAAAAGTGTGACGGAAGGGGGAGGGGTTCAAAAAGTCAAAGTTCTGCGTGACGTAATAGGTATGTGTTAACTAACAATTTAAATACAATAATTTTTCTTTTTTTTTATAGCCGTGTGGTTTTCGGCAGAGTAGAATAGGACCACTCCAAGTTTTCCCGTGGATGTCGTAGAAGGCGACTTAGGAAACACAAGCTGAACAAAGGTTATACACATCAGTGAGACCTCTCTAACCGTCTGGCCAGCGTGGAGAGTGTAAGCCCAATCCTCTGACTGCTCTGGCTTATATATGGCTCTGGTAGTACAGAGAGGGTCGTGCTCCTGCAGTGGAGACTAAAAAGACCTGATGATGATGATGAACTTTTCCGTTTAAGACGCCGCCAGCTCACGACTCGTACCCCAAATGTCCGTGATGGTAGAACCGTCTGTTATACTCCTGCTGCGGTAGGTACTGCGGGTAGCCCCCCACCACGCCCCCGTACAGTTGCGACAGCACTTCGTACTGCGGGGGTGGGGATAGCGCGCGGGGGGGCGGCGACATGCTGAAGAGGGCTTCAGGATCGCAGACGAACTTGTACACGTAGCGCTCTCCTGCAAATATCATCGGTCCGCTATTTTACCTTTAAAATGCATTTTGTTTAAAAGATCGGTTAATAATAATAATAAAAATCTTTATTTTCTCTCTTTGCGTACATATATATAGCGTTATAATTTAAACTTATGTCTAAATTAAGTTTACCTTAGGCTTTTTTAACCCTTTAACGGGCAGAATTTTTTTTGTGTGATTTTGAAATTTTTTAATTTGGCTTTTGTTAAGGACCTTAAATGGATCTTAAAACATGGAAAATTTACTACTTGTGTTTTCCGGTTTTGTCTGTAGGCCGTGGTTACGTATGTAACCGTGACCGTTAAGGGAATAAGACAAGTGGTTACATATGTGTCTATGACCATCTAAGGAATAAGTTAAGTATTTTTTAGTAAGCATGGGTATTTAGGGTCATGAAATTAATTAAAATAATAAGATAAGTTTTTAAATGTTTATAGTTTAGTTTTACAATAATAAATTAAATGTTTATTAATTTTACAAGAGTAGTATCACATGCAAAATCAACGAAGAACTTTTGCATTAGGCAGTCTTGAGTTTTTCATTCCGGTGGAATTACTTTTCAGTCTCATATTTTCATACTTAAATGCCTATGAATAAATGTCTAAAACTAAGTCATACAGACTATTTAAGCTTAATAAAGTAACATGCAAAATCAACAAACTTTAGAAAATCTCAAAAATGAAACAAATATAAATCTTTCTTTCCCAAAAAACACACCTTAGTATGAACTCTTTTTTTGGCAGTCATTATAATGGTAGTCTTTGAAGCATCCGATACATAGACTTACTTCGCAAATATCGCATCCTACCCTGCTGCGTATGGGTTTAGCCCTAGTGCTGCAATAAGCACAACGTCTGCAAGTAGTTTTTATAGGAAAGTGAAGCTTATCAGTAACGAACTTAGGCGTGTTAACAATTCCGGGTTGTCGTATTCTTTTCGCATATTTGTCAATTAGTTCATCAGCTAGCTTACTCCGAAAAGACAAATGTGTAAGCCTTTGAGAACGAGGGACAACATCTTTAGCGACTTCTCTGTATATTATATAAGAATTAACGATGGCAGAGTCTAGAAGATAGTAAAAAATCTTCATCCACCAGCGACGACTTTTCCATGAAACTGTATACGATGCCATTAATTGATCAAAACGGTCTACCCCGCCCATGTATGAATTATAATCAGCTATTGCCTTTGGATATTTTACATCTTCTTTTCTTCCTTCTCGATTTGTGCGCTTGACTGCCGTAAGAACTGCAGGATTGTGCATGTTTGAAGCCATCAAAACGCATTTCTTTCCTCTATCTTTCCATTTAGTCACAGATATTGATCCATCCATAACGCTGTCGAAGTCACCAGAAGCAAGACGATTGTCATCCTTCAAACGATCTTTGGGAAAAATTTTTCTCGTCGCCAACAATGTTCCACACGCAAAGATTTTTCGAGACAAAAGTTTCGTGAGTAAACAAATCGAATTAAAAAACCGATCGAAGTAAACACAAAATCCCAGTCCAGCAAACGCTTGTGTAAGATTAAGAACTACTGCTTCGCCTAACCCAACTTCTGAAGTCGAGCCTTCCTTCTTGCCCTCATATATTTCCATACAAAACATATATCCTGTCACGGCACAACATAAAACCCACACTTTAAACCCTCTTTTTATCGGCTTGAGGGGCATGTATTGTTTTAGCATTGATCGTCCTTTGAAAGGGATCATGCTTTCGTCCACACTAAGGAATCTAGATGGGCTATAAACTTTTTTGTAATTTTCGAGCGAGCATATTCAAGAGCGGTCTAACTTTGTGCAGTCTGTCAAACTGAGGGTCATCTCGTGGTTTCATTGTAGAATTGTCATTTAGGTGGAGGTATCTTAGTATTTTCAGGAATCGTTTCAATGGCATTATTTCCGATACACGTGAACAGTGAAAATTTGGATCCTTAGACCAATAATGGCGAATAGAAGGCAGTACGTGGAAACCCATGATAATCAACATACCAATGAATGCTCGTAAATCTAAAATGTCAAGATTTAGTTGTTGTCTGGAATACAAATTGCTTTGTTCCACAATTAATTCGAAGACCTGCTGTGTAAAGAACAAAAAAAATATTTGCATCGGCGATGACACGTCTACCTCAACATTTATTCCAGAGTAAGAATTAAATTTGAAATTTTTAAATTCTGTCGGTTGTCGAAAAAATTTGCGAAATTTATAAGGACTAGAATCCTCTCTAGTCATACGTCTTCCTCTACCCCTCACTCTGGAACCTCCTCTAGTGCGAACACCACGACCAGGACGAAACGATGACAAACCAGGAGATGAGGGTGCTGGTGAAATCGGAATAGGAGAATTACCCTGAAGTGGACTATTATGAAACTCGTCTATTTCTCTCGGCTCATCAAATTCGTGTCTATTCACAGACACATCCTGGTCATCTGATTCGTCAGAACCTGTTACCGCTTGCTGAACTGCTGCTCTACCTCTTCCTAGGGATCTTCCTCTGTAATTTCCTCTTCCCCTGACACGAAGTACTGGATTAATCAATTGTATACTGCCATCACGCTGCAAATGAGCAGAGGAAGATGAAGCAGCAGGAGATTCTTCTCGTGGGAGAGGAGCAGGAGACAAAGAAACTCTAGAAGTCTGCACGTTGAGATTCAACTCTTTTTCTAGGTTTTTGTCGAGTTTTTGTGTTCGGCTACAAGGCATAAATGTACCCTGAGGAAGAAGGTCCTCAGGGTCTGAGTCACCACCAATATCGGAATCTTCAGCCTGACTATCGTCGATTCCTATCATCATGGTTTCGAACTCCTCTTCATCCATTGCATCCAAATCCAGTATAGTTTTTCTAGACATCTAAAACAAACAAAAATAATCGTAGTATGGTATAAAACTAGGTATGAGTATGTTTTCCCCATACTACACATAAATATTGTTATGACCAAAATTGTCTCTGAAAAAATGTCCGACTTTGCAGGGTAATAACATCTTTACCCAAAAACCTCTAGCTTCAGTAGTATTATTATCGTATAAAACATTAAACATACTATACAAAGACAATAAACACATAGTCGAAATAATATAATTGAGAAAAGATATGAATTAATTTATTATGAGAGTAAAAAACTAACCTAAAAGTTGGCGACACGTGGTCGTAATATTTAACTCGTTGTAAAACTTTATATAACAATGGTACATGTAAGATTTTTGTGTCAAATTAATGTAAACATTATAAATTAATGATATACATACCTTTCATTACCCATTTGCCACTAAATTCGTTTTTATATAATTAAATACTAGGAGAACACTGTACTCGTGAATGCCGGAAACACTAAATGAACGTAAGTCACAAATGTAACCACAATTATTTGGCGCTATTGCGAAAAACTTGTACGAACTTCAGTCCTGTGGTTACGTTTGTGCATTACGCTCGTTCAGAGACTAATCAAAAAATATAAAAAAAATGTTCTAATGGCCATACTTCAAACAAAATTGACCTTAAGGTAAGACATGTGATGTGGTTACAGCCGCCATACAAATTTTGCTTATGACCTATAAAGGGTTAAAACCATAATATAGGTATTGGTTACAATTTTGGCGAAGAGAGCAGTATGGTTTATAATATCATTAACCACTGGTTCCTATGCTAGGCAATGCCTGTCATGTAGGCAAAGGTTAAGTTAAGTTAGGTTAAGTCTTACAATGCTGTGAAAATTCATAGATTTAAGCCAATGTGTACTTTCAAATCCATTTAAATAGACTTATGTCAAAATTTCCATATATAGGTATTTTTTGCGAAAACCCGACAATGTAAGGTTGTTTGTTTGTTTGTTTGGCCAAACAAACAAACAAACAAAACAATGTAAGGTAAAAGCAAGATATACATTTCTCATAGAAAAACATCGAATTTTGTCTGGCTATGGAGTACTCGTATCACCACCGTAACGTGACACTGGCATTGAAAATTGAAGAAATAGCCCCAAAGTAAGTTTAAACCTTTGTTATGGGATACTAAATCAACGATACTGTATTTTATGATAAATACTAAGATAAACACTCAAGACCCAGGACAGTTTGAAAAAGATTATTCTCCATCTTGCCCTGGCTGGGGATCGAACCCAGAACTTCCGGAGTTGCGGACAAGCGTGCTAACCATTAAGCCACGGAGGTCGACATCAAGGATGCAACCGGAAAAGCGCTAACGATAATGAAGAAGAATAATGGTAATTAAGAAGAAGATACCACCTGCGACTTTCTGCATGATGCCCTTCTCGTAGTAGTACCTCAGCGAGCGGCTGAGCTTGTCGTAGTTCATAGCGGGTCTGTTCTTTTGCGCGCCCCAGCGACGGGCCACCTGCAACAGAGCATCAGCACCGGATCTTGGTTTTTTTGGGTATAAACCAAGTATAAACTTACCTGGTATGGTATTTTGGCAAAAGAAATTAAATTGTACGTAGTATTAAGTTGTTTTCGAAATAAGAAAATTGATATTGAAAGAGTAATTTGCCAAATGAAAGAAAACATTCTGAGAAAACCTGTATGAAATGGAGAAGATTATAGTCAAAGTCCAAGTCCAAGTAAATTTTCAAAGATAAATATATCACTTAATCGGATTTTATGGGATCACCATTGTCCCTGCCAAAGCCCTCACCTCTTCAGGTTCATGCAGCTTGAACTCCAGTCCCCTGCCGGTCCACGCCACGCAGCGAGCACCCTCCGCTAGCAGGGACACGAGGAACTGCCACAGCTGTAGGGCTCCTCGACGACCTCCGCCTTATAAATGAGAAAATGAAACAAAATCAATCTCCATTTCTTCCTCCTAATCCAAAGGTCATCTTTCAGTCATCATCATCATCCCGTCCATCTGCAGAAATCTAATTCAATCCACGCCGTTGAAGTGGCTCTACTGGGCTGATAAAATATAGTGACAAAAAAAACCCATTGACACGCAAAGAAGAAGAAGCAGGAATCCATCTGGCAACCCTGTGGCGACCTCTACGCTACTACGCTACGCTACGGAACTAGAACCACTAGAACAGCGATGCAACAACATAGTTCACAAGAAGCATACGAGGTGGCGCTACCAGTATCCTACATCTCGATATCAGAGTTCTGGTTGCAAATTGACATATATATATATATTTTATAAAACGCATATGACTTTACTATACAAAACGCAATGATACACTAAAAGACAAAAGCATATCAAAATATAATTCAAAAGAATAATAAAAAAGGAGTTCGCAACAACACCTGTGGAGCCACGGTTCCCCGCGCAACCCCTCGCCTGCCCAGAAGATCTTCCATTGTGGCGGTTGAACACATCACTTCACTCCCACTACAACCCAATTACCCCATTGTGATCAATGGGGTAACGCCAAGGACTTAGAGATTGCCCAAGCAAATGTTTCGACAACCCAGGACAGACTGTCCTGGCGCCCCAGAACGAGGAGAGCCGAAATGGCTAGGACAAAAAAGAAGATCAATGGGGTAATTGGGTTGTAGACTTGTAGCCTGATGGGTGTATCCAGCAAACATTGAAAAATCACGACAAGTAACACTGGAAAGCCAACTTACCAGCATGCGTGGTGGAGACGAGTTGGTGCGGTGAGGAGGCGTCCGATCTGGAGGGAGCTGTCGACGGACACAGCGAGCTGGTCACTGGAGATTGACAAACACTTATTGGAATTGTACACTTTTCAGAAAGAAAAAGAACTTAGAATTTGCCAGCTGTTACTATTCTCGCGCAGATTGTAAATGCCGAGAAAATGGGTGGAAGAACGAATCATAATGAGCGACGTGGCTATCTTACGCATCACTATTCTGATTAATTTCTCCACCTTCCGCCCACCATCACTCTAAAGGTGGTCTTTGGGTCTTGGGGCCCTGGGCTTTGTCTGTTTAGAGCCGCAAAACCAAATTCTGACTGCCCCTTTAGGTATGTAGACGTGTAGGTATGTATGTTATAGTAACACCACACTATAACACTCTCAGTAAGAATGGCATTTACTACAGCAACTCGTGGCGGAGAACTACAGACCTATCTGTGCGGAGAACTTTAGGGTAGGTTTAGGCTGGGGTAAATTATAGTGGTTACTCCTCGCATTCTCAACCATCACGAGTGCTACAACGAAGAAAAAGCAATCATGACACTTGTAACCTCAGGTTTACTTGCTTATGTTTTTAAAACTAAGATTTTTCCTGGGAGGCACGGTGCCAATAACAGCGAGTGCATTCCTCTCTAAAGCTCTGAGCAAAGCAATTCTGGCAGCGATCAAGCGGAGAGTTATATAAGTATTCTTTAGGAGGACCCTTCGGCAGGCGATCCGCCAGCTCTCAAGATTGATCCCCTGACGTGAGAAGAGGAGGCGACCATGAACTTTCTCTGCCATACTAGCGCCAACTCACGTCCAAATAGATCCCTGGAGTGTATACCAACCGAGCTTCTCGTCCCAGGGTTGCTGGTCGGCCGCTGTGCTGGATACCTCCTCCCGGTCCCTTTCTTCATCCTCCACGCACTTCCCGTAAGGAGGCTGGCAGCGGAGGTAGTCCCGAAAGTCAGGTCTCTCTTCTTCTCCCTTACATCTGTAAATATAGTAACGTCAACCAACTATCTCACCGGACGCACTGGGCGCAAACTTGTTCTTTTACGAAGTTTTCAAAAGAATCTCTTTTAAGATTTCCCCGTTTCAAAACAGCCCTTTATTTATTTCTACCCACTGTTTGTAGAAATCTATGGAAGCTAAAAGAGAATGAATATTCCCAATACTAGGACAACATTGTAATAAATATAATCATAAGCAGCTCTTCACCTCTTACTTAATGCTGGAAGCAGCTTGACTATGGCAGTTTTGGCAGAACTTATCAAACATGCGGGTTTTTGGCGGGAAGTCAAGGGGTTCAGTTGAGGTTTGTTTATTTTGCAAATTGATTATAGTTAGTGGACTTTGGTGTTATACTTAAATGCTCATGCTCATGAACAATATGTGAATAAGTTAAAGTGGACAGTCATGACGGCTGTAGTGATATTGGTTAAGCCAACTGTGGTGGGCGTCTTAAGGCGTCGTCCGCCACTTAATCAGCTATAAAAACCAGTGGACTCGTACAGATTCATCGCCAGAAGCTCTCTTGAAGCAATCAAAGGCCTACACCAACCGTTGATTGTATTTGTTAGGAATGAAGAATACAAACTGAAGATAGGCTCTAAAGGACTTGTGTGCAGGGCCGTAAAATAAAAAAAAACCTTAGCAAAGATGCGCTTAGATGTAGACTTCCTGCTTGGTCACACCTTCGAAATTGCTGATTAACTTACGGTATATGCGTGATTTGTGGCTCTATGACCGTATGCTGGGGAGGCAGCCTTGTATGTGGGTACAGATGAGGAGGTTGCTCGTATGGTAGCTCTCGACTTCTCGCTGGGTTCGTGTTGGTGCTGGGAGGCGTGACGCTTGGCACAGCCCCAGGGTCTCTGGAAAGTGGCTCTTCATCATCATCAGAGTTAAACTTGTCTCTTTCTGTGAATGTCGTAAGAGGTGGCTAAAGGACAAGTAAAAACATCTTTTTTTTAACTCCATTCCCAAGAGTTGACGTCAGGCAAGCGGCACGCCAGTTGCAAAACCACCTCTCAGGCTTCTTAACCGACTTAAAATAATGAGGAGGTACTCAATTCGTTCTCAACTAAATACAACTTACATGAATGCAAATAAGTAATTTGACTTTTGAAATCTTTTATGTTTTTTTTATGTATTATTAAAATTAGTACTTTATTCCCAAAGAGGGTTGACGTCAGGCAGGCGGCCGGTCGTAAAACTTTAGCCAAATCTTTAAACTCTTCCGGCTATTTCTTCTCCAACGCAAGGTCTTTGGCATCCTTGGGTGACCATTCACATGCATGTATAATATTTGGAGAAGAAAAAGCGGGAAAGCGCACCCCGGCCAAAGCAGCACAGCTGAGGATGCAACCGGGACCGCGCTTGGATGAAGAAGATTGAAATTAGTACTTTAGTAGAGCTACCTGTGTTGGTAGTGCAGAGCCCAGGGCAATGAGAAGTGCGGCTGCTGCGTCATGTCGCGCGCCAATGCCGCCGGCGGCAAGCGCCGTGCCGCGACATCCACACCACCTGCGGCAAATATGTTAGTTTAAAACAAAGAGCAAAGAAGGTACCTTCTTTAAAAGATTGTGGTTAAAATCCATGTTTTATCTCTCCCTCTTATCGGCATTTACTGTTGCTAGATTTTTTTTTTTATTAAATAATTTTACGGCTCTGGATACAAGTCCTTTAGAGCCTATCTTTAATTTTGTTCTTTATTCCTAATCCTAACCTAACCCTAACAAGACAATCAAAGGGTGGTGTAGGCCTTTGACTGCTGCAAGGGAGCTTTTGGCGACAAATCTATACGAGTGCACTGGTTGAAATAGACGATTGAGTGGCGGACGACGCCCGAAGACGCCCACACAGTCCGCAAAATAAATATCACTACAGCCGTACTATGACGGTCCACTTTAACTATTTCACACATTGTTCATGTCATGAGCATTTATAACACCAAACAACACCAATTTCATATTATAAAGCCTAATAAAATAAATTTGTAAAATAATTTAAAGCAAACCACAACCGAACCCCTTGACTTCCCGCCAAAAACTCTCTGTTGCTAGATTGAGACTTCGCTAAACGTCAAAATAAAAATGTAATCTCAAAAATGTTATAATGACATCCTTCATCTATGCGCGGTCCCGGTTGCATCCTTAGCGGTGCTGCTTCGGAGTCCGGATAGGATAAGTCCGGATAACTTTGGGAATGCAATTGTAGCACGTGATGTTTGTGCATAGTCCTTTAGTCGTCTCTTACGACATCCACAGGAAGAGATGGAGTGGTCCTATTCTAACCCGGAACCACACGGGGAAATAGATATCACAGCATCTCATTGCTAAATGGCGTTCGGGACCCACAACTTTACGTGCCTTCCTAAGCACGGAATCATTTTTCTTTCTGAATAATGAGGTTATTCAAGCTTGCAATATCCTAACCAGATTGGAAACAACTTTTCGCAAAGTATGCTTGCCAGTGGGATTTGAACCCACGACCTCAAGTCACAAGGCAAACGTCTTGACCACTGGACCACGGAGGCAGTCACTTTAAAAATTATTTAGTTATGTATTGTATTCATTATTATACATATAATGATCGTCAAACACTTGTATCTGAAATATCTATATTTATACATCGTGTTAAAAACTTTCACAAAATCCAAAAAAAAAATTCGGATTTTCATACGAATTGACTCGATCAGCTGATCAGTTTGAAAATTTTTTTTTTTTTTTTTTAGTATCGTGAAAGTTGTTGAACAAAAGTTGTTCAGTTACATGGGCTGAGGTACCATCTGAGAGATTTTGCGTTCTTTCATTAACACGATGTACCTATATACTTAGCTGTATTATGTTATTTAAAAAAATTATAACCTCGGCGAACGTTCTGCGATCAGATTGCAGACGTTCTGAAAAAGGGAGAGGTAAGAAGTACCCGTAACAGAAGGGCATGTATGAAGAGGTTGATGAGTGTAGGTGAAGCGAAAGAGGTCTGTCAAGATCGCAGCAAGTGGAGGTCCATAGTCTCTGCCTACCCTGTGGGAAACAGGCGTGATAGTATGTATGTATGTATAAATGTTTTCTTGTCAAAAATCAATGTAGCGCATGCTGTCCTTTTTTTTTTATTTATTCATCACATAATCAACAGCACTTCACAATATTATTATTTTATCTTAAGAGCCATAACTTACTGCCAATTACAGATTTCATTTTGTAATTTATCATATTCAAAAGAAGATATTTACAGCTGTTTTGCCAATAAAAAATAGGGAACAGTTATTATTAGTTAGATGTCAAGTCATGAGTTGACTGCCTCCGTGGTCCAGTGGTCAAGACGTTTGCCTTGTGACTTGAGGTCGTGGGTTCAAATCCCACTGGCAAGCATACTTTGCGAAAAGTTGTTTCCAGTCTGGTTAGGATATTGCAAGCTTGAATAACCTCATTATCCAGAAAGAAAAATGATTCCGTGCTTAGGAAGGCACGTAAAGTTGTGGGTCCCGAACGCCATTTAGCAATGAGATGCTGTGATATCTATTTCCCCGTGTGGTTCCGGGTTAGAATAGGACCACTCCATCTCTTCCTGTGGATGTCGTAAGAGACGACTAAAGGACTATGCACAAACATCACGTGCTACAATTGCATTCCCAAAGATGATTCCGATTCGGAAGGCACGTAAAGCTGTTGGTCCCGAACGCCATCTAGCGTTTGTACCTATCCTAGGATTGGTTCTGGTCTACCCTTTGGGCTGCGGAGGTCAGACGGCAGTCGCTCTGTGTGAAAACCAGTAACCTCGTCAAATCACCTAGGTAAGGTAGCGGACCCCGGGCTCTGAAGCGTAACCGCTGACGATGCAACCGGGAATACGCTCGGATGATGATGAGTTTTTATCAGTTAGAATAATTTTTAACAAAATAACATATTTAAAATAACATATTTGAACCTATAACCACAGTTATGAGCTTATGATAAGAAGCGCATCACGGGTGTGAATATGAGTGTGTGTGTGTGAGCGTGTGTGTTTAGGGTGTGTGTAAGTATGTTCGCACTATTTTTTGGTTTTGTAACTAGATATGTTTCTATTAAGTATATAATCTATTTTGTAAATCTGTATTGTAAGACTGTTTTGTTAGTTAGACAGTTAAAATATTGCACCAAAACATAGTAATACAGATTAGTAGATTATAGAAAACAGATGTCAAAAGGCGGCCTTATCGCAGCTGCAATCTCTTCCAGGCAACCGAGGTACTTGGAGATGTTTAACGAAAACAGGTGAGGCGAAGTTATAAGCAAGAGAGAAGAAAAAATGTTTTGTATGCCAATAATGGAGAACGTCACTTGTTCGTAGGCTGTCGTAGCTGTTCTACGAGTCGTAGCCTAGTAGGTTACCTACGAATAGATACCACACCAAGCAGGATTCGTCGTAGCCGCCGAGCTACGCCGTAGCCAGGGGCTACAACGTTAGAAATAATTGGATTCAATTATTCCCAAGAAAAAAAAGCCAACCGAAAATTCTGAAATATTATTTTTGCTCCTACTTTGGTCTCACTACGGCTAGAATTATAGTATATGTGGTCTCACTTATCTCTGCCACAGAAGACAGTAAGAGTATATAGGTACAGAACGAAATGTCCTAAGGTCCCGCCAATATGCATCTCCGTTCTCCGTCCCCGCACCTCTCCCCCGTTTTCGCCTTGTCGAGGGGCGAGAGCGGGCAAACACACACTGCACGGTGCATGCGGGCGCACAAGAACGGGGGAGAGGTGCGGGGACGGGGAACGGGGACGCATATTGCGCGTACCTTAGGAGATTCCGTTCTGTATACTCTTACTGTACTCTGTGTCTCTGCACCGACTGTCGGTTGACTGGTAGAGAAAGCCCAAGGCTTTGGCCGCTGTTTAAAATTTTTGTAATAAAGCTGAATAAATAAAATAAATAAAAAAAGCGCCCTCTCAATCAAAACCCAATTGTTTCTTCTCAGCGGCTTAAAATTGAATTTTGATTTGTCACCGCGGCGCGCGGTCTGAGCGGATATGACCGCTGATTGAACACGTGACGCAGGTGAACGGAGCGGAGCTCAGAAGCGTATGGAGCTAGCGAGATCATTTGAGACAAGTATTCTTGTTCCTTGGGGAAAGTTGGTCAATATCATGGACTAAATTCACACTTAATGGAACATCATCATAATCATCATCATCAGGCCTTTTTTAGTCTCCACTGCAGTACCACGACCCTCTCTGTATTACCAGAGCCATATATTAGCCAAAGCAGTCAGAGGATTTGGCCTACCCTCTCCACGATGGCCAAACGGGTTGGAGAGGTCTCATTGATGTTTATAAGCTTTGTTCAGCTTGTGTTTCCTAAGTCGCCTTCTACGACATCCACGGGAAAATTTGGAGTAGTCCTATTGTACTCTGCCGGAAACCACACGGTGAAGGGACATATGCGTAATAAACTATACTTAAAATAACAGTCAAAAAACCAAAAAAAATATTGACGTTCCCATACAAATTGCCCGAGCGGCTGCACACTTTTTTATGGATATGCTTACTTTTCTTTTTTTTTTGCTGTTTTTAAAGTTAATTTCACATAGGTATTACTTATTACGACCTTTGGGTCTTACAGACCAGGGCTCTGTCAACCCCGTTAGGGATAAAAACGTGATAATGTATTTGTATCTGTATTTTTCAAAAATCACATAATTGTGATCTCAAGTTCTGTTGTCATAATTGATATAACGTGTAACAAAAAATCTATTTTAGGAAAAACAATAGACGATGCGGCTAGCAACCCATCACTATTTAGATTCCTTTTTCCATGTTCGTGGCCACATCACGCTATAAATGGCCTTTGAGTCTTGCTTGCGGCTCTGGGCTCTGTCTGCTTAGAGCCGCAAGAGCCAAAATGTTCTGTCCGCGACGTGATAGTGCACATGATTGGGTAGATGACTGGGTCAAAAATAAATTATTTGATACTGTTAAGAAAATAAAATGTCACAAAATAGTGTCACTTGCCATTGATCATATCCATTTTCAACATGATTTTAGATTTTGAAAGGTGAATATATAGGCAAATGGCCTTGAAGTGTGAAATCAATTGTTAACTCGTAAATGGTGATAATTTCCATATTGCTCTTCGTCATGCACTAGATAGCCCTTTAAATTATTTTATGAACTGCCGTTGAAACTATTATTTGTGATCCGTCTAGCTTTAAAACTTGCCGTGGCCTCTTTTGGCGGAGGCAAGTTTTAAAACTAGACGGACTAATGTAAATACTTGCAACGGTGGTTCATAAAATAATTTAAAGGGCTATCTAGTGCATGACGAAGAGCAATATGGAAATTATGTCCATATTTACGAGTTAACAATTTATTTCAAATGAGGGCGCCACTTCAAGGCCATTTGCCTATATCTTCACGTTAATGCAGAAAGACTGATATTAAGAGCGTATTAGACTCCAAATATCTATGACGTCACGTTTTTGTATTTCATACAAATCCCATAGTAAATGTTTGTTTTGACATTTAGAAAAAAGTGTCTGATTTGAGTTATTGGCGCCAGTACCGGTAGCTTTTGCACTAAAACAATTAAAAATAATGACCTTCATTTTTCTTCATTCAATAAGTGATATATTTATTCTATATTGTGAGTGAGAGAGCCGGAGCCCCCCTGTCGCCCCTTTGTATCTGGCGCCCTGGGCGGTCGCCAACCGCGCCTGACCCTAACGCCGCTACTGGTTACGTGTTTCGCCGCTATGTATGTATGTTTGTTTATCTATTCCCTCGTATCTTCAAAGATATCCATGATACCTTGTCAAATGAGTTGTTGTCGGAAGTATCTTGGCTGTCCACTGGTAAACTTTACTTTACTTACTTTACTTTTTACGTTTTTTTTTTACTTTAGTTGTGGTACTTTGTGACGTCACAATAATTCTACTGTGGCGCCCTCTATAGGCCATAAATTCTGTATGTCTGTACCTGATGAACTCTGAAACTGCTGGGCCGATGTTGATGCAGTTTTATATAAAGTCTAACAAAATATACTGAAACTATTTTAAGGGTGAATTCAGTCCATGATACTGAACAACTATCCCCATGGAACATATATCGAAATATGAAAAATAATTATTGGCTTTCCATACAAACTCGGATTAGCTGATCGGTCAACTTGTATGGGAGGTCAAAAATTATTTTTCATATTTCGATATATGTTTCTTGGGGAAAGTTGTAGTTGGGGAAACTCCATGATACTGGACTGAATCCACCCTTAAAATAGTTTCACTATATTTTGTTAGACCCTGTATAATACATATTGTCGTGTCAAGCAGGGTGGATGGCTTCTCGTAGTTTAGAATATTTTAGCAGCAGCAAACGACAATTATACGTATTTTTAATGACATCATAATATTGCATTGTCATAAGTAAGAAGTACCTTAGTGAAGTTTCACCTCGATCAAATAATGAGAGTGGGTCTAATTTAGCTTGCAAGATTTAATTACGAAGACATAGACACAGTAACGGCGTTAGGGTAGGGCGCGGTTGGGCGACCGCCCAGGGCGCCAGATACAAAGGGGCGTTTTTGGGCAAGAGGGAGGTCACAGGTAATAATAAATATATAAATAGCGGCTGGTTAATTGCGGCAACTCCTAGACTCTTATTTGTATGCACCCCCCCCCCCCCTTCCACCTCCCGTCAACAGAAATAAATCCTATAAGATTGCAGCCTAAGTCAGAGTCTGAATAGAGAGTATGCATGATTTTTTTTTATATTTTTAATTGATAGTCCTCGTCGAGAAATAGCCGCAAAAAATAAATCAGTGCCGAAAAACATGTATATGGTGTAGAAAATAAATATTAAAAATAGCAAGTAGATTATAACAACTAAAACACGCCATTTTAAAATATGACGTCAACGTCTGCAATATCCGCTAGAGACAGAAGCTGTCAACGCATGTTTTTCTTTTTTGAGTACTTTCGATGTTATCAGCCAGTGATGTTTGTTAAACTTCTATATAAAAGTACATACATTTCGAATGTCATCGATATTCAAACTACATGGACGGACAGTTTTACCGAACGCACCCAAACTTGTCATTTCCTTTTTATGAACTTTGTCGTCATTTCCCTTTTGTTTGTCAAAAGTTCCCGCGCAATATTTGCATATTTTCAATAATTTATTTCTAATCTAAATAAGAGTCAGTAAGAAAAATAATTAACTAGGCGTGGTAACGTATTAAAAGAAATTGTAAAATAAAAATATGAGCCGGATTGGTATTACATGCATATTCCTTATTGCAGTTTGGGGGGGGAGGAAATCGCGCCCAGGGCGCTGGTAGAGCTAAAACCGGCACTGCATAGACAACGGGACAGGCGAAAATAAATAAAAGCTTGTAAAAAGATTAGGTAGAGTTAGGTAGCGCCAGCGCGAGGGCTTTCCAAAGAGATAAAGCGCCTAAACGCCACCGCTGGTGACAAGATGGCTAACTGCTTATCTGTTTACCTAAAGCTTCTAAAAAACCATAAAAAATTGCATAGTTTCCGAAACCATATCAATTCGAACCAATTGCAAACTGAGCTATGTCTGTTTCTTTGCTATCGCGGTGTCGCCATTGATTTTTCTTGAATCAGGAAATAGCGTCGCCGTGGGAGACAATTCGGTTACCTCCCGCTGATGGGCCGAGCTCCCTGATCACTTCTTTGGTATATTTCTAGGTTAGGCCGCCAGGCCGCCACTCACAATCGATTTTGCGCTTTCGTGTCAAATAAAGTTACTTTGAGGGCTAAATACTTTAGTATCTTTCAGGAGAATTGGTGTTGAATGCAAAGTATAGCGACCACTAAGGATGCACCACTGAATGAATAGAGTTGAGCTAATGAAACCCAATGGATTTGGTTGATCCACACCGTCTATAGGCCAAGAGTGGTGACGGGATAATGGATGATTTATTATCATAACAACGGGTTTTTATATAAAAATATTTACAATGTTAACCTTAGAATTTACACGTCCGTTTAGTAAGTGATATGCTAAATTAACGAAATATAAAATTCTTATTTATTAATTACTAGCTTTTACCCGCGGCGTCGCTCGCGTATTCCACGGGAACATTACATTTTCCCGGGTATCCTACTCGTATGTCCTTCTCAGTACTCCTATGTGTATGCAAATTTTCAAGAAGATTGGTTCAGTAGATACTCGTAAAGCGTGAAGAGGTAACAAACAAACAAATAAACAAACAAACAAACAAATATACAAACTCACTTTCGCATTTATAATACTAGTTGGGATATATCCTAGTTCACTTTACGTACGATTATAAGGATACAGCCATACAAAGTTTTATTTACTTTTAAGGGCCTCTTATCCTCTTGGGGGATGAGGGACGATTCGCGAGGCGCCCCGCACGCTACAGGTCTCGGCTCCAACACCGCCCTAAACTAATACGACTACTCGTGGTTCACGCTCCGACAGCTAGCAGGCGCCCAGCGGTCTTCGTTCCGACAGCTAATCTAGGGGAGGGAGGCTCATCTAGTCGCCGCGGCGACTGTTAGCAGTCAGCATGCGGACAGCGCGTAGACCGCTTGTTTCCGACGCGTGGCCAGCGAGGCTTCAACCACCGAGCAGTCTGATGGCGGTAAGCTCGCTGACAGTGAGCTGGCTGCTAATTTATGTTGCCAATGTAAAATATATCTAAAGTGCACTACCTAAAGCCCATATTTCAATAATATTTTATTTGTTGGGTCATGGGGGTGGGAGCAGAGTCGTGTAAGTGGGCTATGACCTTTATCGCTAAGCAGTTTCTTCGCTCAAATAGAAAATGTGTTGGGAAATTAGGTAGTCAATATAATAAACATACTATACAATAATTATATTAAACATACATATACCTAGTACCTACATAAATACTAGTACAGAATTTATATGAAATAGCTTAGTAAATATAATGTAATTAAAAATTCTGCATGCTATATGATTAGTTAATAGGACTAAGGACATACTGTATTTGACCATCTATGTAAAAAAAAACCCTATTTACTGCAAATAAATGAATTGAATTGAATTAATTTGAATAACTTGGTAAGTACTAAGTACATAATAATTTGGTAAATACTAGTGCAGAATAATTTGGCACCTCTTGCATTTCCGTTCACCCTGGCATGCTGGGGCGAGACAAGCCGGAAGCGGGTACTGTTCATTTCCGGGGCAGCGGGGGGCGGGGGAGCTGTGCGGCTGATTTGTAGGATAAATCAATAAGTGTGATCGACGAGGAAGCGACGTTTTTTAACCGACTTCAAAAAAGGACGAGGATATCAATTGGATTGTGTTTTTTTTTCCTTTTTTTAGTGTTGTATCTTCGCTAATTGTGGACCGATTTTAATACATTTTTTTTATTTAAAAGCCTTTACTACGAAATTGGTTCCGTACTAATTTGGTGAAGATATGATGAAGAACTTTGGAGATATGGTAGAAACTCCTTAAAGAAAATGAAGTCAGTTGTTTTTTAGGTTTCCATATAAAAAATTAAAAAACGGAACCCTTATAGGATCACTCGTGCGTCTGTCTGTCCGTCCGTCTGTCTCAGCCAATTTTCTCCGAATCTACTGGACCGAATCAGGTGAAATTTGGTAGAATATTGTAATCCTATGACCCATTAAGGGTCATTTTCGGGGGACAAAATAGAAAATTTAAAAAAAAGTTTTGCAAACCTTACTGTGTCATATATCAAATGAAAGGGCTCGTTATGAGGATCTCAAATATATTTTTGTTACTATTGTAAAATAAATAGTTTTGATTTTATTTATGAAAGAAGACGAAAATTCGCCCCTCCCCCCCTGATCTCCGAAACTACTGAGCCTAAAATTTTGAAAAAAATACAAAATCTAGTTCATTGCTTGTAGATTACAGGAAAACCTATAAGAATTCAATCAATTGTACGGAACCCTCTCCACGCGAATTAAACTCGCACTTGGCCTTGTACGAAACACGAAAAATCTATTTAGTAGTTTTGGAGATCAAGTGTACATCAAGTCAGGTCAGGTCAAGTGCGAATCCTACTCGTACATAAAGGGTTCCGTACCTACGTACAATGTTTTAAAGCGCTGAAAAAACACGTTAAATTTTTAACTTCATCTTATTTTTGGTGTTTGTTGTAATAGCGGCTATAGCTAGTACATAATCGAAAATTTCAAGTATTCTAGTTGATGCCATTATAAAGATCGATTTAAAACGCTTTAAATACGGTTCTTGTATGATAACATTGTATTAGGCATAACATCCTTGTAAAGTGACAAAGCCCTTCTGGCGCGTAGGCGACCAATACTGTGCAAATGAGTTTATTTCGGCGTTTCTTCTCAGTAGTGGTCATTGCGAAACGTTAGTATCGGTAGCTTTAAAAAAAATAGCAATTTTAATATTATAAATAAACATTACACGTAATGTACACTAAAATTATAGTCGTGTAAAAGTGCCTGCGAAGGCCTAATTACTGAATAAATATATTTAATTCTTGTTGACAACCCCCTTGAATTTTTAACATTATTTTATTTTTAGTATGTGTTGTTATAGCGGCTACAGTTAAACATAATCGGTGAAAATTTCAAGTGTCTAGCTATTACGGTTCAAGAGATACTCGTAGAGCCCTGTGACAGACGGACAGACAGCGGAGTCTCAGTAATAGGGTCCCGTTGGCACCCTTTGGGTACAGAACTCTAAAAAGACATAAAAATGAAATGTATTTTTCGTGTTCTGCTACTCTTTACTTACAATTATTTTAAATAAATTTATTAAATATAACACTCAATTCTACTGCATTAAATTATACTTGCATAAGATATTATATCGAATGTACATATAATTAACATTAATATGTGTTGTGCAATGTGCATTTAACCTCTTAACGGCTGGAAAAAGGAAGATTTAAATAAATACACTCGGTCGGAGTCGCGCATGAAGGGTTCCGTACCATTATCTACAACATTAGACTCTTTATTTAATATCAAGCAAAAAAACAGCAAAAAATCACGTTTGTTGAATGAGAGTTCATGAGAGCCCCCGCTTTAATATTTTTTTAGGGTTCCATACCCAAAGGGTGCAAACGGGACCCTATTACTGAGACTCCGCTGTCTGTCCGTCTGTCTGTCCGTTTGTCTCAGGGCTCTATCTCTTGAACCTTAATAGCTAGACACTTGAAATTTTCACCGATTATGAATTACTATGGCCGCTATAACAACAAATACTAAAAATAAAAAAACGTTAAAAATTAAAGGAGGTCGTCATACAAGAAACGTGTTTTTTTCAGCGTTTTTAACTAGATCTTTATAATGGCATTAACTAGATACTTGAAATTTTTACGAATTATGTATTACTAAAATATAACTACTATAACAACAAATACGAAAAATAAGATAAAGTAAAAGTTAAAGGGGGTCGTCATACAAGAAACGTGTTTCTTCAGCGTTTTAAAACATTGTACGGTGGTACGGAACCCTTCATGTACAATTCCGACTCGCACTTGCCCGTTTATTTATTCTGTTTTAAGTATTTGTTGTTATAGCAGCAACAGAAATACATCATCTGTGAAAATTTCAACAGTCCGCTATCCTTGTTCATGAAAAACAGCCTGGTGACAGACAGACATACGGACGGACAGTGGAGTCTTATTAATACTGGTATACTTAGTAATTTGGGTACGGTGCGGAACTCTAAAAAATAGATAATATCAGTGAAGACCTCGGGGCTAATCATATTACAGCTAACAGTTTAAACAAACAAAATTTCCTACAGTAGACTGTATGCGAAGCTAACAATTGTACCATTGTGTTGATTTGACTGCTCTTCCCTCAATTTTAGGGCCGCAGGGCAGGACGAGGGGTAAGGGGTCCTATTGAGGACGCGTAAATGTTGAAAGATTAAAAAGTTTTTATTTGATATGTAAGTTTAGCATTACAGGTCTTTCTAGTCTCCACTGCAGGAGCACGACCCTCTCTGTACTACTAGAGCCATATATTAGCCAGAGCAGTCAGAGGATTTGGCCTACACTATCTACGCTGGCCAGACGGGTTGGAGAGGTCTCTCTGGTAGGTAAGCTTTGTTTAGCTTGTGTTTCCTAAGTCGCCTTCTACGACATCCACGGGAAGACTTGGAGTGGTCCTATTCTACTCTGCTGGGAACCACACGGCGGGTAAGTTTAGCTTAGTTTAGTTTAGTTTCTTTTGGACGAATATCGGTTTAAACCAAGTTCACGTAGATCGACTTTGCTCTCGTTTTTTCCCAAACGTTGACAGGGAGCAAAGCTTTAGCATTAGCAGGCCTGTGTCACTCCCCGTTTAGGTATCGAAAATGTACCTACATTATTACTATGCACGCAGTGGCCCCTCGCGAGTGGTAAATTCAGTTATACGAATCGTTTGTCCAGAGTAATAAGAATGAAATTGGCTTGCAATTGATGTCTAGGTATCTAATCGAAAAGGTGCTGAGTTGTGACGTGAGCTAAATTAAACCATATCGCTAACCACATTGAGTAGATATTTCTTTGAATTTATTTGCTAAGTGAGACTTCTGTACGTGAGTATTAGTATTTGTTCTGTGGCATTAGTCTACCTGTTGTAGCATTTTGGCCAAATTATTTATTTATTTTACTATATATCATATTACACACTTAGTATAACAGAACATTTACACGACATTTCTATAAACCACAGAGGTTTGTAAAAATACAAGTTAAAATAAATAACTTATGTAAGTAATTTAATAAAAACATTACGCATAATGTAGTAAACCAAACTTATAGACGTCTAAAAGTCCCTAGAAACACAAACATTTGATTCTTTAATTCTTTGATTGAATTTTTAAAGTGAAAACACTACTACAGTGGTTTTCTCTCAAATTCCCGGCTCATAAGCTTTCTGTACAGGTAACTTAGCTGTTGATTATATACAAAAATTGTGCCCGCGGATTCCATTGCCCTAAGCCCCTCAAAAATTACAATAACAATACAGCGACGGATACGCAAATTGCTATATCGAAAAAATCAGGCGCGAGACGTGACAGAAATTAGAAGTTTGGCGTGTTTTGATGCTTTATTGGCTTTTGGTATAGGACTGGATTATTCTATCTATTCTTAGTTTGCTTAAAAAATAAGCAGAATAAAGTGAATCTGCCCATGAAGACGTATTTTTAGTAATAATAATTTTTAATTTGACGACCTCCGTGGTGTAATTGTCAACATGCTAGGCTAGTCCATTAATCCGGAAGTTCTGGGTTCGATCCCCAGCCAGGCCTTTTTTAAATTGTCCTGGGTCTTGGGTGTTTATCTATATATGTATTTATTATAAAATATACTATCGTTCGTTGAGTTAGTATCCCATACAAATAAAACTTACTTTAGCTATTAATGATATATATTTTTAACAAAAAAACAACCGATTTCTCTTTTTTCAAGGAGTTTCTCCCATATCTCCAAAGTTCTTCATCATATCTTCACCAAATTAAAATGGGACCAACTTGGTAGCAAAGGCTTTCATATAAAAAAAGAATCATCATAATATTAGAGCTGCAGTTGTCTGTTGAGGAATTTCGGTCTCCAGCTCCAAGATTTTTTCTCCGATCTTAAAAAGAATTACATGGGACCAACCTTGCAATGCATTCTTTAAAACGAAACATATATTTTTTAAATCGGTTCATATTTGACGGAGTTATGAGGTAAAATACACAAAAAAAAAATACATACACGTCGAATTGATAACCTCCTCCTTTTTTTGAAGTCGGTTGAAAAATAAAGTAAGTAAGTAAATGTATGACCTACCACCTACACATATTTAGAGCGGTTTCTTAGCGCGTCTCTAATGTAATTTTTAGGGTTCCGTAGACAAATGGCAAAAAACGGAACCCTTATGGATTCGTCGTGTCTGTCTATCTGTCCGTCCGTATGTCACAGCCACTTTTTTCCGAAACTAACTATAAGAACTATACTGTTGAAACTTGGTAAGTAGATGTATTCTGTGAACCGCATTAAGGTGTTCACACAAAAATAGAAAAAAAAAACAATAAATTTTGGGGGTTTCCCCTTACTTAGAACAGAAACTAAAAATTTTTTTTTTATCAGAATCTACCTTTTAAGTACATATTTATTATTATTCCGTATTTTCGAGATTTCGTGATGAGTGAGTGATTTTCGCGTTTATATATATATATATATATATATATTTGGAGAAGAAATAGGAAGAAAGCGTGCTCCGGGCTCCGAAGTTCAGCTGAGGATGCAACCCCATGCGCTAAGATGAAAAATAAAGAAATGCAAGTACACAATGCTACTATCTAAACTGGAAACAACACGGCAAGTAAGTACCTACGTCATCGAAAAAGCCAGCACCATTTTAACTCCATACAATACAATACAAATACTCTTTATTGCACCATAAAGAAAATACAACAATACTTACAGAGAAAAAAAAACTAAAATGATTAAAAAGGCGGACTTATCGCATAGTTACCAATCTCTTTTATTCAACCATACTTATTTTGTTAGAGCATAAATATTTGACTTCAAATCAAATCCAAAGTTCGACGTCGTACACAGCCCGTAGCGGCATTATTAAATTCATTGACATCCAGCCACGCCCCCCTCCCCGAGTGGGCGGGTCGTGTGTGGAAATGTGGAGGGGATGAGTGAAATGCTAAAAGCACACATTGTCATCTCAAGTCATCCATGGAAACGAGCAAAGCAAGCGAAGTTAGTCTTGGATAACGTCAAAACGCAAGTACGTTTTGACATTTGCCAAAAGTGGCCGTTTTTCGCAAATGTGCGCAAAGCTTAACGTTCTCACTTTACACTGTAAACAGTAGTTCATAAAATACTTTGAAGTGTTATGAAAATACTTTGATGTCTCCGTTTCTTTTTGAAATTATTTGTTTTAAATGGGGGCAGCACTGGACCCCGGAAAATACAGGTACGGCCTTAAACGTAAGATAACGTAGAACTCCATAATTAATTAATTTAAAACCGTTTGACTTACGTGATATAGGAAAATGCCTACGAAGTGGCAATGGCGAGCGAGCGAAGCGAGCGTGCCGTGGCAGCGGCCGGCGAGTGCTAGGAATGTTCTATTCATTTTACTAGGTTAGGGTAAACCTATAGGTTAGGTTAAGTTAGAACTGTGACCAACACACGCACGAGCCAAGCGAGCGTAGCGAGCGCGCCGCGGAAGCGGCCGGCGAGTGCTAGAAAAGTTCTATCCATTTTACTAGGTTAGGGCAAATCTATAGCAATAAAAATAGTGGAATAGTTTTTTGGGAAATGAAATTCGATGTCGAAAAAATCTTTATTACTACACCAAATCCTTAATGCATGTGTCGCAGTTAGATTGTTTAACGGTTTTGTCAAACAGCGGATTACCGCTACTGTCTCACAAAACCGCTAGCCGTTTGGAAACGTGGTTAGCGGTTTCAATGAACGTAACACGTTGCGCATTCTTAGACAATCCAGCCGAACGATATTCGGCTGTTCAACAAAACCGAGCTGTAATGCCAAACAACTAGAAGTTTCGTGAATTAGCGGTTTATACCATCAAACTGCGACATATATAAACATCCAAGACCCAGGACAATTTGAAAAAGGCCATTTTCATACTTGCCGCTGGGGATCGAACCCAGGACCTCCGGATTAGCGGTCTAGCGTGTTAACCCTTACGCCATGGAGGTCGTCATTTCATCAGTCATTTTATAATTTCGTCAGGTCATAGGTTTAAACAAACGCTAGATGGCGTTCGGGAGCCACAGCTTTACGTGCCTTCCTGCAAAGCCTGCAATAAATACCCTAACTAGACTATGATTTTGAAGCGTTATAGGTGTAGCCGAGCGGTCTGGGCACTGGCTGTGCTTTGAGGCACAAGTTTGATTCTCACTAGACGCGACTTGACGGTCATTTTCAACCACCACTTGCTTCCATTGAAAGAAAGCATCGTTAGGAAACCTTCATACTATTTCACTAGTGTGTAAAGGCCCATTTACACGGTGCAATACACAATTTGTATAATTGGCGTTTTGTTCAGACGATACAATGAAGGCTTCTTATTGAGTCGAAAGGCTATACCGCATCTTAATCTATACTAATATTATAAAGCGGAAGAGTTTGTTTGTTTGTTTGTTTAAACGCGCTAATCTCAGGAACTAATGGTCCGATTTGAAAAATTCTTTTTTTGTCGGGTAGTCCATTTATAGAGGAAGGCTTTAGGCTATATAACATTTCGACAACCACGCGAACGAAGTCGCGGGCACAGCTAGTGTAAAATATGCAAGGACTGCGATCAATGGGTGACAGAAAAATTAACGTACGAGTAGTACCTGTTCTCAGTGTTCACGAATGTGAATACTATTCTCATTGATAATAAATTAGTTTTTTATTTCATTTTGCCCTAATTTTTCTGCACAGCATACTGAAGTGAAGTTAGTTTGACACATGTTTGACAGCATGCCGTCACAAAATGGCGGCGGTTCGATAATATTGTTATTGTAATCGCATTGTGCATTGCCAGTAAAAAAAAAGATATTATATCCACCCTTGTTAACAAGCATTATGACCTGTTAAAGGTCATTAATATTTAGCGTCACTGCGAATTCAAACAGACGCATTATCCGTGCTCTCAGGGGGGCAGCTAATGCAGGGTCCCCACGGGGCGAGCAGAGGGGCGAGCGAGCTAGCACTGGGCATTGATTGGCAGTATAAGGTGCTTTTTCTCCAGTACGACAAAGTGAGAGTGAAAAAACATAAAAATAACGTTTATTTTGGGTAGAAAAAACGGAGATAATAGGGATGTCATGGTGTCAATCTCATTCAAGGATGCTCAAGAGCGTGAGAAGTGGAGAGAGGTGTCGCCGTAATGTAAGTACAAACTACAAATCGCTGTATCTTCGACAATTCTTCGTCAATATCTGTAATTCAGATAAAAGAACTAAATGCGTGAAATATATTTTTTTATCTGTTATCTGATGACTAGTGATGAGCCAAATAAATTTTACAGTCCACATATGCGTTAGAATTTTCAAACGTTCACTACAGCAATTGTATAGACTATAGAATAATTAAGGCTACGTATTTAAAATATGGGAGAGGCCTATGTCCAGCAGTGGACGGTATGCGGCTGAAATGATGATGATGATGATGATTTAAAATAAAACCGGCCAAGTGAGAGTTAAACTCGCGTGGAGAGGGTTCCGTACAATTGATTAAATTCTTATAGGTTTTTCTGTAATCTACAAGGAATGAACTATATTTCGTATTTTTTCAAAATTTTAGGCTCAGTTGTTTTGGAGATCGGGGGAGGGGGGGGGGGATGGTCAATTTTATGAATAAAATCAAAACTATTTATTTTATAATTATAACAAAAATATATTTGATCCTCATAACTAGCCCTTTCATTTGATATATGACACAGTAAGGTTTGCAAAACTTTTTTTTTCAATTTCCTAATTTATTCTATGAAAATGACCCTTATTTTAAAAAAATATTTATTTAATTTGCACATATGTGTTTGGGTCATAGGATAACACCATCCTACCAAATTTCACCTGATTTGGTCAAGAAGATTCGGAGCAAATTGGCTGTGACAGACAGACGGACAGACAGACGCACGAATGATTCTACAAGGGTTTCGTTTTTTTATTTTTTGTACGGAACCCTAAAAAACGACGCAACCCCGTCGGTTTTGACCAAATTTGACCTCATTTCATTAAGTACTTTGGCCTCGCAATAAAACAGTGTACGAAAAATGTTTTAACTTATTCGGTATCTAAAATCTACTTGTAAAATGATCATCTCAGCTCCCCCTGCATTATTAACCCTTTATTTGCCGCATCATGTGCTTGTCAACACAACTCAGGGGTTGAAGGGGTGATACAGATTAATTAGAATAAACGCTTGATCCTCTTGTCTATGGTAAACGATTTGCTAATTGTAGACTTGATGGTCTTTTGAAGCTTTTTTATACGAAGGGATGTTTAAGAATAAAATAAAGAGGAATTCTCTACATCTTAGGTAAAATGGCACGAAAATATGCCAAGCAGTTTCAGAGTTAATTAAGGAAAAACAGACAGATATACGCGGCAGCGGCCTTTATTTTGCAATGACAATGGATAGATAGAAAAAATACTAAAAGATAAGTGATAATCCCGCATACAAAAAAACGAACTCTGCTAGAAAGCCAAAATATTTTCTAGATGTCGCTACTATCTCCCCCGCTAGCCATACAAAGGATGCTGGGTACTTAGGATGACGGTATCCATAAAAAAATTAAGAAAATGAACGTTTATACGGTCATTATTTACCGAAATTAAGCGGCACTACGAGATTACTTTCTTTCGGACTAGTAGCTCCATCTAGCTGCAACATTTAAACTAAACATCGAAGTACGCTTCAAAGTACGAAGGTTGCCAGTCCTCTTGTATTTGTTCGTCCGTGGTACAATACAATAACTTTGTCGAAATCGATACATGCCAAGGCTCTGTCAATAGTGGCCCACACCTCAATTCATTAGGGCCTCGGCAACACAATTAGCTAATGGCCCAGCGTGGGGCAAGTTGGGACAATAGGGTCGAGGGGGAAAGAAGACTTGGTTTTGAAAGGTAAGGTAAATAATAGTTTTTGAAAATTGAGTGTCATGTGCGTTTTACTTTTTATGGAATAAAAAGGTATCTATTATCGAGTAATAAATAAAAATATTTTTTCGAAATAAAAAGCTGAGTTAAATTCCAAATCAAAATAAGCAACAGTTCAAATTAAATAGATTGCACATTTTTTCAGTTATTTTGGTTTCAAAACCAAACTAGCGAAACGAAATTTGATAAAATTTCTAGGGGACCAGTCTGGAAGTATATCTTTTTAAACAAATGACAGAGTTCAGAGGTAACTAACTCCTCCCTTTTTAAAGTCGGTTTATTATTATTTACCACCGGACTAGAAATAGATTTAAGTGAAATTGGTTAAGAGGTTACCATACGGGGTTGAAAGTTCTACTATTTATTAATTATCACACAACAATAATTAAATAATACCTAAAAGAAAAAAGTATAAACTAAAAGAGTAAACAACATATTATATATTATATAAAAATTTGAACCCAGATCATTACGATCGCAGGACAAGGATGCCTAAGAGACTGGCGGCATTGCCACGTTGAATGGCCTGACCAAAATGCGCATCAGCTCACCCCAAAGGTCCCCACAAATGTCCATCAGGCTTGGGAGATTTCTTTATTAATTCTATTTGTTCTAATATTGTAGGTAATGTTAAGTACGTACCTACTTATTCGTAAAACCCCGTGCACATTACCGTTGCATACATGTTTAATGGCATTCCGTTGCAATAATTAAACGCAACAGTCGGTAAAAGCGGACTGAATAAATTATGAGGGGTTATCTGTGCTTTTGTTGCCAGTTTTATCACGTCTTATTCATTCAGTCAGGGGCCACTAGACTCCCTCCGTGGTCCAGTGGTCAAGGCGTTTGCTTTGAGATCCGGTGGTGCCCTGGGTTCAAATCCCACTGGGAAGCATTCTTTGTAAAAAGTTGTTTCCAGTCTGGCTACGATATTGCAGGCTTGAATCACCTGATTATTCGAAAAGAAAGATGATTTCTTGCTTCGGAAGGCACGTAAAACTGTGGGTCACAAACGCCATCTAGCGTTAACCTATCCTAGAATTGGTTCTGGTCTCCTCTTTGGGTTGCGGAGGTCAGACGGCAGTCGCTCTGTGTAAAACTAGTAATCTCGTCAAATAACATAGGGTAGGTAGTGGAGTCCGGCTTTAAAGCGTTACCGCTGAGGATGCGGAAGGGAATACGCTTGGATGATGATGATGATGAGTTAGTAGCCTACCAATTTAAGGAGTGCAGGTAAGAGTCACACATACAATTGACAGAAATATTATGTATGAATATAATATAGTGGATATAAATAGGAAATAACGCCCAGGTGTTAATTTGTGGCCAAATTAAATGTGTATAGCTCAAATTATATCACAAACCTAGAATCTCTAGACCACTACTTGATCCATGGTCTGTGACCACTGCACTAAGTATCTCTAGACCACAAAAGTGACGCTATTGGGCACGATTGTTTTAGAATTTTCAATTATTTATTTTTTTACCTAGTAGCTTTGACTCTTATGTATTCTGTGCTAGTAGAAAGACCGCAACAGCAATCGATTTTATCAATAGGTTATTTATCTTAGAATATCTTTATTTTATCTTAGATGTTAAGAAGCCAATTACAGGTCCTAACAAATAGATACTGTATATGTTTACGATTTTTGCCTTGTGGTGCCCAGCAGAGTAGAATAGGACCACTCCAAGTCTTCCCGTGGATGTCGTAGAAGGCGACTTAGGAAACACAAGCTAAACAAAGCTTATAAACATCAATGAGACCCCTCCAACCGTCTGGCCAGCGTGGAGAGTGTAGGCCAAATCCTCTGACTGCTCTGGCCAATATATAGCTCTGATACCTAGTACCGAGAGGGTCGTGCCCCTGCAGTAGAGACTAAAAAAAGACCGAATGATGATGAATATAAACATACAAACAAGTAACATAAACATAAAATACAGTACAACGCTACTGGCTTTGCTTCGCGTTCTTGGCACATTCCTCTAATAAGGGTATCATAATGACCCTCCTCTACGGCAGTCGCGTAAAACGCTGTTGGCATAATATCATTAAAGGGTTGGTCACATTGACCACTTAACCCTTTACTGCTAATGACGTTATGTCCTGAGGATGGGGTAAGTAGAGTGATATTTAATTTGCCCTACACTTGTTGCGACAATTTTAGGGTTAGTAATTCCTTTCTTTAACCCCCGACAAAAAAGAGAGGTGTTATAAGTTTGACGCTAATGTCTGCCTGTATGTCTGTCTGTGGCATCGTAGCGTTTGAACGGATGGACCGATTTCGATGCAGTTATTTACGTGAAAGCATTAAATAAGGGAACTCCCTTGTGGTGGTTCTTAGCTATGTTGTAATTGTATACAGCCGAGTAATTTAAAATCAGGTTACCTAACTGATTTGTTAATTAAATTATTATATTGTTTATGAGTAGGTCTGTATTTGTGTAAATGTTAATATATATTATATGTATAAATAGTATTATTATATATAAGTTATGTGTAGGTATGTATGTATATGTATTGTAGTATTTATATATGTATGTATAGGTTCTTTTTGTAGCGCCTATCACAATAAAACTGATTTTTCTGTTTTTCCTAAAGGTTGACTGGTAGAGAACGCATTAGCGTTATCTTTTGTACCTTTGTGTGCAATAAAGATTTAATAAATAAATAAATTATTACCTAAAATAAATAAGCAATCTTTGGTGTTTATATTTTTTGATCACTTTTTGATTTGTCATATTGATTTGTCCCTCATTGTAGGTGACAATCAATATGTATTATAAACAAAGTACGTAATGTAGAAATTCGACTTCAACGGGGAACCCGTAACTGTAGGTAGATTTGTTTTCGGTAATGTACAAGTAAAATGTAGAGTACCAGCTAATTCATGACTAAATATAAAAATTACTAAAATGTGGTTGTGAACATTGATGTTACCACGTCTGTCTGCACGACATAAATAACGTAGACACGATATTATGGGATGCTACTAGTGTGGATACCCTCAGCTGGCGCAGCAGAGAGCGTCAAAAGGCGCAAGTACAGGCTGAATTTTTATCCACCGGCAGAATTTTTGGAGCAAGTTTAGTCTATGACATTAAACTACTTTCTATAAAAAGTTACCTATTAAAAATCGATAGAAAAATTTCTCCCTCCCATACAAAATCCGTTTGGCTGAGCGCTGATTTGTATGGGAGGACGAAAAAAATTTGCCGGTGAATAAAAAGTCACCCTGTATGTAGACATCGGAGAAAACTACATAGGTATTTGAACCTTTGGGGTAGAAACTTTTGGTCCGTGGGGTTTTGCCAATTATTTATTTAAATACTTATCAAAAAGTGTTAGAAAGTAGAACGCACTCATTATATTTCTCTTCTCGTCGTGTCCCTGCGCGGTAACTAGTAGTCATCCATACATGTATTTATCTGTCCGCATACATATATAATTAGTTCTTTATGTATTATATTTACATAATTATATATTTTGTATATTTATTTTATCTATAGTTATTGTATTGGTATATAACGTCTAACAAAATATACTGAAACTATTTTAAGGGTGAATTCAGTCCGTGATTCTGAACAACTTTCCCCAAGGAACATATATCGAAATATGAAAAATAATTTTTGGCTTTCCATACAAACTCGGATCAGCTAATCGGTCAACTTATATAAGAGGCCAAAAATTTTTTTTCATATTTCGCTATACGTTCCTTGGGGAAAGTTGTTCAGTATCATGGACTGAATCCACCCTTAAAATAGTTTCAGTATATTTTGTTAGACCCTGTATATTTCTTTAAAATTAATATTTATGTATATTCTTGATTTATTCTTGTAGGTATTTATAGATACTTTTAAATTTTGTTTACACACTCTGTCGCACCACCCAAATTATTTCTCTACTTGGTCCAATGGTTGGCTGGCAGAGAACGCCATAAGGCGTTAAGTCCGCCATTTGTACACTTTTTTTATGTGCAATAAAGTTTAAATAAATAAATGAATATTTCTGTTATGTTGTCGCATTGATTTACGAGTTACGAGTATCTAACTAGTTACATATTTTGTATGTTGGCAATTCCGTTTCGTTTAGTTTTCTCTCATGTCATCATTGTGTTCGATGCATCTTGTTGTACAAAATCAGTTTGCCGAATAGACATTTTTTCCAGTTATACAAACGTTTCACTTAATATCTGCCCTAGTTTCCCAACAAAAACACTATTCAGAGTATCCCGTGACCAACCTTTATGTACGATGCGACTCTTATTTATTTATTAGATAGATTACTAATACATAATCTTTAAAAATATTACTGTTTGTCAGTGTTTCCAATGTGGTAATTGACGTCACAATTTCCTAATACCCATGTGTGGCCATCTCGCGTCCCCTGTGTCCTTAGGAGGACACCTGTGGCGCCGGGGAACGATCACAATCTGGTACTGGTTTGTTGTCATTTTTATTTAACGACCTTTGTGGCCTAGAGGTCATCATGCCAGGCTGCCAGGAGGTCCCGGGTTTGATCCCCGGTCAGGTCAAGATGGAAAATGATCTTTTTCAGATCGACCTTGGGTCTTGGATGTTTATCTAATGTATTTGTTATAAAATATAGTATCGTTGAGTTAGTATCCCGTAACACAAGTCTCGAACATACTTTGGGGCTAGCTCAAACTGTCTGATTTGTAATATAAATATTTATTTATTTAAACAAGAATAATTTGGTGACTCGTCTGTCCATCGTTTTAAGCTACTTTAAAAATTCTCCGTTTTTGAATCGATTTAGAAAATTCTTTTTTTGTCTGAAAGCGTATATACACGTGACTTTTTAAACACCAGCCAAATTATTGGAGCAAGTTCCGTCCATGATACTGAACTACTTTCTATAAAAAAAAGTTATTAAAAATCGATAAAAATTTTTCGTCCTTCCATACAAAATCCGTTTGGCTGATAGCTGATTTTTAAGGGAAGGCGAATTTTTATTATAGTTTTTCGTTGTTTTTATGGAAAGTAGTTCAGCATCATGGACTGAACTTGCTCCAAAAATTTGGCTGGTGGTTAAAAAGTCAGCCCCAAGTTGGTCCCATTGTCATCAAGTGAAGATCTGATGATGGGATTCTGGGGGAATCGAGGGAACTCCTCACATATTCCATGCACACATATACCTAGATAGAAAGAAAGAAAGAAAATTCGTTTATTTGGTAGACATGTATCACATACACTCTGACCTAGTGATGTTTATTGTTATAAGTACCTACATACATACTCGTATAGTTGCCTGGAAGAAATTGCTTGGCGATGTCGCCGTCTTTTGTGCATCTACTAGTGTTTAAGATAATTAGGTACCTATGTCTTGTATTTTTGTATTGTGCAATAAAGGGTATTATCGTCAACTACCTAGTACCAGGCCTGTGTCACTCCCCGTTTAGGTATCGAAAATGTACCTACATTATTACTATGTACGCAGGCGGCCCCTCCGGGTGGTAAATTCAGTTATACGAATCGTTTGACCAAAGTAATAAGAATGAAATTGGCTTGCAACGGATGTCTAGCTATCTATACGAAAAGGTGCTGAGTTCTGACGTGAGCTAAATTAAACCATATCGCTAGCCACATTGAGGAGATATTTCTTTGAATTTCTTTGCTGAGTGAGACTTCTGTAAGTTAGTATTATTTATTCTGTGCTAGTACCTAAATAAGTTTGTCCGTCCGTGTTTCATATGACGGTTGATGTTTTTAATCTCATTTTAATTCAATTTCACCCCAAAATACCTGCCTTTTGAAAACAATTTACCGACTTGTCATGTCAATCGACAACTTCAATGACATCATGTCAGACTTCTTAGATCGAGAGCTCCTTGGAGACATTGTCATGTTTTGAGGTTATGATTGTCGCGGCGGGGGGCCGGGGTGCGGGGAGATTTGACGGCAGTTGTAGGGTTGCCGTGAAAGCGAGGGGTTTAGGATTTTTAAAATTTGATTTTAATAACAAGTAATTATTAAAAAAACAAAAAACCCGACTGTGTAATACAACAGCAGTACTTACGTAGGTAAGACGCAACTGAGATTGCGCTTGGCGAAGCGATGTTAAGTACTTATATGTTGTTTTTTAACCTTTAATTTGATACCCCTCTCGATAAATTTTGAAAAGAAAAAAAAAATATTCTGCGCAATTTGGCGCCTAAAATCCGCCATTTTATTTTCAATAATTTTAATATATCCTATGTTACTCTAGTAGTTAAGACGAATCTAACCATGTATAATTTATTAAAATTGGTTTCGTTGTTTTTTAGCATTTCTCATTTCAAATTACATTTAAACATATAAGTTGCATACATTTTTGTAATCCTTGAATAAAATCATTTAATTTGATATCCCACTCGATAGGTTTTGAAAAAAAAAAAAAATTATGCTGCGCAATTTGGCGCCTAAAATCCGCCATTTTGATTTCCAATAATTTTAATATATCCTTTTACTCTAGTAGTTAAAACGAATCTTACTATGTATAATTTATTAAAATCGGTTTAGCCGTTTAGTAGTTGGGTGAATTGCCCAAACAAAAGAAATACGCGGCAATCCTGAGAAAGGTAGTGCAATGTGCTAGTTTAGGGTGTTGTTATTTTTTCTTAGTAAGGTAAGTACTCCTCTACCTTGGCAAAAAAAAATCATTGAGAAATTGCCTCTATTTCATTACAAAAAAAAAAATGTCAAAATGTCATTTAATCATCACGGTGACCTGTCCTGAACCTAACTCCGCTCACAAAATATCTTCCCCTGCAAATACATTAATTATTTGGATTAAAATCGATTTGAGTATTATTAAATTATAATATAGCATATATATAATACTATTATTGTTTGTTTATCTTCTTTCTAATACATTTGACAAGCAGTCAACTTTTGTGCGGAAAAAAGTAATGACTTCAGATGACAGTAAGTTTTAGTAGAATAATCCTGTCAACATTGCGTTGTTGCGCCCCCCTTGCCTTTCCTCACTTCGGATCAGTCCGCCTCAAGCTCGCGACGTGCACGCACCGGTCGCAACGTCTTTGTGGATTTCCGCCAAAAAGTAAGTTTATCATTTCAGTGATATGGGGACAAAATTATTTCATTACGGTGGCCTTTATAACTCGTGCTAGATTCATTTAATATATTTCAAAATTGTGTTTTAAATTCGCCGTAAGTACTGTTTTGTTTGAGGAGTATTGAGATTTTAATGATGATTTTAATTCGGAGTTAAATGTAAAACTAACCTTTTTTATCATATCGATGTTATAATTTCAGTGAATTCGGTGGACTGTAATACCGATAAAAGTCCACGGGAATGAAATGTACCACTGAAATGATAAATCCATAAAAGTTTTAGAGATCCTTGTGCCAAATATTGAATCATTTAATTTTTTATACAACGTGGAAGGGACACCCGTAATAATTGAACCATGGGCTATACTAGTTCAATAAAGTATAATGACATTAAAATAACAGTCAAAAAACGAAAAAAAAACGTTACTCCAATACAAATCGCCCGGGCGGCTGCACACTTTTGTATGGAAATGCCGAAATTTCTTTTTATTTTTTGGCTGTTATTTTAATAACATTATACGAGTATTAAAATGATCTAGTATAGACCGTGGTTCGATTTATTATGGGTATGTCCCTTCCACGTTTTATACTTTGTATTTATTTTTTAGGCACATCTTTTATGTGCATGTGCGTATGGTTGTTAAGAGGCCGGATTAGAAATTTCGATGATTTTGCTGATTTCACGTATATACTTATACCTGTAAGAACCCTTATTCTCATGATCTCATCTCGGTAACAATTGGACTAAATTATAGCTAACATTTTTCTCTAAGATAATAGGTAGACATTATAATTATGCAGTCGTTATATCACTAAGAAACTTCTAGCTTTCTAATCGCGCTTTGTTCACTCTTTTAAAAATAAATAAATAATAAATAAATATATACGGACAAATCACACAGAAGTTAGCCCAAAGTAAGTTCGAGACTTGTGTTGTGGGATACTAACTCAACGATACTATATTTTATAACAAATATATACTTATTAAACATCCAAGACCCAGACCAATCATAAAAAGATCATTTTTCATCTTGGTCTGACAGGGAATTGAACCCGGGACCTCCTGAGTAGCGGACCGAAAATTTATTTAACAAATTAGTAAGTATTATAAAATAATAAACAAGAATATTTACAAGGAATGTAGTAATCGAACCTAAAAAGTAAGGAACCCTAACTACGCAGACGATTGTTCTTAGCTTTATCATTTCGTTGGACTAATTTCATTCCGGTGCACAGTCTATAATTTCGGTGGCCATTTTTATTATTTCGGTAGAAACTTTTCATTTCAGTGGATTCACAAAAATTCAACCTTAAATATTTAAATAAGTTTAGATGATATTTCATGTCCACTCCCGCACATGTTACATAAGTTAACCTACCTGATGGGCTAAATATATTTTGTTAGTTCACATCCATATTACATCAAATAATATGGCAAAACATTGTCATTACTCATTAGTATCAAAAAATCTGCAGACGCTGCAACATAGACATAGACAGATTTTTATTTCCAGAAAAACACAACACATACAATACACTAAAGGTAACACATATTATAGAAGAAGACAACATAGGATTTTGAATAGAATTATTTAAATTAAAACAAGAATAAAACCTAGCCAATTTTATCTGAGAAAGTAGATATAAAATAAATTTAAAATTACTAGGTACATTTACTATGGCATAGAGCTGGTACCCATCTCTGTGTTTCCACGGTGGTAAGTGTTGTGAGATCCTAGGAAAAAGGTTCCACTCAGCATATGTCATCAAACTCGTTTCCGAGAAGACGACGCTGGTTTTCAGTGGAGCCTTGTGTGTGTGTATATGAACACGTGAACCATATCATCTAGTGTCAGAGGGCAATATTCCAATGAGGACTCTTAGCCAGCGCAGTAAGAGTAATTCAGATTTTCTTTGAAAATATTTCGCCTCTGTAACACTCCGTATAAAATCGTTTTGGGCAATAATTGATTTTGAATGTTGATGTGTTAATTAAAATGGGTAAACAGATTAATGTATTGTACTTAAGGTGAAGATATAGGCAAATGGCCTTGAAGTGGCGCCCTCATTTGAAATAAATTGTTAACTCGTAAATATGGAGATAATTTCCATATTGCTCTTCGTCATGCACTAGATAGCCCTTTAAATTATTTTATGAACCACCGTTGAAAGTATTTACATTAGTCCGTCTAGCTTTAAAACTTGCCTCCGCCAAAAGTGGCCACGGCAAGTTTTAAAGCTAGACGGATCACCATAGTAGTTTCAACGGCAGTTCATAAAATAATTTAAAGGGCTATCTAGTGCATGACGAAGATCAATATGGAAATTACCACCATATTTACGAGTTAACAATTTATTTCACACTTCAAGGCCATTTGCCTATATCTTCACCTTAACTTAATTGCCGATTTTGCTCTTATTTTAATGTTTGATGGAGTGTGAAGTACTTACTTACATAGTGGTTGAACTGGATTTTATATACTTGGGTCAAGAAAAATAAATTCTTTTTAAGATAAGACTGATTAATAACGCAATTTCTTGGCTAACTAGGTATAGTCTTATAGCAACCTAGGTAATCAGAACTATTTTAGGTTTTGGCTACTAAGTTAATTCCTTGTTCAACACCAATAAGCTTTAGGTTATATTTTTGACGCTTCCTTTAAGTTACATCTTTGATGTATATCATAATATGATATTAAATAGTGTACGTTCTGTTTTCTTGCATCAGAAAAAGATACTGTATTGGATAGTAAAAGTGTTCGTAAGTACAGTAGGTACCTATGTATGTTTAGATTGAGGATGACCGGGAGGTTTAGACAAAACGTGGGTTTCAAATCCGGACCTTTCAGGGAAAAGTTATACTGTAAATTATAATAAATTAGGTACCTCAGCTTTTCGGTTAGAGTTGTTGCTAAAGTTTTATTTGTTCCTAAATATATATAGATAGCATTGTTATAAAATAATCACATCGAAATGACACATAAAAAGCTTTTGTTGAAAATCACCCAGTTACTAGAGAACATAGAATTGTAGGGACAAACGTTCAGGTTAAACACATATACCCTCCTTTCCGGCTTTGCCGCATTGGGGTAAAAAGGACACATTGAAAAATATTATTAATTTATTTTAATTTAAGTTTATTCGAAAAAGTTGTTAAGTATCAATTTTTTTACGGACAAATCATACAGGTTGAGCTAGCCCCAACCCAAAGTATAAGAAATATGACTTTTTAAACACTGTCCAAATTTTTAAGCAAGATCAGTCCATGATACTGAACTACTTTCTACACAGTGTTTAAAAAGTCAACCTGTATATTTTGGTGACAATGTGTTATATGTAAAATAAAATAAGATATAAATAATTAACTAAGTTGTACAGGCTGACTTTTTAACGACCAGCCAAATTTTTGGAGCAAGTTCAGTCCATGATACTAAACTACTATCCATAAAAACAATTAACGAAAAACTAAAGTAAAAATTCGCCTTCCCATACATTAAATCAGCGCTCGGACAAACGGATTTTGTATGGAAGGACGAAAATTTTTTATCGATTTTTAATAACTTTTTTTATAGAAAGTGGTTCAGTATCATGGACTGAACTTGCTTTAAAAATTTGGACAGTGTACAAAAAGTCACCTTGTATATAAAATATCGCGAATCGGATGTGGCTGAGAGTAGCTCAGGACCGTGGTAAATGGCATTCATTGAGAGAGGCTTATTCCCAGCAGTGGGAAGGTCAAGGCATTATATTGAAAGGAAGATATACCTACAAAATTACAACTTACTTTGATATTATGTAAACGAATGCGGCGTAAAACCCAAAAATGGAAGGTTGTATTGATTTCTTAACATGAAAAGAACGTGGCCTGTCTATGTGACCTTAGGACGGGGAAAACCTTACTCGATTGGCTCGAATCGACACATTCAATATGGCTATACTTCTTTGCATAAATTATAGCAAACCATTTAGCAGCAAACTTGAACAGCAAAGAATGACCAAAAACAAGTACATAGTTATTAAAAAAACAAAAACCCGTCTGCCTGATACAGCATGAGCGAGATTATATATCATTTTTAGGGTTTCGTACCCAAGGGGTGCAAACGGGACCCTATTACTGAGACTCCGCTGGCTGCCTGTCTGTCTGTCTACTAACAGATTACGTCATACTGTGGCCGCTATAACAACAAATACAAAAAATAAGAAAAAGTTAAAAATTAAATGGGGTAGTCAGACAAAAAACCTGTTTTTTCAGCGTTTCTAACTAGATCTTTATAATGGCATTAACTAGATACATGAAATTTTCACAGATTATGTATTACTATGGCCACTATAACAACAAATACTAAAAATAAGATAAAGTTAAAAATTAAAGGGGGTCGTCATACAAAAAACGTGTTTTTTTCAGCGTTTTAAAACATTGTACGGAGGTGCGGAACCCTTCATGTACGAGTCCGACTCGCACTTGCCCGTTTATTTCTAGCATTTCTCGTTCCAATTTATATTTAAACATATTAGTTATGTATATATTTGTAATCCTTTCTTTTGATAGATTCGATAGGTTTTGAATAAAAAGAATTAAAGACATATCATTTGGCGCCAAAAATCCGCCATTTTGTTTTTTTATATATTTTTGATGTACCCAGTGTCACTCTCACAATTACGACAAATCTGACGACACCTCTCAAGCTAAAATTCATCAAGCCATTTAGGCTGCAGAGCGTGCCAAATAAATTTATGTACATACTGACATACACATAAAACATAAGCCTCCTTCTGGCGCAGTTCGGTAAAAATTTATATATGACTGACGTGACGACGCCCTGCGCTTTTATAAATTACATAACCCTCCTTCTGGCGCAGTTCGGTAAAATGTATATACTGGGTGGCGCAAAAGTACTGGCACTAAAGAAAATACTTTTATTTTTTTTATATGACATTTTCTGTCATTCTGTTGTTGAAAATTGTGTAGTGAACAAATGTAAAATACACTGAAAATAAACATGGACCGTTTTACTCCCCAAAAACGTGGAATAATTGTGTCAATGTTCTTACGGAATAATTCATCAGTGATAAGAACACAACGTGAATTTCGTCGACGATTTCACCACCGTCCGGCACCGATTGGTCGCACAATTCGACGCTTTGCCACACGCCTTGAAGCAACTGGCTCAACATTGGATAGACCTAAGTCTGGGAGACCAAGAACAGGCCGTTCAGCTGAAAATATCGATGCTGTGCGCGAAGATGTGGAAGAGTGTCCAGAAACATCAACGAGGCGACGTGCCACGCAATTGGGCATTTCCAGACGGACCCTGCAGCGTATTTTGGTGAAAGACTTAAAGATGTTCCCGTATAAAACTCAAATGACTCATCAGCTGCTGCCTGCTGACCACCGAGCTCGTCTAGATTACTGCCAGCGCGTCATAAACCTCAACCTTGAAGACGATGATTTTCCTTCAAAATTGGTTATGAGTGACGAAGCGCATTTCCATCTCTCAGGGCATGTCAATAAGCAGAATACTCGGTTCTGGGGCACTGATAATCCGCGCATTATTCAAGAAACACCTCTACACCTACTAAAAGTTAATGTATGGTGTGGCATCTGTGTTGACAGAGTGATCGGACCCTATTTTTTCGAAGACGCTGGAGGCAATGCGATAACTGTCACTGGAGAACGCTACAGAACCATGTTACGAGAGTTTTTGATACCCAGTTTGGACGAATTGGGGCTGGAGCACATCTGGTTTCAACAAGACGGCGCTACGGCACACACAGCGCGTGACACTATGGACTTAGTGAGGGACGCTTTTCCAGGCCGAGTTATCTCTCGTTTTGGCGATTTGCCTTGGCCTGCAAGATCACCCGATCTGACCAGTCCAGACTTCTTTCTTTGGGGTTTTTTGAAATCTCGGGTGTATGTGAACAAGCCACAGACTCTCGCAGCTCTAAAAGAAAACATTCGTCAAGAAATAACGAACATATCGCAGGAAGTGTTACGGCAAGTTATGCAAAATGTCATAAATAGGGCTCAAATGTGTATCAACTCTGGAGGTCACCATTTAAAAGACATCATCTTTAAATCCTAATGGTACGAAATTTAATGGCACAAATATACATTTAAAAAAACCTAAATCTAGTTTTCTAATTTAGAAAAAATGTTATAGCTGAACCAAATAGGGTCTTTACTTTTGCGCCACCCAGTATGACTGACGTGACGACGCCCTGCGCTTTTATAAATTACTAGCTTTTGCCCGCGGCTTCGCCCGCGTAGATTTTAGATATGATATTTAGATATGAAAAATAGATGTTGGCCGATTCTAAGACCTTCTCAATATGCTCACAAAATTTCATGAGAATCGGTCAAGCCGTTTCGGAGGAGTACGGGAACGAACATTGTGACACGAGAATTTTATATATAAGATTATTATTTATTCCCATAACGCAAGTTTTAAATTTACTTTGGGGCTAGCTTAATCAGTGTGATTTGTCCCTAATTCCCTATAAGTACATCGTGTTATTGAAAGAACGCAAATCCTCTCAGATGGTACCTCAGCCCATGAAACTGAACAACTTTAGTTCAACAACTTTCATGAAATTCAAAAAAAAAATTCGGATTTTTATACAAATTGACTCGGTCAGCTGATCAGTTTGTATGAAAATTTTTTTTTTTAGTTTCGTGAATGTTGTTGTACAAAAGTTGTTCAGTTACATGGGCTGAGGTACCATCTGAGAGGTTTTGCGTTCTTTCATTATTACAATGTATATCTATACTAATATTATAAAGCGGAAGAGTTTGTTTGTTTGTTTGTTTGTTTGTTTGTTTGTTTGTTTGTTTGTTTGTTTGTTTGTTTGTTTGTTTGTTTAAACGCGCTAATCTCAGGAACTAATGGTCCGATTTAAAAATTCTTTTTTTGTTGGGTAGTCCATTTATAGAGGAAGGCTTTAGGCTATATAACATTACGTTCCGACAACCACGCGAACGAAGTCGCGGGCACAGCTAGTTTATTATATGGTATCGCACAACGAGACGTTCAATTGGTCGCGTGTCGCGTCATACGCGATTGTCAATGGACTTCAATCAAAACTTCTGTCAATCGCCGTCAATCACGTAGCTGCAAATGACAATCGCATCAATTGCCCCTGTAGACGATCAATTGGTGCTTCAATCATCAATCTTCGTAAATATTGTCAATTGCGATTGATCGTCTCCGGGGCACTTGATGGGCGAGGGGGGGGGGGGGGGGGGGAAAGCGTTAAGTTGCTGCAAAAGGATAGAAGCAAGCACATCTAGTCAGTAACATAGGTTGGTTGATCCTTTCGCTACGAAATGGCTATAATTATTATTGCTAATCGACTTGAAAGAAGGAGAAGCACATCCGTGCATTCATGTCAAGATGCGAGAAAGCCTGCTGAGAAAGAGGATGGTTACCACATGAATAAATAAATATATAACTATACTCAGTAGCGGCGTTAGGGTAGGGAGCGGTTGGGCGACCGCCCAGGGCGCCAGATACAAAGGGGCTGCAGGGGGCGTTTTTGGGCAAGGGGGGGTCACAGGTAATAATAAATATATAAATAGCGGCTGGTTAATGGCGGCAACTCCTAGACTCTTATTTGTATGCACCCCTCTCTCCCTCCCTTCGTTTACAAAGGGGCGGCAAATTTGAAGAATCCGATATCGTACTTGCACCCCTCCCCCCGTTGGCAGAAATAAATCCTATAAGATTGAAGCCTAAGTCAGAGTCTGAATTGCAGTTTGGGGGAGGGGGGGGGGCAGGAAAACCTCGCCCGGGGCGCTGGTAGAGCTAAAACCGGCACTGACTATACTTACCATCAGGTGACCCGCTTGTTCGTTTGCCGTCCTATGACATAAAAATCAAAGAAAAAAAAAATCACTGCAATCTGTGTGTTTTTTATTTTATTATTAGCTCAATAGCTAGCCCCAAAGTAAGTCCGAGACTTGTGATATAGAATACCAACTCAACAATACTAGTTATAACTATTTTATATATCCTATATTTTAGACAGGTAGATCTGAAAAAGATAATTTTCCTAGGCTGACCGGGGACCAAACCCGGGACCTTCGGTGTGACTTTTGATGGGATTATTTTTTGCGCTAATTTGATTTTGCTTTCATCCATACCTCTTTTATTTATTTGCTGACGTTTCAATCGGATTGCACCGACCGTGGTCTCAGCATGAACCCCAAGTAAGTATAACATTTAATATTTAAACTTTATTGCACATAAAAAAGTGTACAAATGGCGGACTTAACGCCTTATGGCGTTCTCTGCCAGCCAACCATTGGACCAAGTAGAGAAATAATTTGGGTGGTGCGACAGAGTGTGTAAACAAAATTTAAAAGTATCTATAAATACCTACAAGAATAAATCAAGAATATACATAAATATTAATTTTAAAGAAATATATACCAATACAATAACTATAGATAAAATAAATATACAAAATATATAATTATGTAAATATAATACATAAAGAACTAATTGTATATGTATGCGGATAGATAAATACATATATGGATGACTACTAGTTACCGCGCAGGGACACGACGAGAAGAAGAGACTTCTTGGAGAAACCGTTTTTGAACCGCCCGTTTAAAAGCGTGACGACTAGGCGCTCGTCTAATAGAATCAGGAAGAGAATTCCAGAGAAGGATGGCTTGAATTTGAAAAGATTTATTCATAAATTCAGTGCGATGATGAGGGATGGATAATGTTAGAAGATATGCTCAAAAACAAAATTTACAACGATTTACAATACCTACATGTGACCAATTAGGTACCTAACCTGCTGAATCCAATCAGCTACAAATATGAGTACAAATTTTTTTTTTTCCAGAAAAATACCAAACACTACAACCAGATTTTTGTGTTAATTAAAATTAAAAAATACGACCAAGTGCGAGTCGGTCTCGCGCACGAAGAATGCCGTACCATTATCTATACAACATTAGATACTTTAATATCCAGCAACTAACTAGCAACGGCAAAAAAAAATCATGTTTGCTCTATGCGACAACAAAATAAAATAAATTTTCAAGGGCGCCTTGAAAATTTATTTTCTTTAGCGTTGTTTTAGCGCCAACAGAAATACATCATCTGTGAAAATTTCAACTGTCTAGCTATCACGGTTCATGAAATACACCCTGGTGACAGACAGACAGACGGACAGACTGACAGTGAAGTCTTAGTAATAGGTAGGGTCCCGTTTTTGCCCTTTGGGCAAGGAACTCTAAAATATGAACACAGACAGCGTGGCGGCCATGTTGATTTGTCATCACTCCAATAATATACTTAGTTATGTATTATGTACGTTAGTTGCCATGTTAATAACAATAGTACATGATAGATTATATTAATTAATCATTACCTATTTATTTCCTCAAATATCATATCGCGACATTGTTATTAAAATAACAATCTCGCGGTATGATATTTTGAGTATAAATTGTTTGGCATTTAACAAAACCAGAGCAGCCAGTCGCCTGACTGATATCTATCACGTCTTTCTCTCTAACGGGGCAGACAGAACCCAAGGCCGTAAAACCCAAAGGCCACGTTTTGCGCGTTAGTGGGAATCAAAATAGTGATGGGTTGCTAGCTGCATCGCCTATTGATATGATTCATATTCTCGTCTATTCCCTCGATCGGCATTTACGACCTGCGCGACTTAATAAGACCAAAACCAATTCTTTTACAAAAAAAAAACAGACGTCAGTGCTAGAAAAAAATCGGTAAAACATTGAAAAATTTAAAAAAGTAAAATTATCAACAATTTTTTTTTCAGGAATAACATCATGGTGATATTATAGTAAGTTAAAAATTCTAAATTATCTATTCATTATCATTATCATTTAAATAAAAATTACCAAAAAGTTGAACTAACAAACATTAGAAAGAATACAACAGAATTGAGAAGCTCTTTTTTACAAGCTTTTATTTTTTGTGTCACCTGTCCCGTTGTCTATGTCCGTAAATCTTGCAAGCTAAATTAGACACACTTCCCATTATTCGATTGAGCTGAAACTTTACATACTTAGTAATTTAGGTCTTCTTCTACTTCTATCGTGTCAATGGCAATGGATCTAAAGTGTTTTGACCCAGAAATTCGCCACATCTATAGCCCTTTAGTTCGCCTCCATTAGATCGTCTCTAGAACAAGATGCGTTGGACGTGGGGCATGACAGCAGATGTTCCATGGACTGGATGCATCCACAGGCACATCTGTCGTCGTCAGAATATTTCAGTAAGTTAGGTAACAATGCAATATGATGGTAATAAGCCGGAAGGTGGCCACCGCATCTCTGTGACAAAATGACATAACCCCACCGAACTTGGGCTCAATTGATTTAGAACAAAGTTGTTTTTTTTTTTTTAAATGGTAACTTACTTGTTAAAAATACTAAGAAGCCCCTTCGAAAAAACAATATTTTGAATAAGGAAAACTGGAGACAAAACTGTTGCTTGTCGCACAGCTAGCTTATTAAAATCTGTCAACAGATCCTCAAAATTGATTTTGTGCAACGAACGATCGATTTACTTCATATAGCCTCTACACGATGGCACAGAAGACAGAGAATTACATACAGAATGGAATCTCCTAAGGTCCCGCACAATATGCGTCCCCGTTCTCCGTCCCCGAACCTCTCCCCCGTCCTCGCCTTTAGCCTCGGGCGAGAGCAGGCGAACACACACGCATTGACGTGTACACGGAAGCACACGGCGGCACAAGAACGGGGGAGAGATGCGAGGACGGGGAACGGGGACGCATATTTATTTATTTAATAATTACATTGCATTGCACATGAATAAATCAATACAAAATATAGTTACATATTTAGTGAAACATCACATCATCATATTGCGCGTACTTTAGGAGATTCCGTTCTGTATATACTCTTATTGTCTTCTGTGACGATGGGCTATCACCCACAGGTATTTGTCCATTGCTGCGTTGTATAGAGAACTCTCAAAAGCTTTTGTGAGGTAAACAGCAATGTTGTTTGGCGCAATGATGGCACAAAACGTAGGAGCCAATAGTCAGTTTTATGAGCTATGCTGTTAGCATTACTATTTTCGTTCTTTTTTACCCTCGACGCAAAAAGAGGGTTATAAGTTTGAAGTGTCTGATGTCTGTCTGTGGCATCATTGCTCCTAAACTAAGGGACCGATAGTGACGCGTTTTTTTTTGTTTAAAAGCTGACGTGATCAAGATGGCTCTTAGCTACATTTTTTTTTAATTTCTCATTTTAACTTGTGTTCACTTACTCGTCAACTATAGTATAGTACACACTAACGAATAGACCGATTTCAATACGGTAGGTAGATGAATTAACTCGGGAACGCGCTTAGATGAAGAAGTATTAAGTTGTACTGGAATGTTTAGTGGTTATGGTGAGAAATAAACGTTTATTATTAAACGTTTATTCTTCTTCAAGAAAGGTGTTGTAAGTTTTAAGTGCCTATGTGTCTGCTGTGTTATTGTAGCACCTAAAACATCGAAATATATTCTCTAGAAACCTAACGCTCCTACATTCACCGCTTCGATTCTGATTCCATTTACGCAAACAAACGAACAGTAATTACAACGAAACACTCGAACGCACACATAGACAAAGATGCATGCGATTGGTCGCGATAAGGTCACGCGTCGTCGTCGGTCGGGTGGGGCAGTCAACGCAACGAGCGGTGAGGTACAACGCGCAGATGGTACCTGTAATGCAGTACGCTACGCTAAAATAAATAACCTTGTTTACGTGTTACTTTTTTTAATAACTAATTTTTATGTCTGTATGGCTTCTACACCACTTCACGGCACATGACGGCATTTTTAATGAATCGATTATCGCAAAAACAGCAATATTCTCAAAGGAAACTTCTAGTGACGCAACCGCACTACTCGAGTGTCACGGCGAACTGTCGCGCCGCGCTGTTCATATTTTAAGCCCCGCCCGCCGCGGTACATATCGCGTGGAATGATTTTTTGGGATTACTTACGATCCTAGAGAATTATTTGTTCGTAGACCTAAACGAATAGACCGATTCCGATTTTTAATCGAAAGCCTTGTCTGTCTACATGGATCATAGCTATGTTTGATGAAAATTGGTTTAGCAATTCAATTCAATTTAAAATATCTTTATTATCTTAGGATATTTATAATATTTCTTAATAATAGTCACTTTGTTTTGTTTTGCACAAATAATGACGTCAAATCGTTACTTAAAGCTAAGTTTACGCCGCTTCCTAGGCGCAAGTGCAGAAGAAGCGGCAACAAACTGCACTGCACGTTTTCTCCAAAGACGTCAACTAACAAACTAAAAACTTAAAATTAGTTATATTAGCTATACATACTAAGTATGTATAGCTAATATACATACTAGTATATTAGTATGTATAGCTTCTTATTCTTATCATTCAATTATTACGTCATAATTAAATTGAATTATAAGAATTACGAAATTTAAAATAATGTCAATTTGTAAATTTAGTGTGTACCAATGTACCTAAATTATGACATGTCTAAGTATACAAACCTTTAAGAGGGACCCGCGCCAAGCTCAAGCCAGACCTTTTTGTCTTTAAGATAGTCATCGGTCCTATAATAAGCCTTCTCACAAAGTACTTTCCTTACATAAGCTTTGAATTTATTAGCCATTCAAAACTTACTTACAACACCACAAAAATTAGATAATTACTCGTCAATTAAAATTATGATGTGTAGAAATATACAGATCTGTGGTAGAAGCAATCAATACGTCTATTCAAAGTGTTCTTAAAAAAATACGGTCGGATATATATGGATGGAGTACAAAAACATAATTCTATAAAAAAGTGTTATGTTTACTTATTAGTTATAAATTATTAGGGACCCGTCCCGGCTCTGCATGGTTATATTTTACATGTAAACATTCCTCTTGAATCACTCTTTCTTTTAATAAAAACCGCATTAAAACCTGTTGCGTAGTTAAAAGGATCTAAGCGTACAGACGGACAGACGGCTCTCTCTCAAACGTGTTAAAAGCTTTAGAGGTGTCAGATTGTTTGGCATCTAATGTAGCTCAATGTCTGTCAACTAGCGAGCTAGTAGTCTTTCAAGCGTTCACCTCCAATAATTTATGTTGTTATCAAACAAAAGAACCATCTAGACAGACAAGTAGGCTTTCAAGCGTTCACCTCCAATAATTTATGTTGTTATCAAACAAAAGAACCATCTAGACAGACAAGTAGGCTTTCAAGCGTTCACCTCCAATAATTTATGTTGTTATCAAACAAAAGAACCATCTAGACAGACAAGTAGGCTTTCAAGCGTTCACCTTCAATAATTTATGTTGTTATCAAACAAAAGAACCATCTAGACAGACAAGTAGGCTTTCAAGCGTTCACCTCCAATAATTTATGTTGTTATCAAACAAAAGAACCATCTAGACAGACAAGTAGGCTTTCAAGCGTTCACCTCCAATAATTTATGTTGTTATCAAACAAAAGAACCATCTAGACAGACAAGTAGGCTTTCAAGCGTTCACCTCCAATAATTTATGTTGTTATCAAACAAAAGAACCATCTAGACAGACAAGTAGGCTTTCAAGCGTTCACCTCCAATAATTTATGTTGTTATCAAACAAAAGAACCATCTAGACAGACAAGTAGGCTTTCAAGCGTTCACCTCCAATAATTTATGTTGTTATCAAACAAAAGAACCATCTAGACAGACAAGTAGGCTTTCAAGCGTTCACCTCCAATAATTTATGTTGTTATCAAACAAAAGAACCATCTAGACAGACAAGTAGGCTTTCAAGCGTTCACCTCCAATAATTTATGTTGTTATCAAACAAAAGAACCATCTAGACAGACAAGTAGGCTTTCAAGCGTTCACCTCCAATAATTTATGTTGTTATCAAACAAAAGAACCATCTAGACAGACAAGTAGGCTTTCAAGCGTTCACCTCCAATAATTTATGTTGTTATCAAACAAAAGAACCATCTAGACAGACAAGTAGGCTTTCAAGCGTTCACCTCCAATAATTTATGTTGTTATGAAACAAAAGAACCATCTAGACAGACAAGTAGGCTTTCAAGCGTTCACCTCCAATAATTTATGTTGTTATCAAACAAAAGAACCATCTAGACAGACAAGTAGGCTTTCAAGCGTTCACCACCAATAGTTTATGTTGTTATCAAACAAAAGAACCATCTAGACAGACAAGTAGGCTTTCAAGCGTTCACCTCCAATAATTTATGTTGTTATCAAACAAAAGAACCATCTAGACAGACAAGTAGGCTTTCAAGCGTTCACCTCCAATAATTTATGTTGTTATCAAACAAAAGAACCATCTAGACAGACAAGTAGGCTTTCAAGCGTTCACCTCCAATAATTTATGTTGTTATCAAACAAAAGAACCATCTAGACAGACAAGTAGGCTTTCAAGCGTTCACCTCCAATAATTTATGTTGTTATCAAACAAAAGAACCATCTAGACAGACAAGTAGGCTTTCAAGCGTTCACCTCCAATAATTTATGTTGTTATCAAACAAAAGAACCATCTAGACAGACAAGTAGGCTTTCAAGCGTTCACCTCCAATAATTTATGTTGTTATCAAACAAAAGAACCATCTAGACAGACAAGTAGGCTTTCAAGCGTTCACCTCCAATAATTTATGTTGTTATCAAACAAAAGAACCATCTAGACAGACAAGTAGGCTTTCAAGCGTTCACCTCCAATAATTTATGTTGTTATGAAACAAAAGAACCATCTAGACAGACAAGTAGGCTTTCAAGCGTTCACCTCCAATAATTTATGTTGTTATCAAACAAAAGAACCATCTAGACAGACAAGTAGGCTTTCAAGCGTTCACCACCAATAGTTTATGTTGTTATCAAACAAAAGAACCATCTAGACAGACAAGTAGGCTTTCAAGCGTTCACCTCCAATAATTTATGTTGTTATCAAACAAAAGAACCATCTAGACAGACAAGTAGGCTTTCAAGCGTTCACCTCCAATAATTTATGTTGTTATCAAACAAAAGAACCATCTAGACAGACAAGTAGGCTTTCAAGCGTTCACCTCCAATAATTTATGTTGTTATCAAACAAAAGAACCATCTAGACAGACAAGTAGGCTTTCAAGCGTTCACCTCCAATAATTTATGTTGTTATCAAACAAAAGAACCATCTAGACAGACAAGTAGGCTTTCAAGCGTTCACCTCCAATAATTTATGTTGTTATCAAACAAAAGAACCATCTAGACAGACAAGTAGGCTTTCAAGCGTTCACCTCCAATAATTTATGTTGTTATCAAACAAAAGAACCATCTAGACAGACAAGTAGGCTTTCAAGCGTTCACCTCCAATAATTTATGTTGTTATCAAACAAAAGAACCATCTAGACAGACAAGTAGTCTTTCAAGCGTTCACCTCCAATAATTTATGTTGTTATCAAACAAAAGAACCATCTAGACAGACAAGTAGTCTTTCAAGCGTTCACCTCCAATAATTTATGTTGTTATCAAACAAAAGAACCATCTAGACAGACAAGTAGTCTTTCAAGCGTTCACCTCCAATAATTTATGTTGTTATCAAACAAAAGAACCATCTAGACAGACAAGTAGTCTTTCAAGCGTTCACCTCCAATAATTTATGTTGTTATCAAACAAAAGAACCATCTAGACAGACAAGTAGTCTTTCAAGCGTTCACCTCCAATAATTTATGTTGTTATCAAACAAAAGAACCATCTAGACAGACAAGTAGGCTTTCGATTAAGGCGAGATGGATTCAGAGCCCGTAATACTATGCGTGTTTTTGAAAAATCGCTGTAATTAAACTACTACAGTTTATTTCTTTATTATAATATTACATAAGAATCTTAAGGCTTTTCTACAGACACTCACAATATCCAAAACACGATTGAGAATTGTTGGCTCGATAGAAAAAAATCACACACATACCTCTAAATTTGCCTAAATTTACCTTTAAAAAAGATAATAATATACTATTTTATACAATCACATTTTTATATGAAAATTAGTTATACCAAAAAAAAATATAATCTAAATGACTAGTTAATTTCGCTACACAAAAAATTATAAATATTATACAAAAATAAATAAAAAACAAAACACAGCGAAATATTCGTCGAGAGCGAACAAAGGCCCGGCCCCGTGCTCGACGATATTTCGCAGTGTTTTATTTAAATACTTCTTCTTCGTCTAAGCGCGTTCCCGGTTGCATCCTCAGGTGTGCTGCTTCGGAGCCCGGGGTGCGCTTACCCGCTTTTTCTTCTTAACATGCATGTCAATGGTCACCCAAGGATGCCAAAGACCTTGCAAAATAGAGAAAAAATAGCCGGAATAGTTTAAATGATTTGGCTATAGTTTTACAACCGGCCGCCGCCCGACGTTAACCCTCCTTGAGAATGCAATTGTAGCACGAGATGTTTGTGTTTAATCCTTTAGTCGCCTCTTACGACATCCTCAGAAAGAGATGGAGTGGTCCTATTCTAACCCGGAACCACACGGGTAAACTTTTAAGGGTTTTATTTATATACTGTAGTAGTTTATTTGCAATGTTTTAAAAAAAAAAACTCAAAGCATTCATGGCTCTGAACTGACGGGACCTTATTGAAATCGGTTTATTCTTTTAGGAGCTATGATGGCACAAACACACACAGACACGTCAAACTATTAACACCCCTCATTTTCGTCAGGGGTTAAAAAGGCTATATACGAGTATATATGTTTGCCTAATTAATGTAAAAAAAAACATACCTTTATCTAATCTATCGATGAGGAAAACCGCAATAAAAATATGTAATTCCAATTATTTTGTTATTAAAACACTTATTATCAAAAGGCCGAGGTCATTAAAAGCGATTATCGGATACACTTTTTAGGGTTCCGTAGTCCGACAAGGAACCCTTATAAGATCGGTCAGTCCGTCCGTCCGTCCGTCCTAGTCTGTCACAGCAGAATATCTTCTACGTTTATTAGGGGTCTGTCCGAAAAGGGTGCAAACGGGACCCTCACCATCATCACCATCCAGGTCTTTTTCAATCTCCACTGCAGGAGCACGACCCTCTGTACTACCAGAGCAGTAGAATTAGCCCGAGTAGCTAGAGGATTTTGCCTATACTCTCCACGCTGGCCAGACGGGTAGAGGTCTCATTGATGTTTATAAGCTTTGTTTAGCTTGTGTTTCCTAAGTCGCCTTCTACGACATCCATGAGAAGACTTGGTGTGGTCCTAGTCTAACTCTGCCGGGAATCACACGGCTTCACTGGACGAATTGGTTGGGACCCTATTACCTACGAGTATACTAAACGGCTGCAGCTGTTTATCCGATTGTCCATCGGTCAGCGGGCTGTCTACAAATTATCAAGATTTACACAAATACCTTAAAAGGAGTGTACCTAATGTTGACAGGGTTCATAGTGTTTAAAGTAATTTTTTTCACTTTTCCATACAAAACAAAGCTTTTATTGTGAAATAATATGTCAGTTTTCAGCAGTATTTTTTTTAATTTTTATTTAGCCATGTATGTCCCATTATTTTGTAATTAGAAAAGAAAAATCTGATCATGTCTACTAGGGTTATGGTTAGGGTTACTCTTAATAATGCTTACGTCGTAAGAACAATTAATTAAAGAAAAAATCAACAACAAACATAAACAATTAAATGGTATGTGCAATCATCATTTTAGCCGCATAAGGTCCACTGCTGGACATAGGCCTCTCCCAAGGATTTCCAAAATGACCGATCTAGAGCGGCCTGCGTCCAGCGCTTTCCAGCGACCTTAGTCAGATCGTCTGACCACCTTGTGGGTGGGTGTCCTACGCTTCGCTTGCCAGTACGTGGTCGCCATTCGAGAACCTTTCTGCCCCATCGGCCATCGGTTCGTCGCGCTATGTGTCCCGCCCACTGCCATTTCAACGAGCTAATCCGTTGGGCTATATCAGTGGCTTTTGTTCTCCTACGAATTTCCTCATTTCTGATTCGATCACGTAGAGAAACACCGAGCATAGCCCTCTCCATAGCGCGTTGAGCGACTTTGAGCCTTCTTATGAGACCCATAGTAAGGGACCACGTTTCAGAGCCGTAAGTCATCACTGGTAACACACATTGATTATACACTTTAGTCTTGAGGCACTGAGGTATTTTGGACGAGAAGACGCTGCGTAGCTTCCCGAACGCTGCCCAACCGAGTCGGATTCGTCGAAAGACCTCTTCCTCGAAGCTGGAACTTCCTGCCTGGATCAATTGACCCAGGTAGATATATTGGTCTACAACTTCGAGGGTGGAGCTCCCAACACAAACAGGTAGGGGCGCGACATGGACATTCAACATTACTTTCGTTTTGTCCATGTTCATTTTGAGGCCCACCTGTTGGGAAACTTGATTAAGGTCTCCGAGCATGGTGCTTAAGTCTTCCATGGATTCTGCCATGACAACGATATCGTCGGCAAATCGAAGGTGAGTGATATACTCGCCATTGATGTTGATGCCAAGTCCTTCCCATTCCAGAAGCTTGAAGGCATCTTCCAGTGCAGCGGTGAACAGTTTCGGAGATATAACGTCTCCCTGTCTCACACCCCTTTGCAGTGGAATAGCCCTCGTGCACTGCTCCTGTACTCGGACTGACATAGTGGCGTTACTGTACAAACACTTCAACACTTCGATATACCGATAGTCAATACGGCATCGCTGGAGAGACTGAAGCACGGCCCAAATTTCGATCGAATCGAAGGCTTTTTCATAGTCCACAAACCCCAAGCATAACGGCCGGCTATACTCCCTCGTCTTCTCTATAACCTGCCGCAGCGTGTGGATGTGGTCTATGGTACTAAAGCCTTTACGGAAACCGGCTTGTTCGGGAGGCTGGAAGGTATCAAACCTGTTTGCGAGACGATTCGTGATGACCCTCGAAAACAACTTATATATATGACTCAGAAGCGTGATAGGCCTATAGTTCTTCAATAGATTCTACGATTAGGGGTTTATACCATCCAACTGCGACATATATATATATATATATATATATATATATATATATATGTCGCAGTTGGATGGTATAAACCCCTAATTCACGAAACCTCTAGTTGTTTGGCATTACAGCTCGGTTTTGTAAAACAGCGAACCCTAATACGCGGAATGGAGTGAACGGCTTGTATTCATTTATGCGGCTAGAGAAGTTGTTGAACAATTCTGTCTAAAGAGATTATATACAATTTAGAATGTCTAGGAAGTGGAAATGGCGAGCGAGCGAAGTGAAAAAGGCCATTTTCCAACTTGGCCTGGCTAGGGATCGAACCCAGAACCCCCTGACCGAATAAGCGGTCTAGCGTGTTAACCATTACGCCACGGAGGTCGTCAAATGTACCTAAGAAGTTACTTACAATTCGTACATGTCTGGTAATTATTTCCATTTTGTAACTTTAAAAATCTAATTAGCAGAAAATAAAAACCAACAATATTAAGTAGATAGGTACGTACCTATACTGGAACAAAGAGGTATTGCTTACGTAAAACAAGAGAAGACTGTTTGACATTGCCACTGTTTTGTCGTAGCTATCTCCAATAAACTTCACTTACTTATACGCCTAGTACTTTCGTTAGTATAGAAGCGAAAACCATATGAAAACATGGTAGGTATTTGTAATAAAAATTGTGTGTAAAAAATACTGTAAGTATATTTCAAGGTAAATAACCAGATTTCATGATAAATTTACACCGCCATATATTCAACAAAAATAGAACCAATGTTTGAGATAGCAGGTCTATATATTTTATGTCTATGTATTGAAATAAGTATAAAAGACTATGTTATTGATTCTACATTTACATAAGTACATAGGTACTTACCCAATAGGATGCGACTGTTTATAAGAAACGGAGTCATCGCGACCTTGACTATCTATAGTCTAAAGATAAAAATACAGAACAAATAATAATAGTCAATTCATTTTACGAGTAGGTACTTATACCTACCTACTTGAAACATTACTTCTGTCTTTGGGAAGATAATCACTTATTGATTGAGCGAGCGAAACGTCTGTTTCAAAATTGGCCAAAAATGCTTTTGCCCGTCACTGTCTGTCTGTCGGTTTGTTCTCGCCCATAGGTCGCATTTATCAACCGATTCTCGTGAAGTTTTATAAGCTGGTCCGATATTTTTTTTCTAGCCATTTAGGTCCCATAGTTGGGCAAACGTCTTCCATTGTCGCTTCCAGTCACGGGTCTGATAATTATACAGGCTGGCTTTTAAACACTGTCCACCAAAAATTTGGACAGTATTTAAAAAGTCACCCTGTATAGATTTATTTTCGTCGTATCAGTTTTTGGAAATTTTCCAAAATGGTGGAGATATGGGGGTTTAAACATTAAGAAAATCATATTCAGCCATTTAGAAAAAATTTCAAATATGTCATAAAACTTTTTTGTTACTCTTATTAACACGCAACTTTTTTGTCTGAACAACTCTTTTATCCGATAAACTTTAAGGGGTTGGGGGTGAGTCGAGAGGTTTACAGCTTACAGACCCACTAGTATGTAACCTGAGGCATACACATTTTGACCCTCGTAGCAGTCGTAGTAGCCTCGTAGCTACTTATTCAATTCAATTCAATTCAAAATATCTTTATTATCATAGGATATTTATAATATCTCTTAATAATAGTCACTTTGTTTTGCACAAATATTGACGTCAAATCGTTACTTACAGCTAAGTTTACGCCGCTTCCTAGGCGCAAGTGCAGAAGAAGCGGCAACAAACTGCACTGCACGTTTTCTTCAAAGACGTCATCAACTAACAAACTAAAAACTTAAAATTAGTTATATGGATGGACTGAGATTACATTGTTTCTTATGTCATAATTAAATTACTACTTACTATACTCGTACAAGTCGTACATTCAAATACGTAGGTTCGTATTCTGTCAAATGTATCTTGTTTTTTATAATAAAACCAAAGATGTCAGTGCGATGCATACCAAAAATCTCCCATTTGAATGTCACCGCCCGCTACCGGGATCGTGGCGGCCGGTAAGCGAGAAGGGCAACGGCCGCGCGTATAGTTAAGAGCCCGTATGACCCTAATCTTACTTAGAGCGATCTTAAATATTATCAATATTAACAAAATAGGTACTCACTTTGAAATAAAAACACAAAGTTCAGGACTGACTCTATACATAATGTTTCGAAAACGCGATTGCTTGAAATTTTCTCGATAGAAAAACATTGCGAAGTTGCCTCCAAATCACCTCCGAATTATACTAAAACGGAAAGTATTCAAGAAATACAATAAATTAGCCATTGTAACTTTGGGTTATAATTGTATTAAAGCAGGAATCATACATAAGTCTTATTTTTTAAATAACTTTTAAATATTCTTTGTAAAACGAAAAAAACCTCAAAACCAAAACCAGCCTCATTGACCTACCGCGATCTTTTCACCCCGCATGGCTCGCTCACAGACTAATAATATAGATACTACCATGGGCGCCGGCAGGGGGGTGCCAGGGGGTGCACTTGCACCCCTTGGGAATCTCGAGGAATAATTGAAATAAAAAGCCGTCTGTTGGAAATCATTTTTTTATTCACAATAATTAGTAGGCAGTAATTACACAAAAAAACAAACAATTGTACAAAAAATTTCGGCACTTCCATGCAAAAGTGTGAAGCCGCCCGGGCGTTTTGTATGGGAATGTCGATTTTTTTTTGGTTTCTTGACTGTTATTTTAATTTCGTTATACTTTAGTAATCTAGAATAGCCCGTGGTTCGATTTATTACGGGCATGTCCCTTCCACTTTGTATAGCCACGCCGCCGGGTAGACGTGCTAGACCCAAAAAATGCTGGCAGGTGAAGATATAGGCAAATGGCGTTGAAGCGGCGCCCTCATTTGAAATAAATTGTTAACTCGTAAATATGGAGATAATTTCCATATTGCTCTTCGTCATGCACTAGATAGCCCTTTAAATTATTTTATGAACCACCGTTGAAAGTATTTACATTAGTGCGTCTAGTTTTAAAACTTGCCTCCGCCAAAAGTGGCCACGGCAAGTTTTAAAGCTAGACTGATCACCAATAATAGTTTCAACGGCAGTTCATAAAATAATTTAAAAGGCTATCTAGTGCATGACGAAGAGCAATATGGAAATTATCACCATATTTACGAGTTAACAATTTATTTCACACTTCAAGGCCATTTGCCTATATCTTCACCTTAACGTTGTCAAGGATAATATGCGTTATAGGTCTTACACAACCAAGGATGCTCAAGACCGTGCGAAGTGGAGAAAGAAAAGCCGGAAAGCTGACCCCGAGATTCGCAGCGTTGCAGCTGAGGATCCAATTGGGAATATGCAACTGAAAATGTTTGCAAGTAGGCTGGACAGTCGGTATGATAACCACTGCTGCGCCACGTCGGGGGGAGTGGTGCAGGAGTGACTTCTATAATGTTTTTATATGATACCCACATGTTACTAATCCATAGTCTATATGCATTACTAACAAAATTAGTCATGTTACTTAAAAAATAAACTATTCATTCATTCATTCATTCAATACACGGAGATGAGTGATAGATTTATCCTACATCGAATAAAAAAAAATTGATTTTAACTTTGAGAGAGAGAGAGACATAAATACCAGTCGTGTCGTCGCGACACGTCGTCTTGTGGCTGCTGTCTGCAGTCGGCTCCGAACTTGTACCTTTTTACAGCGCTAAGTCCGGTTTTATAATTTCGAAGATGGGCACCCTACGCGAGACGCCCCGCTGCGCGAATCAAAAATATTCCATCATCGAATTTCCCGCCAAAATATGACAACTTTACCGCTCGTGAAACAGCAAATTATACCAAAATCAACTTTAATACCCTCGCAATAGAGTGCACAGCCAGTTTGTTTGATGACAAATTCATTTGTTTGTGGTAGACATCAAGATTTACCTTTGAAATCCTTGACAAGTAAAATTATACATTCTTTAACTTAATTTTAGGTCTTATTTCGAGGGCATAAGGGTGAGTATGGATTTTCGAGAGGCATATATAGGAGTTTGCTGAGATGTCATATGGTTTTTGTACCGTTTAAAATCGTTTAAGTTGTTACTTGATGGTTATAGCTCTGTGACTGTGAAGGTGACAGGTTCGATTCCATCAAAGACTACTGAAGATTGCTTAGTAGAATTAGACTCGATTTTATTAGAACCAAGCGAGGTAGTTAGTAGAAGTGTTAGTCTTGTTTTATACCTAGTCTTCTTCTTCGTCTTTCCCTTTTCCCACTTTAGGTGTGGTCAGTTCTCCTAATCCTTCTTCGCCAGGTGGTTCTATTCTGGGTTGTCAGTGCATAAAGATTTTCCTTTTTCATTGCTCGGGCCATGTTCGTCCACCACGTGTCAGGGGGGCCCGGACGCCCTTTACAGCAGCTTCAGCGCCTTGTGAACGACATAGTCGCGGTCCCTACGCATCACATGCCCGTACCATCTTAGACGGGTCTCTGTTAGTTTTTCAGTTACAGGGGATACTTTAAAACTGCCTCTTACGAGCTCATTTTTTATCTTATCCAATCTAGTAACTCCACCCGGCCATCTTAACATCTTCATCTCATTAGTATGGAGCTTTTGTTCATGAGTTCGTTTTACCGTCCAGCATTCTGCACTATATAGCATCGCAGGTCTTACGGCTGTTTTGTACACTTTGCCTTTAGTTCTTACCGGCCTACGCTGATCGCAGACACTAGTAACTTTTTCAAATTGTCCTGGGTCTCGTTTATCTATATATGTATTTATCATAAAATATAGTATCGTTGAGTTAGTATCCCATAACACAAGTTTAAAAACTTACTTTGGGGCTAGCTTAATCAGTGTGATTTGTCCCTATATATTTATTTATTTATAGTAAGGCTTCTCCATTTCTGCCTGTTTTATACTTAGTAAGGGATATAGGTAATTAAGGCGAGTAGATAAAAACAAAACAATATTTTACTTCAAATAAACGGGCAAGTGCGAGTCGGACTCGGACATGAAGGGTTCCGTATGTACCTCCGTACAATGTATTTAAAACGCTAAAAAAAACACGTTTTTTGTATGACGACCCCCTTTAATTTTTAATTTTTTTTTAAATTTTTAGTACTTGTTGTTATAGCGGCCATAGTTATACATAATCTGTGAAAATTTCAAGTATCTAGTTAATGCCATTATAAAGATTTAGTTAAAAACGCTGAAAAAACACGTTTTTTATATGGGGACCCCCTTTAATTTTTATCTTTTATTTTTATTTTCAGTATTTGTTGTTATAGCAGCGGTCACAGTAATACATAATCGGAGTGTCTAGCTATTACGGTTTAAGAGATAGAGCCCTGTGACAGACGGACAGACAGCGGAATCTCAGTAATAGGGTCCCGTTTGCACCCTTCGGATACGGAACCCTAAAAAGAACATCACAAAAAGCGGGAAAGCGTACCCCGGGCTCCGAAGCAGCACAGCTGAGAATGCAACCGGGACGCGCTTAGATGAAGATTCAACTTCTAACAAGACTGGACTGGCCAGTGGTCAAGGCGTGTGCCTTGTGATCCGGAGGTCGTTGGTTCAAATCCCACTGGGAAATCACCTGATTATCCGAAAAGAAAGATGATTCCGTGCTTCGGAAGGCACGTAAAATATGTGGGTCTCGAACGCCATCAGCGTTTGTTCAAAACCTATCCTATGAGATATTTGGGAGCTTCGCTGTTTGATTTTCTTTAAACAGCTGTCAATGTCATTAATTTTATTTTGGTGAAGCAAGGGATCTTGTCTTGTTTTTATTTAGGAAATGTTATGTTAGGGTCAGTTCACAACGAGACGCGACGCGACGCGACGTAGCGCGCACTTTGGAAGATATATAGAACTTGTTTACTAGGCAAAAATATGCTAATTTTATAGCGACAGCCCGCTTTGTCGCGCTGCGTAGCGATGCATAGCAAGGCGCAGCGGGTCCCACTCTTTTTGTCTATTAAACAAGTTCTATATTTCTTTGACGTGCGCGCTACGTCGCATCGCGTCTCGGTGTGAACTGACCCTTAGGTTAGATAGATGCGAATCGCGTATCGTGCGAATGTCCGTGAAAGCACCAATATGGCTCCAACGGAAGATCAGCGCTGGGGTTTGCTAATGCAAAACAAGTTGGAGACCATTTTGGAGACAAATGGCATTTCTTTTTTTTTCTGTTCTATTTTTTGTATTTTTATTATTTGTATAATGCTTTTGTATTTCGAATAATTTGTATTATTTCTCTTTTATCTATCCCAGGTATGCCCATAATTGGTTCTGGTCTACCCTTTGGGTTGCGGAGGTCAGACGGCAGTCGCTCTGTGTGGCTCTGTGTAAATCTAGTACATAACCTCGATCACCTAGGTTAGGTAGCGGAGCCCGGGCTCTGAAGCGTTACCGCTGAGGATGCAACCGGGAACACGCTCGGATGATGATGATGAACAGCTTAATTAATTATTCAATAATTTTTTTTAATAATTTGGATGGAAAATACCAAGGAGAGAGAATACTGGAAGGAAAGAAGGGAGGCCTTTGCCCAGCAGTGGGACATGACAAGTGCGAATTCTTTGCACTCTCTTTTCAATTCTTCTGAATCCTAATTCCCCTGAGTATCTTAGATGTAAATTTAAATTTCTTTTTGACACGCATGATAGGCAACTTCGTTCTACTGATAATCTTCTCCTTTCTGTTCCTCCTCATCGCACAAATTTTATGGCGAACTCTTTTAACTTACAAGCTATACGGCTCTGGAATGCTTTACCCGTGGACATCAAAGATATTTCGACAAAATTTTCTTTTAAGAGAAGAGTGCACTCTTATCTTTTTGATCGATGTTAGTATCTTTCTTTATTTTTCACCATCATCATTCATTATTTATATATATTGTAGGTTTGTATATATTTATTTGTTATATGTATTATAGATAGTCTTATGTACGTATGTAGGTATATTCTATGAGTTATATTTTATTTATTTGTATATTATATATTGTATTATATTATATAGTGTTAAGTAGACATATATTATATTATGCACATATTTTAATACTTTATTTTGTATCTAGTTTTTTGCGCCGCAACATGATTTGTATCTGTTTATCCCTATGGTTGACTGGGAGAGAACGCTTTTAGCGTTAAGTCCGCCAATTGTACCATTTTTTTTATTGTGGAACAATAAAGTTTTTTAAATAAATAAAATTGTGGAACATGCATGGCTAAATAAAAAAATAAAAAAATACTTTGGTTTCTTAGGAGTTTCTTCCATATCTCCAAAGTTCTTCATCATGTCGTCACAAAATTAATATGGGACCAACTTGGTAGTTCCTTTTAAACAAAAAACCGGTCAAGTGCGAGTCGGACTCGTACTTTAAGGGTTCCGTTCCGTGCCTCCATACAACACGTTTCTTGTATGAACTATCTTATTTTTAACCGACTTCAAAAAAGAAGGAGGTTATCAATTCGACTGTTTGTTTTTTTTATGTATGTTTGTTACGCGATATCTTCGCCAATTGTGAACCGATTTTGATGATTCTTTTTTTATTTGAAAGCCTTTTCTACCAAGTTGGTCCCATTTTAATTTGGTGAAGATATGATAAATAACTTTGGAGATAATTTGAAGTCGGTTGTTTTTTTTGTTAAAAATTTAATTATTAGTATTTGTTGTTATAGCGGCCACATAGTAATATACAACGTGGAAGGGACATACCCGTATAAATTGAACAACGGACTATACTAGATCATTATATTATAATAAAATTAAAATAACGGCCAAAAGTGTGCGTCCGCCCAGACTATTTGTATGGAAATGTCGATTTTTTTTTTGGTTTTTTGACTGTTATTTTAATTTCACTATGCTTTAGTGATCTAGTATAGCCCGTGGTTAGATTTATGTCGGGTATGTCCCTTCCACTTTGTATAATCGGTGAACATTTCAAGTGCCTTTTACGGTTAAAGAGATATATAGAGCCCTGTGACAGACGGACAGACAACGGAGTCTCAGTACCAAAAGGGTCCCGTTGGCACCCTTTTGGTACGGAACCCTAAAAATAATAAACCTTACCTTCTAACTTTGATCACTTCTTTCTCACTCCCACTTTCACTTCACTTCACTTATCACTCCACGTACTTCTCTCAGGGCGGTTTCCGCTCGACTGGCTTCAGGGCGGGTTCCTAGGGCGGGGTTGGGCGGATCTTCAACCCCTGCCCAGCGCCACGCCTACTCCCCCGGCTCGTTAAATATTTATCCTGGCTACCCTTTGCTTTGTTGAAATTGATTTTAGGAGATGAAATGTTGCTGAATTTTTTTATGAAGTTTTGGATATAATTTTGATAATAAACGACTAAATGAAACATTTACAGACATACACACTCATAATTATCTTCTTCACGTATTCCCGGTTGCATACTCAGCGGTAACGCTTCAGAGCCCGGGGTCTGCTACCTAACCTAGGTTACTGGTTTTACAAAGAGTGACTGCCGTCTGACCTCCGCAACCCAAAGGTTATAGGTACCAGAATCAATTCTGAGATAGGTTCTACATCCTAGGTTCAAACAAACGCTAGTTGGCGTTCGGAACCCTTAGCTTTACGTGCCTCGCGGAGCACATTATCATTATTCTTTTCAAAAAAATCAGGTGATTTAAGCCTGCAATAGGATAATTTAGTTTTAGTTCTTAGAGGTACTTATAAGTTTTAATTTATAAAAAAAAATATTATTGAGCTTTAATTTAATTTAAACTGTATAATTGCAATAGGATATTATTGCAGGCCAGACAGAATTTAACATAGCCATATATCGCCATGTTAAGTTCTGATTAACGCGATTATATAAATTATTTTGACGCGATTTAGCATGGCTATAGCATGCTTAACCGCGTCAATCGCGACGACTTTTTACAAGCTTTTATCTAAGGCTTTTATTTAGTTCCACCTGTCCCGTTGACTGTGCCATTATTTGATTGAGCTGAAACTCCACACATACATGTAAGTTCAGTGCAATGCAATATTATGGTAACAAAGACCTGATCTGACGATGAAGCCGGAAGCTGGCCACGGCATCTCCGTGACAAAACAACATAACCAACATACATATTTATTTATGTATTTATGTAAGTATATTTATGTATGTTTATGTAGATATGTATTTTGTCTATTTTTTTATTTAGTTTTGTATTGTAGGTACACGCCAATTACCTCTTTTTGCCCATTTCCTCTCGCGGGTGTACTGGAAGAAATTACTTTAGAAATAAGTAGCACCTAAGTTTTCCTTATTTTTTTTATGTGTATGTTTGGAAATTTCCAAGTGTACTTGAATAAATTAAATTAAAATTAAATTAAATAACCCCACCGAGTTTGGGCTCAAAAGTTGCGTCTTGACTGTGACTCTTGAGGAGCATTTTAAACTTTTTAGTCAATTGTTTTAAATATAAGCTTACTTTTAAAAATGTTTTTAAATTTAACTTGTTTATGAATAGTTAAGTTACGGCGATAAACGTGTTCTAGGTGTGGTAGACAGTCGCCATGCCTTTCTTAGAAGTATTTTCCATTTCTGTCTTTTTCTAAGGTGTGAAAGAGACGCACGACCGCAAACTGCGACGGCGTGGGCGGAATTAGAAGCGTCTACTTATTGTATGTAAATAGACCTCACCGTTAGCTTTTGCTAGTCGCGCCGTTGTAAAATTTTGGCGTAGTTTTGTGATTTAATGTCAAATATAATCTGCGTACCTTCAAGCACAGATTACATATAGTTACATTACTTGGTATGCAATAAATAGTCGAACAAAACGTGCAGTAGTTACTTACGCAATGTCGAGTAAACAAAGGCTCAGCCGTAGGTACTATCATTGGTACTCTCTTCCAGTGATAGCTGGTCACATGATTAAAACAAGAATACGTCATCAAATCCGAGCCGAGCAAAGTTGGGTTTACAGATTGCAATACTGTGCGTGCTTTTGAAAAATCACTTAATTAAACTACTACAGTTTATTCCTCAAAAAATTTACATAAGAATCTTTAGGCTTTTCTACAGACACCCACAATATCTAAAACACGATTGAGCATTTCCCCAGTAGTTTTTCAAAAACACTCACAGTTTTCTTGGCTCATAACTGACATAACAAACCAATCATGACATAATAAATAAATTTATTAAGAAATTAAACAGATGAATCACACTATACAACGTGAAAGGGACACACCCATAATAAATCTAACCACGGGCTATACTAGATCGAATCACTTAAGTGTAATGAAATTAAATAACAGCAAAAATCCAAACAAAAAAATAAATTCGAAATTCCCATACAAATCGCCCGGGCGGCCGCACACTTTTGTATGGAAATGCCGAAAATTATTTTTGTTTTTTGGCTGTTTTTTTTATACTTTAATGGTCTAGTATAGACGGTGGTTTGATTTATTCCCTTCCACGTTGTATAATAATCAATAGTATCGATAGTAAGTATACAGGCTTACTTTTTATCCAGGGGCAACATTTTTGGAGCAAGTTCAGTCCATGATACTGAACTACTTTCTAGCGCTCCGCGAAACGGATTTTATATGGAAGGACGAACAATTTTATCGATTTATCATAACTTTTTTAAAGTAGTACAGTATCATGGACTGAACTTGCTCCAAAAATTCGGTGGACAAAAAATCACCCTGTATAATACAATCAATAGTATTGAGGTCACAAGGTCACATATGTTATAGAAACGCTTAATAGAATGAAAGGCGGCGGCGCCAGCCGCCCCGCGCGCCGTCGCGACACGTATCTTATGACACTGTACATAAAGTTTATAATGACTGCAGCTCCTCGCGTCGCTGCTAATTCAGTTGTTATTAAGTGTAGCATAGCACGAGCCTTAAACTAGCTTTTTTAGCTGTTGAAGTTGGCCTAAATCCATGTCCAGTTGAGAGAACGGGTAAAAAACTACAGTCAGTAAAAGAAACTTCAAAAAATATGTGGGCGGCCATCTTGGATCCAAAACCTGAATGCAGATAGATATCGAAACGTATTTCCTCTCTATATAAAATGATGAATCTTGAATAACAGCTATTTTAATTAGGTTGTTTTGTTATCAAGTATTTAAATAAAATAGCAAGTAGGTAATTTCTCCTAATTTCATTAGAACTGCGATAAGGTTAGAAAGTACTTCGCAGTTGGCACGGGCCCAAGAACCAAGGACGGCTTTCCTCGACTGGCCTGGTAAACATTTTTACAAGCTTCTAAATTAATTTCACCTCTGTCCCGTTGTCTGTGTGTCCGTAATTAAATCTTGCAAGCTAAATTAGACCCACTTCCCAAGTAAGTTGGGTGACAATGCAATATTATGGTTCCAATGACTAATCTCATAATCATCATTCACAGTAATTCTTATGAGAAGTAAAGTTATTCTAACCTTAAAATGGGTGTTAGGTATGGTGGGTACCTATAGGTATCATGACGAAGGCGGAAGGTGACCACGGCATCTGTGATAAAATAACATAACCTCGCAGAGTTTAGGCTCAATTAAATCGTCTTTGAGAGCACTTACTGTTTAGTACATTGTTTTACATAAAATCATATTTTTAGGGTTCCGTACCCGAAGGGTGCAAACGGAACCCTATTACTAAGACTCCGCTGTCTGTCCGTCTGTCCGTCTGTCACAGGGCTCTATCTCTTGATTATGTATTACTGCGGCCGCTATAACAACAAATACTAAAAATAAAAAAAGGTGATAATTAACCCTTTAATTTTTCGTTCGTTCGTCATACAGGGTTCGTCATATAAAAAATATGTTTTTTCAGCGTTTATAACTAGATCTTTATAATGGCATTAACTAGGTACTTGAAATTTTCACAGATTATGTATTATTATGGCCGCTATAACAACAAATACTAAAAATAAGAAAAAGTTAAAAATTAAAGGGGGTCGTCATACAAGAAACGTGTTTCTTCAGCGTTTTAAAACATTGTACGGTGGTACGGAACCCTTCATGTACGAGTCCGACTCGCACTTGCCCGTTTTTTTTTAAATATTCTTGTTCCAGATGGTGTTTTCCATAGTCTTATTTGTTGATGTGTAATTTTGTTACTAGGTTTAAACTATTATCCACCCAAATCAAGTTGACGTTGACAAGTGAGATAGTCTGATATTACTAGATGTTAACTTGATTTGGGCGGATATTGGTTAAACAAAGTTAGTCCTGTTTTTATATTAAGACGGAATATGTTTTGTCCTTATTTCTCTTTACACTATTGAATATCGAAAGAACGAGACCTTAGACCATATAGCCAACCACACTAGTGAACTAGTGTGCAAGTTTCCTTACCTGGTTTTCCTTCACCGGAACGGAAGCGAGTGGTGGTAGTTGGAAATGACCGTACATGAGTACAAACTCAGAGGTACAAGTCGGCCTAGTGAGGATCGAATCCGTGCCTCACAGACGCACAGCTTGGCTGGCACCACTCCAACGTCATAGATAAAGGCAAATTTTAAGAGCCCGTAGGTACTACCCTAAAGTTCTTAGAGCGATCAATATTAACGAAAAATATTCACTTTGAAATAAAAACACAGCGAAGTTCAGGACTAACTCTATACATAATTAATATGTTTCGAAAACACGATTGCTTAAAATTTTCTCGATAGAAAAAAATTGCAAAGTTGCCTCTAAATCACCTCAGAATTATACTAAAACGGAAAGTATTAGAGAAATATAATACAATAAATTAGCCTTTGTAACTTTGGATTATTAAACATAAGGCAGTCATAATATGTCTTATTTTTTAAATCTTAACTAATATTCTTAATGCGAAAGTGAGTTTGTATATTTGTTTGTTTGTTGGTTACCTCTTCACGCTTTATCTACTGAACCAATCTTCTTGAAAATTCGCATACACATAGTTAGGAGTACTGAGAAGGACATAGGGTACTTTTCATCCCGGAAAAATGTAATGTTCCCATGGGATACGCGAGCGAAGCCGCGGGCAAAAGCTAGTAAGTAACTCATAAATATTCTTTGTAAAACAAAAAAAAGCCTCAAAACCAAAACTAGCCTCATTGACCTACCATGGTCTTTCCACCCCGCATGGTCTCGCTTCGACTAGATTAAATTTGTGTGCGTGGAAGCGGGAGCTGGAAAAACTTAAGACTATTCACATCAGGTGCCCGCTTAAATTTTCAGAGAGATCTCCGCACGTTTGATCGACTTCTCTGGGGACCCAAGAGCTGGTGCGCATTTCAGCCAAAGGCTTAGCCTGGCCATACAACGTGGAAATGCCGCCAGCCTCTTGGGGACCTTGCCTGCTGACGGTGGCGATTTGGGTTCAATTTTTTCTATAAATTAATGTTGTTGTTTTTAATATTAGTTTTAGATTTAACTTAGTGTTGTTGAATTTAGTTTTAATTATATGAATAAATATTTTACTATAAAATTTAAAAAATATTGACTAGTTGTAAACTGCATCGCCTATTGACAAGATTGCACAATCTCTGGGACCGTTCAAGTATAACGTAAGCAGAATTTGAGTCATTTTCAACCCCCCGTCCCCGTCCCCATTGTCAGCAAAGTAACCAAAACCTTTATCCATCTAACTATGCTTATCCTAATCCTAATCCTTCCTAACTAATATTATAAATGCGAAAGTGAGTTTGTATATTTGTTTGTTTGTTTGATTGTTACCCCTTGACACTTTATCTACTGAACCAATCTTCTTGAAAATTTGCATACACATAGTTAGGAGAACAGAGAAGGACATAGGGTAGGGAAGGACACACCTTTCATCCCGGAAAAATGTAATGTTCCCGTGGGATACGCGAGCGAAGCAGCGGGTAAAATCTAGTATGTATATATTACTAATATTGCTAAGGAGAATAAAAGTAATTAAAATAGATTGCGTACGTAATAGTAATCCAGACCCCCCCCGCCCCCTGTCATCAAGAAAGATAATAACTAATTACTGGGATTTTCATATAGGTACGTTACTTACAAATATTCCACATTTCCTAACGACGATCTATTATGAGATTAAAATTAAAATAATCCAATGATTATGAAGATAGATTCCAAGAACACTATATACACGAGTTTGCATACTATAATGACCGTGGAAGTAAGATGGCAGATATGCTTGTTTTGGCGAGCGAAAGAGAAAGGAAATCGAGTCATGTCCGTGATGTGATGCTTGTAGCGCAATAATATGACTAGTGATGGGAACTAAGTCTGAGCTTGATGTCGATAAAAAAATACTTTAACATTTTTTTATAACTACGAGTAAATTAAAAACTAAATTTAAACCTAAATTAAAAACAAAACACAGAATAAAAGGATATTAATGACCGTAAGTAATATGTAATAATAAATATGCCCAGCAGTAGTACCTTGAAAGCTGACAATGATAATGATGAATGACCGTTAGAAAGACTTGATACAACTTGTTATTGTTATTTTCAAAGAAAGTAAGTACATACACGCGCATCTGTAGGGAAATTTCTGTAACTATACTTATTTAAAAAAAAAGTAAAATTGTATAACAGTGTTATCTTGAACCAAGTGGTAATAGATTAAAACTTTTATTATTGATTTAAATAGCATTACAATGCTCGGGACAATATCTCAATTGAAAGAATTCGATGAATATATTTTATTTTTATTAACTACTTAAGTTCTTAAATTACAAAATGCAATAAATACCTAAAATACTGTTCTATCTTTTTTCTAGTAAGAATATGTAGGTACATATCTAAGCAAATTAAAAGAGGAATTCAGTCAAATCAAAAAATAATTCAAAACTTTTATAGGTACTTATAAAAATATAAATGCTGAATTATAAGTAAGAATTAATTTTACCAAGAGCAAGAACAAAACAAAGCAAACACTTAAAAAAAATCTAAAATTCTATATAAATAATATCGATATCGTTATCGGTTATCGACACGCGCCCATCCTAAAACACGGCTATTCAACGAAACCAGTAGATGACGCGCCTCGCTTGCGAAAACACGCTGTGAACATTCAATCAAAATAAAAAATGTTAAAATCTCGCGATGTTTTCCAGTCCAGTGCTTTTTAGTGTTAGTGTAATTAAAAATGGTGCCATAGTTGTTCTATAATAGTGACAAAGCTGCCTCCCGGATACGATTCGGCCTTGGAATCAGGTCATAGTGATATTATTCTGGTCACGGTGAGTCTTTCTCAATCTTTGAAGTTAAGAATTTTCAAGTATGGCCAGAGGCGTTTTTAAAGATTTGGCGCCCCGGGCTAGTTAGTTTTGCCGCCCCATTAAGTGACGATAACTTATTTAATTTAAGAAAAAAAATACCTGCAATATGTACCTACCTATATATATGGTGTTAAATAGTAAATAAAAAAAATCCCCGAAATTAACCACATGGGAAGTTTTTACCGAGACAAATAAAAACAGGACTGGTTTCTCCCGTGTTTTGCAATTTTGGATTATTGGTACCTACTACGATAGATGGCGTAGATAAGACAAAAGTCATGCTAGGTATACAATCTACACACACATTGCCGCGTAATATCTATTAGGTACTTGTTGGTATTGACGGCATTGTAAACAATTGGTCGAAGCGTTCGTTTGTGTTTAATTTAAATGTCAATTAAAATATTAAAATATTGTAGGTAAGCTTGACAATAGAAGGCCGCTAAGGGCTTTGCTGCCCCTCACAGCCGGTCGCCCCGGGCCATGGCCCCCTTGGCCCTGTGGTAAATACGCCCCTGAGTTTGACTATGTCCCCTTGAGACATTTTCGCTTTTACGGACTTTCGGGCATGTAGTTATCTTTTTCATGCTTGTTTGGGAGAAGCTAAGGGGAGAAAATTGTATAATGTACTAAGTACTTGTAGATTCTTTTATAGTGCAGATCGTAAAAGCCGATCAAGGAAATAAGCGAGTCATAAAGAATCATCGATTCCCTTTACAATTACTCCTTTAAGTTGCATCGCTGTAAGTGGCCTTTAGGACCTTGGGCACTGATCATTCCGTAAGGGATAAAGACGTGATTCGTTTGTAAGTAGGTATGTGGATATTAATTTTAATTATTACTAGCTTTTACCCGCGGCTTCGCTCGCATATACCAAATCCTACGGAAACAGTACATTCTTCCGGGATGAAAGGTACCCTATGTCCTTTTCAGGACTCCTAACTATGTGTATGCGAAATTTCAAGAAGATTGGTTCAGTAGATAAAGCGTGAAGAGGTAACAAACAAACAAATATACAAACTCACTTTCGCATTTATAATATTATTAGTTGGGATAATATATACAGGCTGACTTTTTATCCAAGTTTAGTCCATGATACCTAATCTACTTGATGATAATACTACTCCCATACAAAATCCGTTTGGCTGAGCGCTGATTTGTATGGGAGGACGAAATGGGTGCTGCTCTCATAGGAAAAGGGACTTACCCGTAATAAATCGAATTACGGTCTATCCTACCTAGATCACTATAGTATAATGAAATTAAAATAACAGCCAAAATAAAATAAAAAATCGGCATTTCCATACGAAAGTGTGCAGTTGCCCGGGCGGTTTGAATGGGAATATCGATTTTTTTTTGGTATACTTTATATAAAAAATTGACAGATCACTACGGTCGCAGGGCAGGGTGCGACTGGCGGCATTGCCACGCTGAATGGCCAGACTATCTTTGGGTTACGTTAATAATTATATTATCTTTGCTTTGAGTAAAAACTAAAATTTTATAACACCTATGTTAAACATTATTTATATATAATATGTTATGTAGGTAATTTCTATCCTGATTCGGAAGATAATCGTAGAAGTAGATTAAGGCCGTACCTAAATTATCCGGGGTCCAGTGCTGCCCCCATTTGAAATAAATCATTTCAAAGGAAACGGAGACATTAAAATTTTGCGACTACGAAGTCCTAGATAACCCTTCAAAGTTATTAATTTAAAGTTTATAATGAGAATGTTAAGCTTTGCTACGCACAATTGCCAAATGTGGCCATTTTTTGCACATGTGCGTAGTAAAGCTTAACGTTCTCACTTTAAACTGTAAACAGTAGTTCATAAAATACTTTCAAGGGTTATCTAGGATTTGGTAGTAGCAAAATTTTAATGATTTCTCCGTTTTCTTTGAAATGATTTATTTTAAATGGGGGCAGCACTGGACCCCGGAAAATACAGGTACGGCCTTAAAGGAATGTATGGACGTTTTGGACAATGACATACGTAGATAGTAGGTAGGTATACGCATAACAATAGGGTTGCGTTGCAGAACAAACCAGTGTTGATTGACCTTCAAAAAAATCTGTATAGTTGCTTATCGTATCGTGAACAATTAATGTGTTAATTAAATTAAAATTATCACTCAGTGCTGTCGAAAACAGGAAAAATAGCGTTCGTAGCCGTATTTATTTACGCGGTGCAAATACAAAAATAGAATAGCGAGTGATCAATATCTACATAATTATTGATTTAAACAGCATTGCAATGCTCGGAACAATATACTAAATTAATAATTAAATTTTTAACAAAAAAAACAACAGACTTCAATTTTTTTAGGAGTTTCTCCCATACCTCCAAAGTTCTTCATCATATCTTCACCAAATTAAAATGGGACCAACTTGGTAGTAAAGGCTTTGAAATAAAAAAAAAATCATCAAAATCAGTTCACAATTGGCGAAGATGTCGCGTAACAAAAATACATTTAAAAAAAAAAACATGCAGTTGATAACCTCCTCCTTTTTTGAAGTCGGTTAAAAAGGCATGTGTTTAAATCGATATCTGTATATTCCCTTTTTTCGAAAAAAATATTTTAAAGTTTCACCAAAAATACAGACACACTAATTATGCACACTAAATACTGGTATTCGCAGATCTGTTTTACTGAACGAATAAGGGTAGTATTTAAACGCAAATCAAAATTACTGATTGCACAGCAAAATACATAAATGAAAATATTACTAAACAAACTTATCCGCTTATCGTTCTCAGCTTAAATGGCTCACTATCAAACAGCGTAGAAATCTACATATTCTTTGTTATCTTCATAGTGTTATCTATAATCCTTCTGCTCCCAGTTACATGATATCTAAATTTCATCTACTTAGCTCAACTCATGATAGAAATCTACGCTCCTCTAACACAATGCAACTTGCTGTTCCTTCTCACCGTACTGGTTTCTTTTCTAATTCATTTGCCGTGACGGCTGTTCGGCTCTGGAATGCCCTCCCTAATAGCATTAAGAGATCACACAATCGTGATTATTTCAAAATGCTGGTCAAGAAATATTATCTGGAATCAAATTAAACTCTCTCTGCTGTATATAATATATAGATATGTGTATGTATGTATGTATATAGTTTAGTATATATGTATGGTATTTATTTAATGTTTCTGTGGATATATATGTATGTATGTATTGTTATAAATCTTTTCATGTATTATGTAATAAAATTATGTTGAAATTAATAATATTTATATTAGGTATATGTATTTGTTGTGTAATATTATGTAATAATGTAGTATTGTAATAGTGCTAAAACTTGCACCCCTTCTACCAACTTCTCGATGTGTCCCAAAGGCAAACTGGTAGATAATGCATAGCGTTAAGCTTGACCCATTGTAATCAATCAAATATGAGATTGTGTGCAATAAACTTAAATAAATAAATAAATAAAACTTCAATTTATATTTGTAGCGTAGTAAAATGGATAGAACTTTCCAACACTCGCCGGCCGTTGCCGCGGCATGCTTGCTCGACTTGTGCGTGCGTGTGTTAGTCGCAGTTCTAACCTAACCTAACCTATTAGTTTGCCCTAACCTAGTTTTGATGTGCAGTCAGTATTTATGATGAGATTGTTGATTTATTTGATGTAAAAAAGTATATAAATGATGAAATTAAATTGATAGGTGAATATTTATTTGATGTGCAATTAATAATATCCCAATTAAAAATATCGTATGTGAAAATATCGCAATTAGTGAGATTTGAACTCACGCCCCTTACACTGTACCGTCAGTGCACTTCCAAATTGTGCTACTGTGACTTCGAATCACCCTGAATCATATTTTATTTCTTTGTTGGTTTTTTTGCGATTGTGACTACTTGTGTACCTTAAGTACTTGTGTCTTGCGTTTTGAAATGAATTGTTTTTGACGCAGTTCAAAATTCGGATACATCACCCAAAAACTGTAGAAATCCTAATCCTAACTAATATTATTAATGCGAAAGTGAGTTTCTATATTTGTTGGTTTGTTTGTTACCTCTTCACGCTTTATCTACTGAACCAATCTTTTTGAAAATTCGTATACACATAGTTAGGAGTACTGAGTAGGACATAGGGTTGTTTCATCCCGTAAAAAAGTAATGTTCCCGTGGGATACGCGAGCGAAGCCGCGGGCAAAAGCTAGTATGTAATAAAACAGTAAACAGGGATGTCCTGTGGCGGAAACAGTTTTGGCAACACTGGGCCACTCCAATGTAAGAACTATTTGATACGAATTGAAGATTGTTGCTTATTCTGAGACTAAATTGTCCATTTCCTACGGGAGATCCCTGGTTGGTACGAAACCCCACTACCATCTTCTACATTTAAATATTATTGGTCTATTATTTTTTTTTCCTGCAGGAGATCACGTTGTTTGTAAACCCAGCCCAGATAGGTACAGTGTTTATAATGTGTTGTATTATATCCCCCGTGTGGTTCCGGGTTAGAATAGGACCACTCCATCTCTTCCTGTGGATGTCGTAAGAGGCTACTAAAGGAAAAATAGCTCGTGCTACAACAGCATTCCCAAGAAGGGTTGACGTCAGGCAGGCGGCCGATCGTAAAACTACAGCCAAATCGTTTAAAGTTGTCAGACCTCTAGTATTTCTTATCCATGGTTGTAGTGATTTGTTTCGCGGAATGTGGCAAATTAATAAAACGATAATATAAAGCAAAGTACCCTCCGGTTTTAATTACAGCCTATCGGTATCGAATACTACCCTTTCATGTACCTAATGTCAGCCTTGTATAGGTTGTCAATTCAGCTCAATTGTTCGTGATTTGTGTCATGATATAGATAATGATAAAGTAGTGCAGTGAATCGATTTATAAATATGTAATACCTAATTTAGGTTTTGTCTTTCTTATCAGCAGAAATTCCGTCAAACTTAATACCAGCCAAAGACAAAACCTAATGTATTATTTAGAAATCGATTCACTACTTCATTAATATAAGTATTATCTATAACAACACATATCAGGAAGGCGTGATTTCGAAGTCGGCATTCGCAACTATGGAACCCTACCGCGTGGCTCGACACGCACTTGGATGGTTTTATTTAATTTCTCCTATTCTTTCCAGCTACGTAATATATATATATATATATATATATATATATATATATATATATATATATATGTATCTTGGCTGTTATGTTGCGTCCTACATGGCGTTTTTTGCATATGATGCTGCGTCCGACTGACTTGTTGCGTCTGGTATACGGACGCAATATTGACCTACCTTGATTTTTCGTCAGAAGACGTAACTTATCATGCAAAGTGGCTGTGCAATTTATTGGCATGGACGTGATGTCGCTACGGGGATGAAATCCGCTGTATTTTTTAGTTTCGCGACGTTCCGCACGCACCGAGAGGAGCTGGCGTCGCGGTGTATATTTGTGACACGTATAATACGAAATTTTTATCAGCTGCAGTACCGATCAAGTTGCGTCTCGAAAACTCTGACCTTGCTCTCGTTATCTCCTTAAAGCTTGGCTAGGAATGCGATTATAGTTTTGTTTATAATTTGTACACATACCAAGAGATTTAAGTTCGTTGTAATTTTATTTGTGCTACTACGACATCCTAAGTGAACAGACGCGGGTTAAATTCAAAGTTATAAGTAATTTTGTATATTTAAATGTTTAAAAAATTAAATATATTAAATTACTGTTAACTTAATCTTTTATATATTTAAAGTTTGATTTAAATATATATTTACTAGTAAGTATGTACCCAATTGTAACTTTGGACAATAAATAATTTTTCTTTCTTTCTTTTTTCTTTCTTCTTAGAGTTAAAAATTTAGTAGATTGTTACCCAAGGGAAGAAAGTGACCGAGATATTTTGGTGCACGAGCGCAACAAGGGCGCTCATAGTTGGAGGGCCTAAATGTAAGCATACACAGGAATAGACAGACAGACATTAAGTGACTTTGTTTTATACTATGTAGTTATGAGGATGTCCGCGAAGTACGAATCAAGATGGTTATCGATATTAGTCTAAGAGTTCACGGGATTTTTCGAAACGATCAGGGAAACGGCTAGACTTGCTTTTATGGGTTGCAGACACAGATAACCCCCAATAGATTCCGCATGTTATAGATTCTCCAAAGATTCAAAGTCACCAATTTTGGTGGAAAGAACGGGGTGCGGGGAACGAAACAATGAGACTCTCATTGGCTAACTCAAGGTCGTCGTAAATAATAACAAATTTATAGGGATTTCCGTAGTATCGATAAAAATATCGATAAATTTTGGCGGGAAAAGCATTTCTTGGGGGAACTGTTTTTTATATTTGGGCGAAGAAAAAAGGAAAGTTAGGTTAATATGTTCATGTTTTCACAAGTTAGTCCTAAAATATTTTTGTGACGACTTGATTAGCAGATGCTGATTGTAGGCTATGATAGATTGTCTGCAAGTAATTAAATATAGGTACTTATTTTAATATTTATGAAAGTGGGTTTAAGCATTTAATAGAGCACCCGCCAGTAGAATGAGAAGTCGTGCGATTGAATTTTGTTCGGGCATAGAGCATTGAGATTTTTCAAGAAATTTTAAATTTTAATTAGAATAATACGGAAAAGCTTTTAATTTTTCCGTATTATTCTAATTAAAATTTAACATTGATATTACGATATATAGCGAAAAGTAATATAAATATATATATACACAAGGAATTAGGGGAAATCCTTAGAATAATAAAGAGAATATAATAAAACATGTGAACTAAAAATCATCATTTATTAGTTTCGTTTTTTATACATCAACTAAAATCAGAACAAATCAGAATATTATCTTAATTTTAAGATTCATAATATAATTAGCAATAGCCCGCGGCTTCGCCCGCGTATTGAAAGAATTTATTGCACATCATGAGCCATGTGGTGTTCGACTGGCTGTTTGGTTCGAAAGGCGACTAACGACATCAAAGCAGAATATCTGAGACCTCCTAACACCAGAAAATGGGTAGCAGCGTAACAAATACTAAAAACAAAAAATTTAATTTTCTTCAGTAATTAGGTTTCTTTTTTCTAATTCTTGTAACAATAATTGTAAAGAGGTAATTTTTCTTTTTATTTTTCGGCTTTGATCACACTGTTTTCTTAACATTTATTTTTTTTTTGACAAAGTGTGCTTCATTTCTATTATCCTTCTACATAAAAGTTTTTTGGTAGGCGAGTCATACATAGATGGAGTTTACGTCTGTCGCACCGTGAAACCGTCTTTTTCTTGTCGGAGTATTGTGACAAAGATCTTGCATACTTTGCTCTTCTCCGTTGATCTAAAACAAATAGGTTGAATTAAGATTTATCAAACTGGACAAAGAAAAATAACAGTTATAAACATAGCAATACTGGTTGTTTTTTCATATACGCACCGAATTTGAGAGAGCCTGCAATGAGCTTACTGCAGACAAATTCAAGGATGAGCTCGTAGGAAAATCACCCTCTACAATGAGTTTAGTTGCAGAATCAAATGTCTGAAATTAAAATAAGATTCATCAAATTAAGGTTGAAAAATAAAAAAATCTTTATTTATGACCAGGAAAAGTCCTGAGACACAAACAATTATCAACGATGACACCTGCAGTAGTTAAAAACTGTGTCGCAGATTTCAACGATAAGATAATGCGTTTTTCATAAGGATGTTAGAATACTTATTTTTTTAATATACGCACCGAATTTGAGAGAGCCTGAGATGAGCCTTCATTAAAATTACCTCCCTCAGTTGTATTAGGAATAGGAGTATGTACCTGAAAACATATTAAGAGTAAGCAAGTTTTAAAAAAATACAACTACTAATCAGAGAATGTCTGAAATTGAATGTTTCATTCAAGAAAATATTAAAATTATTTTATATAAGCGTAGAACGTTAGGGATTTCACAAAGACGTACCAAAGTCGGTAAATATAAGCTTGGAATAGCAGAATCCATCAGTCGTCTTCTATTCTTTGTACGATAAAAGTTGTCTTCAGAAAATGCCTAGAACACACCACACTATGTGGCTTAGGATATCAATTTTTCTCACGACATGTTAATGATATCCATTTTTCTTTTTTCGTCGGGTTTTTAGGGAACCTTGAAATAAAATACACAATTAAAATCTTTAATTTGAATTTATCGTCATTTAATCTATAAAATATAAAAGCAATAAATCGAGAAATGATTCTTCCTTAAAATTGAAAGGGGTACAGCACTACGGTAAAACGTGACGTATCGACAAAAAGGACAAACATATACATAGACACTTGAGAAAGAAAGAGATGCTTCCAAAAGACATCAACGTCACCCCATTTTGGTACTCTAGTGATTATTGTTTGTATGCATGTCCGACCATCATAAAGTGAACTCTGCACGTAATTAAATGAAATTAATTAAATAATTTACCTGTGAAAAGTTACACCATCCTTTTGGAGATTTGATGTTCTTGATGATTTTCAGCACCATTTTATGCAACAAGTACTCATTTTGTCAACACTTATCAAATCTTATGTTATTTTTGGAAATGTTTACGAAACCACCTCACACCTCGAAGTTCTGGTCACTACTAATGGACGGCATATATGCAATTTAATTTATCAGTGCAAAAGCATATATGTGTGGTGACCGCGGACGCCCCTACAAGCGGAATCTATTGGGGGTTATCTGTGGGTTGCAGAGTAGTCCCCTAATGTGAATAATGTCGGTCTGTCTGCTCTCAGTGGTCGCTACTTCAAATTATAGGGCTTGGAAGGGGCTACATTGTTGCGAAAAAAAAACGATCACGGAAATGGGTAGTTTTAGTACATGTTCAAAGTATGGCATCTCCACATATGAAACCTGTTGGTCTGCCGGTTCTCAGTCTTATGGAAAAAACTGCACTTTGTGATGAAAGCAAGCCACTTTGCACAGTGATAGTAGGGACTAAAATAAGCGATTTCACCCGCAGCAGCGAAACTTTCGTCCCTTAGGATAAGAAATGGCGCCACTTTATAAAAATATCTTTAAAAAATTCTACAAGCAAAACTACTGCAGCGATTTTGATAAATATGGTTTCACATGAAAGATAATTGCTTAGTTAACAATATAAAAAAAATTATGAAAAAAAAACTCGTTTCAAATGCCTAAATTTTTGCTTTATTTGGAAAAATATTGAGTTTTTTTTAGCTTTTATTTTAGGGACGAAAGTTTCGCTGCTGCGGGTGAAATCGCTTATTTTAGTCCCTACTATCACTGTGCAAAGTGGCTTGCTTCCATCACAAAGTGCAGTTTTTTCCATAAGACTGAGAACCGGCAGACCAACAGGTTTCACATGTGAAGATGCCATACTTTGAACATGTACTAAAACTACCCATTTCCGTGATCGTTTTTATTTTTCGCAACAATGAAGCCCCTTCCTAGCCCTATAATTTGAAGTGGCGACCACTGAGAGCAGGCAGACCGACATCATTCACATTAGGGGACTACTCTGCAACCCATAAAAGCAAGTCTAGCCGTTTCCCTGATCGTTTCGAAAAATCCCGTGAACTCTTAGTCTATATGAACTGAAGCAAAAAGTAAGCACACTACATCAGCTTATACCTACAAGACAATATACAGCGTGCTACATGGTTACCGACATGAACGGAAGCATCAAGTGAGCACACAATATCGGATATACATAACAATATACAGTGTGCGACATGGTTACCTATACGAACGGACGCACAGAATGACCGAGAATTATTCAAAATTGTATATCGCCCTTTCTGGTTTAAACGAGTTGTCTTCACGACTGATAATTTTGAGTGCGCATAAATCAACAATACTCACAAACATTCTTAATAAAATCGTTTCGGAAGAGGAAGATGCAATAAGTATCGACTCTGAAAAGACGCAACATGTCTTCTGCGATTTATATATATATATATAAGTAAGACATATTACAAATGCCTTATGTTTAATACAATTAGGTATAATCAAAAGTAACAAGTGCTTATTTATTGTATTTCTTGAATACTTTCCGTTTTAATATAATAGAGAGTATGCATGCATTTTTTTTATATTTTTAATCGATAGTCCTCGTCGAGAAATAGCCACAAAAATAAATCAGTGCCGAAAACATGTATATGGTGTAGAAAATAAAATTTAAAAGTAACAAGTAGATTATAACAACTAAAACACGCCATTTTAAAATATGACGTCGAAGTCTGCAATATCCGCTAGAGACAGAAGCTGTCAACGCATGTTTTTCTTTTTTGGGTACTTTCGATATTATCAGCCAGTGATGTTTGTCAACTCTGGTCAAACCTCTATATAAAAGTACATACATTTCGAAAGTCATCGATAGTCAAACTACATGGACGCACAGTCCTACCGAACGCACCCGAACTTGTCATTTCCCTTTTGTGAACTTTGTCGTCATTTCCCTTTTGTTTGTCAAAAGTTCCCGCGCAATATTTGCATATTTTCAATAATTTATTTCTTATCCAAATAAGAGTCAATAAGAATAATTAACTAGGTGTGGTAACGTATTAATAGAAATTGTAAAATAAAAATATGAGCCGGATTGGTATTACATGCATATTCCTTACTCTGAGGTGATTTGGAGGCAACTTCGCAATGTTTTTCTATCGAGAAAATTTTAAGCAATCGTGACTTTTTATCCACCTACTAAACTTTTGGAGCAAGTTCAGTCCATGATACGAGTACTTAACTACTTTCTATAAAAAAAGTTATTAAATATCGATAAAAATTTTTGTCCTCCTATACATAATCCGTTTGGCTGAGCTGAGCGTTGATTCGTTTGGGAGGTCGAAAAATTTTTATCGATTTTTAATAACTTTTTTATAGAAAGTTGTTCAGTATTATATGGACTGAACTTGCTCCAAAAATTTAGCAAGTGGATAAAAAGTCAGCCTGTATAGTTAGTCCTGAACTTTGCTGTGTTTTTATTTCAAAGTGAGTTACGATTGATAATATTAAGGATCGCCCTAAGTACTATTATTAGGGTCATACGGGCTCTTAAATACCTACAAGAATTGCTCGTTCAAAGTACTTAATAGTTAGTATTCTTGGCACAAACTACTGATTCTTGGGTTCCTATTCCTACACGCTTCGGAAGACACGCTAAGCCGTTATACAGAACCCGTTAAACCCGCTAGTTGCCAACAAGTCAAAACAGATACTTTTTTCTAAACGTCAAAACAAATATTTTCCATGGGATTTCTATGAAAAACGCACGGCGTGACGTCATAGTTTCTTGGAGTCAAATAGCGCTCCTAATACCAGTTTTTCGGCATTAATAAATCTAAAATCACGTTCAAAATGGATATGATGAATGACAAGTGACACTATTGTCGAATTGATAACCTCCACCTCCTTCTAAAATTTTCTTTTTCTCGGCATCACCAGTGGGTTGACTGGTAGATAAAGCCTATGACTTGAAGTCCGCCTATTACGTTTGTAATAAAGTTAAATAAATAACCTCGTTTGAAGTCGGTCAAAAGAATAGATTCGTGACTCATGATGAGTACATGATCAGAACTAGAGGATGTGGGGTAAAACGATTTTCGGGAAATCACATATTGTCTGGCACAGATGCCCAGTTTATTCAGCCGTGTTATCTCTGTGCATGATAACATGATCGTGTTTGAAGTGGCCAGTTCCATAGAAAACTTGTATGGGATGATTGGGAGGCCAAAAATTATTTTTCATATTTCGATATAATTATGTTCCTTGGGGAAAGTTGTTCAGTATCATGGACTGCATTCACCCTTAAAATAGTTTTAGTATATTTTGTTAGACCCTCCCTGTATGTCATCACCATCATCTGAGGGTATTCCCGGTTGGTTTTAATGTTTAGGGTTCCGTACCCAAAGGGTGCAAACGGGACCCTATTACTGAGACTCCGCTGTCTGTCCGTCTGTCACAGAGCTCTATCTCTTGAACCGTAATAGCTAGACACTTTAAATTTTCACAGATTATGTATTACTATGGCCGCGTTAACAACAAATACTAAAAATAAGATAAAGTTAAAAATTAAAGGGGGTCGTCATACAAAAAACGTGTTTCTTCACCGTTTTAAAACATTGTACGGTGGTACGGTACCCTTCATGTACGAGTCCGACTCGCACTTGCCCGTTTATTGTTATTTTATTTTATTAACGTAAATTGTATGAAATTATGGATGTACCTATTTCTGAAATAAATTATTATTATTGTTATTTATTTGTTGCATCGTCAGCGGTTACACTTCAGAGCCCGGGGTCCGCTACCTTACCTAGGTGATTCGACGAGGTTACTGGTTTTTACACAGAGCGACTGCCGTCTGACCTCCGCAACCCAAAGGGTAGACCAGAACCACTCCTAGGATAGGTACAAACGCTTGATGGCGTTCGGGACCAACGGCTTTACGTGCCTTCCGAAGCATGGAATCATCTTTCTTTCCGGATAATCAGGTGATTCAAGCCTGCAATATCCTAAGCAGACTGGAAACAACTTTTCACAAAGTATGCTTCCCAGTAGGATTTGAACCCACGACCTCCGGATCACAAGGCATCACGCCTTGACCACTGGACCACGGGGGCAGTCACAGACCCTCCCTGTAGGTATGTATTATGAATAAACTGTATCTGGCTTGGCTGGTCTCAACATTGCCAACAAATGACACATGGCCATTATCATGACAGGCATGCAGTGTGGACCGGTCGTGTCTTGTTTATCGGGTGTAAGATAAAACGAAACTACACCTAACAATACTCTATTTTGCATCAAGTCAAATCAGATATTTTTTTCTTAACGTCAAAAACAAACATTTTCTATGGGATTTGTATGAAATATCGATTTATGACGTCATAGTTCCTTGGAGTCAAATAGCGTATTTACGAGTAATATCCGTTTTTCTGCATTAATAAATCTAAAATCACATTCAAAATGGATGTGATCAATGACATGGGGCATTATTTTGTGACGTTTTATTAGGGTTCTGTAGTCCACAAGGAACCCTTATAGTTTTGTCATGTCCGTCCGTCCGTCCATCCGTCTGTCTGTCCGTCCGGGCTCGTACTCCGCCGCTACTGTTGTTCAACAACTTCTCTAGCCGCATGATGATGGATGAATACAAATCGCTCATTCCATCTAGCGTATTAGGGTTCGCTGTTTTACAAAACCGAGCTGTAATGCCAAACAACTAGAGGTTTAGTGAATAAGCGGATTATACCATTCAACTGCGACATATATATATATATATCATCATCATCATCCGAGCGTATTCCCGGTTGCATCCTCAGCGGTAACGCTTTAGAGCCCGGGGTCCGCTACCTAACCTAGGTGATTTGACAAGGTTACTGGTTTTTACACAGAGCGACTGCCTTCTGACCTCCGCAACCCAAAGTGTAGACCAGAACCAATCATAGGATAGGTACAAACGCTAGATGGCGTTTGGGACCAACAGCTTTACGTGCATTCCGAAGCACGGAATCATCTTTCTTTTCGGATAATCAAGTGATTCAAGCCTGCAATATCCTAACCAGACTGAAAACAAATTTTCACAAAGTATGCCTCCCAGTGGGAACTGCGACATATACACTACATATATAGTCCAAGTTATATAGCATACGAAATTTCATCTCATCACACACCGGGAAGTTACTCAAATTTAACTCTCAAGATTTGACCTAAAAATAAATAAATAAAAGCTCCTAAGTAATAATCTTTTTTCCAAAAAACATAGAGCGATCCATCATTTTCACAAGAGGACGTAAACGATTTGTGCAAACGCAATAATGTAAATAATGTAATGTCTATAGGTAGTAAGTGTTGGGATTCCCAGCCATATTAATAAATAAGCAGTAAATATCAATATCTCGAGAAATAGGTAAGTAGATATAATTTATAAGGCGTGTGGGTTTTTAGTTTGTTTTATTTATGTATGCTTCCTATCTATAATTACAGATAACCTTTTCTTTTCACACACTTAAGACCGCGTATGACCCTGATAGTACTTAGAGCGATCTTACATATTATCAATATTAACGAAATACTCACTTTGAAATAAAAACACGGCAAAGTTCAGGACTACCTCTAGTCATTTATGTTTCAAAAACACGATTGCTTAAAATTTTCTCGATAAAAAAATGCGAAGTTGCCTCCAAATCATGCACCTCCGAATTATACTAAAACGGCTAGTATTCAAGGAATACAATAAATTAACTTTGGATTATAATTGTATTAAACATAAGGCAGTCATCATATGTCTTACTTTTCAAATAACACTTAAATATTCTTTGTAAAACGAAAAAATACCTCAAAAACCAGAAACGCGTAAACCAGCCTCATTGACCCGCCGCAATTCTTCCCTCCCCGAATGGCTCGCTGTCTCGCTTCGGCCAGAGTAAATTTGTGAGCGTGGAAGCGGGAGCAAAATTTAGGTTATCAGCATCAGGCGCCCTCTTGACACCCGTTCCGTCTTATCATGATCCATATGTTTTAACCAGTATAGTGTCATTTACTAGATATGGAGTTTTTGGCAGGAAGTCAAGGGGTTCAGTTGGGGTTTGCTTTAATGTATTGTGCAAATTTATTTCATAAAGTGAAATTGGTGTACTTTGGTGTTATAAATGCTTATACTCGTGAACAAATGTGAAATAGTTAAAGTGGACAGGCCTAGTACGGCGTACGGCTGTAGTAGTATTTGTTTTACGGACTGTGGTGGGCGTCTTCAGGCGCCGTCCGCCACGCAAGCCACTGCATGAATTTATTCGCCGGAAGCTCCTTTGAAGCAATCAAAGAACCTACACCACCCTTTGATTGAAACTTGTTAGATTAAGGGTTAGAAATAAAGAACGAAAAACTAAAGACAGGCTCTAAAGGACTTGTATATCCGCAGGGCCGTAAAATAATTTAAAAAATAAACCGGCCAAGTGCGAGTTAAACTCGCGTGGTTAGGGTTCCGTACAATTGATTGAATTCTTATAGGTTTTCCTGTAATCTACAAGCAATTAACTATATTTTGTATTTTTTTTCAAAATTTTAGGCTCAGTAGTTTCGGAGATCAGGGGGGGGGGGGAATGGTCAATTTTCGTCTTCTTTCTCGACAAAAATCAAAACTATTTCTTTTAAAATAAAAACAAAAATATATTTGAGATCCTTATAACAAGGCCTTTCATTTGATATATAACATAGTAAGGTTTGCAAAACTTTACTTTTTTAATTTCCTAATTTGTCCCCCGAAAATTACTCTTATTTTAAAAAAATATTTATTTACTTTGCACATATGTGTTTGGGTCATAGAATTACACCATATCCTACAAAATTTCACCTGATTTGGTCCTGTAGATTCGGAGCAAATTGGCTGTGACAGACGGACGGATAGACAGACGCACGAGTGATCCTATAAGGGTTCCGTTTTTCATTTTTTGTACGGAACCCTAAAAAATACGTACTATACAATCTAAACTCAGAAATAAAGTTAGTTTGTGTACTTAACACGTCGTACGTGTTCTATAATATACGTCCACTGTTCGGGATCCAAACTAAGATGACCCTTCTATAGTGGAGCACGTTCAAAAATGTATATTTCCATACAAAAAGAAGCAATCAAAAAAATATGAGTGAGATCAAAGTACACTTTTTGATATTAAAATTATGATGATATGATGACCCATTATTTCAGGCTAACACAAAGGATACATGGATCAAAATATATTGGGCCGACGTTAAAAAAAAAACCATACAAAAGAGAAGCAATGAAAAATTAGGAGATCAAATTACACTTAAAACAAAAGTCACGCGAGCAAAACTGCCTGCGTAGAGACAGTAAGAAAAGTGACGATGGAGATTTATAAAACAAGGTCAATGTAAAATTACTTATTAGTCTAAGCTTAGGCTAGATCATAATAATATTAGCGTATTTATTTGGATAGATAGATAGATAGATAGATATTCATTTATTCCTTAGAATATGGTGATACAATGGAACTTGTACCTAAATTTTCCGGGGTCCAGTGCTGCCCCCATTTAAAATAAATCATTTCAAAGAAAACGGAGACATCATTTAAATTTTTTCTACTACCAAGTTCTAGATAACCCTTCAAAGTATTTTATGGACTACTGTTTACAGTTTATAATGAGAACGTTAAGCTTTACCACGCACATTAGCCAAAAGTGGCCGTTTTTCGCAAATGTGCGTAGTAAAGCTTAACGTTCTCACTTTAAACTGTAAACATTAGTTCATAAAATACTTTGAAGGGTTATCTAGGAATTGGTAGTAGCAAAATGTTAAATAATGTCTCCGTTTTCTTTGAAATGATTTATTTTAAATGGGGGCAGCACTGGATCCCGGAAAATTCAGGTACGGCCTTAACATACGACTACTAACCAATGTAAACAACTTTTGCTATGGGACAATCCCTGAAATCGCAAAAAAAAAACTGCAGCTCCATACAAAATTAAATACCTACCGTGCCAAAATGTATGGAGTTGCAGTTTTTTTTTGCGATGGATGGTCCCATAGTAAAAATTGTTAACATTGGTTAGTACGTTAACTTTCGGGTTGATACCCCTTTTTGTTAGACGTTGTAGTTTTGGTGGGAATCATTACCTTTTATAGGCGCTTTACATAATAAAGTCGATGGATTGAAAATTAAATCTACGAAATGTACTTTTTTCTGAATTTTTACTTTATGTAAGTATATGCCTAATTCCAATAACTTAAGTTCATATTTTAACTGTGAAAAAAAATTTTAACCTTTGATATACTATACAATTTTTTTAAAGTTACAATTTTTAACCGAAATCTGACATGTTGTTTTAAAATAAAACGTTGACTACGTTTGTATGGGAAAGTCTAGGGTAAGGGGATTCTTTTTCAGCTAAAAACCACTGGACTCCTTAAGATTTGTCGCCAGAAGCTCTCTTGAAGCAATCAAAGGACCCAACACCACCCTTTAATTAAAACTTGTTGTATCCAGAGCCGTAAAATAATTGTTAAAAAAAAAACAAATTGCCAATTTTCCAATAAATAGAAAAATCACACACAATTTTTTTAATGCAACTAGATGTTTTATCTAGATAAAATGATCGCTATGTAATTTTATTTCGGGGGGATATGAACCCCTAGATCCTACCTCGGATTGAGCTCAGACCATAGGTCTGGCTGGCCATAAAATAAATAAAAATAAAAAAGCCTTTTTTTTCCTAATTTATTATGACTATTTACAATTTTATGTTTAAATAAAGTTTTCAAAGTTAAATGATATATATAAAGAGAAATTAAAGTTACAAAAAAGAAAAAATTAAAATGTATGAAAAATAAAACTAATATAATAATACTTTTTTTTTTTTTTTCATTAACTCAGAACCCCTCTTTGGGTATAAGCCTCCTCCAAAGAGTGCCATCTCTCTCTATCTTGAGCTATTTCCATCCAGTTCTTCCCCGCTACTTGAACAATGTCGTCTTCCCACCTTTGCCTTGGATGGCCCTGCTTTCTTTTTCCTTGCGGCCCTTTCCAAGCGGTCGCAGATTTCGTCCATCGGCCATCTTTTAAACGTGCTATATGTCCCGCCCATTTCCATTTAGCCTTCATTGCGTATTCGACGGCATCTATAATTTTCGTTTTTTGTCTTATTACATTTTTTACTTTTTAAATTCTTCTTATTTTTAGTAGTGACCTCAGGGAGACCATAGGTCTGGCTAATCAGGGTTGTGCTTGGTGAACCGATTTTATCGATTTATTTAATGAATATTAGGACTAATATAATTATTTTTCAATTTACCTACCAATAACCAATTATACCAAGCCGCGAGCGAAAATAATACAATAGGCCTAGTACCTTCGAGCGTGAGTGTATCCATGTGCAAACACACCCCTTTACTTTCTTACAGCGTTCTTTTTATATGAGGCGACCTATATTATTGTAAAACTTCATGATATCCAGTTTTTTTTGTTTTTCCATAACCCAACAAAAAAAAAAAAATTCCCTGTAAACAATACTCAAAATAGATAAGACTTTTTATCCCAATTGTGTATAAATACCGCAGTTGTATTTAAAAAATAACATTAAATGGCATATGGCATTAGGTCCGCCACTTGTACTTTTATTTTATTGTGCAATAAAGATTAAATAAATAAAATAAAAATAAATAAATTAAAAGTTAGTGGTTCGTGGCACAAAGATAAAAAGGCAACTTAAATTTGAATCACATAATTATTTCTGTTAGTACATTAAAGATTAGTATTTTAATACTTTTTCGAAATATAGAAAAACAAGAATCTTCTTGCATCGCATCGTTTATCAATTACATGTGGACTTAGGATTCCTATCTGCAGCTTTAGCCCAGGATCTTGGGAGCGAGGAGCATGCCTCGGGTTGCAAGGTTAGAGAGGCGGCAAAATCGAAAATTAATCCCCCCTGCCCTTAATACACAATGGCGGCGTGGTTCAAACAACACTTGAAAATATGTGAAACTAAATAAATAAAAAGCTTGTACAAGTAATTATTAAAAAAAACTAAAATCCCGACTGCGTGATACCACAGCAGTACTTAACTATGCCTAGGCACCTACTGTCTTCTATGGCCTAGGTAAGACGCAACCGGGAATTCGCTTGGCGAAGCGATATTTATATGTTGTTATTTAGCATTTCTCATTTCATTTAAAAAAGGCATAAGTTCATGTCCTAATCGGGAAAACCTCGTATCATTAGGTCAATCATCGGATCCGGCTCACAATAGTTACGTAAACACTATGTCATAGCAATTTTACGGTTTCAACACGCTTGTTTACCGACAACGATAGAAAAGGGTCATGTTTTTGCAGCTGTGTGCCTAGTAAACATTACAATTCCGTTTGAGCACAGTAATAGTATGGTATGGCGACGTTCGCCGAAAGGGGCCATTTATGGCGCGCGGAAACTGATATAAGTACTTTTTAGGGCTCCGTACAAAGGGTGCAAACGGGACCCTATTACTGAGACTCCGCTGGCTGTCCGTCTGTCACAGGGCTCTATCTCTTGAACCGTACTAAATAGACACTTGAAATTTTTGCCGATTATGTATTAGTAGCCGATATACAACGAGTTCTATGTACTTACGTACTAGAGAAGACACCACATACCACAGTTGTGTTCTGTTCATCATATGCTATCACTGTTAACCTCACATTAGTCACTCGCTAGCAATACGCGCATAAAACACTTCACAATTAATTAAAGAAAACACTGTCAACTTAGTCAAAAATGCCTTGGTGAGTGTTGAGATACTGCACTAGTAATTCAAAGAACAAAGAAAAATATGAAGGAATAACTTTCCATCGGTGAGTAACTAGATTTCATTGATTGAAAATTAAATACGGATTGCAAAATTTCGGCTGCCATAATGAATGAAATGAGTGAATGATCTGTCAACCGATGGAATGATTCGTCATAGACTAACAAAACAGAAGTGAAAAGTAGACATCATAAATATGCCTACATTTCACTTTCGTCATGGAAGCATCGAAAAACTATTTGTTTGCTACTCAGTTATTAATGTTTGTAAAACGTTTAAAAAATGTTTAAGTTTTATAATTTTTATCTACATTATGCTATAAATGCTTTACAAAAGTTTTCTAAAATCCTATAAATCCTTTATACAATTAAGTCATATCTCGTAATAACGTCTCACTAGGACCTCCGAGGGCTCAAAAAATTTGTATGTGGGGCTGTACCCCTACAAGAGCCCCGCGCAACTTAAAACTGCTATCGGATTTTGGATCCAAGATGGCCGCTTACACATTTTTGATGTTTTATTATGTTTGTCCCTATAATTCTGTTTCCTCGTAACTACTACGCGGCTAAATCGATTTTGATAAATTATTATATAACTATAAGCCGATTACAAATCTTCATATATGTAATCTAAATAAACATATGTAATTTAGACACAATACCTACGTATATGATTATATAATACATTAAATACAGAGATAGCTAACAAAGAAAAAAAAAAGAAAAAGGTATACAAGTACAAGAAATCACTTTCTTCTAGTGCAAAACATTATGTAAAGAACTTAAGTAATAATAATAAAAGGTTACCAAAGAAACAGATATGTGCAGTTTAACTTTTACCATTATAAATATGATAGTCGTGAGTCTACAATCTAAAAATCTATACAACCATACAACCATCATACCATACCAAAGCCATACTTACCAACATTCGCATTTATTAAAATATATGTAGGATTTAATTTGAACCACGTACTCGTAGGTATGTAAAAATATATTGACCTTTCTGTACTACTCTCGTGTTTAGTCTATATTACCAAAAAGGACATGGCCGTGTTTGAAGACGCCGAGTCTATATATTCATGTCAATGCCGATATAACAACAAATACTAAAAATAAAAAAAGTTAAAAATTAAAGGGAGTCATCATCACACAAAAACGTGTTTTTTCAGCGTTTTCTTTATAATGGCATTAACTAGATACTTGATTTTTTCACCGATTATGTATTACTATGGCCACTATAACAACAAATACTAAAAATAAGATAAAGTGTGGTTCCGGGTTAGAATAGGACCACTCCATCTCTTTCTGTGGATGTCGTAAGAGGCGACTAAAGGACTAAGCACAAACATCTCGTGCTCGTACAATTGCATTCCCAAGGAGAGTGACGTCAGGCAGACGGCCGGTCGTAAAACTATAGCCACTGGTATGACTCTCCATTGATTCAGAGTAACATATATACCTACTACTACTACAAACGAAACAATTTATCTGTACACACGTCGATGTGTGAGTTTTATACTTAGGGTCGCACCGCAGAATTATTTTAATACTCACCTACTAACGAGTTCGACATATTTACGATTATATTTTTCCATACCGGAAGATTTGCGAACACTATGACGTAAAAAATATTCTGTTTTATATGTATTAAATGTTACAGGAAAGTCGGAAACAGCTACATAATATCACTTCACAAATATTTTTCATTATGTCCATTGTCCATTTCACCATTAGTTCACTTTACTGATTATTATTGAGTCATTTATAATGTAACGCACTTATTTCACTAATTCACTATTGTAATTTGCATATTCGGCGCAAAACTATACGGTAATTATATGAATAAATTCAATAAAAATGTTTATCACGCTTATACGAACAGCATGTCTAATTGGCATCTGCGTGTACCTATGTGATTACCTGTGAGCGAGGCCTTCTCGCTCTTGTGTATCTCCCGCCAATGCGAGAGAGCGAGAAGGGTATATATATCAAGATGGTTGCTGGGTAATAACGTGAAATTATAGTGTTGCTTTGCTTACCTGTTTTCATCATTTGGAAATGTATGAAATATACGTTCTTTAGAGTATTTGGTGGATAAACAATTATTATACGCGCACCTTCTCACCATGATGGTTACTATTGGTTGACAGTTCTCAAGACAACACACGTCGCGTATTGCGTGCGGTTAGTAATTAAACCCTGGTTTGGAGCCGTCAAAGCTCACAAAGTGCGGGGGAGAGGTGCGGGGACGCCAATTTGCGGGAGACGCTGTGAGAGACCATTCTGTTTGACTCTTATGTATTCTGTGCTATAGCCAAATCATTTAAACTGTTCCGGCTATTTGTTCTCCCTTTTGCAAGGTTTTTGGCATCCTTGAGTGACCATTGACATGCATGTTATATTTGGAGAAGAAAAAGCGGGAAAGCGCACCCCGGGCTCCGACGGGTCCTCCGGCTTAGACGAAGAAGCGACTAAAAATAAGATAAAGTTTAAGATTAAAGAGGGTCGTCATACAATAAACGTGTTGCTTCAGCGCTTTAAAACATTGTACGGAGGTGCGGAACCCTTCATGTGCCCTCCTAGGCGTAATGTCAACACGCTAGTCCGCCAATCCGGAATTTCTGGGTTCGATTCCCAGCCAGGGCAAATCGGAAAATAGCCTTTTTCAAATTATTCCGGGTATTGGGTGTTTATCTATAAGTATATGTATTTACTATAAAATAATGTACCTATCGTTGAGTTAGTATCCCATAAAACCAGTTTAAACTTAATTTCCGGCTAGTTCAATCAGTATGATTTGTCCCCATCTATTTATTTATTTACTGTAGCAGAATAATAAAGAAGTTAACGATACCTACCTATTACCATAAAATAATACTACTTTTCTACGAAAAATTGTTTTATAAAATAATTTAAAGAGTTATCTAAACATTCGTAAATCAGATTTTTTTACAACCCTTATTTACTATTAGGAGTACGCTACTGCACGTGCTTTAGGCCATATCATGCATAATATGCTTCCAAAACCCCTCCTTTTTGTTACACGTTATATAAATAAATGATGTTAGGAATAGACAGAGCTACAAAATCTTTGTCTTATGTCATTCCTCAATTACTAAGGGTCGTGGCCTCGTTATGAATCAGTTTCGCTGGGTGACGTCATGGAGAGCAGTGGCATATCTAGCATGGGTGGCACCCGGTGCCATACAATATCCAACAGGACCAGATCACAGAATTCATAAGACGGACATGACGAAACTAGAAGGGTTCCTTGTGGACTACGGAACCCTAAAAATTGACATTCCCATACTAATCAACCGGCGGCTGCACAGCACACCTTTAAATGGAAATGCCGAAAATTTTTAGGGTTCCGTAGTCCACAAGGTACCCGTCCGTCTGTCTGTCTGTCCGTCCGGGCTCGTACTCCACCGCTACTGCACCGATTGCCACGAAAATTGGTGGAGAGATAGATATTGAAGTTCCAAAAGTTGTTTTTAAAATTATGAAAAAATGATTTTTTTTCAGCCCCCCCCCCCCCCCCTCCCATACAAAGAAAAGTGAATTTAAAAAATTAAATTGGACTATTACCAACGTGTGGGGTATCGTTGAAAAGATCTTTTAAAATGCAACAAAAACTGCTTTAAAACTATGTAGATCAAACCCCCCAGTCTTGAGATAATCTAATACAAAGTTAAAATTTGAGGTGTCCCCCCACCGTAACTTTTGAAATATTACTAAAATAATTAAAAAAAAAAATGTGGTATATACCTCAAAGTATGTACTTTCAATTAAAACTATAGCGGTCTCGGTATCATTGATAGTTATTTTTTAATACGTCATAAATCGTTAACCGCAATTTACCTTTAGAACTTTTATATTATGTTACTTGCTGCTACGGAACCCTTCAGGGGCGAGTCCGACTCGCACTTGTCCGCTTTTTTTGTTCTTTGGTTGTTATTGTAATTACATTAGTGTAGTATAGACCGTGCTGCGATTTACTACGGGTATGTCCCTTCCACGTTGCATAAATAAGCTACTTTGTTTTCTGTCGATACATTTAGTTACAGAAAAATAATAGAAAGCCTAGAGAACTTTACCCAGCTGTGGAATAGTATAAGTAAGATAGAAAAAGCTTTGTTTGCAAGAATAATGAAATAACAAACGAGTACGACCAGGCCTGTGTCACTCCCCGTTTAGGTATCAAAAATGTACCTACATTATTACTATAGGCGGCGGCCCCCCGGGATGGTAAATTCAGTTATACGAATCGGAATCGTTTGTCCAGAGTAATAAGAATGAAATTGGCTTGCAATGGATGTCTAGGTATTTATACGAACAGGTGCTGAGTATTATTTATTCTGTGGTACGACGCAGTAGGTACTTCGTGGTTATGGATGTATTATCGCGGTGATAACAGACGGCCAGACAGCTCGCAATAACAAAATACAAAGTGCTAAAAAAATGGCGCGGAAATGTATTTACTTATCGGACGCAATAATGTGTACTTGCCTATATGATTTTGTTATATTTGTTTTTCACAACACTGACTTATTTTTGGCCAAATCACGATGTTCATCTTGACACGGATCATGATCTGTCCAGACAGGAGACTATATTTTTATGTGGGAGCAGGGCTTGAAATGCCGTTAAAAATCTGGTAACGTTAATTCTGTCAAACGGCGTTAACGTTATCAGCAAAGGTAACGTTATGCTGGGTAACGGTGTTTTTCCCACTATTTACCGATAATCAGATGACGTTACCAATGATATTAACGGTAAAAGGTATTGTTAACACTGTATTTCTTTTCGATATTTGACAGAATAAATTGATGAGAGTTTGTCTAGTAGGCTACTAGAGTAGAGCTATTTATATATATTCTACAAGTATTGAAAAAAAGTATCGTTACTTATATCGTTAATTGATAACGTTATAAACTGTATTATCGATACCCCTTATAACGTTATCACTAAAATAACGTTATTTAACGTTACTTTCAGTGTTAATTTGGTATCGTTAACAAGCCCTGTGCGGAAGTCAACTAAACCAGGCCTGTGTCACTCCCCGCGAGCCACTCCGAAGTAGTAGGTATATTCAGTTACACGAATCGTTTGTCCATAGTAATAGGCTTGCTATGGATTTTTAGGTATCTAAACGAAAAGGTGCTGAGTTCTGACGTGAGCTAAATTATACGATATCGCTAACCACATTGAGTAGATATTTCTTTGAATTTCTTTGCTGAGTGAGACTTCTGTACGTGAGTACTAGTATTTATTCTGTGTCTCTGTGTAATACCACAGAATAAGAACTACTCACGTAGTAAAACCAACGACGACCTCCGTGGTGTAATGGTCAACACGCTACACCGCCAATCAGGGGGTTCTGGGTTCGATCCCCAGCCAGGGCAAGTTGGGAAATGGCCTTTTTCAAATTGTCCTGGGTCTTAGGTGTTTATCTATATAATGTATTTATTATAAAATATAGTATCGTTGAGTTAGTATCCCATAACACAAGTTTATAATAAATAATAATAATAATAAATGTTTATTTATTTTTCTCCACAATTTATCTTAAAACTAAGTTAAGAACTAAGACAATGTATAAAAAGGTAAAAAGTTTAAAACTTACTTTGGGGCTAGCTCAATCAGTGTGATTTGTCCTTATATATTTATTTAATAACCTCGTCAAATCACCTAGGTTAGGTAGCGGCAGACCCCGGGCCCTGAAGCGTTACCGCTGAGGATGCCACCGGGAATACGTTCGGGTGATGATGAGACGGGTTAATTTAAAAATATATTTATTGTTCTAGTGATGCTGCTCGCGCTGTTCCTACTTCTGGTCGCGCACGCCAGCGCGCGCACCCCGTGCCCGGAGCCGACGTGCCGTTGCAGCCAACTGGCGGACGGGCGCGACGAGCTGGACTGTGCCCTTCCCTCCGGGCGCGTGCTCGTGCAAGGCACGATGCACGAGTCCATTGAGATCAGGTGCTTGGTTAGTGTCTTTTTTACATCCATCCATAAAGGGTCAGTCACACCGAGACGCGACGCGACGCTACGTGGCGCGCACTTTTAAAGAAATCTACACCTTGATTATTAGTATTACAAAGTAGATTACAAATAAAGAGTGACATTTCAGTGACAGCTACAGCTCACTTTACGCCGCGCTATGCGGCCTGCTGTCGCTGAAATTAGTATATTTTTGTATAGTAAACAATTTCTATACATAAAACGTCAAAAAGGGGCTATCAACCCGAAAGGGTCTCAACATACTAACCAATGTGAACAACTTTTACTATGGGACCATCCCTGAAATCGCGTAAAACAAAATCTGCAGCTCCATACAAAATTAAAGTTTTTCGCATTGGTTAGTATGTTAAGACCCTTTCGGGTTGATACCCCCTTTTTGTTTTTTTTTTTATTTATTTGGTTCGCTAACTGGCTGAACAACACACAAATCTAAGCATATACAAATTAGAGCATATAAGTTGCCAACCTACTTGGAGCGAACACAGCATGCACATTTGATAAACAGCTCTCAGTCGTTTTAATTTATTACATTACAGTTAATTATAAAATTATTTAAGTCATAAATTAAATTACATTGCAAAATTAAATAAGGTTTTAAATTATATTAAATAAAAAGTTACATAAATAATTAAACTTTAAATTGGGATTGCATGCTTGTGTAAAAAATAATTAATCATAAAAGAATTTTTTAATCATACATTTGTTACACGTTGGATATCTTTAAGAGAATTGTGTAGTGATAATACGCGTCGCGAGTAGGTATTTGCAAAAATTCTATCTTTCTTCTTTCTTTCACGCCGCTCTCTTTCTTTTTCGCTTTCTCTCTCTCTCTCCCCTTCAGACCTGTATCGTGCGATAGAGAGAGTTGCAAGTCCTAGAGGCGATTGCCTACTTTTTCCTTCTCGGTTTAATGATAGCCTTTATTTCCAAATTTTAGGGTACACTTGCAATAACGTATATGTATATAGGTAGGTATGAAAAGTTTTACAAAGTTAGTACACATTTAAATGGTGTCCCTAAGCTCGGTGTGCCTCTTGGCAGTCTTGGCATAGGCCTCCTCCAACTCCTTCCATTGAGCCCTATCCTGTGGTACTCTGCTCCAGTAGTATAAAATGGATATTGAGATGCTATTAACTTTTGTTATAAGCAATATTTCTTTAAAATAAAAACGTACGGCCCCTACTTATGTAATATTGCATGTAAAAAAAATATCAAAATTGAACTACGAGTATGTTTAAGGGCGGAGAAACGTTATCGCTTTTTGTATGAAAATTTCCAGCTGCACAATCCTCTTAAAGTGCGCTCTACGTCGCGTCTCGGTGTAAACTGACCCTTATTGTTATTTAGAGACATGACTAGTACTAGCAGTTATTGTGTTAAGAGTCTCCTTACCCGTAACCACAGCAGCGACACTCCCTGTACGTGAGAGTTCGAACGCCGGTGACCTTGAGCTCGGAGTTCATAACGCTAGGGTTGATACCGAACCGAAATGGAGAATCGTGCGGTGCGTGAGAGAGACGCGAACTAGGTACTAGCCCTCGGCCAAAGCAGTCAACGATAGCTCGTTTCACGCCCCGCGCGCCTCTCAAGGCCCCCTCGCACATCCAGCCACCCACACATAGCCTATATAGCAAGCGATTTTACGTACACACATGCTTAAGTGTCGTTTCTTTTCGCGTAGTGTATATATTCTTTGCCTTAACTTTTCAATACAAACGTAATCGCTTTTATTTTGAAATGACAAGTCAGAATGGCTGCCTCGTGGGCGTTGGGCATTTTTTGAGATGGGAAAAAAACCATTGAACTCGCGACATTGTTACCGACACCACCTTATTCAAGTTTTCACTTCTGTCGGTCGACACCTCCCGGAGCGCCACTGTTTTTTTTATTTATTATATCAACGCATTGTTATTTTATGCTATATTCTTTCAGGAAGGTCACATAAACTGCTCAGAACTGCCCCAGTATCCGTTCTCCCGCAACGGGTCATTGTACCTGCTAACGGTCTCTGAAAGCGAGCTCGACGGCCCGCTAGCATGCTGGCTCGGCGCGTTCGGCGTGCAAAGGTGACACGCAGATATATAAATAAAAAAATTTAATGCGTTTATTTCAGACCTCTTGTGTCCATAATTTGTTAAAAAATACAAATCTTAAAACCTATGTTAGTATTTTTTCTTTGAAGGTCTGGGAGGAAAAAAAACATAGAATGTACCAGCTGCTTCTTCTCCCGTGCAGATGGTAAAAGCTGATCGAGGGAATGGGCAAGAATTTGAATCAATAGGCGATGCGGTTAGCAACCCATCACTTTTATGATTTCCTTTTTAGGGTTCCGTACCCAAAGGGGGCAAACGGGATCCTATTACTGAGATTCCGCTGTCTGTCCGTTTGTCCGTCCGTCTGTCTGTCCGTCTGTCACAGGGCTCTATCTCTTGAACCGTAATAGCTAGACACTTGAAATTTTCACCGATTATGTATTACTGTGGCCGCTATAACAACAAATACTGAAAATAAGAAAAAGTTAAAAATTAAAGGGGGTTTCGGCGTTTTCAACTCGATCTTTTTTAATAATTGCATAAACTATATACTTAAAATGCGATCACAATATTGTGGTCCGTGTCACTGCGATTGGGAATTTGCCGTACGACTTTGAGGGCTGTTAACTTTAGTTTTTATTATGAAACAAGGTAATTGTAAGAGAACATGTATATTTTACTAGCTGTGCCCGCGACTTCGTTCGCGTGGTTGTCGGAACGTAATGTTATATAGCCTAAAGCCTTCCTCTATAAATGGACTACCCAACAAAAAAAGAATTTTTCAAATCGGACCATTAGTTCCTGAGATTAGCGCGTTTAAACAAACAAACAAACAAACTCTTCCGCTTTATAATATTAGTATAGATATAGCGCATACGCATAGAGTACTTTCCTTGAATATAGCTCAGAGGGTCAAAATCATCCTGTATACCAGAGAACAATATCCCTTAACTCAATTTTCTTGTCTATTTTACAATTCGCAAAGACTGAACGAAAACATCTGATATTTTTTATGGTGCAATAAAGATAATTTGTATTGTATTGTATTTTAAAGAGTAAAGTTATTTCTTACACCAGAAGAATATTCAAGCGTTTTCAAAATGTTCATCCCTCCTCTTCTTCATCTTTACGACTTTTGATTGTTGCAGCGTGGAGAAAGTGGTCTTCAAAGAAGTCAAGAGCGAGTTGCGGGCCGAACATGTTCAGGGGTTGGTCGGAGTGCTCGCCCTGGGGATGCACTACTCTTGTAAGTATGCTATACAGGGTGACTTTTTAAGCACCAGCCAGATTTTTGGAGCAAGTTTAGTCTATAAAAAGATATTAAAAATCGACGAAAAGTTTTTCGTCCTCCCATACAAAATCCTTTTGGTTGAGCGTTGATTTGCATGGGGAGGCGATTTTTTTTCTTTAATTGTTTTTATGGAAAGTATTTCAGTAGGTATACAATACAACACAATACCCTTTATTGCACAAAAGTAAAAACCAGAACATAATTATTTTAAAAACTAGGAAATGCGCAAAAGGCGGCCTTATCGATAAGGCCGCCTTATAATTATAATTATGATTATAATTATAATCTAGGTATGGGAGCGTTCAAGTATTACGTAACGCAATTTTTGGAGATTTTTGAACCCCCTCCCCCCCATGTAACGCGCCGTAACGTTTTTCAGTACCCCCCACCCCCCTAGTAAAACGTTACGTAACAACCAAGAGACCATTTTTACCTAAAAGTCACAATTATGTGGCGTAAAGTACCGGAACTTCGCTAAAATACCTTGTTATTGTTTTAATTGACGACCTCCATGGTGTAGTGGTTAACACGCCAGTCCGCCACCCCGGAGGTCCCGGGTTCGATCCCCGGTCAGGTCAAGATAGAAAATGATCTTTTTTAGATTGACCTGGGTATATGTATTTGTTATAAAATATAGAATCGTTGAGTTAGTATCCCATAACACACGTTTCGAACTTACTTTGGGGCTCGCTCAATCAGTGTGATTTGTCCATATATATTTATTTATTCAATCGCGTTTATATTATTTATTAACATTTGAAACGTCTTGTTTTTAAAAGCAAGAGATTTCTCATGTTTTTTTAACCTTTTTTTTTGTACTAATAAATGTTTACTACTAATCATACATTTAACGAAGGTATAACGAATTTACTATGGAGTGATGAGAAAATCTATCACAGCTGCTGGTAAATATATTTTTTTGCTTTACATTTGGAGCTTTAAAAAAAATTCACTATCCTGTAAAGCAAGCAAGCAATTTTGTGAAGGTAAAAAAAAATCAGTTTGTCATTCGATTTGAAATTTAAAAAAAAGTTTAAAAAAAAACAATGTTACGTAACGCCTAGTTCAAACCCTCCTCCCGCCCCTGTAACGCATCGTAACGTTTTACAAGACCCCCCCTCCCCCCAAATTCGTTACGTAATACTTGAACGCTCCCTATCATGGATTGAACTTGCTCAAAAATATTTGGCTGGTAGTTAAAAAGTTACCTGTATGTACTTTAAGGGTGAATTCACTCAGTGATACTGATCAACTTTTCCTAAAGAACATACAGTGTGTTCAGTCATCGTGCATGTATTAGCGATACCTAATACGAACATTTTTAGGTTTCCGTACAAAAAATGAAGAAACGGAACCCATATAGGATCACTTGTGCGTCTGTCTGTCCGTCCGTCTGTGACAGCCAATTTGCTCCGAATCTACTGGACCGAATCAGGTGAAATTTGGTAGGATGGTGTAATCCTATGACCCAAACACATATGTGCAAAGTAAATAAATATTTTTTTAAATAAGTGTTATTTTCGGGGGACAAATTAGGATATTAAAATAAAAAGTTTTGCAAGCCTTACTGTGTCATATATCAAATGAAAGGGCTCTGAGGATCTCAAACATATTTTTGTTGTTATTGTAATATGAATAGTTTTGATTTTATTCATGAAAGAAGACGAAAATTGACCGTTGCCCATGATCTTCGAAACTACTGAGACTAAAATTAAAAAAAAAATACACAATATAGCTAATTGCTTGTAGATTACAGGAATACCTATAAGAATTCAATCAATTGTACGGAACCCTCTCCACGCGAGTTTAACTCTCACTTGGCCGGTTTATTTACAAAGGGAATACCTAATAAGGAAATCGCGAAAAATACCGAATCGAATATTCTCTCTCCATAGTTGACGAATGTGTTTCGAAGCATCGAGGCGCCGGGTAGGTATGTATCTGTGAGTGTAACAGAGTCAAACAACTCTAGACTCCATGACACATGATATATGTCCCAATTTACCTTGCACGTAAGTAAACGATACCTATAATTATCGTATTTCTTTTGGCTCGCGAACATTGTTCGGGATTCTATTTCGTTCGCGACATAAACAACACACAGGGCGAGCTAAATACGTAAATAGCTTATAATAATTCAATATCTTTTTCTCCCCAGATGTTCAAGGCACTATCCCATCCGAGGCCTTAGCCGCCTTACCAGAATTAAGAGAGTTTCGTCTCCGCGAGGCCAAAATCCCAGCCCCCCAACCGCTGAACAACCTAAACCTGACTTACCTGGAGTTGTCCAGCGACAACATTGAACAACTCGCTGACGGCGCCTTCCAGTTGGGAAAGCTGCAGAGTCTGCACATATGGGGCAACAACATCGAGAATATCACGGAGAACACTTTTACAGGTAAGCTAGTACGATCCTCCGTGAATACATCCCTGGTCCAGTGCTTAAGGCATTTGCCTTGTGATCCGGTGGTCGTGGTTTAAATCCCGCTGGGAATCATACTTTGTGAAAAGTTGTTTCCAGTCTGGTTAGGATTTTGACGACCTCCGTGGCGTAATGGTTAACACGCTAGACCGCTAATCCGGAGGTTCTGGGTTCGATCCCCAGCCAGGGCAAGTTGGAAAATGGCCTTTTTCAAATTGTCCTGGGTCTCTTGGGTATTTATCTATATATGTATTTATCATAAAATATAGTATCGTTGAGTTAGTATATACATAACCCATAACACAAGTTTAGAACTTACTTTGGGGCTAGCTTAATCAGTGTGATTGATCCCTATAAAACGTGGAAGGGACATACCCGTAATAAATCGAACCACGGGCTATACTAGATCATTATAGTATAATGAAATTAAAATAACAGCCAAAGAACATAAAAATTTTTTTGCAATTCCATACAAAAGTGTGCAGCCGCTCGGGTAATTTGTATGGGAATGTCAGTTTTTTTTTGGTTTTCCGACTGTTTATAATTTTAATTTCAGTAAACTATAATAATCTAGTATAGCCCGTGGTTTGATTTATTACGGGTATGTCCCTTCCACTTTGTATACTATACTTGAATCACCTGATTATCCGAAAATAAATATGATTTCGTGCGAGTTTCAGCGTCTAAAATTATCGACCTTGTACAAGCACATGAGTACATCACTCTTCTTGAGAGCAATGATCTCAATAGGTAGGTACTTATATCCAGGGCCGGATTTAGGGGAGGGCAACCGGGGCTACTGCCTTGGGCCTCCACAAAAGAGGGGCCCCCACAATAGTTAGTTAAAATCTTTATTGCACCAAAACATAATGATACAGAGTACAGGTCGTGCCAAACTTTTAGATCGCTCTGAAGTTGCCTCACTTAGGGACAGAATATTTACCACAATAATATTTTTTTCAAAATGATTGCAAGAATGTAGATATGATATATACTCGTATACACAATAAACAAAAATAAAGCAAATTCTATCTGCTATGGGTATTTTACTACTGCGACGCGAATCGCCTCAACTTCAGAGCGATCTAGAAGTTTGGCGCGACCTGTGATAGATTAAAGAAAACAGATGATAAAAGGCCTTCAGAAGAAGAAAGCATCAGACTAGTAAAACACTTTTCCTTTGATATAGCCATGCTATGCATAATGCATTGCCCAGGGGCCCCCACAATGGCTAATCCGGCCCTGCTTATATCTTCTTTATCTAATTCGGAGGAGTACACATAAATTCGACAAACGCGTTCGAAGAATTTTATTTTAGTTCAGGGATAACGACGTGTTTTCCTGGACTAAAATAGTTGTAACCAGATAAACAAGTACCTAATGATTTAAAAAATATTTTTAATAAAACCGGCCAAGTGCGGGTTAAACTCGCGTGGAGAGGGTTCCGTACAATTGATTCAATTCATATAGGTTTTCCTGTAATGTACAAGCAATGAAATATATTTTGTATTTTTTTCAAAATTTTAGGCTTAGTCTTTTCGGAGATCAGGGGGAGGGGGGGGGATTGGTCAATTTTCGTCTTCTTTCATGAATAAAATCAAAACTTTTAATTTTATACATATCACAAAAATATATTTGAGATCATCATAACGAGCCCTTTCGTTTGATATATAACACAGTAAGGTTTGCAAAACTTTTTCAATTTCCTCATTTATCCCACGAAAATTACCCTTATTTTAAAAAAATATTTATTTACTTTGCACATAATATGTGTTTGGGTCATAGGATTACAACATTCTACCAAATTTCACCTGATTCGGTCCAGTAGATTCGGAGCAAATTGGCTGTGACAGACGGACGGACAGCTAGACGCACGAGTGATCCTATAAGGGTTCCGTTTTTTCATTTTTTGTACGGAACCCTAAAAACAAGCTTTTCTCTACAACCAAGAAAAATTCGGTAGGGTTGTAGGACCTCGACCTGTCCCGGCGCTCTAGGCGAGTTCCCACATAGAAGATAATAGGAGAAGTGGAGAATAGAGACCCGATAAGCGATTAGAGCGAGAGAGAGCGACGGAACGCTTCAGCACCCCGTGCTGCAGCGTTCCGTCGCTCTCTCTCGCTCTTGCAAATAACGCTTCTGAGCGACAGAAAAGGATATGTTGGCGCAGATAGCTAAGATTACGTTCTGCTACCAAAGATGTTACTAACTACGCTCTTGGTACGAGTCCGGCAATCCCACCGGCAACAAACAAACACACAAACAAACCTACGCAGTCTGCTACCACCCTAGATAAGGTCCAGGGAACCTCCTAACCTAATTATAACTTAAACTTAAATCTAATTAAAAGTAATTAAACTAATTACACATGGGAAATAACTTAAGATAAAACTTACAGCATCCATGCCGTCTTCAGGCAGCCTCGCCTGGCCTTCGCGTCGAGCCCGAAGTCCTCCTCAGGGCTGGCGACGGCCTTAGGTCCCACCACGGGTCCCAAGTCAGTGGTGAAGAAAATGGGGTCCCTAAGCGAACCTACCCATGAGCTCATGTATGTCGCCCCAAACGAATACGTCGTATTTATAGCACCACTTCACCACAGCACCACAAATTTCATCTTCTTGACACTTCAAGATTAAGTACCTAATATTGGTATAACCTAACAGCGGACCGTAACATGCGGTGTCTCTCACTCCGATTCAAACATTTATCACTGTTTATACATTTATGGGCATCCACGCCACCAAAATTGGTTCCTTTTATAGTCAATTTACAAATACTTCCGTTCCACACGGGTACGAACTATTCCCGGCTCCACGCCGTTTCAATAAAATTGGGCACACACAAACAAACAACAATTAGCGACAATTCTTCGCGAAATATTCGCAATATATCAAGTCCAAAATGCCGGCCTCGGCTATCTCGCGACGCGCCAGCGAAACCTGTCATTAATAGCGTCGGTCGAGACTTTGACGCGACCCATAGACAAAGATTATTTCCTGGCCGGGCAAATACAATCCGCGCTCGGCGGGCGCCCACAGCCGGAATATCGCTAAATCGATAATCTTGCCCGTGTTTGTGGAGATCACACGCAGATGGCGCTAGTCTCCTAACAATAAGTACTTTTATCCAAAACAGGATAGCAACATAGGAAAGTGCTGTTCCGAGCTGATAGATGAGATCCAACCCTTAAAATACACAGGGTTACAATAATGTAGTAACTTATATGTTTAAATTAAATGCTAAAAATCAATATAAATCATAAAAATAAACTTTATTGTGTAAAAATAGTTCTACAAACTAATTTGTTGTTGGAGCCTACTTTTAAGTATAGGGATGCTTGTGCTAGTAGGCTCAAGCAAGCATCCCTATAATAATATATTACATTACATCGCTTTTCAGTGTGTGCTCTCGGTTCCCGGTGGCATCCTAGACGTACTGCTGTTGTATCACGCAGTCGGGTTTTTTTTGTTTTTAGTAAATTACTTGTTTTTAGGGTTCCGTACCCAAAGGGTGCAAACGGGACCCTATTACTGAAACTCCGCTGTCTGTCCGTCTGTCACACAGGGCTCTATTTCTTGAACCGTAATAGCTAGACACTTGAAATTTTCACTGATTATGAATTACTGTGGCCGCTATAACAACAAATACTAAAAATAAAAAGAAGTTAAAAATTAAAGGGAGTCGTCATACAAAAAACGTGTTCTTGCAGCGTTTTTAAATAGATCTTTATAATGGCATTAACTAGATGCTTGAAATTTTCACCGATTATGTATTACTATAGCCGCTATAACAGCAATACTAAAAATAAAAAAAGTTAAAAATTAAAAGGGGGTCGTCATACAAAAAACGTGTTTCAAATGCATGCATCTAATATGTACCTGTAAGTGATAACAGCCAGCCAGTAGCTACCTATTTACTGCAAAGAGGTTCAATACAACTAGGGTCAATAGGCACCATATACACACATAGATGCATTTCCTGATTTTTAAAGTTGGCAAGTTATTTTTTTATATAAATTGGACAGCGGAACTCTAAAGGTGCTGTGGTCCAACTTTTTTTAAAGTTGGACAACTGCCCCTATTGAAGGCCCATGGTCCAATTAATTGGACTGAGCAGTTGGACCAGTGCCCCGGACTGGTTTTTTCAGCGTTTTTCACTATATCTTTATAATGGACATTACCTAGATACCTACTTAAAATTTTCACCGATTATGTATTACTTGTACGTTAGTATTTTATTTACTCTATGGTATTACTATGACCACAAGAAATACTTAAAATAAGATAAAGTTTGTACGGAGGTACGGAACCCTTCATGTACGAGTCCGACTCGTACTTGCCCGTTTATTAAATACATGTGTCTGCTTTTCCCAGGACTGACCTCCCTACATCTTTTGGAAATCAGCCACAACAAGATCCGGGTGCTGCCCGCGAGGGTCTTCAGTCAGATGCCGCTCCTCACGACTCTGGACCTGGAGGTTAATGCCATAGAGGAGGTAGACAGCGACGCCTTCTATGGCCTGAGTAATTTGCAGAAGGTGAGTCTCCATCATCTTAGGCACTACAGCCACGGGTGGGCCTCGGCCTGGTGAAGCAATCTCTCCAGCCGGTTCTGTCTTTGGCCTTTTCTCGCCAATTTCTCACTCCAAGCCCTTTTAGGTCTTGTTGTACTTCATCGAGCCATCTGAGTTTTGGTCTACCGGGGGTCTTTTACCGTCGGGTTTACCATTTCAAGGTGAGTCTTCCCCCTCCCTGTTTATTTCTGTCATATCTTTATTTAGATGCCTCTGCTCCCGTCTCTCGACCTGGATGTTAATGCCATAAAGGAGGTGGATAGCGACGCCTTCTACGGCTTGAGTAATCTGCAGGTGAGTCCCCCCTGTTTATTTCTGTCAGGTCTTCATTTAGATGCCTGTGCTCCCGTCTCTGGATCTAAATGTTAATGCCATAAAGGAGGTGAATAGCGACGCCTATCACAGCCTGAGTAATCAGCAGAAGGTGAGTCCCCCCCCCTGTTTATTACTGGCAAGTCTTCATTTAGATGCCTGTGCTCCCGTCTCTGGATCTAAATGTTAATGCCATAAAGGAGGTGAATAGCGACGCCTATTACAGCCTGAGTAATCAGCAGAAGGTGAGTCCCCCCCCTGTTTATTACTGGCAAATCTTCATTAAGATGCCTGTGCTCCTGTTTCTGGACATGTTAATGCCATAGCGGAGACGCCTTCTACGGCCTGAGTATGTTGCAAAAGGTGAGTTCCCTCCCTCCCCTGTTTTTTTCTTCCTGGTCTTCAGTCAGATGCTTCTCCCTCCACCCGTTTCTGGACAAAGATGTTAATGCCACAGAAGAGGTAGATAGCGACGCTTTAAAAAATATATAAATGGTTACCGCTTTCGCAAGTTAAGAGGTCCAGGGCGTTGTCCGCACTTGGATAAGTGACCACAAGTAGCATAAAAAAGCCGTTGGCCCCGGCTGGCATCATATGACTGACACCAGTGTCGGCCACTTTCACACACGGAAAACAAAACAATCGATAAAAATTACTCTTATCTTAACGTATCGTATTTAATCTCATCTTGTGACCCCTCGCATTTTTTATCTGCATCCTGTTGTAACATATACATATACCTACCTATATTTTTTTTATTTCAGATTATTTTTCCATTTCAGATCGATACGTTTGACAACAGAGCACCAATGCGTTTCTCCCCGCGCTCCCTTGCCAACCTCCCCTCTCTCCTGGATATCGTATTCAGAAACTGTCAAATCCCCTCTCTACCCGCTGACTTACTCGTCAACTCCACCCATCTTATTAATATCACAATCACCGAAAACGCCATCGAATTTCTTCCGGATGACCTCTTCCGGAGCCAACAGTTGTTGAGGATGTTGGATTTGAGGATGAATAAGATTAAGAAGCTCTCGTACAATACGTTCTGGCCGTTGGGAAGCTTGGTGGAGTTGAATTTGGATGGAAATCTCATTGAAGAGTTGCCTGGGTGAGTGGTATTTTGGTTCTCTTTTATTTATGTTATTTGTCATAATATAACTTCACATAATGTTCCTATAAACCTACGAACAATAATTCTCTAGAATCGTAATTAATCCCGAAAAATCATTCCACGCGATATGTACCGCGGCGGGCGGGGCTTAAAATATGAACAGCGCGGCGCGTCAGTTCGCCGTGACCTACGAACAATAATTCTCTAGAATCGTAAGTAATCCCGAAAAATGATTCCACGCGATATGTACCGCGGCGGGCGGGGCTTAAAATATGAACAGCGCGGCGCGACAGTTCGCCGTGACACTCGAGTCGTGAGGTTGCGTCGCAAGAACTTTTCTTTGAGAATATTGCTGTGTTTTTGCGATAATCGATTCATTAAAAATGCCGTCATGTGCCGGGAAGTGGTGTAGAAGCCATACATATGAAAAACACAGGACTCACCTTTCATATGTAAGTAAAATAATAAACATTTTAATATTGTACCTCACAGCTCGTGGCAAAAAAGAGGTGTGTTAAAAGTTTGACGCTAACGTCTGTCGGTCTGTCTGTCTGTGGCATCGTAGCGCTCGAACGGATGGACCGATTCGATGCGGTTATTTTTACGTGAAAGAAAGTTCCATTGTGGTTCTTCTTAGCTAAGTTTGATGAAAATCTGTTCAGCCGTTTAAAAGTTATTAGGAGTTAACGCTTGAACGTCAGGGCTTTCTCTAGCAAACATATAGATGGCGCTACGGATATCAATAGTATCGGTAGTTCTGGTACTTATCACTAGATGGCGTTCTTGACAGTCAGGGGTTTTTTAATTTGCCTAGCAAATAAACTTGTCTTTAACATCATTTTGTTTAGAATAAAATGTCACTATGCCATAGGCTGACGGTATCCACGACGTCGAGATGGCGCTTATTTATTCGTAGAAAATAAACGCTTATACCGCCATCTTTCCGAAATTAAGCGGCACCACTACGACACTACCTTTCGAACTAGTAGCTCCATCTAGCTGCAACATTTACACTAAAAACTCTAAGCTTCAAATGAAGGTTGTCAGTCTAGTATTTTTTTTGTCTATGGTATTATAGGGACACAAAGAGCAAGGTTACACGATCATTCTGGCATCAGTCAATTTCATCAGTCTGATCAGAATGATCGTGTAACCCGCTGAATGACAGACTGATGGTTCTGACTGGTGAAAATTAAAATTGTTTTGAATGATGAAAGACTGATGGGAGACTGATCGCGTAACCCGCTCGTATCATTTTTGCGTCAGTCACCAACGTCACCGTACTTTAATACACATCTTACAACAAGGTACATAAGGTTCATTATAGCTCTTTGCCGTACACGTACTTTGTATCAGTCTGCTCTCATTCTGGATTGATCGTGTAACCGTGAAAATCATCCATCGTTCTGGCGTCAGTCACGTAATACCAGACTGATAGACTTGACTGATGCCAGAATGATAGTGTAACCTACCTTTATGTAAGCGATTATAATTCGTTCCACGGTGCACTGGCGTGCATTGCCAGTCATTCGCTACCTTTGCTCCGAGCCTTACGCGTGTGTTCATAGGTAGCTTTTTCAAAAAAAAATTCAAAATTCAAAATATCTTTATTATCATAGGATATTTATAATATCTCTTAATAATAGTCACTTTGTTTTGTTTTGCACAAATGTTGACGTCAAATCGTTACTTAAAGCTAAGTTTACGCCGCTTCCTAGGCGCAAGTGCAGAAGAAGCGGCAACAAACTGCACTGCACGTTTTCTCCAAAGACGTCAACTAACAAACTAAAAACTTAAAATTAGTTATATAGATGGACAGAGATTACATTGTTTATTATGTCATAATTAAATTGAATTATAAGAATTACGAAATTTAAAATAATGTCAATTTGTAAATTTAGTATGTACCAATGTACCTAAATTATGACATGTCTAAGTATACAAACCTTTAAGAGGGACCCGCGCCAAGCTCAAGCCAGACCTTTTTGTCTTTAAGATAGTCATCGGTCCTATAATAAGCCTTCTCACAAAGTACTTTCTTTACATAAGCTTTGAATTTTCTGTCTGGCATATCAAGGACCGATTCTGACAATTTATTATAAAAAAGTATACACTTCCCCATAAAAGACTTACTGACTGTATTCAGCCTGTAATACGGGCTAACTAAGTCATTCTTATTACGTAAATTTCTATCTGTAAAATCACTTACTTTATTGAACATGGAAATATTTTTCCTTACATACATTATACTTTCAAATATGAATTGTGATGCAAAAGTAAGTATACCTATTTCCTTGAATAATTCCCTCAGTGAGTCTCTCGATCCTAAACCGTAAATAGCACGAATTGCTCTTTTTTGTAAAAGAAAAATAGTCTGAATGTCCGCTGCACTCCCCCATAGAAGTATCCCGTAAGACATTAGACTGTGAAAGTAACTAAAGTACACTTGTCTAGCAGTTGCTACATCTGTCAATTGTCTTATTCTCCTAACAGCGTAAGCCGCAGAGCTAAGCCTATTAGAAAGTTTAGTTATATGAGCGCCCCATTGAAGTTTCGAATCAATTGTGATTCCTAAAAAGGTAGTACTTTCAACCAGATCGAGTTTCTGACCATTAATTAGTATGTCAACACAGGCTTGATTCACATTAGGAAGAGAGAATCGAATGCATTGGGTCTTGTTCGCATTTAACATGAGGTTATTGGCCGAAAACCAATCAGAAATTAAAGATAAGGTGCTGTTCACCGCGCTAGCATCACTGTTATGTCGATCTATTTTAAATATTAGCGAGGTGTCATCAGCAAACAGCACCATGTCAGCCTCTTTCTCAACCATGTAAGGCAAGTCATTGACATAAACTAAGAAAAGGAACGGTCCTAGAATTGAACCTTGGGGTACGCCCATTTTCACATTAGACCCGTGTGATTTTACGCCGTTTATATCAACAGTTTGAAGCCTATCTGTTAAGTAAGATTCTATTAATTTAATTGACTTATCATCAAAACCGTATTGACGAAATTTGAGCAAAAGTGTTGGATGATCAACGCAATCAAATGCTTTAGAAAGATCGCAAAATGATCCAATTGCATCATTTCTGTTTTCCCACGCGTCGTAGATATTAGTAATAAGTGCTACTCCTGCATCGGTGGTCGATTTTCCAGCAGTAAAGCCGTATTGTTGGCTATGGAAAAGATTATTGGTCTTAAAGTGAAGTAGCATTTGATTGAGCATTATCTTTTCGAACACCTTACTCAAAACTGGCAGAATAGAGATAGGTCTGTAGTTGCCAGGGTCTGTTTTTTCTCCTTTTTTGAATAAGGGGATTAGTTTACTACATTTCATTAAGTTAGGGAATATGCCTTCATCAATACATTCGTTAAATATAAAAGCTAAATCGGCAGCAATTATGTGTATAATATGACTTACTACGGCTACTGACATGCCCCAGTGATCTTCTGATTTTTTTAAATTTAACTGTTTAAAAGCATCTATTATATCGCTAGGGCTAACATGCTTTGCTTTGCAGCTCCCCTGTGTTACATGTGTAGATCCGTTTGTTTGTGCGTATATCAGAAACTTGTAAATTGTGTGGACTTGTGAGAAATATACGAACTTATCTTCAGTGTGTTGGACTTCTAAACCTTATAGCTAGGCTCTACCCTCTTATTGGACAGACATTTAGCTAGGAAACATATACAGTAAATAGGGATGATGACTGGGTCAGAAAAGTATTATTCTAATTAGTCCGTTAGTTATATTATCCAAAAATAATGTACCCATATTTTTCAGTTTATCAAAATAGTAAAAATTTACAAAGATACAGAGTATCAAAGTTCGAGTGGGGGCTTGTGACGTCACCGATGTGTAAAAATTTTACGAAAGCGTGACGTCATGCGAAATTTAAATGCGCTGTATCTTCGTTATTTATTGTTTCTCAGAGAAAAGAAAAAACACGTGTACAATATTTTTTGATAATGTAACCGATGGGCCAAAAATATTTTTTCAGTCATCATGCGTAATACGTATATAACTGAATTTACTGTATATGTTTCCTAACTTAATACTTTGGAGTCGGAACATAAGTAGAGTGATAGCCCAAGTGTCTACAGTCTGTTTGTTCAAATAAAAATTACCATTCCGTTCCACAGCGACCTCTTCAACGGCGTCACCAATCTCAGAATCCTGCACATGAACAACAATCGGCTGCGTTTCATCGCCGACTCCGCTCTGAGCTACGCCAGCTCTCTCAGCAACTTGTACATGTCGAACAACCTTTTGACATTCCTTCCAGATGATGACGATGCTGACAATTCCAGTAATGACACCTCCTATGGTAAGAACCTCCACCACCTCCCCCTTCGCCGTGTGGTTCCCGGCAGAGAAGAATAGGACCACTATAAGTCTTACCGTGGATGTCGTAGAAGGCGACTTAGGAAACACAAGCTAAACAAAGCTTATAAATATCAGTGAGACCTCTCCAACCGTCTGGCTAGCGTGGAGAGTGTAGGCCGAATCCTCTGGCTACTCTGGCTAATATATGCCTCTGGTAGTACAGACAGGAGAGCTCCTGCAGTAGAGACTAAAAAAGACCTGATGATGATGGTAAGAAGTATATCTATCTGAATACAGGGGTAACAAAACATACTGAAACTATATAAGGGTGAATGCAGTCCATAATATGATACTGAACAACTTTCCCCAAGGAACGTATAACGAAATAAAAAAAAATCGAGGTATCCCGTGACCATAAAGGGCTGGAAATTATCTGACACAAAGAATCAGCATTGCCATACCACGTGGCAATGCTGCCAGTCTTTTGGCCATGCTGCCGCTGTTTTTTTACACGTAATGTATATTGCAGTTTAGTAAATTGACGGCAAAGGCCTAATTATGAAAAAATATATTTGGCCTCCCTTTTAAGTTGACCGATTAGCTGTAATAAATAGAATAACTATATATACATATTTTTCAACATACTTGCTCGTAAAGTAGACCTAATTTCACTAGTTCTAGATATATAAAGCAGCTCATGAAACACGCGTGTGTTATAAACGCAAATAGTAAAGTTATATTCTATAACCGAACTATTTGCTATTGCTGCATTGGTTTTTTTTTTCAATTTGCTACTGGCCCGCCGCGCGGCGCCAGCCAGTATTTTAAAGAGTAAAACGGCGAAAGCAACATGTTCATCACAGTTTTGGTTGTTTAATTAAAATAAAAAATAAAACAGTTCATAAGGTATTTTTCCTGGCAAGTGTGTTGAAAAACGTCGTACTATACTACTCTGTGTAAAAAGTATCGGGAATATGTCAATAAAAAGACCTGCGTAAAAGAGGTCGTTCTAATTTTTTTACTGCATGTTGGTAGCACTGTACTGATTTAGCGCGCAAAATTTGAGCGGGATCTGTCATTTAATTTGTTTTAAACTACACTTTTTGTTGGTCATAGTTTTGAGTTCTCGGCGATTTTTACAATGGAAAATATTGTTGAACAAAGAGTGTGCCTTAAATTTTGTGTTTCGAATGATATTTCGTGTGGTGAATCACTAAAAATGTTGCGAAATACCTACGGCGAATCGTGTATATCGAAAACAAGGGCTTATGAATGGTATAAGGCTTTTAAAGAAGGCCGAGAAGTAGCAGTAGACTTGCCTCGTTCTGGTAGACCTTCAACCGCTACGACCAAAGAAAACATCGACAGAATCAAGAAGCTAGTGCTCGAAAATCGACGTATGAGTCTGAGAGAGTTGGCTAGTGAGGTAAACATATCTTTTAAGTCCGTCCACAACATTCTCATTGACATTTTAGGCATGAAACGCGTCGCCGCTCGACTAGATCCGAAAGAGCTCAATTTCGTTCAATCAGCGACATGCTTTCGCTGCGCTTTTTGAACGAAATTGACATGGTTTCCCGAGCTTCTACGGTTCCGACCTTTATGAAACGTATAATAACTGGCGACGAGACATGGGTTTATGAGTACGACATGCAAACAAGCCAACAGTCTTCAGAATGGCGTCTCGAAAACGAGCCGAAACCCAAAAAACCGCGGCAAAGTCGCTCCAAAATCAAGGTGATGCTGACAGTTTTTTTTGACTACCGTCGTGGTGTGGTTCACTCCGAATTCCTTCCTGAGGGAGAAACAGTGAATAAAGAATATTATTTAGGCGTCATGAAGCGTTTGCGTGAGAGTATCCGATTTGTGGCATGGATGCTGCACCATGATAATGCACCATCACACACAGCCATTATAGTGAAAGAGTTTTTAGCAAAAAATTCAACAAAAGTTCTCGACCAAGCACCGTATTCACCTGATATGGCTCCGTCTGACTTTTTTTTATTTCCCAAGTTAAAATTACCACTTCGAGGAAAACGTTTTGAGTCGATAGAAGCCATAAAAGAAAATTCGCTGAATGAGCTAAAGGCCATACCGCAAATAGCCTATGAAAAATGTATGGAAGACTGGGTGAAGCGTTGGAGATGTTGTATTGCAAGCGATGGGGCCTACTTTGAAGGCGATAAAATAAATTTAGATGAATAATTTGTATTTTTTGTTTTATTGACAAATTCCCGATACTTAGTACACAGAATGTATAAAGTGGAAGGAACATACCCGTAATAAATCGAACCACGGGTATACTAGATCATTATAGTATAATGAAATTAAAATAACAGACAAAACACCAAAAAAAAATTTGACATTCTCATACAAATTGCTCGAGCGGCTGCACACTTTTGTATGGAAATGCTGAAATTTTTTTTTGTTCTTTGGCTGTTATTTTAGTTAAATTATACTATAATGATCTAGTATAGACCGTAGTTCGATATATTACGGGTATGTCCCTTCCACGTTGTATACGTGCGTATATTGGTTAAACACACTCAGCTCTATTACGCCGGTCGTCGCCTTCGGCTCGGGCTGAAATTCCGCCTCGTGTGTTATAACCACCATAACGCACTTAAATCGTAATGTGATTTAAAATGAATTATTTTTACATTGCTTTGACTGAACATAAAAATTTGATATTTTTTTATAGTAAAGAGCAATGTTATTCCTAACAACAGAAAAATATTGAAGGCCTTTCAAATTTTTCATCCCTCCCTATTCAAATACCATCTTTCTGGTTCCTTACAGAGTACAGGGGGATTTTCGTGCCGCAGTCACCGCTCAGGATGCTTTACAGAAATATTGAGTATTTGGACCTCAGTGGGAACAGGATCTCGAGGATTTTCGAAGACTGGCTGCACCTGTTCTCGCAACTCAGGATGTTGAATTTGTCCAGAAATGTTATCAGGGATTTAAACGTAAGTACACTATCAAGTCTTTGGGGCAGACAGAGCATATTCGGTCTTGCGGCTCTAAGCAAACAGAGCCCAGAGTCGTAAGACCCAAAGCAAAGCGGCGACACTCCCTGTACGTGAGAGTTCGAGCGCCGGTGACCTCGAGCTCGGAGCTCGTAACGCTAGGGTTGATACCGAACCGAAATGGAGTATCGTGCGGTGCGTGAGAGAGACGTGAACTAGGTACCAGCCCTCGGCTAAAGCAGTCAGCAAAAGCTCGTTTCACGCCCCGCGCGCCTCTCAAGGCCCCCTCGCACATCCAGCCACCCTCACATAGCCAGCGATTTTACGTGCACACATGCTTAAGGTGAAGATATAGGCAAATGGCCTTGAAGTGTAAAATAAATTATTAACTCGTAAATATGGTGATAGTTCCATATTGCTCTTCGTCATGCACTAACTGCAGAACTGCAGTTGAAACTATTATTGGTGATCCGTCTAGCTTTAAAACTTGCCGTGGCCACTTTTGGCGGAGGCAAGTTTTAAAGCTAGACGGACTAATGTAAATACTTGCAACGGTGATTCATAAAATAATTTAAAGGGCTATCTAGTGCATGACGAAGAGCAATATGGAAATTATCTCCATATTTACGAGTTAACAATTTATTTCAAATGAGGGCGCCACTTCAAGGCCATTTGCCTATACCTTCACCTTCTTATCGCGTAGTGTATATATTCTTTGCCTCAAGACCAGTTTTAGCGTGATGGTGGGCGAGAAGGCAGAAACAGGAATCAAAATAATGATGGGTTAATATGCTAGTCGCATCGCATATTAACATGATTCACATTTTCGCCCATTCCCCCGATCGACTTTTACGATCGGCGCGTAAAGAGAAGCAGCTGGTACATTCTAAGTTTTATTAATATTAGTTATTCCGCCTATCTCTTTACGACAGAGATTCTCAAACTTATTACCATCGCCCCCCCTAAACAACGCCACCCCCCCCCCCATTTTCTAAGTCCCTAACGCCCACAAGGGGGCGTTATCGCCAATAGGAATCTGTAAATTTGCCGCCTTTAACCAGCCTTTAATTCGAAAATATTGCCGCCCTATTATTTTATTAATCATATATCATATTTCGTCGCCTAAATTGTGCAGCCACATATTTCCGGCGACGGGGGGGGGGGGGTGGCCGGGGCCCCCCTCACTACGCCACTGACCTCGGGGTCCCCATAATCACCGCGCTGGGCAGAAGGGTTAGTGATCACAGTAGATGTTGTAAAGTTGTTGCATAGAGGGCGCTGCTGCCCGTTCCCTATACCTCCCTTAGGGTTGGATCTCATCTATCAGCACGGAACAGAACTTTTGCGAGAGAGCGTTCCGTCGCTCTCTCTCACTCTAGCAAATGACGCTTTTGAGCGACAGAAAAGGATAGCAGCATAGGAAAGTGCTGTTCCGTGCTGATAGATGAGATCCAACCCAAACACCGACAAGAGCTTGGCTCTTAAATGTATACACACACTGTATCTATATACAAATATAGTTATATAGGGGGTGCAATTAAGTCAATTCTTTATTTTTATTTGCAGAACGCTGACATACAATTCCTTGCCAACCACAAGGATACCACCATCGATCTACGACACAACCTGATCGCCACCGTCGATCTCTCCACTCTCGGGTTCACGCCCGAAGAATTAAAAACCGAAACTTTATCTTCCACCATCCTTTTAGACAACAACCCGTTCATATGCAACTGCGAGAGCCAAAACTTCATGTTACGCCTTCATAACCGCTTTCCTTACTACAACGCAATACCTAAGTTAGATGTTGGTAACGCTCGTTGTGTTTCTCCCCCTCACTTAGAGGGGGAGCTTGTTAAGAATCTGGATCCCTCGATACTAACATGTCCTCTTAAAAGGGAGGACTGCCCTGAGTCATGTTCCTGCGATATGAGACCCTCGACTAGGCATCTAGAGCTAACCTGCTCATCCTTACCTGATCTACTACCCAGTCCTATAAATTACAGCATGGTTGGTACAGAATTGAAACTAACGAGTGTACCAAACAGTTTCGACTTGCCAAGTCATGTCGATAAATTAATTTTAAACGATTTACATCTTGAAGAACTACCGTCGATACCGCCATTCGTGCATCACGTCGACTTGTCGAATAATGAATTGACGGAAATTCCTGTACAAATTCTACAAAGAAACATGACTGTCCTGTTAACTGGGAATCCATTTTTATGTGATTGCGACCACGATGAAGATGTACAAATGTTAAAGAATAATAAGGGTAAGGTTCTAGATCATTCTACAGTGAGATGCCAGGACAATCAGTCGCCTTGGCAGATAGATGTGCCCCGTTTGTGCTCTGTTCGTCACGCAGCCATCCTTGGCGGTTCATTGGCAACATTAAGCATCATTCTTATAATCCTAGCGGGACTTTACTACCGTTATTCAACAGAAATCAAAATATACTTATACTCCTGCGAAAAGCTCCGCTGGTTGATCACCGAAGAGGATATAGACAGAGACAAAAAATACGACGCTTTTATCTCCTTCTCGCATAAAGACGAAAAGTTTGTTGCTGAGAAACTTATTCCGGTTTTGGAGAGTGGATCGAGACCTTTTAAACTTTGCGTGCACTACAGAGACTGGGTGGTGGGAGAGTTTATTCCAGCTCAAATAGTAACCTCCGTCGAAGAATCCAGAAGAACGATTATAGTTCTTTCAAAAGACTTTGTAGAATCCGTATGGGGGACTATGGAATTCCGAATAGCTCACAAAAGAGCACAAGAAGAGAAAAGAACGAGATTAGTAGTGGTTCTTCTAGAAGACGCTCCACCAGCGGGAGATTTGGACGCAGAATTGAGAGCGTATCTGTCAACTAATACGTACGTGAAGTGGGGGGACCCATGGTTCTGGGAGAAGTTAAGGTATGCCTTAGCTGGGGGACGGGTGGGGTCGATCGGGAAGACTGTGAAAGTAGAGAAGAAGCCCAAAGGAGGACTTAATGCGAGGTTAAACAGCAACGGGCAAATAGTGAATGACACGAAAGACACTTTAAGCACAGAGTTGTCAATAGGTTGATGTGTTCTCTATTTAATGTTGTTTTATGTGTTCGCTTCGTCTGCATCTCACTGTTATATAGTGAGCTTAAGCTGTAATAATAACAAACGTGCTAGACTGAACGCTTTAAGGTGAAGTTAGAAGCAATTGACCTTGAAGTGGCGCCCTCATTTGAAATAAATTGTTAACTCGTAAATATGGTGATAATTTCCATATTGCCAATCGTCAGGCACTAGATAGCCCTCTTAATTATTTTATGAACTGCCGTTGAAACTATTATTGGCCACTTTTGGCGGAAACGAGTTTTTAAGCTAGACGGACTAATATAATACTTTAAACGGTGGTTCATAAAATAGTATTATTTAGTAACTGACGATTAGCAATATGGAAATTATCACCATATTTACGAGTTAACAATTTATTTCAAATGAGGGCGCCACTTCACCTTAATGAGATTTCGCCTGCGCGGTACAGGGGCGCGGGGGCATGACGACTGAGGGACTGAGCGAGGTGCGGGTAGTGGGCGTGAGTAGCGTGATACTCGATACACGCTCCTTAGTCCCCTAAATGAATGCCACCAAATTGTTTTTAAATAAATAAATATATAATTAAATATATAGGTAATATATTTAAAGTGTGCAAAATACTGGTAATCGAAAGTGTTTCGAATAGTCAAGAATATGGAGTGCAGAAGAAAGTCTTAGATGACCCACTTGATAGATTTAGCTTTTTGTAAATATTTTTATATAAGTACATAGGTATTACTTAAGTGAAATGTTTGATGAGTTACAAAGCAAACTGCCATCTTTATCACCAAAGGTTGATTCACATTGAGATGGCAGGCAGCGCACGTTTACTGTTAAACCAGTCGTTTTGCGGCCAAATCTTTCTCAAGCTATATATTATACAGCCAGCGTGCATGTAATTGACATACGAGTATGCGTAATAAATCAAACCACGGGCTTTAGTATAATTAAGTTAAAATAGCAGTCAAAAAAAGAACGGCATTTCCAATTTCCATACAAAAGTGTGCAGCCGCCCGGCTAATTTGTATGTGGAACGTGGATTTCTTTTTTTTTGACACCAATTCGATAATCAGGTGATTCAAGCCTGCAATATTCTAACCAGACTGGAAGCAACTTTTCGCAAAGTATGTTTACTTGTGGGATTTGAACCCACGACCTCAGGATCACAAGGCAAACGCCTTGACCACTGGACCACGGAGGCAGTCAATTCAATTATATGTTGTACCTATATGCCTTTAGTGGATAGAAATAAAAGTCAATATGGTTTGACTGTTATAATGCGCTGCAGGCAGGTGCCATCTCAGTGTGAATTAAGGCCGTACCTGAATTTTCCGGGGTCCAGTGCTGCCCCCATTTAAAATAAATAATTTAAAAAAAAACGGAGACATCATTTAAAATTTTGCTACTACCAAGCCCTAGATAACCCTTCAAAGTATTTTATGAACTACTGTTTAAAGTGAGAACGTTAAGGTGGTACTGGAGGCGCGGGCGAACTCCACAGCAAGTTGCCTACCGACGCGCTTCGTCGTGTTGCTATTTCGTCGAGAAAGAGAAAGGGCGCTAAAAAATGTAGCTCCGTCCCGACCCCCGCATGTGAGAGCTACACCCCCGCGTACGACAAAGAGAGTGCACTGAACGCCAGCGAAACGGGCCGTTATAGGCCATGAATCGAAAGGTTTTCGTAGTTTTCGTTTATTTTGATAAATACGATACATACCCAAATAAAACTAAATTATTTGGAATTTAGAGTCTTCACTCTAGTCGTATAATTAGTTTCCATAAGGATCGAAAATACAATTATAAGTGTAATAGGCGTCTAAATATTACTCGATTTCGTCGATAAAAAAGGCAAATTTTAAGTTGCTATAACTTTTTTTTTGTTTATTATTTTCGAACCAAAATGAATTACAGATCTAGATATTTATCATCTTAATGCTTGTAAAAAATTTGAATACGATGAGTTTTATGGTTTCGAAATTAAAACGAAAGTACGTTTGTATGGGATTTCGTCCCTCCAGTTAACCCTTAAGCTTTACTACTCACATTTGCGATAAACGGCCACTTTTGGCAAATGTGCGTAGTAAAGTTTAACGTTCTATCTCTCGCAAAAAAATATTTTGAGACACCCTTTTTGTATGCATCACATTTATTTTATACATACAAAAAGTTGCTTAGGTCACGCGGACAATAATGAATGACGAATCAATTGACATCTTATTATATTTGTGTAAATTGGATAAGCAGTTTGGATGCTACGGTGGAACAAACCGATATCCTCATACATACTTACATAGACTGCTAAATAATTTTAGGAAGAAAGGGGAAACAATTCACTCTTCTTTCCATTGCCGTAGTCGGGTTAAAAAAATTACAAAAAATAAGTTATTTTTTTCTAATAGTTTTGTGTTCTATTAATAACTAGCTGTGCCCGCGACTTCGTTCGCGTGGTTGTCGGAACGTTATGTTATATAGCCTAAAGCCTTGCTCTATAAATGGACTACCCAACAAAAAAAGAATTTTTTAAATCGGACCATTAGTTCCTGAGATTAGCGCGTTTAAACAAACAAACAAACAAACAAACAAACTCTTCCGCTTTATAATATTAGTATAGATTCCAATTTTTTTTTCTTTTTCTTATTTAATTCTTTATGGTCTAATGAAACTTTATGGTGGATGGCCGACCCTTACATATAATATAAATAAAATGAAAATTATTGAATCTCAAATAAAGCAATAGAGTCATAATATATTTTTTTAATGTAGTCATTAGTTTTATACGTAAGTTGGTGTTTTACGGCGTTATTTTGTATAAACTTAGGGTTGGGACACATCTGTTAGCTCGTAACAGCATTTTCCTATGCTATCCTTTTCTGTCGCTCAAAATCGTCATTTGCTAGAGCGAGAGAGAGCGACGGAATGCCGCGGAATCAGCGATGCTGCCGCATTTCGTGCTGCTGTTCCGTCTTATTAAGTGGTTCAGTGCTGACAGATGTCCCAAAGTATTTTTAGACGAGATGTTACCTAATACAACGTGTAAATGACATATGCGTCATAATTCTTACCACGAGCTATACTAGATCACTATGATATTTTAAAAAAACAAATACAAAAAAAACGGAATTTCCCATATAAATTCCACAGGCGGGCTGCACACTTTTGTATAGAGATGCCGATTATTTTTTTGTTTTTTTTACTGTTAAGTATTTTAATTTCCTTATTCTATAAATTATCTAGATTAGTCCGTGGTTAGATGTATTACGCATATATGTATGTGAATTACACGTTGTATATGGTATAAAAGCAATTGCCAATACGCATGTAAATGAAAACTGAAGAAGGTAAAAATAACAACTATTATTTTGCCTTATAACCTCTTAAACTATTTTATGAAGTGTTTACAGTTTAAAGTAAGAACGTGAAGCTTTACTTCGCGCATTTGCCAAAAGTGTCCATTTTTCGCAAATGTGCGAGAAGAAAAGTTTCACGTTCAAATGGGGGCTGGGATTCCATACAAGTTGATATTAGGTACCTACCTTTCGCAGGTTTGCTAGCAATTTGTGTGCAATCTATGTGATCAGTTGGTAGTGTTGGTACTAATATGTATGTATTTATAATATATGTATAATCGCAAATTAAGATGGCAATTTCCGATGCACGGTAAATCTCAAGAGATTATGATGGCATTGTAAATAGACTAAACATTAATGTATTAAGTAAGTAAATGCATTGTGTAAATAAATAAATAAACTTATTTAGTCTACAAGTTTGCTATCTATGTGCGTTTCAATAGTTTGCACTCACTGGTGCCTTTTATGTAATAATCTCTCTGAAATAGAATCTCTTGTACGTATATTATTGTGTTGCATCATTACTCGATACAAATCTCTGTAAATTGTATGGGAATTAACGCAAAATATACCTTTTTTACTTATTTTCGCTGACGTTTCAAATCGGATTGCACCGACCGTGGTCTCAGCATGTCTCGTAAGCATTAAATAAGAATCTCTTGACAATTTTATCTGTACAGTATGAAGTACCTCCATAATTTTAAGTTTATTTTATACGGAATCATAAAATAATATCGCAATGTTTTAATTAGGTACCTGAGCAGAGCAATAACTTGTTGTAAATAAAAATACTCTGGATGTTAGATCTTTGTTTTATTTCATCATCAGATGGTCTGAGGCTTTCATGCATTAAACTGAATGTAAGTAGATGATGATGTCAACAATTATTATAAAATTGATAATATAAGGAAACAAGATGATGGGATAAGTGGGATAAGTGGGTGACGGTGATGAGCAAGAATGAGCAGAAGATAGGCAAGAATTGCAACGGAGTGATTGTCTAAAGTAAAGATGGGAGCTATCGTCGCCCGGGCAGGCCTAAAAAGCGCTGGTGAGAGGTGAGACTATTTCGACTCATTCCATAACATTGACTTATGATTATGAGTATACATATGTACGTAAGTACATAGTATCTTAATGTTCCAAAAGAATGGTCGAGAACTCGAGATTTACGCGGGAAAGTGACAAGTGGAGATGGGAGAGAACTTTACCAAACAATGGGACAAATAATGTTACCTATTAAAAAAAGGAAATAGGTAGGTAGGTACATTAAAACTTCAAAATGATCTTCGCAAAAGTAAAAAGTACCTACTCTTGCTTGCTAGCGGACTCTTCATAACACTGATCCACTTTTTTATAGGTTTTTGATCCGTCGGATGGAACCCGAAAAATCTACTGAGAATGATCCGTTTGTTTGGAGTTCCTACTATTAGTTATATTAGTATTATTATATATACTCTTGCACTATGACAGCCTGGGCAAGTTGGAAAATGGCCTTTTTCAAATTGTCCTGGGTCTTGGGTGTTTATCTATATATGTATTAACATAAAATATAGTATCGCTGAGTTAGTATCCCATAACACAAGTTTAAAACTTACTTTGGGGCTAGCTCAATCAGTGTGACTTGTCCTTATATATTTATTTATTTATTCTATACTATGGCACGATCACGATACAATATTCATAAGACATATTTTACGCTATTGTTGACGTGGTTGACACCACAACTCGATAATAAATTCACAACAAAACAAAACAGGCCCGACGGCTCAAATATGTAGGTAAGTTCGGAATATTACCTAAAAAACAGGTGAGCGCGCGCGGCGGGCAGTACGGGCGTTTTTTGAACTGCTGCAGTATAATCGCTGTATCTTCGTCATTTTTGGTCGGATTTGGATATTTTTTGCACTGTAGGTTATGGTTTTCTTCCTGTTATCAATCTACATACTTAACAAAAAACGTGACTGATTCTCATTCCTCTCTCGCGGGTCTACTGGAAGTAACTTAAGAAATAAGTAGGTAGCACTTAGTTACCTAACTACCTACTATGTTTTCTTATTTTTTTCATTTATTGTTTGTAAATATTCAAGTGTTTTTTGAACCAATAAAAAAAATATGAGTTGATAACATTATGAATTATGATATGATATGATAGAGATAGATGCGTGCAGGGTTCATCTGGAATTCTGAAACCCTGGCCTATTTTCTATTTCTCCCCAAATTTGAAATAATTTTTTTCTAAAACGATACATAACTACTATTTTCTTTTTAATAGGAAATTATTTTTGCCCGTGGTCCTACGGCATATTTTTCCAAATTCTACGGTAAAAAGCCCTAAACTGGCAATATTCCGCTGACAAAATCGCGTGAGTTCGTGGCATGGCCGTTCCGTCGCCGTCGCCGCCGCTGTCGCGCTAATTCGTGGCCAAGCGATACAGATGGTTGTTGGTTGGTTATTAGGGTTCCGTACCCAAAGGGTGCAAACGGGACCCTATTACTGAGACTCCGCTGTCTGTCCGTCTGTCCGTCTGTCACAGGGCTCTATCTCGTGAACCGTAATAGTTAGACACTTCAAATTTTTACCGATTAAGTATTACTTAATAGATTGCGCTCCTGTAAGTCATCTGGACCAGACAACTTTCCCAGCTTCGTCCTTAAAACCTGCAAAAAGCAACTGCTTCTTCCACTTCTTCACATTTTTAATCTCTGTCTCGAAAAAGGCAAATACCCGGAACAGTGGAAACTGTCACGGGTAACGCCTATTCCGAAAACCAGCAATAAAAGCTTAGTAGAAGAACACCGAGCAGTAGCTATTTTATGTGCTCCTGCCAAAGTATTCCAGTACATTCTGCATGAGGAAATATACAGACAGGTAAAGCATCTACTAGGCGATGAACAGCACGGCTTTAGGGCAGGACGATCTGTTGACTCTAACCTTTTGAGCTTGGTGGACTATATTTCTAATGCCATGGAACGTGGTTTACAAGTTGATGTAATATATTTCGACTACGAAAAGGCATTCGACAAAATTGATAATGACATACTATTACACCAACTCTCAACCATCGGTTTCAGTCCCAGCCTGCTGAAGTTTATGGCTGACTATATGAGAGATCACCGCCAGTACGTTAAGTATGGCGTTCAGTTCAGTTCTTGGCCCTCTTCTTTTTTTAATTATGATTCATGACCTAGCAAGGGTACTGACCACTGCTAAATGCCTCTTGTATGCTGAGCACTTGAAACTATTTCTGGAGATTGAATCCATTGAAGCATATCGTAGACTGGGTTTTGTATTACGGAATGCCAGGGATTTCCAGAACCCTCAAGTTATCAAAACATTATATAACTCACTAGTCAGAAGCAAGCTGGAAACAAGTGCATGTGTATGGAATCCATATCACGCCAAATATGCCCTTATGCTTGAAAAAGTTCAAAAAGCTTTCCTTAGAGCTCTATATAAAAAAATATACGGTTACTACCCGTTTTTGTATCCTACGAAATTCTTACTTGGATATCTTGGTTTCAATTCATTGGAAGTAAGGCGAATGGTCGGCCAACTCACCATCTGCTTGAGGGTGTTGAAGGGGTCTGTAGACTGTCTGGAGCTGCACAATCTTTTGTGCGTGTTACTCGCTCCCAGCGAACTTGAATTCCCGGTAGACAAATATGGAGAAAGATGAGTAGACAGACGTGGTCGCAGTCAGCAGCCTAACCTTTTCCACGTGGATCGGGGCCACACCACAGCGCGCGCGATGTCACCTTTGGTACGCTCACTAAGCCATCTCAATGCACTTCGGAGCACCAACACTGATTTAGATTTTTTCTTTGACAACTGGTCAGCTATTATAAAGTCACTATTGATTTATTGTGAAAACCTGAATGACCAGTGGTGCAATACTCGCGACTACGATAGTGACGATAGTAAATAATGAATAATAATTGTATTGACATGAAAATATTTATAATTTATGACTATTAATGTTTTGAAATTGAAATTATTGCTTAATGTATCTGTGTATTATTATTTTTTAATTTTATCTTATATTTATATAATGCATGTGTGATAAATGTAATAGATGTAAGTCGTTTTTATCACAATAAACAATTACTGTCGCTGCTATAGAGTCTGGCTAACGAAAGTGCGACTGGAAAAGGGCGGCAAATTCAAAAAAACATCGCATGGCAACTCTAGTTATAGTCGGAAATATAGTTTTGATACTTTTTGTTTTATTATAATATTCTAACATTCAGTAGAATCTGTAAAATAATATACATCAAATCAATCATAGTAGTAGCTTATTATTTTACGTAATGGATTCCAAAAAAAAAAAAAAACATCTGCAAGTTAAGGAAGGAAAATAAAACATGACAATGAAAATACAATTTTATATTTTTAATCAGAATAGTCAAAATCTGAATCTAAAAATTCAACCTCAAATGAAGACTCTGAACTACTATCATTTTCTCTGACTCTTATTATGAACTCTTCCATATCTGCAGTAATTCCATCTCGTTTTTTGTATTGGTCTTCAACATGAATAACATGATCTGTATTTTTTTCCAGTCCTCTGGTGTTACGCTATTAAACGAGTCTTGTATTAATTTTACCATATCCTCTGCAGACAAAGCAATATTTTTACTGGCAACTTTGCGTTTCGCCAAACTCCATATTAATTCTATCGCGTTTAGATCGCAGTGGTATGGCGGGAGTCTTAGCACTTCATGGCCATTCTGCTTTAAAAGTTCATCTACTTGGTAGACCGGCGCTTGTTTATGCTCCTTTGCCAAAACTAACAGTTCTTCTCTTGATAGACAATCTTCATATGAAATACCATTTGAAGAGAGCCATGCTTGGATATCCGATTTTCTAGAATTAGTTGTCGGACCCTTATTAACCTGAACACAGTGATAACTAGCATTATCCATGACGATAACACTGGGCTCACTTAAATTTGGGATTAGTTTTTCAGATACCCATTTATTAAAATTTTGGGAATTCATATCGTGATGATAGTCTGCATTTTTTGATTTTGTACTGAATACGAGAAGAGCTATTGGTACGAAACCTTTTTGTGAGCCTGCATGAACTATAATATATCTCTTACCTAAAGATATGTTTGTAACAGCACCACTTGTGAATGGACCCTGCCATGATTTCTTGGATTTATAGTTCTGATGAACATACGTTTCGTCTAAATATACAATTTCTTTGCCTTCTCTACGTTTAGTAGCAATGGTCCGCAAGAAACGGTGTCTCCATGCCGCAATATCATATCTTTCAATGAGAATTGAACGTTCATCTTTATTTTTCTTGAATTAAAACCCATTTGACAAAAGAATGCGACGCAATGTTTCACGACAACCAGTAAAATTAATATTTTCTCTTAGTTCACTTAAAAGGGACCTTAAAGTTGGGATTAGTTTTTTCACTATATAAAACTCATTAATTTTGTTTGTAATTGCATCAATATTAAAACTATCCAAACTTGATACTGTTCGTTTATGTGGTCTTTTTTTTCCTGGTGTGTTCCACACGCCTTTATTTGTTTGACCTTCTTTTTTAATTCTTTTGAGGGTACCAACACTGACATCTGAAAAAATATTTAAGTAAAGTTAATTTAAAAGAACATGGAGTCAATAACACATTTCTTGACAAAAGAACGAAAAAAAGATTTTTTTTATAAAATTTTTATTTTAATAAGAAGGCCAACCCAAAATTATATATTACAATGTTTGTTAGCAAAGGAGCCATTTAAGGTCTTTAAAAATAAAAAGGGAGTATTTAACAAAATGAACAATAAACACTGCTCTAATTCCAGTTACAATAACAAGTACCTATAGTCCAAAGAACTATGACAGTTAGTCTGAACATTAATTGCAGGAAACTGGATAAGTACTGGTAAGCAATGACTAGTGGCCTGGTACATGTAATATCAATCTGTATATATAAATTGAAATCTCTTAATAGACTTATTTGATTAATATATTTATTTCCCTAATTATATTGCGTGTGTGTGTGTGTGTGTGTGTGTACATTGTGACGACCTCTGTGGTCTAGTGTTCATCATGCCATGCTGTCACACCCATGAAGCTAATTGGGTTCCCTTTTACCTCTAACTTCATGGTCACACCGGAGGTCCCAGTTCGGCCCCGGTCAGGTCAGATTGATCTGGGTCCGGGATGTTTGTCTATATATGCATTTATTATAAAATATATTATTGTTGAGTTAGTATTCATTAACACAGTTTCAAACTTACTTTGGGGCTAACTCATATTTATTGTAAAATAATTACAGTAACAATTCTACATTTTGTTGGTTCTGATAAGGTTGTATTTCCGTGTCATGTTAAGTGTAAGTATTACTTATGTATCTAAGCAACGGTTGTTTTGTTACTTTTCAAAATATAAGAAAAAGAACGGTGGTTTTATAAATTGGTTTTATTTATATCATTTAGGAACTTAGATCATTTAATACAGGATAAGCCTTACCTGCGCGTTCCCCTCTGCCGAAGTATAAAATCGCATGCTCTAATACGTTCATAAAAACTAGTTGCGTAATCGATTATGATCATTATGTGCATCGGTAAAGTATCGAAAGGACGTCTACAAGAGCTCGATTAAAAATGCCAAATTGTGCAGTTAACGCATGTAAAAAGAGGTCAAATACTTCTAATCTTAGTAAAGATGGAATAACCTTTCATTTGTAAGTATTTTTTTATTTTATTAACATTGATTTCTATTTAAATGTAATTACTTAAAAATCGATATAATATCTTTCAGTTTAGATTACGGCAAAAATAATCGAGTCAAGTTTGCAACTGCTTTCCTGCCATCCTGCCATGAGTGACGAGCCATCGCATTATTATCGATGTCGATAAAAATTACATTTCCTTGATATAGTTTTATTTGTGATATAATTTTAATATCGAAATACTTTAATTATTTTACAAGCTTTTATTTAGTTTTACCTGTCCCGTTGTCTGTCTGTCTATAATCAAATCTTGCAACTTAAATTTGACCCACTTCCTGGTTTCCGATTGAGCTGAAATTTTGCACGCATACGTATGTCGCGTGACAATGCAATATTATGACAACATGGATCTGATCTGATGATGGAGCTGGAAGGTGGCCATAGGAACTCCATGATTAAACGACATAAACTCATCAAGTTTGGGCTCGTAATATTCATCTTGACGAGTATTTTGTCTTTAGATGGTATCCAGGGTCTGATGATAGGGCTGCAAGGTGGCCATAGGAACTCCGTGATTAAGGACATAACCCCATCCAGTTTGGGCTCGTATGATTTGTCTTGACGAGTTTTTTGTCTTTAGATGGTATCCAGGGTCTGATGATAGAGCTGAAAGGTGGCCATTGGAACTCCGTGATTAAACGACATAAGCCCATCGAGTTTGGGCTCGTATGATTCATCTTGACGGGTTTTTTGTTTTTAGATGGTATCCAGGGTCTGATGATGGAGCTGGAAGGTGGCCATAGGAACTCCGTGATTAAACGACATAACCCCATAACCCCATCTATATATGTATTTATTATAAAATATACAATCGTTGAGTTAGTATCCCATAATACAAGTTTTTAAGTTTTCTGTTTCGGCTATTTCTTCTTCACTTCGCAAGTTCTTTGGCATCCTTGGGTATATAACTTTATTATATTTGGAGAAGAAACAGAGGAGAAGCAGCACAGCTACGAATTCAACCGGGAACGCGCTTAGATGATGAAGAAGATGATAAAATATATATTGTCGAGTTAGTATCCCATAATACAAGTTTTCTGTTTCGGCTATTTCTTCTCCACTTCGCAAGGTCTTTGGCCTACTTGGGTGACCATATTATATTTGAAGAATAAAAAGCGGGGAAGCGTCACAGCTAAGGATGCAACCGAGAACGCGCTTAGATGAAGAAGATGATAAAATATATATTGTTGAGTTAGTGTCCCATAATACAAGTTTAAATACTCAAAAAATTTTATTATATTGTAGTATGCTTGAAGCGCCACGTAGGCAGTTTAAATAATAAAACTTGTTAAACTAATTAACAAGTTTTATAGTATTCGTGAAGCGCCACGTGGGCAGTATAAATAATAAAACTTGTAAAACTAAATAGATACTAAACAAGTTCTATTATTTAAACTGCTCACGTGGTGCCTCACGTGACGTATTAACTTCTATCCCGAATTTCCGACATAATTATATGAAAACATTCCAGAGTTAAAACAAACGTATTTTTTTTTCCGAAATATCGATGTCGATATTTTTTTTTTGTTCAATCCTTTTGCACTAGGGTGTATTATTACGTGTACATACACATTTGTTTTAGTGTGAGTCTTGCTAGTGTGCAGAAAATAAACTAGTGTGTCAATTTTACGTAAGTGTGCGTTTATAACGACACAAATTATTTTTGTGACTGTGTGTGTTTTTTAGATGTGGTAGTACTCTCCCCCCGCACCAAAAACGGCAGAAAGTTTTGTAAGAAGATTGGTCTGCGTAACTTATCCTGTATTAAATGATCTAAGTTTAGGAATATGGAGTATTTCATATGCTAACAGTGATTTAACGGGTTCCAGGTGATTTGTTAAAAAACGATGGCATAGGTACTTACCGGTCACAGAAGAAATCTCATCAAGATACTGATTTTGTGTCTTTAAACATTCTTTTTGGAACAAATCATTCAATTTTTTAATGGTTGCTTTTATAACTTCTGCAACTGGATCATTTGCGTCATCCATGTTTTCTGAAAATGAATAAATTTTAGACATATCCACTCCTGCGAAATAAATTGGAATGTGCAATTACAATGAAAAGTATCAAAATATCCAAACCACACTAACCAATGCACTGGGATATTTCACGCAAGCACTCTTGTTTTTGCTTGAAAACTACATCGCTTTCTACTTGTTTCTTTTCAAATTTACTAATCATAGTAAAAAGAACCTTTCGCAAGTCGTTTTTCAGTGTTTTCGTCATGATTTCAATTAGAAATCACGTAAATCGCAGAAATATTTTTCACTTTGACACATCAACTACTCAGGTAATAGTGACAGGGACGTTATTATTGGTGTTGCCATTTATAATTTCGGAATAAAAATCAGTCTCATCTTTCAGTAGCCAGACTCTAACAACAAATAGTAAAAATAAAAAAAAGTAAAAATTAAAGGGGGTCGTCATACAAGAAACGTGTTTTTTCAGCGTTTTTAACTCGAGCTTTATGATGGCATTAACTAGATAGTACTTGAAATTTTCACCGATTATGTATTATTATGACCACTATAACAAAAAATACTAAAAATAAGATAAAGTTAAAAATTAAAGAGGGTCGTCATACAAGAAACGTGTTTTTTCAGCGTTTTAAAACATTGTACGGTGGTACGGAACCCTTAATGTAAGAGTCCGATCGCATTTGTACGTTTATTTTTTACTGTCAGCTGTCGGTTGACTGTCGGAAATCTATCTGTCAATGTCAAACGCTTATTTTGTGTAGTATTGGTCGTATTTTAATATTTTTATTTTCATGTTCATTCAACGTAGTGATTACCTATTATTATTCTATGTTCATTCATTCGGCTCGCTCGCTCTGCTCGCTCACGACTTTGTGCGTAGCCTGTGGCGTAGCGTACAATAACAATCCTAGTTGAAGACATAGGTAGTGATTATATTCTCTTTGGGTTGAAGTGAAGTTGAAGTTGATTGTATAAATATCTTATAATAATAAAAGATACAATTTATATTCAGTTAAATAGTCTCTTTTTTTGTGGTAATAACATCTTTAACACCACAACAGCCCGCTATAAATGGTTGGTTCGAGATGCCTCCGAACACGGCCATGTGTCGAGTGTGCCTGGCGATCGACGCCCGCTTGTTCTCCATCGCCGGCACTCCGCTACAAGTCGTCTACGAGAAGCTTACGAATGCCAGTGTTAGTATCAGGAATCCTCATTAACCTCTGTAAAGATTTTGATATCATAGGAACTGTACGTTGTGTTTGACGGTTGCAGCTGGTGAGCGGCGAGGCGTGGCCCGTGGCTGCGTGCTACGTGTGCCGCGCTCAGCTGCTCAAGAGCCACAAGCTGATGCTGAAGGCGGACCGCACACAGGCTCTGCTCACTGCCGTACTTCAACATTTTACTGAGGTATTAACAAATTTTCTAATTTCATAACCTTTTGTGTATAATTTACTTTTTACATTGGTCTGTGACTATTTATGTTGATTATGGAACTGAATATAGAAACACGCTTGTTGTATGCAGATTAATGTGCAATCTGTGTCTCTGCTGGACCGGCGTGAGCTGGGGCTGTGCAGCTCGCTGGTTGTCTCCCGTGCTGAGTACCTGGACAACATACCACGCCCTCCCACCGCTGTCAAAGATGAGCCAGACGATGCTGAGCTGGACTCTGACCTCTCTGACGGTCCCCTGTCTCCATCATCAGCAATGTTAGATGACACTCGAGACCAAAATGGCAACACAGATGTCAACGAGCTCAAACATAGAGAGTATGTTCACGGAGATCAGCAAGAGACAGGTGAGTAGGCTGAGGAGAGGCAGGCAGCAACATCATACTGGCATGTAGGGGACTGGTAACGCTGTTATGGTTTTATTAACACTTCCTAGGCCCACCTCTGTGTCGCCGACCATTCTCAGGAGTTATTCTGTTAGACCATTTCTCAGATGTCGCTCAAGCCCACATCAGCTTCGCAGTCTTGTGGGCCACACAACACACTTGGGCTCAATCCCTTTTGGGTAGTAAATAAAGTAAAATTTTATATAATTATATTAATTGTAATACAGATAACAACTTACTTAGTTTTATGACATACGTTACGTCATAAAACTAAGTAAGTTGCTATCTGTATTACGTCCCTTTCTGAAGCCATGCTGCACTTCTGAAAGTTGTGGACCTATCTGTAAATACAGACTATCATGCAATATGATTTCAAATACCTTTGCAAATGGAAAACGCCGGCTGTTGATGAAGGAGTACAAGTTGATACTGCCTATTTTGATTATAGGAAAGCTTTTGAAACTGTCAATAACAATGTCCTTCTTGAGATGTTTGCTGCAATAGGATTCACACCGGAACTGTTGTCTTTTTTTCTGTAACTTTCTCCGAGACAGGAAACAGTACATAGAGTATGATGAGTACGAGTCTGCTCGTTACATCACCAACTCCGGAGTGAGTCAAGGAAGTACGGTTGGGCCCCTTGAGTTCCTTATACCAATTAACAATCTACCCTCTTAGGCATTCGTTATGTTTATTGTTTGCAGATGATGTTAAGTTAGTATTCAGAATAAACAATGAAAAGTTTGTCTCCTGTTGCAAAATGATATAGACAGCGTTCTTAGATGGAGTGAGCAACACAAGTTAAGTTTTAATGTCTCCAAATGAGTGGTAATGTCGTTCACAAAAAGCAAAAATCCGATTAAATACGATTATGAGATAGGTACTGATTTAATAGCTCGTACTACATCCAAAAAGACCTTGGGGTTCAAGTAGATCAGGAACTGACATTCAGGAGTCGTTGTGAACATTTGCAAGCGAGCATTTCAAAGTTTGAGATCTGGTTTTCGGCAGTGTCAAGGTTTCTCAAACTTACAGGCTGTGAAATCTCTATTTAATGCATTAGTGAGGAGCGGCCTCGAGAGCAATGCAATCATATGGAGCCCTCACGAAATAAAATTTAAACAAATGTTAGAAAAAATTCAAAATCAATTTCTTAGATTTCTCTATTTAAAACAATACAGTGTGTACCTTGATTATCCTTTAGAGTATCCTACAATTTTCTGTTTTAAAGACCATAACGGCAACCTTTTGTGCGAAGACCTCGCGGTGAAGGAGAGATGGCGCTCGTATTTTCACGAGCTGCTGAACCAGCAGCATAAAGAGGTGCAGCCACCGAACCTCCCTCCAAATCAAGGACTAGTGCCCCCAATAACGCCTGAGAAAGTCCACACAGCTCTTCGCTGCATGGAAGACCGGAAAGCTGTCGGAGCCGATGGAGTCCCCATCGAAGCCCGGAAGGCTATGGGACCCCATGGTGTGGGCATCTTAACAAACCTTTTCAACCGCATACTCTTCACCGGCAAAATCCCTGACCAATGGAAGAGTATTATTACTCCAGTCTTTAAAGGAAAGGGGTCGGTGCAAGAGTGTAGCAACAACCGCGGGATAAAGGTTATGTCCCACACCATGAAGCTCTTCGAGAGGATAATAGACTCTCGGCTCCGGCAGGAGAGTGCAGTCTCGGAAAATCAGTATGGATTTCGCCCCGGCCTAGGCACTACGGACCCTATTTTTGCCCTAAGGATCATCATGGAGAAATACAGATCAAGGAATACGCCCCTCCATTTTCTGTTTCTGGATATGGAGAAGGCCTTTGACTGTATTCCCCGAGAGATGATCTGGTGGGCACTGAGGTCCAAAGGGGTGCCAGAGATCTATATTGACATAATCCGCGACATGTACCGCGATTCCGAGTCTATAGTTAGGACTGCTGTTGGTGACACAAAACCCTTCCCCGTTACAGTTGGGGTCCACCAAGGCTCGGTCCTCAGTCCCTACATGTTTAGTGTGATATTAGACGAAGTGTCGAATAGCATCAGAGATACACACGGGCAACCCCCTTGGTTGCTCATGTATGCTGACGATATCGCACTGGCTGATGCGGAAAGAGGGAGACTGGTGCGACGCGCAAATACGTGGAGGGAGTCGCTTGAGAACGGTGGTCTGAAACTGAATGTGGCGAAGACTGAATACATGGCCTGCAACTCTGTAACAGATCCCCCACCCGTACGCATAGGCGAAGACTTGGTCAAGCGTACGGACCAGTTTAAATACTTGGGATCTGTACTTCGCGCGTCCGGAGACATCGATGCCGACGTCAAGGCCCGTATATCTGCCGCATGGGCAAAGTGGCGTGAGGTGACGGGTGTCATTTGTGTGGTTAGATTAAAGGGACAGGTCTACAAATCCATCATTAGACCTGTCCTTTTATATGGCAGCGAAGCGTGGCCATTGCTTGAGCGACACAAGCAGGAACTGCGTGTCACGGAGATGCAAATGTTGCGCTCGATATGCGGAGTAACACGGAGAGATCGCGTGAGAAACACCCGCATCCGCGGCAGCCTTCGTGTCCGTGACATAGCAGACAAACTGCAAGAAAGTTGCCTACGCTGGTACGGTCATGTCTTGCGGAAACCGGCAAGTTACGTATGAAACAAATGTATAGCCATGCCGCCTTCGCCGGGGCCCGGCAGGCGTGGTAGACCCCAGAAATGCTGGCTTGACGTCGTCAAGGATGATATGCGTGCCAATGGTCTTACAACCAAGGATGCTCAAAACCGTGCGAAGTGGAGAAGGAAAAGCCGGAAAGCGGACCCCGGGCTTCGCAGCGTTGCAGCTGCGGATGCAACTGGGAATACGCTGAGATGAGAGAGAGAGAGAAAGAGAGAGAGTATCCTACACTTTTCGTTATGGTAATGGTTCAATACTTTAAGTTAGGAGGGAAATGTTTATTTATTTATTTAAAAAACTTTATTGTACATAAAAGATAGTTACACAATAAAATAACAAACGTAATTTTATAAATGGTGGACTTATCACAGAAGGGAACTCTTCCAGTCGACCAGTAGGCCAGAGGACAGTTACAAAATTTATTAGGAAGGCAAAAGTACGTACAGAGCAATATTAAAGCTTAAACACTACGAATACACTACATACATGCCTAAGGAATATACTACATCTATATAAATAAAAATGAATTGTTGTTCGTTAGTCTGCTTAAAACTCGAGAACGACTGAACCGATTTGGCTAATTTTGGTCTTGAAATGTTTGTCGTAGTCCAGGGAAGGTTTAAACGGTGAGAAAATATGGGAAAAGGAACGGGAACGGGCGAAACAAAGTTCGCCGGGTCAGCTAGTATAATATAAAAATAAATATTAGGGTCCCGTACCCAAAGGGTGCAAACGGGACCCTATTACTGTGACTCCGCTGTCTGTCCGTCTGTCACAGGGCTCTATCTCTTGAACCGTAATAGCTAGACACTTGAAATTTTCACCGATTATGAATTACTGTGGCCGCTATAACAACAAATACTAAAAATAAAAAATAGTTAAAAATTAAAGGGGGTCGTCATACAAGAAACTTTTTTTTAGCGTTTATAACTTGATCTTTATAATGGCATTAACTAGATACTTGAAATTTTCACCAATTATGTATTACTATGACCACAATAACAACTAATACTAAAAATAAAATAAAGTTAAAAATTAAATAGCGGTCGTCATACAAGAAACGTGTTTCTTCAGCATTTTAAAACATTGTACGGTGGTACGGAACCCTTCATGTACGAGTCCGACTCGCACTTGCCCGTTTATTTTATATAACTCAATTTATCAATAAAACTAATGTTTTTATGTGCCTAGACATAGAACTGCTGCATTTGTCTAATGCTACCAAAATTTGGAATAATATTCCACCTCAAATACGAAATCATAAATCAACCTATTCATTTAAACGTAAATATACAGAATACCACCTTTATTCCAACGCAGTGTTGGTAGCAAACATCTGACCCTTAGTTGCATTAAACATATATCTCACTCATAACTTTATGTATTTTTATTCTTACTTATCACATACTTAAATAACTATCGTTCTATCTATCCATATATCTATCTATCTGTATCATGTCATATGTGTAATCAGAATACGTTCATTTGCTAATAAGAGTTTTACAAGAGGTCTTATATTTATAATACAATTAAAAAAAAATACAATCTGCACTATATTTCTAACCCGCCCCTTGACATTTCTGCTGCAAAGGTGCCCAATATACTAGCTGCGTTACCGCGTTGAATGGCAATGGCGAACCTTTGCATCAGAAATGAGCCTGAGCGGGAGTCACCATTCTTTTCCCTTATTCTGTGTCCTAACTCCCGGATTAGACGCTTGGCGTCTGTACCCCAACATCCCATGGTTTCTACGGCTATGGGAATGAAACTGTAGTGCTGTCCAATAATCGCATACTTCACCCGTTTCTTTTCGGCTGCATCTTCAGCAGCTGCTGCTGCTGCGATAATAGTGCGACCCAGATGACTGGCTGCCACTCTGTGCTAACACACGTAGCGTCCCATACCAGACACCTGCCATGTTTCCAAGGGACCAGAGTCAAACCATCAGGCCTCTTGCCGTCCAATCGACTAAGCCCTGGGGGCTCCAGCACGCAGGGAACATTAGCCGAAACAAAGGCTCGACGAACGATGTCATTTAGTGCGTGGTGACGCGGAAACCTCCCTGTGCAGCGACGACAACTCAATGCATGATAACCGTCGGCTTCCACCATGGATCCGCAGATGCATATATGCGGCTCACACACTCTGCAGCCCAGGCGGAGCGCCACGGCTATCCGCAAGGAGTCATCGTCCAAAAAGGTGCCTAGGTAAGGCGATGGAAGAGTCTGTAACCACGCTCCCGATTCTACCTGTGACACTGCTCTAAGTCTCGCCGTATCCGCCCCCGAAGTATTGTCCAGCAGGGATTGATGGGTATTTTTGACACCAATAACATCCCATTCCCGCTGAACTTGAAGGGCAACGGGACACGACGCGCCGGAGTTGCCAGCCATCCAAGCAGATTCTGCCTCGGTCACATACGGTATACTTACCCTGTCACCATTGGGTGAAAGAATTACAGTGACAAGATCCGCAACACCATGAATCGAAGCCAAAAAAGCCGGGAGGCCAACATCAACCGCGCGCCTGACCCCGAGGCCCCCGAACCTTATGGGAAGACCTGCTTGTTTCCATTGCGACTCATTAAGGGAAACATTTAATACTGCCTCGACCAAACCTTTCAAAGTATCGTCAAAAACAGATATCTCTCTGGGACACAACCAAGTTGGTGCGGTTCTCAGCAGGTAATTAATTTTAGGCAATGCGAAATATGCCCGCAATAGCACCAGCGCCACGTGAGCCGAAAGTTTCTGCAGACGTTCCCCGGCAGAAAAAAGTAGTTGCATGCGTGAGGTTATGGCCGCTGGAACTGCCTCAAGAAATATAGGCGAGCCCAAAAGATTAAATGAGTCAGTCGAAAGCTCTGCTATACCAGGCAATAGAGAGCTAAAATGTGTGAACTGGGTCCTTGCGTCACTGCTGCAGGGGAAAAACTCGCATTTGTTGGGATTCACCTCCAATCCAAGCTTTTTGAACTTTGAACTTTTTTTTACATGTGGGATCAAAGTCTGCAAGTCCTGGTAAACCGTCTCTGGTTCGCCTCCGATAGTACCGTCATCCAGGTACCATACATTCAGAGGAGACTTTAACTCGCTGATAACTTTATGTATAGCCAGGCTGAAAACGAGAGGTCCAAGTGGGTCTCCCTGCTGCGCTCCCACTTGAGACAGAATAAGATCGTCGTTGAAATATAGATTTGATGGGGCTTGGTAATTCTGGTGAATAAACGGGTATAGAGACGGGATCCTCTCTCTGACTTCACCCAACAAAACGTCTCTCTCTAAAGTATTGAAGGCATTGCAGATATCAACCTTAAAAACGGGAAATACAAGAACAATAATTCTCTAATAATAAATAATAAAATAATAAAATTTGTTTATGAGGTAACTATTTAAATTACAAGCTTTTGTTGCTGGAGCCTCCTTTTAAGTAAAAAGTATGCTTGTGTCAGGAGACTCCGCTCTTTCTTATCTCTAGTACTTTATAACATAGTTGACCAAGACAGTTTGTCTTGATAAAAAACAATATAGCCTATGGGTGTGTATGTATGCGTGTGTGTGTGTGTGTGTGTGTGTGTGTGTGTGTGTGTGTGTGTGTGTGTGTGTGTGTGTGTGTGTGTGTGTGTGTGTGTGTGTGTGCGCGTGTGTGTGTGTGTGTGTGTGTTTGTCTCTAGAATCGTAAGTAATCCCGAAAAGTCATTACACGCGATATGTACCGCGGCGGGCGGGGCTTAAAATATGAACAGCGCGGCGCGACAGTTTGCCGTGACACTCGAGTCGTGCAGTTGCGTCGCAAGAAGTTTCCTTTGAGAATATTGCTGTGTTTTTTGCGATAATCGATCCATTAAAAATGCCGTCATGTGCCGTGAAGTGGTACACCACTTACCTACCACCTACAAGCCACACAGACATGAAAATTAGTTATTATAAAAAAGTAACACGTAAACAAGGTTATTTATTTTAGCGTAGCGTACTGCATTATGTACAATCCGCGCGTTGTTCCTCACCGCTCGTTGCGTTGACTACCCCACTCGACGACCGACGACGACGCGTGACTTTGTCGCGACCAATCGCATGCATCTTTGTCTATGTGTGCGTTAGAGTGTTTCGTTGTTATTACTATTAGTTTGTTTGCGTAAATGGAATCAGAATCGAAGCGGTGAATGTAGGAGCTTTAGATCTCTAGCGAATTATACCTCGATAGGATATACAGATATCGATTTAAATACATGCCTTATAAGACGTGGCGTTGAGTTATTACAGTTGAGTTGTTTGGGGTCGAATTATCACAAAAGTTGAGTTGTCGGATTCGAGTTGTCAGGGTCGAGTTGTCGGTGTCCAGTTGTCCGGGTCGAGTTTTATGGGGTCGTATTGTCACAAAGGTCGAGTTGTCTGGGTTGACTTGTCTTGGGGTCGAGTTGTCGTAGATTCATCCTACTATTATAGCGGCAACAGAAATACTTCATCTGTGAGAATTTTAAACTGTCTAGCTAAAAGCCAAACATTTTATTGTTTTTTTTTAATGCGTCACTAATTTAATTCTATCATAAATCCGTAGATGGCGCCTCTGCTCACGAACCAGCACAAGGAGCTGCTGTGGAACAAGAAGACGACGGCACTGACAGCACACACCCGTCTCGGGGAGATTCTAACGCACACAACGTCCAGCCAGCATATAAATACAATTATTGTCCACGTTCGTTTTCACAAAAACTTGACTTACGCAGTCATCTTAAAATACACGAACACGACCAACCGTATGAATGCGATATTTGTCAACGTCGGTTTCAATATCGATCAGATATAAAAAGTCATTTAAATACTCACTTTGGGAAGAAAAGTCTTGAGTGTCATGTTTGTCAACGTAGGTTTTCTACAAAGCAAGAATTAAAACGTCACCTTGTACACACTAGCACGAAATCACATGAGTGTAATACTTGTCAACGTCAGTTTCGATATAAAAGTCGTTTATCAAAGCACCTTAAAACACATACTGGCGAGAAACCATATGAATGTAATGTTTGTCACTGTCGGTTTACACAAAAGAGTAGTTTAAATGCTCATCTTAGAACACATACTGGCGAGAAACCATATGAATGTAATATTTGTCACCGTCGGTTTTCACATAAGTGTAGTTTAAATCATCATCTTAGAACACATACTGGCGAGAAACCATATGAATGTCATGTTTGTCAATGTCGGTTTTTTCGAAAGGTTCATCTAAATAATCATCTTAGAACACATACTGGCGAAAAACCATATTTATGTAATTTTTGTCACTGTCGTTTTTCACGTAAGTATTGTTTAGATATTCATCTTAGAACACATACTGGCGAGAAACCATATGAATGTAATGTTTGTCACTGTCGGTTTTCACAAAAGAGTAGTTTAAATATTCATCTTAGAACACATACTGGCGAGAAACCATATGAATGTAATGTTTGTCAACATCGGTTTTCACTTAAGAGTCATTTAAATAGTCATCTTAGAACACATACTGGCGAGAAACCATATGAATGTAATGTTTGTCAACATCAGTTTTCACTTAAGCATCATTTAAATAGTCATCTTAGAACACATACTGGCAAAAAACCATATAAATGTAATGTTTGTCAACATCGGTTTTCACTTAAGAGTCATTTAAATAGTCATCTTAAAACACATACTGGCGAGAAACTATATGAATGTAATGTTTGTCAACGTAGGTTGTCACATAAGAGTCATTTAAAAAATCATCTTAGAACACATAATAATAAATTAAATAAATAATATCGATCTGTCATCACGGACAGGACTATTATCGCCAATAAGCCTGATATCGTGCTGACAGATCGATTGATGTACCAGGCAGTGCTCGTCGACATCACCGTCCCACATGACGAGAACTTCGTGAAGGCTGAGAAGGACAAGCTTAGCAAGTACCTTGACTTGGCCCACGAGGTAACTGCTATGTGGAATGTGGATTCGACGATCATTGTCCCGATAGTCGTATCGGCGACCGGTCTTATAGCGAAGAGTCTTGACCAACATCTTAAGACTCTCTCGCTAGATGGCTGGATCAAGGGTCAGATTCAGAAGGCAGTACTCCTGGACACGGCACGTATTGTCAGGAGGTTTCTCTCTCTGCGGCCCTAACCGCCGGTAGCTTGGGCCTTGCCCCGCTGCCAGCGGGCAGCTAGGTTAGGTTTTTGTAAATGTTTATATTTTGTAGTATGTTTTATATTTTACTTTTTATAAATGTATACTAAAACCTAGCCTAAGTTTTAAATTAAATAAAGAGATAATAAAATAAAAAAAGCCTTTTATTCCAGATTTTAACATGCAGAAATTATTGTACTATGTAACATTCATATACAGACTGACTTTTTATCCACCAGCTAAATTTTTGGAGCAAGTTTAGTCCATGATACTGAACAACTTTCTATAAAAAAAGATAAATTTGCTCATCCTCGTAGAGTTCGTACTGCTCAGACTAAAACAAGCTTTAAAAATCGTCTCCATAAATATCTGTCGTTATGCCAGTAAGTCTCAGTTCTGTTAAGTGTCACTAAATGAAATATTTTAGTATCGTATATGTATTATATATATATTATAGAATAAGCTTATGTTTGTATATATACAAGTATTAATATGTAAGTATATAATTAGGTATAGATACTGCGCCCACCTTATTCCGTACTATTAATTTTTCCTCTACCCAAAGGTTGACTGGAAGAGATCGCATCTAGCGATAAGTCCGCCTTTGTACTAATATTTTCTTTGTGTTTGTTATTTTTATTTTATTAATAATTATGGTGCAATAAAGATAATTTGTATTTGTATTGTATTAAAAATCGATAAAAATTTTTCTACCTCCCATACGAATCAACGCTCAGCCTAACGGATTTTGTATGGGAGGACGAAAAATGTTGTAAAGGAAGTGGATAAAAAGTCAGGCTGTATATATAAGTAACAGTTACATTCATAATATATAAAGTTTAAATTAAAAACATGAAGTAAATTTTGCGGAATACACAATAAATTTAGGACAACTTAAAGCTAGTTTCTTATCTATTTCAGTCTTAGATCAATTATTTCAGTATATACAATATTAATCTATGGTTATTACTAGTACTGTCAGCTGTCGGTTTTCTGTCGAAAATCTATCTGTCAATGTCAAAAGGTTATTTATTTTGTTTGTAGGTAATTCACGACTCACTCACTTTTGCGTCGTTGCGTCCAAAGAGGATATAATATATAATCATACTACGTTTGCGACTTCGCGTTACGATACGACACACTATTTAATTTGTGCTTCGCGTTATTTGTTGATAAATGGTTGGTTGTTTTGTTGTGACTCTCTCTCTCATAAAATATGTTAAAATTATTATTTTATTCAGTTAATTAGTCTCTTTTTTTTGGTTGGTTCAAGATGCCTCCAAACACCATGTTGGTTCAAGATGCCTCCAAGGCCATGTGTCGAGTCTGCCTGGCGACCGACGCCCGTTTGTTCTCCATCGCCGGCACTCCGTTACAAGTCGTCTACGAGAAGCTTACGAATGCCAGTGTTAGTATCAGGAATCCATAACCTCTATAAAAATAGTGATATCAAAGGAACTGTACGTTGTGTTTGACGGTTGCAGCTGGTGAGCGGCGAGGCGTGGCCCGTGGCTGCGTGCTACGTGTGCCGCGCTCAGCTGCTCAAGAGCCACAAGCTGATGCTGAAGGCGGACCGCGCACAGGCTCTGCTCACTGCCGTACTTCAACATTTTACTGAGGTATTAACAAATTTTCTTATTTCATAACCTTTTGTGTATAATTTACTTTTTACATTGGTCTGTGACTATTTATGTTGATTATGGAACTGAATATAGAAACACGCTTGTTGTATGCAGATTAATGTGCAATCTGTGTCTCTGCTGGACCGGCGTGAGCTGGGGCTGTGCAGCTCTCTGGTTGTCTCCCGTGCTGAGTACCTGGACAACTTACCACGCCCTGCCACTGCTGTCAAAGATGAGCCAGACAATGCTGAGCTGGGCCCTGACCTCTCTGACGGTCCCCAGTCCCCAGCATCAGCAATGTCAGATAACACTCTAAACCGAGATGGCAACACAGATGTCAACGAGCTCAAACATGCGAAGTGTGGACATACAGAACAGCAAGAGACAGGTTAGTAAGCCGAGGAGAGGTAGGCAGCGATATCGTACTGGCATGCAGGGGACTGGTAACGCTGCAATGGTTTTATTAACGCTTCTATTACCAATCGATACTATTGCGCTTGCTGGGTTCGTGGAGAGAGAAAATAATAAACATTTACTCATATGATCTTTACTGTCCAAACAGCCATGACACACTAAAAAACAATAAGAATATCAAAAAATAATTTAAAATACTATAAATAAGAATAATAAAAAAGGAGTTCTCAACAGCTTCCTAGGTGGGCCTAGGAAGCGTTAATAAGTTAAGCGTTCCACCCCTGCGACGCTGACCATTCTCAGGTATCTAAGGAGTTATTCTGTTAGACCATTTCTCAGATGTCGTTTTGTTGACATGACCCGCTCAATCCCACATCAGCTTCGCAGTCTTGTGGACCACACATCACTTGGGCACACAAGAATTTGGAGCCCTTTTGGGTAGTAAATAAACAGGCAAGTGCGAGTCGGACTCGTACATGAAGGGTTCCGTACCACTGTACAATGTTTTTTTTTTTTATCTATTTTTTTTTTCCGAGGCTTCAGTTCACTTGGTGTGACTATGCCAGCCTCATGGGGGATTTCGATTAGTGTTACTAACTATACTCTGCTACCAAAAATGTTATTAACTACGCTATTGGTACGAGTCCGGCAATCCCACCGGCAACAAACAAACACACAAACAAACCTACGCAGTCTGCTACCACCCTAGATAAGGTCCAGGGAACCTCCTAACCTAATTATACCTTAAACTTAAATCTAATTAAAGTAATAAAACTAATTACAAATGGGAAACAATTTAAGATAAAACTTACAGCATCCATGCCATCTTCAGGCAGCCTCGCCTGGCCTTCGCGTCGAGCCCGAAGTCCTCCTCAGGGCTGGCGACGGCCTTAGGTCCCACCACGGGTCCCAAGTCAGTGGTGAAGAAAATGAGGTCTCTAAGCAAACCTACCCATGAGCTCATGTATGTCGCCCCAAACGAATACGTCGTATTTATAGCACCACTTCACCACAGCACAACAAATTTCATCTTCTTCTTGACACTTCAAGATTAAGTACATAACCTAACAGCGGACCATAACATGCGATGTCCCTCGCTCCGATTCAAACATTAATCACTGTTTATACATTTATGGGCATCCACGCCACCAAAATTAGTTCCTTTTATAGTCAGTTTACAAATACTTCCGTTCCACACGGGCAATAGGCAAAAACCAACAATTTACAATGACGCAATGGCACGCGTTTCACATTTGACACATATCACTGTTCTTATCCGTACTACGAACTATTCCCGGCTCCACGCCGTTTGAAACAAATTGGGCACACACAAACAAACAACAATTAGCGACAATTCTTCACGAAATATTCGCAATATATCAAGTACAAAATGCCGGCATCGGCTTTTTCGCGACGGGACAGCGAACCTGTCATTAATGGCGTCGCTCGCGACTGGGCAAAGACAATCCGCGCTCCACAGCCGGAATATCGCTGAATCGATAATCTTGCCCGTGTTTGTGGAGATCACACGCAGATGGCGCTAGTCTCCTAACAATAAGTACTTTTATCCAAAACATCCCCCCGTCCCGGTCTGAGAAGCAGACCGCTAGCTTACTCTACGGGGAGGCGAGAAAGAGAGGATACGGCTCTCCGCAGAACCGAACCCTCGACCAACACCTCAGCCACACGCGGAGTTCCGTCTCCGCCAAAAATCAAACGTAAAATGCGCCCTCGGCGCCAAAGTAATGATGGCAGATTTGCCTCTTTTAACAATACCAAATCTCCCTCCCCGGGTGGCTCAGTCCTGTCTGTCCATTTCACGCTTTGTTGTAACAAATGCAAATATTCGAGAGACCAGCGAGCCCAAAAGTTCTGGCTCATTTGCTGTAACATTTGAAAACGTGACAACCGCGATGTACGTTCATCCCTCCACGGGTATTCGGGTAGGGCATTCAAAGGCCCTCCCACCAAAAAATAACCAGGAGTGAGGACTTCCAAGTCATTTGGGTCCTGAGATAATGGACAGAGAGGACGAGAGTTGAGGACCGCCTCAACTTTACAAAATACTGTGGCCAGCTCTTCAAACGTTAGAGCTGTTTCCCCTAAAATGCGTTGGAGGTGGGTCGATTTAACAGCGGCTTCAAAAATCCCTCCCCAATGAGGGCAATTTGGGGGGCTGAACCTCCATGTTATCCCCCTTTGGGCAGCAATTTGACTTAAACTATTACAATTCTTATCAATAAATTCACAAACATCCTTAAAGTAGTAATTTATATTGGGGACAAAGAATTAGCTGTCGGGTGTACTTATGTAGCTCGAATCTTTCCCGTTCAAAACGCCTGGAAGACATTATGTTTGATCCCAGCTGCGATTTTGTCAGACTGGATAAAATAAAAAAAAAGAAACTATTGCAATCACGAATTGAAGATAAGATTAGAGAATCTCTTTTCTCAGCATTAACCTACAGAATGCAATATTTTAATAAATGGGGTTAGAGTGGAGCAAGTAAAAGAGTTTGTATACTTTTTTTTATTATTTACTAAAACATAATTATTTACATCGAAATGGGATGAGCAAAAACCATTCGAGGTTTATACGCACATCCAACTCGCAACACCAATTTTTACACACAAAATACACATGCACATAACTGCACGAAAATTACAATTTAATACAAAATTATGATTAAATAAAAACTCAATAAATATAACTACCTATTCAAAGCAACACCAACCGCAATGCACCTCACAAAATAATTTGGTGGGTAACCAAATAAATAATTTAGATGAACCCGATATTGACCACTTTACCATCCCCGCACATGATGTAAATTAATATTTTAATATTTCATTAATATTCCTATATTACCTACAATGTTTCTTTATTTACAATGTCTTCTACTACTCTAATCATCACTTCAGACCCTCTCGTTTCTTCCACTCGGTTTTCAGCTGAGCCATCTTCTTTTTCTTATACTCATTTATTAAATGTGTGCAATACGTGAATAGGTCGAGCTCAGCGGTGATAATAGTGTAAAGTGCATCCATTAACAGGGTGATACATTCAATAGATGCTGCTTCAGTCTATAGGTACTTGATGTTCTTGATAGTAATTTTTGTTTTAATTCCAGAGGAAGTTCGATAATTAATTGTGGTGTTACATATTCTAAGCATCGTTTATCGTACAGGTCGTTATATGAAGGAAGTAATAATGGTTTTTTGTTTTTAGATCTGGTGTTAAACGTTTGTTTATTTGTTTGTAATAACTTTATTGTACTAAGAAAACACATAATTAAAGACAAAAACAACATATAGAGTAAATTGACAACGGCGGACTTATCCCATAATGGAATCTTGATATTTTTCGTTTTCTGTATTTTAGTATTGAGGAAATGTTCCTTTATTAACGTATATTTTATTCTATTATAAACGGGCATAACATTGCAAAATGTAAATAATTCTTTATAATTGTCTTTAAATTTTAGTTTTTTTCGAAAGGGTACTACGGTTTTAAGTAATCTTATTTGCAAATGTAGTATAAGATCATGTGTTTTGAAGGTACGACCATAACTACTCAGGCCGTAGTCAATTAGTGGTTCTGCCAATGCTTTGTATAATGATAATCGAACTGAAAAGGGTACTTTATTTTTAATAGCGTAAACTTGGCTAGTTATGCACGCAATTTGTCATATACGTGATTTATATGATTTTTCCAAATAAAACGACTGTCAATATTCAATCCAAGGTATTTGTAACTATCCACTTGTTCTATTTCGGGACAGCTGCAGTTATTGATGGGTATTTGTTTGTGAAGACAAGAGTGATCATGTAATTTTAGTGTCAATTCTGTTGTGACTGGAACTGATGTACATGATTTTTGTTTTGTCAGCGTTTAAGACTAGTCCAACATCGTGAGCCCATTTACATAGAACAGTGAAATCTTCCTGTAACATCTTAAGAGCGTCATTTATGTCTCGGCCAGCAACCATCAGACAAGTATCGTCAGCAAAAAGATAAGTGTCACTGTTTTTCAAAAGATTAGTTAGATTATTTACGTATGTAAGGTAGTGTAAAGGTCCTAATACCGATCCTTGTGCTGTGCCTTCTGTGACTGGGATTTCGTTACTTATACCTTCTATCTTTACACGGTAAGACCTGTTGGTTAAATAATCTTTGCACCAGTTGAGTAATGGTCCTCTTATCCCGCTGTCATTTAGACATTCAAGAAGTATATCATGTCGGAGAATATCAAAGGCTTTACTAAAATCTATAAACAGAACCAACACATGTTTTTTTTCATCTAAGTATCATATATTTTTTAATTTGTGAATTCACAAAGAAGTTGTGTTGTGTTTTTATGCGACTGAAATCCGTATTGTTTCTTTGTTAACACATTTTTATCATTGTAGAACTGGTGTATTTGGCTACTTATATGTTTTTCTATAATTTTATCAACAATAGACAGTATTGTGATAGGCCTATAATTTCCACAGTTTTTACGTGAGCCAGTTTTATGAATAGGTCGTATTATTCCTGTTTTTAATTCTTTTGGATATTTACCTTGTAATATACTCGCATTAATAAGTTTTGCAATAGTTTTAATTATATCATGACTTAGGTATTTAACATCTATAGGTCTTATACCATCGATGCCAGGTGACTTGTTAGTCTTTAATGTATTAATGATTTTTAGGACGTCGTTCTCACTTGCTTTTCGGAACCTCATTGTGAAGTCGACCGATTTTTTATAGGATTCTTTATTTAAAAGAAAGCTTTTACATTTAGGTATGATGCTTTGTACGTTTTCTTTAAAGGTATTAGCGAATTGGTTGGCTAATTCTTTAGGTGTCATATTACTATTAAATGAATTAAAAATTATACCATCAATAGAGAGTATGCATGCATTTTTTTAATATTTTTTATCGATAGTCCTCGTCGAGAAATAGCCGCAAAAAATAAATCAGTGCCGAAAAACATGTATATGGTGTAGAAAATAAATATTAAAAATAGCAAGTAGATTATAACAACTAAAACACGCCATTTTAAAATATGACGTCAACGTCTGCAATATCCGCTAGAGACAGAAGCTGTCAACGCATGTTTTTCTTTTTTGGGTACTTTCGATAATATCAGCCAGTGATGTTTGTTAAACTTCTATATTAAAGTACATACATTTCGAATGTCATCGATAGTCAAACTACATGGACGGACAGTCCTACCGAGCGCAACCGAGCTTGTCATTTCCCTTTTGTGAACTTTGTCGTCATTTCCCTTTTGTTTGTCAAAAGTTCCCGCGCAATATTTGCATATTTTCAATAATTTATTTCTAATCCAAATAAGAGTCAGTAAGAAAAATAATTAACTAGGCGTGGTAACGTATTAATAGAAATTGTTAAATAAAAATATGAACCGGATTGGTATTACATGCATATTCCTTATTGAGGATTTTATTCTGCCTGTCAATTAGTTTAGAATTTGCCACAAACACGTAGTCATTTCTGTTTTGTTTTATTTCCTTTAAAGTAGTAATAAGTAAGTAATCATTTTTAGTTTTCTGTATTAATTTGTTAACATAATTTCTGCTTTTGTTATATTGTAGTTTAAGTATCATATTATTATCAATGACCTATCATTTGGTTTAAATAATAATATTATTTGAAAGCGAATAGAAGAAGAGGTGAAAGCTATTACATACATAAACTATTTTCAATTCTAAAGAGCATAAAATATCTATATGTTATCGATTTAGATTTCGTAATAATGTGAATATTCTGAATAGAGAGCAAAAAATTCCCCATGTCTACGGTTTAAACGCTCTAAACAAAGAAACCATTGTATTTATTAACACGCACCTAATACAAAAACGTTATTGATAATATTCATTAAAACTTATCAGAATAGTCAGAACAGAAATAAACACTTGTGTTTGAAAAAAGCGTATAAATGCCCGGTGTCAAATTACGCGCGCGCGCGGCGGAGTGGCGGGGCAGACATCGATTCCGGGATAATTATTGCGGATCATTCGAGTGGTTAGATTGAAACAATTAATCGAAAAGACACAAGAATATGGCTACCCACTATACCTAGGCTTTTTCGACAATTACATAAGCATTTGACTCCCTCAATAATTATTTAAATACAGTAAAACATTTGACTCCCTCAATCACAACCACATCTGGATAGCGTTAAAAACCAAGGTGTTCAAAGTAAATTCATTAACATCATAAAAAAGATTTACTCGAACTGCAAAGACCAGGTGAAGTTGGAGACAGTTGGTGAAACATTCCCAATCCAGAAAGGAGTACGTCAATCAAGGAGACCCTATTCTCACCAAAACTGTTCTCTGCAGTATTGGAAGACATCTTTAGAAGTCTGTCATGACCATAATAATGATCTGACACGCGCGCTTGAGTATTTCCATGTAATTAATTATTTTTTGAAAACCTGTAGACGCTTCCCCCACCGGCGAAAAGCAACACATTATATAAATTTTTATTCTTCTTATCGTCTTATCTTCAAAATCAAGCAAGGCCCCACGACGCTCGAGTAAATCCCCATATAGCATCATGGGCTCCCCTACTATTACAGCGGCAACAGAAATACTTCATCTGTGTCAATTTTAAACTGTCTAGCTAAAAGCTAAACATTTACAGTTTTATTATAAAAAAAGGCCTTAATATTGGTATAGTACCGTATTAACTAAGTCTGGGTTTAGTACGGTAACAAACGATAAACCTACGATAAACTGTGTTTCATTATAAAACCTCCAACAAAGACGGATCAAGATAGCTCCACGATAGTCCAAGCCTAGCTTGAAAAATCGTTTCGTTTTTCATAATAATATAATTTCTTCGAAAAGATTTTATTTCAAAAGGAATTAATCTATAAAATAATTTAATTAAAATTATGACAAGTATCTAATTTTACCAAAGACCTCTTATTTATTGATCTAAATACTAAAAATTATATGATTGACAATTCAATTCAATTCAATTCAAAATATCTTTATTATCATAGGATATTTATAATATCTCTTAATAATAGTCACTTTGTTTTGTTTTGCACAAATGTTGACGTCAAATCGTTACTTAAAGCTAAGTTTACGCCGCTTCCTAGGCGCAAGTGCAGAAGAAGCGGCAACAAACTGCACTGCACGTTTTCTCCAAAGACGTCAACTAACAAACTAAAAACTTAAAATTAGTTATATAGATGGACAGAGATTACATTGTTTATTATGTCATAATTAAATTGAATTATAAGAATTACGAAATTTAAAATAATGTCAATTTGTAAATTTAGTATGTACCAATGTACCTAAATTATGACATGTCTAAGTATACAAACCTTTAAGAGGGACCCGTGCCAAGCTCAAGCCAGACCTTTTTGTCTTTAAGATAGTCATCGGTCCTATAATAAGCCTTCTCACAAAGTACTTTCTTTACATAAGCTTTGAATTTTCTGTCTGGCATATCAAGGACCGATTCTGACAATTTATTATAAAAAAGTATACACTTCCCCATAAAAGACTTACTGACTGTATTCAGCCTGTAATACGGGCTAACTAAGTCATTCTTATTACGTAAATTTATATCTGTAAAATCACTTACTTTATTGAACATGGAAATATTTTTCCTTACATACATTATACTTTCAAATATGAATTGTGATGCAAAAGTAAGTATACCTATTTCCTTGAATAATTCCCTCAGTGAGTCTCTCGATCCTAAACCGTAAATAGCACGAATTGCTCTTTTTTGTAAAAGAAAAATAGTCTGAATGTCCGCTGCACTCCCCCATAGAAGTATCCCGTAAGACATTAGACTGTGAAAGTAACTAAAGTACACTTGTCTAGCAGTTGCTACATCTGTCAATTGTCTTATTCTCCTAACAGCGTAAGCCGCAGAGCTAAGCCTATTAGAAAGTTTAGTTATATGAGCGCCCCATTGAAGTTTCGAATCAATTGTGATTCCTAAAAAGGTAGTACTTTCAACCAGATCGAGTTTCTGACCATTAATTAGTATGTCAACACAGGCTTGATTCACATTAGGAAGAGAGAATCGAATGCATTGGGTCTTGTTCGCATTTAACATGAGGTTATTGGCCGAAAACCAATCAGAAATTAAAGATAAGGTGCTGTTCACCGCGCTAGCATCACTGTTATGTCGATCTATTTTAAATATTAGCGAGGTGTCATCAGCAAACAGCACCATGTCAGCCTCTTTCTCAACCATGTAAGGCAAGTCATTGACATAAACTAAGAAAAGGAACGGTCCTAGAATTGAACCTTGGGGTACGCCCATTTTCACATTAGACCCGTGTGATTTTACGCCGTTTATATCAACAGTTTGAAGCCTATCAGTTAAGTAAGATTCTATTAATTTAATTGACTTATCATCAAAACCGTATTGACGAAATTTGAGCAAAAGTGTTGGATGATCAACGCAATCAAATGCTTTAGAAAGATCGCAAAATGATCCAATTGCATCATTTCTGTTTTCCCACGCGTCGTAGATATTAGTAATAAGTGCTACTCCTGCATCGGTGGTCGATGTACACGTGGGTGGTTGATGTGACAGTAAATAAAGTTATTGAATTACCAATAAATGGAACGCAGCAATGTTGACATCTTTGATAACATAATTCTATATTTAGTCTGTGGTCTATCGTCATATTTTCCCGGTAGTAACCTAAAAGTTTGTTTACATTTGTAATATTGTCATTTGTGAATCATTTTGATAAATATTGTTTTTATATGCGTGTTGTGTAGTGTTAGAAATATCAAATCGTGTTTTTAATGTTTTGTAATAAAATAAACGAACAAAAGAGTTAAAATTGTGCTTAATAAAAATTTTGTCATGAAAACTTCATGGCAGTTTCAACACATTTCTTGAATATAATAAGCATTTATTAATAGCCATCAGGTATGTTTTCAGTTTTACTACGATGTCGATGTTTTATTTTGATTATGTGATGATTTTGAAGATAAATCAAAGTTTAGTACGAACCTAAACTAGGGCCCGATGTGGTTTTTATCAAATAAAAACAACATAATTTAATTATCAATATCATGTCAATATGAATAATGACGTTTGTTTGTATTTGTAGGTTATAAATAAGTTAGTTCTAGCTTAAACTACTCGTAGGTGGTTTAGCTTTGCGCTAAATTTAATCCATGGTTTATGTTTAAACCTCGTTTTGTAATAAGATATTCCTTGTTACTTAGGTTAGATCGACTTTAACTCGACTTATTTTTAGACATTGTTTTATAATACGACTGATACCGTCTTATTATAAAAACAGGATTTTCGGATTTCTATGCCGATGACTTGCAGCTTTATGTACAAACTGATGTTGATCAAATTAACGATGCCATAGCTTTACTAAATTCTAATCTTGACCTCATAAGAGACTGGTCGGAAAGCTATGGTGTTGCTGTCAACCCAACTAAGTGCAAGGCTATTATTATAGGGAGCACGCGACAACTTCCAAAATTGGATTTCAGTTCGATGGCACATGTAGTGTATAATGGCAATATCGTCCCTTTCTCTAATTCAGTTAAAGACTTGGGTCTCCATATAGATAATGCATTGAACTGGGATACACAAATTGCTGAGGTGAGTCGCAAGGTCTATGCTTCAATGCATCATTTAAACCTCCTTAAAAACTTTCTCCCCTTCAAAACCAAACTAATGCTGGTCCAGTCTCTCATTCTTCCTATCATTGATTATGCTGATGTGTGTTACCTGGACACCAGAGAGGAACATCTCAACAAACTCGATCGTCTTCTAAATAATTGCATTAGGTATGAACCTAATGCAATTATTTAGAAGGCAATATATGAATATTGCCTTCGCAAATATGACCACATCTCCTTTTTTCGTTCTGAGCTTAAATGGCTTACTATCCGACAACGCAGAGACCTTCACATTTTATGTCAACTTCATAGTATACTATATAATCTTTCTGCCCCTAACTACTTAACGTCTCAATTCCAGCTTCTATGCTCTAATCATGACAGGGTACTGCGCTCTTCCGACAAATTAACTCTTAATATTCCTTCTCACCGTACTGGATTTCTCTCAAATTCTTTTGCCGTCACGGCTGTACGACTTTGGAATGCCCTTCCCGATAACATCATGAGAGCACAGACGCGGGATCACTTCAAAATGCTGGTAATTCGACACTATCGCGAAAAAGCTTTGCTGCAATAATTTAAGTAAGTATATTTATTTTATGCTTATGTATTCATATTTATGTAAGTTTATTTTAAGTATGTAAATATGTATTTGGATTAATGTAATTTATATATGAATATATGTATAATGTATATATCTTATGTAACTATACGAATTAAGTATGTTTTATTATTTGTATATAACACTCTTCTTTCTTTATTAAATTTATTATATATTATTTAAACTTGCACCCCATTTACTACCTTTTCTGCTACGTCCCTAAGGTGAACTGGTAGACAATGCTTAGCATTAAGTTTTACCTTTTGTATTATAATCGTTAGATTATTGTGCAATAAATATTAAATAAATAAATAAATAAATTAACTTTGTTACTAGGTTTAAACCATTACCCGCCCAAATCAAGTTGACATCTAGTAACATCACACTATCTCACCTGTTAATGTCAATTTGATTTGGGTGGATAAGGGTTTTAACCTACTAACAAAGTTAATTCTGTTTTTATAATAAGACGGATAGTGTTAAGTTTAGTGCGTCACTGATTCATTTCTATCATAAATCCGTAGATGGCGCCTCTGCTCATGAACCAGGAGCTGTGAAACAAGAAAACGACGGACCTGGCAGCACACACTCGTCTGGGGGAGATTCTAACGCCCACAACGTCCAGCCAGCATATAAATGTAATTATTGTCCACGTTCGTTTTCACAAAAACTTGACTTGCGACTTGAAGACGACCAACCGTATGAATGCGATATTTGTCAACGTCGGTTTCAATATCGATCTGATATAAAAAGTCATTTGAATACTCACTTTAGGAAGAAAAGTCTTGAGTGTCATTTTTGTCAACGTATGTTTTTTACAAAACAAGAATTAAAACGTCACCATGTTGTACACACTAGTACAAAATCATTTGAGTGTAATACTTGTCAACGTCAGTTTCGATTAAAAAGTAGTTTAATAAAACACGTTAGAACACATACTGGCGTAAAACCGTATGCATGTAATGTTTGTCAATGTCGGTTTTTACATAAATATTATTTAAAAGTTCACCTTAGAACACATACCGGCGAGAAACCATATAAATGTAATGTTTGTCATTATCGGTTTTCACATAAGTGTAGTTTAAGTATTCATCATAAAACGCATACTGGCGAGAAACCATATGAATGTCATGTTTGTCAATGTCGGTTTTTACGAAAGGTTCATCTAAATAATCATCTTAGAACACATACCGGCGAGAAACCATATTTATGTAATGTTTGTCACTGTCGGTTTTCACGTAAGTATTGTTTAGATATTCATCTGAGAACACATACTGGCGAGAAACCATATGAATGTAATGTTTGTCACTGTCGGTTTTCACAAAAGATTGGTTTAAATTTACATCTTAAAACACATACTGGCGAGAAACCATATGAATGTAATGTTTGTCAACGTCGGTTTTCAAAAAAGTTTGGTTTAAATTTACATCTTAGAACACATACTGGCGAGAAACCATATGAATGTAATGTTTGTCAACGTCGGTTTTCACGTAAGCATCATTTAAATAGTCATCTTAGAACACATACTGGCGAGAAACCATATAAATGTAATGTTTGTCAACGTAGGTTTTCTCATAAGAGTCATTTAAATAATCATCTTAGAACACATACTGGCGAGAATTAATAATAAATAAAATAAAAAAGCCTTTTATTCCAGATTTCAACATACAGAAAGTATTGTACTATGTAACATTCATTTATATAAGTAACAGATATAACATTCATATTGTCTAAGAAAAAGGTAAAATTGAAAACATTAAATGAATTTTGTTTATTTGTCATTAAATTTAGGACAAATTAATATTAAGTTTCATCAAATGTATTCTGTTAATACTTATAATGAGAATAAATTAAAATAAATGTAATGAATTTATAATGGTACTCGAAGGGGTGTACTTAATAAAACGCACTACGAGGAGGTTCGTACTCGAATGAATGTTTACTACAGATTTCATAGGTTTTATATACATGGTAAGAAGCAGGGCTCGGAAACCAATAAATTTTTCAAACCAGTTTTGATCATTTTTCCCGAACCGGAAAGGATTTCGGTTAAGGTTTCGTTTACCGGTATTTCAACAGGTTAAGCAAATAACTGGTAAAAAGGAATTTAACAACATAAGTGAGCTACGCCATCTAGTGTTTTTCGGAACAAATGAATTGGGGGCGGCGGACGCGGCGTTACTGCGTGCGACTGAGTTTAACCGGTTTCTTTTAGGTGTTATTACCGGTTAAAACGATATATAAAATACTCTTTCTTAAATTAAGCGGTTACCGCAAATATTTTGGTTAATATCAAACTGTTTCTTTGTTTAACTGGTTAACCAACTAACTAAATTTTAACGTTATTATGAACAATATTAACCGGTAAATCAAAACCGGTTCCGAGCCCTGGTTAGAAGCAACAATAGAGCATGGTTTAATCCATGATACGAGTATACGAAGGTCGTTATGTGATATGATCCCCTCAAATATCCTAGACATAGGAAGTGATCTAGATGTCCTATGTTGAAATATGACTCGGTTCAAGTAGGACAATAATGAGGGCGTTTGTTTACTCTTCGCACATACACCACACCTTCCCCCTTTTTTTTCATAATACAAAAAAAATCTATTTATTATTTATGATATAAAAAAAACAATACAAATTTAAAAGGTTACCTACATGAAAACTAAGATTATACAATACATTTAAAAAAAGTTACTAATACAAATTCATTTGTAAGATAAGTGTCACTGTCGCATACATTAGTGTAAACAGTATCTTATTTCTATTGTACAGTTTAGTCCCCTTACCCGAGACAGAATCAAAGTTTCCCATACAAACGTAGTCTACGTTTTATTTTTAAAAGGACATCTCAGATTTCGGTAAAAAATTATAACTTTAAAGAAATTGCATATATCTGGGGTTTATATTGGTTTTCACAGTCAAAATATAAACTAGAAAGAGAATATAGTGTATTGTATCATTTTTGACTGTCAGTGTGGAAAACTTTTACACCTTTATATTTTCATCGTCAGTTCATATTTTGACTGTAAAAACCAATTATAACCCTAGATATATGCAATTTCTTTAGTTACAAATTTTTGACTCTAAATCGAGTTGGGGGCGAAAACACATTGTATGTATGTATGTATGTTTGTACTGCGATAACTACTGAAATGAGGGTCCGATTTTAATGAAATTTAGTAGGCATGTAGGAAATATCAATAGAATTTTCATGTTTTTGGGCATCAAAACCGGTTCAGTAGTTTTTGAAATATTAATAAAAAATGTCCGTGATTATATAGCAAACGAAACAGCACTACCCAAAGTTAGAACGCGCTACGTTCTATTTTTGGATAGCGCTATCTAGGTGTTACTTAGGGAACTGAATTGTGTTAGAAATATCGAAACGAAAGGATATTTGAAGGTTTAGATGGAAGAAGCTGGTTCAAATTTCCAAGCAGAAATGGAAAATTGCCATTTTATAATAATCGATGAAATGAGTATGTTAGGTTGTTCATTATGTCACAAAATTGTCCTTCGGTTCCGTGAAGCCAAGCCGCAATACGCAAATCTGCCCTTTGGTGGTAATGTGTTTGTATCTCCTTGGAGACATCAAACAATTACTACCAGTCATGGATCTTTTTATGGTACTGGTTACACCAATTATTTACCCGTTCCGATAATGGAAAAGGCTTGTGTAAATCGATTGCAAACAAATTTGTGGGTGGAGGTGGGTTGGTGACCGGGAGCTTTAGGCACAGAATATCTAATAATACCTTTAGGCTACGTTCAAGACATCGTATTTAAACCTGGATCTTCTCCGCCCAATGATATGCCTATTGTAATCATTGTCGAATTTGAAAGTATACTAGACCCAACATAAATGGCACAGTACCTATTCCGCCAATCACAAGATCACGAAAATCTGGTCAAGTAGTCGGTATCTTGTTCCCTAACATAATTTCCTCTTTCAATAGCCTGGCTGTCACTATTCATTAATCTCAATTATTGACCCTAATTAAAGTAGTAGTTTATATTGGGGACAAAGAATTAGCTGTCGGCTGTACTTATGTAGCTCGAATCTTTCCCGTTCAAAACGCCTGGAAGACATTATTTTTGATCCCGGCTGCGATTTTGTCAGACTGGATAAAATAAAAAAAAGAAACTATTGCAATCACGAATTGAAGATAAGATTAGAGAATTTTTTTTATTAGCATTAACCTACAGAATGCAATATTTTAATAAATGGGGTTAGAGTGGACCAATTAAAAGAGTTTGTATACTTTTTTTTATTATTTACAAAAACATAAAAATTATGATTAAATAAAAACTCAATAAATATAACTACCAATTCAGGGCAACACCAACCGCAATGCACCTCACAAAATAATTTGGTGGGTAACCAAATAAATAATTTAGATGAACCCGATATTGACCACTTTACCATCCGCACACGATGCAAATTAATATTTTAATATTTCATTAATATTCCTATATTACCTACAATGTTTCTTTATTTACAATGTCTTCTACTACTCTAATCATCACTTCAGACCCTCTCGTTTTTTCCACTCGGTTTTCAGCTGAGCCATCTTCTTTTTCTTATACTCATTTATTAAATGTGTGCAATACGTGAATAGGTCGAGCTCAGCGGTGATAATAGCTCCATTTATAAGTGTAAAGTGCATCCATTAACAGGGTGATACATTCAATAGATACTGCTTCAGTCTATAGGTACTTGATGTTCTTGATAGTAATTTTTGTCTTAATTCCAGAGGAAGTTCGATAATTAATTGTGGTATTACATATTCTAAGCATCGTTTATCGTACAGGTCGTTATATGAAGGAAGTAATAATGGTTTTTTGTTTTTAGATCTGGTGTTAAACGTTTGTTTATTTGTTTGTAATAACTTTATTGTACTAAGAAAACACATAATTAAAGACAAAAACAACATATAGAGTAAATTGACAACGGCGGACTTATCCCATAATGGAATCTTGATATTTTTCGTTTTCTGTATTTTAGTATTGAGGAAATGTTCCTTTATTAACGTATATTTTATTTTATTATAAACGGGCATAACATTGCAAAATGTAAATAATTCTTTATAATTGTCTTTAAATTTTTGTTTTATTCGAAAGGGTACTACTGTTTTAAGTAATCTTATTTGCAAATGTAGTATAAGATCATGTGTTTTGAAGGTACGACCATAACTACTCAGGCCGTAGTTAATTAGTGGTTCTGCCAATGCTTTGTATAATGATAATCGAACTAAAAAGGGTACTTTATTTTTAATAGCGTAAACTTGGCTAGTAATGCACGCAATTTGTCATATACGTGATTTATATGATTTTTCCAAATAAAACGACTGTCAATATTCAATCCAAGGTATTTGTAACTATCCACTTGTTCTATTTCGGGACAGCTGCAGTTATTGATGGGTATTTGTTTGTGAAGACAAGAGTGATCATGTGCTTTTAGAGTAATTTTAGTGTCAATTCTGTTGTGACTGGAACTGATGTACATGATTTTTGTTTTGTCAGCATTTAAGACTAGTCCGATATCGTGAGCCCATTTACATAGAACAGTGAAATCTTCCTGTAACATCTCAAGAGCGTCATTTATGTCTCGGCCAGCAACCATCAGACAAGTATCGTCAGCAAAAAGATAAGTGTCACTGTTTTTCAAAAGATTAGTTAGATTATTTACGTATGTAAGGTAGTGTAAAGGTCCTAATACCGATCCTTGTGCTGTGCCTTCTGTGACTGGGATTTCGTTACTTATACCTTCTATCTTTACACGGTAAGACCTGTTGGTTAAATGATCTTTGCACCAGTTGAGTAATGGTCCTCTTATCCCGCTGTCATTTAGACATTCAAGAAGTATATTATCTCGGAGAGTATCAAAGGCTTTACTAAAATCTATAAACAGAACCAACACATGTTTTTTTTCATCTAAGTATCATATATTTTATTTGTGAATTCACAAAGAAGTTGTGTTGTGTTTTTATGCGACTGAAATCCGTATTGTTTGTTAACACATTATTATCATTGTAGAACTGGTGTATTTGGCTACTTATATGTTTTTCTATAATTTTATCAACAATAGACAGTATTGTGATAGGCCTATAATTTCCACAGTTTTTACGTGAGCCAGTTTTATGAATAGGTCGTATTATTCCTGTTTTTAATTCTTTAGGATATTTACCTTGTAATATACTCGCATTAATAAGTTTTGCAATAGTTTTAATTATATCATGACTTAGGTATTTAACATCTATAGGTCTTATACCATCGATGCCAGGTGACTTGTTAGTCTTTAATGTATTAATGATTTTTAGGACGTCGTCCTCACTTGCTTTTCGGAACCTCATTGTGAAGTCGAACGATTTTTTATAGGATTCTTTATTTAAAAGAAAGCTTTTACATTTAGGTATGATGGTTTGTACGTTTTCTTTAAAGGTATTAGCGAATTGGTTGGCTAATTCTTTAGGTGTCATATTACTATCAAATGAATTAAAAATTATACCATCAATTGAGGATTTTATTCTGCCTGTCAATTTGTTTAGAATTTGCCACAAACACTTAGTCATTTCTGTTTTGTTTTATTTCCTTTAAAGTAGTTATAAGTAAGTAATCATTTTTAGTTTTCTGTATTAATTTGTTAACATAATTTCTGCTTTTGTTATATTGTAGTTTAAGTATCATATTATTATCAATGACCTATCATTTGATTTGAATAATAATATTATTTGAAAGCGATTAGAAGAAGAGGTGAAAGCTATTACATACATAAACTATTTTCAGTTCTAAAGAGCATAAAATATCTATATGTTATCGATTTAGATTTCGTAATAATGTGAATATTCTGAATAGAGAGCAAATAATTCCCCATGTCTACGGTTTAAACGCTCTAAACAAGGAAACCATTGTATTTATTAATACGCACCTAATACAAAAACGTTATTGATAATATTCATAAAAACTTATCAGAATAGTCAGAACAGAAATAAACACTCTTAAGTGTTTGAAAAAAGCGTATAAATGCCCGGTGTCAAATTACGCGCGCGCGCGGCGGAGTGGCGGGGCAGACATCGATTCCGGGATAATTATTGCGGATCATTCGAGTGGTTAGATTGAAACAATTAATCGAAAAGACACAAGAATATGGCTACCCACTATACCTAGGCTTTTTCGACAATTACATAAGCATTTGACTCCCTCAATAATTATTTAAATACGGTAAAGCATTTGACTCCCTCAATCACAACCACATCTGGATAGCGTTAAAAAACCAAGGTGTTCAAAGTAAATTCATTAACATCATAAAAAAGATTTACTCGAACTGCAAAGCCCCGGTGAAGTTGGAGACAGTTGGTGAAACATTCCCAATCCAGAAAGGAGTACGTCAATCAAGGAGACCCTATTCTCACCAAAACTGTTCTCTGCAGTATTGGAAGACATCTTTAGAAGTCTATCATGACCATAATAATGATCTGACACGCGCGCTTGAGTATTTCCATGTAATTAATTGTTTTTTGAAAACCTGTAGACGCTTCCCCCACCGGCGAAAAGCAACACATTATATAAATTTTTATTCTTCTTATCGTCTTATCTTCAAAATCAAGCAAGGCCCCACGACGCTCGAGTAAATCCCCATATAGCATCATGAGCTCCCCTACTTTTATAGCGGTAACAGAAATACTTCATCTGTGACAATTTTAAACTTTCCAGCTAAAAGCTAAACATTTACAGTCTTATTATAAAAAAAAGACCTTAATATTGGTATAGTACAGTATTAACTAAGTCTGGCTTTAGTACGGTAACAAACGTTAGACCTACGATAAACTGTGTTTCATTATAAAACCTCCAACAAAGACGGATCAAGATAGCTCCACGGTAGTCCAAGCCTAGCTTGAAAAAACGTTCCGTTTTTCATAATAATACAATTTCTTCGAAAAGATTTTATTTCAAAGGAATTATTCTACAAAATAATTTAATTAAAATTATGACAAGTATCTTATTTTACCAAAGACCTCTTATTTATTGATCTAAATACTAAAAATTAAATAATTAACAGTAAATAAAGTTATTGCATTACCAATAAATGGAACGCAGCAATGTTGACATCTTTGATAACATAATTCTATATTTAGTCTGTGGTCTATCGTTATATTTTCCCGGTAGTAACCTAAAAGTTTGTTTACATTTGTAATATTGTAATTTGTGAATCATCTTGATAAATATTGTTTTTATATGCGTGTTGTGTAGTGTTAGAAATATCAAATCGTGTTTTTAATGTTTTGAAATAAAATAAACGAACAAAAGAGTTAAAATTGTGCTTAATAAGAATTTTGTCATGAAAACTTCATGGCAGTTTCAACACATTTCTTGGATATAATAAGCATTTATTAATAGCCATCAGGTATGTTTTCAGTTTTACTACGATTTCGATGGTTTATTTTGATTACGTGATGATTTTGAAGATAAATCAAAGTTTAGTACGAACCTAAACTAGGGCCCGATGTGGTTATTATCAAATAAAAACAACAGAATTTAATTCATGACATGATATCAATATCATGTCAATATGAATATGACGTTTGTTTGTATTTGTAGGTTATAAATAAGTTAGTTCTAGCTTAAACTACTCGTAGGTGGTTTAGCTTTGATCTAAATTATTAATCCTTGGTTTATGTCTAAACCTCGTTTTGTTATAAGATTTTCCTTGTTACTTAGTTTGGATCGACTTTAAAATCGATTTATTTTTAGACCTTGTTTTATAATAAGACTGATACCGTCTTATTATAAAAACAGGATTAACTTTGTTTCTAGGTTTAAACCATTACCCGCCCAAATCAAGTTGACATCTAGTAACATCACACTATCTCACCTATTAATGTCAATTTGATTTGGGTGGATAAGGGTTTTAACCTAGTAACAAAGTTGGTTCTGTTTTTATAATGAGACGGATAGTGTTAAGTTTAGTGCGTCACTGATTCATTTCTATCATAAATCCGTAGATGGCGCCTCTGCTCACGAACCAGGAGCTGTGAAACAAGAAAACGACGGACCTGACAGCACACACCCGTCTGGGGGAGATTCTAACGCCCACAACGTCCAGCCAGCATATAAATGTAATTATTGGCCACGTTCGTTTTCACAAAAACTTGACTTGCGACTTGAAGACGACCAACCGTATGAATGCGATATTTGTCAACGTCGGTTTCAATATCGATCTGATATAAAAAGTCATTTAAATACTCACTTTGGAAAGAAAAGTCTTGAGTGTCATATTTGTCAACGTAGGTTTTCTACAAAGCAAGAATTAAAACGTCACCTTGTTGTACACACTAGTACGAAATCATTTGAGTGTAATACTTGTCAACGTAAGTTTCGATTAAAAAGTAGTTTAATAAATCACGTTAGAATACATACTGGCGTAAAACCGTATGCATGTAATGTTTGTCAATGTCGGTTTTTACATAAATCTTATTTAAAAATTCACCTTAGAACACATACCGGCGAGAAACCTTATAAATGTAATATTTGTCATTATCGGTTTTCACATAAGTGTAGTTTAAGTATTCATCTTAAAACGCATACTGGCGAGAAACCATATGAATGTCATGTTTGTCAATGTCGTTTTTTACGAAAGGTTCATCTAAATAATCATCTTAGAACACATACTGGCGAGAAACCATATTTATGTAATTTTTGTCACTGTCGGTTTTCACGTAAGTATACTTTAGATATTCATCTTAGAACACATACTGGCGAGAAACCATATGAATGTAATATTTGTCACTGTCGGTTTGCACATAAGATTTGTTTAAATTTACATCTTAAAACACATACGGGCGAAAAACCATATGAATGTAATGTTTGTCAACGTCGGTTTTCACATAAGATTGGTTTAAATTCACATCTTAAAACACATACTGGCGAGAAACCATATGAATGTAATGTTTGTCAACGTCGGTTTTCACGTAAGCATCATTTAAATAGTCATCTTAGAACACATACTGGCGAGAAACAATATGAATGTAATGTTTGTCAACGTAGGTTTTCTCATAGGAGTCATTTAAATAATCATCTTAGAACACATACTGGCGAGAAACAATATGAATGCAATATTTGCCAAAGTCGGTTTTCACAAAAGAGTAAATTAAATAATCATATTAGAACACATAATAATCAATAAAATAAAAAAGCCTTTTATTTCAGATTTCAACATACAGAAATTATTGTACTATGTAACATTCATATATATATAAGTAACAGATATAACATTCATATTGTCTAAGAAAAAGGTTAAATTGAAAACATTAAATAAATTTTGCTGAATAGACATTAAATTTAGGGCAAATTAAGGGTCCGGCACCATGCAAACTGGGTTTGCGCGAGCAACAAGTTTGTACAGAAAGCGTTTGATTTAAGTCAAATAATGTATATATATATAGATAGAGAAAGAGTTGGGACAGTAGACGAAAAAAAGGATTTTTAAAATATTTTCTAGTTTTTCTAAAAACAAGCATTGAATCTACCCAAAAACATGCAAAACGCACTTTGCGCGGGCAATAGTTATGGCTTAAGTAGAAAAGAGCACTAAGAAAATTACATACCTAGTTATAGGTGAATAGTCTAACCAGTAGACGAAAACCGTATTTTTTTTATTTTCATTCAGTAAAAGTAAGATAATTGTAAAGAAACCCGAAAGAAATATTTTAGAAAATCTTGCTACAAACTGGCTTGTTTTTCTGCGTAAAGCAATATTCTTACAAGGGATGGCATATATTTTATAAAAATAAAGGCTATTTTGAAACATTATTCTTAATATTTGCTTACAATGCAATCACGCAATAATAAAAAAAAAAAATTAAAATTTTTTTATGTTTTGCAACGTTTTTGACAGATTTCTCTGAAATGGCGGCCATGTTTTCTCCATACAAATTCAGTTGCCCGCCGGGCGTTCAGGAAGGAGGCCGTGTCGAATTTTTCAAAAAATCCATTTATAAATTTCCTAAAATTGCATTACAGTCTAAAATATTTCAATAAAAAGCTATGTACAAACTGCCAAATTATGTCATACTTTTGCTACACTATGGTACAGTTTTGACATTTTGTTGACGTTCAAACAAAGATGTAATGCTATCGCAGATACGGCATCGCACATTTTTTTTTGAAATTTTATTGAAAATTAAGTCAATGAAAAAAATAATTTGCTTTGATTTATTATCTGTATTTTTTAATTGGCGATTAGGGTGAAAATCGGATTGGAACTTTCTCGGGTCGCGGTTTAATTAGGGTTTTACAATTATTTTGAGGGGTGATTCAGTCTGAAATTTTAAACAACTTTTCGCTATGAATGTAATATCAAAATACGAATTGACATTATGCGTAATATATCGAACCACAGGCTATTATACTAGATCTATACTTTGCTAGGCAGACAAGCTTTAGTAGGCTATTTATCTATACTAATATTATAAAGAGGAAAGATTTGGTTGTTTGTTTGTTTGCATTGAATAGGCTCCGAAACTACTAGACTGATTTAAAAAAACTTTCACCGTTGGAAAGCTACACTATCCTCGAGTGACATGGGCTATGTGTGTACTTTGGGCGAAGCCGGGGTGGACTGCTAGTATAGTATAATGATATTAAAATAACAGTCAAAAAACAAAAAAAAACTGAATTTTCATACAAAAGTGTGCAGCCTTCCAGGAAATTTGTATAGGAACTAATTTTTTGGTGTTTTTACTGTTAGGGTTTCGCTTGTCTGTCTGTCCGTAAGTTTCTGAACAACTTTTGTTCAACAACTTTCACGGAATCCAAAAAAAAATATTCGGATTTTCATACAAATTGACTCGCTCAGCTGATCAGTTTGTATAAAAATTCAATTGTTTTTTAGTTTCGTGAAAGTTGCTGAGCAAAAGTTGTTCAGACATGGGCTGAGGTACCATCTGAGAGGTTTTGCGTTCTTTCATTAACACGATATATTGGGTTTCATTCTGTTTATCATTTACATTTTTAGAATGAATTTCATCAAGAAAAAGTCAAGATTATACTGCCGAACTCATCCCGTGATAATCAAGTATAAATAAAAACTTAACGAAAAAAAAACGTAACAATAAACAAAGACTTAACAATAAACAACAACAAACAAATTACAAATTACAACTTAACAACAAACAAATTAAAGAAAAACAAAATCGTAGCCAACACATTCGGAAACTCTGGAAGGAAAAATGACCAGGGGGGTTACTCTATAATATTATACGATAGTCGCACGATAGTGACGTCCCATTTATATGTCAAACTAAATAAGACTTTATTATCATGTATTAACGCTCAATGTTGCTTAACACTGAAACGCGGACACACAGTATCATACCTCTTGCATACCGCTTTTGGAGTAACACTACAGATCTCAAACAAAGCCGCATTATAAACGAAACATGTACTTTTTGTTCTTGATGCCACCGTTACTGATAACAATTGTGTGAAAAAGATAGCACACAGTTTTACAATTTTCGAAGGCAAAATATGAAGCCGACGCATTGCGCGATTAATATTTATTTTTTCTTGGTGGTTTGAATTTGGGTTAAGAAATAAATACTATTGGTTAGCAGAAGTATGCTACGAATGCCACTTACTGGTTTGCTGACTATGAAATAAACTATGAGTGTCTATGAAATTTAAATTATTTTATGAAGCTAAGTTATTTAGTATTAATATGTAAATTAACAATAAAATTACAAAGAACAAACTTCATCACTATTATTTGCAATGCAATTAGTTCTTAGTCTACTTTACAAACTCAAGTAATCCAGAAATTAGATGAGTTTTAGTGACACAATACAACATTTTACATGTTAGTATCAGAAGAGAAATATACTAATGAAGTAAACTAGGTCAAAATATCATTTCCAACCTTGGGTAACTATTGGGTTTTAATAATAAAACGTAATAGCTTGACAGAGAAGCAGGGTTGCCAACAAAAAAAAAGATTCCTCGTACATGTGCAGCTGAAAATCTCGTATATTGACTTTAAACCTCGTACATTAAAAATTAAGCTATTATGTTACAAATGGCGCTTATCTGGGTAGCGCGAATTGAAATAAGTATATAAATAAGGATTTTAAAATATATGAATGTAAATTAAATAAAATTGTAATATAGCTATAAAAATTCTATAGTATTACTCAAGTAAAATCACAAAAAAACTAAATGAGTATATTATTACGAAAATTTGCAAGGTTGTTATTGTTACCTTTTAAATTTCCTCTTTAAATATTATGTCAGGATTCAGGAACATCCTCACTGTTATAATTTTTTCTGCCATATATTTTATCTGTCGTCATCTGGCTATACATTTTTTTGTAGGTTATTTAACTAATTTATAATGGTGATCCAAAATGATCGTATGGCCTAGAGTCCGGTGAAGTAGCGAAAGCTCATTTGGAGCTAACTACATAAGCAATTAAAACAAAAATTCGCATGGCCGTAATATTATCAAAATCTCGTATATAATTGTACGAGGTTGATAGCGTCCTCGTACCTCGTACGGAAGACCACAAATCTCGTATTTGTACGAGGAACCTCGAGCGGTTGGCAACCCTGTAGAGAAGTAACATTTATTGAACACCTCATACCTTGTGTGATACCGTACGAAAATCTGCAAAGCGCGTTTTAAAATACAAGGTAAACATTAAAGCGCCATCTATCGGTATCCTGCTAAACTAAACACTATAACATTCTGTATGAATTTGACCTTATTACCTGTTTATTATTGAATTATTTAATACATTTAACATTCCGCCCACTATGAACGTTGCAGGCTACGTATAACGTTCATAACCTTGTTGCACCGCCTACCATGAGGCCAAGGGAGTGTACGTTTACAAAAGAACTTCTTAAAATTACTACAATAAACAAACTGAAATTACAACTATCATGTGCTAAACACAACTACAATTTTAACAGCTAGAATAACAATAACTTCTCATGTACTAAACACGAACATCGTATACTAAATACTAACAAAATTAAATTGTGTGCGAAAAAGGAAAGAGAGAAAGAAGGAAAGCACGCTTACCGCTGGTCATAGGCGTGGGCGGCGGGGTATTGGTGGCCACCAGGCGACTTTCTTCAGTCTTGCAGTCACGATTCCGCACGATTTCTGAGTTGCGTGTCTCCTGAGGGAGAGCTGGGTGCTACGCTGCACGAAATTCGCGGCGGTTGACGGGACAGCTAACGAGGGCGTGTCGACCGAACGGCGGCGGTGTTCGAACAGAAAAGATACGTCGGAACTGACATCCGAGTATTATTAAAACTGCCCTCATATTGCGTGCTTTTCTGAGGAGATGGATTAAGGAACATGGGGTAGTGAGGTTGAAGGTGATTTGGCGGGAAAGTCAATTCTACTTTCCCAACATAAGCTGCCCCCCAAAGAGCTGCTAAGCTCTTTAGATTAATCAAAAAGATGATAAAGCTGATTGTCTAAGTTGATTTGCTAGAATTCTAAGTTAAATTAAGATTAACAAAAATGTTTTTAAGATGCTAAGTTATAATCTAAATTACCTAAAGCTAAAAGTTGTAATGGAAGATCCAATTTAGTCTGTACCGGAATTATCGAATGGCAAAGGGCAAACTTTGCTCACAGATCGAAGACAAGAACCAGTTTTAGTTTTCAACTCTACCACACGAACAACACCGTCGGCACCGGGATGGAGCTTGAGTACGCGACCTTTCAGCCAGTGTAAAGGTGGCGTTTGGTCATTTTTGATGAGTACTAAATCTCCGACCTTAAGATTGTCGATAGACTTATGCCATTTGGCCCTTTGTTGCAAATGATGAAGGTACTCAAGCCGCCATCTCTGCCAAAAATGTTGCGTGATAGCTTGTATTAGTTGCCAGCGATTAAGCCGAGACATGGGAGTCTGATCGTAATCATACTCCGGTAGACAAACCAATGGCTGCCCTATCAGAAAATGCCCGGGGGTTAGTGTTTCAATATCCTGCGGGTCACTTGAAATTGGGCACAAAGGTCTAGAATTTAGAACGGCCTCAACCTTAGCAAAGACAGTTGAGAGCTCTTCGAAGGTGAGAACTTGTTCTCCTATCGTTCTTTTTAAAAGTGATTTTGCTGATTTTACCGTTGATTCCCACAATCCACCCATGTGTGGACTATAAGGAGGATTCATGTGCCATTTTACCCCCTTCCTAGATAAGGCGCCATTTACTTCACCTTCGCTGGACGCAAGGAAAGACTCTACTTCCGACAAATATCGTCTAGCGCCTTGAAAGTTCTTCCCACAATCAGAATATACGTCTGAAGGTATACCGCGCCTAGCCACAAATCTATCAAAACATGCAATGAACGCGTTGGTGGACAAATCAGACGTTACTTCCAGATGGACACATTTGACAGCGAGACAGATGAAAACGCATAAATAAGCCTTGCGCACCATGGCGTTTCTGATTGTGGAAACCTTGATGCTGAAAGGCCCAGCGAAGTCAACTCCAATTTTGGAAAAGGGACGTGATTGGCGAATGCGATTGGGGGGTAAATTGCCCATCAGAGGCTCGAGAGGTTGGGCCTTGAGGCGATAACAATTGTGGCACAAATAAACTCTGTGACGCACAACACTTCTTGCTGACAATATCCAAAACCTTTGGTGAAGAATATTGAGCAAGGTAGAAGGTCCTGCATGAAGATACGTACGATGATAGGAATCAATCAAGATGTTGACGAAATGATGGCGCTTTGGCAGCAAGAGAGGATGTTTGGTAGCGAAAGATAAGTTGGAGTGCTGAAGCCTTCCCCCGACGCGGAGAAAACCATCAGAGTCGATGAAAGGATTCAACCGTGCTATGGATCCCTTCAGACGCTGCTGTTTAACGATGTGGCAGGTGACATCTCCAAATGCCTCTTCCTGCACCAACTTAATAATTTTACCAAACGCCTGATCCAACTCCTGGACTGACAGAGGCCCGACCATTTTATTTTTAGGATTGTTCGAGTTGTGTGCAAACCTAAAGCACCAAGAAGCCACACGTTTTAGTCGATCGAGAGAGCTAAACTTTGAAATGAGGGACTCTGAAAGCTCCGACTTCCCATCGCTACCGGCATCGATTGTGATGTGCGACGACGCAGTGGGTCTAAGTCCTGGTAACTCCTCGCATGCGTCGATTACAGGAGTTGGCCACCTTGACGGATCGTCCATACACCAAGAAGGGCCCCACCATAATTGGTGGTGGACGATGTCCGAAGGGAGCAACCCTCTGCAAGCGCAGTCGGCAGGATTCATTGCTGACGGTACATACCGCCAAGTTACATTAGGTATAACGCCGTTGATCTGCGATACCCGATTGGACTCAAAGGTTTGCAATCTATGAGGAGGAGTTCTAATCCAAGCAAGGGCGATTGTAGAGTCGCACCATGCGGTTGTGTCGACAATAGGGATACATTTGCCGAGCACAGCAGAGACGTGATTGAGCAGTTTGGCGAGCAGAACGCATCCAGAGAGCTCGAGCTTTGGAATAGTGAGCTTCTGTTTAACGGGAGAGACCCGAGACTTCGCTAATAGAAGGTGCACCTTGACATCGGTGCGAGATTGGACTCTGAGATAAACCACAGCTGAATATCCTTTCTCAGAAGCGTCGCTAAAACCCATGAGGTCGCATCGATTGTCTCCTTGACCGGGCAAGAACCTCGGAAGGCTAGGCAACTTCAAACACGCAAACCCGTCGACAAAACATTTCCACAGTTGGGAGATGTGTTCTGGAAGTACATCGTCCCACGATACGTCGTCGAGCCACAACTGCTGCATGATAACCTTCGCATAGAAGGTTATCGGAGTGAGGTAACCACACGGGTCGTAAATCCGTGCGATGTTTGAAAGTATTTCGCGTTTAGTTCTACATTCCCCTATGTTTGATACGTGAAAAATGAAGCTATCTGTTTTAGAATTCCACTCTACCCCTAAAACCTTGAAGATTTGATCACCTGATTCTTCGAATCGGAAAGGCTGCTCAAGATGATCAGATGGATAACTCTCGAGTAGTTCATCGCAATTGCTGGCCCACTTTCGAAGCTGAAAGCCTCCCTGAGCTAAAATCTCCACCACTTGCTTCTGAAGAACTTTCGCAGACTCTACATCACAAGTACCACTAATGATGTCATCAACGAAGGCATCCTCGCGCAGGACTCTAGCTGCCTCGGGTTTGGTAGACTGATTCAGACTGGCCAGCTCTTGAATAACTCGCATCGCGAGGTAAGCGGAACTAGAGACGCCGTATGTGACGGTAGTGAGCTCGAACTGCTGAATGGGCTGTTCAGGGGAATCCCTCCAGAATATGGTCTGGTATACGCAGTCTTCATCATGCATACGCACCTGCCTGTACATCTGCTTGATGTCACAGGTGAATACAATAGCATGGGTCCTAAAACGTAAAATAATATCCTCTACATTCTGTTGGAGCTTCGGGCCAGACAACAACACATTATTCAATGAAACGCCAGATGAACTGGGTGAAGAAGCGTCAAAGACGGCTCGCAACTTGGTGGTGCTGCTGCTCTCCTTTAGCACTCCGTGATGAGGAATGTAGTAGCGATCCTTGGACAGGGGACCGAAGACTGGACGCATATGACCGACTTGTAAATAGTCCGCCATGAATGCTCTATACATGGCACGCAGCTTCTCGTTTTTTATGAGCTTGCGCTCCAAATTGTGAAAGCGCTTTAAAGCGTTAGAGTGAGTCTCACCTAGAGGTTGGTGGGAATTGCGAAAAGGAAGACGAACGATAAACCTACCGGTAGAATCACGAGAGTGTGTCTCCGTAAAATGAGTCTCACACTGTACATCCTCAGGATCTTGAATGACCTTTGCCGGAGCTTCTTCTACTTGCCAAAATTGGGTAAGTAGAGTGTCCAGGTCAGTAGTACAAGTCAGAGCGGTCGTACCGACTGTATGACATGAGACTGAGTGCGCCGGTGCTTTGCCCCGTAGAAACCATCCGAAAATAGAGGAATGAGCTACAGGCAAGCCCTCTCCGAGCTTCATTCTTTGGCCGTCATAAATATCGTCATACAAGTCGAGACCGATGAGCATGTCTATGGGTCCAGGAATAGTACACCTACTATCCGCCAACACCATGTGTCTACATTTCTCAAGGACACAGGATGAGACTGCTAGACACGGAATATTATTTTTTGTAAGTTTCCTTAACACAATTGCTGAAGTTGCTAGTGGGGAATGAGTATTATCCTTAGTTAGAGATTGAATAATACAGTTAACTTTACCATTTGTATTATTGCTGCAGGCACCTATACCATTTATAGGTCCATAGTTAGTTCGAGGTAAACGAAGCCGTTGAGCTAGGCTTTCGCTCATCAAAGTGATTTCAGATCCGCTATCGAGGAGTGCTCTCACTCGATGAACGTGACCGTTGATATCCTGGACACCAACAAGTGCGGTACCTAACATCATAGTAGACCCACCCTGGGTACTATGACAAGATGCATTCGTTGTGCTATGAGCTACAACATCCCCTGATGAAGCCGCAGATGGTGCAGAATCCTTAGACGCTGGAAGTTGATAATCCAAATGAAGTTTTGTATGATGACGCCCCTGACACACTTGACAATAGCTCTTAGACAGACATCTATTGACAGAGTGTGCGCGTAAACAATTGAAACAAAGCTTGTTTCCCATAGCAAATTCCTTGCGTTGATGTGGCGTCATGCCATTAAACTTATCACATGAATATATAAGATGATCCCCCTTACAACACACACAAGGGGCGACTGATGAAGATGAAGTAACCGTATGAGATGATTTAGGGGTGTGCTGAACAGTACTACTAGATGAGGTTCCTTTACTGCCAGACACGGCCTCTAATACCTTAAGATGAGTTTCCAAAAAAGAGATTAAATTATCAAAGGTGGGAATGTCTGACGCACCATGCTTTAATTCAAAACTGCTACGCAGGTCGGTAGGCAATTTCCTGACAATTATATGTAAAAGAATAAAACTCCATGATGATACGTCAAACCCTAAAGCCGACAAAGCCTGAATATTCTCTTTTAGAATATTGACAGCTTTACGCAGACCACTAGACAACTGATTTGAATTTAGACTGCTGAGTGATAAAATTGCTTCTAGATGTTTATCAGCAATGAGCCGCTTATTCTCATACCTTTCACAAAGAATTGTGTATGCAATATTATAGTTGGATTCAGATAATTCCAGATGTTTAATAAGACTAGAAGGTTCTTTTTCAAGAAGACTAAACAAATAATGCATTTTCTGTACACTATTAAGCTCAGCACAGTTATGAATCAAACTATCATACATTGCCTTGAAATTGGGCCACTCTGTATAAACACCAGTGAAATGATTAATTGTGATCTTAGGTAAACAAAATTGATTGAGTTTCGGTTGATCCGAACAGCCATTGGATTTATTTTTATTGGAAAACAGGCCTTCATGAATAACATTTATGGAATAGTACATGTCATGAAACCTGGCAAGTTCTTCATCACAACGCGATCGGAGTGTTGGATCTTTGCACTTAGAGACAAATGATGCGTACGCGGACTCATATTTTTCGCGATACTGGTTGATGTCTCTGTATCTGGCGCTAAAATTCATTAAAACATTCTGTCTAGTTTCACCTTGTGCACCGGCAATATCATTCGCGAATTTGTACAGATTACGCACAAAGTTGAAACTAAATTGCATTGTGACTACGCTGGGATCATACATTGGATCTTCCGAACACTGTTTAACCTTAGAACTAGTTTCAGTCATTTTGCAATAAAAGAAACGATAAAAGTTAGGTTAATTTGTAAAATAATATGTAAACAACTTTGACAACTGACACTTAGTTGACAGTTGAAAGATGCGTTCATAAATGACTGAATGATTGGAGTCAAACTCAAGTTGTCTATGGTTAAAACTTGTAGATAGTGTACGATGGCCTTAAGCCATACGTCATTCAATTGACAAATGTCAATGTCAAATTGAATATGACAGATATAAATTTGAAAAATGATGATGCAAAAATTGCAAAGCTATGATTTTTCCCAAAATAGGAACTACAATTATAAGATGCGGGAACAAGGAATCCGGCTCGAAGGACCAAAGGAAATGTGCGAAAAAGGAAAGAGAGAAAGAAGGAAAGCACGCTTACCGCTGGTCATAGGCGTGGGCGGCGGGGTATTGGTGGCCACCAGGCGACTTTCTTCAGTCTTGCAGTCACGATTCCGCACGATTTCTGAGTTGCGTGTCTCCTGAGGGAGAGCTGGGTGCTACGCTGCACGAAATTCGCGGCGGTTGACGGGACAGCTAACGAGGGCGTGTCGACCGAACGGCGGCGGTGTTCGAACAGAAAAGATACGTCGGAACTGACATCCGAGTATTATTAAAACTACCCTCATATTGCGTGCTTTTCTGAGGAGATGGATTAAGGAACATGGGGTAGTGAGGTTGAAGGTGATTTGGCGGGAAAGTCAATTCTACTTTCCCAACAAATTGATTCAGTCTGTTACTGGTAAAACACACAATTGTGAAGTTTGTCTCTTTATCAAGGACCCGTTACATTTTAATGTTACTACCCGAGTAACTCCGTCCAAACCCGGATGTTTCTCAACTACCTTGCCCATCAACCATCGCGCTGGAGGAATATTGTCTTCCTTCACTAAAACTACATCGTTAATTCCCGGTTCAGAAATTAAATTTGACCATTCGTACCTCTGCAAGCAATGAACCAAATATTCATTGGACCATTTACGCCAAAAATCTTGTACCATTCTTTGAGTAAATTTCCAGCGTTTTAAGGTACTAATATTGCTTTGCTTGTAATTACGCTCTGGTACGATAACTAGTGGCTCACCGACTAAGAAATGACCGGGAGTTAAAGGTGAAGGGTCGTTGTGATCATTGGACAGCATAGACAATGGTCTAGAATTCAGGCATGCTTCGACTTGCGACAGCACCGTGGACATCTCCTCGTAAGTGAGAGTAGAATTGCCAATGACACGCTTCAAGTGAAACTTCGTGGACTTCACTCCTGCCTCCCAGATCCCGCCGTTCGTTTTTCGGCGAGATCTGGGAGGCAGGAGTGGGTTCGGCGCGTGAGGGGGTATAAAATGCCACGTAACGCTGTTGTTGCTGAGCCACTCTTGAATTTCCAAAGCAACTGATGATTTCTCAGCAGCGACAAGTTTCTGAAGCTCATTGGACGCTCCTACAAAATTCGTCCCATTGTCACTCCAAATGTCACTAATATGACCTCTGCGAGCAACAAATCTCTTGAAGCCGGCAATGAAGCTTTAGAGATGTCCGGTTACTAATGACTTCTAGGTGTATGGCCTTGGTGACCATACACACAAACAGACATATATAGCCTTTGTAAGACCCATTGTCACGTCTTTTAGAGACTCTGATATTAACAGGACCAGCGAAATCCACGCCGCTGTGAAAAAAAACTCTCGCGGATGTAACCCTACTGCATGGTAACTGGCCCATCAGCTGGTTTGTTGTCATTGCTGTATTTCGCACACACACAACACATTTGCGTCCATGTGCCTTTACGAGATTTTTTGCGGATATTATCCAATATTTGGTACGAAAATGATTCAGCATTAATGATGGACCGCCATGAAATGTCTTTTTATGCGCTTCATCGACAATCAGGCTAGTAAGATGACTTTTGTGAGGAAGAATGATAGGGTGTTTAACGTCATCTCCTCGTAAGTGAGAGTAGAATTGCCAATGACACGCTTCAAGTGAAACTTCGTGGACTTCACTCCTGCCTCCCAGATCCCGCCGTTCGTTTTTCGGCGAGATCTGGGAGGCAGGAGTGGGTTCGGCGCGTGAGGGGGTATAAAATGCCACGTAACGCTGTTTTTGCTGAGCCACTCTTGAATTTCCAAAGCAACTGATGATTTCTCAGCAGCGACAAGTTTCTGAAGCTCATTGGACGCTCCTACAAAATTCGTCCCATTGTCACTCCAAATGTCACTAATATGACCTCTGCGAGCAACAAATCTCTTGAAGCCGGCAATGAAGCTTTGAGATGTCCGGTTACTAATGACTTCTAGGTGTATGGCCTTGGTGACCATACACACGAACAGACATATATAGCCTTTGTAAGACCCATTGTCACGTCCTTTAGAGACTCTGATATTAACAGGACCAGCGAAATCCACGCCGCTGTGAAAAAAAACTCTCGCGGATGTAACCCTACTGCATGGTAACTGGCCCATCAGCTGGTTTGTTGTCATTGCTGTATTTCGCACACACACAACACATTTGCCTACATGTTGTGCCTTTACGAGATTTTTTGCGGATATTATCTAATATTTGGTACGAAAATGATTCAGCATTAATGATGGACCGCCATGAAATGTCTTTTTATGCGCTTCATCGACAATCAGGCTAGTAAGATGACTTTTGTGAGGAAGAATGATAGGGTGTTTAACGTCATCAGGAAGCTAAGCGTTATCAATTCTACCCCCGACCCTCAAAATTCCTCTCTCGTCTAAAAAAGGACATAAGGGTTTCAACTTGCTCTTGTCATCTCCGAATTCCGCATTTTGACATTGTCGTATGCAAACCGTGAGAGCATCATTAATTTCTGAACTCGTAAGATAAGGTTCCAATTTTTTGTTACCTTTCTTGTAGTCCTTGAGTTTCAGGAATCTTCTGCAAAACGCAACGTCACGGACAAGCTTCATCAAAGTTGAGAATTTTGTCCATATAGACTCATCTTCAGTCTTCAGATCAACTGTCAGGTGAGTTTTAATTTTACGTTTTTCTAGATCAGTGGATAAAGACTTTGGCCTGGTGTATTCAATAATTTAGTGCTTCAGCCATGAAGGACCATGTAACCACATTTCTTCTTGAGCGAGTTCAGCGGGTGTACACCCTCTAGAAGCCACATCTACAGGATTTTGAGCTGATTGAACATGAGACCACTGCGTGTTGTCTAGTTTTGACAAAATTTCTGACGTTCGATTACCAATAAATGTCGTCCAGCGACTAGGATGACTACTGAGCCACGCCAATACCACTAACGAATCCGTCCATCCATGTCGTTTCGCTAACAATACTGCACCCATTAGTTCCAGCCGAGGAATTGATACTTGCATAACTGGAGCCACCTTAGTTTTTGCTGCAATGAGATGAACACTTATATGACCGTTTGTATCAATAGTTCTCAAATATACAACAGCAGCGTGTGCAGTGTTGGAAGCGTCACAAAATCCATAAAGCTCCATTAACACATCGTCAGCCTTCGTCTCAATCCATCTTGGAATACAAAAATCGTGTATTTTCGTCAGATTATCTCGATAAGCATACCATTCGGTAAGTATTTCTCTGGGCAATTCCTCATCCTTGGCGACAATGACACAGGGTGCTGCCCATCCCAAAGGGTCAAATAGTTTCGAAATATCAGATATTACTTTACGTTTGGTTATGGAAATCTGCTGAGGAGGAAATTGCACAGAGTAACGGAATGAATCTGAGTCTTTGTCCCAAGAAAGTCCTAATACCTTTACCACTTCATCTATCCTTATCTCCACCTTCCCTTTCTGTTCCACCTTTTTATCTATTATCCTTTCTGCTAACTCTTTATTATTTGTGACCCATTTCTGTAATTCAAAACCACCCTTGTCTAATAAATTATTCATATCCTTGTAAATAGCTATTCCCTCTTCGACAGTTTGACAACCAGTCAGGAGATCATCTACATAAAAATCCATTTTTACCCTTTCAGCTACTGTGGGACAACTCATGCCTTCGTCTTCAGCCAACTGTTGCAGCGTCTTCATTCATTTAATCACAAACAATTTTTACATTGTGTCTGATATATGTCATAATATAAATTTAAGTCCATACGATAATATTAGTAAAATTTCACTAGTTAATATATTAAAATTTACGTTAAATCATCAATTAATTAATAAATACATGTCAACAATAATAATAATTTTTCAAAAAAATGTATAAAATGAGGATCACATAAAATATTCCTTAACAGCGTAATAGTTTTTTTTCAACAAGAACGCCTTCAATTTCTGTTTAAAGAGCTTAAGACTTTCTACCTTTTTGATCTCGTTGGGCAATTTGTTATAAGCTTTGAAAGCCAAATATTGCACACTGTGTTCCATTATTTGACTTCACTGCCAGGTATGGAGCAGATGCCGTGCCAAAGGTAACTCTTACTAATCTATAATCTTTTATTTCAGATTCTGGATAGTCTCTCCACACCAATCTTTGGAACTCTGCATCTTTAGCTGCAACTGCTACCTGGCGATACATCTTAACGATGTCTGCGTTGAGACAAATCGGATGCATGCGCCATCTCATGATGATGTGACGCAAGTCTCGTTGTAGCGTAGGACCGACCATCAATGTATCATTGAGAGACACTCCATTGGACCCCTTACAGGAACCATCGAACACTACTCTGATCTTAGTCGTGGATTTGTCTTCGCGTATAACGGCATGATGTGGCAAATAAACTGAATGAGTGACTTTACAATCAGCAGCCGGTATGCGTTCCATATGACCAAGATCCAAGTATTCATGAATGACTTCGGAGTACCTGGATTTTAATTCAGGATTCCTCTTGAATTTATTTTCAAGATGATTGAATCTCTTTAACGCAATATCTCTTTAATTTCCGTATTTACATTGAGGATCGTCCTCGCGAAATGGTAATCTTACGATGTATCGACCAGTTGTATCTCTCTGTGTAGTTTGGCTGTAGAAGTCTTCACACAATTGTTCCTCATGTGTCAACAACTTTGTCTCGAAGGAATCAGACTCAATTTGCCAAAATTTCTTTAGCAACTCATTGTCATCAATGTGATTGTGCATGCGTACGATGACATTGTGGTGGCAATCAGTGGACTGTAAATCATTGAGGCGGTAGGGTGGAACTGCTATGGGCGGGTGTTCCCCAGTGTCAATGCCCCTGCTTTTAAGACGTGGGCGTGCCTGGTAATGACATCCGCGAGTGCCTGTCGTTCAGCTTGATTAAGGTCAGAACCTTCATCAGGTCGGAGTATATCAGTAGATGCGCAGGACACGGCACGAGAGGTAGCTTCAAAACAAAGCTTATACTTTACCTTCTCATCAGTACTAAAAAACCACAACTCCTTAAGAAAATCGATGACGATACCAGCACCAGTTAAAAAATCAATACCTAATAAAGTTTCATTATTAGTAGAGTCTGGGAGAATCAAAAATGGTATAGTGATAATTTTAGTTTCTAAACAAACATCTAAAGTGGTAGTAAGTACGTCCATAGTGCGTACTACACCGTCGGCGAGTTTAATTTCGCGCGTGGAGAAGCGTAGGCGATGTCCCTGACGTAGGAGGAGAGAATACAGCGTGTGACCCGCAATGCAATGTTTATCCGCCGTATCTATTAATGCGGTACCATTAAACCCTAATATTTTAATATTCAAAATAGGTCGCAAATCACGCCCAATGGGGGGTCTCGCAGGCTCGCGTACAAAATCTCCGCTACATATAACATCATTAAACTGCTTATCCTCGCTTTCACACAAGTTACGTTTATCATTAGAAAAATAAAAATCACTAGAATCATTTTTCACAGAAACAGATTGACAACAATTATTTTTAAACATATTGGTTTCCGATACACTAGGCAATTGCCTTTCATAATTATAATTAACATGAATATTACCACAATATTTTTGTAACGACGTAGTTTCTGCTACACGACGACAACGACATTCCGTTTCTAAATCGTTATCACAAAAATATGACCTTCGCGTATCAAAACAGGGTTCGTCACTAATATTTTTCACAGTAACATCGTACATGGAGTAAAATGTTTGATTTTTCTCACTATTGTCAGTTTGTATATTGAAAGGCGACTCACCTGGCTCGTTCTACACTGTAACTTACGACACTGATCACGGGTGTGTCCAAAACGTTTGCAGTACACGCACGTCGGACGAGTTTTCTTCGTAGACGTAGTCGGCGGTACCGCGGCAGTCGCCGGCGGCGGCGCCGGCGGGGCTGGCGCACGCGGCACTCCGGCGCGCGCGGTCGTTGCCGGGCTGCCCGCGGCAAGCGGAGCGCCCACGACAAGCGGCGCGCGCGTTCTCACGTTCGCAGTCGCACTATTCGTCGATGTAAGCGTAGAAGTAACAGGCGCATTTGTTGTCGGCTTGCTATCTTCATCGAATGCATCCTCGATCATTCGAGCCAATCGCAATAAATCGGAAAATGATGAAAACTCCTCTCTACGGAGCCTCTTTCTTATTCTCCGTATCTCAATCCGTATTGATATACGGATCTAGCTGGGCTGACACTGATATGTCGCCTTTAGGTAACCTCGCTAGTAGCGCGCGGATACGGGCGACGAAAAAATCTGTATTTTCTTGTTGTTGCGACGAAGAGAATATTTCTAGGTAAATACGATGTGGCGGTCGGCGGTCACCGTAAGCACTTAATAAATTTTGTTTCACTTCGTGCCACGATGACACCGTGTCCTTGATTCCCTTCCACCAAGTGGCGGCTTCTTCTTTGAAGATATACGATAAACCACGGAGGATATTCGGATCTGACACCTGTGCACATTGACTATATGCTTCAATTGCGTCGATAGAAGCCTCTACGGATTCTTTGGGTCTGCCGGAGAATGTCGCCTTACAGCGCGCCAAGGTCGAAAGACCGGGCGGTTCTGATGCCATAGTGGAGTTGGCCCGCGCAACGGACTCCAGCAGCTCTTTGAAAGCTTCCGTTTGGGAGCGCTGGGGGGACGCGATTATGGATGCTACATTCTCGCCAGAGAACGTAGCAGTAGCGTCGGCTCGTTGTACCGGGGAACACGCGTCGCCTATTTTCCACCATCTTGTGGAAAATAAGCGGACGCGGCCATCGGCGATGTCGGACGGGAGGGGTTTAAGTATGCGTCTTCTGCAGCATCTTCCCTACGCGTCAAACTTGCTGCGCTACTCCTTGTAATCGGCATTTTCTCTTTTCACTATTTTGCCACTGATCACCGTTTAGGTATTCACTTAACACTGCACGAAAAACGTTGGAGCGCCATATATGAGGTAGGTTCAGGGAATAAAACCGTACGATGGAATTTACTGCGGTTTATTATCCAGTTTACAGTACATAAATTCGTGAGTTAAAAACTGTGCGTGTTACGCGGCACGGGTACTCAGCGGCGGCGAGCGACAGAGAGACGGCGATGTAAGTACTCTCGATAAGGACGCTTGTGCATTGCTCCGAATCCGAATCATATTCAAATTTTGGGTGAGGTACGGGGAGGGAAGCACACATTGCACGCCCCGCCCACTGTCCCGTCTCGCCCGATAGTGTTGCCGAAAATATAAAAATTAATGTATAATATAGACAGTGTTATTGATAATGTTTCTGCTATTGCTATAACAATCGATACTATTTATAGTTCTTCTTTGCTGGTCTGGGAGAAAAGAAAAAACCTAGAATGTACCAGCTGCTTCTCTTCCCGTGCAGATCGTAAAAGCCGATTGAGGGAATGGGCGAGAATCTGAATCATATGAATAGGCGATGCGGTTAGCAACCCATCACTATTATGATTTCCCTTTTCCACCTTCATGCCCACCATTACGCTAAAAGTGGCCTGGGCTTTACCGCTCTTGGCTCTGTCTACCCCGTTAGGGATAAAGACGTGATAGTGTATCTGTGTACTATTGATAGTTTGATATTATAGATAATTAATGACCTTTATTTAAGTAGGTAATATTGGTTAGGGGGCGTCCATAAATTACGTGAGGTGTTTTTTTTTTTAATTTTCTGTAAGGTGAGATGTGAGATTTTATTCAACCCTCTCCCCCATACCCCAATCTCACGTGAGATTTTTCAAAATGTGGGTTTCTTACGTAAACGCGTTGGATTGTTATTGTAAAAAGAAAAAAAATTGCTTCGTGCTTTTATTTACGACTAGTTAAGACTAGTAATCAATATTACTGAGAGTTTAATTATAAGTGTAATAAAAATTTAACAATAGACAGGCGGGCTACACTGTACCGTAAATTCAGATTAAATTGAGCTATTTGGTATAAAACAAATATGGTGGTTTGACCAGTCAGTAGATGTATAACGTCAAAGTATGAATGAAATTATTTTCTTTCGAACGAATTAGTGAATGATCTTAATCGTATTACGATTACGCTTAAGAATGAACAATCTGGATTAAATGGACTAAAATAGTATATTTTTTTTTGTTTCAATCAGAAAAAAACTTACGTGATATTTGCCGAGACCCCCCCCCCCCCTCTCCAACGTAAGAATAGATGAGATTTGACTCGACCCTTAAACATCTCACGTAATTTATAGACGCCCCCTTACGAACACCGGACGTTGTCACTAGAGATGGGCATGTAAACCCACGCTTGGATATATACCCGATATGCACCGGGTAAATACCCGTATCTACCCGTTTGGTGGGTAGATTGAAATATTTATTAATAAACGGGCAAGTGCGAGTCGGACTCGTACATGAAGGGTTCCGTACCACCGTACAATGTTTTAAAACGCTGAAGAAACACGTTTCTTCTATGACGACCCCCTTTACTAGGAAGCGGCGTAAACTTAGCTGTAAGTAACGATTTGACGTCAACATTTATGTAAAACAAAACAAAGTGACTATTATTAAGAGATATTATAAACTAGCTGACCCGGCGAACTTCGTACCGCCTAAGAGTCAATGAATGTCGTGTTACTTTTTAGCTGAACTAATTTAGGCTTTGATGAACGTAAAACAATGATACAAAATAATATATTTATATAGATAGAAACAAAAAAGTATTTTATTATGATGAATGATGATGAAAACATACATACAGAATGAGAATAAAAAAAACAATGCCTGAACTTTCGAGACATAGACAATATCTCAAAGAGATAACCTATAAAAAGACATTTACACTTGTTAACCTGTAGATTTTTTTCCTCAATCTTATAACCTTTACCAACTGATTTTTTATTCCCTAAATTCCGTTCATTTCCGATGATTTTATTTTTTTACTGTAGAATTAATTAGAAAAAATTAAATAATTAATAAATAATTTTCGAAAATTAATGTCTAAAACAAACAAATATAACAGTACCTGAACTTTGTAGACATAATTTTCGAAAATTAATGTCTAAAACAAACAAATATAACAGTACCTGAACATTGTAGACATTTTACAAAAAATAAATTTCTGAACGCACACATGATGTCTTCAGAAAAAAATAAATTTGTGGCTTAAAGGTCTCAGCAACCAGGCCATAAGCTCCAAAAAAAAAAAATAGTTACACTATTTGACAGGATTGGACAACAAATGTTTGACATGTAATAAACAAATCAGCATCTATTAAAATGATTAAGTATTCATTACACATATCGACTTTTCATTGTCTTTAAGATGTATTCTGCTATTCCGGACGGAAACAAATCCAACAAATCAAAAACCATGGCAATCGGTCCAGCCGTTCTCGAGTTATAAGTGTTGTAACAAACAGGACTTTCTTTTATATATATAGATATCCTATGATAATAAAGATATTTTGAATATTGAATTTTTATTTTTATTTTGAATTTTTAACTTTATTTTATTTTTAGTATTTGTTGTTATAGCGGCCACAGTAATACATAATCCGTGAAAATTTCAAGTGTCTAGCTATTACGGTTCAAGAGATAGAGCCCTGTGACAGACGGACAGACAGCGGAGTCACAGTAATAGGGTCCCGTTTGCACCCTTTGGGTACGGAACCCAAATAAATTAGTGCGAGTCCTCTAATTATCTGTAATTAATATATCTCAAATAGCCATAACTAAATTAGCCATATTAAATATACAGATATAATCTCATTTGATGTCTATTTGCATATTTTAAAATATAACTAGGTTAAAAATATATTTGCCAGTAAAAAATGTAAACTTAGACATGTCAATTCGTATGTTCCCATACAACGGGTAGATTGGGGTAAATACCCGACATACTAATTTGTGGGAAATGTTATAAAAAGTTGATGGGGGATTGAAAAACTCGTCAATAGGAATATCATTTTGTTCCGAGACGAACCTCGAAATCAGTAGTTATGGCCTTCAAATAAGCAGTCAAAAATAATTCTCTCTATGTTTCGTATGAGGGGTGTCCATATGCGTTTGATATCTGATTGCTTAGTTTAACATATAATTAGGTCTACAAACATTTGCCAGCAAAAAATTTAAACTGAGATGTGTCAATTCGTATGTTTCCATACAACGGGTAGATTGGGGTAAATACCCGGCATGCTAATTAGTGGAAAATGTTATAACAAGTTGATAGGGGATCAAAGAACTCGTCAATACAAATATCTTTTGTTGGAGGACGAACCCCGAAATCAGTAGCTTTGGCCTTCAAATGAGCAGTCAAAAATAATTCTCTCTAGGTATATTATGTATGAGGGAGGGTGCTCATATGTTGACATCGCGTTTGATGTCTGTTTGCTTAGTTTTACATATATTTATGTCTATAAACATTTGCCACCAAAAAATGTAAACATATACGTGTCAATTCGTATGTTCCCATACAATGGGTAGATTGGGGTAAATACCCAGCATGCTAATTAGTGGAAAATGTAATAACAAGTTGATAGGGGATCGAAGAACTCGTCAATACAAATATCTTTTGTTGGAGGACGAACCCCGAAATCAGTAGCTTTGGCCTTCAAATGAGCAGTCAAAAATAATTCTCTCTAGGTATATTATGTATGAGGGTGCTCATATGTTGACATCGCGTTTGATGTCTGTTTGCTTAGTTTTCCATATATTTAAGTCTATAAACATTTGCCACCAAAAAATGTAAACATATACGTGTCAATTCGTATGTTCCCATACAATGGGTAGATTGGGTTAAATATCCGGCATGCTAATTTGTGAGAAATGTTTGAAAAAGTTGATGGAGGATGGAAGAACTCGTCAATACAAATAACTTTTGTGAGACCAACCCCGAAATCAGTAGTTTTGGCCTTTAAATGAGCAGTCAAAAATAATTCTCTCTATGTTTTGGATGAGGGGTGTCCATATGTTTGACATATATGACATCGCGTTTGATGTCTGATTGCTTAGTTTAACATATAATTAGGTCTACAATCATTTTCCAGCAAAAAATGTAAACTGAGACGTGTCAATTCGTATGTTTCCATACAACGGTTGGGGTAAATAAATAATAAGTATAATAATAGTGCCAGCAACTGACGGCGGTTAAATGCAGGCAGGACACATAGTGCATGCGGCCTCTCTAGTCAAAGTCTGGCGGTGCACTAACGAAATCGGTGGCCTCGAAATTCACGAATTCGATTCGGATTCGGCTGCAGTGCACAGACGCTACTCAAGAATTTTCCGTCCGAATTTTTCTCGTTTTGGATTTGATTTGAATATGATTCAGATTCGGAGCAATGCACAAGCGTCCTAAGAGTTCGGGCGGCGGACGGCGCGCTTGCGACGAGCGGCTGAGCGGCCGCCTAGCGGAAAAACGAGGTACTACGCCGGGTCTCTGAACCGCGCGGGCAAGCAACCGCGAGAGACCCTCACTGGGCGATGGGTTGCTATAAGCAGTAATTAGCATTATTGCACCCTTTTATTTTTTATCTTCTAATAGGTTTTATTGTAATCTATAGGTAAAGAACTATTAACTGTATATTTTTCAAAAGTTTGGGTTCAGTGGTTTCGGAGATAAGGGTATTTTTACCAACTTAAAAAATATAGAAAAATATATTTAATATTATCATAAAATGCTTTTTCAATTGATATTTTATGCGATATAGTTCACAAAACCCTTTTTTAATATCTCATTTATCCTCCATAAGTGGCCCCATTTTTTTTTATTTATTAATTTACCTACATTTTACTTCCGTCTTTGGGTCACAAATTTACATTATGTGCACCACATTTCAACTGAATCGGTCCAGTAGTTTTATAAAAAATATAATAATAATAATATTGTAGCCCATTTTCTTAAATAACTTAAAAATACCGATCTAAGAAAAAATAAAAAATATATAAATTTAAAATTGTCATAAAAAGTTCTTTCATTTGATATGTCACACGATTTTGCTATCAAAACTTTTTTTAATGTTTAATTTACCCAACATAAGTGGCCCCCTTTTTTAATTTCATTTTTTTACGTTATACGTCTATGTTTGGGTCACTAAGTTACATAAGTGTAGGTACTAAATCTCAACTAAATCATTCTAATAGTTTCGTAGCAAATTGGCTGTGACTTTAGTCACTGTGGTCCAGTAGTTTCGGAGTAGTTTGTAATGCAAACAAACAAACAACCAAATCTTTCCTCTTTATAATATTAGTAGAGATAAATAGCCTACTACTCGTATAGCCTGCCTGCCTAGCCAAGTATAGATCTAGTATAGCCTGTGGTTCGATATATTACGCATAATGTCAATTCGTATTTTGATATACATTCATGGGGAAAAGTTGTTCAAAATTTCAGACTGAATCACCCCTCAAAATAATTGTAAAACCCTAATTAAACAGCACCTTTTATTACAAAAACAGTTAATATGATTCCGCGACCCGAGAAAGTTCCAATCCGATTTTCACTAATCGCCAATTAAAAAATATAGGTAATAAATCAAACCAAATAATTTTTTTCATTGACTTAAATTTCAATAAAATTAAAAAAAAATGTGCGATGCCGTATGTGCGATAGCATTACATCTTTGCTTGAACGTCAACAAAATGTCAAAACTGTACCATAGTGTAGCAAAAGTATGACATATTTGGCAGTTTGTACATAGTTTTTTATTGAAATATTTTAGACTAATGCAATTTTACGTAATTCGAAAATGGATTTTTTTGAAAAATTCGAGACGGCCTCCTTCCTGAACGCCTAGCGGGCAACTGAATTTGTATGGAGGAAACATGGCCGCCATTTCAGAGAATTCTGTCAAAAACGTTGCAAAACATCCAATTTTTATAATTTTTTTTTTATTATTGCGTGATTGCATTGTAAGCAAATATTGAGAATAATGTTTCAAAATAGCCTTTATTTTTATAAAATATATGCAAAATCTAGTGTAGAATATAAACTGCGCATAGGAATAGCGTGAGCCTGAGCCGTGACGTGAGTTGCGAGTGGCCGCGAGCAGTCGCGGGAGACACCGTGCCTTTTCTTCCGAGCCTGCCGCTGCCGGCCGCTTCCATCTCGTTGTGAATTGAGCCTAAACCCCAATCTAGCTGAGATACTCGTAAGGGGAAGAGAAATTACAATTTTTTTTACAGGCGTTACTTTTGTACAACAGATTGAATAAAAATAACCTAGGTACCTACATTAACCTAACCTAAGACTTCACTCCGTTGTCCAGTGGTCAAGGCGTTTGCCTTGTGATCATGAGGTCGTGGGTTCAAACCCCACTGGGAAACATTCTTTGTGAAAAGTTGTTTCCAGTTTTGGCTGGTCTAGGCTTGAATCACCTGATTATCTGAAAAGAAAGATGATTCCGTGTTTTTTTAAACCTATCCTCTACACTTTGGGTTGCGGAGGTCAGACGGCAGTCGCTCTGTGTAAAAACCAGTAACCTCGTCAAATCACTTAGGTTAAGGTAGCGGACTCCGGGCTCTGAAGCATAACCGCTCAGGATGCATCTGGGAATACGCTCGGATAATGATGATGACAATAGATTTGGCAAAACAGAGTGACTTTATTTATTTTGCTTCAATTTTTTATCTTCTCTTCTAGTCTCCGTGGCTTGAAATAAAAAAAAAATCTTTTTAGTAAAAGAGAGCAGTAAAGTTTTTGCAAGGTTTATTTAATTCTGGTATACATATTGTACGCTGAGTGAAATAGCTGCCAGCTCTACGGTCACCAGTTGCGTCAATAAGGCGCGTTGTGATGTCCTTCCGAAATAGTTAAGCATCAGAGCCCCAAGCACCCATTGTCTCTACTGCGAAAGGTAAAAATATGTATTACGTAACTATTAACAAGACCCACGTATTTTCGTTTTTTGCTTGCCTCCGCTGAACAGACCGCTGCCGCACCCCGAGTCGAAGTTGAAGGCAAGTGCGAAGCTGCAAATGTGTCCACACAAGTGGCATCCCAGGAAGTGATATGTATGTACATGTGTATTGTTATGAATAAAAATAAAATTATATACTGTTTAAATAAATAAATGGATTTGAGCACGATAATGTAAATTTTTCATCAAAAATAAAAGGACATTAACGTGAAATAAAAGTTTTATTAAGTATGAGGATATTAGTGGGAACATACACTCCTCCAAAACACAGTTTACGGTTATACAGGATGACTTTTTAAATACTAGCCGAATTTTTGGCTATTAAATTATTAAATTAGTTTAGTTCAGTCCAGTGGACTGAACTGAACTACTTTCTATAAAAAATCATATCAAAAATCGATAAAAATTTTTCGTCCTCCCATACAAACCAGCGCTCAGCCAAACGGATTTTGTATAAATATATAAGAACAAATCACACTGATTAAGCTAGCCCCGAAGTAAGTTTTAAACTTGTGTTATGGGATACTAACTTAACGATACTATATTTTATGATAAATACATACCTATATAGATATACCCAAGACCCAGTACAATTTGAATAAACCGTCCAAGTGCGAGTTAAACTCGCGTGAAGAGGGTTCCGTACAATTGATTTAACTCTTATAGGTTTTCCTGTAATCAACAAGCAATGAACTATATTTTGTATTTTTTTCAAAATTTTAGGCTCAGTAGTTTCGGAGATCAGGGGGAGGAATGGCCAATTTTCGTCTTCTTTCATGATTGAATAAAATTAAAACTATTCATTTTACAATAATAACTAACAATATATTTGAGATCCTCATAACGAGCCCTTTCATTTCATATATGACACAGTAAGGTTTGCAAAACTTTTTTTTATTTCCTAAGATGTACCCCCAAAAAGGACCCTTATTTTAAAAAAAATATTTACTTACTTTGCAAATATGTATTTGGGTCATAGGATTACAACATTTTACCAAATTTCACCTGATTCGGTCCAGTATACTCTGAGCAAATTGGCTGTGACAGACGGACGGACAGACAGACGCACGAGTGATTCTATAAAAGGGTTTCGTTTTTTAATTTTTTGTACGGAACCCTAAAAAGGCCATTTTCCAACTTGCCCTGACTGGGGATCGAACCCAGAACCTCCGGATTAGCGGTCTAGCGTGTTAACCATTACGCCACGGAGGTCGTCATGTATTGTATGGGAGGACCAAACATTTTTATCGATTTTAATATGATTTTTTTAGAAAGTAGTTCAGTCCAGTGGACTGAACTTGCTCCAAAAATTTGGCTAGTGTTTAAAAGTCACCCTGTATGTAAGATTACTTGTTTGTGATTTTCTGAATGAGTGTAACCGCAGCCTGTGTAGACGTCTTTTGCTGCATTCAGCTGAGCGTGTCGGCCGGGCGGCGAGATAGGTACCTACATAGCAGTGACGGTGAAAGGTGGGTGATATATGAGAAAAATATATTTAAAGTGAAACTTTTATTACATATCGCCTCAAACTTTTTCGTCTGTGTGTTGCATGTCGCATGACGGTCGGCCGCGAAAAAAAGTTTCACTTTTACCGTGGTTTCATAAAACCACACAATATTTTTAGGGTTCCGTAGTTACCCGAAGGGTGCAAACGGGACCCTATTACTGAGACTCCGCTGTCTGTCCCTCTGTCCGTCTTTCCGTCTGTCCCTCTGTCCGTCTGTCCGTCTGTCACAGAGCTCTGTCTCTTGAACCGTAATAGCTTTTACTATGGAGCGTGGCATACCTACTGCCGCCATTTTGATTTTTTTTTCAAAATCGCGGCCAGCTTTGAAACTTTTATAAATCGATAGCTGACATCAATACCAACAAAAAATTTAAAGACACCTCGTAAAGTGTCAGGTTTCTGAGATATAAAGCGTTAAAGTTGACCACGTGATTTTAATTTCTTTTTGAATAGCAACTACCCATATATTTGGAATAACAATAATTTATAAAATAATTGATAATGATATTAAAACTAGGTATGAATCATGCCTTATGATGTTTCTACTTACTGTAATTATTTATTATAAAATGTGGAAATCGCATCGAAATATAATTCTCTAGAATACTAACGCTCCTAAATTCATCTTCGATTCTGATTCCATTTACGCAAACAAACGAACAGTAATTACAACGAAACACTCGAACGCACACATAGACAAAGATGCATGCGATTGGTCGCGACAAGGTCACGCGTCGTCGTCGGTCGGGTGGGGCAGTCAACGCAACGAGTGGTAATGTACAACGCGCGGATGACTTGACACCTATTATGCAATACGCTACGCTAAAATAAATAAACTTGTTTACGTGCTACTTTTTTTAATAACTAATTTTCATGTCTGTATGGCTTCGAAAACCCTTCACGGCACATGACCGCATTTTTAATGAATCGATTATCGCAAAAACACAGCAATATTCTCAAACGAAACTTCTTGTGACGCAATCGCACGACTCGAGTGTCACGGCGACCTGTCGCGCCGCGCTGTTCATATTTTAAGCCCCGCCCGCCGCGGTACATATCGCGTGGAATGATTTTTCGGGATTAATTACGATTCTAGAGAATTATTGTTCGTAGGGAAATCGCTACCAAAATGTATGAACAGCTACTTGTCCCACACCCCGCTGCCACTACGCACGCTGCTGCTAACCGGCCGCCTCGCGTTGCTATACAATAAGATTCTCATTATTTTTTATATGGAAAGAAGCTACAACGTTTAAGATCCAGATATAATGCAACATACATATTTGTGCTAAAAGTTATTATTTTTAACATCAACATTCGAAAACATACCCTAGCTTACAATTATGGATGTCACGTGATCAACTTTGACGGCTATTATCTCGGAAACCTGACACTTTACGAGGGTTATCGTATTAATATTTTTTGTTGCCATTAATGCCAGCTATCGATTTATTAAGGTTTCATAGCTGGCCGCGATTTTGAAAAAAAATCAAAATCGCGGCAGTAGGTATGCCACAAATCTACAATCCCCTTTTCACCGATTATGTATTACTGTGGCCGCTATAATAACAAATACTAAAAATAAAAAAAGTTGAAAATTAAAGGGGGTCGTCATACAAAAAACGTGTTTTTTTCAGCATTTTTAACTCGATCTCTCACAGGGCTCTATCTTTTAAACCGTAATAGCTAGACTAGACACCTGAAATTTTTACCGACTATGTTTTACTATGACCACTATAACAACAAATACTAAAAATTGTAAACGTTAAGTCTACCAATGTCTGCTTTTTTACAGTAATTGTGTAATTACATCTGGCCACGTGGGGGGCGGACACGCGTACTTTTGAAACTTACGCGGCCAACAAGGCAAAGGTCAATCCAAGCCAAAGTGGAACAGCATATGCCGAAGGCTGCATGGCTATGGGAGAGCATAGGCAACCTCCAGTTTCAATTACCCTTGCCACGGTACGCGGGGCTCTACCGTGGTTGACTTCCCATCCCTTGCTGCTCGTGGGAACCATATGGAGAGGAAAATAAATTTAGCATTATCTACCCAGTGTCCAACTGTTGTAGAAAACGAAAATACCCAAAACTTTACCCCTGATCATCCACAGAATAGAGACAGTCACACTCAGCCCCAATTAGACGAAGTACTAGAAGAACAGGAAATAAATACAGAAGCTCATCACCAACTCCTTCTACGTCAGATATAATTGAACCTTACAGCCCTAGCACAGCATCTTACGCTCCTTCTCTAAGCTCTGTGGATGAAGATTCACTTGATATGTTAGGTCCCAATCCCGCTTTAGCTGTTACGCAGGAAGTGAATACCTTTTTACCTGCGTCCACTAAGGCCGGAAAACCAAGAGTGCGCATGACATGGTCAAATGAAGTAAATATATTCATAATGCGCACTTACTACAAAATTTACAAAACTAGAAACTGATATGACTTGCTACAGAAAAACCCTGCATGAATTATTCGCCAAACAATATCCAGACGTCGCGGTGTCCGAACAACGGGTATCGGACCAAAGAAGGGCTATAATTAATAATAAATATCTATTTAAAGAAACATTAATTCAAATAAAAGAAGAAGTAAGACAGCAATTAGATGAAGACTTGGAAGATCAACCTTATGAAGCAATAACATCCGAACTCAGTCGTTTATTCACAAAATCTTACACAGTCATATCCATTCACTCATTTAACAACACAAAATACACAGTTAGATCTTATTGAGGGAACACAAATCTCACACGCCTCAACACAAACAAACAACACTCAAAATCTACTGCTAGAAACAGATGTAGAGATAACAGAACACTCAGTTCCTAAAGACAACATTATAGAGCAACTTTGTGAAAAACTTCAGACTACTCTTATAAAGTATGGTGGAATTGATTCTAATTTAAGGCCAAAGTTGCCTAAACTAAGTTATAATAAGAAATTAATGCAGCTAGTGTACATATTTAACTTAAAAATACTGAAACGATTTATAACGGATGATGCCTTACTTACAGACGTGCATACGTTAATATATTGCAGTGCTATGGTCATAGGAACTGAATCAGGACATAAAATTAAAATAGATGTTTCTGAACAACCAGATCCTTCACAACCACCACAACAACCCCAACATACAAGAAACAAACAAACTAAACCCGCGTGGCAAAAACGATTAGAAAGAGATATAGGTAGGTTACGAGCAGACATTGGTAGACTTACGCAGTACGTCAGAGGAGTAAGATCTAGAAATCTTACAGCTAGAGTAGAACAAATATATCAACACTACAGAACACACACTAGACATGAAAATAATAATAACAAACCGGAAGAATTTTTAGATACTATGAAACAAAAGTTATCGCTAAAATGTAGTAGAATAGCCAGATATAAAAAATCACTACAGAGAAAACGCGCTAATAAACAATTTATAACAAATGAAAAAATATTTTACAGGCATCTGAAACAAAGTAATATGCAACAAGATAAAAATAGTGAAAGAATGCCAAAAAAAGAAGAAATAGAAGATTTTTGGTCAACAATTTGGGAAAGTTCTGAAACACATAACGATGAAGCACAATGGATTAAAGACGAACAAAAAAGATGGGAAGATATAAATGAAATGGAATTTATTGAAATAGATGAAAATGATGTAAAAAATACAACAGCACGACTCCATAACTGGAAATCTCCTGGCGCAGATGGCATTCATAACTTTTGGTTCAAGAAATTTACCACATTGCATAAATCGATAGCTAAAAATTTTACACAAATCATACTAGGCCATCAACCTATACCACAGTTTATAGCTAAAGGTATTACTTACATGATCCCTAAGAACAAAATATTACAAGATCCAGCACAATACCGACCAATAACATGTCTGCCTACAGTATATAAAATTCTTACCTCTATATTAAGCAATAAAATAACTAAACACTTAGAATTTTATAATATTATTGCAGAAGAACAGAAAGGGTGCAGGCGGGGTCATATGGGGTGCAAGGAGCAACTTATTATTGACTCTACCATTCACAGGCATGCAAACGTCAAAAAAAGAAATCTTTGTTGTACATACATAGATAGCTTTTGACAGCATACCTCACTCCTGGTTAATAAAGATTTTAGAAATATATCAAATTAATTCAGCATTAATTCAGTTTTTAAAAATGATAATTCCACACTGGAAAACTAATTTGCATTTAAGAAGTAACACTACAAATTCTACAATAGTCACTAGAGAAATTTTAATAAAGAAGGGTATATATCAGGGTGACTCGCTGAGCCCTCTATGGTTCTGCCTCGCCTTAAATCCACTGTCATATTTGCTTAATAAAGAAGGTAAGGGCTATCGTATGAAGCAAAATGCTCCAGAAACCAACATATCTCACCTCATCTACATGGATGATATAAAACTTTACACCAGCTCACAAAAGGACATGAAAAACTTGATAGATACTACCGCTACATTTAGTAAAGATATAAATATGCAATTCGGGCTAGACAAATGTAAGACTTTGAATATTAAAAAGGGAAAAATAGAACAGGGTAACCACACTACACATATCGGAGAAATAATTACGTCTATGGAAGCTAACGAATATTATAAATATCTTGGATATCAACAATCTAATCAATTAGACCACACAGCATTAAAAACAGCTTTAACTACAGAGTATAAAAACCGAGTAATATCCCTCTACAAAAGCCAACTTTCCGGAAAACATTTAATTAAAGCTATTAATACTTACGCAGTGCCGATACTTACGTACTCATTTGGAATTATAAAATGGTCAAAAACAAATATCAATCAACTCGAAATCAAAACGCGCAGTATACTAACAAAGTATAATAATTTACACCCAAAATCGGCTATTAAAAGAATAAACGGAGGCAGAGGCTTGATAAATATCCAATTTCTATGGAAAAAGCAACTTCATAACCTCAAATCATTCTTCTACCGAAAATCTGCCTCTAGCAATATACACCGTTCTATAATAGAAACTGACTTTAACTACACGCCACTAAATTTAACTCAAAACATTACACCAAACACCGATACTAATGGCCAAGTTTCAGGAGCAGAAGCTGAAAAAGCTAAAATATCCCAATGGAAAGCAAAAGTTTTACATGGAAGACATCCACATGACTTAGAACAGCCACATATTGATTTACAAGCATCCAATAAATGGTTAATAGATGGCACTCTATTCCCAGAAACTGAAGGCTTTGCAGTAGCTATCCAAGATCAAGTGATTAATACGAGAAATTACAGGAAGCATATAATTAAGGATATTACATTGACTGATGACAAATGCCGTAAATGCCGAAGACAACCGGAGACCATTCAGCATATAACAGGAGCTCACTCAACCCTCATCCAGACTGACTATACCCACCGACATAACCAGATAGTAAACATAGTCCATCAAAACCTTACCATTAAATACAACCTTATACCTAATACCCCCCAACCTTAATACAAATATATTCCAAGCCCAATATTAGAAAATGAAACTCACAAGTTATACTACGTAGGGATGTTGCATCCTTGTGCATTTTTTATCGCATTTATCATGGGGAATGTTCTGAAGAATTGTTCGACCTAATACCTGCTGCAAAATTTCACCACTACACCACCCGCCTGAAATTAAAATACCATCCACACCACCTGGATAGTTGGCAATCAACCACCGTACGTTTTAAAAGGAACTTCCTGCCACGAACGACCGAACTGTGGAATCAACTTCCTGCAGCGGTGTTCCCGAACCGATACGACATTGAAACCTTCAAAAAACGAGTCTATATCTTCCTGAAAGGCCGGTAACGCTCTTGTTACACCCCTGGTGTTGCAGTTGTCCATGGACAGTGGTGATCACTTACCATCAGGTGACCCGCTTGTTCGTTTGCCGCCCTATAACATAGAAAAAAAAAAATACTACGACCGTGCAATACTGACAGACAAAACAATACATTACAATAGGCCTGATATAACTCTACACGATAAAAATAATAAAACTACATATATAATAGATATAGCTATTCCTAACACCCACAATATTGTAAAAACTATAACTGAGAAAATCAATAAGTATACCGAATTAAAAGAAGAAATAGTCCGAATATGGAAAACGCCAAAAGTGTATATAGTACCTATCGTTTGGTCCACAACCGGTGTTATACCTAAACATCTTCATCACAGTTTAAAGTTATTAGATTTACCTCAATATACTTATGCTCTTATGCAAAGAGCAGCAATACTTAATACTTGCAGAACCGTACGAAAATTCATACAGGCTGACGAAACTCCCGACCCAGTAGAAAATGTATAAATGCTTTTACAACTGCGACATTTACTTGGCAACAGCTCGTAATTGTCGTGAACATACCCAGCCGTAGCTGAGAACTACATAAAGTAGACTAAAAATAATAATAATAATAATAATAAAATTTATTTAATCAGACAATTGTCCATTTATTTTTAGTAACATAAATATCCTTAACCTAATGTTAGTACCTATAACCTAAGAAAAACTACTAATCTAATCTAATCACTGCCGTACAATTCCGTGTGAAACTGCACAGCAGCGATTAATGTATGCGCAGTCCAGTCTGCTGGCCACCATTTTTAGAATGCTGTTGGGACTGGCCCGTACTCTGCGTACCAGGGAATCGCACCTCTTACGCATAGTAGCGTAAAAGCAATCTACTCGCGCTTCTGCAAACATTCCCGAAGCACTGCAGTACTTAGGTAACCCCATCAGCACCCTAAATGCGTTATTATATTGGACGCGGAGGGCGCTGTACGATTTTCGGGTGAAAGTAGCCCATAGGCTACATGTATAAAAAGATGTGCAATATGCCCGAAAAAGTGAAATTTTCACTTCATTCGAGCACCGTGCAAATCTCCGGGCTATCATGTTTGCCCTAACCGACAGCGCCCTCCGTTCCCTTTCAATATCATCATCATCTTTGAGATCAGAGGCCGGATGTGGCCCAGGTATTTTACCTGGTAAACCCGTCGAAGCTTAATACCATTAATCTCTACAGCCGGTATATTTAATGTATCTCTGCCTCTGGCCTCAAAGACCATGATTTCACATTTCTTCACATTATATACTAGACCAGGGGTTCCCAACCTTTTTTTGTCTATTGCCCTTTATAAGGCAGTGGCAAATATATTGCCACCTAAAATTTAACCTTATGCCTTGGTAATAAGGTCCAAAAACATATTTTTTTAAATATACCTACTGCCTTATAAAGGGTTAAGAATAAATTATTTTTTAACGCCCCCCTTTTTAAACATACTTAAAAACCGCTAAGTACTTATAACTGATTATTGAAACGCAACTTTAAAGTATTCGGACAGTTTGTGGGATTTTCAATAAATCCGAATTTAATATATTCCGCAGAGTATTGCCGTCTCTTATTTTTTACTTCCGACATTGTTTTGTTTTGAGAAATACGTAAGTGTTGAAATCAAGTACTATCTATTATGCGCGAAACCGCAAATGAAAATAAAATAAATTTACGTCGTTTATATAGGATTGCATAAGCAGCACGCACAAACAGGAATAAGACAAACGTGCATAAACTCGTTTATCTCATTCGACGCCCAATCGTACTCGACAAGCAAGAACAAGTATTATAGAACCAGCCGATTGATACAGGAATGTACAAATCGGATTATTTAACAAAAACTTGTTAAAACATGATTGCCCGCGGTCTATTATATCGAACCGAGTTTGAACTATATCTTAATTAATATTAGTTGATATTCACAAGATGTAGTCGAGAGCTCAGTCGGTGTCTAAGAGTCTTCCTAGCTAGGTAGATGAAATTATAAATCGACCCCAAAGCCCTACACAACGCCCCCTTTTTTTTCTGGGTCTCTTACCGCCCCCATTTAGGCCTGCAGCGCCCACAAGGGGGCGTTATCGCCCACGTTGGGAAAGACTGTACTAGACCATGGGATTTAGCATGTTTCACATATTTTTAATAGCTTGTTCAAACCACAAGGAGACGCGCTCAGCAATACGACGTCATCTGCATAAGTTATGTTGTTTACACAGACTTCGTCTACATGAAATCCAATACCGGTATTACTGAGCGTGACTATTATTTATGGAAAGTGGTTCAGTATCACGGACTGAACTTGCTCCAAAAAGGTTGCCGGTTAATTAAAAATAACCCTGTATAACGTGTTACTCGTAATGAACGAACGCAAAACCTCTCAGATGGTAAACAAACTACAACATTCTCAAAATGCCAAAAATAAAAATCGGATTTTCATACAAATTGACTCGATCAGCTGATCAGTTTGTATGAAAATTCAAATTTTTTTTTGGGTTTCGACAGTTGTAGAACAAAAGTCGTTCAGTTTCATGGGCTGAGGTACCATCTGAGATGTTTTGCGTTAGATCATTAACACGTTGTATATTTATATTTATATAAACAGGGTCTAACAGAATATACTGAAACTATTTTAAGGGTGGATTCAGTCCATGATACTGAACAACTTTCCCCAAGGAACGTATAGCGAAATATGAAAAAACATTTTTGGCCTCCCATATAAGTTGACCGATCAGCTGATCCGAGTTTGTTTTTATATTTCGATATACGTTCCTTGGGGAAAGTTGTTCAGAATCACGGACTGAATTCACCCTTAAAATAGTTTCAGTATATTTTGTTAGACGTTATATATATATACGTTGTTTATTTATAAATATATAACTGAATACTAAGTTTACTTTTTCTGTTTTTGTTTAGTTTATGTTGTAAGTACTAACCCCAAAAGATTTCTCTCTCAGCATCACCTGTTGGTTGACTGGTAGAAAAGCCCCTGGCCCTCCGTCCGCCATTGACAAATATGTACCTACATACATACATATTTTCAAATTGAAAATATGTGATGAAAAAATCCGCTACGATTGTACATATATATTGTAATGATAAATAAACGGGCAAGTGCGAGTCGGACTCGTACATGAAGGTTTCCGTACCTCCGTACAATGTTTAAAAACGCTAAAGAAACACGTTTCTTGTATGACGACCCTCTTTAATTTTTAACTTTATCTTATTTTTAGTATTTGTTTGTTATAGTGGTCATAGCAGTACATAATCTGTGAAAATTTCAAGTATCTAGTTAATCTATATCTATACTAATATTATAAAGAGGAAAGATTTGTACCTATTTGTATGTTTGTAATGAATAGTCTCAAAAAGTACTGGGCCGATTTAAAAAATTCTTTCACCGTTGGAAAGCTACACTATTCCCGAGTGACATAGGCTATGTGTGTACCACGGGCGAAGCCGGGGTGGACTGCTAGTTCCATTATAAAGATCTAGTTAAAAACGCTGAAAAAACGCGATTTTTGTATGACGACCCCCTTTAATTTTTTATTTTTTTTTATTTTCACTATTTGTTGTTATAGCGGCCACAGTAATACATAATCGGTGAAAATTTCAAGTGTCTAGCTATAACGGTTCAAGAGATAGAGCCCTGTGACAGACGGACAGACAGCGGAGTCACAGTAATAGGGTCCCGTTTGCACCCTTTGGGTACGGAACCCTAAATAAATAAACTCGACATACAATAACAAGAATATAAACATCTCCAGCTGATTACGCAAATTTGTTTTCTTTTCCATTTGTGTACACACAGTCACACACGCAAGCAAGTAACAAATAAATAAATGTGCTAAATAAATAAATAATAAATATCCATTGCCCTTTGAGATAGGGTTCTGCAGACATCGGAAAACAGTATCACGTCTCTCCATAACAGGATTGGCAGAGCCTTGGCCGTAAAACCCAACGGCCACTTTAAGCGGGTTTATAGGCGTGAATGTGGAAAAGGGGAATAAAAAGCGTGATGGGTTGCTAGCCTCGTCCCCTATTGGCATGATTCAGATCCAATCTCTTGATCTACTCTACCACTCACCGTAAACATTCAACGAAGTCAGAAAAACAAAATACGTTACATATTTTATGTTTACTTAGATAACATATGTTTCCAGTAAGGCAAGGACTATTTTTATTCGAGTACAAAACTACAGAACCGATTTTCATACAATTTATTTGGGATCAATTTGGTTTTTTTTTTTTTTAATTAGTACTTTTTTTAGAAGTGAAAACTTCTTGCGCGTTGGGCATTTTTGAGATGGGAAAAAGCCATTGAACTCGCGACACTGTTACCGTAGCCGACACCACCTTGTTCAAGTTTTATGGACAGGTTTCAATACGGTTTTTTTAGGTAAAAGCAAGTTCCCTTGCGGTAGTTTTTAGCTATGTGTGATGAAAATCGGTTCAGCCATTCAAAAGTTATTCGGGGGTAAACGCTTGAAAGTCTCTCTAGCAAATATGTAGATGGCGCTACGGATATCAAGTCCACTACTCATCACTAGATGGCGTTCTTGACAGTTGTTTTTTTTTTAATTTGCTTAGCAACCTTGTTTTTCCTTTTAAACTAACAAATGATTTATATACTTATAATCGGGACTTAGCACAAACCTTTTTGTTGGTTCTTATTTTTCGAACAGGAATTACGTCCATCGTGGTAGCGACCACTAAGGATTTAATCGTAGAGATGTAACTTCTAGTTTTCCCAATTGGTTTATATATAACGGAGTTCTTTGGTAACGAACATAAACAAAATATATTACCGAATTGATAACCTCCTTTTTCAAGTCGGTTAAAAGAGAGAATAATATATTTATTTACTTATTAAAATCTTTACTGATCACAATGGTACAAAAGGTGAACTTAACGCTAATGCATTCTTTAGTCTACCTTTAAGAAAAACAGAATATCGGTGCAGTTCACACCCTAAGTCATATACGCAGGGCCGGATTGGAGTATATAATAAATAAATAGGGACAAATCACAATAATTAGGCTTTTCTCACCCCCCCCCCCCCCCCCTACACTCGACGCCATAAATATAGCCACGCCATGCATTGCCTAGGGGCCCCAAACTTGGTTAATCTGGCCCAGCATATACGGAACCCCTACAAGCCTTAATCAGGCCTCATTGTAGTTAACTACTTTTAGCAGGCCTGTGTCACTCCCCGTGTAGGTATCAAAAATATACCTACGCGCGGCGGCCTTCTCGGGTGGCTAATTCAGTCGGGGCTGACGTGCGAGCAGTGACGCACGTGCGAACTTTGTTCGTCGCCTAGGTACTTCACCGTGTTTCGAGTTTCGGGTGTTGTAGTGTTAGTACAATGACCCGGCCGTTTTAAAAATACTGCGCAGTTTTTAACTGTTTAAACAAGGATTGCGATCCAAATTTAACTTTTTTTAGACTTCCTAAGGACGCTGAACGGTAAGATCTACTTTAAAGTGGTTATTATTATTATGTTGTCATTCATGATAGGTACACTAAGTAGGTTTAATACCTAGGACCTAGGTACCTACTTAGATTACGAAAATAAGTAGGAACGTAGATATAAGTATATTATTATTCTTTCGAATTTCTGATGTTTGGTTTGAGATTGACGATCTGTTTCATTATAAGTAGGTACCTACCTAACCCACCTACTTAGGAACTTTTCTGTTCGCTAGCAAAATAGTTATGAAAGTTACAGAAATGGTATGAACCTACTGAGTAGGTACATCCTATAGAATTCGGTATCTACTTTAAAAAAAATATTTTAGCTGGTTAGATATTTCGCACGTTATATTTCATTCATTATAGTTTACTACCAAACGATGATACATACATACATACTATCACGTCTTTATCCCTAACGGGGCAGACAGAGCATTTTTAGTGTTGCGGCTCTAAGCAATCAGAGCCCAGGGTCGCAATACGCAAAGGCAACTTTTAGCGTGATGGTGGGCGAGAAGGTGGAAAAAGGAATCAAAATAGTGATGGGTTGCTAGCCGCATCGCCTATTAACATGATTTGCATTTTCGTCTATTCCTTCGATCGGCTTCTACGATTTGCGCGGGGAGAGAAGCAGCTATGACCTCCGTGGTGTAATAGTCGCTAATCCGCCAATCTGGAGGTTCTGGGTTCGATCCCCAGCCAGGGCAAGTTCGAAAATGGCCTTTTTTAAATTTTCCTGGGTCTTGGATGTTTATCTATATACATATGTATTTATTATAAAATATAGTATCGTTGAGTTAGTATCCCATGACACAAGTTTAAACTTACTTTGGGGCTCGCTCAATCGGTGTGATTTGTCCTTACATATTTATATTTAAGTTATATTCTTGTTTCCCAGACCAGCATGGAAGACCGATTACGGTGCGCTAAATGGCGATAGTAGCTTCTTGCAGTAGTCAACCCTAGCGCGTCGCTCGCTGAGTCTATTTTAGTCGGCTTTTTCTGTATTATGAACCGTTTTTCCAGAGTCATAAGGATAAAATTGGCTTGCAATGGATTTCTGTAGGTGTCTAAACGAAAAGGAGCTGCGTTTTGACGCGAGCTAAATTAAACCATATTGTTAACCACTGTGAGTAGATATTTCTTTGAAAACGTTTGCGGAGTGAGACTTCTGTACTACTGGTATTTATTCTGTGGTTTTAGGTTAGTGTTTATCTAGTGATAAAGCCTCGTATTTGACAATAAGTTATTAAATGTAGTGTTGAACGTTCTGGAGTGAAGTACGGACGGTGACCATAGTGGATTGGTAGCTGAATTAATGACATGAAGATCGTAAGTTCATACCGTTTTTTTTAATTATTCTGCCCCAGTATTGGCAAAATCCTCCCCCCTATTCGTATTCGTGCCGTGTGGTCCTGGCAGAGTAGTGATGTGCCGTTCCCGGGACCGTTTCCAAATTTCCGGGGAACATTCCCGGCAATAGAGAATTTGGGAACATTCCCGTCTTTCTAGGGAATGTTACGGAATATTGGATATATGTGTATTATAACCATATCAAGTGATGCATTTACGTTAGTTAAATATATTTACAGTGATAAAAATTATGTCTGATAAATAAAATTACAACTTTCACTGACATTTCTATTAATTGGGAACGTTCTCGGGAATCTAGGGAACGGGAACGGCACATCACCAAGTACGATAGGACCACTCCAAGTCTTCCAGTGGATGTCGTAGAAGATTAGGAAACACAAGCTGAACAAAGCTTATAAACATCAATGAGGCCTCTCCAACCCGTCTGGCCAGCGTGGAGAGTGTAGGCCAAATCCTCTGGCTGCTCTGGTAGTACAGAGAGCGTCATGCTCCTGCAGTGGTGACTAAAAAAGACCTGATGATGACGATGTTTCACTCTTTAAATTTGGTAGCCTACTTACTATACAGATGATTTTGAACCTCGTATGCTATATTCAAGGAAAATACGTAATAAAGTTTAAGGTAAAGTGGTAGCATAAGTGGCGCCCTCATTTGAAATAAATTGTTTAAAACTAAATATGGTGGTATTTAAAAATTTGATTTGTATCTATGTCTAAATTTATTTCAAATGAGGGCGCCACTTATTTATGCTACCATTTCACCTTAAACGAAATAAAAAAAAAACAAAGATATCGGTCGATAAATGCATACCAAAACTCTCCCATTTAAATGTCACCACCCGCTACCGGGCTCGTGGCGGGTAAATAAACCGCCACGCCGCGGGTATAGTAAAGTCAGGTTAGCCATAGAATTTTTGTTTACAAAAAAAGAAGTTTTTTTTATACCATTTTTGTGTTCTTTTAATGATTCTGATTGCACGAATTCAATATAGGGGTGGCAAAATCAGCTTGTATACATAGGGTTACTTTAAAAACACCTGCAACATTTTGGAGCAAGTTCAGTCCGTGATACGAACTACAATTTTTACAACACCACAAAATTTTAACAAAAAAACCACACCACAATTTTCCATAAAAACAATTATCGAAAACGAAACAAAAAATTCGGCTTCCCATACAAATCGCCGCTCAGCCAAATGGATTTTGTATTGTACTGAAGAAAAGTATACAGGATCTAAGAATATATACCGAAACTATTTTAAGGGTGAATTCAGTCCATGATACTGAACAACTTCAAGGAACATATATCGAAATATGAAAAATAATTTTCCCATACAAGTTGACCGATCAACTCATCCGAGTTTGTATGGAAAGCAAAAAATATTTTTCATATTTCGATACATATGTTCCTTGGGGAAAGTTGTTCGGTATTGTAGACTGAATTTAGTCTTTAAATATTTAAGTGCGCTGTATCATCTTCCTTTTTAGGGATCCGTACCCAAAGGGTGCAAATGGGACCCTATTACTGAGACTCCGCTGTCTGTCCGTCTGTCACAGGGCTCTATCTCTTGAACCGTAATAGCTAGACACTTGAATGTTTCACCGATTATGTATTACTGTGGCCGATACAACAAGAAATACTAAAAATTAAAAAAAATTAAAAAATTAAAGGGGTTCGCCATACAAAACACGTGCTTTTTCAGCGTTTTTAACTAGATCTTTTTAATGGCATTAACTAGATACTTGAAATTTTCACAGATTATGTATTACTATGGCCGCTATAACAACAAATACTAAAAATAAAAAAAGTAAAAAATTTAAGGGGGTCGTGATACAAAGAACGTGTTTTTCTAGCGTTTCGAAACATTGTACGGAGGTACGGAACCCTTCATGTACGAGTCCGACTCGCACTTGCCCGTTTATTTGTTTCCCAGACAAAATAAAAAATACGTGTAAGTACCTATAACCCCTAAGTAGGTATTCGTACAGAAAGCAAGGTACTGGTAGTCAAGCAAGCTTTTTTGAGTAGTTTTTTGGGGTGGCAAAAACCAGCACGAGGGTGGCATATTCACATTTTGCTCCGCATCCAAAATATCTAGATGCAATACTGCGTGGTGAGTGAGGTGGCCAGAGTAGAAACCATACAACCATACATGACAAATATAAACAACAATGTTATTAACTACCTAGGCAAATTTAGGGGATACATGAATTTTTCAGGGACAGTGCTGTCCCCATTTGAAATAAATTATTTAAAGGAAACGGAGATAACATTTAAAATTATGTAACCATACGGATCTAGATAGCTCTTCAAACTATTTTTAACCGATTTCAAAAAAAGGAGGAGGTTATCAATTGGTCGGAATCTTTTATGTTTTTTTTATGCATTTTCCCCGATTTCTCGAAGACGCCTGGACCGATTCAAATAATTATTTGTTTGTTTGAAAGTGTATACTTTCCAGATGGTCCCATAGAAATTTTATCAAAATTGATTAAGTGGTTTGGTTTATAAACGAAAATAACTGAAAAATGTATCGTTTAAGTATACAATTGTTGCTGTACGAGTACTATTCTGTGACACTGGCATTGAAGTCAGTTTTTTGTTTAGAAATATCATAAATTATATGAACTACTGTTTACAGTTTAAAGTGATAACGTATAGCTTTTCTTCGCACATTTGCCAAAAGTGGCAGTTTTGCGCAGCACTGGAGTACTGGACTGTGAAAATTTTGACGAAGCATATTGCGGATATTACAAAAAAAAAACTGGGTTCAAATTTGTGGAGCAAGTTCAGTCCATGATACTGAACTTGCTCCAAAAATTTGGACAGTGTTTAAAAAGTCAGCCTATATATACCTATAACTAAAACTAGGTCAATGTTAAATTACTAATTAGTCTAAGTTTAGGCTAGATTGTAAAAATATTAGCGTAATTATTCAATCGAATAATTTTTAATAGGTAGGTACGTAAAAAAAAATTCAAAAAAGTAGGGACGTCAAAAAAATTAATATAAAAAAAATAAACGAAAATCTCCCATCATGTATATCTGTCGCAGTACGTTAGACAAAGCCGTTATATCCGTAGGATTTAATTATATACCGTAACATAGTTATACAGGGCCTGTGTCACTCCCCGTTTAGGTATCTGAAAATGTACCTACATTATTACTATGCGCGCAGGCGGCTCCTCGGGGTGGTAAATTCGGTTATACGAATCGTTTGTCCTGAGTCATAAGGATAAAATTGGCCTGCATGGATGTCTAGGTATCTAAACAAAAGGGTGCTGAGTTCTGACGTGAGCTAAATTAAACCGTATCACTAACAACATTGAGTAGCTATTTCTTTGAATTTCTTTGCTGGGTGAGACTTCTGTACGGAGTATTAGCATCCATTCTGTGGTTATACGAAAGCAATTCATTACTATCTTACTAGGAATATAATTATAATACGGTCGCGGTCTAGTTAAGTATATGTTTATCTGACTAATCTAATTAAATGATTATAAATCTGCCAGAGAATCAAAGAAAACAATATACTTATTGGGTTTTATTTTTGTTACAAAATCAAGGGTGCAATTAATTACAATACCTTTAGGGTTCCGTACCTCAAAAGGAAAAACGGAACCCTTATAGGATCACTTTGTTGTCCGTCTGTCTGTCAAGACCTTTCTTGGAACGCGTGGAGATATCAAGCTGAAATTCATATCAAATAACTACTAAAGTCTACTGTGCCTTGGAGCTGTGAAAAATCAAACTTCTAAGCCAATGCAATCAGAAGATACTGTTTATGCCGCAAATTTTCGTATATCCCTAGGATTATAACTATATAACGGCTTTATCTATAATATTTCGATGGACTGCCTCCGTGGTCCAGTGGCCAAGGCGTTTGCCTTGTGATCCGGAGGTCGTGGGTTCAAATCCCACTGGGAAGAATACTTTGTGAAAAGTTGTTTCCAGTCTTGTTAGGATATTGCAGGCTTGAATCACCTGATTATCTGAAAAGAAAGATGATTCCGTGCTTCGGAAGGCACGTAAAGCTGTTGGTCCCGAACGCCATCTAGCGTTTGTACCTATCCTAGGATTGGTTCTGGTCTACCCTTTGGGTTGCGGAGGTCAGAGGGCAGTCGCTCTGTGTAAAAAACTAGTAACCTCGTTGAATCACTTATAGGTTAAGGTAGCGGACCCCGGGCTCTGATGCGTAATCGCTGCAACCGGGAATACGCTCGGATGACGATGATGAACGGCTTTATCTATTATACTGCGACATATCTACAACTCCAATAATCTTTTTCAGCCACGCCCACCCATCTGCTCCCCTCGCGTTCGCTTACTCCTCTTCCTCTGGTCTTGCTTCTCGCTCGTCGTGCTCTACTTCTGTCTCCCTCGGCCTTGCTCTTCCCCTCCCCCCACCATCACCACTACCTCCCGCCTGCTGCCCATCGACTACTGGCGGCACAGGCAGCGGCACCCAGAAGCATACAGGTCTCCGAGCTGTTCACACGTGCCAGGAGTCGAGGATATAGAGTATGCTGCGGCTTTTTGGCAGCAACATGAGCTGGTGAACGGCAGCTTGTATCTGTACAGTGCGTTTTGGGACGGCAGGTTAGTTAGAGATATTAATTTAATGAGAAACAAGAGTTTTAAAAACTTAAACCCGACTACGAAATAATCATCATAGTGGGGCTTGAATAAAACTGCGTCAAGCGGACGCCTGCGACGGGTTCAGAGAGCTTAAGAGGGCGCCTGATGTTGATAATCTAAATTTTGCTCCCCACTTACACAAATTTACTCTAGCCGAAGCGAGACAGCGAGCCATGCGGGGCGTAGGGAATTGCGGCGGGTCAATGAGACTGGTTTACGCGTTTCTGGTTTTTGAGGTTTTTTCGTTTTACAAAGAACACTTAAGAGTTATTTAAAAAGTGAGATATATTATGACTGCTTTATGTTTAATACAATTATTATCCAAAGTTACAAGGGCTAATTTATTGTATTTATTAATTGTATTCTGAGGAGATTTGGAGCAAAGATAATATAATTACTAACGTAATTTGGAGGCGATTTTTTTGCCATATTACGGAAAAGAACTGCTTCCTTGAAGCGCAGAATTCGCGGGAGCCATAACAGCATTCTGAAAGTCATCACTGGTAAGCCGGAGTCCAATCCAATGGCATTGGACGCATATGCATTGTGAAGTAGTTGGGATTCCCGGGGGTGTGCACACCAGATATTTAAATTAAAAAATTAAATATTAATATAATTATTAATTACTATATGTGAATTATTTATTATGAAGTATTTTATTATGAATTATTTGTATGAACGCACTCATTACTAACACTAGACCACAGACTAGACTGTAAGCTTTGTTACTAACAATTATATGGTTGTATGTGTGACCGAAATAAACAAATATTATTATTATATTATTTGCAATTTTTTTCTACCGAATTTTAAGGCGAAGATATAGGCAAATGGCCTTGAAGTGTGAAATAAATTGTTAACTCGTAAATATGGTGATAATTTCCATATTGCTCAACGTCATGCACTAGATAGCCCTTTAAATTATTTTGTGAACTGCCGTTAAAACTATTATTGGTGATCCGTCTAGCTTTAAAACTTGCCGTGGCCACTTTTGGCGGAGGCAAGTTTTAAAGCTAGACGAACTAATGTAAATACTTTCAACGGTGGTTTATAAAATAATTTAAAGGGCTATATAGTGCATGACGAAGAGTAATATGGAAATTATCTCCATATTTACGAGTTAACAATTTATTTCAAATGAGGGCGCCACTTCAAGGTCATTTGCCTATATCTTCACCTTAAGCAAGTGTTTTCGAAACATAGGTATACGAGTAATAACTGGAGTTAGTCCTAGTGGTGGAGTTAGTCAAAGTGAGTATTTCGTTAATATTGATAATATTTAGGATCGCTCTAAGTACTATCGCGGTCATACGGGCTCTTAAACCGTCGCAGGTCACGTGTCTTTGTCGCACCACATAATAAATAATACTAACGTACAGAAGGCTCACTCAGCAAAGAAATTCAAAGAAATATCTACTCAATGTGGCTAGCGATATGGTTAATTTAGGTCACGTCAGAACTCAGCACCTTTTCGCATAGATACCTAGACATCCATTACAAGCCAATTTAATTCTTATTACTCTGGACATTATAACTGAATTTACCACTCCGAGGGGCCGCTGCGCGCATAGTAATAATGTAGGTATATTTTTGATACCTAAACGGGGAGTGACACAGGCCTCGCACGTAGGGTTTGTCACAGAGGCGGACTGAACCCGTCGTGGGCATGCGCCCGCTTGACGTAGTTTCAATTAAGCCTGATAAGTTTATTTATCCAGTTAATGCAAGCACGGCAGGCAGCAACAAACAGCTAAATAAACGGGCAAGTGCGAGTCGGACTCGTACATGAAGAGTTCCGTACCTCCGAACAGTGTTCTAAAACGCTGAAAAAACACGTTTCTTGTATGACAAGACTTTTATGACTTGTAATCTTTTTAATTTTTAACTTTATCTTATTTTTAGTATTTGTTGTTATAGCGGTCATAGTTATACATAATCTGTGAAAATTCCAAGTGTCTAGCTATAACGGTTCAAGGAATAGAGCCCTGTGACAGACGGACAGACGGACGGACAGACAGACGGACAGACAGGCGGACAGACAGCGGAGTCTCAGGGTCCCGTTTGCACCCTTTGGGTACGGAACCCTAAAAAGAGCTAAAATATCTTCTTCGTCTAAGCGCGTTCCCGGTTGCATCCTCAGCTGTGCTGCTTCGAAGCCCGGGGTGCGCTTTCCCGTTTTTTCTTCTCCAAATATAACATGCATGTCAATGGTCACCCAAGGATGCTAAAGACCTTGCAAAATTGAGAAGAAATAGCCGGAACAATTTAAATAATTTGGCTATAATTTTACGACCGGCCGCCTGCCTGACGTCAACCCGCTTTAGGCATTTAATTGAAGCACAAGATGTTTGTACTTAGTCCTTTAGTCGCCTCTTACGACATCCACAGGAAGAGATGGAGTCGTCCTATTCTAACCCGGAACCACACGGGCGGAACCAAACAGCTAAAATATATATACTTATTTTTGAAATGTGCTTTTTAAGCCCTTTTCTTCTGTCCCTTTTAAAACCCTGTATGTATGATGTGAATCTTAACATATTTCTTACTGTTTCAGGTTTGCTGAGCCGTTAGTGCGGGTTTTAGTGTACACCGATGTCGGAGTGTTGCCAAAACTGTACTGTCAGCTATGGTGGGTCACATACCGTCTTATTTTGACCCGCGGAGTAACTTTAGTACTTCGTTTAAACCATAATTACCTAAGTTGAGAGTTACAAAAGGTTCTATTATATTTGAACCTGCTACTTCTTGGACCTGCTGAACCTGCTGGGTGTTTATCTATATATGTATTTATCATAAAATATAGTATCGTTAAGTTAGTATCCCATAACACAAGTTTAAAACTTACTTTGGGGCTAGCTCAATCAGTGTGATTTGTCCCTATATATTTATTTACTTCTGCCTACCTCGTCTCATTTTCAGTTTTAGGGTGATTACCATACCCATCTCAGTGATCTTCGTTCTTCTAACAATCTCAGCTTTTCAATGCCAGTTAACCGCAGTGGGTTTATTACACATTATTTTATTGTCCAATCTATAAAGCTCTGGAACGCCTTACCAGTTGATGTTGATGTTGATGAAACACACACACCACGTTTTCTTGACTTTGACCATCGGATCAGATGTTCGGAAGGCTAAAACTATCTTTTCATTAAAAAAAACAGGTGAAGGCAATTTTTTTTCGAAAACTGCGTCTACCCTTTGGGTTGCAGAGATCAGACGGCATTCGCTCTGTGCAAAAACCAGTAACCACGTCAAATCCCCTAGGATAGGTAGCGGACCCCGGGCTCTGAAGCAACACCGCTGAGGATGCAAAAGAGAATACGAGAGGATGATGATAATTTTTTTTTTTTTATTAGTAATGTGAGTACGTTTGACCTCTATCTAGCCTGATGGGAAGCTAAGATGAGGTCTAAGGTGTATCACGCAGACTCAAAAAATGCCTGTTCACTCTTGCCTTGAAAATCCCTAAATTATATGTATGGGGAAACATCGACGCAGGGAGGGAATTCCACACCTTAGCGGTTCGCACAATGAAGGAGGCGAATCGAGAGGTACGATGAGGAGGAATATCGACCACAAATGGGTGGAATCCCTGTCCACGTCGTGTTGTCCGATGGTGGAATGGTGCAGGGGGAATTAAATTATGTAATTCCTGCGCACACTCCCCGAAGTGCAACCTGTAGAAGACACACAGACTTGCTACCAGTCGCAATGTTCGAGGCTGTGGAGCCGTCCTGCCGTAAGCAACTCATCACCAACGAGTCTTCTGGCACGTCTGTCGATAGCTTCCAGGGCTTCGAGCTGATAGCGGGCAGATCCATCCCATAGGTGGGAGCAATACTCCATACATGAGCGGACTTGAACAGTGTAAAGGCTCAACAGTTGGTCAGGGGTAAAATACCGTTGGACCTTGGAGAGGATGCCCAGTTTTTTAGAAGCCGTCTTAGCCCTGGACTCAATATAGCTACCGAAGTTAAGATTTGATGAGAGATCGATACCGAGAAGTTCGAGATGACGGGTGACAGGAACAGGCACACCCCGGAAAGTGGGAGCCAAGTTGAAAGGGCTCTTTTTAGCAGAGAAGAGACACGCCTGTGTCTTAGAGGCATTGAATCTCACAAGGTTGGCATCACCCCAATCGGAGACAGCTTGCAGAGTAAGATTGGTATGGAGCACCATTGCCTCTCTTAGTTCGTCTATTTCCGGTTTTTTTGCCCTTGCACTAGAAAAATATTTTTCCGCAACGGTGCTATCGTCTGCATACCCAAAAATACCGGGATTTAGCATCGTTAATGTGAAGCAGAAATAGCGTTGCGGAAAGAACAGATCCAGCATTAATTGCCAATAGGTCAGACGAGCAGCCGTCAAGAGTTACTCGAATAAACCGTTCCCTAAGGAAATCGGAAATCCAAGCACAAAGGCTGGGAGGGATACCGTAAGCGGAAAGCTTCGCTATAAGAGCGTCATGCCACACCCTGTCAAATGCCTTTGAAATGTCAAGTGAGACAGCAAGTGCCTCACCGTATTTTTCAAGGGCTTCACCCCAAAGATGTGTAGCGTACACAAGAAGATCCCCAGTAGATCGGTTCTGGCGAAATCCGTATTGCCGGTCACTGAGGAGATTATTGTCCTCAAGGTACGCAAGTAAGCGCTTGTTAATAACACGCTCCATTACCTTACACAGAATGGAGGTGATTGCAATTGGGCGATAGTTTGAAGGGTCGGCACGTCTACCCTTCTTAGGGACGGGTTGATTCATTGGCGAGCTTCCACATTTTTGGGACGATTCCGGACCGAAGAGATAGACAAAACAGGCGCGTCAGAACAGGAGACAACTCGGGTGCGCAATTCCTTAAGACAATAGCAGGAATACCGTCGGGACCACTGGCCTTATTCACATCTAAGTTGCGTAGAGTCTTGAGAACCTCCTTTTGATGAATGCGACTTCAGGCATTTTACATCCACAAGGAGGTAACTGGGGCGGTGTTTGATTGCTAGCATCTAGACGTGAGTTTTCGGCAAATAGTGAAGCTAGTAAATTAGCTTATTCTAAAGCCGTGTGTGCCAGTGTACCGTCAGGTTTCTGCAAAGGAGGAAGTGAGGAGCGGCAAAAGTTAGCTTCAACGCACTTAGCCAGAGACCAAAATGCTTTACTACCGGATGGGTACGAAGCGAGTTTGGCACCAACTCTGCCTATGTGGTCGAAGCGAGCCTTTTAAAGCGTTTTTTTGCAGGACTTGGCCGCAAAGTTAAAGGCTTTTTTCTTTTTACGCGTATCCGGAGCTCTGCGCTTACGAGCGTCAGCCCAAGCCTGGTATGCTGACTGTTTAAAAGCCTCAGCTTATAAACAGTCAGCATTGAACCAGGGTTCAGCTTTGATGCCAGAGGGTCGATCAGAAAATGGAATATAATACTCCATCGCCTGACCGAGAACCTCAGCAACGGCACTTGCACAGCTCGACGGATCGCCAGAAGAAAAGCAGGCTTGCAGCCAAGGGTAAGAAGCAAGGAAATGTCGCATCTCATCCCAATCTGCTGACTTGTACCGCCAAACCCGTCTATTGCCTCTAGGGCTGGAGTCAGGTGGAGGACATATGAGGACGGACTTTACCAGACAGTGGTCAGAACTCCCAAGAGGGGCTGAAACAGACACGTGATATCGGTCTGGTTCAGTCGTCAGCAGAAGGTCCAAGCAATTAGCTATATGATTCTTAACGTCGGGTATCCTAGTCGCCTGGTCGACCAGCTGGGAAAGGTTCAAAGACAAGGCAAACTTGTACGCCTCTCTACCAGCATGGTCAGTAACCTGGTATGGGAACAACCATTGTTCGTGGTGAGCATTAAAGTCCCCCAGAAAAACGATTTGCGCGGTAGGATAACTTTGCTGAGTCACATCAACAGCCTCACTTAGTGACGAAAAAGCCTCGTTGTCTCCTGGTCACCGCTATGCGATCGGTAGACACCGACATAGACAATTTGTTCTGTGCCGGTGTCCACAAGCAGTCAGATTGATGAAGAAGACGGATCTTCCAAGTTACGGAGACGCTTATAGCAGATGTCATCACGCACATAGAAACAAAGCCCTGCCTTAAAGCGGAAATTGTGCTTCAGGACATATCCTGGGTAATTCAAGTAGGATGTATCAGCAGGGGTAGTAATTTGCGTCTCCGTAAGCAAGAGCAGATGCGGCCTTACAATCTCAAGATGGTGGTGGACTGGGACGGGATTAGAGTGCAGACCTCGAATGTTAGTGAGGTGCACTTTTAGCGAGAGGCCGTGTATCCGCTGTTGATTCCTCAACTTTTTGTTCCTTTTATTCATTATTGTTTTTATTTTTGGGGCAAGAGGGAAAAAAGGCGAAGAGTGGCAGTTACACGAGGCATCAGCCAGCCCCCCCCCAGAAGTCACAGTGCTGTTGCGCGGTAGGATAAGACTAGTGCGGAGACCGCGGGGACGCCCGGACCCCCCCAAGGCCGCCTGTCGAGGTCTCTCGCCCGGTTGCCAACCGGCCCGACAGGGGCAACCTTAGGATTATGCGCGCGATGGCGGAGCAGCCTTTCACAGAAGGCTAGTCTGCAATTGGGCTCCCAACTATCGGCGGGCGGCCAGCGAAAAAACCGTTGCTCCGGATCCCGCTGCCCTCCGAAACTAGGCACCCCGCGCAACAACACTGTGAGTCTGAATTTGGTACATTGGCAGATGCAAAACTGCGTAGACCCACTCCTCGAACGGCTACTCAGGGAATGCAGGATGGAACGCGCGAACGCTTGGCACCCTGATTTTTCCACTGAGGGTGGTGACCAGCCGCGGCCTAAGCCTACCACCGGAGAGGGTGTCACTCTTTAGCACCACCCGGGGGTCACGTGTAGGGTCTCGAGGGTAAAACCTACGGACGCGAGTGACAATCGACCCCCAAATATGAATAATGAATCCTAGGCTGTGTTCAGTGGCGTAGCGTGGGCTTTCGCCGCCCGGGGCTGACTGGAAATTTGCCGCCCACACACCACCCGCTACTTACTTATTTCTGGCGACGGGAGGAGCAAATAACCTTTAATTTAATTTTACATTTTGCCGCCCTAATTGTGCCGCCACTTATCCGTCGCCCCCCTTTTCTATGCCGCCCGGGGTCATAGCCCCCCCCCCTCGCTGCGTCACTGGCTGTTCTGCCCCGTCTTTCTTTTTTATGCAGTGTGTTATTTATTACTAACACTGGTGTCAGATTTTTCGAGCTATCAAAAGGCATTAGCAGGCCTGTGTCACTCCCCGTTTAGGTATCGAAAATGTACCTACATTATAACTATGCGCGCAGGCGGCCCCTCCGGGTGGTAAATTCCGTTATACGAATCGTTTCTCCAGAGTAATAAGAATGAAATTGGCTTGCAATGGATGACTAGGTATCTATACAAAAAGGTGCTGAGTTCTGACGTGAGCTAAATAAAACCATATCGTTAGGCACATTGAGTAGATATTTCTTTCAATTTCTTTGCTGAGTGAGAATTCTGTACGATAGTATATTATTATTTATTCTGTGGCATTAGACTAGATCAATCAAATGACTGTCGCCTAGTGACAACAATCTACAAATGGATTTTTTTTATTTTAGAAAGGTATGTACGTACATGGGGCGGCGGAAAAAAGAGGCCTCGTGCACTGATGAAAAATATAAATCCGGCACTGCAATTATTATTACTCACTAGTGAACTAGTGTGCAGGTTTCCTCACCATGTTTTCCTTCACCGGAAGCAGGTGGTGGTAGTTTGAAATTTACTATACATGAGTACAAATTCAGAGGTACAAGGCGCGTCTAGTGAGGATCGAACTCCTGCCTTACAGATGCAGCGTCAGTGCTGAAACCGCTTGGTCACCACTTCTGTCTGCCGCGTCCTTACGCGGATATTATTATGAGTAAATACATATTATTATGAGTAAATACACATTATTATGAGTAAATCACGTCTTTATTCCTTAATAAAGACGTGATTTACTCATAATCATATGATTTACTCATAATAATATGATTTAAATACTTTTAAACTATCGCGTTGCATTATTATTAAATTAATGCATACGGGAATTAACGCGAAACGTACCTTTTATTTATTTATTTTGCTGACGTTTCATTCGGGTTTCACCGAACGTGGTCCCAGCTTGACTGAAGCGTGGTCAAGTACGTTTCGCGTTAATTCCCGTATGCATTAATTTAATAATAATATGATTTACTCATAATAATATGTATTTACTCATAATAATATGTATTTACTCATAATAATCTGATTTACTCATAATAATGTGTATTTACTCATAATAATATGATTTACTAATAATAATATTTAGCCGTGTGGTTCCCGGCAGAGTAGAATAGGACCACTCCAAGTCTCCCCGTGGATGTCGTAGAAGGCGACTAAGGAACACAAGCTGAACAAAGCTTGTAAACATTAGTGAGACCTCTCCAACCCGCCTGGCCAGCGTGAAGAGTATAGGCCAAATCTTCTGGCTGCTGTGGCTAATATTGGCTCTGGAGTCTTGGCAGTGGAGACTAAAAAGGACCTGTTTATGATGATGATGTTTAATAATGTATTGTTTGAATCATTATTTTATATAAAGAAATAAATAAAAACAAAAGTCTTTGTATACATTACTTAATTAGGGTTCCGTACAAAAAATAAAAAAACGGAACCCTTATAGGATCACTCGTGCGTCTGTCTGTCCATCCGTCTGTCACAGCCAATTTGCTTCGAATCTACTGGACCGAATCAGGTGTTTGGTAGAATGTTGTAATCCTATGACCCAAACACATATGTGCAAAGTAAATAAATATTTTTTTAAGATAAGCGTCATTTTTGGGGGAAAAAGAAGGAAATTAAAAAAAAAAAAGATGGGTCGCACTCCGGGAGTGCCGGCAGAAGTGAAAACTTGAATATTAACGTTGTTCTTTTTTGATATTTTGGAATGGTTAGGGAATAATTTTGCACGAATGGCTTTAATTATCAGTATAAAAGTACCATAATTTATGTGGAAGAATACAATATTTATTTATTGCGCTATCGTACACAAACATGACAATTTATATTACATTAAAAAGTTTATCTCTCAGCTAAACGAAACAGCAGGCGCAGGCATACATTTTCGCCGCGCCTTAGAAGGAGAGGGGGACACCTCCTCTCCTACGCCGCGCCGGCTGTCTACTCTCCATCCGTCTTACGAATTTTCGATCAGGACACGTGTCCTGACGCGAGTTTAACATTTTTTACCCATTACAAAAAAAGTGCACAACGCCGCTAAAGAAGTATTCACTTCAAAAAATTAGTTTTGCAAACCTTACTGTGTCATATACAACGTGGAAGGGACATACCCGTAATAAATCGAACCACGGGCTATACTCGATCACCAAAGTATAATGAAATTAAAATAACAGTCACAAAACCAAAAAAAAATTCGACATTCCCATACAAAAGCGAGCCGCCCATGCGCGGAATTGCCTTTTAGAATTGTATGGAAATGCCGAAATTTATTTTTGTTTTTTGGCTGTTATTTTAATTTCATTATACTATAATGATCTAGTTTAGTCCGTGGTTTGATTTATTACGGGTATGTCCCTTCCACGTTGTATTAAATGAAAGGGCTCGTTATAAAGATCTCAAATATATTTTTGTTATTATTGTAAAATGAATAGTTTTGATTTATTCATGAAAAAGACGAAAATTAACTACTGAGTCATCTACTGAGTTCATTGCTTGTAGATTACAGGAAAACCTATAAGAATTCAATCAATTGTACGGAACCCTCTCCACGCGAGTTTAACTCGCACATGGCCGGTTTATTTTATTTAACTACTTACCTACTACTGCCATTATTATTTAAAAAAATCAAATGTCTATAACTTCGCAAGACCCTGCGGTTCATGTACTTACCTTCTCACCATCTTACTTATGAAGGCATGTAGGCGAAACATAAAGTCTCTATCTCTGTGACTTTGTGGTCATCATGCCAGGTTGGCACACCGGAAGGTTCTGGGTTTGATCCCCGGTCAGGTCAAGATGGAAAATGATCGTTTTCAGATTAACCTGGGTCTTGGATGTCTATATAAGTATGTATTTTTTATAAAATATAGTATCGTTGAGTTAGTATCCCATAACACAAGTCTCGAACTTAATTTGGGGCTCTCTCAATTTGTTTGATTTGTTCGTATAGGTATATATAATATACTTTCGTATATAAAGAGAATTTTATTTAATTAATTTAACAATTTAAATGCAATGGCAAACTGTAAATTATTGTATTTTCCCAGGTACTATCATGAGTCAGCGCCCCACGTGGTCACCGTCCAAGCTACCTACGGCTGGCGACCAGAATGGGGGGGCCCGACGGTCGGGGTTAATGAACCCTACATCCTGAGCTGCAGCCCTACCTTCCACCACCACCACCCCCATAAACACAACGCCCCGCCCGCGGCCGTTTCCGTTGTGTCCAGCCCTTGCGAGCGAGCTACCAATGTCCTTAAAGTTCAGGTACTTAGGGACCATCCATTAATTACGTCACACGTTATTCTATTTAAACTATATTTTTTTCTATTTAAACGAGGTTACCTGGAAGAAATTGCTTAGCGATAAGGCCGCCTTTTGCGCATTTCCTAGTTTTTAAGATAATTATGTCCTGTTTTTTACTTTTGAGCAATAAGGGGTATTGTATTGTATTGTATTGTTAAGGGAGTGGGAGGGGGTCAATGAAGTGTGACATTGTGTGACAAGGGGTGGGAGGGATCATAAGGTTCAAGACGTCACAATACAAAATCTATATCTAAGCATTAAAACAAGTCACTGTTTAAAAAATATTGAAAATATTTTGGCTTCGCTTGCTGCTTTTTATATTAACAGTTGTACAGCAGTAGTGCAATTTGATAGGCTACACAAAAACTAGATGTATATAATCCGGACGTAAATTGTGACCAACCCAAAAGGAAGAGGCGTCAAAAATTCATGAAATTCGTGTGACGTAATTTATGGATGGCCCCATAGAAGAAAAATATTAAATTGTTAAACGCCGTGTGGTTCCCGGCAAAGAAGATAGGACCACTCCAAGTATTCCCGTAAATATCGTAGAAGGCGACTTAGGAAACACAAGCTAAACAAAGCTAATAAACATAATGAGACCTCTCCAATCCGTCTGGCCAGCGTGGAGTGTAGGCCAAATCGTCTGGCTCCACTAGCTAATATATGGCTCTGGTAGTACAGAGAGGGTCGTGCTCCTGCAGTGAAGACTAAAAAAACACCTGATGATGAATTTGTAAAACATACCCCTGACTTTTCCATACAAACGTACAATACCCGGCACATAAGTTGAAGCAAAATGGCGGCGCTGCGCAGGTCAAATTAGAGGCAAAAGAGTGCGCAGTGTCCGCCATTTTGGTTCAACTTATGTGCCGGTTATTATTTCATTATTTTGAAACGACATGTCAGATTACGGCCATATTTTGTGATTTCAAAGAAATTAGTTGTTTGTAATAACTTTATTGTACTAAAAACATGCATATAGAATACAAAATTCGAAAGAGCAAATATACAATGGCGGACTTATCCCATATAGGTATCTCTTCCAGTCAACCTGCGATATATTGAGAGCACATTTACTTAATTAACAGGTAGAAGCAAATACGTACAAAATAAATAATAATAAAAGATTATACTTACATAGCCACATCATATAACTCGATTTCCAAGTCAAAATATAAATTTAAAAAATACTTCTCCTTATCGTGTCAAAATGGTTCACTGTATTACACACAAATTAAAGCACATACCTGTAATTGTAGTACTGGTTCTCCTGGATGTGCCTGTGTCTCTTTGTAAAGAACTAATACAATTAAATACCTGGGAGTACTTCTTGATCAAACGCTTACGTGGAAACCTCAAATAGATGCACTTCAATTCAATTCAATTCAATTCAATTCAATTCAATTCAATTCAATTCAATTCAATTCAAAATATCTTTATTATCATAGGATATTTATAATATCTCTTAATAATAGTCACTTTGTTTTGTTTTGCACAAATGTTGACGTCAAATCGTTACTTAAAGCTAAGTTTACGCCGCTTCCTAGGCGCAAGTGCAGAAGAAGCGGCAACAAACTGCACTGCACGTTTTCTCCAAAGACGTCAATTAACAAACTAAAAACTTAAAATTAGTTATATAGATGGACAGAGATTACATTGTTTATTATGTCATAATTAAATTGAATTATAAGAATTACGAAATTTAAAATAATGTCAATTTGTAAATTTAGTATGTACCAATGTACCTAAATTATGACATGTCTAAGTATACAAACCTTTAAGAGGGACCCGCGCCAAGCTCAAGCCAGACCTTTTTGTCTTTAAGATAGTCATCGGTCCTATAATAAGCCTTCTCACAAAGTACTTTCTTTACATAAGCTTTGAATTTTCTGTCTGGCATATCAAGGACCGATTCTGACAATTTATTATAAAAAAGTATACACTTCCCCATAAAAGACTTACTGACTGTATTCAGCCTGTAATACGGGCTAACTAAGTCATTCTTATTACGTAAATTTCTATCTGTAAAATCACTTACTTTATTGAACATGGAAATATTTTTCCTTACATACATTTTCAAATATGAATTGTGATGCAAAAGTAAGTATACCTATTTCCTTGAATAATTCCCTCAGTGAGTCTCTCGATCCTAAACCGTAAATAGCACGAATTGCTCTTTTTTGTAAAAGAAAAATAGTCTGAATGTCGGCTGCACTCCCCCATAGAAGTATCCCGTAAGACATTAGACTGTGAAAGTAACTAAAGTACACTTGTCTAGCAGTTGCTACATCTGTCAATTGTCTTATTCTCCTAACAGCGTAAGCCGCAGAGCTAAGCCTATTAGAAAGTTTAGTTATATGAGCGCCCCATTGAAGTTTCGAATCAATTGTGATTCCTAAAAAGGTAGTACTTTCAACCAGATCGAGTTTCTGGCCATTAATTAGTATGTCAACGCAGGCTTGATTCACATTAGGAAGAGAGAATCGAATGCATTGGGTCTTGTTCGCATTTAACATGAGGTTATTGGCCGAAAACCAATCAGAAATTAAAGATAAGGTGCTGTTCACCGTGCTAGCATCACTGTTATGTCGATCTATTTTAAATATTAGCGAGGTGTCATCAGCAAACAGCACCATGTCAGCCTCTTTCTCAACCATGTAAGGCAAGTCATTGACATAAACTAAGAAAAGGAACGGTCCTAGAATTGAACCTTGGGGAACGCCCATTTTCACATTAGACCCGTGTGATTTTACGCCGTTTATATCAACAGTTTGACTTACAGCGAGAACTAGACGGTTGATACCAATTTTTAGGAAACTGAGGAACGTCGCAGATCCTAAGCTTCTTAGATCCATCTATTTTGCTCTGGGACAATCCATTTTATCGTACGTAATTAATTACATTAAATTATGGTAAATTTATATTACATATTTTTATAAAGAAAATCTTATATAAATTTTAACCATTGCTATAATATATTACCATCTTATAATTCCTGATATAGAAAATACATTAATCAAACTTACCAAAATATTATATTCAAAAACTATTTAAAATAAAAATCTCTATTAGCATGTTATAATATATAAATAAAACCAAAAAAAAAACAGAACGGAGAAAGAAACAAAACACCAACAAGCTAAACATCATCTACATGATTAAAAAATTAAAGTTTATATTAAAATCTTAAACATTTGTAGTATATATATGTGTATGTGTATTTATATAAGTATTTATATGTATTAAGTGTATTATATGAATGTATTTAAGTATACTTAGACTTAGTAAATTATTAAGTACATCTTTAAAGCGCCTATCGCAATTAAATAATTTCTGTTTTTCCTAAAGGTTGACTGGTAAAGAATGCATTAGCGTTAAGTTCACCTTTTGTACCATTTTGGTCAATAAAAATTTTAATAAATAAATTGCCACAACCCGTATTTTACGTAGTCTAACTTACGAAGCGTACTTTGTTGCCTATTATTGTATTGAATGCTCACTCGCACGGCGCATGAGTCACACTTGTTTACGCCAATCTCGGGATATTTTGTATCTCCGGTTAAAGAAAAGAGGGTAGATGAAGAAAAAAATATATGATTATTAGTTAAACATCTGTTTGTATTAACTATTCCAAATAATATGTTGAACGCATGTTTTTTTTTTCGTTTTATAAATATAATTCAAATTGTAAATGCTAATAATGGAAGGACCTGGTGTCTATGATACAGGCTCGGCCTAGTATAGACACTAGTGTAATGGACTCGACAATACTGAGTGATTAATTTATAGATAAATACTTGTGTAAGTAGATGTAAGTCCAAATTGCATGTTTTATGAAATAAATAAATATTATTATTATTATTACGAAACGGTTTTAGCTCTACCAGCGCCCCGGGCGAGTTTCTCCCCCCCCCCCCCCCAACTGCAATTCAGACTGAGTTAGGCTTTAATCTTATAGGATTTATTTCTAAACCTTCCTCCTTTCGTTTACAATATACATACAAATAAGAGTCTAGGAATTGCCGCCGTTAACCAGCCGCTATTTATATATTTATTATTACCTGTGACCCCCCTTGCCCAAAAACGCCCCCTGTCGCCCCTTTGTATCTGGCGCCCTGGGCGGTCGCCCAACCGCGCCCTACCCTAACGCCGCTACTGACTGTAGCTTTTGAAAAGTGCCTTTTTTGTTGATTAGGCTTTGGAAGAGCTGTTTGTTATTTTTACAAAGACCAACTTATTAGACCACTCAACGTGTGAGTTAAAAGCCGTACAACCCCGATAATGAAAACAAACATTTGCATTTCCATTTATTGATCGTCAGCTGTATCGCTCACTAATTACATTTTTATCTCCAGCGTTATGATATGATAAAGTTAGTACACATGTACAACTTCATAATAAAAACCTAGATTTTTATCCTTATAGTGCAACTAAAAAAATTGTACAAGGAGCCCTACTAAATATGTCTTACGAAGAAACAGAGGAATTACTAATAAGTAGTTATAAAATAATAAATGAGTTATTTTTATTGTGTAATTTAATTTTTAAGCGTAATTGTTTATTATGTTTATAGTACTAGTTAGCCTTGTAACGCCTGAAATACAGGATGATTTTCATCCTATCTCAGGCACCATTAATTTATATTAACAATGTATTGTTAAATGTATAAATGTAACATACCTCTAAATTATTTGAATAAAGATTATTATTATTTTGTTTTTAGGGTTCCGTACCTCAAAAGGAAAAAACGGAACCCTTATAGGATCACTTTGTTGTCCGTCTGTCCGTCCGTCCGTCCGTCTGTCAAGACCCTTTTTCTCAGGAACGCGTGGAGGTATGAAGCTGAAATTTATATCAATTACTCAGGTCTACTGTCCCTTGAAGCTGTGAAAAAATCAAACTTCTAAGCCAACGCAATCAAAAGATACAGCCGTTTATGCCGCAAATTTTCGACACTTGCAAGGGAATCAAAACCTACAGGGTGCTTCCCGTGAACTCAGAATCTTGAAATTTGGTACGAAGCAACGTCTTATAGCATAGATAAAGGAAAAATTACGAAAACCATAAATTTTTAGTTACATCACATAATATATTTTTTTTTAATAATTTTAAACTTACTTGTCGTAATGAACGAACTTTGTAAACCTTGCAGGTTTGTACGGAACCCTCGGTGCGCGAGTCTGACTCGCACTTGGCCGGTTTTTTTCACTGTCTGTGCTCAGGCCTGGACCTGGTGAATTTTGCAACAACACGGGTTGATAACCAAGTGTTGTTACCATATATATAGTTACATTATTTGAATTTTCTGAATCTAATTGAAGGAATTTACGAACTATTCTGCAGGTATTTAGTATTGCTGCCTTTTGTAAAGTTAAGTATGTATATTTTGGGAAATCTAGCTGGTCAAATCGTCTAAATATATATTTAGGTCTATATATCTATCTCGGTGGTGGATATGACTCTAGGTATTATAGAGACAGAGTTCATCTTCCACATCCTTTTAACTTCTTCTTGTAGCTCGGTGTATTTTCTCATCTTTTCGGAAATTGATGCTTGTATGTTATGTGTTTTGGGTATTGCAATGTCTCTTATGTATGTGTTATTATTATTATTCATTGTATTTAGAGATAGTTAATGTGTATACATATATATAATATATATCGCTACAGAAAACTTCCCCCTTTTCCCCCTAGGATATTTTTTTCAAAATCTTGTGTAGAATAAAGTCCTTAGCCAGTGTTCTTGACACCACGCCGCATGGATTAAAATTCTTTAGATTTCATAATTAATAATTTAGACGAGACGAGAACGCTCCTTGGCGTGACCGATCGAGGACAGAACAGCATCATGGTCTTCTTACTAAAGCTACTTAACAGGCAGGCTGCCTAAAGTCATTTGACGTAGCTTACTACTTCTTCTTCTTAGCGAGTCGGAATGGCTAAAATTATTAAGTAAGTGTGGACCAATGTGTGGCTTCTTACTCCCCTGTCATTAGCCGAATTTAGGTCGTCTATTGCTTACTACTGCCATCATGCATGACAATAGTAATTTGTTTGTAATAACTTTATTGTACCAAAAACATTTTAAGTATAAAAGACAACATAATACGAAAGAGCAAAAATACAGAGGCGATCTCATGTAGGGATATCTTACAGTCAACCTGCGATAGATTAAGGGGGTATTTACTCAGTTATAAGGTACTCAGTAGAAGTAGGTACGTACAAATTTAACTATGTATAATTTTTAACAACTTGTCTCTGATAGATTACCTCACGATGTACCTATTCCTTCTTTAAATTCTTTAATCTTTTGCCAGAATGCCCCCTCCCAGGATATAACGGCAACCCCTCCATCCCCCACGTCAGTGGCAGTTTGCCTTAAATGGCTCGACTACGACGGAGACATCTCTGCCCAGATCTTGGAGTGGTTACTATTGCTGCAGTACTTCCAGGCGGAAGCTGTCTACATCTACCTCGTGAGGGTGAGTAGCTATCCCCCACTCTCCTTACATCCTCGAAATCCAAAAAAAAAGTTAATTTTTATACAAACTGATCAGTTGATCGAGTCAATTTGTATGAAAATCCGATTTTTTTTTTTGGATTTCGTTAAAGTTGTTAAACATAAGTTGTTCAGTTTCATGGGCTGAGGTACCATCTGAGAGGTTTTGCGTTATTTTATTAACACGATGTAAATAAACATCCAAGACCCAGGTCAATCTGAAAAAGATAATTTTCCATCTTGAACTGCGGTGTGGCGGACTGGCGTGTTAACCACTGCAACACGGAGGTCGTCATATTTACCGTGATTTTTATTTTTGAGTCTTCCATATTTCGGCCCAGTTGCATGAGCCATGTTCACGAAAGAACTGGAAGACTCAAAAATAAACATCACGGTTATCCTGAATTCATCAGCATCCCAGCGTATTCCCGGTTGCATCGTCAGCGGTTACGCTTCAGAGCCCGGGGTCCGATACCTAACCTAGGCGATTTGACGAGGTTACTGATTTTTTTACACAGAGCGACTGCCGTCTGACCTCCGCAACCCAAAGGGTAGACCAGAACCAATCCTATAGGATAGGTACAAACGCTAGATGGCGTTCGGGACCAACGACTTTACATGCCTTCCGAAGCACGGAATCATCTTTCTTTTCGGATAATCAGGTGATTCAAGCCTGCAATATCCTAAACAGACTGGAAACAACTTTTCACAAAGTATGCTTCCCAGTGGGATTTGAACCCATGACCTCCGGATCACAAGGCAAACGCCTGGACCACTGGACCGCGGAGGCAGTAAATTTTTGGTTTCTTGACTGTTACCTATTTTAATTTCATTATACTTTAGTGAACTAAAATAGCCCGTGGTTCGTTTTATTACGGGCAAGTCCCTTCAACGTTGTATAGCCACGTCGGGGCCCGGCAGACGTGCTAGACCCAAGAAATGCTGGCTTGACGTCGTCAAGGATAATGTGCGTGGTCTTACACAACCAACGATGCTCAAGACCGTGCGAAGTGGAGAAAGAAAAGCCGGAAAGCGTACGCCGGGATTCAAAGCGTTGCAGCTGAGAATGCAACTGGGCATACGCTGAGATGAGAGAAAGAGTTACGGTTATCCTGAATTATTTTATACTAATTTTTAACAACCGTCAAAGTTTAAAAAGCTACATTTCTAGATGTCGCTACTATCTCGCCCGCTAGTCATATAACGGGTGCTGGGTACTTAGGCTAACGGTATCCACAAAAAATAAAAGAAAAGACTTAGTACCAGCTGCTTCTAAAATAAAATAAAATAAAATAAAATGAAATGAAATGAGATGAAATGAGATGAAATGAGATGAAATGAGATGAAATGAGATGAAATGAGATGAAATGAGATGAAATGAGATGAAATGAGATGAAATGAGATGAAATGAAATGAAATGAAATGAAATGAAATGAAATGAAATGAAATGAAATGAAATGAAATGAAATGAAATAAAATAAAATAAATAATGATATATATATTATCATTAATACATTATATATTCAGCTTATGGATAGAGACAGTAGAGAAACGAAGCAATGTATAACCTATTTATTATGTTTTTCGTCAAAGAATCCTGATATTTTATAGTAGCATTTATTTACAAGAAATTTTTAGAGATTTTTGTTAAATTCGGTATTTTTTTCAATATTTTTTAAATTATTTGGAATAGAATAGAATAGAATAAAACTTTATTTGAATTGAAACACACAATCTTAACAACAAAAATAAAAAACATAAATACAGAAATTATAATAAGTAGGTACATAAAAGAAAGAAAAAATAAAAGAACATAATAGCCTGTGTGAGTTCCATTCAAAAAGGTCATAGGCTCAGTGTAAACCTTTATTTACGCACGGATGTAAGTAAAGCAGTGGTTTTCTGCTATGACCTGAATGAAGTGAATATTTGGAATATGATTGTATATTTTTATTGCCATGTGGTGGGGACTAGATGCAATTAAATCCATTTTTGTGAAAGATCTTTTTAATTTGTGTAAGTTTCTATTATTTCTCTCATTTTTATTTTCCTTTTTCGTATATAATTTTCATATTTTCTCACAAACTTACGTAATTCCAGAATATATATCGACGTTAGGGTCAAGATTTGGTGTTTCACAAAATGTGGTCTACAAGATGTAATTTCTTCAATATTAACTAGTATTCTAATACATTTCTTTTGTAGTAAAAATATATCTTCTACATGACAACTATTTCCCCACACAATTTTTTTTTATTCAATATAGGATAAATATATCACTTATTGAAGGTCATTATTTTTAATTATTTTTAGTGCAAAAGCTACCGATACTAGGCGTATCGCAACGAGTTCGCGGGTAACCACTAGTGAACATGAATTCTCATTCCAGGCTCATGAAAACGTCCTCCAAGTCCTGCATCACTTCTCGTCTCTCGGCTTCGTCCACCTGACGGAGCTGGCTCACCAGCCGTGGCTGGAGGGCCCTGGAGGGGGCAGGCAGTGGTCGCAGGGGGAGAGGAACTTCCTGGACTATAGAAGGGAGCTTCTGCCGCTGAACGATTGTCTGTACCGCGCGGTGGGCCGGTACAGCTGGCTGGCAGTCTTCGATGCTGACGAGATCATTGTGCCAGTTAGGTAGACAGCTTTTCCTACCCGTGTGGTTCCGGGTTAGAATAGGACCACTCCATCTCTTCCTGTGGATGTCGTAAGAGGCAACTAAAGGAATAAGCACATCTCACGTTCTACAAATCAAACATCTCGTGCTACAGTTACATTCCCAAATCATTTAAACTCTTCCGGCTATTTCTTCTCCATTTTGCAAGGTCTTTGGCATCCTTGGGTGACCATTGACACGCATGTTATATTTGGAGAAGAAAAAGCGGTGAAGCGCACCCCGGGTTCCAAAGCAGCACAGCTGAGGATGCAACCGCGGGAACGCGCTTAGATGAAGAAGAAGAGAGGTAGACACTTTTTCAGTATTCCTTATTTCTCCTTCTTATAGGACATTCCCGATTGCTACCTTAGTTGCGCCTGCTTTAGAGCCCGGTGCGTTTACAGTTTTTACCCGACTGCGCCAGAAGGAGGGTTATGTTTTTTGAGTAGAATAAGAGATTGCTTACTTTTGCTGTCAAGGCAGGATGGGGGGGGGGGGGATCTGGAAACGCGGTACGATGAGCACAAGAGATAACTTCAAGTTTTACAATACAATACAATACGCTTTATTGCACAAAGCAAAAATTCAGGACATGCAAACATCGGGTTTTAGTCCTTTAAAGCTACGATTCTAACTTGAATTCCTGCTTTCTTTGACAGCACCCCGGATACTTCTCACAAAGATCAATTAGGGTTGGGCCACATCTATCAGCACGGAGCAGTTCTTTCCTATGCTGCTATCCTTTTCTGTCGCTCAGAACAGTCATTTGCTAGAGCGACCCCATCCCAACCCTAAAGGTAATAAGCATAATGACTGAAAAAATATTTTTGGCCCATCGGTAAAATTATTAAAAAATATTGTACACACATTTTTTCTTTTCTCTGAGAAACAATAAATAACGAAGATACAGCGCATTAAATTTCACATGACGTCACGCTTTCGTACGGTTTTTACACATCGGTGACGTCACAAGCCCCCACTCTGGAACTTCGATACCTGTATCTTTGTAAATTTTTACTTTTTTAATAAACTGAAATACTTTTCTGACCCAGTCATCATCCCTATTAAGATATGTGATGATTGAAAACCAGGAGTAACTAAATAAACGGGCAAGTGCGAGTCGGACTCGTACATGAAGGGTACAATGTTTTAAAAAGCTGAAGAAACACGTTTCTTGTATGAAGAAGGATATTACGGTTCAAGAGATAGAGCCCTGTGACAGACGGACAGACATACGGACAGACAGCGAAGTCTCAGTAATAGGGTCCCGTTTGCACCCATTGGGTACGGAACCCTAAAAAGAATACCATACAGGTTGATTTGGCACCCCTTAGCTATATTCAAATCTTACTTATATATAATATAAATGGCTAACTTTACTATCCGCGCGGCCGTTGCCCTCCCCGCTCACCGGCCATGAGCCCAGCAGCGGGTGGTAACATTCAAATGAAAGATTTTTGATAGGTATGCAAATGTCGGCTGATATCTTTAGTTTTTATTATGAAACAAGATACGTATTACAGAATAGAAATCTTAGAGTACCTACTGTCCTTGAATATAGCTACGAGGTTCAAAATCACCCTGTATACAATATAATCTAAAACCGAATAATCTCTTAGATAGAAAGTGCATTTTTAATTATTTTTTATTTTTAATTTGTGCATTTTTAATTTTCTTACATAATTAAAATAATAGGGCGCCAAATTTCCGGTCGGCCCTAGGCGTCGAAAGCCCAAGCTACTCCACTGTATCTATACAACGTGGAAGGGACATACCCGTAATAAGTCAAACCACGGTCTATACTAGACCATTATAGCATAATAAAATTAAAATAACAGCCGAAAAACAAAAATAATTTTCGGCATTTCCATACAAAAGTGTGCGGCCGCCCGGGTGATTTGTATGGGAATGTCGATTTATTTTAATTTCATTATACTTTAGTCATCTAGTATAGCCCGTGGTTCGATTTATTACGGGTATGTCCCTTCCACTTTGTATACCTATGTATTTATTATAAAAATATATCCCATAATGCAAGTTTTACTTAAAACGTTAAACTTACTTTGGGACTCAATCAGTGTGATTTGACCTTATCTATTCCAGCGACCACACGTATCCCCGTCTCCTGGCCCGCGAGGTAGCTTCCCCGACTGACGCACTGGTCTGCCGCAACGTATTCTACCTGGACGCTGCTCAGAAGGATCACCAAGCCCCGCCGTTTGCAAGAATGTTGGCACACACTTGGAGAGCCCGGGAGACCACTGGCTATGGTCAGTAAACTATATCGTCATCCGAGCGTATTCCCGGTTGCATCCTCAGCGGTAACCGTTTCAGAGCCTAAATATGGCTTTGCGAGCCACACACGCTCGCACCTACATAGTTAAAACCAAGGTTCGCCGTTGACGGACACGTCAAGGAGGACATCATCATTTTTAGGATGCTTATGCTTAACAAATTAAGGAAGGGTTAGGAGTAAGGTCCTACCAAGGCATTAAAAAGATGGCAGAGAGAACAGAGTAATGGAGGCATCTCCTCTTAACTCCACCAACAAGAACAAGCTCTTTAACTTAGTTTCGAAGGTGCGGTTGCAAGACGCACAACGCAACTTCGGCTGAGTTTTCTTAAAGAGGCGTTTGGAATCGAGTTCCCGAATCCCTGCTGTATGTACCACAAAACCGAACCATGCCACAAGGGCCTACCAGACCCAGCCCGGCCCTGAAAGTGGGATAGCCCACTCAAAGAAATATTAGATGGAAAAGCGCACTGGAAATAAATTATCCTGTATAATTAATACTTCAATACGATATTTTGCAACAAGTCAAATAAGATACTTTTTAGAGTTCTGTACCCAAAGGGTGCAAACGGGACCCTATTACTGAGACTCCGCTGTCTGTCCGTCTGTCACAGGGCTCTGTCTCTTGAACCGTAATAGCTAGACACTTGAAATTTTTACCGATTATGTATTACTGTGGCCGCTATAACAACAAATACTGAAAATAAAAAAAGTTTAAAATTAAAGGAGGTCGCCATACAAAAAACGTGTTTTTTCAGCGTTTTTACTAGATCTTTATAATGGCATTAACTAGATACTTGAAATTTTCACAGATTATGTATTACTATGGTCGCTATAACAGCAAATAGGTACTAAAAAATAAGATAAAGTTAAAAATTAAAGGGGGTCATCATACAAGAAACGTGTTTCTTCCGCGATTTAAAACGTTCGCTGGTACGGAACGTCAAAAACAAACATTTTAGGGATTTGTCTGAAATATCGAATTATGACGTCATAGTTCCTTGGAGTCAAATAGCGCTCCTAATATCCGTTTTTCTGCATTAATAAATCTAAAATCACGTTCAAAGTGGATGTGATCAATGACAAGTGGCATTATTTTGTGACGTTGTATTCTATTAACAGTACCAAATAATTTATTTTTGACCCACTAAAATACCCAATTGTCAATCCTTCTCTTTCAGGAGACCGCGTGAAATCTTTCCACAACGTCCAGACCGTGGTGGCCATGCACAACCATCTACCCATGGCCTGCCACGCTTACTGCGTCTCCAGATATTTTAATGATACTACAGCTCGGCTGCAACACTACAGGTTGGTTCACCTTTATGAGAGATAGATATAGAGTAAGGGAGCGTTCAAGTATTACGTAACGCAATTTTTAGAGATTTTTGACCCCCCCCCCCCCTTCCTCCCACGTTTTTCTGTACACCCACCTCCCCCCCTCCGCCTAGTAAAACGTTACGTAACCAGCAAGTGAACATTTTTACCTCCCGCCCCTGTAACGCATCGTAACGTTTTACAAAACCCCCCCCTCCCCCCAAATTCGTTACGTAATACTTGAACGCTCCCTAAGAGAGAAATGCACAACCACCCGCCCATGGCCTACCGCGCCTACTGTAGCTACAGATGGTGCTTACTATGTTTAATGAAAATCGGTTCAACCGTTAACGCTCTAAAGTCGAGGGTTTTTTTTAATTGTCTGACAAATCAACCCAAAGGTTAGACTGTTAGAGAATGCTTTTAGCATTAAGTCCGCCTGTTGTACTATTACATTTGTATGTGTGTACAATAAAGTGTAAATAAATAAATAAATAAACTTGTTTCTGTAACTTAAGCACTTAGTCCTATAGTTATTCCATCAATCATCTCGACAGACAAGCCTTTGGATTATAAAAAAACTGCATCGAAATAAGTCTATTCGTCTAGACACGCAGACCAGTGGCGGATAAACACATTTGGCGCCAGTAGGCAAATCATATTTCGTCGCCCCAATCAAAAATCAAAAACTCAATCATATTACGGGCCCCCCCCCCTAGATCCGGGTATGGGAATTTTCCACGCGGCGGCGCCCCTTTGTTACCTCACGCTCCTACTAGGCACGTGTCTTACCTACTTTGCCTTCAGGATAATGCCACTGACGCAGACAAACAGACACTTAGACACGTCAAACTTATTATCATATGGTATCCTCATGTTTGAGGGTCGTGACGTGACCATCGTGAGCAGCTCTCCTCACAATGGTTTTTCACAGTGCACGGTCTTGCGCCAGGTGTGTAGTGGCGCCCGTTGATTGTTTGTGCGGACCCTGCGGACGATATCAGTCCATCTTGTGGGTGGTTTTCTTTGACTTCTGCGCCCTGGGACATGGCCAACAGTGACTGTAGAGGCGGATTCCCCGAAATTATTTTAACCCCCGACAAAAAAGACGGGTGTTATAAGTTTCACGCTAATGTCTGTCGGTCTGTCTGTCTGTGGCATCGTTGCCCTCGAACGGTTGGACCGATTTCGAAGGGGTTTTTTTTACGTGAAAGCAAGTTCCCTTGCGGTGGTTCTTGGCTATGTTTAATGAAAATCGGTTAAGCCGTTTAAAAGTAATTGGGGGTAAACGCTTTAAAAGTCAGGGCTTTCGCTAGCAAATATATAGATGGCGGCGCTACTACGTTCTTGACAGTTGGCGAAACAAGCTTTACTTTAAAAGATTTATTCACATAATCATGAATTTTTATCATCAATTTTAATCATTTCTAGACATTTTCAATATCAAGAGGATACTAACTACTTACTACGAGTTGAAATTCACTTTAAACGGAAAAATGTTTGCATACCTATCTGCAGGTTTATACAATTTACATACTAACATTAACTAACATCTTTAATCTATTATAATATACTAAGTATAATGCAAATAAATGATTCTTGATTCTTGAGGTATTTGCACTCATCGTATTGTCTTTTCGAGACTGTCAGAGGCGTGTCGCACTATCGGACGTCAATCTTATAACACTCCTCGTTTTCGTAAGGGGTTAATAAAATCTAGCTCTATATTAATTCATCATCATCATCATCGGGTCTTTTTTAGTCTCCACTGCAGGAGCACGACCCTCTCTGTACTACCAGGCCATACTTGGCCAGAGCAGCCAGAAGATTTGGCCTGCACTATCCACGCTGGCCAGACGAGTTGGAGAGGTCTCATTATGTTTATAAGCTTTGTTCAACTCGTGTTTCCTAAGTCGCCTTCTAAGACATCCACGGCAAGACTTGGAGTGGTCCTATCTACTCTGCTGGAACCACACGGCAATTTTTCAGTTTATTTGCAACTTTTTTAAACAGAGTGAAATGCGCCGATGAAGAAGGCAGCGACGCTTGTAAGAAGGTGACTGAAGACGTAGTGAGGGAGGCCTCCCTTGAACCCTGGAGAGCCAGTTTGCTGGAGGACATCCCCAGGATACTGACGCAACTGGGGATACCACTGCCGACTCAGGAGAGAAGTGTTTGACGGGATATGTAGAAGTATTAGTATAACTATGTCTGGTCTGGTCTGGTCTGAGAGAAAATATACTTATATCGTTCGACAACCTCCGTGGCGTAATGGTTAACACGCTAGACCGCTAATCCGGAGGTTCTGGGTTCGATTCCCAGCCAGGGCAAGTTGGAAAATGGCCTTTGTCAAATTTTCCTGATTTATCATAAAATATAGTGCCGCTGAAGTAGTATCCCATAACACAAGTTTAAAAAAACTTACTTAGGGGCTAGCTTAAATCTGGAAAACGTGGAGTTGATGGACCATCCTCCGTATAGCCCTGACCTGGGCCCCAATGATTATTTTACATTCCCAAGAATTAAAGATATGCTACGTGGTCAACGGTTTCACGGCCCAGAAGAGGCGGTCGAAGCTTACAAATCAGCTGTTTTGACTGTATCCAATTTAGACTGGAATTACTGTTTCAATAATTGGTTTGATCGAATGCAAAAGTGCATTGACTGCCACGGAGAATACTTCGAAAAACAATAAAAGTAAACATTATTATATTATCTTTGTACTTTTTTCTATTCCCGATCTTTTCGGTGTGGCCCTCGTATTACATTACTTTTTATATGAAAATTATGTTTTTTGATAATTTCTATAAAATTATGAACTATTTACTTTGTTTTTTTTTTGGCCCGCAAATAAGGCCTTCACACAAGTCGTAACTGTTACATATTTCTAGTCATGTTGTAACTTTAGAGTTGCCAAGGTACGAAATGCGATGCATGTATCAGTTGTTAAATAGCATATTTTTTAGACAATATTTATTTCTTGCGTTAAAATATATAGCAATTCCAAGTAGTTATACTAAATTTAAAGCTACTTGCACAAGCTAAACTACGACATCCATATAATTTTATAAAAAGTTACTTAAAAGTAAAAATGCAAGTACAAAATACAAGTACAAAAAAATTAATGAAGTACCCACTTCACTTTACATTTTCCTGAGTGGCAATGGAAATCACTTTCTACCCGCAAACATTGCAATAATTACAAATTTAATAATTTATTGGTTACGTGCTTACGTATAACATGTACCTAATTGACAAATATATGCTGGGATTACTTCGAGGCAATAAGAATAAGGACGGTTTCAGCTATTTAGTTACTTTGAAAACGACTCGTGTCTTAGAGTTTGACTTGGTAATAAACTATTGGGCATCTGTGCTACATATTACTAGATCATTATATAGAACCGAAATACATAGTACCTATAATATGTAATTCTTAAAAGTATTTACAAGAAGACTGCGGTGTTGATGTTATTTATTCACTGTAACCTATGAGTGGCCAGAATACTTCGGGCTTGCGTTTATTTTTGCAAATGATCCCCCCCCCAGCTATCAAAGACCGTGTAATTTACAGAAACATTCTTAGACATTTTCAGTACTATTGCATAGAAATATATTTACATTAGATGATGCATTGAAGATGAAAGTAAAATATAAATAAACTTACAACTGTTAGGTACTTAGTAAAATGACTTCAAAGGTACTTTCAGTCTTGGTTTTTGATTGGATACACAATTACCTACTTGATTACATAACTAGTATCCAGTATCAATTTGAAGCCTGAAAATTCAAACTGTACCTACTTATTCTGTTTCCAATATATCCAACTTTCGTTGATTGCATCAATTTGCGTCTAACAAACCCACCATGGTACTTAAAAACCAACCATTGAACAATATTAGCTTATATCTTACCAGATTTAGACTTTTTGCAACTATCGGTGCAACATGTCGTCGATACTTACGCTAGTTAATCTTTTTGGACTTATTTTATATCGTACCACTGGAATCTTTACCAGAACAGAATATACTGCCTTCCAATTAAGCCTTAATTAAGCACATATCGAAAATGAAACTAGCCATTCATGGTTTTGACTGAAATAAGCCATATTCGCCTAGAATAAATCTGAATTTTATTTTGTATTCTGAATTAGTAAGCTTGTATGTATTTAGCAGCCCAAAACCCTATTTGTTATTTTGTGAACAATGCTGTGGGCTACGTTATTGATAACTCTTTTTATGTATAAATTTTATATTGTATTGGTATTTATAATGTAGCTGTTTGTTGTTCCCATTAAATAAATAAAATAAAATAAAAATTTATTATGCCATGAAATTTTGTATAAATGATCAGCTGTCAGACATGACTACCTACTTGTGCATAAGTATAACTCACTAGCATACCACTAGCATAAGCTTACTTTTCATTCATTCCAGAGAGAATTATTTTTTGTTCTCTTTTGAGTATATAAGTATACTATATACAGACATACATCTTATCATCACGTCTTTATCCTTGATGGAGCAGACAGAGCATTTTGTATACGTTATGAATTTAAAATAAAGAACTGTAAGTATGTATATAAGTTATTTGTATTATCTAAATAGGATTTGGTAAATATGCGTTTGAATATATTGTTTAAATTTACACAAGGCATTTACGTAAACATGCTGAGCCCTGACGCTTGAGCAACCTTTTGATGGCTACTATCATATAATTTATTATAAGCTCTAGCTGAGACTATGTCACTATTTAAATCTCTGATATGTTTTTTTAGATATCAATTAAAGATATATAATATACTGGTATTATATTATTTTTTAAAACTTGTTAAACAGTATTATGCAAAATCGTTTTGACTAGTGACTTGTTTTCCTACGAATTTCCTCATTTCTGATTCGATCACGTAGAGAAACACCAAGCATAGCCTTCTCCATAGCGCGTTGAGCTACCTTGAGCCTTCTTATGAGACCCATAGTAAGGGACCACGTTTCGGAGCCATAAGTCATCACTGGTAACACACATTAATTATAAACTTTCGTCTTGAGGCACTAAGGTATTTTGGACGAGAAGACACTGCGTAACTTTCCGAACGCTGCTCAGCCGAGTCGGATTGGTCGAAAGACCTCTTCCTCGAAGCTGGAACTTCCTGCCTGGATCGATTGACCCAGGTAGGTATACTGGTCTACAACTTCGAGGGTGGAGCTCCCAACAGAAACAGGTATAAACAGGCACAACATTTACATTACTTTCGTTTTGTCCATGTTCATTTTAAGGCCCACCTGTTGGGAAACTCTATTAAGGTCTCCGAGCATAGTACTTAAGTCCTCCATGGATTCTGCCATGACAACTATATCGTCGGCGAATCGAAGGTGAGTGATATACTCGCCATTGATGTTGATGCCAAGTCCTTTCCATTCCAGGAGCTTGAAGGCATCTTCCAGTGCAGCGGTGAACAGTTTCGGAGATATAACGTCTCCCTGTCTCACAACTCTTTGCAGTGGAATATGTTGGAATGTATAAACACACAATTAGTCTTAAAAGTAAAACAGCTGTCACTGTCAACGAGATGTCAAATGTCATCGGAATGTCACCTGACTTTTCTTAGCCTCTTACTTGTTCGCTGTTCTGCTAATGTACTACTCTCGTTCTCAACCAAAATAAATCTAACCAAATCATCCTCCTGTTGTTTCTTTTTTGGCCACAAACCCATCAGAATAGCTCTCGTGCACTGCTCCTGTACTCGGACTGACATAGTGGCGTTACTGTATAAACACTTCCAACACTTCGATATACCGATAGTCAATACGGCATCGCTGGAGAGACTGAAGCACGGCCCATGTTTCGATCGAATCGAAGGCTTTTTCAGTCCACAATACCCAAGCATAGCGGCCGGTTATATTCCCTCGTCTTCTTTATAACCTGCCGCAGCGTGTGAATGTGGTCCATGGTGCTAAAGCCTTTACGGAAACCGGCTTGTTCGGGAGGCTGGAAGGCATCAAACCTGTTCGCGAGACGATTCGTGATGACCCTCGAAAACAACTTATATACATGACTCAAAAGCGTGATAAGCCTATAGTTCTTCAGTAGTGTGTTATCTCCCTTTTTGAAGAACAAGACTACCACGCCCCTGTTCCACTGGCTTCTGGCGTTACGTCCTCGAGCAGAACGGAATTAAAGAGCCTCTGAAGGACTTTCAGTACCGGCGTTCCGCCCGCTTTCAGAAGCTCTGCTGTGATTCCGTCCTCACCCGGCGCCTTGTTGTTCTTAAGCTGTTTGAGGGCCATCCTAATCTCGTACAGGCTGATGTCCGGGATATCTTCCGTATAGTGTCGGGTCAGCTTGGCTCTTGGGTCTTTAGCCATTTGTCCACTGGGTTGTGCGACTGAGGTATACAGCTGTCCATAAAACTTCTCGATCTCTGCCAGAACCCCTTCCTTTGTCGACACCACGCCACCGTCCTCCGTCTTCAGCTTCATCAATCGACTTTGCCTAACTGACTTAGCTCTTGCGAACACTTTGGAACCTTTGTTTTGCTCGATCGTCTGCTTAATACATTTAGTATTAAAGGAGCGGATATCGTGTCGCAAGGACTTTTGTATGCGTCTGTTGAGCTGCCGATATGATTCAGCATCTTCGGAGGTCTGCAGCGGCCTGGATCGTCGCTCTGCCATCAAGTGTAGAGTCTGAGCAGAAATTTTTTTAGGTTTTCGTTTGGGGCGGGACCTGAACACCTTTGATCCCACCGCTTGGACAGCTTCTACCAACCCTTGGTTTAACTCGTCCACTGTAGCGCAATCCTGAAGGCCTTCGAAAGCCTCCGGCCTTCGGACATAGCCCAGCGGATTAGCTCGTTGAAGTGGCAGTGGGCGGGACACATAGCGCGACGAACCGATGGCCGATGGGGCAAAAAGGTTCTCGAATGGCGACTACGTACTGGCAAGCGAAGCGTAGGACACCCACCCACAAGGTGGTCAGACGACCTGACCAAGGTCGCTGGAAAGCGCTGGATGCAGGCCGCTCTAGATCGGTCATTTTGGAAAACCTTGGGAGAGGCCTATGTCCAGCAGTGGACGTTATGCGGCTGAAATGATGATGATGATGATGATTGGACTAGCACCTCTATTTCATTTTTGCCATTTTCAGTCGACGAAATCCGGTTTTTCGTATTAAATTTTTAACAAAAACAGTTTGAAAGTCTAGCTTTTATACCTTGAAACTAAAGGTAATCTAATGTGATGTGATAGATGTGTGTACACGCATATTATACATTAATATTATAAAGTGGTGGCCACGTACTGGTCAAAGATAATTGGAAATTGAAGCCACACTGAAACCATTTCGACTCCATAAGAAGAAGTTATAGAGTGGCAAATTAGAAAGCAACACTTATTTTATAAACCCTACGTAAGGTTTTGATTTATTACAATTGGTCTTAAAATTATTATTATTTTATAAGTAATATTTGTTTAAATCATTTTGAATGTAAAGCTAATGCTTTAAATGTTACACGTGGTGTATACAGACCTTTTGTTTGGCCCTTCCACATAAGGCAAAGTAAATAAAGAATTACAATTATGAAGAAATATAATATCATGCTATTCTTCTTTAGACCTATTTATTGCAAATAAAATATTATCTTATCTTTATTTATTGATGGGTCCTGCCTGCCTGATGCTGGCCAAGAAAGATTTCTGTAAATCATTAAAAGAAACGAATAAATCATATGAATATAATGTTGATTCGATGCTCTACCTACATGAAGGTTTGGTTTTGCCTTGGGTTATTTTTACAGGACGATTATTAAGAGCATTATTTCTAAAGAATGATGAGGTCGACTGATGTAAGGCCAGCTCTTTTTTTAATTCATTTTCATGTATTACTATCAACAGAGTTTAATGAATTTCTTACGACTACAACTCACGAGTACGTACAATACAATATAAAATTCTAAGTAATCATCCAGTACAAATTACAGTTTAGTTCTTTCTGTTCTGTTCCTATGTGTACATAGGTACATAAGTAGATAATTTTAAAAATCACTTCTTAATCGTTATTATGATCACTAAAATAGTACAATTATTTATCAAATTAAATATGCAATAACGTCACATTGGCTTTAACCGGTACACCTGGCGAAAACAAACAGTCTCTCATTGTTTGGATTTCAAATAACGGTTCATCAGCTTAATATCAGCGTTTTAACATGCAATAAAACGCTTATTAAGCGATAACCTTATTTGAAACCCACTTTTAATTCTGCCAGGTGTCCTTCCTGTAGATACCAAAATTATGCTTGCAAATTCCCTCCTACTTCCTATCCTTGACTATGCCGATACCTGTTACCTTAATCTTACTGTAGAGCAACTTACCAAGCTTGAGCGCCTCCAAAATCTTTGTATTCGGTTTATTTTCGGTCTCCGGAAATACGATCATGTCTCCCATTTTCGCTCCCAGCTCAAGTGGCTACCTATCAAACGTCGCCGGGAATGGCATATTCTTTCACTCCTGTTTTCCATATTATTCAATCCTGCATCCCCTAGGTACTTAAGGGAACGTTTCGTTTTTTACAGTGAAATTGCAACTCGTAAATTACGCAGCTCCGAAAATTTGCGACTAATCATTCCTGATCATTCCACCCGGTTTTATTCTCAGTCCTTCACTGTAGAAGCTGTTCGGCTTTGGAACGCACTGCCACTGTCCATCCGACAGGCTCGAACGCTAGCCAGCTTTAAATCACAAGTCAAATCACACTTCCTTTCTTCTTTGTAAGTCACTCTTTTCCTTTCGCATCTTGTTTAGGTTCTTACTTTCTTTCGTGTACACTATCTTATTTATATTATATATATATATATGTAAATATTTTTCATATAAGAATGAATTATATATATTCTATAACATTTTATTTGTATATCTCCTTTGAAATATTGCACCTCACCTGTAACATATCTAAATTTCTTTTGTATCCATACTACCCTAAGGTTGCCTGGAAGAGATTGCTGTGCGATAAGGCCGCCTTTTGTATGCTAACATTTATCTCTATTTTTTATGTATAATTTGTTAAATTGTGTGCAATAAAGAGTAAAATAATAATAATAATAATAATAAAAACAATTTCGAGATCCAATGACGCTACAAATTCAGCACGATCACCGGCTCTGCGGGACAGTGCTGCTGCCAGGTACCGGAAGTTGACGGACGTATGGGGTAAAATCAGTAAAATAGCCGGTCGGCTATTTTACCTGCTACCGGAAGTCAATAGCGCATCTCTCATTGTTTGGGTTTCAAATAAGGTTATCGCTTAATAAGCGTTTTATTGCATGTTAAAACGCTGATATTAAATACAGTCCATTACAACAAAACAATAGTTTCAATCATCAGCGGCTGGTTAAGCGATACTAGAGAGGTATAGGAGATAGGACCTCTGTCATGTGGCCTAGTGGTCATCATGCCAAGCTGTCTCACCGGAGGTCCCGGGTTCGATCCCCGGTGAAGTCAAGATGGAAAATGATCGTTTTCAGTTTGCCCTGGGTCTTGGATGTTTATCTATATATGTATTTGATATAAAATTTAGTATCGTCGAGTTGGTAGTATTACATACATACAATCACGCCTGTTTCCCACTGGGGTAGGCAAAGACTACTCCAATTCACGTCTAATTTTGTCTGTTCATGTCTAATCGTGTCTTATCCAGTATTTACCTTTTCTCTGAATTAATTTACTTGAATTACCTTTTCTTCTTTGCTGGTCTGGGAGAAAAGAAAAAACATAGAATGTACCAGCTGCTTCTCTTCCCGTGCAGATCGTAAAAGCCGATCGAGGGAATGGGCGAGAATCTGAATCATATGAATAGGCAATGCGGTTAGCAACCCATCACTATTATGATTTCCCTTTTCCACCTTCATGCCCACCATTACGCTAAAAGTGGCCTGGGCTTTACCGCCCTTGGCTCTATCTACCCCGTTAGGGATAAAGACGTGATAGTGTATCTGTATCTCTGAATTAAACGCCGTTTTTTGCTATACAACGAATAAAACTACCAATCAGAATGCGTCGTTTGGTTTTGGATATTACTTGTATGTAGTGCTTAATCCCAAAGCATATAAGATATAGTGTCCCAAACTAATAAATTCACTTCGCTAAATTAATGTCGCGAACGAGAAAGATTCTTCCCGAACAATATTCGCGAACTACGAACTACTACGATAGAATGGTGCAAGCCAAATGGCCCATATGTCTTGTGTCATTAAGTCTAGAGTTGCTTGACCATGTTACACTCGCACACATACCCGGCGCCTGGATGCTTCGAAACACGTTCGTCGACTATGTAGAATATTCGAGATTAATGTGGACCTATTCGATAGCGCATATAAATAGGGAACCGTGGGTGCGCCACGGCAGTTCGATACGAGCTATCAAGGCGATCACTTCGAAGCGAAGGAAACCTACCTTAGTGCGACAAGTGGAAGTACCTGCGACTACCTTGGCGAGATACCTGGACCTCTGCTGCTACGCGACTTGGACCTTGGACATTTGGAAGACCATCTTTACGTGTCATCTTAGGGTTCCGTAGTGAATAAATCCCTCATACGAAGTTTGGCGTTTCTCTCCAAATTCGAACCCCAGTTTCGTAACATTAATATTCGAAAATGCGACGCGGCGACGTCTCCATGTTAGCAGGCAAAATAATAGGGGTCCGATTTTGTTTTTTCTAGTCTTTATTACACTGTCAGTCGGATGACATATTTGAGCTAGGTTCAGAAACTAGTTCATAGTTTCTGAACTGACAGACACCTACATACAATTCACAGTAGTACTTTTATCTCATTTATGATTTTCTGAGACTGAGAAATGTCTGAAACCTTTTACGCATGAACAATGGCGGCTTTCAAGAACAATAAAAGTACTACCAACATGACAGATTACTAAAGTACTTACCTCAGGTACTTACAACATGACAGATAAGCCAGAATTCTTCCGAGAGTGTTGCTAGTTTAATGAAACTTCACAAAATAAATATATGAGATTTTCTTTATTTCGTAAAAACATATTAAAATAGTGACAAACTAAAAATACAACGTAAAACTAATAAGTAACTAAATTTAAACTAAACAAATTAAAATATAACCTAAATTGAAACTAACTAAACTAAAAATATTTAAAAATAGAACTAACGTATATTAAATTATATAAAAAATTGAGGCCAAATCGCTGCCGTCACATGGCAAAGTACCCAAAAGGCTGGCGGCATTTCCGCGTTGAATAGCAATACTTAAACGCTGTCCGAAATGCGCACCAGCCCTTGGATCCCCCGAGACGACGATCAGGCATGCGGAAATTTCCTTAAAAATTTGGCGGGCTTCCACACCCCAAGGCCCTAGGGTCTCCACAGCAAAAGGCACAAAATTATACGGCTCTCCCAGAGCCGCATATTTGCGCCTCTTGATGGCTTCTGCTGTCATCGCTGCTGCGCCCGCCTTTCGGGCAGTCGCTCGTACATGGGATGGAGCTACGGTATCTACACATGTAGCATCCCACACAAGCGAACGCCCGTTTTTCCAAGGGATGAGCGTTTTACCGTCGGGCCTCTTGCCATCGTCCCGCCAGATACCATTTGGTTCTAAAATTGCAGGCACACCGGCACTGGCGATGGCACGACGTATGACGTCATTCAAGGCGGCGTGACGTGAAATACGCCCTGCGCTGCGACGACAGGCCAGGCCGTGGTGGCCCAGGGGATCGACGTCTCCACCGCAGCGACAGCGATGTGGCTCGTTCGTTTTAGCCCCCAACCGGAGACTGACAGCTAAACTGAAAGTTGTCCTCTCCAAAAGGTTTTGGTTAAAAACGCGCAGGTATTGGTTAAATGCCATTCCGTCGGCGAGTGTAGGTACCACACTCGCCGACGGAATGGCATTTAACCAATACCCCGACTCCGGCTCACAGCTTGCTAAAAGACGAGACATCTCCGCATCACTATTCGTGCTCTCTAATAGTTGTTTTCGAATAAGCATGCAGAGAGGCTCGTCCCATTGCCACTGTGAAGCTGGATTCGGGGGTAGAGCATGGTCCGGACCGGTTGCACCAATCCAGGCATCCCTGGCCACGGCTAAGCCGGCTACCCCTATGTCGCTCGGCGACGGGCCTAGAATCTTACCGACGAGGTTAGCCGTGCTATAGACCGAGGACAGGAATGCTGGAAGTGCTACACTTGAAATTTTTCTGATCCCAAGACCACCGTGGCGAATTGGCAAAGTTGCTTGGGTCCAAATTGTGTCATCGAGGTTACAATTTAAAATGTTTGTTAAAGTGTCTCGGACTTTTTCATCGAGCACAGTCAACAGATGGTTATGAGTCCAAAGCGGAGTACAACGGAGAGTGTAGGTGGTCTTGGGTATGAAAAGACAGAATTTTATGATCGAATATGCCATGTGGGGATTGATGTCCGCTAGACGGCTGGAAGATTCTTCAAAAGCTACTAATCTTCCTTCTACAAATTTTGTGAAGGCATCCTCCAGCACCGGTGACCCCAAGAGACGGAGTGACTGCTCATTGATAATTTTTATATTTGGAGCCAACGCATTGAATTTAGAATTTAGAGCGTTCCGAGATTCTAGAGAGAGGTCCTCACTTATATATAATTCACATTTTGAAAAATTTAGTTCTAATCAGATTTTGTCAAACGATTTTATAATTTTTTCTAAATCCAACAAAACTGATGCAGCATCTTCACCTAGGGTCCCGTCATCCAGGTACCAAACGTTGAATTTTGAAGCCAAATCTTTAATATATGGATGTATGGCCAAACTGAAAATAGCCGGTCCGCGTGGGTCACCCTGCTGACAACCGACCGCAGATTCAATGAGCTGGGCGTCGTATACTAAGCTAGTAGTACCGTAGCACTGCCATAAATAACAGTATGTGCTCGGTATTAAGTTTTTAGCCTGAGTCAGCAGAGCGCCCCTATCTAAGGAGTTAAACGCGTTTTTAACATCAACATTTAGAAATACCTCGATTCCACCACGATTTAAAAAGGTGCGGGCCGCATGAACGGCAGCCTCACATCCCTCCTTAGTTCCAAAACCTAACTGAGTTGGTTGAAACTCACGTTGAAGATTAGGTACGATGTGCCTACAGCAGATTTTGGAAGCGACGCGGCGGATTGTGTTACCTACAGCAATAGGGCGAATGCCACCGTCCTTTTTTCGGAGCGCACATAAGCTGACCCCATACAGTACGTCAAGTACCTCTTCACAAACTTGACCCGAAAGCATAAGATTTACGAGCCGCGTTAGGCTCTCCAGGAGGGCCGTGCCCGGCGTCACCAGTTGTGCCACAGATAAGATCTTTAAGGTGTTGCGGCGTCATTCCATCAAGCCCGTCAGCAGAGCCCTTCCTAAAGGACATAATCGCGGCCCGCACTTCCTCTGGCGTAGTCTCTAGAGTGCGCTCCGTAGGTACGGGGGCATTCGGAAAGCGAGATGTTACTAAAGGTTGAGGGTGTTTCGATAATAAGGCGGCGTAGGTCTCTAGAGTATTTGGTGCAACAACGTCAGTAGAAAAAAGGAGGTCGGCAGCACCTTTAATGTCCCCTTTGATAAATTTTGATTCAATTAATTTAGAAATTTTGTGCGTACTGTGTTTTTTCTGATAGTTATCTAATAATGGCCTAATATTGGGGCAGCAGTTATTTTTAATTTTTTGAGTGAGCGTGCCGCCACTTCGCCTATCGTTACTTACATTTAAAATTCTATAAGTGAATAAAAGAAGATTCTCCCAACATTTTTTTTCTACAACTTCCCTTATACAAGAGGACAGAGAGGCAGCTACGCAGCGCCTAGCGCCGCGTGGTATGCGTCTTACAACGGGAACGTTTTTCCTAAATTTATTAATCTCAAGCCACAAGGGACAACTAGAGGATGCTGGGGATCCTTGATAAGTTTGGATAGCTTGTACACTCGGTAAAATATTGTTTCCCTTGTGGCACTTACTTTGATGGATGTGTAGGCCTCTCTGTCCCTTAAAAAAGCGTGGTTGGGAGCAATCCATACATTGCAAGGATTCCTGTGACATTGCTGCACTAGACGACTAACGGTCATGACCCGATTAGGAGCTTGAGATTTCTGAACTCAACATATCTACATAAAAAAGTGGAAATTCCTTAATGATAATGCTACATATAAAAACAAAAATCTATAATTAAAGCGTTATAAATGCACTGATGTCTCAAAAAAAAAAAATTTAAGCTCCACGTTTGGCGTCTTTTCTATGTTTGATTAGTTGCTGCCCTCGCTTTTACCATAATTTTAATTCTCCATCTTATTTAATTTTTCCTCATAAACTCTATGCAGCCATCATAACATTTTTCAAAAAACAAAAAATCACAAATCCTTAAGCAGCTGAAACCAGTTTAATTTTGCTTTGGTATATCAGGTACCTATATGGGTTTTCGTGGGAGTACCACATTACATACGCTTTTCCAAACGTTGGGCCACTTCTTTATGAATCTGTATGAAGCCTCACAAAAGTCCCGTGATCCTCAGGGACATTTACCAAAACGGGTGATAGTGTTTTTATTTTAAGTCCAAATGTAAATTTCTGCACATTTATGGGCCTAAAATAATTATATTTATTATTATTGAAAAATATTTGGAATTTTATTTACTGACATCTTTGACGTTGTCACAAGTATATATATAAATAAATATAAATAATAAAAACATGTTAATTTTGCATTAAAAGCAAATGACAAAGATAACATGCATATGGTTTCTCGCCAGTATGTGTTCAAATATAAATGTTTAAATCACCCTTTTGTGAAAACCGAAAATAGCAAACATTACATTAATATGATTTCTAGTCCGTATGTGTTTTAAGATGACGGCCTGAACTACACTTTTGTAAAAACCAACAATAACAAGTAGAACACATCTAAGATGATAATTTAAACTACCTTTTTCTGAAAACCGACATTGACAAATATTACATTCATATCGTTTCTCGCCAGTATGTGTTTTAAGATGACGACTTAAAGGACACTTTTGTGTAAGCCCACAATGACAAACATTACATTCATATGATTTCTAGTCAGTATGTGTTTTAAGATGACGGCGTAAATGGCCCTTTTGTGAAAACCAACATTGACAAACATTACATTCATATGGTTTCTCGCCAGAATGTGCTCTAAGATGTATATTTAAACTTTTCTTATGTGAAAATCGACGGTGACAAACATTACATTCATATGGTTTCTCGCCAGTATGTGTTCTAAGATGAATATTTAAATCGTCCTTTCGTGAAAACCGACAGTGACAAACATTACATTCATATGGTTTCTCGCCAGTATGTGTTCTAAGATGAACACCTAATTGAGTCTTTTGTGAAAATCGACGTTGACAAACATTACATTCATATGTTTTCTCGCCAGTATGTGTTCTAAGGTGATAATTTAAACTACTCTTATGTGAAAATCGACGCTGACAAACATTACATTCATATGGTTTCTCGCCAGTATGTGTTCTAAGATGAATATTTAATTCACCCTTTCGTGAAAACCGACAGTGACAAACATTACATTCATATGGTTTCTCGCCAGTATGTGTTCTAAGATGATAATTTAAACTACTCTTATCTGAAAATCGACGTTGACAAACATTACATTCATATGGTTTCTCGCCAGTATGTGTTCTAAGGTGATAATTTAAACTAGTCTTATGTGAAAATCGACGCTGACAAACATTACATTCATATGGTTTCTCGCCAGTATGTGTTCTAAGATGAATATTTAATTCACCCTTTCGTGAAAACCGACAGTGACAAATATTACATTCATATGGTTTCTCGCCAGTATGTATTCTAAGATGAATACTTAAATCGTCCTTTCGTGAAAACCGACAGTGACAAACATTACATTCATATGGTTTCTCGCCAGTATGTGTTCTAAGATGAACACCTAATTGACTCTTTTGTGAAAATCGACGTTGACAAACATTACATTCATATGGTTTCTCGCCAGTATGTGTTATAAGATGAATATTTAATTCACCCTTTCGTGAAAACCGACAGTGACAAATATTACATTCATATGGTTTCTCGCCAGTATGTGTTCTAAGATGAATATTTAAATCGTCCTTTCTTGAAAACCGACAGTGACAAACATTACATTCATATGGTTTCTCGCCAGTATGTGTTCTAAGATGAACACCTAATTGACTCTTTTGTGAAAATCGACGTTGACAAACATTACATTCATATGGTTTCTCGCCAGTATGTGTTCTAAGATGATAATTTAAACTACTCTTATGTGAAAATCGACGCTGACAAACATTACATTCATATGGTTTCTCGCCAGTATGTGTTCTAAGATGAATATTTAATTCACCCTTTCGTGAAAACCGACAGTGACAAATATTACATTCATATGGTTTCTTGCCAGTATGTATTCTAAGATGATTTTTTAAATGACTCTTATCTGAAAATCGACGTTGACAAACATTACATTTGTGTGGTTTCTCGCCAGTATGTGTTCTAAGGTGAATATTTAAATGACTCTTTTCTGAAAATCGACGTTGACAAACATTATATTTGTGTGGTTTTTCGCTAGTATGTTGTCTAAGATGATTACTTAAACGATCCTTTCGTGAAAACTGACATTGACAAACATTACAATTATATGGTTTCTCGCCAGTATGTGATCTAAGGTGCATTATTAAATGACATTTATATCGAAACTGACGTTGACAAGTATTACACTCAAATGATTTCGTACTAGTGTGTACAACAAGGTGATGTTTTAATTCTTGCTTTGTAGAAAACCTACGTTGACAAACATGACACTTAAGACTTTTCTTCCCAAAGTGAGCATTTAAATGTTTTTTTATATTAGATCGATATTGAAACCGACGTTGACAAATATCGCATTCATACGGTTGGTCGTCTCCGTGTATTTTAAGATGACTGCGTAAGTCAAGTTTTTGTGAAAACGAACGTGGACAATAATTGCATTTATATGCTGGCTGGACGTTGTGTGCGTTAGAATCTCCCCGAGACGGGTGTGTGTTGTCAGTGCCGTCGTCTTCTTGTTCCACAGCAGCTCCTTGTGCTGGTTCGTGAGCAGAGGCGCCATCTACGGATTTATGACAGAACTGAGTCAGAGACGAACTAAACTTTAAAAAATCTCAATTTTTTAATTTTTTATTAACAGATAGCCGGAAGCGGATTTTGAAACTTAGTCTGCAAAATACTTCAACAACAGTGTGGTTATCATCATATACAATGTCTTAAAAAATATACTAAAACTATTTTAAAGGTGAATTCAGTCCAACATACCGAACAACATTCTTCAAGGAACATATATCGAAATATGAAAAATATTGTATATTATGCTTTCCATACAAACTCAAATCAGGTGATCGGTCAACTTATTTACTCGGTCAATATATTGTATATTTCTATATACGTTCCTTGGGGAAAGTTGTTCAGTATCATGGACTGAATTCACCTTCAAAATTGCTCCAGTATATTTTATTAGACCCTTGCTATACAATATTAGCGTCAAAGTATACGTATCGATAGCGATAGAGGCGCTGTTCATTTTCGCATACAAAAAGTAGACAAAGGCGATACGAATACCATCCTACCCGCACGGGCCCGTGCCCAGGCCCCATCCTCTCGAGGGCCCCGAAGGACCGACAATATCTCTCAGTTATTCTTAAAACACTTTAGTCGGCGGTACATTACACTTTTAGCTTTTATTTAGCTTGCCCTGTTTGTTGTTCATTTTCTCCTCTTCTTCTTCATCTAGGCGCGTTCCCGTTGCATCCTCAGCTGTGCTGCTTCGGAGCCCGAGGTGCGCTTACCCACTTTTTCTTCTCCAAATATAACATGCATGTCAATGGTCACCCAAGGATGACAAAGACTTCGAGAAGTGCAGAAGAAATTACCAGATCAGTAAAAATGATTCGGCTGTAATTTTACGACCGGCCGCCTGCCTGACGTCAACCCTCTTTGGGAATGTATTTTTGCGAAGTTTTACAACCGGCTGCCGTCCGACGTTAACCCTTCTTGGGAATGCAATTGTAGCACGAGATGTTTTTGCTTAAGTTATTTAGTCGCCTCTTACGACATCCACAGTAAGAGGTAGTGATTCTATTTTGACTCGGAACGACACGGGTTAAAATTTGGCAGACCCACATAAGACGTAGTTAAACAATTTTTAATCGTATTTTTAACAATTGCTCCATTGAATAATATATTATTATATACTGTCTGGAAATCAATACTGCACAGTATTTTTTTTACCCTTATTTTGGGACAGCCTAATTTTATTAAATGTTCGAATGGAGAAATATATTACAAACACAAGACTAAAACTCCCACGAGCCTAGCTATCATAGTTTTTGAAAAAATGCGATCCGAGTAAAACTACCGATTTTTCATAAAAAACAATATTATTATTTTTATTTAATTTTCTACGAATGTTACACTTGGTTTTGCACTCTGACCGTAAAGACAAACCAGAGGGCCAAATTATAAACCATGCACCGGGAAGCTGCGACTTTGCAATTTCAAGATAATCGCAAAAATGGCAAAATCTTGTTTATTTTTTTCTGACTAAAGTCTGTAGTATTAGCATGTTATTTTTACTTTAGAACATGGCTATTTAGATGAACTACTCCCACAAAAAAAATCCAATGCTGAAATCCCAGACTTTCAGAGATATGATTTTTTTTTTAATTTCCGGTTTGGTACCGGTTTTTGCTCAAAGTTCTCAATGACACTTTTTAGCAATATCAAGTACGATTCTTTATTGGATGTGGAAGAATGTCCTCGTAGGCAAGTATTTCTTGCAAATTCAAAGTCAATTCAATTTCTTGGAAATTATTATACAGGGTGATAATAAAATGTCTGGCTATTTTTTCAGGAGGTGATTAGGTTTATGACACATAACAACTTTCCTTCAACTTACGGAACAAATCTTCCGATGATGGGTAATATGTAATGCGGGAAGGAGTCCACCCTCGTTAGGCATGCTGAAACCCCGCATTAATACATATTACCTGGAGGAAGCGGGGGTGAGGCACTATGGAGCCGTTCCAGACTCATAGTGCCACTTTGCCTCAGCAGGGCTTGACCTACCCTGCTGGGGGATGTCTCTCCGAACCCCGATCGGAAGACTTAATGCTAGGGGGGCATGAGGGCGCCAACCCTCATGCTGGTCAGCGACAGGCAAATGAAGCTATGGATAACGCCATAGCCGGCACCTCTTATGCTTCGGAGGTGGCCGCAAGTAGGCTAGAAGTAGAAGGCAAAAATCCTACACGGTTGTATACGTTTATGTTTCTAGATAAAGAAAGTAAAAAAAATAATGGTAGTCGTGGAAAACCGTTTGACCTTTCTAAATCGGAAAGAAGTATTTTTATAAAATCAATTCTTGCAAATAGATTAAACACACCACTTTCGGCATCACAAGAGAAAAAATTGGACACTGCTATAGGCCTATTTATTACCAAAATTGAGAAGAGATATAACGACTGCAAAAGAAATATGAAACATTTTCGTAAAAAGAATAACGATTGGTTAGAGAAGCCTTTCATAAATGATATTCCTCAAGATTTAATTTCGAAGGCTCCTGAAGTTGGGAACATGCCACTTGCGGTTTTGGACGTGCCACCTCCGGTTTTGGACGTGCCCCCTGTGGTTTTGGACGTGACTCCCGTGGCTGTGGACGTGCCGCCTGTGGTTGTAAATGAACCCACAATATTGCACGACCTCAAACATTCTGAGTCGCGTGTAGCACCTGTTGAACTTGCAGGTTGTAGTAAAGATACAGAATTTACAAAACTTAATAGACGAACGCAACTTAGGAAACGAAAAAAGCTAGAATCATTGATAGAGAACGAGGCACCAGAAAAATTGATTAAATCCTTCACGAAAGTTATTAAAACTCAAGACAACGAAAAACTTAACAATAAAAGTGCCCATGATTTAGAAGCTGTTATAAATACATGTTTGGAGTCTCCAAACAAATCAACTGAAGTGTTGGCAAAAATAAAACAGCACACCAACCCATACACTCCAGAAGAAGCGCTCGGAATACTAATTGACCAAAAATTCAGTGTCGACACGTATAACAACAAACTTGAACAAAGGATCTTGGGATGCCTTTTGTTTATATAGCGATTGGCCTGTGCTGCCATCAAAGCCCCAAGACCCTTCGAATGTACAAGACAATTCGTCCAAGTGCTCTCGTTCGCAATATGCATTTATTACATCATCACATAAAAGTATGATTCTTTTGAATGTATGCGCAAGCAGTCCCTGGAAGGTGCAAACAGATGCTTCGACGTCACTTGATTTAACTCCATCCTCTGGATAACAGTCCTGTTTTGCTTTTGCTACTTTTTTATAAGGTGGAAATATATCAAAACCTCGTTTTGCTGAATCCTGCTGTAAAAATTTATACGTGTCAACACTGAATTTTCGGTCAATTAGTATTCCGAGCGCTTCTTCTGGAGTGTATGGGTTGGTGTGCTGTTTTATTTTTGCCAACACTTCAGTTGATTTGTTTGGAGACTCCAAACATGTATTTATAACAGCTTCTAAATCATGGGCACTTTTATTGTTAAGTTTTTCGTTGTCTTGAGTTTTAATAACTTTCGTGAAGGATTTAATCAATTTTTCTGGTGCCTCGTTCTCTATCAATGATTCTAGCTTTTTTCGTTTCCTAAGTTGCGTACATCTATTAAGTTTTGTAAATTCTGTATCTTTACTACAACCTGCAAGTTCAACAGGTGCTACACGCGACTCAGAATGTTTGGGGTCGTGCAATATTGTGGGTTCATTTACAACCACAGGCGGCACGTCCACAGCCACGGGAGTCACGTCCAAAACCACAGGGGGCACGTCCAAAACCGGAGGTGGCACGTCCAAAACCGCAAGTGGCATGTTCCCAACTTCAGGAGCCTTCGAAATTAAATCTTGAGGAATATCATTTATGAAAGGCTTCTCTAACCAATCGTTATTCTTTTTACGAAAATGTTTCATATTTCTTTTGCAGTCGTTATATCTCTTCTCAATTTTGGTAATAAATAGGCCTATAGCAGTGTCCAATTTTTTCTCTTGTGATGCCGAAAGTGGTGTGTTTAATCTATTTGCAAGAATTGATTTTATAAAAATACTTCTTTCCGATTTAGAAAGGTCAAACGGTTTTCCACGACTACCATTAATTTTTTTACTTTCTTTATCTAGAAACATAAACGTATACAACCGTGTAGGATTTTTGCCTTCTACTTCTAGCCTACTTGCGGCCACCTCCGAAGCATAAGAGGTGCCGGCTATGGCGTTATCCATAGCTTCATTTGCCTGTCGCTGACCAGCATGAGGGTTGGCGCCCTCATGCCCCCCTAGCATTAAGTCTTCCGATCGGGGTTCGGAGAGACATCCCCCAGCAAGGTAGGTCAAGCCCTGCTGAGGCAAAGTGGCACTATGAGTCTGGAACGGCTCCATAGTGCCTCACCCCCGCTTCCTCCAGGTAATATGTATTAATGCGGGGTTTCAGCATGCCTAACGAGGGTGGACTCCTTCCCGCATTACATATTACCCATCATCGGAAGATTTGTTCCGTAAGTTGAAGGAAAGTTGTTAAGTGTCATAAACCTAATCACCTCCTGAAAAAATAGCCAGACATTTTATTATCACCCTGTATAATAATTTCCAAGAAATTGAATTGACTTTGAATTTGCAAGAAATACTTGCCTACGAGGACCTTCTTCCACATCCAATAAAGAATCGTACTTGATATTGCTAAAAAGTGTCATTGAGAACTTTGAGCAAAAACCGGTACCAAACCGGAAATTAAAAAAAAAATCATATCTCTGAAAGTCTGGGATTTCAGCATTGGATTTTTTTTGTGGGAGTAGTTCATCTAAATAGCCATGTTCTAAAGTAAAAATAACATGCTAATACTACAGACTTTAGTCAGAAAAAAATAAACAAGATTTTGCCATTTTTGCGATTATCTTGAAATTGCAAAGTCGCAGCTTCCCGGTGCATGGTTTATAATTTGGCCCTCTGGTTTGTCTTTACGGTCAGAGTGCAAAACCAAGTGTAACATTCGTAGAAAATTAAATAAAAATAATAATATTGTTTTTTATGAAAAATCGGTAGTTTTACTCGGATCGCATTTTTTCAAAAACTATGATAGCTAGGCTCGTGGGAGTTTTAGTCTTGTGTTTGTAATATATTTCTCCATTCGAACATTTAATAAAATTAGGCTGTCCCAAAATAAGGGTAAAAAAAATACTGTGATTACAATTAAAAATAAACAAAATATTACATTTGAATTTAGAATCCGTTATTTTTATATGATTTTTCATTGTCTTTTCTTATTTTGGCGCCAATACATTGTACAATATTTTGCTATATTAAAATGGAGTGGGGTGGTAAAGAGAACCGAATCGCTGTGATTGCATTACACAAACTAGGTATGGAATGCAATTTTTAAAACTCTCCATACGCTTGGTATTAGTCAAATGTTTGTGTACCGGGCTATTAATAGGTACCATGAGACCTCCTCTGTTTGTGACAGAAAATCGAAATAACTACTGAAGCGGTACGCAAAGGGAGGTCACAGAAAAAAATCGTTTACGGATGAGAATTTTTTTACAATTGAGCAACATTTTAACAAACAAAATGACCGTATTTATGCTCAAAGCTTTAAGAAAGCTTTCCAATTAGTCGACAGAGTGCAACGTGGGCATTATCCGACTTCAGTGATGGTTTGGCGGGGTGTTAGCTATGAAGGAGTGACGGAGCCATACTTTTGTGAAAAAGGTATCAAAACATCAGCACAAGTGTATCAAGATACCATTCTTGAGAAAGTAGTTAAGCCCCTTAACAACACCATGTTCAATAACCAAGAATGGTCCTTCCAGCAAGACTCGGCACCGGGTCACAAAGCTCGGTCCACGCAGTCTTGGTTGGAATCGAACGTTTCCGACTTCATCAGAGCTGAAGACTGGCCGTCGTCTAGTCTCGATCTTAATCCGCTGGATTATGATTTATGGTCAGTTTTAGAGAGTACGGCTTGCTCTAAACGTCATGATAATTTGGAGTCCCTAAAACAATCCATACGATTGGCAGTGAAGAATTTTCCCATGGAAAGAGTGCGTGCTTCTATTGATAACTGGTCTCAACGTTTAAAGGACTGTATTGCAGCCGATGAAGACCACTTCGAATAAGCTTTTTATATTTTACATTGTTTTATATTTGTTTGTTTGTTTGTTTAATTTCTTTATTGCACAAAAATTACATTTAAATGTACATTATTTAATACAAAGGGAAAAAGAAATAACTTGTACAAAGGCGGACTTATCCCAAGAAGGGATCTCTGCCAGTCAACCCAGTCTTCAAAAGGTTACATATTTTTGGAATGGGTGGAGTGTCAATATAAATACAAAGAAATTATGAAACTCCTAATACTATCTTAAACTCATAAAATCTAAAATACTAAAAAAACATAAAAACAAATAAAAAAGATATGACATATTTATAAATAAATAAATATTTTTATATAATACATATTGTAACACTTTTATTTTTCAAGTTTATCCTTCTTACCAAATTCGGGTACTGCATCCTTGAGAGCATTTTTTTTCGCATTCGCAATTTTTCTTATTCAAGATTATCATTAAAATATGTAAAAATCTAAAATAATAAATTAGGTTATGTTGTTGTTTGTTATTGTGGAGAACTGACATCTTGATTTGACAGCCGGTTTGAGAGACGTTTATGCGTCAGTGAGACCATTTAAAAATAAAAGTATTAAAATCTACCACACTTTTAACCGACTGCAAAGAAAGGGTTATGTCTTTAAATCCAAAAGCCTCCTTTTGTGTGCTTGTGACTTGTCGTGAGAGATATTTAAATTAATTTATTGTTGTCGTTTGGAGCTTGGATTCTTGAAATTAAGGATGATACAGAGAAAAATGAAACTACTAAAACCTATACAAATGCTTGACGAAAATGCTTCGAATCTACTAAAAAGTATAAATCTTCTGCAAGTGGTCACACTGTTGTGTTCAGTTTCACGTACTTTGTTATTGTTGACATTGATATTGCGTTCTGACTTGAAAGAAAGGCTTGTCAAAATGTTTTGTAATTTTTCAGGTTTTCATTGTGCTGAATAGTGGATGTGTTTATTTATGGCTATTTGTCATATTACGTGTCTTAAATATAAAAAGTTTAATTAATTTCTTTAATTTCGCATGCTGTGGATGTGTGTGGAATTGACTGCCTAATGTGTATAACGAAACGCAGGTGAGCGTCTCTTTTTTTGGAGCCGGCTTCTGGCGTGGCCAGGTGCTATCGAATTTGTGGACATGTGGATGGAGTGAAGTGTCTGGGTTCTCTTGGAGAGCGCCTGGACCTGCGTTGTTCCGTCTGTGGCTTTGGAGCACGAGTCGAAAGCTGTGTTAAGACTTATCGTGGTAAGTGAACCGCGCTTTGGTGAACCCATGAGCACATTGTGGGATTGTGTTTCGAGGTAGTTAATCTGGAACCCCAATTTGTTGCAGCGTGGTGATTTTGTTCGTGTTTGGTGTCTCCGACTGGCGCATCTTCTGTCCGCCGGTTGACTAGCATATTAAACCCGAACCACCTCCGTAAAAGGTACGTCGAGTATTATATACTTTCCAACACACTCACTCGCTGTGAACTCTGATGTAGAAGTTTTTATGTACTTATTCCTTTTTAAAGTAACTGGTAGCCGTCCTTAAAGTTAAAAACCTTTTAACTGTGAACCGTAGAAAGAGGGCTAACTATGTTTTGTTGGTTAGGTCTCAGCATGTTTGGCCTGAGAGGCTTTTCTGGTGTAAACGCATGGTGGCACCGCCACCGTAAGCGTCCAACCTCGAAGCGTTTACCTCCCATACCTGGGTGGGTGTGATCTTTTTATTTTGTAACTGATTTGAGTGAACGGCTTTATTCTTAGAGTACACTAGTAAATGATGTATCTAGAATATTCCCACAATCGGATAACTTAAGTATCCATCTGCACTTAATGCACAATGTATTATGTGTATTTAATTAGATAAGATTTTTGGCTTTGTGTTTAAATGAGACAGTTTAATACTATGGATGTGTAGTTTATTAATTGAGAGCTGTACATGGTAATGTTAGCATGATAATGTGTTTATATAGCTAAGACGTGTTTAATTTGTTTACTGCAGGAGGCGTTTGTATCGGCCAGGTACTCTGGGCTGGTTCGACGGCACGGGCTGGCAAGTCAAACTCGGACTAACCTGAGTTTATATATTTTTTCATTTCTTTTATTTCAATTATAAACCTTTAAAAAGTAGCAGCCTTGCAGCATTAACACTGTTTAGCATTACTATGAGTGAGCCAAACCCAATTTGGTCCTTTTGTAAATCTAATTACAAAACTCAAAACTAATTACTTTTCTTAAACTTACTTAAGGTGCTTATTTCCGTGTTGTACTCGGCCAGTGGGTTTTCTACGTTCTTTTCATACCATACTGCCGCTTAAATTACTTAGTTGTTTTGTAAGGCTAGATAAATTAACTTAAATTTAGTTTTTATTTTTGTTTGAATCGATGGTGTTCAAGAAGCTGCCCTGTATCTGCGACTGAATTTTGTGCATTTTGTTGTAAAGTACTCGGACCAGCCAAACGAGCCAACAACCCTCCCCTTTATTTTTATTTGTGTTTTATGCTTAAACTAAGTGATATTGTTGTGAAGCCGACTTGGATTAAACCTTGCAACGAGGTACGTGTCTTTTCTTTCCTCCTTCTCCGAGGTAGACATATATACATTAAAAAAAATATAATTACATGGCGCCCGAATAGGGACCATCCCATTAAAAAAAAATTTACAATTACATGGCGCCCGAACAGGGACTACATAAAAAAAATTATAATTACAATATACATACATATATATAAAAATATGAATAAAATAAATATATAATATACTAAATAGAAACACTTATTCGCTTAATGTATCTACTGAATTCTTATAGTATTTTCTCAGTCGGTGGGCGCAGATAGCTAAGATTACGTTTTTTGTACCAAGAGATTTTGTGACTACGCTCTTGGTACGAGTCCGGCAATCTCACCGGCAACAAACAAACACACAAACAACCTACGCAGTCTGCTACCACCCTGTATATAGGTACAGGGACCTATTTTAATCTAATTTAACCTAATTATGAGTTGAATTGAATTCTAAGTAACTAACTAATTGTAAGACTCACCGCTTCCACGCAGTCTTCAGGCAGCCTCGCCTGGCCTTCGCGTCGAGCCCGAAGTCCTCCTTAGGGGTGGCGACGGCCTTAGGTCCCTCTCTGGGTCCCGAGTCAGTGGTGCGGAGAATTGGGTCCCTATAATAACCCCCCCATGAGCTCATGTACGTTGCCCCAAGATGAATACGTCGTATTTATTACACCACTTCTATAACACAATAATTTTCTTGTTCTTCTTTCGACACTTCAAGATTATTCACATACAGTATCACAAACTAACAATTATAAGGCCGCATGGCACGCGCTTCACACCCGACACAAATCAATGTTCTTTACGTAATACAAACAATTTCGGCTCCCCGCCGTTCCAAATGAATTGGCCACCAAACAATTACCGACAATTCTCCACGAAACTTTCGATTTTATATATCAAAATTACAAAATTAATGCTGCCATCGCACGCGAAAAAGGACACACACAAAAATCAGACATTTTTCACTATTTTGACGTAAAGACAATGATTATTTTTCTGGTCGGGCAAAGACAATCCGCGCAGGGCGGGATATCGATGAATCGATAATCTTGCCCGTGTTTGTGGAGATCACACGCAGATGGCGCTAGTCTCCTAACAAAGCACTTTTATTCAAAACATCCCCCCGTCCCGGTCTGAGAAGCAGACCGCTAGCTTACTCTACGGGAAGGCGAGAGAGAGAGGATACGGCTCTCCGCAGAACCGAACCCTCGACCAACACCTCAGCCACACGCGGAGTTCCGTCTCCGCCAAAAATCAAACGCAAAATGCGCCCTCGGCGCCAAAGTAATGATGGCAGATTTGCCTCTTTTAACAATACCAAATCTCCCTCCCTGGGTGGCTCAGTCCTGTCTGTCCATTTCACTCTTTGTTGCAACAAATGCAAATATTCAAGAGACCAGCGAGCCCAAAAGTTCTGGCTCATTTGCTGTAACATCTGAAAACGTGACAACCGCGATGTACGTTCATCCCTCCACGAGTATTCGGGTAGGGCATTCAAAGGCCCTCCCACCAAAAAATGACCAGGAGTGAGGACTTCCAAGTCATTTGGGTCCTGAGATAATGGACAGAGAGGACGAGAGTTGAGGACCGCCTCAACTTTACAAAATACTGTGGCCAGCTCTTCAAACGTTAGAGCTGTTTCCCCTAAAGTGCGGCGGAGGTGGGTCTTTGCCGATTTCACAGCGGCTTCAAAAATCCCTCCCCAATGGGGGCAATTTGGGGGGCTGAACCTCCATGTTACCCCCCTTTGGGCAGCAATTTGACTTAAACTATTACAATTCTTATCAATAAATTCACAAACATCCTTAATATAATTTACAGTGCCCTTGTAATTTGTGCCATTGTCGGAGCGAATGAGTGAAGGTAGACCTCTACGCGACACGAAACGATCTAACGCAGCGACGAAGGCTTCCGTAGTCAAAGCTGACACCACCTCGCAAGTGGACAGCCTTGGTAGCCAAACAAACAAATACACATAAATAGCCCTTCACGATCCGGGCATTACGAAGGGTGGTCGTTTTGACCGAATAGGGTCCTGCAAAATCGGTGGCCACACCGTCAAACGGCCTCGTAGGCCCGATACGATCAGCAGGCAGATCACCCATCTGCGGCTGCATCGTAGATGCTCTCACTCTATAACAAGAGATGCATCGAAACAAAACACCTTTCACTGCTCTTCGGGCTGACAAAATCCAAAATTCCCGCTGCAAAATAGCCAGCAACGCACTGCACCCTGCATGAGCGTTCCGAATGTGTCGATCAGAATTAATCCAACTGGTAACACCCATAAGCTTCTCCAAACTACTATACCGCGCGCAAGCAGCCAATCCGGTTCTGAAGTCGTCCCAGCGACTGCAGTATGAACACGTAGCCCAGGCAAAATTGGTGCTGCTACATCTGTCTTACAGACAGGCCAAGAAGTTTCTGGTCCCAACAACCACTCTGGGCCCCACCAGAGCGGGTGTGATGTCAACTCGGGAGCCGTGCACCCACGGGAAGCACAGTCCGCTGGGTTAAGCTCTCCCGGCACGTGTCTCCAGATTATATCTATTCCGATATTCTGTATTTCCGGGGAAACCCGGTTTCCCACAAAAACCTCTAAAGTATGTGGGGCCGCGCGCAGCCATGCGAGCGCGACCTGACTATCTGACCAGGCGAAGATATTCCGTATTTCGACCGTGGCCGCAAACTCACGTGCAACGTGACTCAACAATTTGGAAAGAAGATGAGCCCCGCTCAATTCTAATTTCGGGATAGTCAACCTAGTCCTGATGGGAGAAACCTTGCTCTTACCCAACAAAAGCGAGACATTGACCCGGCCAGCGGCGTCAACTGTCCGCATATAGACGGACGCGGCGTAGCCTCGCTCCGACGCGTCGCAAAAGCCATGAAGGCTGGCTTGAAACTTCCCAGGTGGCAATATTCGACGAGGCAAGGCAATCCGATTGACTTCCTCAATCGACGAAAACCATTCGAGCCAATCATCCAGTGTGGACCCGGTCAGCGGCTCGTCCCACGAGACGCCCAAGGTCCAAAGTCGCTGCAGAAGACACTTCGCAGAAAATATCACTGGGCTTATCCAACCGTTTGGATCAAACATGCGAGCTATCATAGAGAGCACCGTTCGCTTAGTCCAGGCCTTTGGTACCTCCAAATCCACTTGGAAGGTAAAAATATCCGTTAGCGGCTGGTACTGCATGCCCAGCACTGCTATCATGTTGGGATCATCCACATCCGCAAACAAGTGAGGGTTCTGTTGGTGATCCTCTGGGATCCCTTCTAGAACTCTAGGCTCATTGGACAACCATTTACGCAACTCATAGCCACCTGACTTAAGAATTGCAATCAATTCGTCCCGCAGTAAGAGGGCCTCCTCAACACTTTGGGCTCCGGTGCAGACGTCGTCAACATACAGGTCACGTGACAGCACGGAAGCCCCACGGGGAAAGCGGGTCCGTTCCCGCTCGGCCAATTCAAGCAATGACCTGATTGCGATGTAGGGGCTAGATTTCAAACCGTACGTATTTGTATTCAGTTCATACACCGTCACAGGATCCTCAGGGCGCTCACGCCAGAGTATCAACTGGAATCGCCTGTCCTTAAGGATGTATGACTGTCTGGCGAAACATCATCCGGATGTCCGCTCCAAAAACCACCTGATGTCTTCTAAAGTTCAGGATGATGTCAATTATATCTCTGTGTAATTTGGGACCGGAATGTAAACATTGATTTATCGAAACCCCGTTCGAAGTGGGCGCTGACCCATCAAAGACAGTTCTCAATTTGCCTGTCGAGGCCTTCACAACAGCATGGTGTGGCAGAAAGTAATGCTCAGTTGAGCTCCAATCAACTTGAGCTGGGGACATGTGACCCAAGTCCTCGTACTCGCGCATAAATTCTATATATTTATCACGAAGTACGGGATCACGCTGCATGCGTCGTTCCATGGACAGCAGTCGTTTCTCCGCAAACATCCTACTATGTCCTAGGCTAGGACGAGAAGCAACAAAGGGTAACCTGGTTACCAACCGACCGGAAGACAATCTTTCCGTATTGGCCTGATAAAAGGCCTCACATTCTGCGTGGTCCGGATCCATCCTTGAGACCATAGGTGGCTCCTCCACCTCCCAAAACCTTTGCATGGTTTTGGCCAAAGACGCATTCGCAAGAACTGTCGGCTCCTCCATGGAGTCATGTTCAAAGACAGGGCCCATCAGGGCGTAACCTAAAATTGTAGACACTGCCACCAGTGAAGAAGAACCCAGAGCCTTCTGGGTGCCCAATAAAATCCAACCCAATACGTCCGAACCCAGGAGCAAGTCTACTGGGGCGGGGCGAACAACAAATGGGTCAGCCAATTCCAGGCCTGACACCATAGACAACGCGTCTGGCGGTATGTCTGTGGCGGGCTGCCAACCCGCAATGGTATCCATTACCAGAGCTGAAGTCGTGATCCTCACTGTCGAGGATTTCAGCGACGAAAAGGTGACAAGTGTCTGTCCCGTCAAACACTTCACTTTTATACCACCAACTCCAAGAAGTGGCACAGGCGAGTCCTCCACGGCTAAGCCTAATGTATGTGCCACTCGAGTGGTAACCAAACTTTTCTGAGTCCCCGAATCTAACATGGCTCGTATAGTAACCGCCTCCCCCCCATGTCCCCATACGCGAACCACCGCGGTGGGGAGCAGAACCGTCCGCGGTTCTGTCCTACTGAGGGAGCAAGCTAGTTATGGGCTCCCCACTCTCTCCCAACCTGGGGGGTGCCACTGGCCCGGATAATACATCGGGCGAGTGCACGTCCCCATGTGAGGGGGCGCATAACCCGCTGCCCTGCCGTACCTAGCGTAGGGCGGGTGGTACTCCAGCCGAGGGTACCCATGAAGCGGCGGGGAAAACCGCTGTGGCTCCGTCCTCCGAGTAGGAGCCGGTGCGGAGGGAGGTGTCCCACCTCTCACTTCCGCTCTAGGGCCCCCGCCCATGGGGGCCCTATCCAAAGGCTGACCAGCCACATACTGGCCATGTCCCGTAGGCGCAGGATCCCGGACCGCCGAGACCCGCGCCGGCACTCGACCCCCATCCCGAGGGGGGGTGCGACGAGCGAAGCCACGTCCGCCGTCCGACGGTGGAGGGCTTCGCGCAGGAGCGGGGACCCCTGCCTCCTTGCCTGGGAGCCAGCCTCGCTCCGGTTCATGCAGAGCGTCAAGTGTTGCCGCCCATGGCACGCACTGCATGGCTTGGCAGAACGGCAGTCACGCGCGTAGTGACTACCCAGGCAGCAAAAACACAATTCATGTCGCCTCGCCACGCGACGCCTTTGCTCTACTGGCAGCCGCTGCCAGTCCCTACATTGGGTTAGGGTGTGACCCTTCCGGCCACACTGCAGACAGTCCGCGTCTCTCGCGACTGCTGCTGTATTAACCACCCGAGCACCAATTCCACGCGGTGACGGTGGCTGCGCCTGTCTGGGCTTCCCTCGCCATAAGGGGCTCGAGGCTCCGCGTTCTGGCGCCCTAGATAGCGCTGGGTCCGGCATGGAACTCTCCGCGGCCCTAGCCTCAAACTCCAAAAATTTATACAAGTCGGAAAAGGTAGGTAGGGTATTGCTGTCCCGCTCAGCATTCTCGCGTTCGAAACGCGAGCGAATATCGTTGGGTAGTTTGCCCAAGATAATGTGTACTAACAAAAATGACCACTGGTCCACCGGTAGTCCCAAAGTACGCAGCGCGTTACAGGCCACTGTAACGGGCGTTAATAATTGCAGGCGCAGTTGTGCCCGATTGGCCACCCGAGGCAGGGCCAACAGCTGCGCCGCATGTGCGTCGGCCAACAGCCGAACGTTCTGGTAACGGGAATTAAGCAGTTCCCAGGCCGTGTCATACTGGTCATCCTCCACACGGAGGTGCTGGATGAGCGACCGCGCTTCATCCTCCAATGTTGAGAGAAGGTACGCCATTTTTTGCGCCTTCGTTAGGTCGTGTCTCGAGTCGACCAACGACTTGAACATGTTTTTAAAGGCCACCCACTCCTCCATCCTACCCCCAAAGTGGGACAGCTGAAGGGTAGGAAGCCGACCAGTTACAGCTGGCCCTTCCGGTCCACCGGATGCGCGAGGGGCGGGACCGCCCGCCTGTCTCGCTCTGATGTGTCCGGCCTTCTCCACGATATCATCGTGAAAGGCCATAATCTGGTCATAGTCCTTGATATGGCCTGCCCAGACCTCTGGGTCCAAACCACCTTCGGTAAGCACTGCCATGGCTGCTTCCGTATTGGCCAATCTCGTACGGAGCTGTTCCGCTCGCTCCAGAATAGCAGTGTCCCTGTCCGTACGGGACAAGAGTGCACTGGCATAAGTCCGACAAGGGCACAAACCAAAAATTCTTAATTTTTAAATACAAACAAACAAATCAAAGTACTATCTAATAGTAAAATTGACACAGACTCAAATATCTATTAATGGTAAACAAACAAGATATAATACTAGTCCGACAAGGACACAAACTAAAATTCTTAATTTTTAAATACAAACAAACAAATCAAAATACTATCTAATAGTAAAATTGACACGGACTAATATTTATTAATGGCAAACAAACAAGATATAATACTAGTCCGACAAGGGCACAAACTAAAATTCTTAATTTTTAAATACAAACAAACAAATCAAATTACTAGCTAATAGTAAAATTGACACGGACTAGTATTTATTAATGGCAAACAAACAAGATATAATACTATCTAATAGTATGATTGAGACGGCCCAATACTTATTAATTACAAACAAACAAAATTATTTTATTTCAAATTTTCTTGGGAAATAATGTTTACCCTACCTTAGTAACAAACCAAAAAAAAACAAACAATATGTGGGCCCGTAATCAGAGCCGTTAACAACTACGCTCTGCTACCAAAAATTTGGGCGCAGATAGCTAAGATTACGTTTTTTGTACCAACAGATTTTGTGACTACGCTCTTGGTACGAGTCCGGCAATCTCACCGGCAACAAACAAACACACAAACAACCTACGCAGTCTGCTACCACCCTGTATATAGGTACAGGGACCTATTTTAATCTAATTTAACCTAATTATGAGTTGAATTGAATTCTAAGTAACTAACTAACTAATTGTAAGACTCACCGCTTCCACGCAGTCTTCAGGCAGCCTCGCCTGGCCTTCGCGTCGAGCCCGAAGTCCTCCTTAGGGGTGGCGACGGCCTTAGGTCCCTCTCTGGGTCCCGAGTCAGTGGTGCGGAGAATTGGGTCCCTATAATAACCCCCCCATGAGCTCATGTACGTTGCCCCAAGATGAATACGTCGTATTTATTACACCACTTCTATAACACAATAATTTTCTTGTTCTTCTTTCGACACTTCAAGATTATTCACATACAGTATCACAAACTAACAATTTTATAAGGCCGCATGGCACGCGCTTCACACCCGACACAAATCAATGTTCATTACGTAATACAAACAATTTCGGCTCCCCGCCGTTCCAAATGAATTGGCCACCAAACAATTACCGACAATTCTCCACGAAACTTTCGATTTTATATATCAAAATTACAAAATTAATGCTGCCATCGCACGCGAAAAAGGACACACAAAAATCAGACATTTTTCACTATTTTGACGTAAAGACAATGATTATTTTTCTGGTCGGGCAAAGACAATCCGCGCAGAGCGGGATATCGATGAATCGATAATCTTGCCCGTGTTTGTGGAGATCACACGCAGATGGCGCTAGTCTCCTAACAAAGCACTTTTATCCAGAACAGTCGGTTTTTAAAAGACCCAATAGAGAATATTTATGTATTAAACTAACGCATTGTAAAAGTAATAAACGTTATTTGCAATAATTTTTTTTTTCTTTTTTACGATATCTATGGCTAGACTAGCTCAAATGGATGGCTCAAGAGAGAGAGACATGGAAACTACTCCACCGACAAGAACGTAGTTCTTAAATTTTTGGAGCAAGTTCAGTCCATGATACTGAACTACTTACTATAAAAAAAGTTATTAAAAATCGATAAAAATTGTTCGTCCGATACAAAATCCGTTTGGCTGAGCGCTGATTAGTATGGGAGGACGAAAATTTTTGTTCATTTTTTAAAAACTTTTTTTACAGAAGGTACTCAGTTCAGTATTATGGACTAAAATTGCTCCAAAAATTTAGCAGGTGGATAAAAAGTCAGCCTGTATATACAGGGAGCATTTGAAATCATTGGCATTTAACTTGTTAAAATACTTACTTAATGGATATTTTTTTACGGTAACAATAGTGTAATTAAAAAGTATCGAAAAGTAAGCAAAATAAACAAAGTATCAAAACATGGCGCGTCGCGCTCGCGAGAGTGCTATGACCCCGGCGCTGGTAAGTACACTCACCAGCTGTGGCGCGGGCGGCCGGCATACAAAAACAGACTTTAAGTTGCGTGGATAAGGTTTAAATTCGAGTGGGGAAAGGCGATGTCACGCGACCGATTGAGAATAGCAGTGTGACATCGGCTCCAGCACCCCTCCGCCCCTCTCAGGCGCAGCGGGGGGGCTCATGCCACACTTTGTCGAAGGCTTGTTTGAAGTCTAGGAGGCAGGCAGCCACGCTCTCCTTTTTGTTGGCGCTCTCTGACATCCGGTGGAGCACTCTTGCCACTTGGAGCGTCGTCGAATGGCCCGGTCTGAACCCGAACTGTTCGTCCCGGGGCGTCAGGTGGGGCGTCATGTGCCGTAGGGCGATCTTTTCAAACACCTGCGAGAGCTTGCTCAGCAGCGAGATGGGCCTCATGTTTTCAGGTTTTCGGGCGTCCTTGCCCGACTTGGGCAGCATGATGACCCGGGCGTTTTTCCAGATTGTCGGGAAATGGCCCGAGCGCAGTATCCCGTTGAACAGGCGTGTCACAGCCGCGATTGCTCGCGGCGGAAGGTGACGTAGCGCCTCGTTCGTGATGCGGTCCGCGCCCGGGGCCTTCCTGGGCTTCAGTTTATGGATCACCTGCTGCACTTCGCCAGGCGAGACGACAATGGGGTCCTCATCTGCTGGGATAGGCGCCGCGAGGCGCTCCCGCACGAGTTCGGAGATCGTCCTGTCGTGTTCGGCGTCGACGACCGGGTTTGGCGAAAATTGGCGCTCCAAGTGGTCCGCCAGGATGTCAGCGCGGTCTTTCGCTTTGAACCGTGGGAGACCGTCTATGCCCAGCAAAGGTCGCACTGGTTGGGGCTCCTTGGCCATTTGCTTGCATAGGCGATGAATAGAAGGCACTTCATCGCCTATTGTTAGTAGCTGATTCTCCCACGATTCGGCTGCATTTCTCGTAAGGGCGTCCTTCACCCTCTCCAACATACGGTTGAGGCTTTGGCGCATGGTAGGGCAGCGCGTCCTCATCCACTGACGCCGCAGCTTCCTTTTCTCCTCTATCATGGTCTTAAAGGCGGCCGGCAGCAGGTTTGGCTTCGCAGTATTCGGCGTGTCGCGTGTAGAGGAGTCTAGGGCACTGCGGATGCAGTGTGTGATGGCGTTAGCTGTCTCTTCCACCTCTTCCGCGGTGGAGACTGGGCCTTTTGGGCAGGCTTGATGGGCGGCCTCTTGAAAGGCGTCCCAGTCTATCCTGCGGCGTCGTGTTGTCACCGAGACCCTGGCCGGTGTGTCTTGTAAGACTAAGAGCACCGGTCGATGGTCGGACGGTAGGTCCGGGAAGACCTCCTGGGTTGGCGGTGTCGTGAGTTCTTTGTAGACCACCACGTCTAGGATGTCCGCGCCGCCGAACTGGTCGTAGTGCGTCGGCTCGTCTGGACCTAGAATCGCGTATTGGTGGTCTACGGCGTTCTGGAGGAGCTTGATGCCTTCTGTGCTATCCCTGCTGGAGTTCCAATAAGTGTGCTTGACGTTCGGGTCGCCGGCGATAAGTGTCGGCGTTGGCGCTTGCAGCAAAGCGCGGATTTCCTCTGGGTCTAGGATATCCTAAGTTCAACTAATCCACGGTCATATATATACAATTCTGCTGCTCGCAGGTAGCTACTATATGCGTGAGTGACCCGACCAATCACAGCACACGCTTCCGATTTCGCCCAAACTTTCGAGAATAATACCGAACCTTCAAGAAAAGGTCGGAACTTTCGAGAATGGGCCGGAACTTTCGCGAATGGGACCCTGTTTCCCCTTGACTTAATGGAAGCGCTGTGATTGGTCGGTCCTCTTACAAATTGATATGTGGCACGCTTTCTGTCGTTAACAAAATAGATAAAGTACGTATCCAATAAAAACAAGTAATTATTGTTAAAAAAAAGCTTTTATCTCAAACAATGAACTAAAAAGTTTAAAGTGCTTCTCAAAAAAACTAAGTGGGTTATGTTGTTTTATCACAGAGATGCCGTGGCCACCTTCCGGCTTCATCATGAGATCAGGACATTGGTACCATAATGTTGTATTTTCACCCAACTTATGTTAAGGCCGTACGGGAATTTTCCGGGGTCGAGTGCTGCCCCCATTTGAAATAAATCATTTCAAACAAAACGGAGACATCATTTAAAATTTTGCTACTACCAAGCCCTAGATAACCTTTCAAAGTATTTTAAGAACTACTATTTACAGTTTAAAGTGAGAACGTTAAGCTTTACTACGCAAATTTGCGAAAAACGGACACTTTGGCAAATGTGCATAGTAAAGCTTAACGGTCTCATTATAAACTGTGAACAGTAGTATACAGAGAGAGAGAGACCAGAGAATGGTCAGCATCACAGGGGTGTAATGATGTGCCGTTCCCGTTCCCCAGATTTCCGGGAACGTTCCCGGGAATTTTCCTAAAAAATGGAAATGTCAGGGAATGTTGTAATTTTATTCATCAGACATATTTTTTATCACTATAAATATATTTTACTAACATACATGCATCACTTGATATGGATAAAATACAAATACATATATCCAATATTCCATAACATTCCCTAGAAATACGGGAACGTTCCCGGGAACAGCACATCATTACAGGGGTGAGCCTAGGAAGCGTTAATAAAACCATTGCAGCGTTACCAGTCCCCTGCATGCCAGTAGGATGTTGCTGCTTGCCTCTCCTCAGCCTACTCACCTGTCCCTTGCTGATCTGTATTTGCATACTCTTCATGTTTGAGCTCGTAGACATCAGTGTTGCCATCTTGGTCTAGAGCGTCATCTAACATTGCTGATGCTAGGGACAAGGGACCGTCAGGGAGGTCAGAGCCCAGCTCAGCATCGTCTGGCTCATCTTTGACAGCGGCGGCAGGGCGTGGTATGTTGTCCAGGTACTCAGCACGGGAGACAGCCAGCGAGCTGCACAGCCCCAGCTTACGCCGGTCCAGCAGAGACAAAGATTGCACATTAATCTGCAAACAACATATATATATATATATATATATGGTCACTGACCAATGAAAATAGTAAAAATGGAACGGATAAGTAGTGGTTCAGACGGATACCGGATATCAAATGTTCGGCCTGGCCTTTGGCCAGATAGCCGAATATTTGGCCACCGAACATTCGGCTGGCAAAGGTAAGTCAATATCGTCTTTCTGAATAAAAAATACCAGTCTATCTAATATTGACTTGCATTTTAGCGCAAAGCGCTGTTCAAGTTTTGACGTTTTACGTTTTGTAGATTCACGCAGACGACATTTTAGAAGTCAGTTTGGAACGCCTACGCATAAACTAGATCATCATCATCCGAGCGTATTCCCGGTTGCGTCGTCATCGGTTACGCTTCAGAGCCCGGGGTACGCTATCTTAACCTAGGCGATTTGACGAGGTTACTGGTTTTTACACAGAGCGACTGCCGTCTGACCTCCGCAACCCAAAGGGTAGACCAGAACCAATCCTAGGATAGGTACAAACGCTAGATGGCGTTCGGGACCAACGGCTTTACGTGCCTTCCGAAGCACAGAATCATCTTTGTTTTCGGATAATCAGGTGATTCAAGCCTGCAATATCCTAAACAGACTGGAAACAACTTTTCACAAAGTATGCTTCCCAGTGGGATTTGAACCCATGACCTCCAGATCACAAGGCAAACGCCTTGACCACTGGACCACGGAGGCAGTCAGTAAGTCAGCATAAACTAGATCTACGCTCACATAATTGTTGGTAGCAGGAGGCAAATAAATATCATAGACATGAGTAAAGTGACGCCTATTACATTTGATGGCTGCAATGTTCCTTTTAGGTTAAGAATCTTGGCCTCTGAATTGACCACACTCTGTCTTGGAGCACTCACATCGCAGAAGTTAGCAGAAAGGTGTTTGCCAGTTTTCACTATTTAAGTCGTTTGAAAAACTTTCTACCTGAAAAAACAAAAACAATGCTAGCACAAACTTTAATTCTCCCCATAATTGATTACGCCGATGTGTGTTACCTGGACTTAACCGAGGAACAACTCAATAAAATAGAACGTCTTCTTAACTATTGTATTAGGTTTATTTTCTGCTTGCGTAAATTCGACCACGTTTCTCAATTTCGCACTCAACTTAATTGGCTGCCAATCCGTCAACGCAGGAACCAACATATTCTCTATCAACTATACAATGTTTTAAATAATTCCCAGGCCCCTGAGTATCTCAAAACATGTTTCCAACTTTTAAGTTCTATTCATGAAAGGTCCCTGCGTTCTTCAAATACTCTTACCCTAGTCACTCCTTCTCACCGTACAGGTTTTTTCCATAACTCTTTCTCCGTGACTGCTGTACGACTTTGGAATGCTCTCCCTGAATCCATTAGAAGGGCCCCTAGTCGCGACTCCTTAAACTAAACTTAGAGTTTTTAGGCACTTCCACTTCCAATTAAACATAGGACAGACTTGATTGCATAATATTTATTTATGGTTATGTATTTGTATATTTATTTTTGTATATATTTTAATGTAGGTATATATTTTATGAAGTGGTATATATGTATGTAAGTAATTGTGTATATGTAATAATAATAACAGTATGTTTTATAGTATGTGTTGTGATTGTTATCTTTTAAATTTAGTTTAGTTTAAGTTTTCTTTATATATTCACACCCACATAAAACTCTCCAATCGACCCAAAGGTTTGACTGTTAGAGAATGCTTTTAGCATTAAGTCCGCCTGTTGTACTTTAAACATGTATATGTGTGTACAATAAAGTATAAATAAATAAATAAATAAATAAAAAATTAATATTTCATACCTATATCTATTCCAATTATCTGACAATAAACGATTAAGAGGACATCAGCTGAAATTGTCTCATATGAGAGTTAAAAGGAAACCATTTTAAAACCCAAGAGGGCTTGCATTTCATATTTTGTAATTTAATAACATGATAAGTTACTATCCGGTGTCTGGCCCAATAGTACACAAATATTTGCCATCCCGCCAGACACCATAGAGGGCCGAATAGTGACAGGATATCCATTGCAACTAGTAAATAGAAGATTATACACAAAAGGTTATGAAATTTGATTATACCTCAGTAAAATGTTGAAGTATGGCAGTGAGCAGAGCCTGTGCGCGGGCCGCCTTTAGCATCAGCTTGTGGCTCTTGAGCAGCTGAGCGCGGCACACGTAGCACGCAGCCACGGGCCACGCCTCGCGGCTCACCAGCTGCAACCGTCAAACACAACGTACAGTTCCTTTGATATCACAACCTTTGCAGAGGTTATTATGGATCCTGATACTAACACTGGCATTCGTAAGCTTCTCATAAACGACTTGTAGCGGAGTGCCGGCGATGGAAAACAAGCGGGCGTCGGTCCCGGTCGCCAGGCAGACTCGACACACGGCCGTGTTTGAAGGCATCACGAACCAACGATTTATGTATAGCTTGCTTTGTATTATAGATGTTAGTTGTTACAAAACAAAAGAGACGAATGAACTGAATAATAAATTATTATGAGCACCTATGATAAATAAGTCTTATAATAAAAACTGTGAATATTTTCAACAAACAACAAAGCCAAGGTGAAACTAAATAAACACAAACTATAGGGATCACGGATAAATAAATAACCGTTTGACATTGACAGATAGATTTCCGACAGCTGACAGTAGTTACCAAGCAAAGAACAATACGATCAAAGAGCTTTGAGGAGTTTTTGGCGGGAAGTTAAGGGGTTCGGTTGTGGACGCTGGGAATTAAATAATTTACTTCACACACACAAGAACAGTAACGATAGTAATACACGCTTAGTAAAGTAGTACCGTAGTACGCGTAGCTTACGCACACGCATATCACAAAATGGCTTCACTTTGAACCACAGCTTTGAACGTTGCATTTTGACGTGACAACGTCTTATAAATTGGTTAGCCGGGTAACACTTCAAGAAACTGCGTTACGCTCCGCTCACGTTATGCGCTCACAATGAGAGCGAGTGAGAGGCACGCGTGCCTTTCACTTTTTATGTCTGTCTCTCTCGCTCTTAGGCGGGCTAACCATGCCCGAGTGGAAGTCAAGTTTGGAGTGAAGTGGAGTGAAGTCGTTGTCACGTAAAACTTTCGCCCGTATACCGACTTTACAGGCAACCACTTTTTTTTTTGTATGAAACGCTCAATCTAGATTAATCTAAGATTGATACCACTGATACCTAGAAGCTCTTCGAAGTTATGGGGTCCGAAATATCAGAAAATTTGCCCTAAAAAAGAGAGACCTGACCCTTCTGAGTTCATACTTGGCTTCTTAAAAACTTTGTAAAAAATGGTTTTTTGAGTCATTGATGGTACCTACCAGGTATGATGTTATAGTACCCACTCTCGCAACCACGCCCAGAAAGTGCTAGTAATGCGTGCTCCCACCAGGCTACCGAGCTCCTCATAGATTTTTGGATAAATAAAACAAAATGATTTTTAAATATTTATATTTACTCAATAAAAAAATAAACACATTTACAGCATTTACACATGTTAATTTTACACATTGTCAGTTAAAAAAATACAGGTTCTAACGAAATATACCGAAACTATTTAAAGGGAGAGAGAAGAGAGGGAGACATGGAACCTACTCCACCGACAAGAACGTAGTTCTTAAATTATAGATAGATATTTTATGAGTAAATTCAGTCCATGATACTGGACAACTTTTCCCAACTTTTCATATATCGAAATATGAAAAAAATGTTGGCCTCCCATGCAAGTTGACCGATCACCTGAGCAGAGCAAAAAATATTTTTCATATTTCGACATATATACAGGGTGACTTTTTATCCACCAGCCAAATTTTTGGAGCAAGTTCAGTCCATGATACTGAACTACTTTCTATAAAAAATATATTGAAAATAGATAAAAAATTTTCGTCCTCCCATATAAAATCAGTTGGCCTGAGCGCCAATCTGTATGGGAAGGCGAATTTTTTTTCTCGTTTTTCGTGAATTTTTTTATGGAAAGTAGTCCAGTATCATGGACTGAACTTGCTCCAAAAATTTGGCTGGTGGTTACAAAGTCAGCCTGTATACATCGTGTTAATGAAAGAAAGCAAAACCTCTCATATGGTACCTCAGTCCATGTAACTGAACAACTTTTGTTCAACAACTTTCATGAAATCCAAAAAAAATAATCGGATTCTCATAAAAATTGACTCGATCAGCCAGCTGATCAGTTTGTATGAAAATCCGATTTTTTTTTGAATATCATGAAAGTTGTTGAAGGGTTTGCGTGCTTTCATTAACACGATATATATAGGTATATATTTCCCTTTTTCTGGGTTCGATCCCCAGCCAGGGCAAGTTGGAAAATGGCCTTTTTCATCGTCGTATGAAATCTTGTTCATTAGTTCTGACTCTATGCACAAAATAGATAAAGCGTTAAGCTTTTCTTGAATTAAAGTAGATCGTAGATAGTTTTTTACCCGTTTCAAGCAAGAAAAGCTTCTCTCACCTGAACAATTTGTCACTGGTGTACATAGAGCCATGCGAAGTGCTCTATCCAAGTTTGGATAAATGTGCTCCAAATTCTGTTTTCGCAGGACTATACGACAAGATAGACTTCTTAATGATCCAGAATCTGGTTTTATCAAAATTCTTTGAGAAGAAAGGTGGCATTGAAAGTGTACGCATTCCTGAACTAAATCAGTTTCTAAATCATTAGGATACATTTTTTCCAACGAAATGGCTTTTTCCGTCAGGGTCGATGGTAACAACTCACTCATTTTGGTTAGAAATGAAAACTTCTCGTTAAATTCGTGGCAGGCCTTGTGCCGTTTCTCTAACTCGGATACGAGTCTATCTATGAGGACGAGAAACTTAACCCTGAAAGTTTCACTTGCAGTCATTGTAATAACTACTTCAGATGTTTCATCAAATCTTTTTTTCTTGTCGGTTGTCTTTTTCTAATCTCTGTTGTATATTGCTTCGATACGCTTAATTCCATCGCTTTTTCTTCTAAATACTTAAAATTCTCTCGTTCAGCTACAAAAAACTTACGGAGAGATTCGTAAAGATCGGCAACGGTGATCAAATCTACGGTGGTAACAAATATGTAGCTAGGATTACACCGGGAATCAGGATACTACGGGAGCACAGTAGAAACACGTCCGTTCGTTAGTTATTTTATTCTTAGACAAAAGTACCTCACATTAACAATAATAATTGAGTATGTCTTACCCGCATAAATAGGTACAAAATACATCACACCCTTCCACTTAATTATAACTTTAAATTAAATACTAACTAGCGGCCCGCCCCGGCTTCGCACGGGTATGTATTATACATATAAACCTTTCTCATGAATCACTTTATCTATTTAAAAAAAACCGCATCAAAATCCGTTGAGTAGTTTTAAAGATCTAAGCATACATAGGGACAGACAGTGGGAAACGACTTTGCTTTATACTATGCAGTGATGATAGTGATAACATAACATTTTTTAAAAACTTTATTCCTAGTTCTGGCAAACGCTAGTTATACTATACCTCTACATACATAATATAGTTAATCAATCTCAAGGCCGTATCTAACAGGTGGCTTTCTAACACGAGATGGTTCTCGTTCGGAAGGAAGGCTCACGGATGGGGCTGCTGTAGGCGATATTGAAGTTGAAGTCGCACCCCGGCGCTCCAGCACTCCTACTCTCTCGCCTATATCCACGACGTTACTGTTCTTATCTGATAACGATACTAGGGGATCTGCCACCTCCTCCAGTTTTACTTCCTTACCACCACCCCTATCGCTTGAAGTAGATGATACATTCAATGTGGTAACTTGATCGATATGTCTTTTAATGGGTGGACTTTCTTCCCTACCAATCAAATAATGCCGGGATCCTAATTTTTGTTCTATTGTACCAATTAACCACTTGTTTTGTCCTGAGTAATAACGTGCTTTTACCTTATCGCCTATAAAAAGTTCTCTCAATTTACCCCCGGTGTTATTTATTTGTTTTTGTTGCATTTTATGAACCCTATCACCTTTTAAAAGATCTAATCGTGATCCAAGACTTCTATGCTGTAACAACATTGCTGGTGATGAGCCTGTGGTGCTATGTTCAACGTAACGGTAAGCCATCAGATACGATTGTAGCGCTGCGTCTATATCACATTTATCACGCATGGCTTTTTTTTACTGCGCGCTTACAAAGTTTGACAGCGCCTTCTGCCGCACCATTTGAAGAAGGATGATAAACTGCCGAAAAAGTAATCATTATACCGTTATTGTTCATGACATCCGCATACTCCTTGCTAGAAAATGGGGGTCCATTATCTGAAACAATTTGTCGGGGTAGTCCAAACCGTGCAAATATCTCACGTAGATTTTTTAATACTTCACTAGCTGTCGTTTTATTCATTTGGAATACTTCTATCCATTTTGTGCTTGAATCTATTACGACAAAAATGTGTGACCATGGAAAGGACCCATGAAATCCACGTGTAATCTATTCCAAGGTTCCTGAGTATAAGGCCATGCTTGTGGAGGTGCCCGAGGTGGGGCAACCCCCTCCGCTACACATGTCAAACATTCCTTACAAATTCTTTCTATATCTGCATCGATTCCTGGCCACCAAACTGCGCTTCGAGCTACGCTTTTCATTTTTACAATCCCTAGGTGCCCGATAGAGAGTATGCATGATTTTTTTTTATATTTTTAATTGATAGTCCTCGTCGAGAAATAGCCGCAAAAAATAAATCAGTGCCGAAAAACATGTATATGGTGTAGAAAATAAATATTAAAAATAGCAAGTAGATTATAACAACTAAAACACGCCATTTTAAAATATGACGTCAACGTCTGCAATATCCGCTAGAGACAGAAGCTGTCAACGCATGTTTTTCTTTTTTGAGTACTTTCGATGTTATCAGCCAGTGATGTTTGTTAAACTTCTATATAAAAGTACATACATTTCGAATGTCATCGATAGTCAAACTACATGGACGGACAGTTTTACCGAACGCACCCAAACTTGTCATTTCCTTTTTATGAACTTTGTCGTCATTTCCCTTTTGTTTGTCAAAAGTTCCCGCGCAATATTTGCATATTTTCAATAATTTATTTCTAATCTAAATGAGAGTCAGTAAGAAAAATAATTAACTAGGCGTGGTAACGTATTAAAAGAAATTGTAAAATAAAAATATGAGCCGGATTGGTATTACATGCATATTCCTTATTACATTCATAAGGTTTCTCAGCAGTATGTGTTTTAAGATGACTGCTTAAATCCCTTTTGTGAAAACCGACATTGACAAACATTACATTCATAGGGTTTCTCGCCAGTAAGTGTTTTAATATAAATATTTAAACTACCTATTTGTTAAACCCGACACTGATTAACATTACATTTATATAGTTTCTCGCAGGTATGTGTTCTAAGATGATTATTTTAAAGACCCTTAAGTGAAAAACTACTGTGACAAACATTACATTCATAAGGTTACTCGCCAGTATGTGTTTTAAAATGACAGCTTAAAGTACCCTTTTGTGAAAACCGACATTGACAAACATTACATTCATATGGTTTCTCGCCAGTATGAGTTCTAAGATGATTATTTAAACAATTTTTTTGTGAAAACCAACAATGACAAACATTACATTCAAATGGTTTCTCGCCAGTATGTGTTCTGAAATGAACATTTAAATGACTCTTACGTAAAAACCTACATTGACAAACATTACATTTGTAAGGTTTCTCGCTAGTATGTGTTTTAAGATGAATATTTAAATGATTCTTTTGATAGAATCGACATTGACAAACATTACATTCATACGGTTTCTCGCCAGTATGTGTTTTTAGATGAACATTTAAACTCTTCTTATGTATATATCGACTTTGACAAATATTACATTCATACGGTTTCTCGCCAGTATGTGTTTTAAGATGAAGATTTAAACTCTTCTTATGTATATATCAACTTTGACAAACATTACATTCATATGATTTCTCGCCAGTATGTGTTCTAAGATGAATATTTAATTGACCCTTTAGTAAAAACCGACAGTGACAAATATAACATTCATATGGTTTTTCGCCAGTATGTATTTGAAGATGAATATCTAAATCATATTTTCGCAAAAACCGACAATGACAAACATTACATTCATATGGTTTCACGCCAGTATGTGTTCTAAGATGAATATTTAATTCAGCCTTTCGTGAAAACTGACATTGAAAAACATTACATTCATATGGTTTCTCGCCAGTATGTGTTCTAAGATGAGTATTTAAAGTCCACTTATGTGAAAACCGACATTGACAAACATTAAATTTATAAGGTTTCTCGCCAGTAAGTGTTTTAATATAAATATTTTAACTACCTCTTTGTTAAAACCGACACTGATTAACATTACATTTGTATAGTTTCTCGCAGGTATGTGTTCTAAGATGATTATTTTAAAGACCCTTAAGTGAAGAACGACTGTGACAAACATTACATTCATAAGGTTACTCGCCAGTATGTGTTTTAAGATGACAGCTTAAAGTACCCTTTTGTGAAAACCGACATTGACAAACATTACATTCATATGGTTTCTCGCCAGTATGAGTTCTAAGATGATTATTTAAACTATTTTTTTGTGAAAACCAACAATGACAAACATTACATTCATATGGTTTCTCGCCAGTATGTGTTCTGAAATGAACATTTAAATGACTCTTACGTAAAAACCTACATTGACAAATATTACATTCATATGGTTTCTCGCCAATATGTGTTTTAAGATGAGTATTTAAATGACCCTTTTGTAAAAACCGACATTGACAAACATTACATTCATACGGTTTCTCGCCAGTATGTGTTTTAAGATGAATATTTAAATGATTCTTTTGATAGAATCGACATTGACAAACATTACATTCATACGGTTTCACGCCAGTATGTGTTTTAAGATGAACATTTAAACTCTTCTTATGTATATATCGACTTTGACAAACATTACATTCATATGATTTCTCGCCGGTATGTGTTTTAAGATGAAAATCTAAATGACCCTTTTGCGAAAATCGACGTTGACAAACATTACATTCATATGGTTTCTCGCCAGTATGTGTTCTAAGATGAATATTTAATTGACCCTTTAGTAAAAACCGACAGTGACAAATATTACATTCATATGGTTTTTCGCCAGTATGTATTTTAAGATGAATATCTAAATCATATTTTCGCGAAAACCGACAATGACAAACATTACATTCATATGGTTTCTCGCCAGTATGTGTTTTTAAATGACTGCTTAAATGATGTTTCAGTTTAAACCGACATTGACAAACATTACATTCATATGGTTTCTCGCCAGTATGTGTTCTAAGATGTGTATTTAAAGTCCACTTATGTGAAAACCGACATTGACAAACATTACATTTATAAGGTTTCTCGCCAGTATGTGTTTTAAGGTGCATTATTAAATGACATTTATATCGATACTGACGTTGACAAGTATTACACTCAAATGATTTCGTACTAGTGTGTACAACAAGGTGACGTTTCAATTCTTGCTTTGTAGAAAACCTACGTTGACAAACATGACACTCAAGACCTTTCTTCCCAAAGTGAGTATTTAAATGGCTTTTTATATCAGATCGATATTGAAACCGAAGTTGACAAATATCGCATTCATACGGTTGGTCGACTCCGTGTATTTTAAGATGACTGCGTAAGTCAACTTTTTGTGAAAACGAACGTGGACAATAATTGCATTTATATGCTGGCTGGACGTTGTGTGCGTTAGAATCTCCCCGAGACGGGTGTGTGCTGTCAGTGCCGTCGTCTTCTTGTTCTTCAGCTCCTGGTTCGTGAGCAGAGGCGCCATCTACGGATTTATGAAAGAATTGAAACAGTGGCGAAAAAAACGAAAAAAAAATTAAAACAATTTTTTTTAGACACCCCTATTGTTCACCCTTAGAATAGTTTTAGTATATTTTGTAAGACGACATAATATATGCTACTGCAGACCCCGTAGCATGGCACCAGCGACAGCGTTTATCGAGCGCTATCATCTATCACTATCTCTCTCTACGTAATAACAACGAGCGGGATGGCACTAGTTCGTCGCGCGATATAAACATTATCTGGGTTTATCGACGCTGCCATGCTAAGGGGGCAGACGTTAAGTTTTATATTCCGATTTAGCCTATTTGTTTTATAAACAAATAAAAATAAAATTGTTTAAAAAACAAAACAAACTCGCTCCGGGATCGTGTACCAAACATAGAAATTCGTCGTAGAACAAAAGTCGAAGATAGTCGTAGATGAATAACGCAGTTAAAACTGGAATGGGCTAGAAGAGAAGACAGTCGGTGGACCAAAGCAGTTACAGAGTGTTGGCCGAGACAGAGGAACAGACAGTAGGGAGACCTCCTGCCCGTTGGTCAGACGATGTTGTGAGATCAGTAGGAAAGCAGTGGATTGGACTGGCACAGGACCGTATAGAATGGCGCAAAAAAAGGGAGGCCTATGCCCAACAGCGGGTTGATGTGGGCTGAAAGTGTGTGAAGTGTGAGGCTAAAACTATAGAATATAAAACTTAACGTCTGCAAAACACATCAACGACAGTGTGGTACCTAGCATATATTATGTCGTCTTACAAAATATACTGAAACTATTCTAAGGGTGAATTCAGTCCATGATAATGAACAACTTTCCCTAAGGAACAAGTATCGAATTATGCTAAATATTTTTTTGCCCTTCATACAAACTGGATTCAGGTGATCGGTGAACTAAACTTAATGCCTCGTACATAAAGTTTATATTTCCGAAATGCATTTTAAATACATAAAGTTCCAAAAAACGTAGTTACCCAAAGTTTTAGGCGTCCTACATTCTTCGTAGTAGGCGTCCCTTTGCCGCAAACTAACAGTGCAGTCCTAACTAATATTATAAATGCGAAAGTGAGTTTGTATATTTGTTTGTTTGTTACCTCTTCACGCTTTATCTACTGAACCAATCTTCTTGAAAATTCGCATACACATAGTTAGGAGTCCTGAGAAGGACATAGGGTACCTTTCATCCTGGAAAAAAGTAATGTTCCTGTGGGAATTGGGAGCCGCAGGCAAAAGCTAGTAAAGTATATAGAAAGGGACACCTTAGATACTTTTTTTGGGAACGGCTTTGCCACTTCGTAAGCATTTTATATTGTATATAATTTCTTTGCAATATACCTATGCAGTTTCTTCGGTCGTGTGAGTACGTACCTGTAGGAGTCCCCCCGCGCTCCCGCTCCCCCCTCTCCCCGTCTGCCTCGTCCTCATACTTGATGTAGGAGGCCATGCTGCGCGCGGGAACACTAACGGTCGTCGCTACGGAACCTGGAAGAAAGCTTTGCGTTATTATTTTTAACCCGCGACAAAAAAAGAGGGTTTTTACTCGTATAAGTCTGTCTGTCTGTGGCACCGTAGCGCGCGAATGGATGGACCGATTTCAATGCGGTTTTTTTTCGTGAAATCAAGTTCCCTTGTGGTGGTTCCATGTTTTATGAATATCGGTTCAGCAGTTTAAAATTTATTGGGCAATAACGCCTTAGTCGACTATAATGTGAAATGTGTAGTTTGGTGTTATAAATGATCATACTCATGAACAATATGTAAAATATTTAAATTGGACAGTCATAGTACGGTTGTAGTGATATTTGTCAAACGGACTGTGGAACGTCTTTAGGCGTCGTCCGCCACTCCGTCAGCTGAAAACCAGTGGACTCGTATAGATTTATCGCCATTCGCCAGAAGCCCCCTTGAAACTTGTTAGGTCAAGGATTAAGAATAAAGAAACGAAAAAATAAAGATAGGCTCTAAAGGACACGTATACAGGCCCGTAAAATAATTCTATAAAAGATACGCCACGAAAGCTGTTCCTTTGCCGCCCAATATCTATATTTAAGAGTCGTGTCGCTGGAGTATGAATTCTCATCCATTTGTCTCTCTCATCTGCCAGTTGTTTTACTTGGCTGTACGACACGACGTTTACCTTCTCATAAAGACTATCATTTGACAATATACGAGTACCTAGGAAGGTTTTGCGGTCGTGTGAGTACGTGCCTCTAGGAGTCCCCCCGGGCTCCCGCTCCCCCCTCTCCCCGTCTGCCTCGTCCTCATACTTGATGTAGGAGGCCATGCTGCGCGCGGGAACACAAACCGACGTCGCCATGGACCCTGGAAGAAAGCTTTGTGTTATTATCTTTCTATTTAGATCAAGCTTGATTGCTTGAAGTGTTGCTTTATCGGATATAAAGTAGGGTAGTGTAGTAGTGGGTATTGCTATGGGTTCAGGGGATAACTATGTTCCATTATTATTGGGATAGGACTTTTTTGCTTTTATTTATTTAGACCCATAGTTTATCAACCTACCTGCTCACTAATGTGGCTGGTAGATACAGTAACCAAATTAATAAAGCAAATGTAAGTAAGTAAGTAAGTAAGTAATACTATATTGTACATCAAGAATAAAAAATATGCAATAAAAATTAAAAATAAATTAAAATGTACAATGGGCGGTCTTATCGCTAAAAGCGATTACTTCCAGACAACTGATGAATGGAGAGAATATAAAGATACGTGAGCAGACGGGGTGTGCCTACATGGTCCAAATTCACATAAACATAATGGACTTAAGTACATATACAAGCTGGATTTAAATTCTTTGGCCATGATACAGGGTAATAAAACGTAAAACAAAAGAAAACTTCTAAACATGTGTTAGACTCTTTGATAGACACTATTAATGCAATTATTATAAATGAAAAAACCAGTATTCAAAAACATCAAAAAAGAAATCTATATTTTATATATGTCGGCAATTTCAAAGTAAAATCCGTTTTTTGTTGTGAGCGAACGCATCCATCCATACGAAATGAAATAATCTGAACGCATGCATTGCATCACATGATGCGCGTCGACCAATGGGAGCTCAGCCCGATGGCAGAAGGTAGCCATCTTGACAGTTCATTACTCGCAGTGTTGGAAAATGTACAATAATTATTGTATTCATACAATAATTTGGGATACGAAATGAAAGTGTACCATAAAACAAAGCATTGTCATTATTGTATGCTTTTATACAATAATTGCCGATTGGACCCAATAATAATACAATAATTCGCACAATAATCAGAAATATTAGAATATTCGACAATATTAGGCAACGGCACATGTTTACGGGCGCGCTAGGACTCCTATTTGCAACTGTCGCATAAGTAAGTAGCCATGGGGCGGCAAAAATGTAGATAAAAAAAGTAAATATAAAAAAATCGATAATGTCAGCAGAAAAAATTGGACATGGAGCGTACATTTTCGCGACTACAATAATTGTACCCAATACACAATAATTTCTAGCTTCACTAGCTTGGCAACACCATAATTCCCAACACTGATTACTCGGGCAAAATATGAGACATCACATAATTTTCATAAAGCGTTGCTTTTGTTTTTTACAATTTAGGATTTCATTACAACGTGCAAAAAGAAAGAAATTTGCTGCGATGCGCAGTGGCTGTTTTGAGTAGCGGTCTGCGTGAACGAAGCTTTGAAGCCGTCGACCTCCCGTCGCCTTAGCAACAGTGAAAATTGGGATTGTTGGAGCGCAGTTAAAGAGCAATTAAATTATTCTAAATTTTATTTTGATAAATAAACAAACTTTCATTTAATTTCAAATATTAAAATAAATTAAAATGTTAAATAACTAACTATAATTATCTGCCGAATACTCCTGCACTGAGTAATAGCATTTATCTATCAGAAATTTACGAAATCTCGTTTTGAATAATGTTAAAGGTCATTTTTTAAAGTCATCCGGCAACTTGTTACAGATTTGAATAGCCATCGGATAGCAACTTACAGAGTATAGGGATGTATACATCCTTGTTCTTTCTTTTTCTTGCAACACTTGTTCATTAGGGTATCTCCCACGGTAAGGAATTATAACTTCACATTTTCTTTTAAATAAATCTTCATGTGCTTTTACAAAATGACACATTTCGTAGATGTAAATAGATGGCAGCGTTAACAAATTCAACCTCTTAAAATGGGGTTGACAGCTTGTTCTTTGCGATATATTGCATATAGATTTTATGCAATTTTTTTGGGCCATAAACGCCCTGTCATATTCCACTGAATTCCCCTATACTACAATCCCAAAACGCAAGAGTGAAGCTACGTATCCATGATAGGCTAGTAATGCTGTTTTCTTTCAGTTATTCTGACAAGCCGCCACAGAGCATACGAAAAGCTATTTAGTTTTGTTAAAATATTTTTTATGTTGGGTTTCCAGGAAATATAGTTATCTAGTGTGATTCCCAGAAATTTTATTTCATTGCAGTTAACGCGGCGAGCAGGGCCGATTGACGATGGTGATTTGAAACTTTGTTATTTTTTTAAAACTTTTTAATTACTGCATTAATTGCAGTAATATTACCGTAAAGCATATCCTTTATGTGAGTATGTTAACAAGTTAAATTGATGCCCAATGAATTTATAATACAATCTAGAATGACTACGAGTAAAAATCTCAAAAAAACAACGTTAAAAAATAAACTTCATGCCACGCACATAAAGCTCATATTTTCATAATGATTATGTTTAAATACCTAACGTTCCCAAAAATATACCTAAAGTTGTAGGCGTCCATTTCCCGTAAACTGTCAATACAATAAAGTAGAAGAGGAGAGCTGCAACTTTAGGTATATTTTTTGGAAACGGCTTTGCCATTTCGAAAGCATTCTAGATTGTATACAATTTCTTTGTTGATGCCAATGATTTCAAATGCTCCCTGTATACTCGGCTCCGCCTTGCGACAGTCAAAGACTAAAAAATTTAAGGAATTATTATTATATCTTATCATTTACCCTCAAACCCACACTCCATGTCAGCACCGGCGTCCTCCCGCTCAGTCTTGACCTGGCCTGGAGTCAGGCTGTCGTAGCACTGCACCTCGGAGACCCGCAGCGACCCGCGCAGACCCGCCGCCTGCCGATCGATCAGCGACGCAGACCGCACTGTCATCTGGAAACATGTAAATAAAATCATGCCTTCATCATCATCCGAGCGTATTCCCGGTTGCATCCTCAGCGGTAACGCTTTAGAGCTCGGGGTTCGCTACCTACCCTGGGTGATTTGACGGGGTTACTGATTTTTACTCAGAGCGACTGCCGTCTGACCGCAACCCAAAGGGTAGACCAGAACCAATCCTAGGATAGGTTTAAACAAACACAAGATGGCGTTCGGGACCCACAGCTTTGCGTGCCTTCTGAAGCAAGGAATCATCATTCTTTTCAGATAATTAAATCAAGTGATTAATATCCTATCCAGACTGGAAACAACTTTTCAGAAATGCTTCCCAATGGGATTTGAACCCACGACCTGCGGATCACAAGGCAAACGCCTTAATCATTGGATCACGGAGGCAGTAAATAAAGTCATGCCTTCTCGTGTCGTAATTATTATGGACACTTGAAACTATAATAGTGGTGGTGATGTCCGGGCGGTCGCTGGATTTTCACTTACGTGGTTGAGTTCAGCGATGGCTGATCCGTGCGTCAGCTCGTGAACGGGTGCCGCCAGGTCGGCTCGGCTTCGCTTTTTTTTAGTATATCTTATTTTGTTCGCTTATTCGCAAGCATTACCTACATGTAATTGTTTTAATATTGTCGTCAATTACTAACATACAATACAATACAATACAAATACTCTTTATTGCACCATAAAAAAGGAACTACAACAATACTTACAGAGAAAAAAAAAACAAAAATGATACAAAGGCGGACTTATCGCATAGGTAGCAATCTCTTCCAGTCAACCTTTGGGTAGAGAGAGAAGTGAATTTCGAGAGAGGCGATGCAGTATGTCGGATTTACTGATAGTAGATACAAAATAGAACCTACTGAAAAAATATATAAATACATTAAATACAAATTGTTGAACTGAAAAATACCTACCAATGATATAGGCTTTTTGGTATACGTTGTCTTATACATACATACTACTATCACGCCTGTTTCCCACAGTGGTAGGCAGAGGCTATGAACTTTTTCATAAAATATAATATAAGTTTCTTACGGCGTTTCTTCTCAGCAATAGTCTTTTCGGAACGGTAGTTTCGGTAGCTTTTCTTAAAAATAACTATACGATAGTTTGTTCGTTTGTTTGTTTGAACAGTTTTTTGCACATTTGAACAAAAACAAGTTACATATATGCATCATTAAAAAATATATAAATGGACAACGGCGGGCTTATCCCAGTGAGGGATTTCTTCCAGCCAACCAAGCATCTACTATCATAGTATTGAAACAATAAAGTATTGAGTATAAATACATTTACGTATGCCAAACTTATTCACTTATAAAATTGTATGAAATTCTTAGCTAGTTACTAAATAAATGTTTGATTTTTTGTCTTCATAACGAACATTACATATGTTTTATTGATATACCTATACAAAGTCCTGTGCAACGACTATTTAGAAAAAATCCTTTCCTTTTTTGAAAGCCTTTAGTCAGTCTACCAGTGGCTTCATATGGGCTAGTAAGGAACATGGTAGTTATAATAAGAATGGCACTCTCTTCCCGCAATTGCTCAAGACTAGTCACGATTGTCACGAAGTGTTACTGATTGTTCTTTTCAGTTTTCAGTTAATTTAAGGACTTTCTCAATTAGTTAATAAATATAAAATATTAATTGAACTATTTCGTATACAACGTGTTACAGAAAGGGGGTATCAACCCTTAAGGGGCTAGTTAACGTACTAACCAATGTGAACAACTTTTACTATGGGACCTGATTCCCGAAATCGCGGAAAAAAAACTGCAGCTCCATACATTTTGGCACGGTAAGTATTTAATTTTGTATGGAGCTGCAGATTTTTTTTGCGATTTCAGGGATGGTCCCATAGTAAAAGTTGTTCCATTGATTAGTACGTTTACTCCCTTTCGGGTTAATATGATATCCCCTTTTCGTTACATGTTGAATTGTGTGATTAATTTGATTAATTCTACTGTTGAGTTAAAACATGCACTTTGCTCGCGTAATTCTATCACATTAGTGGTGACACTCCCAATTGATGACGTATTCTTGTTTGAATCACACGACCAGCTGTCAAGGGAAGAGAGTACCATATCTTACTATACCATGGTAAATAAAAGAAAGATTACCCTGGGCTGTGTTTCCAGTATACTCTTGAGCAGCTCCTGCGCGCGCGCTGCCTTCAACATCAGCTGGTAGGCGTTCCGAAGTTGCGCGCGGCACACGCAGCACACCGCCGCGGGCCAGCGGCCGCTGGGCACCAGCTGATATGGCAAAACAAACAGCCTAAATCATTTTTAGTATTTAAGGGGATACAGTGCTGCCCCCATTTGAAATTATTTATTTGAAAGGAAACTGAGATGCAAACGGGCCTCTTTTCTTCATTTCTTCAGTCGGTGGTGTTTGATATAATTATTTAATGCTTGCGTGCACAGGTTGGATGAATAATGAGCAGACCAAAACGCGTGTTGGAGTACCCTTTGCGGCGCTCGTACACCTAAACTATTGACTTTATAAAAAAAAAGGAAGATCCATAAACCGTAGGTAATTGTCTCTAGTTTCATTATGTAAATAACAGTTTTATCGTAAAATAAGTCGGAAAGTATAATTATAGTAATATTGTAAAAAACTGATTTAAGGCGCCATGTTTCCAATATTTATTGCTGCATGCAATTTGCTTTTATTTCGCACGAAAGCGAAGATAAAATAAAATTTACCAAAAATATTCGATATTTTATTATCTATATAAATAAAAATGAATTGTTGTTCGTTAGTCTGCTTAAAACTCGAGAAAGACTGAACCGATTTGGCTAATTTTGGTCTTGAAATGTTTGTCGTAGTCCAGGGAAGGTTTAAACGGTGAGAAAATATGGGAAAAGGAACGGGAACGGGCGAAACAAAGTTCGCCGGGTCAGCTAGTTTATAATAAATCTACTGTACTCTAAATAAAAAGATACTTGGCAGAGTAGATAGGATCACTCCCAAGTCTTCCCGTGGATGACTTAAGAAGCGATTTAGGAAATACAAGCTAAACAAAACTTATACTACAACATTAATGAGACCTCTCCAACCCGTCTGGCCAGCGGAAAATCCTTTGCCTGCTCTGGCTAATATAATATACGGCTCTGGTACTCGTAGTACAGAGAGGTCGTGCTCCTGCAGTGGAGACTAAACAAGACCTGATGATGATTCGTACTTATTTCGTATCGCCTTCTTCCTCTACGTTTGTATACAAAAAAGAAGCTTTCAGTTTCGCATATGTCGTGGCCAGATCGTAGTATTGATCATTTATGGTGTGGCCGACCATTTCATGAAATGGTTGTATTTCATGATATGGCTCACTAAAATTGACCATATCGTTTTACACGCCAACATATACCTACATAAATACATACTATCACGTCTTTATTCCTAACGGGGCAGGCAGAGCATTTTGAGTCTTGATGCTCTAAGCAAACAGAGCCCAGAGCCGCAAGACTCAAAGGCCACTTTTAGCGTGATTGTGGGCGAGGTGGAAAATATAATCAAATTTGTGCTTTTTCTTTTAGTCGCCTCTTACGACAACCACTGGAAGAGATGGAGTGGTCCTATTCTAGGCCGGAAGTCATACGGCACAATCGATAAGAATACTTTGAAGCAAGTATTCGTGCTGAGTGCAGATGGTATACTTACAGTTAACTTTGTTAGTGTTTCATACACTAACTGTAGCGGGGTGCCGGCGATGGAGACCAAGCGGCCGTCGGTCGCCAGGCAGACTCGACACACACTCGTGTTCGGAGGCATCTCCAAATAACAAGCTTCTTGTAATACCACTGAATCACTTTAAAACTTCACTTTTGTATTGTAATAAAAGTACCTATACGAATACAAAAATAGTAGTCAAAATAATGCGTTCTTTGAAACAATAATTAAATGGAAGATAGAAGGAAAAAAAGTGGCTCTTAAATACACGAAGAAGTCGAAATAATAGTATAATGTAAGTACAAGTAAGTAAAAAGTCAATCACAGAATATTTTAAATAAAACCTCAATCACACGACGTGAATGGCAAAACAATGACCGCAGTGCCTTCGTTGGGGCCCACAGACAGACTGTCTACGACATGTAAGTAATGACATCCTTGTGGTCAATTCCCCCACCCCAACTGTGCCGTGCCATAAAAATGCATTGTTTCAGGGTTGGCGGCGTTCAAAAGTGCCTTGCAGTAGTATAACTGCTGTTATTATCAATACATAGTAAAAAACAAAGGTGCTCTCCGCCGTCTGTCCCTATGTAACAAAGGTACTTATTAAATTAATGCATATGGGAATTAACGCGAAACGTACCTTTTTTTATTTATTTTGCTGACGTTAATTTAATAATAATGCAACGCGTAATTTGAAAGTATTTACAAAAGTACTTATCTCAAATAGATACGAGTATCTTCAAAAGATAAAGGTCCACACGCACCTTCTGGTAATTTGTTGCAGCAGAACTAAGTTGTGATTTACTTTAAGTTTGTAGTTTATGTAGGTTTATATATGTTTAAATGATATATATATTATATTTATAAATAGTATCGTGTGATAGGTATTTGCAATATATAACTATCGTTAACAAGCCCTGATTATATCAACACACAAACACGTATGCCACATTGCCCTCGCCATTCAGCGTGGCAATGCGGCTGGCGTTATGGGTACTTTTGAGCCCGGTATGCTCCGAGGTGGGCTCTTCGATTAGCATTATATTTAATATTTTTATTATTATTCCTTCTTCTGTTTTGTTTTCTTTGTTTGTTGTTTGTAATATTAGTTTTAGATTTAATTTATTATTGTTATATTTGAATAATATTTTGTCTGTACATTGTAACTATTAAAATAAACATCTGTGAATAATGTCAAATTGAATATGACAGATATAAATTTGAAAAATGATGATGCAAAAATTGCAAAGAATAGTATCATATATTAGATATGTACCTATATTTGAATTTATTTAAGTTTAGTTTAGATAGCCCTTTAAATTATTATAAGAACTACCGTTGAAAGTACCTATTTATATTAGGCCGTCTAGCTTTAAAATTCAAAAAAGAAAAAAAGGCAAGTTTTAAAGCTAGATGGATCACCAATAATTGTTTCAACGGCAGTTCATAAAATAATTTAAAAGGATATCTAGTGGCTGACGATTAGCAATATGGAACTTATCACCATATTTACGAGTTGACAATTTATTTCAAATGAGGGCACCACTTCAGGGCCATTTGCTTCTATATTCACCTTAATACAAGTTTAAACTTACTTTGGGGCTAGCTCAATCTGTGTGATTTGTCTTTATCTATTTATTTATTTTTTCTTTCGTAAACAAAGATGATCGAGTCACAACAGCATTCTAAAACTGTGGCGGATAGACTGGATTCGCCGATAATGGGACACCTTGTGCAGGGGTCCATGCTGGTGGCCTTATATGGTCGAATTTGAAGGCACGTCCGCCGGGCCCTCTGTACACAGACGTTCATACGTGTTTGTGTGTTGATATAATCAGGGCTTGTTAACGATAGTTATATATTGCAAATACCTATCAGTCAACATTAGACACACACTTAACTTGATCGACTCTTTTTACTTTTTCCCGTTTTTAATAAGTGCCATAAGCCCATAACTCACACTCTTGAAAGTTATTTATTACTCATTCTGAGTATATCGAGTGCAACCCAAAACTCCATCCTTTTTAGACGCTTTAGATTTTTTATGTAAACTATTAAGGAATTGCGTGTGAACTGTGAGCATTATTAGTTAAGACGCCGTAGCTATAGGACATAATCTCTGTCACTTAGATTAATTTTAACAAGTAATAAAATCTTACTTGTAATTTGCACCAATAATAGTTTTTATTTCAAAACATCGCTCCCGAATCTAACTCGATACCAAATTCACACTAAAAGTAACGTTATTTTCGTGGTAACGTTATAAAGGGTATCGATAATACAGTTTATAACGTTATCAATTAACGATATAAGTAATGATACTTTTTTTCAATACTTGTAAAATATTATATAAATAGCTCTAGTAGCCTACTAGACAAACTCTCATTAATTTATTCTGTCAAATATCAAAAAGAAATACAGTGTTAACAATACTACAATACCCCATCATATCCGGCCTCAAGTCACCCCTTAATGCCTGGTATTTGGATGATGGCACTATTGGCGGGGACGCTTTGACGGTGAAATTGGACTTGCAAACTCTTGTCTCTCGGTTCGAAGAAATAGGATTGAAACTTAATTTCTCTAAGTGTGAACTGTATATAAATGATTCGGTTGAAGGCTCGCGAAAAGATGAAATATACTCCATGTTTCAAGAGTTAGCTCCGGGAATTAAGCTTGTGCATAAGGATTCCTTAAACATTCTAGGGGCCCCACTTTTAGACGATGCGATCCCTGATTACGTAAGTGCTCAGGTAGTCAAGTTTTAAAGTTCATCTGATCTTCTATTTAAGATAAACGCTCACATGGCTTTTATTTTACTCAAATGTTGTCTGTTTGTGCCAAAATTCACGTATGTTTTGCGATGTTCTTTCTTGTGGAAGCATCGAAACCATCTAAAAGTATTAGACGATCTTATCCAGACGTCATTAGTAAAGATATTTAATTGTCAGATTAGCGATGAGTCTTGGCATTTTGCCTCTCTTCCTGTCCGTTTTGGGGGCATTGGTGTACGCAAGGTATCTGCAGTGGCTCTACCTGCTTTCTTATCTTCCGCTCACGCTTCATCCTCACTATGCGGTAGTCTACTTGGCCCAGTAATGGGTTCCGCTGAGGTGTGTGGCGTGAGTGAGGCTAAGGGGTATGGCTATCCAATGAACTCGATGCACTGCCTTTAAATTTATGCTCTCAAAAACAGTGGGACAATCCTCTTTGTAAAAATATCCAGCAGCGAATGATTGCAGAGTGTTCTCGAGTGGAGGAACGCTCTCGCCTCGTGGCGCTATCGGAGAGAGAGTCTGGATATTGGTTGCAGGCGCTTCCTTCTGCACATGTTGGCACCCTTCTCGATAATTGCACCTTTACTCTTGCTATGGGCCTTCGTCTAGGCGCAAAAATTAATGAACCACATGTTTGCCATTGTGGTGCTAATGTGGATGGGTACGGTCGCCATGGGTTAGCCTGTGTTAAAAGTGCGGGCAGAATCCCCCGACATGCATCTATTAATGATATTATTCATAGAACCTTGGCCACTGTCGGTGTTCCATCCATTTTGGAACCGAATGGGATCGTCCGCACTGATGGCAAGCGACCTGATGGCTTGTCCTTGGTCCCATGGAGGCAGGGTAGGTGCCTCGTTTGGGATGCCACATGTGTGGATACTCCTGCACCTTCACATTTGCCTGCAACGTTTAATCTTGGTGGAGCGGCGGCTTGTACTGCAGAGGCTGCCAAAAAGCGGATATACGCGGGTCTGGGAGACGGGTTTATTTTTCTTCCATTCGCAGTAGAGACGATGGGACCTTGGGGCCCTGATGCTAAGTTATTTTTTAAGGACGTCACAACGCGCCTTATCGAGGCAACTGGTGACCCTAGAGCTGGCGGCTTTTTTGCTCAGAGAATAAGTCTAGCTATACAGCGAGGAAATGCTGCCAGCATATTGGGTACGTTGCCTCGATGTGGCGCGTTGGAAGAGATATTTTATTTGTAAAATTATTTTATTTGTGTTATTTGTCCGTATTTAAGTCATTTAGATATAAATAAACTTTACATGTAATGAACACTATAATTATTGACGTTTAAAAGTGCTTGCAAAGGCCTAATTACAATACCTTGTACCGTTAATATCATTGGTAACGATATCTGATTAACGGTAAATAGTGGGAAAAATACCGTTACCCAGCATAACGTTATCATTGCTGATAACGTTAACGCCGTTTGACAGAATTAAAGTTACCAGATTTTTAACGGTATTCCAAGCCCTGAATTAAATACTGTATAGCTATAAGTACTAACACTAGTTTACTGTAATACTAACAAATATTGGATCATAGTAATCCGAAAATAAATAAATGAAAATGAATGATAATAACTAAACTTCTGCTTTCATACAGAGATTGCTCCATTGTAACGTGTTTATCCCTAACAGAGTAGACAGAGCCTGGGGCCGTAAGACTCACAGGCTACGCTCAGCGTGATGGTGGTGTAGAAGTGGAAAGAGGAAATCAAAATAGCCATGGTTTGCTAACCGCAATCTATTGACATATTGCAGATTCTCACCAATTCAGCTTTTACGATCTGCGCGGATAGAGTTTTTTCCCAGTCTAGCATGAAAGCTTTTATATACTGGACTTACAAAATATACTGGAACTATTTTAAGGGTGAATTCAGTCCATGATACTGAACAATAATTTTTTGCCCACCATACAACTTGACCGATCAGCTGATACGAGTTTGTATAGAAAGCAATAAAATATTTTTCATATTTCGATATACCTTCGAGTATATTGTTTGTATATATTGTTTCACGGGAAAAATTGTTCAATATCATGGACTGAATTCACTCTTAAAACAGTTTTAGTATATGTTTCAGACGTTATATAAGTTTTTAACAACATGTACACACAAACATCTGGTATCTTTCACACAAACAAATTAAAAAAAATGTAAGTTGTATTTCAAAATGTCTTTCCCAAAAATGACGTCTGTTCACGGAAAATGGCTTTAGTTTTTTCAACTGCGTTGTTTGAAATTATGTATTTTAAAATTCCAAAAACAAATAATCAAACATTGACTGGTAAGATGTAAGAAAACCGAATCTTTTGTTCCACTCACCAGGTGTTTTATGATTAAACAGTACGACGAGAGTAAACTTTTGTTTTGCCTTACCAGGTGTTCTATTTATGACCTTAGAAATATGCCGCTTTCTATTGTTATTTTAGGATCCCATTAACGTATTAACGATAAGTATTTCTTTCTTTTGCAGATATAGTTTAGGGAGAGTAAATGTTTAAGACGAAATGCGATCAAAGACCGCCATCAAATAGGTCTTCCCCTAGTGTTGGGCAGTGGCGACACTAGTACTGGCAGAGAGCCGATGGTGTGGAAGGCAAATGGAGAAACCACCACACTACTCTCCTCCAAAAAATGTAGTATGGAAATGTCATTTAATAGAAGTAACGTTCTTGACAACGGGCTTTCACGAGGAAAAATGCCTTGGCGGTCTGAGTCCGACAGGGGTAGGAACAAGGCTACTCAAATCCTTGTAGAATAGGGACATGGAATGTGTAGACCAACTGAAAGAAAGGGGTCATGTCGCATCAAGCACTAAAAAGTAAAGCAGAGAACCGAGAAGTTTGGCGCATACTCCACCGACAAGAGCCACTAAGCTCTTAAATAAGAAGAAGAAGAAGAAATGTTTAAGGTATTACATTTATTTCCCGTGTGGTTCCCAGCTGGGAAGACTAGGACCACTCCAAGTCTTCCCGTGGATGTCGTAGAAGGCGACTTAGGAAACACTAAAAACGCTAAATAGTATATAAACATCAATTAGACCTCTCCAACCGTCTGGCCAGAGTGTGGAGAGTGTAGGCCAAATCCTCTGCCTGCTCTGGCTAACACAGAGGCCCTGGTAGTACAGAGGCTCATGCTCCTGAAGTGGAGACATAAAAAGACCTGTCACCTTTCAATGATTATGATACATTTATTATTTGCTCCCATGCAGGTCTGCGGCAAAAGAAAAAACGTGGAATTTAACAGATGGTTCAGTTTCAGCCCTTCCTTCGCAGATAATAATAATAAATAATAAAATTTCTTTATTCACTTAAAGATTTGTACAGTTTTTTTTTACAAGTTGGTAAATTCACAAAATGGTTGAAATAGGTCATACAAATTAGTTTTTAAACCCTGATTTCCAAACTAGGCTGGCGCCTGTATTTTGGAATCCAGTGTTCGACCTTATTTTTAAAGAGGGAGGACTTATATAAGAGGTGTACAAATTTAGTGTGTGTGTGTGTGTGTGTGTAGGAGAGTGTGTAATTGTGGGTGTGGCGATGAGGTGCGTCTGTATTTGTGTGTGCCAAGTGGGAGGAGAAACTGCTACCCATCTATATCTAACCTATTTCTTGGTAGCAGCCCCTCCGTGTCATCATAGTCTTGTTGTAACAACCAATTGGTAAGTTTTGTTTTGACCTCGAACTTATTGAGTTTATATATATTTAAAGTTTTGTTGATTGTTTTGTAGATAATCGAGCTGGAGACATGAAACTGTCGAGCCGCAAAGAAGGTTCTGTGACGGGGTATGGGACATATTCTAGGAGTTATCCTTTTCAACGGGTCTGGCAGTGGTAGTTTAGTGTGTTTGCGAAGGACAGTTTTGAGCACATAGAGCTGCCTCACAGTCAGCACAGAGGCAAGTGTATAAAGTTGATTGGTGGGAAACCGGATGGGTTTGGAGTACATGACTTTAAGGACAGCTCTTTGTGCCCTTTCAACCTTAATGAAATGGGTTTTAGCAGCACATCCCCAAGCTGGCACGCAATAGGTTAGTACTGAGAGGCAGAGCGCGGAGTAGACTAGGTTTAAGGTTTCTGAGTCGGCTGAGTGTCTAAGAGTTTTAAATATATGAATAAGACGCCTTACTCTGGTAGTAAGGGCGTCAATATGATGATACCAGTTAAGGTTAGGATCAATATAAACGCCAAGATATTTAGTAGATTGTGCTTGTGATATAGGGGAGCAGCCGCAGTTATCATTCTGACTGCAGTTGGAGTGGATGTATATCTTATAATTGGGGGGTGGTTGCGTATTGTTTCGGATTGAGAACGGAATGATGTGTGTTTTAGAGAGATTGAGACTCAATAGATTTTGTGACAGCCAGCTATTAATAATCATTAAGTTGTATTCTGCTGTAGATTTGATTTCCAGCCAATCTGAACCGTGTATCACAAAAGCGGTGTCGTCCGCGTATGTAAATATTTTACATTTTGGCAAGGTAATATTGCATAATTGGTTAATGTAGACCAAGAATAATGTGGGTCCTACAATTGATCCCTGAGGGACGCCATATTCGATGGGTTCTTCATCGCTAATATATCCGCCGATTGTAACGCTTTGACGGCGGTTAGTGAAGTAGTCACGAAAGATGTCATGCGTGATACCTCTAATTCCTAGATGATGGAGTTTAGATAAGAGAGTAGGCACATCGACGGTGTCGAAGGCTTTTTGCAGGTCGAGGAAGATACCCAAGCATTTTTGTCCCTCGTCTAGTTTCGTGGTGATATGTGTAACTAGATCTGCTACAGCGTCTTCAGTGGACATACCAGTACGAAAACCGTATTGTTGATCCGATAAAATGTTATTTTTTATTAAAAACTGGATAAGACGCTTGTTAAGAAGTTTTTCGAGTATTTTAGACAAGGAAGTTAGGACGGAGATGGGCCTATAGTTGGCAGAGTTGTTTTTATCACCACTTTTGTGAATTGGGTGGAGGAGGGCCTTTTTAAAGGCATTCGGGAAGACACCTGTATGAAAAGCAGTATTGCAAATATGGGTGATAACTGGGATCAATAGCCGGCGATTGGATTTGAGTATGGAGGAAGAAATTCCGTCCCAGCCAACTGCTGAGCCAGACCGAAGGCTCATGATAATGCAATCTATTTCGGCTTCGTCAGTGTCGAAGAGAGCCATTGAGTCCGTTACAGCTTGCTTTTTTAAAAAAGGAGTAAGATCAGAATTAGACGGGCGAATCGTTGTAGCAAGGGTTTTGCCAATCTTGACGAAGTACTTATTAACTGCATTGAGTGAGGACTTGATGTCTCCGGCTAGCTTCAAAAGTTCAAATGGAGGAAGACGAGGTTTTTCTGTGTTAGTCATTTGTTTAATGGTGTTCCAAGTACCTTTTAGGTTATTCTTATTTTTAAGTAACTCATTTTTCTCATGTAACCTTTTAAGCTTGTGAAGAAGGGAATTACAGAAGTTACGATATCGCTTGTAGGTCGTTTTAGTAATTTGGTTATTAGGTGATTTTCTAAATTCAGTGTGAAGACGATCCCTGTGCTTGATACACCGTAAAAGACCTGGAGTAATCCAGGGTTTAAGTATTTTGTTTTTGTTAGAGACTAGGATTGATTTCGTATGTTTTGCAATGATGCTCGACAAGACCGTTACAAGAGTATCGGCAGCAAGATTTGCATCTTCAATAAATAGAATATAAGAGAAGTCTGTCTTAGAAATATCCCTGTGTATGCTTTCTATATCAACAATGGTCTTACGTCGAGCATTATTGCAAATATTATTTTTGAGTTGAAGATGAAGAAGTGTTGGTTTATGATCGGTGATATGAGTATCTATAACAAGTGTAGTGTAGGGAAGTTTGCTTTTAAGTAAGACATGGTCATAGCACTTATCGCCTCGAGTGAGGAGAACATGTGTTGGGGACAGAGCATGTGTAGCATTGAGAATTAAGTATTCATTTGAAAAATCATCATCATTATTTGGTTTAATATCAATGTTAAGATCACCAACGAGTGTTATGTTGTTAAATGATTTCAAAGTATTTAAAAAACTATTTAAACTGTTCAGAAAGCGATCAAACTGATCTCTCTTGGAGCTGGAAGGAGTCCTATATATTCCTACTATAGCTATTTTATTTTCAATAATACAAGTTAGACAGTCCGCATATTTTAGATTTGGTTCCGTAATGGTATGAGGTATGGAAGATTTGATGTAAATAATGACACCTGCGTTTTGGTTTGGGGGGTTGGTTGTTGAATAAAAAGTGTATCCTTCTAAAGGTGGTATATTAGGGCATTTTTGAAGCCAACACTCTGTGAGTACTATGACGTCACACGTAACCTTAATCAGGGAGAGGAGAATTCTAAGTTTGTCAAAGTTATGATTAACGGATCGGATATTGAGTTGTAGGACTTTTAGAGAGTTTTCAGCCGAAGTTTCCAAAATTGAAATACACATGTCCGGTTCACATAAGTGTGAATTGGTGCTGTCGAGGGAATCCAGCTCAGAGTTTAATTCTAGTACGGTAGCCATTAGTGTAAGAGATATTTAGGTAGTGAAGTTAAGTCGTTTAAGGTGTTTAGTGTAACAGTTCCGCCGTAGGAGTGTGAACGGTGGAGTAAAACAAGGTTTACAGTAATGAGTGGATAGTGCCGGTTTGCAATGAATACAAATGCTATGTAAGAAGTAGTATGGTGATTGTAATGTTAGTAAATAGTCACAAACTTTATAAAAAACAGAAATAAATAAAAAGAATAACTAGAGTACAGATTAGATAGTAAAAGGGTTTATCAGACATCAGTATGTATACTTTTTATTACTGATAGTCACTGTTGACTCTGGAGATCCGCCAGGAATTGCTCAGATTTAACGATAATGTGTCTTGCGCCTTGTTCTTTACGCAGAAAGACTTTGCCATTGGTAGTCCAACAGAAAGCGTATTTGTTTAGCTTAGCAAATTCTCTCGCTAGGTAGAATAGCTTCTTTGTTGAGGTCGGAAGATATTCTGCTACGTAGATAGGAAGAGCCTTTCCCGGACGACCGATGAGGGTGGTGTTTAGTCGGTCTTCACGTGCACGTGATTTATTATAATTTTTTGCGGAAATAAGAATCTTTTCCTTATCTTGCACTGAGGTGAGTTCGATCACGATCGGTTTAGATGATCCATGTTTGCCCGGAATACGGTAAATATCGCGCACTCCCTCGATAGGAGTTCCAAGTACCTGGCCGAGGTTCTGCGCCACCTGTTTGAGGTCATCTGTGGATTCTCGCTCGGAGGAAGGCACGTTGCGAATCTCGATGGAAGAGCCGCGAGAGCTTTGCTGAATGTCAATAACTTTCTTTTCAAGTTCCTGTATTGTATGTAAGTATTCTTTCCTTTCTTTTTGGAGACAGTCGATCTGCTTCTTCATGTCATCACATTGCTGGTTCATGAAAGTCAAGGACTTCTCAATTTCGAGGTTAGACTTTTGGATGGAAAGATTTTGGATTTTTAGTTCAGCTAAATCAGCAGAAAGCTTCGACATATGAAGACTATGTTCAGTTAGGACACGGTTTAAGTTAGCGTCCTGTTCAACCTTCCAGGCATTTAATATTTGTTTTATGTCTGTCCTAAGATCGTGAGATTCGTCATCCGAAGAGTCTGTGCGGCGAATTCTTTTGTTAGCTCGATTTAAGAGGTTAACGTTGTCTAAATCAGACGCAGGTGTTGATTGACTTAAATTCGGTTCAGATAGGGCTTGATTAATAGATGCCGGGGGCGTGCGCTGCAAAGAATAGGTAATGTTTGAAGTTAAGTCACAGAATTAATAAGATTGTTACATACAGAATGGAATATCCTAAGGTCCCGTGCAGCGCAGGATGCGTCCCCGTTCCCCGTCCCCGCACCTCTCCTCCGTTTTTGCCTTGTTGAGGGTGTTGAGAGGCGAACACTCACACATTGCCGTGCGCACGGAAGTATAGTTTGGTTTGTAGTAGTGGTATGGTAAGCATAAATGATACTCCGCTTCTATCATGGTATTTCTATGAAGTGACATACCTGTGGTTAAGGGGGAGCTAACGTCATATATACGTTTTTTAAACAGGTCACCAGATGGCGTTTTTTACTTATTTTATTAATCCAACTTTATTACAAATTTTGAAACGGTCAATCGAAAGGTGGTGCACAGACAAGTAAAACCAAAGTAGGAGCAAAAATAAAATTTTAATACTTACCTATGTAAACTTTTATTACCTACTTTCGCAGTTTTATGGTAATTTGTGCGCCGCCATCTATGTGAGCAGTTGGCACTAATATGTATTTAGCCTACAACCCAAGTAGCATTCGGGGTTCTATATAAGATGTCTTATCGTTCACATATACTCCACAAGCTGAGTAAGTCAGCTGTATAAGAGCTGTATAGCTTGCTATAATGCTTGTATAGAACCAGTTTGGGCACAAATTAGACAGCCTTAAGTTCACTATGGCTGTACATTAGCAGTATAACAGCCTTATAATAGCAGTTTAAGTAGTAACATCGGACTTAAGGCTGTCTTACGGCACTATATGAGACGCAGTGTGAACCATACAACGTACATGAGCGTAATAAAGAGTAACAAGTGGCTAAATACACAGCCTTCACAGTTATAAAATCCGACAACAGTACTCCAGTGCTACCTAAAGTTTACGTGTGTCCTACACTATTTCTTTATTTTATAAATTATTTATTTGTTTGGTTTTGTGAGTGCCATCAAGCAGACCTTACTCCGGCGGATTTATATTGGATAAAAATTTATGATAACACGCGGTATAAGTACCTGTTTCAAAGACTTAATAATGTTATTGCCATGGGAATGCAACTTTATCGTGAAATGTATACATATTTACAGCTAAAATATTCACGCGCCTCTACAAAAACGCGATATTCACTTTAAAATATTTAAAACTGGCTGAGAGGAAATCTACAATTTTCAGTTTTCGATGTTATATTGGCATTATAACTATACTACGGTAATTAATTATATAATAAAACAATCGCTCTATCTGCCTTTATTGTGATAAATCTGCATGATAATTTTGGAGATTTATTATTAGGTAAATATTTTAGGTTAGAACAAAATGGTGGAAATGAAATACGGCTATGTGAACTGTTATAACTCCAATTTAATGCGGTGAGCGTATATAGGTTCACATGTGTTCTGTTAAAATGCTGTTATCTATTGAATTTATAATTATCCTCCGCATTATGTACAGAACCACCATGAACAACGGTTGAAGTCGCACTTGTTGAAGCCGTATCGACGGGCTCATTTTCGGGCGTCGTTGTCAATCGACTGTTTATATTTACAATTTGCGAATATTCTTTTGCAATTTTCCTTCTTATTCCACCGGTTCTCGCTCTTATTTTCCAAGATTTTTTATACATCGCAGCTTGTGGGATAAGTGTAATAGAATATCACATTCACATTCATGTTTAGCTTACAGCAGATAAGAGTGGTACTTGTGGACAAATAAACCGCTATTGATGTTAATAGACAACACATATAGTCTTTTTAACAGCCTATAGTGCACATACGAACCATTTAAACACTTCTGTACAGATAGTAAAAAAGGTTATTTTAATGATCACAAACAAGTCCTACTGCAGCTACTAGCTGTATAACAGTCTAAAACAAGTAAACATAACAGCCTTTGGCTTTATAAATGAGCATATGTGTTCTATTATAATGCTGGCTCTATAACATCGTACAAGTAGGTCGTAAAGCAGCGGTTGCCGTATCTCTATCCTCCTATAATGCTCTTAGTCAGACGGCTGACTAAAGGATAGTTGTGAGAGTATTATAACACCAACAAACGTATAAAAGTATAACTCTACACTCCTATAAGTCCCTTAGACAGGTATAGGTGTTATTAATCGCAATAATGCAGCTTATACATCACGAGTGAACTGTAATAATGCTTCAAGTACACATGGGAACTAAATGTGTACTCTTAAATGGAGTAAAATGTTACTTGGGAAGTTTGCTATTTACGGGCCTTCCAATAGTTTGTATGGCGTCGGGTATCTGTTACGTTAGTAATTAAATGTCTTTGGTAATGTTTACGTATTTTTTCGATCACTGACTATTAGTCGTTCTCGGTCACATTAAATGTCACGAGGGAGCTACTGCTGCATTATTAATACCTTAATATTTTAACCTTGTTATCTGTGTCCGGACTATGTTCTGGGGATAATTTAATTTCTAAGAAAATGTTATTCTTTTACTATTCCATAGCATTACAAACACTATTCCGTGTGGTCTCCGGTCTAGAATAGGACCACTCCATCTCTTCCTGTGGATGTCGTAAGCGGCGATCAAAGACTAAGGACAAACATCTCGTGCTACCATTGCAGTCTCAAGGAGAATTGACGTCAGGCAGGCGGCCTTATAACTACTTACAGCCAATTTGTTTAAATTTTCCGGCTATTTCTTCTCGATATCGCCAAGTTTTCAGCATCTTTGGATGACCAATGACATGCATATTATATTTGGAGAAAAGAAGCTGAAAAGCGTACCTCGGACTCCGAAGCAGCGGTCCAATTCACACTTTCTGAATGCAAATGCATGATTTACTGACAAAAACATCAAAAGTACTGTTTGTGACATACATATGTATACCTCTATGGTAACTAGAATATTTTAAAGAGCTCCCTCGATTTCTCGAGGATTCCATCATGACATATTGACCTCCTCCTCATCAGACCTCCAGGTGATAATGGAACAAACTTGCATGTATAAACTTTCAAATAACAAGTAATTATTAAATAGACAAAAAACCCGACTGCCAACATATAAGTTGTATATACTGTAATCCTTGTATACCATTGTATACCTACCTAAAACCCTTTAATTTGATAGCCCACTCGATAGTTTTTGAATAAAAAAATATTTCGAAGACATCATTTGGCGCGAAAGCCGACCATAAATAATAAAAATATTGTAAAACGAGAACGAATTCAGGGAATCAGCAAAAACTTTAGGATTTTTATTGGTTTATATTCAAATAATTCGAAATAATTCATAATACTCGTAAATACATTAAATAATATTAGCGTCCGGTATACCGGACGTTATAACCGAACACCTGTGACGTCGGCCGACGTCACAGGTCATCATCAGGTCTTTTTTAGTCTCCACTGAAGAAGTACGACCCTCTCTGTACTACTGACCCAGAGCCACATATTAGGCAGAAAAGTCAGATGATTTAGCCTACACTCTCCACGCTGGCCAGACGGTTGAAGAGGTCTCATTGATGTTTACAAGCTTGTCCTTGTGTTTCCTAAGTCGCCTTTTACGACATCCACGGGGAGACTTGGAGTGGTCCTATTCTACTCTGCCGGGAACCACACGGCAAATATAAAATTATAAATGTATAAAATCTTCTTGATAAGCTAGATCGTCTCATTAATAATTGCATTCGCTTTATCTTCTGCCTTCGTAAATATGACCACATATCTTCTTTCCGATCTAAGCTTAACTGGCTTCCTGTTCGTCAGCGCCGACAACAGAGAATGCTCTGTACTCTTTTCTCTATACTTAAGAACCCTCTTTCTCCCCAATATATAAAAAACCAAATTTAAATATCAGTCTGAAAGCCATGACCGTGAGCTTCGCTCCAGTCATACTCTTCAAATTTATCTTCCGTTATTTCGGTCTGAATTTATGTCTAACTCTTTTACTCTTCAAGTTACGCGACTCTGGAATGCCTTACCTGATGACATCAAAAGTATCTCAAACAGATACTTATTTAAGAAGAAAGTTCACACGCACCTTTCTTTAAAATTTTCGCAGCAGAATTAGTCATTATCTTAAACATTTGTAGTATATATACGTGTATGTATACTTATATAAGTATTTATATGTATTAAGTGTATTATATTAATGTATTTAAGTATACTTGTAAATAGTAAATTATTAAGTACATCTTTAAAGCGCCTATCGCAATTAAATAATTTCTGTTTTTCCTAAAGGTTGACTGGTAGAGAATGCATTAGCGTTAAGTTCACCTTTTGTACCATTTTGGTCAATAAAGATTTTAATAAATAAATAAATAAAATACCATAAACATTTACTGTCCCTAAAGTATGTCTGTAAAATAAAGAAATACTTACTTACTTATCGTAAATACGTATTGAATGTCATTTGTTATATTTCATGCTTCAATTAAAGATTTTCTATTTCGAAGATATGTACATAAAAGCCGCCTTGAATAGTAGGTAGCTACTGGTTCATAGGTGCCCATCGCGCTAGTTAGTTTGCTCTTCGTAAAACGATGGCAATTCTTTGAACTACATAATATTAAGATAATAAAATCACAATTGTTCATTTAGATTAACAAAAGCTAATACTTAAGCTTTTGTGCTCTTTGTAATCCAAAAACAAATGACCAACCATTCCCTGGTAACATTACAAGGAATTCAAGTCTTTTGTCTTGGTTCGCCAGATGTTTTATGACCTTTTTACACCACTTGTTACAGCTTATTGTATGTCATGTCTTACAATATGACCAATTATCGCCTGTACAGCGCTTTATGTATTTTCTTATTTTTTTTTAATTGCACCGCCTGCCGTTAAAATGTATGTATATGCAATATATGCCGCTATGTTGTAGTATGTTCATCTGTTCCTTCGTATCTTCAGTAATATCCATGATACCTTGACAAATGAGGTATCGTCGGAAGCGGCTCAGCTGTCCGCTGGATATATGACGTCACAGTAAATTCAATATGGCGCCCTCCATAGGGCATAAGTAATAAACTATGTACTTACCTAAATAGTAATTTATTTCTTACAAAAAAAAAAAAAAACCTAATCAATGTTTTTTACAAGTTTCTTCCATATCTCCAAATCATTCACCTAATTAATATGGGACCAACTTGGCAATAAAGGCTTTCAAATAAAAAAGATAATCATCGGAATCGGTGCACAATTGGCGAAGATATCGTGTAACTAACGTATATAAGAAAAACACAGTCAAATTGATAACCTCCTTTTTTTAAGTCAGTTAAAAATAAAATAAATCGTATTACGTATAAGAGAGATAAAAAGTGTGACTTCACTTGAGTTTTAAAGCTGGATAGCGTTTAAGTACGTCAGTTGGACAATGGTAGACTGGTAGTGCGTTCCAGAGTAGAATAGCCTTTACGTAAAAGATAAAGTTAGTTAGTAAAAGATTGTAATGTGTATTACATAACAAATATAAGTACTATCACGTCTTTATCCTAAGGGCCGGCACACATATGGCGAAGCGCAGCGCAGCGACTTTTTCGCTACCAAAGCATTATTGACTTTTATTTTCTTTATAAATAACATACATTTAAAAAATATATATAAAAAAAACATACAGTCGAATTGATAACCTCCTCCTTTTTTGAAGTCGGTTAAAAAGAATAACATTTCTTTAGAAACGGAAAGAGATTATCCTCAGCACATAGTCCGGGCACAGATAACACAGGTTAAAATATTAAGGTGTTAATAATGCAGCAGTAGCCACCTCGTGACATTAAATTTTATTTAAGGCGAAGATATAGGCAAATGACCTTGAAGTGGCGCCCTCATTTGAAATAATTTGTTAACTCGTAAATATGGAGATAATTTCCATATTACTCTTCGTCATGCACTAGATAGCCCTTTAAATTATTTTATAAACCACCGTTAAAAGTATTTACATTAGTCCGTCTAGCTTTAAAACTCGCCTCCGCCAAAAGTGGCCACGGCAAGTTTTAAAGCTAGACGGATCACCAATAATAGTTTTAACGGCAGTTCATAAAATAATTTAAAGGGCTATCTAGTGCATTACGTAGAGCAATATGGAAATTATCACCATATTTACGAGTTAACAATTTATTTAACACTTCAAGGCCATTTGCCTATATCTTCGCCTTAAGCGACCGAAAACGATGAAAAAATACCTAAACACTACCAAAGACTATAACTACTACTATACTATAACATAACAGATACCCATTGTCATACAAACTGTTGGAAGGCACGTGAATAGCAAACTTGTAGACTAAATATTTAGTACCAACTGCTCACATAGATGGCATTACATACTAGTAAAACTGCGAAAGGTAGGTAGGTAATGTACATTTAAATAGGTAAGTTAGTTTTAAAATATCATTTTTCCTCCTACTTTCGTCGCAAGTGTCTCAGCACCTTTCGATTGACTGTTTCAAAATTTGTACATATAAAGTTGAATAAATAAAATAAGTAAAAAACGCCATCTAGTGCTCTTATTCAAAAACGTATGTTTGTGACCCTCTGACTGCTCTGGCTTTATGGCTCTGGTAGTACAGAGTGCTCCTGCAGTGGAGGATAAAAAAACCTGATTATAATGACGTTAAACATTGCCTATCTGAGCGGGACGAGACTGAAGCATCTGTTAAATTCCAAGTTTTTTCTTTTATCGCAGACCTGCATGGAATTAAATAATAAATGTATACAAAGCAAACAAATAATAAATAATATACAACCTCCGTGGACTAGCGTGTAGACCATTAACACGCTAGTCCGCCAATCCGGAGGACTTCAGTTGCAAGTTGGATAATGGCCTTTTCAAAATGTCCTGGGTCTTAGGTGTTTATAACATACTAGCTGTGCCCGCGACATCGTTCGCGTGGTTGTCGGACGTAACGTAATGCTATATAGCCCAAAGCCTTCCTCTATAAATGGACTACCCAACAAAAAAAGAATTTTTCAAATCGGACCATTAGTTCCTGAGATTAGCGCGTTTAAACAAACAAACAAACAAACAAACTCTTCCGCTTTATAATATTAGTATAGATGTTCCGGCTAATGTGCGTGAATCAGTAGAGTGCAGAGATCAGTTGTTATTCAGAGTTCGTTACAGTGGATAAAATTGTTTCTGATATAACATAACACACGAAGCGGAATTTTAGCCCGATCCGAAGGCGAGGGCGTAATGGAGCTGTGATTAACCAATATAAGCACGTATATCGTACGACGTTTTTCAACACACTTGCGAGGAAAAATATGTTACACCTAAACTGATATTTTTGATTTTTAATAAACTCAACCATAAAACTGAGATGCACATTGATGCTCTCCCGCCGTTTCACTTTTTAAAATCAGCACGGCGCGCTGCCTACTGGTGGGCGCCGCGCGGCATGCGAATTCAAAATTAAAAAAAAAACAGTATGAAGCGTAACCGTTCCTACTGTAATATAACTGGGATAGAGCCCTCTTGCGTAATTTTCTGCCTAAATTTAAGCTGCAAATGTAGCACTATCTATTAACGTTATTCCGAAAATTACAGGGCCACACACATACTCACACGGGGTCGCACGCACACCTCAAGAAATAATATACAGATTAACCAGGTAAAGTGGAGATATCTGTTACTTTTCACACTCGGATCGTATCCGGTAATTTGCAGATTACCTAGTTCATTCGCATATTAACGTATTCCGTATTCTAACGGTAACATAAGTATCTATAATATAAAAATGAATCGCTGAATGTGTTGCTAAGCGCAAATCTCAAGAACAGCTGATCCGATTTCGCAAATTCTTTTTTACAATATTCCTCGAAGTACGAGGATGGTTCTTACGGAGCTTAAATACCCGTGCGAAGCCGGGCGGGCCGCTAGTTTATTATAAAATATACTACCGTTAATTTAGTATCCCATAATACAAGTTTAAATTACTTTGGATCTAGCTCAATTATTTATACCATAAAAATTTACTCTCCCTATATCTGGACAACAAAGAAATACTTATCGCAAATACAATAATGTAAAATGACTTCCAATAAAAAGCGGCATAAGTATTTCTAAGGTCGTAAAACACCCGTTGAGATAAAACAAAAAAATTGTTTTGTTGTACTGTTGTTTTGTGTAATTGTTTTGGTGAGTGGAACAAAAGGTTGGGTTTTCTTACATCTTATCAGTCGATAGTTTTTGGAATTTTATGTAGGTACTTATACAAATAAAACAATTGCTTTTGTTTTCGTGTACAGAAGACATTTCTCGGAAAAGAAATAAAATGCTTGCAATTTATTTTTGGGGAAAGATGTCCAGTATCATTATTATAAATGTTTGTTTGTTCGTTGTTTTTCGTGTGTGTAAGTCGCCAACACTGGTGTCAGATTTTTCAAGCTGCCTAAAGGCATCTGACATAGCTTGACGACTGCCATACCATGATGACAGCCGGGACCGGCTTTACGTGCCTTCCGAAGCACGGAGGAGCTCGAGAAATTTTTGTACCACTTGTGGTCACCCATCCAAGTACGGACCACACCCGAGGTTGCTTAACTTGTGAAAGCGCTAGCAATGCGTACTCCCACCGGGCCACCGAGCTCCTCTTATATTTATTATTATAGTAAAATATAGTATCGTGGAGTTCGTATCCCATAATACAAGTTTCAACTTACTTTGGGGTCATCAGTGTTAATTTGTCCTTACCTAAAAAGAACTCATGGACTGAATTCACCCTTAAAATAGTTATAGTATACATTGTTAGACCCGGTATACATAGTGTTCATGAAAGAATGCAATTAAAACCTCTCAGATAGTAGGTACCTCAGCCCATGTAACTGAACAACTTTTGTTCATTAACTTTCAAAAAACTAAAAAAAAAAATTTGAATTTTCATACAAACTGATCAGCTGATCGAGTCAATTTGTATGAAAATCCAAATTTTTTTTGGATTTAGTTTCTGGTTTCTCGATTCTGAAAGTTGTTGAACAAAAGTTGTTCAGTTACATGAGCTGAGGTACCATCTGAGAGGTTTTGCGTTCTTACATTAACACGATGTACACAGGTTGACTTTTTAAACACTGGCCAAATTTTTGGAGCAAGTTCAGTCCATGATGCTGAGCTACTTAAACTTCTATAAAAAAAGTTAGTAAAAATCGATAAAAGTTTTTGGTCCACCCATACAAAATCCGTTTGCCACAATGTCCACAGGCGGACTAGCGTGTTAACCATTACACAACAGAAGTCGTCAAAAATTTTTTTATACAATAGCGCCACTGGACAGTCTGTCTCATTGGCCTTAATAGGATATGATCGCTTTATCTTCATATCTCACAAAATCCCAATCGATAACAATAATAATTAATACTATCTATAAAAAGCGTATAAGCAAAAAGTAGTTATTTACTGTTTCCACTTATTTATGCAGTAATAGGCCTTTGCAGGCACTTTTACATATCAATAATTTTGGTATACAGTTCGTAGTAGTGTTTTTAATGAAATATTAATATACTGGTTTTTTTTTAAACTACAGATTCGCTTTTAAAAATAAGCGTTTCTTAACGACCATCAGTGCTGAGAAACGCCGAAAGAAACTCATTAAGACCGTTCGCCTACTCACCAGAAGGGCTTATTCATAATGCGTGTGCTAGGTGTATTGATTGCGGTGTGCGTCGTGGGCTTGGTGGCTGGTTCCCCAGCTGTGGAGCCGATATCGCTGTTCTATCACAGCAATGTGGGCATCCCGGCCGCCGAGAGGATCAGGAGGGCTGAGTTGGCGAAGGATTTCGATGGAGCCAGGATCGTGGGCGGACAGCCGTCCGCTCTCGGGCAGTTCCCATACTTGGTAAGTTTCGTTGAGATACTTCGTATTTCTTCTTCTTAGTCTAAGCGCATTCCCGGTTAAATCCTCAGCTGTGCTGCTTCGAAGCCTGGTGTGCACTTTCCCGCTATTTCTTCCCCAAATATAATATGCATGTCAATGGTCACCCAAGGATGCCAAAAACCTTGCAAAATGGAGAAGAAATAGCCGGGACACTTTAAATGATTTGGCTATAGTTTTACTCCTTGGGAATGCAATTGTAGCACGAGATGTTTGTGCTTAGTCCTTTAGTCGCCTCTAACAACATCCACAGGAAGAGATGGAGTAGTATTCTAACCCGGAACCACCAGATACTTCGTATCTTCTCGTACTTATGTACATTCATACACTATCACGACCTTATCCCTAATGGAGCAAACTGAGCATTTCGGGCCTTGGGACTCTAAGCAGACTGAGCCCAGGGCTGCAAGAATCAAAATAAACGGGCAAGTGCGAGTCGGACTCGTACATGAAGGGTTCCGTTCTTCCGTACAATGTTTTAAAACGCTGAAAAAAACATGTTTTTTGTATAACGACCCCCTTTAATTTTCAACTTTTTTTATTTTTAGTATTTGTTGTTATAGCGGCCACTGTAATACATAATCGGTGAAAATTTCAGGTGTCTAGCTATTACGGTTCAAGAGATAGAGCCCTGTGACAGACGGACAAACAGACAGCGGAGTCCTAGGGTCCTGTTTGCACCCTTCAGGTACGGAACCCTAAAAATGACAGAGTTTCATAGAAACTTTCATCTATTTCATCCTTTTGAAGATTTTTTTTAAATAAGTATATTTGTTTTGTACCATGAGCTCATATGTATGTATTTTCTTACATTTCTTACTTCAAATTTGACCAAGTTTCAAACAAACTTACAAGGGGATGAATTTCCAAAATGCCAAAATCCCTTCTTAGTGCACACGTACGTCATTTAAGGAACGCTTGCGCAAATTGTCATGGTTCTAGAGCCAGCGGTTTCAGCTGAGAGTTATTCGATCAGTCAATATGTTTGCTAGATAATTTCTTCTTTTTTATATATATATATATATATATATATATATATATATATATATATATATATATATATATATATATGTGTGTATATATATACATATATATTATATTACGATACAATATTGATACACGATTACACGCAATGAGAATAGATAAGTCGATCCAATTCGACACACGACTCGCTGTACCTATCTTATCACTCCATCAATACTGGTAATGCTAAATTAATCATTAATCTGCTTAAAGTCACGTTGATTACCTCGAGACAACTTAATTAATACTTAGTAATAATACATAATACTTAGTAGAATTAATTATCAAATAATCAAAGTTTATTTAGATAACAAGATATAGTTTTAAAATCTGAAACCCGATTACGAAAAAAACCATGCTGAAAAGTACGGTACCTTTATTTCCCGGGAAAGTTGCCAATAAATGGAAATGTCAGGGAACGTAGAAATGTTATTTATCAGACATATTTTTATCACTGTAAATATATATTATTAACGTAAATGCATCACTTGATATGATTATAAAAAAGTGCATGATTTACTTTTTGAATCATTCAACAATTAGGAGAATTCATCGTTTCTTTCTGATCTTCAAATATATATATATGTATATATGTATGTATATGTATCTTTATAATATGTTGTATGTATAAATATAGTATATTTATTTTATACGATATTTATGTATGATCATTTAAAAGTACTTATTATTTCTGGATTGTTTCTATCTATTTTAGACGCCAACTATTCTATCTGTTTCTCTTCTCCTAAAGGTTGACAGGGAGAGAATGCTTTAGCATTAAGTCTACCTATTGTAGCTTTTGGCTCAATAAAATTAAATAAATAAATAAATTATAATACAAATACATATAGGTATCCAAAATTCCGTAACGTTAAGTCAAACGGCACAACAATCACTAATCCAAGCACAGCAGAGAGCAAAGCTAGTAATGTATATATTTTTGAAAAGTGCTTTTTAGACTTTTACGTCTTCCTCAGGCCGGCCTGCTGACCCTGATTGAGGACGGGCGTTCGTCCGTCTGCTCGGGCTCCGTGATCAGCAACACCCGCGTGCTCACCGCCGCCCACTGCTGGTTCGACGGCCGTCACCAGGGCGTCTCCATGACTGTCGTCCTCGGCTCCACCATGCTGTTCTCAGGCGGCACCAGACACGTCACTAACGCCATCGACTCCCACGCTAATTATAATTTCAACAACTTAAACAACGATATTGCTGTCATCACGATTCCTTACACCGCCTATACATGTAAGTACTCGTAATATCATCTTTTGAAGGGGAAACACTAAGGGTGCATTCAGTGGCGGATTTGCAGTCCTAGCCGCTCTAGGCCCCAGGCCATGTGCCGCCCCTTTCTCAGCACCCATCATATAGACTAGATACATAATTAATGAATTTACTTTATGACCCGTTTAAAGTGGCCACAAAAGTGGGCCACTTTTAATTGATTCAAAAAATTGGTAAAACCTTGTTACACCCCTAGTGTTGCAGTTGTCCATGGGCAGTAGTGATTACTTACCATCAAGTGACACGCTTGTTCGTTTGCCGCCCTATAACATAAAAAAAAATTGTTGGCATGATTTGCCGCCCTTCATATCTGGCCGTCCTAGGCCCGGGCCTACTAGGCCTTAGGGCAAATCCGCCACTGGTCACATTGAAAAATAGGTATTTGTAAAATCTATGTCGAGAGGTGTGCTGCGCTTTCTCCGAAGTTACTCGCGGCGTGACGGCCTTTAACACTTTAACTCCTAGATTCGAGCAACAGCTCTGACGACTCCTCTCATGCAGAGCTGAGAGACCTGCGAGCCCTCTTGGGTCTCCTCCCTGACCGATGAAGGCACGTCGGGGACGAGGGCTCTGATCAACTCTCTGGAGCACTTAGGTCCATGATGAGGTTTTTTTAATAATAAAAAGTATTTATTTTCCTCCAATAAATTACAGTTTTGTGCAATAAATAAGTACAGTGATAAAACATATTGACTAAATATACTTACATTACATAGGTAGGTATTTATGTGTTAGTGGAGGACTGGTGCCCATGCTAGGTTTCCGAAGAACCTGTAATTACGGGTCACCAGGACTCGCTATCTAATCAAAATTAAATTTATTTCTAACAAAATTACAAAAAATATACATTTAAACAAAAAACAAGTACTTATGTTATAAATTAAATTCTTAACAAGAACATGATTAACCTGAAACGTATCTTAATAAAAGTGTAAACAGTGAAATTACTTTAATAAAATAATAATAAATTACATGTTTCCATAAATAATTCGGTCTCCTCGTATGTTAATTTTTTTAACCACTCACATACAACCCTTTTGCAATCATATCAATCAATCTGGGTTCGATTCCCAGCCAGGGCAAGTTGGAAAATGGCCTTTTTCATATTGTCCTGGGTCTTGTGTGTTTATCTGTATTTATCATAAAATATAGTATCGTTAAGTCAGTATCCCATAACACAAGTTTAAAACTTACTTTGGGGCTATCTTAATCAGTGTGATTTGTCCTTATATATTTATTTATTTATCTATTCAGAGTAAATATAAGCATCTTGCTGTTCATTTCCTTGTAAAGAAAAGGGCCAAGAACACTCACCAACAGCTCGCCACAAGCTGACCTGCGGGTTATTTATTATTATTATTCGACAACCTCCGTGGCGTAGTGGTTAACGCGCCAGTCCGCCACTCCGGAGGTTCTGGGTTCGATCCCCAGCCAGGACAAGTCGGAAAAATTGCCTTTTTTAAATTGTCGTGGGTCTATGGTGTTTATCTATATATGTGTGGTACTTCGACATGTCCCGGCGCACTTAAGCGAGTTCCCACATTGAAGATGAAGATAGAGGTGGACAATAGGCGTAGAGAACTGACTCAACAACACAGCATAGCATATGTATTTATGATATAATATAGTATCGTTGAGTTAGAATTCCCTATCACAAGTTTAAACTTACTTTGGGGCTACCTCAACCGGTGTTATTAGTTCCTATATATTTATTTATTTAAATGTTTGTTGTAGCATTCATCCAGCCTATCGCGCTGCCGTCTGGTGTGCTGCTCATCCTCACCTTCGAAGGCAACCTGGCCAGCTTCACCGGATACGGCGTCACCTCCGATTGTAAGTTGTTCAAAGTGCTGGAGACCGATATAGTGTCAAGTTTTTCAAGCTCAATATAATTTTTTATAGGGTTTTTAGGCATTCAAGATGCAGTACTCAAATTAAATAAGAAATGGTGAGAAAATACCACGTGAACGAGACTTGGTCCGAAGTCTAAATACGACCATGCCAGCCATGCATACGACCAATTGAGTCATCACGTGTTCAACCCCGCAAGGTGACGCAAACATTTTGCGTATTCATGTTACAGGAATATCAAATGGTGGAGGGATTCGGATATTTTTTCACCATTTCTTATTTTATTATTTAATTTGAGTACTTAATATAAGAGTTATGGTCTTAAAGATCACACCACTTAAGCAGCAGATAGATCAATAAATAATGCACTCGTTTTATTTTCGCTCATGCACAGACCATGGATTCTCATGACTGTATTTTTGAATGGATGGCTCATGACTGTATTTTTGACTCTTTAGCATTTATACAATAGATATGCAACCGTTCTCTATATGAATCAAATAACGCCTGTCAGAGCGTGTGTTCAAACTGTCCTCACGTGAAGTATGAATGAATGTTTCGTAGCTACGAGTATTATATTAATAATGCAATTTCTTATTTCATTATTTAATTTGAGTACTTCAGTACTATAAAAATATTGCAACTTCATCTGATTTACAAATAGCAAACAAAATTTCATCTCAATTGGTAACCGGGAAGTGGCTCTAATTTAACTTGCAAGATTTGACCGGCGACCACTCGGAGTGGCAAATTCAGGTATACGTACGGTATCGTTTGTCCAGAGTATTAAGAATGAAATTGGCCTGCAATGGATGTCTAGGTATCTAAATGAAAAGGTGTTGAGTTCTGGCGTATGCTAAATTAAACCATATCGCTAACCACATTGAGTAGATATTTCATTGAATTTCTTTGCTGAGTGAGACTTCTTTACGTGAGTACTGTTCTGTATACTACCTATTATGTGATTCTACGGTGTTTTCTTTTGTCCCAGACTAGTATGGAAGATATTAATATCCCTACTTTCTGGTTTCCAGCTGACAATATCACCACCGAACAGCACCAGCGCCACATCACCCTACTGGTGCTCGGCAACCTGGATTGCCAGATCGTGTACGGCTTCAACGTGATCGCCTCCACCATCTGCACTGCTGGCATCGGCTTCATCGGACCCTGTGGGGGAGACTCTGGTGGTCCACTGGTCTCTAGCTTTGGAGGACAAACAGCTTTGGTAAGAAATGTCATTATCTCTTCTCCTCTCCGGAGATAATCGGTTCTCCTCGGCTATTTCCGAAAGATTAGTCTTGGTAAATATGGCCGAGATCGAGAACGAAGATTGATAAAAGTTACTAAAAATAAATAATAATAATAAAATTAAAACGAGCCATCACGTGTCCCACTGCTGGGCAAAGGCAGGAGGCCTCCACTTCTTCCATTCAGTCCGGTCCTGCGCTATGTCCATCCATTTGCCATCAAATTAATCAAGTTCATCGCGCCATCGCGTTCTTGGTCTTCCAGGTCTTCTGGTATTAGTAGAGATCCAGCAAGAGGTGTCCTTTGCCCAGAAATCGTTTGGCCTACGGTTCGTGTGACCAGCCCAGTCCCATTTCATCAATGCGGCCTTCAAAGCTACATCCGTGATTCCTGTTCGGAAGCGTAGTTCAGTGTTACGGATTTTGTCCATCGGTCGCTGGAAAACCCTGAGTTCGGACTTTTGGAGTTTAGTCAAAGACCAAGTTTGTGCGCCATATGTCAATATAGGAAGAATGCAGATGACAATTAATTTTCTTTTGAGGGAAAGAGGAAGGTTTTCCTTAAATATTATTAACTAGCGGCCCGCCCCGGCTTCGCACGGGTATGTATTATACATATAAACCTTCCTCATAATTAACTCTATCTATTAAAAAAAACCGCATCAAAATCCGTTACGTAGTCTTAAAGATCTAAGCATACATAGGGACAGACAGCGGAAAGCGACTTTGTTTTATACTATGTAGTGATGATCAAATAATACTTACATCAAATTTCTTATTATTTTCCTTATACTGGGTGGCGCAAAAGTACTGGCACTAAAGAAAATACTTTTATTTTTTTTATATGACATTTTCTGTCATTCTGTTGTTGAAAATTGTGTAGTGAACAAATGTAAAATACACTGAAAATAAACATGGACCGTTTTACTCCCCAAGAACGTGGAATAATTGTGTCAATGTTCTTACGGAATAATTCATCAGTGATAAGAACACAACGTGAATTTCGTCGACGATTTCACCACCGTCCGGCACCGATTGGTCGCACAATTCGACGCTTTGCCACACGCCTTGAAGCAACTGGCTCAACATTGGATAGACCTAAGTCTGGGAGACCAAGAACAGGCCGTTCAGCTGAAAATATCGATGCTGTGCGCGAAGATGTGGAAGAGTGTCCAGAAACATCAACGAGGCGACGTGCCACGCAATTGGGCATTTCCAGACGGACCCTGCAGCGTATTTTGGTGAAAGACTTAAAGATGTTCCCGTATAAAACTCAAATGACTCATCAGCTGCTGCCTGCTGACCACCGAGCTCGTCTAGATTACTGCCAGCGCGTCATAAACCTCAACCTTGAAGAGGATGATTTTCCTTCAAAATTGGTTATGAGTGACGAAGCGCATTTCCATCTCTCAGGGCATGTCAATAAGCAGAATACTCGGTTCTGGGGCACTGATAATCCGCGCATTATTCAAGAAACACCTCTACACCCACTAAAAGTTACTGTATGGTGTGGCATCTGTGTTGACAGAGTGATCGGACCCTATTTTTTCGAAGACGCTGGAGGCAATGCGATAACTGTCACTGGAGAACGCTACAGAACCATGTTACGAGAGTTTTTGATACCCAGTTTGGACGAATTGGGGCTGGAGCACATCTGGTTTCAACAAGACGGCGCTACGGCACACACAGCGCGCGACACTATGGACTTAGTGAGGGACGCTTTTCCAGGCCGAGTTATCTCTCGTTTTGGCGATTTGCCTTGGCCTGCAAGATCACCCGATCTGACCAGTCCAGACTTCTTTCTTTGGGGTTTTTTGAAATCTCGGGTGTATGTGAACAAGCCACAGACTCTCGCAGCTCTAAAAGAAAACATTCGTCAAGAAATAACGAACATATCGCAGGAAGTGTTACGGCAAGTTATGCAAAATGTCATAAATAGGGCTCAAATGTGTATCAACTCTGGAGGTCACCATTTAAAAGACATCATCTTTAAATCCTAATGGTACGAAATTTAATGGCACAAATATACATTTAAAAAAACCTAAATCTAGTTTTCTAATTTAGAAAAAATGTTATAGCTGAACCAAATAGGGTCTTTACTTTTGCGCCACCCAGTATTTCAGTTTAAGTTTTCTTTTTTTATTTACAATTTTCAAAATTACAGATTTCACGCTCCATGTATCTAGTACGTCTCTATCAGAGTACATTGAACATGAAATAAAGAAATAAGACAATTCGAGTTGTCAAATTAAATTACACTCCCGTCTTTGGGAACCTCCGCAGCCCAAATCTGTCTTCTCATCATCTACCTAATGGGCTAAATCAGCCTGTATGTAAAATATTGTTTGGATTTCCTGTAAACGTTACGCACTCGCAAAAAATAGGGGGCAAAGTAACCTTGTAACGTAAACTTACCATTGCTTTCAGATCGGCGTAATGTCCTTCACCTCCGCCAATGGCTGCGCTATAGGCTTCCCAGCCGGGTACGCCCGCGTCACCACCTTCACCTCTTGGATACAAGCCAGGATGTGAAGCAGCGCAAAGGAAATTGTACAATAAAAAGATTTCTCAAAAGAAAATTCCTTATTCTTGTTTTAATTTTTTTTAATGGATAATGACAAATCACGCTGATTGAGCTAGCTTCTAACTTTCAAAGTAAGTTTACTTAAATTATGGGATAACTCAACGATACTATATTTTTAAATAAATACATTATAATAATAATACAAAATTTCAATATAGGTAGGGGTGCAAAACCAACCTGTATAGTCTTATTCATTTAACCTTTGTTGTAAAAAATACAATTTGTATAGCACAACACAATAGGCGAACGCATTATCTGACTGCCAACCTTTGAGTTGTTAGAAATCATAAAGTTGGGGCAAAAAAAGGTAGTTATGTCGATATATACAGGTTGACTTTTTAACCAACCCTTACCTTAATAGGCAATAGTAACAAAGTAGGAAAGAAAGAAATAATCAGCTGTATGGATTATTTATCTGAACTAGAAGTAAGCAAAATAATATTATGTGCGTTCCCATATCTACATTGCCAGTCTCCAAAAACTAACAAAATCATTCACTATCTCAATACTTTGATACATAATATGACATGTCGTTATAGTGATAAATTAGTGTTTTTTGACACTAACAATTTTATAAGTGAATGTCATGTGACAAAAGATAATATTTATCTTTCAAAATATTTTAGACATAAGATTGCTACATTGATAGCAAATAATATTAATTTTTGGACGAGTTTACATTGTAAACAAGATTCTAGTTTTAAGACACCTACAGACTTACCAAGTTTATGTAACGGTAATTCTGTAGACTTGACGACAGATTTAAACTGACCATTCAGACAACGGGAAGGCCTCATGAATTAAGAATACTTCATCAAAATTTAGAAGGTCTTTCCGGCAAAGAATTATTAGTAGAATTAGTTTTAAAAGAAATGGATGTGGACATTTTATGTTTGACTGAACATTGGCTGCATGAGAGTCAGATGATGTTCAGCCTAAACAACTATAATATTGTTAGCTGCTTTAACAGAAAGTCTGCTCAACGAGGGGGTTCTATAATTTTTATAAAAGATTCTTTCCGTAGCAAAGAGCGGAAGGATATTGTCAGACATTCTGTTGAGCGCTGTTGTGAGGTGGCCTGTGCCGAGCTTGATCATCATATAATTGTTTGTGTATACAGTCCACCAGATAGTAATTTCAAAAGTTTTTTAAAAGCAATGGACCAGGTTCTTAAGTCCTGTTCAACTAGTAAAAAGAATTTAATTATTTGCGGTGATTTTAATGTTGATATTTTAGTACATAATCCAAAGAGCACACAATTCCTAAATCTTTTTAAGTGTTATGGATTAGAAAACTTATTTTTTGAGCCAACCAGAATTACAGCTACATCTGGCACATGTCTTGATAATTTTTTTAGTAATATTCAATATTGTGATAAATCTGTTATCAACAAATTGCCTTCAGATCATTCTGGTGTATATGTAGCTTTTGTCAAAGAGTCCACCAGTAATTTGAGAAAAGATAAGATCTTGTGTAGACCGATTACTTCTAAAAACATAAAAAAACTTAAAAATAATTTAGATAACAAATTATTATCAGTGGTATATACAGGAAATAATCCTGACGACCATTATAATAAACTATTTAGTACTGTTTCCTCTGAGTATTCTAAAACATTGAAACAAAAAAGAGTAGTAGTTCATAGTAAATCACAGTTTAGTGAATGGGCTACTACCGGCATCTACATAAGTAGAAACAGGTTATATGATCTATATGCCCAAAAACAATATAACTTTAATCCTTCTTTTATAGAATATGTTAGAAATTATTCTAAAATATTTAAAAAAGTTTGTAGACGAGCCAAGTCGAATAGTATTAGCAAAAAAATAAATAATGCTCCTAATAAAATTAAAGAAACATGGAGTGTCATAAATAAGGAAACAGGTAAAAATAAAACCAAAGAAAATATTTGCCGAATCAAATGTAGTGGTAAAAATACTTCAAAAACTGAAGAAATAGTAAATATATTTGATGATTATTTTACTAACATTCCTTTGGAACTCACTTCTAATGTGAGTTCTAGCGCCCAGCGTGCTGAGGCTTTGCTTAAGAGTAATGTTAGCCCTTGTGATTCTAAATTTAATTTTAAGCATGTTAGCCCTAGCGATATAATAGATGCTTTTAAACAGTTAAATTTAAAAAAATCAGAAGATCACTGGGGCATGTCAGTAGCCGTAGTAAGTCATATTATACACATAATTGCTGCCGATTTAGCTTTCATATTTAACGAATGTATTGATGAAGGCATATTTCCTAACTTAATGAAATGTAGTAAACTAATCCCCTTATTCAAAAAAGGAGAAAAAACAGACCCTGGCAACTACAGACCTATCTCTATTCTGCCAGTTTTGAGTAAGGTGTTCGAAAAGATAATGCTCAATCAAATGCTACTTCACTTTAAGACCAATAATCTTTTCCATAGCCAACAATACGGCTTTACTGCTGGAAAATCGACCACCGATGCAGGAGTAGCACTTATTACTAATATCTACGACGCGTGGGAAAACAGAAATGATGCAATTGGATCATTTTGCGATCTTTCTAAAGCATTTGATTGCGTTGATCATCCAACACTTTTGCTCAAATTTCGTCAATACGGTTTTGATGATAAGTCAATTAAATTAGTAGAATCTTACTTAACAGATAGGCTTCAAACTGTTGATATAAACGGCGTAAAATCACACGGGTCTAATGTGAAAATGGGCGTTCCCCAAGGTTCAATTCTAGGACCGTTCCTTTTCTTAGTTTATGTCAATGACTTGCCTTACATGGTTGAGAAAGAGGCTGACATGGTGCTGTTTGCTGATGATACCTCGCTAATATTTAAAATAGATCGACATAACAGTGATGCTAGCGCGGTGAACAGCACCTTATCTTTAATTTCTGATTGGTTTTCGGCCAATAACCTAATGTTAAATGCGAACAAGACCCAATGCATTCGATTCTCTCTTCCTAATGTGAATCAAGCCTGCGTTGACATACTAATTAATGGTCAGAAACTCGATCTGGTTGAAAGTACTACCTTTTTAGGAATCACAATTGATTCGAAACTTCAATGGGGCGCTCATATAACTAAACTTTCTAATAGGCTTAGCTCTGCGGCTTACGCTGTTAGGAGAATAAGACAATTGACAGATGTAGCAACTGCTAGACAAGTGTACTTTAGTTACTTTCACAGTCTAATGCCTTACGGGATACTTCTATGGGGGAGTGCAGCCGACATTCAGACTATTTTTCTTTTACAAAAAAGAGCAATTCGTGCTATTTACGGTTTAGGATCAAGAGACTCACTGAGGGAATTATTCAAGGAAATAGGTATACTTACTTTTGCATCACAATTCATATTTGAAAATATAATGTATGTAAGGAAAAATATTTCCTTGTTCAATAAAGTAAGTGATTTTACAGATAGAAATTTACGTAATAAGAATGACTTAGTTAGCCCGTATTACAGGCTGAATACAGTCAGTAAGTCTTTTATGGGGAAGTGTATACTTTTTTATAATAAATTGTCAGAATCGGTCCTTGATATGCCAGACAGAAAATTCAAAGCTTATGTAAAGAAAGTACTTTGTGAGAAGGCTTATTATAGGACCGATGACTATCTTAAAGACAAAAAGGTCTGGCTTGAGCTTGGCGCGGGTCCCTCTTAAAGGTTTGTATACTTAGACATGTCATAATTTAGGTACATTGGTACATACTAAATTTACAAATTGACATTATTTTAAATTTCGTAATTCTTATAATTCAATTTAATTATGACATAATAAACAATGTAATCTCTGTCCATCTATATAACTAATTTTAAGTTTTTAGTTTGTTAGTTGACGTCTTTGGAGAAAACGTGCAGTGCAGTTTGTTGCCGCTTCTTCTGCACTTGCGCCTAGGAAGCGGCGTAAACTTAGCTGTAAGTAACGATTTGACGTCAACATTTGTGCAAAACAAAACAAAGTGACTATTATTAAGAGATATTATAAATATCCTATGATAATAAAGATATTTTGAATTGAATTGAATTGAACCACCAGCCAAATTTTTGGAGCAAGTTCAGTCCATGATACTGAACTACTTTATATCAAAAAAGTTATTAAAAATGGATAAAAATTTTTCGTCCTTCCATACAAAATCCGTTTGGCTGGGCGCTGATTTGTATTGTATGGGAAGGCGAATTTTTATTTTAGTTTTTAGTTAATTTTTTTATGGAAAGTAGTTCAGTAACATGGACTGAACTTGCTCCAAAAATTTGGCTGGTGGTTAAAATGTCACATGTATATATCCCCATTTTTTGGACTAATTTTATGTCTAACTCGTTTTCTCTTCAAGCTTCACAACTCTGGAATGCTCTTCCCGTTGACATTAGAGAAATTTTTACCAAATTCTCTTTTAAGAGGAAAATCCACGCCCACCTTTTAAACTCCCTATGTTCATAAAGTCATCATCATTCAGTTCTTTTATTAGCTATTTATTTGTTAGTATGTTTATTATTGTATGTATTGTGTATTTATCTGATATATTTATATCTGATATACGTATTTATGAAGTACATTGTATTTTTTGATGCAAGTATCTAATATAGCTTTTGCGCCGCACAATTATCTCTGCTTATCCCCATGGTTGACTGGGAGAAAATGCTGAGAATGAAATTTGAAACCATAAAGTTTTATAGAGAATATAGGTACAGAATATATTTAAGTACAACAACTACTTTTGCTATTTCATCGATATAACTAAACCAAACAAAAGATATAATATATTATGCTATAGCGGCCCGGCCTCGGCTTCGCACGGGTAAGTACATATTATTGTACCTACATATAAACCTTCCTCTTGAATCAGTCTATCTATCGATGAAAACCGAATTCAAATCCTGAGCGTAATTTAAAAGAATCTTAGCATGTATACATTTATTTATGAAATCTTGATTGAACACAATGGTACAAAAGGTGGACTTAACGCTAATGCAATTTTTGACCAGTCAACCTTTAGGAAAAACAGAGAGATTAATTTAATTGCGACAGACGCTTCAAAATCAACCTATACTTAAGTACATACTTAAATAAATACACATATAGGTACATACCTAATATATGAAACTATTTATACATATAATATATATAAACATTTAAACAAATATATACCTACATAAACTACAAACGTGAAGATAATCCTTAGTTCTGCGGCAACAAATTACCAGAAAGGTGCATGTGGACCTTTTTCTTTGAAAGATATCTATTTGAGATAAGTTCTTTTGTTACATAGGGACTGAGGGCGGGAAGCGCCTTTGTTTTATACTATGTAGTGATAATAATAGCAGTTATACAAGGCCCTTATATTGTAATAAAATTTTTATTTATGTATATCTACCTCGGAGGAGGAAAGATAAAAGACACGTAACTGGTTGCAAGGTTTAATCCAAGTCCGCTTCACAACATCACTTAGTTTTAGCATAAAGCACTAATAAAAAATAAAGGGGAGGGTTGTTGGCTCATTTGGCTGGTCCGAGTACTATACAACAAAATGCACAAAATTCAGTCGCAGATACAGGGCAGCTTCTTGAACACCATCAATTCAAACAAAAATAAAAACTATTTTTTTTTATTTATTTATTAGACGGAACGACGCAGGTCCAAACGCTCTCCAAGGGAACCCACAGACACTTCTCTGAATCCCACACCAGTCCACAAATTCGATAGCACCTAGCCACGCCAGAAGCCAGCTCCAAATAGAGGTGTTATGAATATATCGTAACCATTACCGAGAACATGATATTAGAGATAATATTATAATACGAATATATTAGGTTCTTAGGTATCGGAGTAATCGGTTACCCGGTAACAGTTAAATATCAGGCACCTCAAGCGATTACCGGCCTCGCGCCACCCGTTCCTAGATATTATAGTTACTACGATACAGACCGATACTGATATCACTGCATCCATATTTGATACTTGGAACGCACTTTGCGGATGGACGAAACGAAACGGAAATACGGAGCGCCAAGCCGACGGCCATCGTTCGGGAGCCACGAACAAAGCCGAACCGTGTCTGTTCTGTCTCTTTCTGTGCAAGGCAGAAACGTGATGTGCGAGCGAAACATAATATCACTTGCTTGAGTTTCTTCAAGCTCGCTCGTGTATGTGCGGCCAAAACCAATTTAACTTGGTCTCTTGTCCCGGTAAATCGCGTGCCGGTTTATGTACCTATTAACAACATTAACAATTTCGCGCCGTGTTCAAAGTTTTATTTGCATTTGTTGTATTTGATTGTTAATTCTAATATTTGTTTTGTAAATAAAACGGGACTTCGCAGTATGTGTATATGTAAATATTGTGTATTGTGTAAGAGTGTATTATATATGCATTACAATTAATATGTTATTTAAAACTTTTTATGTACTTATGGAGTAAATAAAATGATAACGCTCAGGATGCAATTTATGTATTCTATTTTGGCAGTCCTAAGCCTGTTAAAAGTATGAAGGGAAATATAAATCAACAAAGTAATTATAAATAATATGCAATTTTTTTTAGTCATTCATACATATTACTCGCATAAAATATATTATTTGGTTGTTCGGCCTAACAAGAGCGAGGCGAACTCGTATCGTATCGTATTCGGAAGTTCTTAACCAAGCCGCTCAAAGCGATCCGTGCCAGCAATGCGTTACTATAGCCCGTAAGCCCGCCCGTTCTTGACCGTTCCTGGGTAACCGTTACCGGAACGTAATACGGACAATACGATATATTCGATAACATGAATACCGATATCTGACCCTAATATAACACCTCTAGCTCCAAAAAAGGACGCTCACCTCACCTCGCGTTTCGTTATACACATTACGCAGTCAATTCCACACACATCCACAGCATGCGAAATTAAAGAAATTATTTTTTTTATTTTATTTTTAAATTAAACTTTTTATATTTTAGACACGTAATATGACAAATAGCCATAAATAAACAGATCCACTATTCAGCACAATGAAAAACCTGAAAAATTACAAAACAATTTGACAAGCCTTTCTTTCAAGTCAGAATGCAATGTCAACAATAACAAAGTACCTACCTACGTGAAGTGAAACTGAAACAACAGTGTGACCACTTGCAGTAGATTTCTAGTTTTTAGTAGATTCGAAGCAATTTCGTCAAGCATTTGGATAGGTTTTAGTAGTTTCATTTTTCTCTGTATCATCCTTAATTTCAAGAATCCAAGCTCTAAACTACAACAATAAATTAATTTAAATACCTCTCCTGACAAGTCACAAGCAACAAAAAGAGGCTTTTGGATTTAAAAACATAACTCTTTCTTTACAGTCGGTTAAAAGTGTGTTTGGTAGATTTTAATAGTTTAATTTTTAAATGGTCTCACTGACGCATAAACGTATCTCAAACCGATTTTTTATTAAATAATTTTACGGCTTTGGATACAAGTCCTTTAGAGCCTATCTTTAATTTTCTTCTTTATTCCTAATCCTAACACGACAATCAAAGGGTGGTGTAGGCCTTTGACTGCTGCAGGGGAGCTTCTGGCGACAAATCTATACGAGTCGACTGGTTTACATAGACGATTGAGTGGCGGACGACGCCCGAAGACGCTCACACAGTCCGCATAAATATCACTACAGCCGTACTATGACTGTCCACTTTAACTATTTCACACATTGTTCATGTTATGAGCATTTATAACACCAAACAACACCAATTTCATATTGTAAAGTCCACTAAAATCAATTTGTAAATAATTTAAAGCAAACCCCAACCGAACCCCTTGACTTCCCGCCAACAAAAACTATCTCAAACCGACTGTCAATTCGAAATGTCAGTTCTCCACAATAACAAGCAACAACACAATTAGACTTTTACATATTTTAAGAATAATCTTGAATAAGAAAACTGCGAATGCGACAAAATGCTTTAAAGGATGCAGTACCCGAATTTGGTAAGAAAGATTAACTTGAAAAATAAAAGTGTTACAATATGAACGCCGCCAACCCTGAAACAATGCATTTTTATGGCACGGCACAGTTGGGGTGGGGGGAAATTGACCACAAGGATTTCTTACCTAACTCACATGTCGTGGTGGATGTCGTAGTAGACAGTCTGTCTGTGGGCCCCAACGAAGGCACTGCGGTCATTGTTTTGCCATTCACGTCGTGTGATTGAGGTTTTATTGAAAATATTCTGTGATTCAGTTTTTACTATTATTTCGACTTCTTCGTGTTTTTAAGGGCCACTCTTTTTCCTTCTATCTTCCCTTTAATTATTATTATAAAGAACGCATTATTTTTACTACTAATTTTTTTTTTGTATAGGTACTTATATTACAAAACAAAAGTGAAGTTTTAAAGTGATTCAGTGGTATTACAAGAAGCTCGTTATTTGGAGATGCCTCCGAACACGAGTGTGTGTCGAGTCTGCCTGGCGACCGACGGCCGCTTGGTCTCCATCGCCGGCACCCCACTACAGTTAGTGTATGAAACACTAACAAAGTTAACTGTAAGTATACCATCTGCACTCAGCACGAATACTTGCGTCAAAGTATTCTTATCGATTGTGCCGTATGACTTCCGGCCTAGAATAGGATCACTCCATCTCTTTCAGTGGATGTTGTAAGTGGCGACTAAAAGAAAAAGCAAAAATTTGATTATTTTTCCACCTCGCCCACAATCACGCTAAAAGTGGCCTTTGAGTCTTGCGGCTCTGGGCTCTGTTTGCTTAGAGCATCAAGACCCAAAATGCTCTGCCGGCCCCGTTAGGAATAAAGACGTGATAGTATGTATGTAGGTATATGTTCGCGTGTAAAATGATATGGTCAATTTTAGTGAGCCATATCATGAAATACAACCATTTCATGAAATGGTCAGCCACATCATAAATGATCAATACTACGATCTGGCCACGACAGATGCGAAACTGAAAGCTTCTTTTTTGTATACAAACGTAGACGAAGAAGGCGATATGAAATAAGTATGAATCATCATCAGGTCTTGTTTAGTCTCCACTGCAGGAGCACAACCTCTCTGTACTACCAGAGCCGTATATTAGCCAGAGTAGGCAGAGGATTTGGCCTATATTGCACTCTCTACGCTGACGGGTTGGAGAGGTCTCATTAATGTTGTAGTATAAGTTTTGTTTAGCTTGTATTTCCTAAATCGCTTCTTAAGTCATCCACAGGAAGACTTGGGAGTGATCCTATCTACTCTGCCAAGTATCTTTTTATTTAGAGTACAGTAGATTTATTATAAATAATAAAATATCAAATATTTTTGGTAAATTTTATTTTATTCAGCAAGGAATACACGTCTTCGCTTTTGTGTGAAATAAAAGCAAATTGCATGCAGCAATGCATATTGGAAAAATGGCGCCTTAAATCAGTTTTTTGACAATATTACTATAATTATACTTTCCGACTTATTTTACGATAAAACAGTTATTTACACAATGAAACTAGAGACAATTACCTACGGTTTATGTAGGGTAAGGAAGCCGGTTAGCGACCAGTTAGCTGAGTTTCTCACTTCAGATGAGTAAAAGAAAATGTTACCTACACGCGACATTTATTATTTTAGTGTTAATTAGTCCCAAGTATAGTCTAGTTTAGATATAAAACATAAAATACAATACTTTTACCCATTAAATATTATGAAAAGCTGAAAAAGTGAAAAAATTGCCATTTCGCCGGTTGGCGACCACTTTGTTCAGTTTACGACCACCAGTAAGCTGGTTTGCGACCACTATTTTAATATTTAAAATATACCAATAAAACATTTATAACTGATTCAAAATATAGTTTTATTTTGCCTTGCCTTTGTTAAAAAAGTATTGTCTATTTTTTATAAATTTTTAACAGGTACAGGTATCTAAAATCACACGTGGTCGCATACCCAATAACTTAAATACTTATTTCAGTTTACAGCCGTTGTTTTTCATACTAAATTGCGGTGGCCGTAAACCAACGTCTTTATTTCAATTGTGTTGGTTAACGGCCGCCTATTTAGCGTCACTGTAGGTAAATTAAACAAAATTCCTTTAAAACTGGTGGTCGCTTACTAAAGAATTGCATCTTTACACTTTATAAATGCCAGACCCTAAATTGTTACTGTCGTATATGAACCATTAGGATCAGAATAAGCAAAACAAAATAATGTCTTATTCGTCGGATTGCGACCATGTGGCCGCAATCCAACATTTTTGCAAATATGCACTTCGGTTTTCCGACCACTGGATTTTATTATGAAATAAAGTATAAAAATAGCAAAATACTACTAAATTAATATAAAATCTTAACGATTGTACTAAAAAAAATCTTACTTGTGTATACAACATGAAATAACTAATGAATCTTACCATTACTATTATTTTTTTTAACTTACTACTCAATAACACACCGCTGAATCATCACGGGAATTGAGATTTTTTTCTTTGGTGCTAGGGTAAACCATTTGTTTCAAAGTGTGTTAATTCATATTAAATAATCATTTGAGAAACACGTAAGATTTATTGCACGCCTCATAAGCGGAGCGTTGAGGTATTGCACGCCTCATAAGCGGAGCGTTGAGGTAGTGCTCTACTCTCGACATGTCAAAAAACCCAGTCTTTCGAAACTTAAATGACTTTTTTTTTTAATATAACACTTACAGGATAATATGAGTGCACTAATATGAAGTTAAATAATCTGTCTAGCACATATGGTACATTTTATAAACAATTAATTTGTTTAATATAATAAATAATAACATTAAAACTAATCATTCTTGGACGTCCGTGAGTCTGTGTTTATGTGACCATGTATGTGGCAGAGAAATTGGTCGAAAAATTCATCTTACCGGAATACTTTTGTTTTTAATATATAAAGTATTACACTGTGCTGATTCCTAGTTAATATTAGCGTCTTAAGTACTGTCGTTTAATTATAATTTATAAAAAACTAATATTTCTGGATACAATGGTAATCTTTTCATTTTTCTTTTCTTCTTGACATTGACAATACATGCGCAGTACCTTTCTTTTCTGTGTGGGCAATGGCGCGAAGATTTAAAAGTAATTTTTTTATTTTGTTTATAACACACCGATAAATATGCAATATTCAAGTTCTGTTTTTTTTTGTGAAAACTTAGTGACCGCTATGAGGCGTGTAAACTAAATCCGTCAAGTGGTCGCCAACCGAAGGGTGGTCGCTAACTTTTTTCATAAAGTCAATAGTTTAGGTGTACGAGCGCCGCAAAGGGTACTCCAACACGCGTTTTGGTCTACTCATTATTCATCCAACCTGTGCACGCAAGCATAAAATAATAATATCAAACACCACCGACTGAAGAAATGAAGAAAAGAGGCCCGTTTGCATCTCCGTTTCCTTTCAAATAATTTATTTCAAATGGTGGCAGCACTGTATCCCCTTAAATACTAAAAATGATTTAGACTGTTTGTTTTGCCATATCAGCTGGTGCCCAGCGGCCGCTGGCCCGCGGCGGTGTGCTGCGTGTGCCGCGCGCAACTTCGGAACGCCTACCAGCTGATGTTGAAGGCGGCGCGCGCGCAGGAGCTGCTCAAGAGTGTACTGGAAACACAGCCCAGGGTAATTTTTCTTTTATTTACCATGGTATAGTAAGATATGGTACTCTCTTCCCGTGACAGCTGGTCGTGTGATTCAAACAAGAATACGTCATCAATTGGGAGTGTCACCACTAATGTGATAGAATTACGCGAGTAAAGTGCATGTTTTAACTCAACAAATCAATCATTAACGAAGAATTAATCAAATTAATCACACAATACAACGTGTAACGAAAACGGGGTATCAACCCGAAAGGGAGTAAACGTAGTAATCAATGTGAACAACTTTTACTATGGGACCATCCCTGAAATCGCAAAAAAAATCTGCAGCTCCATACAAAATTAAATACTTACCGTGCCAAAATGTATGGAGCTGCAGTTGTATACGAAATAGTTCAATTAATATTTAATGTTTATTAACTAATTGAGAAAGTCCTTAAATTAACTGAAAACTGAAAAGAACAATCAGTAACACTTCGTGACAATCGTGACTAGTCTTGAGCAATTGCGGGAAGAGAGTGCCATTCTTATTATAACTACCATGTTCCTTACTAGCCCATATGAAGCCACTGGTAGACTGACTAAAGGCTTTCAAAAAAGGAAAGGATTTTTTCTAAATAGTCGTTGCACAGGACTTTGTATAGGTATATCAATAAAACATATGTAATGTTCGTTATGAAGACAAAAAATCAAACATTTATTTAGTAACTAGCTAAGAATTTCATACAATTTTATAAGTGAATAAGTTTGGCATACGTAAATGTATTTATACTCAATACTTTATTGTTTCAATACTATGATAGTAGATGCTTGGTTGGCTGGAAGAAATCCCTCACTGGGATAAGCCCGCCGTTGTCCATTTATATATTTTTTAATGATGCATATATGTAACTTGTTTTTGTTCAAATGTGCAAAAAACTGTTCAAACAAACAAACGAACAAACTATCGTATAGTTATTTTTAAGAAAAGCTACCGAAACTACCGTTCCGAAAAGACTATTGCTGAGAAGAAACGCCGTAAGAAACTTATATTATATTTTATGAAAAAGTTCATAGCCTCTGCCTACCACTGTGGGAAACAGGCGTGATAGTAGTATGTATGTATAAGACAACGTATACCAAAAAGCCTATATCATTGGTAGGTATTTTTCAGTTCAACAATTTGTATTTAATGTATTTATATATTTTTTCAGTAGGTTCTATTTTGTATCTACTATCAGTAAATCCGACATACTGCATCGCCTCTCTCGAAATTCACTTCTCTCTCTACCCAAAGGTTGACTGGAAGAGATTGCTACCTATGCGATAAGTCCGCCTTTGTATCATTTTTGTTTTTTTTTTCTCTGTAAGTATTGTTGTAGTTCCTTTTTTATGGTGCAATAAAGAGTATTTGTATTGTATTGTATTGTATGTTAGTAATTGACGACAATATTAAAACAATTACATGTAGGTAATGCTTGCGAATAAGCGAACAAAATAAGATATACTAAAAAAAAGCGAAGCCGAGCCGACCTGGCGGCACCCGTTCACGAGCTGACGCACGGATCAGCCATCGCTGAACTCAACCACGTAAGTGAAAATCCAGCGACCGCCCGGACATCACCACCACTATTATAGTTTCCAGTGTCCATAATAATTACGACACGAGAAGGCATGACTTTATTTACTGCCTCCGTGATCCAATGATTAAGGCGTTTGCCTTGTGATCCGCAGGTCGTGGGTTCAAATCCCATTGGGAAGCATTTCTGAAAAGTTGTTTCCAGTCTGGATAGGATATTAATCACTTGATTTAATTATCTGAAAAGAATGATGATTCCTTGCTTCAGAAGGCACGCAAAGCTGTGGGTCCCGAACGCCATCTTGTGTTTGTTTAAACCTATCCTAGGATTGGTTCTGGTCTACCCTTTGGGTTGCGGTCAGACGGCAGTCGCTCTGAGTAAAAATCAGTAACCCCGTCAAATCACCCAGGGTAGGTAGCGAACCCCGAGCTCTAAAGCGTTACCGCTGAGGATGCAACCGGGAATACGCTCGGATGATGATGAAGGCATGATTTTATTTACATGTTTCCAGATGACAGTGCGGTCTGCGTCGCTGATCGATCGGCAGGCGGCGGGTCTGCGCGGGTCGCTGCGGGTCTCCGAGGTGCAGTGCTACGACAGCCTGACTCCAGGCCAGGTCAAGACTGAGCGGGAGGACGCCGGTGCTGACATGGAGTGTGGGTTTGAGGGTAAATGATAAGATATAATAATAATTCCTTAAATTTTTTAGTCTTTGACTGTCGCAAGGCGGAGCCGAGTATACAGGGAGCATTTGAAATCATTGGCATCAACAAAGAAATTGTATACAATCTAGAATGCTTTCGAAATGGCAAAGCCGTTTCCAAAAAATATACCTAAAGTTGCAGCTCTCCTCTTCTACTTTATTGTATTGACAGTTTACGGGAAATGGACGCCTACAACTTTAGGTATATTTTTGGGAACGTTAGGTATTTAAACATAATCATTATGAAAATATGAGCTTTATGTGCGTGGCATGAAGTTTATTTTTTAACGTTGTTTTTTTGAGATTTTTACTCGTAGTCATTCTAGATTGTATTATAAATTCATTGGGCATCAATTTAACTTGTTAACATACTCACATAAAGGATATGCTTTACGGTAATATTACTGCAATTAATGCAGTAATTAAAAAGTTTTAAAAAAATAACAAAGTTTCAAATCACCATCGTCAATCGGCCCTGCTCGCCGCGTTAACTGCAATGAAATAAAATTTCTGGGAATCACACTAGATAACTATATTTCCTGGAAACCCAACATAAAAAATATTTTAACAAAACTAAATAGCTTTTCGTATGCTCTGTGGCGGCTTGTCAGAATAACTGAAAGAAAACAGCATTACTAGCCTATCATGGATACGTAGCTTCACTCTTGCGTTTTGGGATTGTAGTATAGGGAAATTCAGTGGAATATGACAGGGCGTTTATGGCCCAAAAAAATTGCATAAAATCTATATGCAATATATCGCAAAGAACAAGCTGTCAACCCCATTTTAAGAGGTTGAATTTGTTAACGCTGCCATCTATTTACATCTACGAAATGTGTCATTTTGTAAAAGCACATGAAGATTTATTTAAAAGAAAATGTGAAGTTATAATTCCTTACTGTGGGAGATACCCTAATGAACAAGTGTTGCAAGAAAAAGAAAGAACAAGGATGTATACATCCCTATACTCTGTAAGTTGCTATCCGATGGCTATTCAAATCTGTAACAAGTTGCCGGATGACTTTAAAAAATGACCTTTAACATTATTCAAAACGAGATTTCGTAAATTTCTGATAGATAAATGCTATTACTCAGTGCAGGAGTATTCGGCAGATAATTATAGTTAGTTATTTAACATTTTAATTTATTTTAATATTTGAAATTAAATGAAAGTTTGTTTATTTATCAAAATAAAATTTAGAATAATTTAATTGCTCTTTAACTGCGCTCCAACAATCCCAATTTTCACTGTTGCTAAGGCGACGGGAGGTCGACGGCTTCAAAGCTTCGTTCACGCAGACCGCTACTCAAAACAGCCACTGCGCATCGCAGCAAATTTCTTTCTTTTTGCACGTTGTAATGAAATCCTAAATTGTAAAAAACAAAAGCAACGCTTTATGAAAATTATGTGATGTCTCATATTTTGCCCGAGTAATCAGTGTTGGGAATTATGGTGTTGCCAAGCTAGTGAAGCTAGAAATTATTGTGTATTGGGTACAATTATTGTAGTCGCGAAAATGTACGCTCCATGTCCAATTTTTTCTGCTGACATTATCGATTTTTTTATATTTAATTTTTTTATCTACATTTTTGCCGCCCCATGGCTACTTACTTATGCGACAGTTGCAAATAGGAGTCCTAGCGCGCCCGTAAACATGTGCCGTTGCCTAATATTGTCGAATATTCTAATATTTCTGATTATTGTGCGAATTATTGTATTATTATTGGGTCCAATCGGCAATTATTGTATAAAAGCATACAATAATGACAATGCTTTGTTTTATGGTACACTTTCATTTCGTATCCCAAATTATTGTATGAATACAATAATTATTGTACATTTTCCAACACTGCGAGTAATGAACTGTCAAGATGGCTACCTTCTGCCATCGGGCTGAGCTCCCATTGGTCGACGCGCATCATGTGATGCAATGCATGCGTTCAGATTATTTCATTTCGTATGGATGGATGCGTTCGCTCACAACAAAAAACGGATTTTACTTTGAAATTGCCGACATATATAAAATATAGATTTCTTTTTTGATGTTTTTGAATACTGGTTTTTTCATTTATAATAATTGCATTAATAGTGTCTATCAAAGAGTCTAACACATGTTTAGAAGTTTTCTTTTGTTTTACGTTTTATTACCCTGTATCATGGCCAAAGAATTTAAATCCAGCTTGTATATGTACTTAAGTCCATTATGTTTATGTGAATTTGGACCATGTAGGCACACCCCGTCTGCTCACGTATCTTTATATTCTCTCCATTCATCAGTTGTCTGGAAGTAATCGCTTTTAGCGATAAGACCGCCCATTGTACATTTTAATTTATTTTTAATTTTTATTGCATATTTTTTATTCTTGATGTACAATATAGTATTACTTACTTACTTACTTACTTACATTTGCTTTATTAATTTGGTTACTGTATCTACCAGCCACATTAGTGAGCAGGTAGGTTGATAAACTATGGGTCTAAATAAATAAAAGCAAAAAAGTCCTATCCCAATAATAATGGAACATAGTTATCCCCTGAACCCATAGCAATACCCACTACTACACTACCCTACTTTATATCCGATAAAGCAACACTTCAAGCAATCAAGCTTGATCTAAATAGAAAGATAATAACACAAAGCTTTCTTCCAGGGTCCATGGCGACGTCGGTTTGTGTTCCCGCGCGCAGCATGGCCTCCTACATCAAGTATGAGGACGAGGCAGACGGGGAGAGGGGGGAGCGGGAGCCCGGGGGGACTCCTAGAGGCACGTACTCACACGACCGCAAAACCTTCCTAGGTACTCGTATATTGTCAAATGATAGTCTTTATGAGAAGGTAAACGTCGTGTCGTACAGCCAAGTAAAACAACTGGCAGATGAGAGAGACAAATGGATGAGAATTCATACTCCAGCGACACGACTCTTAAATATAGATATTGGGCGGCAAAGGAACAGCTTTCGTGGCGTATCTTTTATAGAATTATTTTACGGGCCTGTATACGTGTCCTTTAGAGCCTTTCTTTATTTTTTCGTTTCTTTATTCTTAATCCTTGACCTAACAAGTTTCAAGGGGGCTTCTGGCGAATGGCGATAAATCTATACGAGTCCACTGGTTTTCAGCTGACGGAGTGGCGGACGACGCCTAAAGACGTTCCACAGTCCGTTTGACAAATATCACTACAACCGTACTATGACTGTCCAATTTAAATATTTTACATATTGTTCATGAGTATGATCATTTATAACACCAAACTACACATTTCACATTATAGTCGACTAAGGCGTTATTGCCCAATAAATTTTAAACTGCTGAACCGATATTCATAAAACATGGAACCACCACAAGGGAACTTGATTTCACGAAAAAAAACCGCATTGAAATCGGTCCATCCATTCGCGCGCTACGGTGCCACAGACAGACAGACTTATACGAGTAAAAACCCTCTTTTTTTGTCGCGGGTTAAAAATAATAACGCAAAGCTTTCTTCCAGGTTCCGTAGCGACGACCGTTGGTGTTCCCGCGCGCAGCATGGCCTCCTACATCAAGTATGAGGACGAGGCAGACGGGGAGAGGGGGAAGCGGGAGCGCGGGGGGACTCCTACAGGTACGTACTCACACGACCGAAGAAACTGCATAGGTATATTGCAAAGAAATTATATACAATATAAAATGCTTACGAAGTGGCAAAGCCGTTCCCAAAAAAAGTATCTAAGGTGTCCCTTTCTATATACTTTACTAGCTTTTGCCTGCGGCTCCCAATTCCCACGGGAACATTACTTTTTTCCAGGATGAAAGGTACCCTATGTCCTTCTCAGGACTCCTAACTATGTGTATGCGAATTTTCAAGAAGATTGGTTCAGTAGATAAAGCGTGAAGAGGTAACAAACAAACAAATATACAAACTCACTTTCGCATTTATAATATTAGTTAGGACTGCACTGTTAGTTTGCGGCAAAGGGACGCCTACTACGAAGAATGTAGGACGCCTAAAACTTTGGGTAACTACGTTTTTTGGAACTTTATGTATTTAAAATGCATTTCGGAAATATAAACTTTATGTACGAGGCATTAAGTTTAGTTCACCGATCACCTGAATCCAGTTTGTATGAAGGGCAAAAAAATATTTAGCATAATTCGATACTTGTTCCTTAGGGAAAGTTGTTCATTATCATGGACTGAATTCACCCTTAGAATGGTTTCAGTATATTTTGTAAGACGACATAATATATGCTAGGTACCACACTGTCGTTGATGTGTTTTGCAGACGTTAAGTTTTATATTCTATAGTTTTAGCCTCACACTTCACACACTTTCAGCCCACATCAACCCGCTGTTGGGCATAGGCCTCCCTTTTTTTGCGCCATTCTATACGGTCCTGTGCCAGTCCAATCCACTGCTTTCCTACTGATCTCACAACATCGTCTGACCAACGGGCAGGAGGTCTCCCTACTGTCTGTTCCTCTGTCTCGGCCAATACTCTGTAACTGCTTTGGTCCACCGACTGTCTTCTCTTCTAGCCCATTCCAGTTTTAACTGCGTTATTCATCTACGACTATCTTCGACTTTTGTTCTACGACGAATTTCTATGTTTGGTACACGATCCCGGAGCGAGTTAGCCTATCTGTTTATTAATAACAAATAGGCTAAAACGGAATATAAAACTTAAGGACGGTATGCACAAAGCCACGTGGTCGGATTTGGCTCTGAAATATGCAAAATTTTCCCGCTAGGGGGATAAAAATGTCAAGATGAAGTTGCATAGAGTTAATAATGCGTAAACGGGACAATAGATGTAGGTAATCATAAATTGTAACGTAGAATTAGTATACAGCTTACTTTTTTCTTTTCGTCAAGACTTCCAGTCCGCGATACTTATTAAAATTTTCAAATCAATCAAATCAAAGAATTATTTCGTTTGAATTATTATTTCTGAATGAAGGCCTTGGCAGACGTCATTATAATGTACTTAACACTTTAGTAGACAGGCTATCAGTAGAAAAAGTAAAGTCGAAAATACAGTAGTGTGCGTGAATGCAAGACGTTTATTTAAAAAGCGAGTTTAAATATATGTGAAATTCAAATAGCACTTTCTAAAAAAGTTATAGTTATTCGAATCTTGCGTAAAATTTATTACTTTTTTAATTTATTAGTCGACCTCCGTGGCGATTCCTTAACACGCTAGTCCGTCACTCGGAGGTTCTGGGTTCGATTCCCAGCCAGGGCAAGTTGGTAAATTGCCTTTTTTCATTTGTCCTGGTTCTTGGGTGTTTATTTTATCCCATCAAAAACATAAATGTAAAAATGCCAAGTTCAAATTCCGACAAAACAATTGAAATTTAAATAGCTGCCAAGTTATGTAGGTAGAGAAAACTGAAATTTATTCATAAGAATCTCAACATTTGACTTGGGCAACATTAAGATTGAAAGCACGGTCACCCATCCTAACTGTGACCAAGCTAGAAGTTGTTTAACCTGTAAAAGCACGGTTATTCATCAATCAATTTTTGAATTTATCGTATGCGCAGTGGAGCGAAATATTTGCACAAGTGGTTTTGATATCTCGTATTTTGAAATTTGTTGAAGCGCAAATGACAAAGAACCCTTAGAATAGAGAATCTGTTTCGTTTCACGCAGCTTTTTAGGGTTCCGTAGTAAACAAAAAAACCTTATAGTTCCGTCATGTCTATCTGTCCCCAGTTTTACTCATAGACTATTAATACTAGAAAGCTGTAATTGAGCATGGGCATGGATATGTGGTAATAAAAACTTAAAAAAAAAATATGTGTGGTGTGAGACGTCGTTGAATAGGTCTTTCAAAAATAGATTATGAACACCCTTTTTCGTTTTAGCAATCTGTTTGTGAAATATTTGGTTTTTGATTGCAAATTTTTGTTAGAATCATGTGTCTCCCCTCTCTGTCAGTTAAACGGTTGTATATGGACACTTAAAAAAATTCACGGCAGTAGTATATAACGTCTCCCTGTAATAAAACTAATTTAAGGTGGATTCAGTTCATGATACTGAACAACTTTTCCTAAGGAACACAAAATTAAATATGAAAAGAAAATGTTTGCTTTCCATTCGACCTCCGTGGCGTAATTGTTAACACGCTAGACCGCTAATCCAGAGGTTCTGGGTTCGAGCCCCAGCCAGGGTAAGTTAAAAAATGGTCTTTTTCAAATTGTCCTGTTTCTTGGGTGTTTATCTATGTATGTATTTATCATAAAATATAGTATCATTGAGTTAGTATCCCATAATACAAGTTTAAAACTTACTTTGGGGCTAGCTTAATTAGTGTGATTTGTCCTTACATATTCCATACATATATTACATACATATTACATTTTGCCAAATCTTGTGTATAAGAGATCAAAAATAATTTTTGTATTTCGTTTGTTCCTTGGTGAAAGTTGTTCAGTATCATGGACTGAATTCAGACCTAAAGTTAGGCAGTTGTTAGTTACATAAAACAAGTAGGTACTGACTACGGAACCCTACACTTGGTTGATTAATGAAGCAGTAATAGGGTATATTCATGTTATTTTTTTATTTTTTTAAACGATTCTATAAGTTATTATATAACCGGAAAAAAATATAACACTTACAGAATATTATTAAATAAGCTTAAAAAAATAATTAAAATTACTATTATTTTTGGACGACTATAAACGCGGTGCCATTTTGCGCTTTTTTCTGTGACGTCACCGTGCATTGTCAATGTCATAGATACACTTATATGTCAGTGTCAGTCAAGTGCAAATTACAAATTCAAAATATTATCAACAAAACAACGAAGATTTGGATTCACAGTTTTATTTTATAAGTAATACTATCTAATTTGTGATTATAAGTTAGTGATTAAAGCTTTTAATATCAATTCATTACAAATGGAAGGGCGCACAAAATCTTATTATAAATATTGTATGGTTCCTATGTGCAAAAATAACATCGTAACTGCACCTGACAAAATATATTTTCATATGCCCAAATATGCAAATGTAAGGAATCATTCCGCGTATTAGGGTTCGCTGTTTTACAAAACCGAGCTGTAATGCCAAACAGCTAGAGGTTTAGTAAATTAGCGGATTATACCATTCAACTGCAACTGTACATACCTATTGTGAACAAAAAATACATATTGTGAGCAAAATGAGTAGTGTCATCCTTTGCAAAACTACACAGTAGTATTGTAAGTACCTACTTCAATTATTTATAATTTAATAGGTAGTAGACTAGCTGCCTGCTACTATAAGCTATAAGATAATGTACTACCTACCGTAATTAATCAAACAAATTTATATTATTTAAGAAAAAAAATACCCAAAATTCTCCAAAAGATTTATTTTTTTTCTCTAAAATTTCCCATTTTTACCCAGAATTGCGAAAAAAATACCCAATCTGGTAACACTGCAAATTACAAATGACTTATTGACAGTGACAGATAGTCTTCTTCTTTTTAATTTGTGATTGACAGCACAGACTATTTAGAAAATTAAGTTTGACAGTGTTTCGTGACGTCACGTGGCGTTTCGGAAATTTGCGAGGGAATTTTAAAAATACAGCTTTTAAATAATTAATTTCTCAATGGAAACACGTTAAATTGAAAAGATATATATATGGGTATTTTTCTTTAGCAATGAAGTATACACATCATTTTTTTTGTTCGTTTCTGAATCACATGCATATTGTCTATTAGCATTATTGCACCCTTTTATTTTTTATCTTCTAATAGGTTTTTCTGTAATCTATAGGTAAAGAACTATTAACTGTATATTTTTCAAAAGTTTGGGTTCAGTGGTTTTGGAGATAAGGGTATTTTTATTATTTATTTTCAAAAATAACTTCAAAAACACCAACTTAAAAAATATAGAAAAATATATGTAATATTATCATAAAATGCTCTTTCAATTGATATTTTACGCGATATAGTTCACAAAACCCTTTTTTTAATGTCTCATTTATCTCCCATAAGTGGCCCCATTTTTTTTAAATTTATTCATTTACCTACATTTTACTTCCGTCTTTGGGTCACAAATTTACATTATGTGCACCACATTTCAACTGAATCGTTCCAGTAGTTTAGTAGGGGTGGTATATTTGCGCCCATTTTCTTAAATAACTTAAAAATACCGATCTAAGAAATAATTAAAAATATATATATTTAAAATTGTCATTAAAAGTTCTTTCATTTGATATGTCACACGATTTTGTTATCAAAACTTTTTTTTAATGTCTAATTTACCCAGAATAAGTGGTCCCCTTTTTTAAATTTTATTTATTTACGTTATACTCGTACGTCTATCTTTGGGTAACTAAGTTACATAAGTGTAGGTACTAAATCTCAACTAAATCATTCTAATAGTTTCGTAGCAAATTGGCTGTGATTTACGGACAGACAGACAAGCGTAACACAGTAAAAACAGTAAAAACACCAAAAAAATCGGTTCCTATACAAATTTCCCGGGCGGCTGCACACTTTTGTATGAAAATGCAGATTTTTTTGTTTTTTGACTGTTATTTTAATATCATTATACTATACTAGCAGTCCACCCCGGCCTCGCCCTTGGTACACACAAAGCCTATGTCACTCGGGGATAGTGTACCTTTCCAACGGTGAAAGTTTTTTTTAAATCGGTCCAGTAGTTTCGGAGCCATATAATGCAAACAAACAAACAACTAAATCTTTCCTCTTTATAATATTAGTATAGATAAATAGCCTACTATAGCCTGCCTGCCTAGCCAAGTATAGATCTAGTATAGCCTGTGGTTCGATATATTACGCATAATGTCAATTCATATTATGATATACATTCATGGGGAAAAGTTGTTCATAATTTCAGACTGAATCACCCCTCAAAATAATAAACCCCTAATTAAACAGCACCTTTTATTACAAAAGTTAATATGATTCCGCGACCCGAGAAAGTTCCAATCCGATTTTCACCCTAATCGCCAATTAAAAAATATAGGTAATAAATCAAACCAAATTTTTTTTTTCATTGACTTAATTTTTAATAAAATTTTAAAAAAAATGTGCCATGCCGTATCTGCGATAGCATTACATCTTTGCTTGAATGTCAACAAAATGTCAAAACTGTACCATAGTGTAGCAAAAGTATGACACAATTTGGCAGTTAGTACATAGTTTTTAATTGAAATATTTTAGACTGTAATGCAATTTTACGTAATTCGAAAATAGATTTTTTTGAAAAATTCGACACAGCCTCTTTCCTGAACGCCCGGCGGGCAACTGAATTTGTATAGAAGAAACATGACGCCATTTTAGAGAATTCTGTCAAAAACGTTGCAAAACATCCAATTTTTTATTTTTTATTTTTTGTTATTGCGTGATTGCATTGTAAGCAAATATTAAGAATAATGTTTCAAAATAGCCTTTATTTTTATAAAATATATGCAATCCCTTGTTAATATTTCTTTACGCAGAAAAACAAGCTAGTTTGTAGCAAGATTTTCTAAAATATTTCTTTCAGGTTTCTTTACAATTATCTTACTTTTTCTGAATGAAAATTAAAAAAATACGGTTTTCGTCTACTGGCTAGTCTATTCACCTATAACTAGGTATGTAATTTTCCTAGTGGTCTTTTCTACTTAAGCCATAACTATTGCCCGCGCAAAGTGCGTTTTGCATGTTTTTGGGTAAATTCAATGCTTGTTTTTAGGAAAACTACAAAATATTTTAAAAAATCCTTTTTTTCGTCTACTGTCCCAACTCTTCCTCTATCTATGTGTATACATTATTTGACTTAAATCAAACGCTTTCTGTACAAACTTGTTGCCCGCGCAAACCCAGTTTACATGGTGCCGACCCTTAACGTCTGCAGTAGCATATATTATGTCGTCTTACAAAATATACTGAAACTATTCTAAGGGTGAAAAATACGGGTGTCTAAAAAAATTTTTTTTATTTTCTTTTCGTTTTTTTTAAAACTGATTCAGTTCTTTCATAAATCCGTAGATGGCGCCTCTGCTCACGAACCAGGAGCTGTGGAACAAGAAGACGACGGCACTGATAGCACACACCCGTCTCCGGGAGATTCTAACGCACACAACGTCCAGCCAGCATATAAATGCAATTATTGTCCACGTTCGTTTTCACAAAAACTTGACTTACGCAGTCATCTTAAAATACACGGAGACGACCAACCGTATGAATGCGATATTTGTCAACGTCGGTTTCAATATCGATCTGATATAAAAAGCCATTTAAATACTCACTTTGGGAAGAAAAGTCTTGAGTGTCATGTTTGTCAACGTAGGTTTTCTACAAAGCAAGAATTAAAGCGTCACCTTGTTGTGCACACTAGTACGAAATCATTTGAGTGTAATACTTGTCAACGTCAGTTTCGATATAAATGTCATTTAAAAATTCATCTTATGACACATACTGGCGAGAAACCATACAAATGTAATGTTTGTCAACGTCGATTTTCAGATAAGAGTCATTTAAATGTTCATCTTAGAACACATACTGGCGAGAAACCATATGAATGTAATGTTTGTCAATGTCGGTTTTCACGAAAGGATCTTTTAAATAATCATCTTAGAACACATACTGGCGAGAAACCATATAAATGTAATGTTTGTCAATGTCGGTTTTCACGAAAGGGTAATTTAAACAAACATCTTAAAACACATACTGGCGACAAACCATATGAATGTAATATTTGTCACTGTCGGTTTTTACTAAAGGGTCAATTAAATACTCATCTTAGAACACATACTGGCGAGAAACCATATGAATGTAATGTTTGTCAACGTCGATTTTCGCAAAAGGGTCATTTAAATTCTCATCTTAAAATACATACCGGCGAGAAACCATATGAATGTAATGTTTGTCAATGTCGATACACACATAAGAAGAGTTTAAATCTTCATCTTAAAACACATACTGGCGAGAAACCGTATGAATGTAATGTTTGTCATAATCGATTCTATCAAAAGAGTCATTTAAATGATCATCTGAAAACACATACTGGCGAAAAACCTTACAAATGTAATGTTTGTCAATGTCGGTTTTTACAAAAGGGTCATTTAAATACTCATCTTAAAACTCATACCGGCGAGAAACCATATAAATGTAATATTTGTCAATTTCGGTTTTTACGTAAGAGTAATTTAATTACTCATTTTAGAACACATACTGGCGAGCAACCCTTTGTATGTAAAGTTTGTCATTGTCGGTTTTCGCATAAAAGAAGTTTAAAAAATCATCTTAGAACACATACTGGCGAGAAACCATATGAATGTAATGTTTGTCAATGTCGGTTTTCGCATAAAAGAAGTTTAAAAATTCATCTTAGAACACATACTGGCGAGAAACCATATGAATGTAATGTTTGTCAATGTCGGTTTTCACGAAAAGATCTTTTAAATATTCATCTTAGAACACATACTGGCGAGAAACCATATGAATGTAATGTTTGTCAATGTCGGTTTTCACGAAAGGATCTTTTAAATATTCATCTTAGGACACATACTGGCGAGAATCCATATGAATGTAATGTTTGTCAATGTCTGTTTTCACAAAAGAGTAATTTAAACAAACATCTTAAAACACATACTGGCGAGTAACCTTATGAATGTAATATTTGTCACAGTCGTTTTTCCCTTTTAAATAATCATCTTAGAACACATACCGGCGAGAAACCATATAAATGTAATGTTAATCAGTGTCGGTTTTAACAAAAAGGTACTTTAAATATTTATAGTAAAACACTTACTGGCGAGAAACCCTATGAATGTAATGTTTGTCAATGTCGGTTTTCACAAAAGGGTAATTTAAGCTGTCATCTTAAAACACATACTGGCGAGAAACCTTATGAATGTAATGTTTGTCACAGTCGTTTCTTACTTAAGGGTCATTTAAATATTCACCTTATAACACATACTGGCGAGAAACCATAGTAATGTAATGTTTGCCACTGTCGGTTTTTACGAAAGGGTAATTTAAATATTCATCTTAGAACACATACTGGCGAGAAACCCTATGAATGTAATGTTTGCCCCGTTTAAAAAATATTGGAAGCTTCTGTGTTTAGTCAGCTCATCAAACATTTGCTCGATTACAACCTATTCAACATTTATCAGTCAGGCTTCAGGCCTGGACGCAGTACAACAAATGCACTGCTTAAAGTCACGGATCATATTAGGACTGGAATGGAAAACACGCAAGTAACCGTTAGAGCCCTAGTTGATTTCAGTAACGCTTTTAACACAATTGATATCGACATCTTACTAGCTATCCCCTCCAGTCGCAACGTTTTACCTCCAGTGATTGAATGGTTTTCCAGCTATCTTCGTCGGCAACAGGTTAATAGTGGTCAGGATACATCTGACTGGTGCGACCTAGAGGCAGGTGTTTCGTTGGGCGCTATTTTGTCTTCTATTTTATCACTTCCAGTCAACCTTTGGGCAGAATGAGAAGCGAATATTTAAATGGTACAAGGGCGGTGCAGTTTTTGATAAACAATGAAAGTCAAAGTAAATAATTTTTAATCAATGTAGGATGAATATATCACTTACTGAAGGTCATTATTTTTAATGCAAAAGCTACAAACTGCTATCGTTTCGGAATGACCACTGCTAGGAAGATACGCCGAAAGTAACTCAGTTCAGTGTCAGTGTAGGTCTCTACCTGTGTGATTTCCGGCAGAGTAGAATAGAATCACTTTGTTCGCAATTTTCGCCTAAAACAGAGTGAAAAATGTTAGTGCAAAATTATTTTTCTTCTAACTACGCTGCAATTCTATCATTATATAAGGCATTAGTCTTCTTAGCGTTGTTGGCAAATTGTATGCGAAGGTCTTGATAGAAAGGGTTGTTAAAGATACAGCCGAGAAGATATGGGATGTACAAGCGGGATTTAGAAAGGGTATGGCATGCACGGATCAGGTCTTTTCTTTAAGATGCATTTTAGAGAAATTTTTGGCCAAAGATCGAAAAGTCTATTGCATCTTCGTAGATTTAGAAAAGGCCTATGATAGAGTGTTGAGGAATGAACTGTGGTCAACACTGTTTGCGTATGGGTTGAGCAGCCATCTGATCCAGTCACTGAACCTGAATCTCTTTATAAAGATTCTAGTTCTTGTGTCAGAATTGACGGTGAATACACAGACTGGTTTAACATCGAAAAAGGTGTCAGACAGGGATGGGTAGCGTCGTCTTGGCTGTTCAACCTATTCATGGACAGTTTTTTTTTATGTTATGTATGCATTAGCGAAAAAGGGTATGAAAGTTAATGTAAGTAAGACTAAAGTTATGGTTTTTGAAAGGGATGATTTTGATAAATGGGGTGAGAGTGGAGCAAGTGAAAGAGTTTGTATACTTAGTATGTAAGTTTACAAAAGATGGCAAGCACGAGGGTGTTGTGGAAAGAAGAGCGAATGCGGGTAACCAAGTGATGGAGTTTTGCATTCCTTTATGACCAGCAGGAAGGTATCAGATAAGGCACGTCTTGCCGTTCATAAAGGAGTACTAATACCTACTTTAATGAACGGTAGTGAGAGTTGGGTATGGCAGAGAAAAAAAAAAAAAAACCTACTTTAAGGTTTTTTTTTTTTTTTAGTTTCGGTACATATTGTATTTTTTTCAATTGTTTGTCAATGTGTAAAATTAACATGTGTAAATGTAAGTTTATTTTTTAATTGAGTAAGGATAAATATTTAAAAATAATTTTGTTTTATTTATACAAAAATCTATGAGGAGCTCGGTAGCCCGGTGGCAGGGTTGCCAGATTGGGTATTTTTCTCGCAATTCTGGGTAAAAATTAGGCTCCTGGAGAAATTTTTGAAAAAAGGAATCTTTGGAGAAATGTTTGGAAAAAAAAATAATCTTGTGGAGAATTTTGGGTATTCAAAAAAATCTTTATTTAAATCTTTTAAGGCAGGTAGGTCCATTATCTTATAATACCAGCTAGTCTGATTATGCATCCTACCTATTAAATTTTAAATATTTGAAATATTTACAATATTAGTGTGTAGTTTTGCAAAGGATGGTACTATTAATTTTACTATCAATAAGTATTTTTTGTTTACAAAAGGTATACCCACATTATTATTAAATTGTTTTGTTGTTGTTTTGTTTGTTGTAAACAACAACAATCAATTATTAAATTCGGGAAGGCAAGTACACTTCTTCTTTTTATAGAGTCGAAATGGTTTCACTGTAGTTTCAATTTCAAATCATCTTTGAGCAGTATGTGACAAGTATACTAAACATCACACTAGTCAAACTACAGCTAATAGTCATTTGTTATGATTTGTTTGCAGTTTCACTAGTAGAACCACGGACAAAAAGCATTGCATTTGATACTACCAGTCGAAATATGTTGTAGGACCACGGGCAAAAACGAGTCTGAGTGTTTTGAATAAAAGTGCTTTGTTAGGAGACTAGCGCCATCTGCGTGTGATCTCCACAAACACGGGCAAGATTATCGATTCATCGATATCCCGTGCGCGGATTGTCTTTGCCCGACCAGAAAAATAATCATTGTCTTTACGTCAAAGTCATAAAATGTAAAAATTGTGAAAAATGGCTGGATTTGGGTGCGCCCCCTTTCGCGTGCTATGGCAGCAATAATTTTGTAATTTGATATATATATAGCGAAAGTTTCGTGGAGAATTGTCGTTAATTGTCATTTTGGCGCGGAGACACGTGCCGGGAGAGCTTAACCCAGCGGACTGTGCTTCCCGTGGGTGCACGGCTCCCGAGTTGACATCACACCCCCTCTGGTGGGGCCCAGAGTGGTTGTTGGGACCAGAAACTTCTTGGCCTGTCTGTAAGACAGATGTAGCAGCACCAATTTTGCCTGGGCTACGTGTTCATACTGCAGTCGCTGGGACGACTTCAGAACCGGATTGGCTGCTTGCACGGTATAGTAGTTTGGAGAAGCTTCTAGGTGTTACCAGTTGGATTAAACGCTTCATTTATAATTGTCGGAATCCCCAGGCAAAACGATTGGAATCGATAGCAAGTGCTGAAGAGCGCCGGAGCGCATTGTTACATTGGGTTCGTGTCGTGCAGACCGAACGTTTTGAGTCGGAATTTCGTATTCTGCGCGAGGGACGCGCTAAGTTGAAGGGCGCGGTCGCTCGTTTGAACCCTTTCATCGACTCAGATGGGCTTCTTCGGGTTGGTGGCCGGCTCCGGAAGGCGGACCTTCTGTTTGGGAGTCGCCATCCTTTGTTATTGCCTAAGAGCGGACCCTTGGTGCAACTTTTGGTGTCTGATCGACACATTCGGAACGCTCATGCGGGGTGCAGTGCGTTGCTGGCTATTTTGCAGCGGGAATTTTGGATTTTGTCAGCCCGAAGAGCAGTGAAAGGTGTTTTGTTTCGATGCATCTCTTGTTATAGAGTGAAAGCATCTACGATGCAGCCGCAGATGGGTGATCTGCCTGCTGATCGTATCCGGCCTACGAGGCCGTTTGACGGTGTGGCCACCGATTTTGCAGGACCCTATTCGGTCAAAACGACCACCCTTCGTAATGCCCGGATCGTGAAGGGCTATTTATGTGTATTTGTTTGTTTGGCTACCAAGGCTGTCCACTTGGAGGTGGTGTCAGCTTTGACTACGGAGGCCTTTGTCGCTGCGTTAGATCGTTTCGTGTCGCGTAGAGGTCTACCTTCACTCATTCGCTCCGACAATGGCACAAATTACAAGGGCACTGTAAATTATATTAAGGATGTTTGTGAATTTATTGATAAGAATTGTAATAGTTTAAGTCAAATTGCTGCCCAAAGGGGGGTAACATGGTGGTTCAGCCCCCCAAATTGCCCTCATTGGGGAGGGATTTTTGAAGCCGCTGTGAAATCGGCAAAGACCCACCTCCGCCGCACTTTAGGGGAAACAGCTCTAACGTTTGAAGAGCTGGCCACAGTATTTTGTAAAGTTGAGGCGGTCCTCAACTCTCGTCCTCTCTGTCCATTATCTCAGGACCCAAATGACTTGGAAGTCCTCACTCCTGGTCATTTTTTGGTGGGAGGGCCTTTGAATGCCCTACCCGAATACCCGTGGAAGGATGAACGTACCTCGCGGTTGTCACGTTTTCAAATGTTACAGCAAATGAGCCAGAACTTTTGGGCTCGCTGGTCTCTTGAATATTTGCATTTGTTGCAACAAAGAGTGAAATGGACAGACAGGACTGAGCCACCCAGGGAGGGAGATTTGGTATTGTTAAAAGAGGCAAATCTGCCATCATTACTTTGGCGCCGCGGGCGCATTTTGCGTTTGATTTTTGGCGGAGACGGAACTCCGCGTGTGGCTGAGGTGTTGGTCGAGGGTTCGGTTCTTCGGAGAGCCGTATCCTCTCTCTCTCGATGTATTATCCGGGCCAGTGGAACCCCCCAGGTTGGGAGAGAGTGGGAAGCCCGTAGCTAGCTTGCTCCCTCAGTAGGACAGAACCGCGGACGGTTCTGCTCCCCACCGCGGTGGTCCGCGTATGGGGACATGGGGGGGAAGCGGTTACTATACGAGCCATGTTAGATTTGGGGGCTCAGAAAAGTTTGGTTACCACTCGAGTGGCACATACATTAGGCTTAGCCGTGGAGGACTCGCCTGTGCCACTTCTTGGAGTTGGTGGTATAAAAGTGAAGTGTTTGACGGGACAGACACTTGTCACCTTTTCGTCGCTGAAATCCTCGACAGTGAGGATCACGACTTCAGCTCTGGTAATGGATACCATTGCGGGTTGGCAGCCCGCCACAGACATACCGCCAGACGCGTTGTCTATAGTGTCAGGCCTGGAATTGGCTGACCCATTTGTTCTTCACCCCGCCCCAGTAGACTTGCTCCTGGGTTCAGACGTATTGGGTTGGATTTTATTGGGCACCCAGAAGGCTCTGGGTTCTTCTTCACTGGTGGTAGTGTCTACAATTTTTGGTTACGCCCTGATGGGCCCTGTCTTTGAACATGACTCCATGGAGGAGCCGACAGTTCTTGCGAATGCGTCTTTGGCCAAAACCATGCAAAGGTTTTGGGAGGTGGAGGAGCCACCTATGGTCTCAAGGATGGATCCGGACCACGCAGAATGTGAGGCCTTTTATCAGGCCAATACGGAAAGATTGTCTTCCGGTCGGTTGGTAACTAGGTTACCCTTTGTTGCTTCTCGTCCTAGCCTAGGGCATAGTAGGATGTTTGCGGAGAAACGACTGCTATCCATGGAACGACGCATGCAGCGTGATCCCGTACTTCGTGATAAATATATAGAATTTATGCGCGAGTACGACGACTTGGGTCACGTGTCTCCAGCTCGAGTTGATTGGAGCTCAACTGAGCATTACTTTCTGCCACACCATGCTGTTGTGAAGGCCTCGACAGGCAAATTGAGAACTGTCTTTGATGGGTCAGCACCCACTTCGAACGGGGTTTCGTATTTGGCGCGGTCGCTCGTTTGAACCCTTTCATCGACTCAGATGGGCTTCTTCGGGTTGGTGGCCGGCTCCGGAGGGCGGACCTTCCGTTTGGGAGTCGCCATCCTTTGTTATTGCCCAAGGGCGGACCCTTGGTGCACCTTTTGGTGTCTGATCGACACATTCGGAACGCTCATGCAGGGTGCAGTGCGTTGCTGGCTATTTTGCAGCGGGAATTTTGGATTTTGTCAGCCCGAAGAGCAGTGAAAGGTGTTTTGTTTCGATGCATCTCTTGTTATAGAGTGAGAGCATCTACGATGCAGCCGCAGATGGGTGATCTGCCTGCTGATCGTATCCGGCCTACGAGGCCGTTTGACGGTGTGGCCACCGATTTTGCAGGACCCTATTCGGTCGAAACGACCACCCTTCGTAATGCCCGGATCGTGAAGGGCTATTTATGTGTATTTGTTTGTTTGGCTACCAAGGCTGTCCACTTGGAGGTGGTGTCAGCTTTGACTACGGAAGCCTTCGTCGCTGCGTTAGATCGTTTCGTGTCGCGTAGAGGTCTACCTTCACTCATTCGCTCCGACAATGGCACAAATTACAAGGGCACTGTAAATTATATTAAGGATGTTTGTGAATTTATTGATAAGAATTGTAATAGTTTAAGTCAAATTGCTGCCCAAAGGGGGGTAACATGGAGGTTCAGCCCCCCAAATTGCCCTCATTGGGGAGGGATTTTTGAAGCCGCTGTGAAATCGGCAAAGACCCACCTCCGCCGCACTTTAGGGGAAACAGCTCTAACGTTTGAAGAGCTGGCCACAGTATTTTGTAAAGTTGAGGCGGTCCTCAACTCTCGTCCTCTCTGTCCATTATCTCAGGACCCAAATGACTTGGAAGTCCTCACTCCTGGTCATTTTTTGGTGGGAGGGCCTTTGAATGCCCTACCCGAATACTCGTGGAGGGATGAACGTACATCGCGGTTGTCACGTTTTCAGATGTTACAGCAAATGAGCCAGAACTTTTGGGCTCGCTGGTCTCTTGAATATTTGCATTTGTTGCAACAAAGAGTGAAATGGACAGACAGGACTGAGCCACCCAGGGAGGGAGATTTGGTATTGTTAAAAGAGGCAAATCTGCCATCATTACTTTGGCGCCGAGGGCGCATTTTGCGTTTGATTTTTGACGGAGACGGAACTCCGCGTGTGGCTGAGGTGTTGGTCGAGGGTTCAGTTCTGCGGAGAGCCGTATCCTCTCTCTCTCGCCTCCCCGTAGAGTAAGTTAGCGGTCTGCTTCTCAGACCGGGACGGGGGGATGTTTTGAATAAAAGTGCTTTGTTAGGAGACTAGCGCCATCTGCGTGTGATCTCCACAAACACGGGCAAGATTATCGATTCATCGATATCCCGTGCGCGGATTGTCTTTGCCCGACCAGAAAAATAATCATTGTCTTTACGTCAAAGTCATAAAATGTAAAAATTGTGAAAAATGGCTGGATTTGGGTGTGCCCCCTTTCGCGTGCTATGGCAGCATTAATTTTTTAATTTGATATATATATAGCGAAAGTTTCGTGGAGAATTGTCGTTAATTGTTTGGAGCCCAATTTGTCTGGAACGGCGTGAAGCCGAAATTGTTTGTATTACGTAAAGAACAGTGATTTGTGTCAAATGTGAAACGCGTGCCATGCGGCTGTATAAATTGTTAGTTTGTGATACTTTATGTGAATAATCTTGAAGTGTCGAAAGAAGAAGAAACAAAAAACTTATTGTGCGGTCTTGAAGTGGTGTTATAAATACGACGTATTTGTTTTGGGGCGACGTACATGAGCTCATGGGGAGGTTAGTTTAGGGACCCAATTCTTCTCACCACTGACCTTGGGACCCAGTGTGGGACCTAAGGCCGTCGCCAGCCCTGAGGAGGACCTCGGGATCGACGCGAAGGCCAGGCGAGGCTGCCTGAAGACTGCGTGGAAGCGGTGAGTTTTATCATTAGTGTAACTACATTTAATTAGAATTAAGTTCAACTCATAATTAGGTTAAATTAGATTAGGATAGGTCCCTGTACCTTATACAGGGTGGTAGTAGACTGCGTAGGTTGTTTGTGTGTTTGTTTGTTGCCGGTGAGATTGCCGGACTCATACCAAGAGCGTAGTCACAAAATCTCTTGGTATCAGAACGTAATCTTAGCTATCTGCGCCCACACTGAGCATTTGGGTAAAACTAAAGAAAATAGTATCGTTTTGGAGAAAAATAATTTCTAATTTGGAGTGAAATAGAAAATAGCATCTGGCAACCCTGCCCGGTGGGAGCATGCATTAGGGTCAGTTCAGACAGAGAGGAAAAATGCGCCAGTCATCGAAAGTATGCTCGAGCCAACGACGCGCGGATATTCACCGGGGTCGCGAATACATACGATTATCCCCGTCAATACACTTTACAGAAGAATGTCAGAATTTGCTCGCGCGGTTTCGGGCGTGCTCGAGACCTCCCAGGGAGAGCGCGCCGAGCGTGCGTCAGACGACGCTTGAGGTCTCCGCCGATATTCATACAAAATTTTATACTTGGGCTATGTGTGCCAAACAAATACGTGTGGCGCCGCCGTCAGCCGCCGCTGCTGGCCGTGCCCAGAGCGCGCACCAACCTGCTGCGGGACGTTGACTTGAGAAAGACGTTGACGAGACGTTGTCATCCACTTTCTCAATGCTAACCACACTGTTGTTCAAAGTTTTTTGCAGATGTTAAGTTTGATGATCCGTTTTAGCCTCATCATCATCATCATCATCTTCCTCGCCTTCTCCCTATTCGGGGTCGGCTCTGAATGTCAACTCTCTCCATCGGTGCTGATGACACCTCGCTAATATTTAAAATAGATCGGCATAACAGTGATGCTAGCGCGGTGAACAGCACCTTATCTTTAATTTCTGATTGGTTTTCGGCCAATAACCTCATGTTAAATGCGAACAAGACCCAATGCATTCGATTCTCTCTTCCTAATGTGAATCAAGCCTGCGTTGACATACTAATTAATGGTCAGAAACTCGATCTGGTTGAAAGTACTACCTTTTTAGGAGTCACAATTGATTCGAAACTTCAATGGGGCGCTCATATAACTAAACTTTCTAATAGGCTTAGCTCTGCGACTTACGCTGTTAGGAGAATAAGACAATTGACAGATGTAGCAACTGCTAGACAAGTGTACTTTAGTTACTTTCACAGTCTAATGTCTTACGGGATACTTCTATGGGGGAGTGCAGCCGACATTCAGACTATTTTTCTTTTACAAAAAAGAGCAATTCGTGTCATTTACGGTTTAGGATCGAGAGACTCACTGAGGGAATTATTCAAGGAAATAGGTATACTTGCTTTTGCATCACAATTCATATTTGAAAATATAATGTATGTAAGGAAAAATATTTCCATGTTCAATAAAGTAAGTGATTTTACAGATAGAAATTTACGTAATAAGAATGACTTAGTTAGTCCGTATTACAGGCTGAATACAGTCAGTAAGTCTTTTATGGGGAAGTGTACACTTTTTTATAATAAACTAGCAGTCCACCCCGGCACACACATAGCCTATGTCACTCGGGAATAGTGTAGCTTTCCAACGGTGAAAGAATTTTTTAAATCGGCCCAGTACTTTTTGAGCCTATTCATTACAAACATACAAAAATAGGTACAAATCTTTCCTCTTTATAATATTAGTATAGAAATATAGATATAGATGGTCAGAATCGGTCCTTGATATACCAGACAGAAAATTCAAAGCTTATGTAAAGAAAGTACTTTGTGAGAAGGCTTATTATAGGACCGATGACTATCTTAAAGACAAAAAGGTCTGGCTTGAGCTTGGCGCGGGTCCCTCTTAAAGATTTGTATACTTAGACATGTCATAATTTAGGTACATTGGTACATACAATTTACAAATTGACATTATTTTAAATTTCGTAATTCTTATAATTCAATTTAATTATGACATAATAAACAATGTAATCTCTGTCCATCTATATAACTAATTTTAAGTTTTTAGTTTGTTAGTTGACGTCTTTGGAGAAAACGTGCAGTGCAGTTTGTTGCCGCTTCTTCTGCACTTGCGCCTAGGAAGCGGCGTAAACTTAGCTTTAAGTAACGATTTGACGTCAACATTTGTGCAAAACAAAACAAAGTGACTATTATTAAGAGATATTATAAATATCCTATGATAATAAAGATATTTTGAATTGAATTGAACGGTCAGAAACTCGATTTGGTTGAAAGTACTACCTTTTTAGGAATCACAATTTATTCGAAACTTCAATGGGGCGCTCATATAACTAAACTTTCTAATAGGCTTAGCTCTGCGGCTTACGCTGTTAGGAGAATAAGACAATTGACAGATGTAGCAACTGCTAGACAAATGTACTTTAGTTACTTTCACAGTCTAATGTCTTACGGGATACTTCTATGGGGGAGTGCAGCCGACATTCAGACTATTTTTCTTTTACAAAAAAGAGCAATTCCTGCTATTTACGGTTTAGGATCGAGAGACTCACTGAGGGAATTATTCAAGGAAATAGGTATACTTACTTTTGCATCACAATTCATATTTGAAAATATAATTTATGTAAGAAAAAATATTTCCATGTTCAATAAAGTAAGTGATTTTACAGATAGAAATTTACGTAATAAGAATGACTTAGTTAGCCCGTATTACAGGCTGAATACAGTCAGTAAGTCTTTTATGGGGAAGTGTATACTTTTTTATAATAAATTGTCAGAATCGGTCCTTGATATGCCAGACAGAAAATTCAAAGCTTATGAAAAGAAAGTACTTTGTGAGAAGGCTTATTATAGGACCGATGACTATCTTAAAGACAAAAAGGTCTGGCTTGAGCTTGGCGCGGGTCCCTCTTAAAGGTTTGTATACTTAGACATGTCATAATTTAGGTACATTGGTACATACTAAATTTACAAATTGACATTATTTTAAATTTCGTAATTCTTATAATTCAATTTAATTATGACATAATAAACAATGTAATCTCTGTCCATCTATATAACTAATTTTAAGTTTTTAGTTTGTTAGTTGACGTCTTTGGAGAAAACGTGCAGTGCAGTTTGTTGCCGCTTCTTCTGCTCTTGCGCCTAGGAAGCGGCGTAAACTTAGCTTTAAGTAACGATTTGACGTCAACATTTGTGCAAAACAAAACAAAGTGACTATTATTAAGAGATATTATAAATATCCTATGATAATAAAGATATTTTGAATTGAATTGAATTGAATTTAAGGGTTGGCATACTTAGAACTGAAACTCAAAATAACTTTTTTCATCAAACCCATACGTGTGGGATATCTATGGATAGGTCTTCAAAAATGATATTGAGGTTTCTAATATATTTTTTTTCTAAACTGAATAGTTTGCGCGAGAGACACTTCCAAAGTGGTAAAATGTTGGTTCCCCCCTGTAACTTAAAAAAAATATATGATGTACATTACCATGCAAACTTCCACCGAAAATTGGTTTGAACGAGATCTAGAAATTAATTTTTTTTTAATACGTCATAAATCGTAAAATGTTACAAGTAACATTCAGTAGCAGCAAGCTGCTACGGAACCCTTCATGGGCGAGTCCGACTCGCACTTGGCCGCTTTTTTCTTCCAACTACGCTGCAATTCTATCATAACGGCACTACATATCCAGCACAAAGCGAAACTTTGTTACTCTAGAGTAGACTTCTTTTTTATCGATGTATCGGTGGAGAGAGAGAAAGAGAAAAGTGATATTGTCTCTCGCTTACTCTAAGAACTAGGTGAACGAGAAGGAAGAAGGAAAATATAGCCAGGATAGCATAAGACTGCAGAAATAAACTCCTGCAGACATGCTATCCTGAAACAATTGCTTTGCATACCGCTGGAAGTCAGCTCATCTATCACAAAACTAGCCTAGATATACGATGTGTTCAGTTGGCTAACCTGACGGCCGTATAGTTGAAATCAAAGCAGATTATGCACCTCTTACATTGCACTCGTGCTTTTTAGAGCCATCGCTAGCGCTCGGGCTCCAAATAAGCACTCAGTATAATAATAAATTACTTTCTGCTCGGTGCAACAATCTACTATTATTATAAATTTTTGTTGAAACGAATTTATTATATGCTTAATGATAAGTAATTCATACGTTTATTTCAAGTACCTAATTTAAATTTCTTAAAAATGCAGCGGCGTATAATGGCCGAAATGAATTTGGTGAATAAAATGTTACAATCCTCAATGTATTAACAGATTTAAATACTGGAAAACTTTCCATAAGGAACATACATATAAATAAATATAAATACTTATATAGGAACAAATCACACTGATTAAGCTAGCCCCAAAGTAAGTTTTAAACTTGTGTTAAGGGATACTGACTCAACGATACTATATTTTATGATAAATACATATACGGGGTCTAACAAAATATACTGAAACTATTTTAAGAGTGGATTCAGTCCATGATACTGAACAACTTTCTCCAAGGGACATATATCGAAAAATAAAAAAATAATTTTGTAGTCTCCAATACTAATCGACTGATCAGCTGATCCGGTATGTATGGAAAGCAAAAAAAATATTTTTCGTATTTCGATATGTGTTACTTGGGGAAAGTTGTTCTGTGTCATGGACTGAATTCACCCTTAAAATAGTTTCAGTATATTTTCTTAGACGTTATATACAGATAAACACTTTTCGCACAAAATCCAAATCCAACAAAGAGGGTTGACAGGCAGGCGGCCGGTCGTAAAACTATAGCCAAGTCATTTAAACTGTTCCTATTTCTTATCCATTTTGCGAGGTCTTTGGCATCCTTGGGTGACCATTGACATACATGTTATATTTGGAAAAGAAAAAAGCGGGAAAGCGCACCCCGGGCTCCGAAGCAGCATAGCTGAGGATGCAACCGGGAACGCGCTTAGGCGAAGAAGACATAGATAATCACCCAAGACCCAGGACAATTTGAAAAAGGCCATTTTCCAACTTGCCCTGGCTGGGGATCGAACCCAGAAAAAGGGAAATATATACCTACTAGCTGTGCCCGCGACTTCGTTTGCGTAATGTTATATAGCCTAAAGCCTTCCTCTATTAATGGACTACCCAACAAAAAAAGAATTTTTCAAATCGGACCATTAGTTCCTGAGATTAGCGCGTTTAAACAAACAAACAAACAAACAAACTCTTCCGCTTTATAATATTAGTATAGATATGAAAGAACGCAAAACCATCAACAATTTTCATGATATCCAAAAAAAGAATCGATTTTTCATACAAACTGATGAGCTGGCTGATCGAATCAATTTTTATGAAAATCCGATTATTTTTTTTGGATTTCATGAAAGTTGTTGAACAAAAGTTGTTCAGTTACATGGACTGAGGTACCATCTGAAAGGTTTTGCGTTCTTTCATTAACACGATGTATACAGGCTGACTTTTTATCCACCAGTCAAATTTTTGGAGCATGTTCTGTCCATGATATTGAACTACTTTCCATAAAAAAATTTCGCCTTCCAATACAGATTGGCGCTCAGACCAACTGATTTTGTATGGGAGGACAAAAATTTTTATCGATTTTTAATAACTTTTTTTATAGTTCAGTATCATGGACTGAACTTGCTCCAAAAATTTAGCAGGTGGATAAAAAGTCAGCCTGTATATGTCGAAATATGAAAAATATTGTTTGCTCTCCTCAGGTGATCGGTCAACTTGCATTGGAGGCCAACATTTTTTCATATTTCGATATATATTCCTCGGGAAAAGTTGTCCAGTGTCATGGATTTGAATTCAGTGAATTCACCCTTAAAATATTTTTCTATAATTTAAGAACTACGTTCTTGTCGGTGGAGTAGGTTCCATGTCCCCCTCTCTTCTCTCTCCCTGTTCGGTGCAATAAATGCAACCCAACATTTTTGTTATTACCTAACTCGCGAACCGCGAGCCAGTAGACAGTGCACAACTAAACGTCGGCAAGTCCGGGTGCATTCTAACAACAAACAAACATTAAATTTAACAATTAACATAACATTTTTCCTAAAACCTAACAAAACAACATTTATATAACTTTTTCTATTGCCTAATTGTGAATAGTAAGCTTAAGTGTAATCTTTTGCTGTGACTCTAAATAAACATATTTTTAACTAACTTTCGGCATTTTCCCTACCACGCAACCCTGGCACCCCAACACTCCCTTTAAGGTGAAGATATAGGCAAATGGCCTTGAAGTGTGAAATAAATTGTTAACGCGTAAATATGGTGATAATTTCCATATTGCTCTACGTCATGCACTAGATAGCCCTTTAAATTATTTTATGAACTGCGTTGAAACTATTATTGGTGATCCGTCTAGCTTTAAAACTTGCCGTGGCCACTTTTGGCGGAGGCAAGTTTTAAAAGTAGACGGACTAATGTAAATACTTTCAACGGTGGTTCATAAAATAATTTAAAGGGCTATCTAGTGCATGACGAAGAGCAATATGGAAATTATCACCATATTAACAAGTTAACAATTTATTTCAAATGAGGGCGCCACTTCCAGGTCATTTGCCTATACCTTCACCTTAAATAGTTTCGGTATATTTCGTAAAAATCTGTATTTTTTTAAACTGTCAATGTGTAAAATTAGCATGTGTAAATGTAAGTTTATTTTTTAATTGAGTAAGAATAAATATTTAAAAATCATTTTGTTTTATTTTTACAAAAATTTATAAGTAGCTCGGTATCATACAAAATGCAACGTTCAAAGTGAAGCCATTTTGTTATATGCGTGTGCGTGAGCACCGCCCACTACGCGTGTATTACTATCGTTACTGTATCGTTCTTGTGTGTGTGAAGTAAATTATTTAATTCCCAGCGTCCCCAACCGAACCCCTTAACTTCCCGCCAAAAACTCCTCAAAGCTTTTTGATCGTATTGTTCTTTGCTTTGGTAACTAATGTCAGCTGTCGGAAATCTATGTGTCAATGTCAAACGGTTATTTATTTATTTAATTTATTTTCACCTTGGCTTTGTTTCTTTGTTGAAAATATTCACAGTTTTTATTATAATACTGATTATTTATTATAGGTGCTCATAATAATCTATTATTCAGTTCATTCGTCTCTTTTGTTTTGTAACAACTGACATCTATAATAAAACAGCAAGCTATACATAAATCGTTGGTTCGTGATGCCTTCAAACACGGCCGTGTGTCGAGTCTGCCTGGCGACCGGGACCGACGCCTGCTTGTTCTCCATCGCCGGCACTCCGCTACAAGTCGTTTACGAGAAGCTTACGAATGCCAGTGTTAGTATCAGGATCCATAATAACCTCTGCAAAGGTTGTGATATCAAAGGAACTGTACGTAGTGTTTGACGGTTGCAGCTGGTGAGCGGCGAGGCGTGGCCCGTGGCTGCGTGCTACGTGTGCCGCGCTCAGCTGCTCAAGAGCCACAAGCTGATGCTAAAGGCGGCCCGCGCACAGGCTCTGCTCACTGCCATACTTCAACATTTTACTGAGGTATTAACAAATTTCATAACCTTTTGTGTATAATCTTCTATTTACTAGTTACAATGGATATCCTGTCACTATCCTATCACTCTTTGGTGTCTGGCGGGATGGCAAATATTTGTGTACTATCGGGCCGGACACTGGATAGTAAATTATCTTGTTATTAAATTAGAAAATATGAAATGCGAGCCCTCTTGGGTTTTAAAATGGTTTCCTTTTAACTCTCATATGAGACAATTTCAGCTGATGTCCTCTTAATCGTTTATTGTCAGATAATTGAAATAGATATAGGTATGAAATAATATTAATTTTTTATGTGAGCGTAGATCTAGTTTATGCATAGGCGTTCCGAACTGACTTCTAAAATGTCGTCTGCGTAAATCTACAAAACTTAAAACGTCAATAAACTGGTATTTTTTATTCAGAAAGAAGATATTGTCTTACCTTTACCAGCCGAATGTTCGGTGGCCAGACATTTGGCTATCCAGCCAAAGGCCAGGCCAAACATTTGATATCCGGTATCCGTCTGAACCACTACTTATCCGTTCCATTTTTACTATTTTCATTGGTTAGTGACCATATACATATAAATATATATGTTGTTTGCAGATTAATGTGCAATCTTTGTTCCTGCTGGACCGCCGTAAGCTGGGGCTGTGCAGCTCGCTGGCTGTCTCCCGTGCTGAATACCTAGACAACATACCACGCCCTGCCACCGCTGTCAAAGATGAGCCAGACGATGCTGAGCTGGGCTCTGACTTCCCTGACGGTCCCTTGTCTCTAGCATCAGCAATGTTAGATGACACTCGAGACCAAGATGACAACACAGATGTCAACGAGCGCAAATATGTGGAGTGTTTGCACACAGAACAGCAAGAGACAGGTGAGTAGGCCGAGGAGAGGCAGGCAGCAACATCATGCATGCAGGTGACTAGTAACGCTGCAATGGTTTTATTAACGCTTCCTAAGCTCACCCATACAACGCAGATCATTCTCAGGTCAGGTATCCATTCTCAGATGTCATTCTGTTGACATTACCCGCTCAATCCCACATCAGCTATGCAGTCTTGTAGCCCACACAACGCCGCCTTAAACTATGCTGGGGCCCTTTTGGGAAGTAAATTATACTAACAGTTTTTCTGCCATGATCTTCTATCTATTAATCCCCGACACAAAAAGAGGGGTGTTATAAATTTGATGTATTTGTGTGTCCTGTCCGTGCTGTGGCATCACAGCTCCTTCACGAATGGTTTTTTTGATTGAAAGCTGAGGTGAATGATGGATCTTAGCAACCTACAGTTGTGTAGGGTAAATAATTATACTTAATTTTTTAAAATTTTATTACAAGTCTATCTACATGTCTACGCTTGTCAAATATGTCATTAATAATATAAGTATGCTGCTGGTTATTGGTAACGATTACAAAAATCTACTATTTTATTTTGTGAAATAAGATGTCCTAAAAAAAAAAAAAAACATTTTCTTACAGCTTTTTTTTTTTTAAGTACTAATCAAGACAAATATAATAACCCCAAACTCGATGGGGTTGCGTCGTTGTATTACAGGGATCCTATAGCCATCTCAGATCAGCTTAACAGATAGGCTTCAAACTGTTGATATAAACGGCGTAAAATCACACGGGTCTGTCATGTGAAAATGGGCGTACCCCAAGGTTCAATTCTAGGACCGTTCCTTTTCTTAGTTTATGTCAATGACTTGCCTTACATGGTTGAGAAAGAGGCTGACATGGTGCTGTTTGCTGATGACACCTCGCTAATATTTAAAATAGATCGACATAACAGTGATGCTATCGCGGTGAACAGCACCTTATCTTTAATTTCTGATTGGTTTTCGGCCAATAACCTCATGTTAAATGCGAACAAGAGCCAATGCATTCGATTCTCTCTTCCTAATGTGAATCAAGCCTGCGTTGACATACTAATTAATGGACAGAAACACGATCTGGTTGAAAGTACTACCTTTTTAGGAATCACAATTGATTCTAAACTTTAATGGGGCGCTCATATAACTAAACTTTCTAATAGGCTTAGCTCTGCGGCTTACGCTGTTAGGAGAATAAGACAATTGATAAATGTAGCAACTGCTAGACAAGTGTACTTTAGTTACTTTCACAGTCTAATGTCTTACGGGATACTTCTATGGGGGAGTGCAGCCGACATTCAGACTATTTTTCTTTTACAAAAAAGACCAATTCGTGCCATTTACGGTTTAGGATCGAGAGACTCACTGAGAGAATTATTCAAGGAAATAGGTATACTTACTTTTGCATCACAATTCATATTTGAAAATATAATGTATGTAAGGAAAAATATTTCCATGTTCAATAAAGTAAGTGATTTCACAGATAGAAATTTACGTAATAAGAATGACTTAGTTAGCCCGTATTACAGACTGAATACAGTCAGTAAGTCTTTTATGGGGAAGTGTATACTTTTTTATAATAAACTGCCAGAATCGGTCCTTGATATGCCAGACAGAAAATTCAAAGCTAATGTAAAGAAAGTACTTTGTGAGAAGGCTTATTATAGGACCGATGACTATCTTAAAGACAAAAAGGTCTGGCTTGAGCTTGGCGCGGGTCCCTCTTAAAGGTTTGTATACTTAGACATGTCATAATTTAGGTACATTGGTACATACTAAATTTACAAATTGACATTATTTTAAATTTCGTAATTCTTATAATTCAATTTAACCCTTTAGCCGCGAACGTCACGTATATGTGACAAACGTTTTCGAGCCCATTCCGCGAGCGTCACATATACATGACATAAAACCAGTCCTTGTAAAATCCAAATTTTCTGTTTCATTTTGTTGTATTCGGATAAAAAAATATTCATATTAGATATATAAGTGGTCTAGTAATTATTTACAATAACATTCACTATAATCTTATAATTAGAAGACTCAAAAATAATTTCAAAAGTTTGACGAATTATCAGATATATTTTTCATAACTTTGTATTAATGTCCACCGCGAACGTCACATATACGTGACACGCGGGATGGGACATTTACGATTTATTTACTGATAAAAATTAAACGTAAATTGAAATATTCTTTCTTATACCGACTATATCACCATAAAAAGATCTAAAATTATCACATATATTATTAATTAATAATTTTGATACTAATATTTGTGTATATTTTATTTAATGTCCTTGAAACTTAGTAAATGAACTATCGAAATGTCAGCAATGGATTTGATTTTCCCATCCCTAAGCCTAGATGTTTAGAACATAATGTTGGTAGTTCCCCAGCGCGAACGTCTCATATACGCGACAGCTTGTGACGTCACAGGCGAGCGCCGTCTTCTTTAGTGTTGGGCTTGCGTTCGTGTGGTTAAATTCTCTTTGGTGGTGATGACTACTGCGGAGGAATTGATAAGAATTCTTGAAGGCGACGATAATGAAGAATTCAATACAGATGATGAATTTGATATTGATAATGAGGTAAGTTTTTTAATACATCGTTTTTTTTTTACCTATTTCAATTGCGAGAGTAGTAAATACCTACGGACTTATAATTTTGTTACCAACTGCTATAAAAGTAGAGTAATTTAGGAAGTTAATGTACATGTATGTTTGCGAATTTCTTTATCACTAAATAGTATAAAACAAAGTCGTTTACCGCTGTCAGTATGTAGGTATGTATGTCGCCGCTGTTATAGCAGCTCGTTCGTACCTACGGTACGCTAGTCGCTCGTCAATATAAAGAACTTCTTGATGTCAATTTTCTTTTTCGAGTTGCCATCATCAGTTCCATGCAAAAACATTTTCATCTTGATGATCTGATTTGCACCTTTGGCACGTTTACTAAGTTCTTTCAGCAGTAGAAAGCTTCGTCATTTATTAGTGAGTCATGATTATGATACGATTAAATGTGATTGTTAGTACCTAAGTCAAGTACAAATTAATAAATCATTTTAAACCTTTAAACGCTTTTTGTTTTAATAGCTTACGAAAAATGCCTCATAATTATAGTATGGGTAATGGTATTTAAAGTAAGTACACCATCAATCAGCTTCTGGACAATTCATTTATTTGTATAAAAATTATGGTGAATGGTATAGGTACCTAGGTGAAGTGTACAAACAAGAAAAATTAAAACATAACACAAATCTTTCACAAACTTTGGACAGCGGAGGTCACTCGGCAGTTGCTCTGTGTACCTAAATACCACTGAACTGAATATCTAAATACTAATAACTTCATCAAAAAGTTAGGTAGCCGACCCCGACCTCCGGAGTGCGAATCGGGAGTGCGCTATGATGATATATTATCATCGTTTTCCATTCACGCCTTGATAGATTTCCATTTTTGCCAGTTGAAAGTTGCCTACATTGATTGTTTGTCATATATTTAGGTAGTATCGTTGGGATGGAAACACTCGCACATACTTAGATATTGTAATTTACAACCTATAATATCGCAGCTATACCTGGGAGCTGCGACCGCGGATTATCATGTATTATAAGTACTTAAATAAAACGTATCCGGATAAATGTTCTTAATAGTAAAAACGTCATCAAGATCGCCCCAGTCATTTCTAAGCCTATATAGACAGCCAGATAAATGGATATACGCGCGGAGACTTAAGTTTATGCTATACTTATACCTATTGTAATCATTATCGATATCTTAATACGTAAGTATTGCACATCCCTATTTTTTGTAGGTACTTATTTTCGATTCACTACGCTTCGCGCTGGGGGCACGACAACTGACATAACGTCTCGCGGTGAAAAGGTTAATTATGACATAATAAACAATGTAATCTCTGTCCATCTATATAACTAATTTTAAGATTTTAGTTTGTTAGTTGACGACTTTGGAGAAAACGTGCAGTGCAGTTTGTTGCCGCTTCTTCTGCACTTGCGCCTAGGAAGTGGCGTAAACTTAGCTTTAAGTAACGATTTGACGTCAACATTTGTGCAAAACAAAACAAAGTGACTATTATTAAGAGATATTATAAATATCCTATGGTAATAAAGATATTTTGAATTGAATTGCTTCTTGTTACAATTGCATACAAAATTTCATCAATCGGAAACCGGGAACTGGCTCAAATATTATTTGCAAGATTTGACCCAAACAAATAAACAACAACGAACCCCCCGTGTGGTTCCAGGTTTGAATAGGACCACTCCATCTCTTCCTGTGGATGTCGTAGGAGGCGACTAAAGGACTAAGCACAAACATCTCGTGCTGCAATTGCATTCCCAAAGAGGGTTATCGTCAGGCGGCGGCGGTTGTGAAACTTTTCGTACAAATACATTTCCATAGAGGGTTGATATCAGGCAGACTTCCGGTCGTAAAACTATAGCCAAATCATATAAGGGGATACATGAAGTCCAGTGCTGCCCCCATTTGAAATAAATTATTTCAAACGAAACGGAAATATCTTTTAAAATTTTGTTCTATTACGCCCTAGATAACCCTTCAAACTACTGTTTACAGTTTAAAGTGAGAACGTGAAGCTATTCTTCGCACATTTGCCAAAAGTGGACGTTTTTCGCAAATGTGCGAAGAAAAGCTTCACGTTCTCACTTCGTAAGGTCTTTTCCTTGGGTGACCATTGAAATGCATGTTATATTTGGAGAAGAAAAAGCGGGTAAGCGCACCCCGGGCTCCGAAGCAGCACAGCTGAGGATGCAACCGGGAACGCGCTTAGAGGAGAAATGTCAGTCGTTCGGGGCCCTCGAGAGGATGGGGCCTGGGCACGGGCCCGTGCGGGTAGGATGGTATTCGTATCGCCTTTGTCTACTGCTTGTATGCGAAAGTGAACAGCGACTCTATCGCTATCTATACGAATACTTTGACGCAAATATTGTGTACTGGGTCTATAGTCTGACCACCACTGCTGTACCGCGCCTGTGGTATGCGCGGGAAGGCGGGGTGCGGGGCAAAGTCAAAGTCAAATTTTTTCATTCAATGTAGGATAAATATATCACTTATTGAAGGTCATTATTTTTAATTATTTTTAGTGCAAAAGCTACTGATACTAGCGTTTCGCAACGACCACTGCTAAGAAGAAATGCCGAAAGAAACTCATTAACTCAGTATTGGTCGCCTACGCGCCGAAAGGGCTTTGCCAGTTTACAAAGATGTAATGCCTAATACAATGTTATCACAATATAACATGTAAAGCTTGCGAACGAGTGCCAAATCCAATTTACAGAAATAAGTAACACTGAGTAGTCCAAGCTGACCAGTCCCTACTGGCGGCACCCGTTTATGAGTTGACGCGTGGATCAGTAATCGCTGAACTCAACCATATTAGAGGGAATCCAGCGACCCGACCCACGACGCCACCACCAGTCTGGACATTTTAGTGAGCATGCCAGGTTCGGGCTCACCGACCTTACCAAGAGTGATTTTTATTTTATTTTCATTTATTCATTAAGCAAACACAACAGTTAACAATCACATACAGTTACATAACAATTTTGACATAATATAAATTAGTCTAGATCACTAACCAAAAACGTGAATGCATTACATGTTTATCCACAATGTTGTATTAAGCAAATAAATAATTTGATTTGATTTGATTTATATTATAAGCACTATCGAATATCATTGACATGAATGAAAGATTTTTTTTTTATTTATTTGGTTCGCTAACTGGCTGAACAACACACAAATCTAAGCATATACAAATTAGAGCATATAAGTTGCCAACCTACTTGGAGCGAACACAGCATGCACAATTGATAAACAGCTCTCAGTCGTTTTAAATTGAAAATTACATTACATTACAGTAATTATAAAATTATTTAAGTCATAAAGATATATTAAATGTAGTTGATGACGCTAGCAAAAAGCCGTAAAAACCGTATTTTAATCTAAGTACAAATATCTTAAATACATTTGTACTTTGAAACTTTAACTGGTAGAACTCATTGGAGAACACTTTTCACTTGTCTTTTGAATTTAATCCGTGTTATTATAAAAACAGGCAGGTCTTACTTTGTAAATAGGTTTGAACCATTATCCACCCAAATCAAGTTGACATTGACAAGTGAGATAGTGTGATATTACTAGATGTCAACTTGATTTTGGCGGGTAATGGTTTAAACCTAGTAACAAAGTTAGTCCTGTTTAATAAAACGAAATGTGTTTAGACTCAAAAAGGTCTAAACTATTAATGCCATCTGACTTCATGATTTCATTATAAAACCTACACATTCTTACAACTGGATTATAGTAAGAGGTGTTATTAATATAAACGTTTAAACAAATTCTGACATTGACATTTAGAGAAAATAGCAAGCGTGGAGAATCTATAATTGAATGCACAATTTTATGTAATACTAATAAATCTTGTTGCTTTCTTCGTATATCAAGCCTAGTAACACCGAATTTATCAGTCTTTCTTCATACGGCGGCATGGATCTCCCATGCCCAGCTCTATAACAAAGAAGTCTTACAGCTCTTTTCTGCACACTTTCAATATTTTCGGAGTGTACTTCAGATCCATGTTCCAAGGTAGTTCTTACGAGACTATTGTATAGGCAGATAAAGCTTGTTGCCTTTTTGAAATCTACAGTTGATCTATAAACGAATCCAAGTACTTAATTTGCCTTATTAACTATGCACTGGTAGTGATCACGAAACGTTAGCTTTTCGTCAAAAATAATCCCGAGGTCCTTAACTACGGATATTCGTTCTAGCGTATGATCGCCAATCTTATATTGGAAATTAATTCGGTTGCGTTTATTGGTGAATGTGATGCAAAAACATTTATGTTAAGGGACATATTATTGAACCTACACCAATCAGAAATAACATTTAGATCATTTTGGAGTGCCAAACAATCATCGACAGTTTCGATTCGATTATACACTTTGAGATCATCTGCATAAAGCAGACATTGACATTTTTTCTGCCAAGTCGTTTATAAATATGACGAAGAATACGGGTCCAAATAAGTTACACTGAGTAGTCTTAAAAAACGGAGCCGAGCTGACCAGTCCCTACTGGCGATTACGTATATGGATAGAGGAATTTATTTACTATACGAAATTTTTTTTTCCACAGCCAATGGAAATTCAGCGTTTTTTTTTCCACAGCCAATGGAAATTCAGCGTGTTTAAGGTGAAGATATAGGCAAATGACCTTGAAGTGGCGCCCTCATTTGAAATAAATTGTTAACTCGTAAATATGGAGATAATTTCCATATTACTCTTCGTTATGCACTAGATAGCCCTTTAAATTATTTTATAAACCACCGTTGAAAGTATTTACATTAGTCCGTCTAGCTTTAAATCTTGCCTCCGCCAAAAGTGGCCACGGCAAGTTTTAAAGCTAGACGGATCACCAATAATAGTTTTAACGGCAGTTCATAAAATAATTTAAAGGGCTATCTAGTGCATGACGTAGAGCAATATGGAAATTATCACCATATTTACGAGTTAATAATTTATTTCACACTTCAAGGCCATTTGCCTATATCTTTGCCTTAAGCAAACCTCACTTTTTGAAGTGTTTTGCAGACGTTAAGTTTTACAATCCGTTTTCGCCTGTCTGTTAATAATATACTAGTTCTTCCAAAAAAAATTTTTTTGAGTTGTTTTCAAGTTTAGCTCGTCACTGACTCAGTTCTGTCATAAATCCGTAGATGGCGCCTCTACTCACGAACCAGCAGCTGCGGAACAAGAAGACGACGGCACTGACAGCACACACCCGTCTCGGGGAGATTCTAACGCACACAACGTCCAGCCAGCATATAAATGCAATTATTGTCCACGTTCGTTTTCACAAAAACTTGACTTACGCAGTCATCTTAAAATACACGGAGACGACCAACCGTATGAATGCGATATTTGTCAACTTCGGTTTCAATATCGATCTGATATAAAAAGTCATTTAAATACTCACTTTGGGAAGAAAAGACTTGAGTGTCATATTTGTCAACGTAGGTTTTCTACAAAGCAAGAATTAAAACCTCACCTTGTACACACTAGCACGAAATCATTTGAGTGTAATACTTGTCAACGTCAGTTTCGACATAAATATAATTTAATAATTCACCTTAGAACACATACTGGCGAGAAACCTTATGAGTGTATTGTTTGTCAATGTCGGTTTTCACGAAAGGGTGATTTAAATATTCATCTTAAAGAACATACTGGCAAAAAACCATATAAATGTAATGTTTGTCGATGTCGGTTTCGATGGCAAAATCATTTAAACCGTCATCTTAAAACACATACTGGCGAGAAACCATATGAATGTAATGTTTGTAACTTTCGGTTTTCACAAAAGGGTAATTTAAATGTTCATCTAAGAACACATACTGGCGAGAAACCTTATGAATGTATTGTTTGTCAATGTCGGTTTTCACGAAAGGATGTTTTAAATATTCATCTAAGATCACATACTGGCGAGAATCCATATGAATGTAATGTTTGTCAATGTCGGTTTTCACGAAAGGATCTTTTAAATATTCATCTTAGAACACATACTGGCGAGAAATCATATGAATGTAATGTTTGTCAATGTCGGTTTTCACGAAAGGGTGATTTAAATATTCATCTTAGAACACATACTGGCGAGAAACCATATGAATGTAATGTTTGTCATCGTCGGTTTTTACGAAAGGGTGATTTAAATATTCATCTTAGAACGCATACTGGCGAGAAACCATATGAATGTAATGTTTGTCAATGTCGGTTTTCACGAAAGGGTAATTTAAATGAACATCTTAAAACATACTGGCGAGAAACCATATGAATGTAATGTTTGTCAATGTCGGTTTTCACGAATGGGTAATTTAAATGAACATCTTAAAACACATACTGGCGAGAAACCATATGAATGTAATGTTTGTCAATGTCGGTTTTCACAAAAGAGTAATTTGAACAAACATCTTAAAACACATACTGGCGAGAAACCATATGAATGTAATGTTTGTCAATGTCGGTTTTCACAAAAGAGTAATTTAAACAAACATTTTAAAACACATACTGGCGAGAAACCATATAAATGTAATGTTTGTCAATGTCGGTTTTCACGATTGGGTAATTTAAATGAACATCTTAAAACACATACTGGCGAGAAACCATATGAATGTAATGTTTGTCAATGTCGGTTTTCACAAAAGAGTAATTTAAACAAACATCTTAGAACACATACTGGCGAGAAACCATATAAATGTAATGTTTGTCAATGTCGGTTTTCACGAAAGGGTAATTTAAACAAACATCTTAAAACACATACTGGCGAGAAACCATATGAATGTAATGTTTGTCAATGTCGGTTTTCACGAAAGGGTAATTTAAATGAACATCTTAGAACACATACTGGCGAGGAACCGTATGAATTTAATGTTTGTCAAAGTCGGTTTTCACATAAGAAAAGTTTAATTAATCATCTTAAAACACATACTGGCGAAAAACCATATGAATGTAATGTTTGTCAATGTCGGTTTTCAGTAAAGGTAATTTAAATGAACATCTTAAAACACATACTGGCGAAAAACCATATTAATGTAATGTTTGTCAATGTCGGTTTTCATTAAATAGTTGTGGCATACATCTACACGTCCGCAACGGCGCGCACACTTTTCAACAGTGTGCAAAGCAGGCTCCGCCCGGTATTTACGTAGCGCCATCGCCCGCTACATCGCCTACGTCATCGAGCGACTCAATGGGGATTGGCTACTCGTGTAGCCATACGCGTAACTACTGTAGTCTTATGATTTCGTATATATAAAATGTAAGTTTTTAAATAACTGTTCTATTCTACTTGTATCTACCACTCGTTTTACTAGAAGTCCACTATAGGGCTCCCACATATTGGTGACCCCTGTGCTGTGTCCTATCATCATCATCATCATCAGAGTGTATTCCCGGTTGCATCGTCAGCCGTTACGATTCAGAGCCCGGGGTCCGCTACCTAACCTAGGTGATTTTGACGAGGTTACTGGTTTTTACACAGAGCGACTGCCGTCTGACCTCCGCAACCCGAAGGGTAGACCAGAATCAATCCTATGATAGGTACAAACGCTAGATGGCGTTCGGGACCAACAGCTTGACGTGCCTTCCGAAGCACGGTACAAGTACGATATAGGATTCTTCAAATTTGCCGCCTCATTGTAAACAGAGGGAGGGAGGGAGGGGTGCATACAAATAAGATTAGGAGTTGCCGCCCTTAACCAGCCGCTATTTATATATTTATTATTACCTGTGACCCCCCTTGCCAAAAAAGGCCCCCTGTCGCCTCTTTGTATCTGGCGCCCGGGGCGGTCGCCCAACCACGCCCTACCCTAACGCCGCTACTGCGTTTGGGTCAGGTTGGCGGGTGTATTGTTGCAGAAATGAAATGTTATGAATATGTTATATATGAAAGTAAAGTACCTAAAATGTACGTTTAACGAAATTTAATGTACCTCCTTGAAACAGGAACAATGATAATAGTAAATTGAGATTAAAAAATTAATTAGATATCTTATAGTTACCTAATATTTACCAAACAAATGTACCTTTTACCTCGTACCTCGTAAAATATAATATGTAATTATAATGCGACGCTTAATTAATGAGAAAATCAAAGAAACTATATTAACGCCTGACAATATTTTTCATGCAATGTTTTAGATTGACACTGAAAATTCCTGCATTTATTTTTACATCATTTTCACACTATTTACATAGTTATATGCCTACCACAAATATTAAGTTGTAATATTTAGCTTTTTTAATAGTACTAATATAAAACAGTAAACTGTTGTAGGTAAACTTATTTCTTATATTAACCCGGCGGGAAGCGCTTAATCTTATCAGCCAAAACTGTTTTGTAGTCAATTCCCAGTTCTTCAGCTACGTCGTAACTACTGATATGCCGATCATGCTCCACTTTTTCAAAAAAAGTTCATACATACTATATGCGAAAAGACTTTTTCCCCAACCTAATATGTCGAACTCTTTAGTAGGTACGAGTAAGTATTAAATTAATTCTGCGGTGCGACCCTAAATATAAAACTCACACATCGACGTGTGTACAGATAAATTGTTTCGTTTGTAGTAGTAGTAGGTATATATGTTACTCTGAATCTATGGAGAGTCATACCAGTGACGGTGGTACGGAACCCTTCATGTACGAGACCGACTCGCACTTGCCCGTTTATTAACCTTTGAAGGGCACGCACACAGCCATAACATTGCGAATCTTGAACCTCAGTCTTGAACGTATGCCATAAATAATATAGATTTTTGGGTCCGCATGCTGCGATAAAACGATAAAAAAAAAATTAAAACGTATTACCTCATGAATAATTTAAAAAATTATAAGGTTTAAAATATTAAGGTTTAACCTTATAAATTTTCCATAAAAAATATTATTATCTTTTTTTAAATTAAAGAATAATATATACTTACTTAAGACAGGGGAACAGACCAGTAGGAAGACCTCCTGCCCGTTGGTCGGACGATGTTGTGAAGGCAGTGGATTGGACTGGCACAGGACCGTATAGAATGGCGCAAAAAAAGGGAGGCCTATGCCCAACAGTGGGCTGATGTGGGCTGAAAGTAGTAGTATAGGTATACTTAACTAAGTAGCCACCCAAGATGTTTTCGTTAGTAGTAACCTTGGTCTGTGGCAGTTAGTAACCATAGATTAAAGAAATCACGATGATACACACTACGTTTTAAAACGCGGCCGTTGAAACGGACATGACTAAGACTGGACGAGTGGAGATCTAAAATACCGCGTATGGAAACTCAAAGATCCAAAAATAATTAACTTGCGAATGCAGACCTCCATTAATCAACTACTGCAACTTAAATAACTGTAACAGATTTTAAAGTGTTTCAATTTATATCTTTGGCAAGGATGCCACCTCATATGGTACCTAAACCTCCTTAGTGAAAAATTTAAATATTTTTCAATAAAACTCAAGTGTGAACTATATACAACGTGGAAGGGACATTCACATACCCGTAATAAATCGAAGCACGGGCTATGCTAGATCACTTTAGTATAATGAAATAAAAATAACAGCCAAGAAACCAAAAAAAAATTTGACATTCCCATACAAATCGCTCGGGTGGCGGCACACTTTTGTATGAAAATGCTGATTTTTTTTTTGTTTTTCGCCTGTTGATTTCCTTATAATATAATGATCTAGTATAGACCGTAGTTCGATTTATTACGGGTATGTCCCTTCCACGTTGTATAATGATGAATACGAATAGCAGCTTTTTACTAATGTAAAAAAAAATGCATACGGGTTGTTGGTGCAACACGCTTATACAATAGTTTTAGGTGTAAATGACCTGTAACATCATATTTCTACCGTGCTTGCTTGGAAATAAATTTATTTCATTTAATTTCTTGCGATTAACTCATTTGCAAGATGAAGAAAAATTGTAGTAAAATATATTGTGATCGCTTCGATTACAATAGTTGAACGACTACCAGAATTTTGAAAAATTCACCCCGCCTATGGTTTTCGCAATTTGAAGCCATTGTCGCGCCACAGAAACAGGGCGATGATTATAAATTTAACGTGATGGTGTCTAAATACATCAGTGACATACTAACCTGTCAGCCGGCCGCAAATAAATATACAACAACTAGCTGTGCCCGCGACTTCGTTCGCGTGGTTGTCGGAATGTTATATAGCCTAAAGCCTTCCTCTATAAATGGACTACCCAACAAAAACAGAATTTTTCAAATCGAACCATTAGTTCCTGAGATTAGCGCGTTTAAACAAACAAACAAACAAACTCTTCCGCTTTATAATATTAGTATAGATAAACAAATTAGCGCTGCATTCAAAATGAAAACAAAAAAGTGTTATTATTGTGTAACTAAATACTATCCTAAAACAAATAAAGTACCTACTATATAGAAAACAACTACAAAATGAAACTGTGTTTAAAAAGTAATATTACGATGATAATTATATCGCATAAACAAATTAGCGCTGCATTCAACCGTTCAGTAGAGAGCCGACCGCGCGAGTGAGCCGCGCGGCATGGTATCTCGTCAGTGTTGCCGTTAGGACAATCTAGTTTGTGGCTACATAGAATTAAAAAGTGGCCAGTTTAAAAAAAAAAACGCTTTCGAAAAGTAGCTAGAATTGGCTAAATATCCTTTGCCAATTTAATTTACATACAGGGATAGGGATAAGTAATAAAAACAGTATTTAAATTAATCATGTAATAAAAACTAGTGACAGTAAAGATTTGTACCTATAAAATTAGGTACTGCTATTAATATTTTTTAAATAAATATTTTTTATTCTTAATTAAGTTAAAAATCAAGTTGTAACTCTACAATGTCATCTGGTAATTCTATGGTGTCTTCGTCAATGGGTGATGATGATGTAGATGGTGCTGGGATTTGTTTCATAGGTTTGACTGTTTTTGTGATTTTTTTTAAAACTTCAGGTGGCAAAACATAATTGTGGCATTTTTTCTTCATTATTTTCAATTGGTTTCTAATCATAATAACAGAATTAAGTGTTAATGCACACAGTCTGTTTCTTAATTTATTTTTTACTGTGTTCATGACGCTGAATAGCCTTTCTACTTCTGCGTTAGAGTGGGGAAGGGACAAGGCAGAAATAGCCAAGTCGGCTAATTCTTGAAATGTGTTTACTCCTGCCGCATTTTTGTATTTTAGAACGTGAGCCCAAAATTTGACACTATCATCTGTAGTTGTCCATTCTATAAATTGAATAGTTTTCCACTGTTGGACAATTTTATCGGTCTTTTGCTCATCGAACCCCAATTCTCTTGCCAGTCCAATCAGTGAATGAGGATCTTTGATCTGTTTTAATGTATTTTCAGGACTTAATAATGTTATTTTGGCAAGAATTTCGTAATTGGAAGGTATTCTGTTTTGAATTTCTTTCACCAATTTGACACTAAATTCGATGCACCGTTTCTTAATGTTCAAAATTGACTGTGGAGATAATTTGCTTTTACTGGCATTAGATTCGAAAAGATGTCCCAAGTGTGCAACTGGATCTAGATGATCTTCTACTTTGATTGTGAGGAAATCTTTGTCTGTTGTCGCGGCGCCTGGTATTATTATTCTAACGCAGATAGATCGTAACAAAGTCATCAGAGTTTCTAAGAGTTTGACAGGATCAATATTTTCACCTTCAAATACCTTAATGCCAATTTGAACGTCGTGAAGAATACTTTTCAAAAAGAATAGGTATAGCTGATTACCCTCGTCGTTGTACATTTCCCAAAGAAGTCCCGCTGTATAACACTTTTCTCTAGCTAAAGAAAAATGAAGTTTTAATTCGTTCCATTGCGCTAATATTCTTAACACAGCAGGCTCAATCGATAACCAACGGGTATCACACACTTTCAATATTTTTAATGGATCATCCCCGCAATTGATTGTTTGAAACAGTGCTTTATATTCGTCCCGGCGTTTTGGAGAATTTGAGAACCAGTTGTACGTCTCTCTTATCAGAAATTCTATGTTACGTGGCAGACTGCTTTCAGAGGCATGGCTGACCGCCAATTGCAAAGAGTGGCATATGCATCTAATGAGGATCAAATTTGGCAAATTATATTCTCTCTTCAAAATTTCAATTACGCTGTTATTTCGACCCGTCATGACCGAGGCATTGTCGGTGCCGACCCCTATCATATTTTGTATTGGAAGGCTCAGTGACTCCAAACATTTTACTAAAGTTGTGACAATACCTCTCGCATCAGCTTTTTCAATAGGCTCCAGAGACAGAAATGACGATACAATAGCATTCATATTCTGGCTAAAATATCGTATTATTATTCCCATGTACTTTGAGACACTAACATCCGTTGATTCATCTAAAATAATACCATATTTCTGTGTGCCAATATCTTTTAGAAGATTCTCCTTAAAATGTGGTGCCAGCACTTGATTTATTACTTGTGTGCATTTAGTCCTATGCATTTTTATATCTTTGGCACACTTTGAATCATGAAAAACTTCTTTACAAAGGTCTGTAAGGTGGTCAATGTTGGATATGGAAGAATGTTCAGCAATAAACAAGGCAAGCTGGCCTTCAGCTTTTTGGCTGTTCGTTGAACCATCAGGTGTAGAGGTAAACTGAATTTGTTTATTTTTTGTGATTAATTCACATTTCGCTTTGTGTTTTTTAGATTCTCTGTGCTTACGCAAATCATAAATTTTGGCAGCTATTTCAACATGACAATACGTACAAAGGGCTTTCGTTGGGTTATCCGCTATTGGCTTTATCCACTGTTTAAAGTCTTCGTCATTCTCCCATTCACTTCTATATTTTTGAATGTAGCACTTCTTCTTGAGAGGAACTTCCATGATCTCACCTTCCAAGACAAGAACTCAAGTATCACCTTCAAAACTTAACAAAAATCAAAAAAGAATGACCTATCCACGCGTTGAGTTGAGAGGCTACGGCTAAACAAGACAAATGACTGCAATGGAATGCTCGTTTCGTAATTTCGTTCGACTTTCGGTACCTACACTACATTATGAAGGGAGTTGGGGAAATCCCGATCATAGATTACATATAGGTGGTAGTACTATTGTGAGGGGAGTTGGGGAAATCCAGACCATAAATTACATATAGGTAGTAGGACTACGGTACATTATGAGTGGAGTTGGGGAAACCCCAATCGTAGATTACAATTGCGGCGCGGACACACGCGGAGAACGAACCGCACCGAGTGGTGTTGCCTATTTAGTAAAAGGTGATAACCACATACACATTTAATTAAAGAACTAATTAGCTCTAACAATAATTACCAGAAGTAGCTAGAAGTAGCTAGATTTGTTTTGGTGGCTAAAATAGATTTTCTTTTGGCTGAAACCGCTAAAAATCCGCTAGATCTAGCCACAAAGTGGCTAAAACGGCAACACTGTATCTCGTTGAGCTACACCCCCCTCCCGGCTTGCCCGCAAGCACCGCCTCTCTCCCGCCGCGCCGGCCAGCGCAGAGAGCGAGTTGGTTTTGTTTCGGAGTTATTTATCATTGTAATCTTTAAAGTTTTTTGTTGAAATTAAGTTATGTCAAAGACAATTTTATTCACAATGAAGTACTCTTAACCAACAACATATTTATTTGAATAAAGATTAATATTATTATGTTGATACAACTTAAACAAATTATTTCGACCAAATTAGGTATCATAAAAACGGTTTTTGTGAGTTAATCTTAAAAGATAGACATATACTATCGCGGACTGTTTTTTAGATCATTAAAAGAGCTATTATTCTTTAATACATATTTTTTGTGTATCTTGAACCGTTTTCACGGCGCACGCAACGGAAGGCTTCAAATATGAAATAATTTCTCCCGTTTTTTACACATTTACCACTATATCTTTGCTCCTATTGGTCGTAGCGTGATGTTATATAGCCTATAGCCTTCCTCGATAACTGGACTATCCAACACAAAAAGAATTATTCAATTCGAACCAGTAGTTTCGGAGATTAGCGCGTTCAAACAAACAAACAAACAAACTCTTCAGCTTTATAATATTAAGTATAGATAAAAGAACGCTTGATCAGCTGTTATGAAAAAGCAAACATCGGCGTTTTCACAAATTACTCTCAGAAATGGACCTAGGAGCCGTCGCAACTATTACGGAGAATGAGAGAAGCGGGAAATGGAAAGATAAACGATGACACTATCCGGCTACTATGGATAAGGCAACTTCCACCTCCAGTTACCACTGTGTTGGCAGTCACCGAACAATAGGAAAGGGATGAAAATTTTGAAATTTGAATAACATTCCTCGTTACCATAAAAAAATATCAGACTTCTGTCCAGTCAATTAATTATAAAAAATAAAAACATTTTTAATCCCAATTTTAAACCCATAGTCAGCTTTACGCCGTCATTTCTTTTGTCCGAACCGTCTGACGTATTAAAAAAAATTATGTCATATGACATTTGACTACTTAACTGCCACCGTGGTAAAATAGAGATACTGTCATATGACAGATTGCAGTTAACTATCTGTTAACTGTCATAGTTGTCAAAATAGTGTCAAGTGCATAAACATAGTATCTCTAGACGCCTCATAAAATAGCAGCAGAATAACTATTTCTGCTCTACTCGCACTAATTTGCCCGGCTCATATGAACGAAGCGAGATAGCGCTAGAGTGCATCGCCATCTTGAAATGCCGCGCGCCGTCAGCCGACCGGTTGAAGTACTCACGGTGCCAGCAGGACGTATGCGAGTCAATTGTGTTTTTAACAAAAATTTATAAATCAAGTTGTTTTATCGTTACTGTTTGTGTGGAAACAAGTGCTAAGATGCCTATCCCGTGTTCTGCTCCCGGTTGTTTCAGCCAACAAGGTATTTTGAGCGGAACAGGACAAAAAATATCCTTCCATCGGTAAGTCGTATTAAATACATTCGAGGAAGAAAATGATATTAAGGCTTAATTCGAGTAAAAAGAATGTTGACTTGTAGTTGTATTCGTTGGTTATTGGCGTAACAAAGTTTCGAATTCTTTATTAGTAAAATGAACTCATTTTTATGTTTGTATTCATTGACTGTACCATTTTTGACCACTGAAATACCCTTGAAATTTAATCGTAGTGCTGCATCTAAACAGGTTGCTATCGATAAGTTTATAGGTACTTATTTCCCCATTCTGTGACTAATTTAATGAACGATATAACTATTTTATAATACATAAGTATATAAGTATTCTATTTTAGGTTTACCACATAAGGTATATTGTATTTTGTTTTTATTGCAGATTCCCAAAGGATAAAATTTTGAAAGAAAAATGGGTCAGGAATATCAGACGTGGAGAATGGACTCCTTCTAAATATTCAAGATTGTGTTCACTGCATTTTGAAGCCACTTGCTATCGTGAAGGATCAGATCAAAAACTGTTACATTCATATGCATATGTCGCACATTTAGATCTTTTTCATAGGCAGGCATTATTACTTAACCATTTAAACATTCCTTTGTTATTTGGATTAGATTAAATTGTGAACGAAGTCACGTGACAGCTGCTTTGTGAGTCGATTGGAGTTCATGCTGACGATATGTACAATGACAACCGACTTACCCGATGATTCATAAGGAACCCGACTACTCTGCGTGACCGTTCAAATTTAATCGCAATTCAAAGTTTACAGTGATATACATATTTACTTCTACGTGTTTTAATACTTTTATGAACGTCTTTTTGTTATATTCTGTTTTTATATTTTTTTTCGTCTTATATGTGACAGATAAAAACGTCGGATGTAAGATAACACTGCTGTGGTAACATATTAATCTTTATCGCCGTATTTAGTTAAGATTCTGACTATTTTTTTCAGATCATAACTACTTACGAAACTTTTATTTTGATTCAAAGTGCATTTAGTAAGTATTAGAAAATAGTAGCGTGTAATAGTTTTAATAAATATTCTTCTCTCACTCGTGAAGTTGGTGTTTGTAAAAAACATTTTTAGCAATAAATACAAGTATGAGAAATTCGAGATGTTTTTTGACAACTAAAGACAAACAAAAAGAAGAGCATTTTTTTTTAGTTGTAATGTTGTTAATGTATCGACTCTACGTATACAGTCGTATACGAAGAGTCGACAAATCCAACCAACCAACCAACTTAGCCATACAGATGAGCTGTAGGGTTAGTGACTCCTCTAAAAGCGGTACGTAAGACGTACATTACTGCGTATCCGCATTTCAGATAAAGTCTAATTTGGTTTGACAAAGAAATAGGACGTCACTATCGTACGACTACCGTATTATTTTATGGAGTAACCCCCAGATTTGCTTTCTTCGGAAAGCATTTATAGCTTTTTTATCATATTATGATACTCGTATAGCTTTGCGTATTTTGTTAAACTTTATTCAACATTAGTACGAAATATAAGATTTTTGACTAATTGTATAACTGGTTTAAGTAAGACAGAAGAGTGAGCTATTTATTAATATTAATTATTGTATTATTCATGTAAATTACTAATTACATAGAACATTATTTGACACAAAATTTGTATTTTTACTTCTACTGCCTGGTTTCACGACTTCACGACGTTAGTCGGAAAGTAAGTATACTCTTCCCTGAAATTGTGAAAAGAAAATCAGCTGTTTTATACATTAAAAAGTATTTCACACTCAAACGTGTGAAACAAACAACTGATAGTTTTTTCCATCAACGCCGATTCGACCCTATCATTTAACACTTTTTCTTTTGGTTCGACTAATCTGACGAAGAGGAACCCCAACATATCTTCGTCTACCAAATCATCGGATTAGCAGAAAATCCATGTTATTTAAGCTTCTAGTCATTGGATATAAGAATAAAGGCCCATTTACACGGTGCAAGTTTCTTGCCTGTTGCATACAATTAAATTGAAGCAATAGAAAACTTGCATGGTCTAAACAGAACGTCAGCCATACAAATCATTTATTGCTTCAATAAAATTGTATGCAACAGGCAAGAAACTTACACTGTGTAAATGGGCCTTAATACACGCACGTATGATCTTCATCTGAAACATATCAACGTATCGATAGTTGTAGAAGTTTGTAGATTTTGCTCTTAATATATTTTTTTAATGACTATATAAATACATATATAATAAAATTACCGACCACTTACTTTTTTGCAACGGTTTGTTGTTTGCATGAAATTCCGATGACATTTCGAATACTGACCAACAGTTCTATTTTTGAGCTAAACCCCAAGCCCCAACCATATGATTATTAAAATAATAAGTTTTAATTATGTACGAATAAACAGCTGATCTTTAAACTTATATCCGTCTTACTACAAAAAGATAAAATACTGTTTAGCAAAAATAATACCAAAAATATATACACTCACTGCAGCACTTTTCTTGCTAAAACGAGTGTATTATTTTTGGTATCATTTTTGCTCAACAGATGTTTACCTTTTTTGTAGTAAAATGAATACTGTCTTACTAAAAAAGACGGGCTAACTTTGTCACCTTCTTAGTTCAACCAATAACCACCTTAAACAAGTTGACTTCTAGTAAAATGATACTATGTCTATATCATCTGTAAATTATGTCAACTTAATCTGAAGAGATATTGGAGATTCCGCGATAAAGTAGAAATGTGACGTAGCGTGGCGTATTTTTTGTATGCAATACGCGTGCGTGGACATGTATGAGTATGACACTACGAAATAGAAAAGTCATCTAAACCACAGAATAAGTACTAGTATAAACTTAAACAGAAGTCAATGTCATTAAAATTTTGTCGAAGGCAAACAATGGACTTTATTTACTTTTGACGTTTGGCGAAGTAGGAATTCTTGCAACAGTAAATGCCGATATAGTTCCCGGCAAACATCTTGAACACTGATTGATATACCCTTCTCGCTCTTGTGTATTCTCCCGCCAATGCGAGAGAGTGAGAAGGGTATATCAATGATCGGTGTTCGAGAAGTTTGCCGCGATAAAAGGGAAAGAGACAAGATCAGTTTTAATCAGAATCTCTATAATGAAGGTATTTATTTTTATTTATTTATTCAACTTTATTACAAAAATTGTGAAAGTATTGTAACGTAAATAGTAAGGGTATGTTATTATAGTTATTTTTTTTTCTAGTGGGGAAGTAAGAAGTCAAGTTGGTTCCGAGTCCAACAACCAACGAGAGTTGTCTGCCATTAATTGTCATTATCGATAAATTGCAAATCCTATCATTCCTGCTCTGCCCATCACTAATAGTATACATTAATATAAACAAATTTGTATAGCACAAATGGCAACATGAGGGTTTTAAGTAGTAAGTGTTGCAGTATATCGAACTCTGTCACTCTTCTAACATTTCTTATTTGTAAAAAAGAAAAGGCTATAGTGTTTTCTGTTCATTTTTTTAAATTTCCTCTATACATTATTGCTCTGAGGTCAAGTGTCATATAACATAATTTTTTTTAATACGTCAGACAGTCTGGGCAAGAGAAATGCGAAGTAAGGCTGACGATGGGTTTAAAATTAGGATAAAAAATATTTTTATTTTTTATAATTAATTGACTGGACAGAAAAATCTGATATTTTTTTATAGTAACGAGGAATGTTATTCCTAACCACAGACAAAAAATCAAGCGTTTTCAAAATTTTCATCCCTTCCCTATTACCTATCACTCGAAAAATTAAGTGAAATGGCTGATCGAATTCACGAAAATATGAGTTATAATAGAAACACTCAAACTTTGATCGCCACGGATGTCAAAATGATAACGCATCTGACGTAACAGATTGCGTCAATGCAGCTGGAAATCGCTGCACTAAAAAACGAACAGAGGTTTAGAGGACGCGACAATTTTCGGCGTCAGCACTATGACCGATCTAGGTCACGGTCAAGATCGCGAGGCCGATCGCAATCAAGGATTTGTCGTTTTCATCGAAAATTTAAAGCAGATGCATATAGGTGCATAAAACCGTGTGCCTGGAAGGATAGTGCCCAACAGTCGGAAAACTAAAACTAGCACAGAATGAGGCGGATCTCTGTGCTATACAGCCCTCAAAACGCCTAACTATTACCGACTTAAACAGTGGTCATAGTTTTTTGATTTACTAGTAGGTTGTACATTTTAAATTTAATTTTGTGAACTCACTTTTATCATTGTTAATAATGTAACAACCAGTTTGCGAACCAAATTAAAAAAAATAGATATCCTCTTCCGAGATTATTGGATTTTTCATGTATTACGAGCGGGAAAAGTATATTTAGCAAAATTGACATTAGGAAGGCCTACTATTGTACTCGTATACCGGTTGCTGAACCCGAAAAACGGTTGTGATTTTACCTTTTGGTTTGGTAAATTTTTTGGAATGCCCTTTGGATTGCGTAACGCTGGAAAAACATTCCAAAGATTCATGGATTCACTATTTCGAGATTTGGATTTCGTATTTGTTTTCGTTGACGATATTTTAATTTCATCAAAGAGCGAAAAACAAAATCTCGAGCATCTGGAAATAGTATTCAAGCGACTGAGCGAGAATGGAATCACGATTAATTTGAGTAAATGTGAATTCGTCAGAGAAGAGTTAGATTTACTACCAAGTTGATCCCATTTTAATTTGGTGAAGATATGATGAAGAACTTTGGAGATATGAAAGAAACTCCTTAAAAAAATTGAAGACGGTTGTTTTTTTATGGCCAACGCTTTTGGCGTTAAGTTCGCCTATTGTTCTGTGCAATTTGTGTTTGATGGACAATAAAGATTAAATAAAAATAAAAAGGATTACAATAAATACATAAATAAATGGTTATTTATTTATAATACATACTTACACATTATGCTGTAATAACATTGTATTAGGCATAATATCTTTGTAAACTGACAAAGCCCTTCTGGCGCGTAGGCGACCGATGCTGTGTAGATGAGTCTTTCGGCGTTTCTTCTCGGCGGTAACTAAGCTTCGTACATTTGCAAACAGAAATTTTAAAGATTTATGGTTTTGTTCTATTCTTGAGTGACTGTTAGTATAGCTGTGACTGATGGAGCTGGCAATTTCAGTTTTTTGAAGTTGTTGTGACAATTTTGGGAACTCCTTTAATGAATTGAATTGTAAGATCCTTTTCTCCTCCACTGACTCGATTTTTAAGCTCATTGCGTACGTCATTCATAGTTTGCTTTTGATGAGGAGTTTCATCAGAGTATATTTTTACTGTAGAAAATTTATTTTTTTATCTCAGATTTGTTTCGTAATATTTGTTTCGCTTCATCAGCAGTCGCAAAATGAACTTTGATCGGTCGGGATTTATTTTGGCTATATTTTCCCAGTCGAATTACTTTTGTAGGAGTTGCGCAGGTGGGTACCTACTGCTATTTTAATAATTTTGCATACTTCACTCATATCGTTACGCTTTCTCTCGTCTGCCAATTTGGACTGTATTACAGGTATCCCCGAGATATTATATTTTTTTCTCTTTGCGTGCATTCAATAATGTTTCATGTGTGATATATAACTGTGGTGGGTTAGAAATAGATGTTTTAATTAATGCAATATCCTTTTCTATAATTGAGAATTATGTTCCGTCTCTTTCTTAAATGAGGATATGTTTTCTAATTCTTGTTTCATTTTTATTTGTTCGGCAAGAGGTTATCCGTCGTGGTTCGTATTTGGGGCGGCGATATCGCTCTTTATAAATGATACATCCTCCAAAACCTTATTTAATTTATCGGTTTGGCATTGCGCGAAGTTTGTTAACATGGAAGACATTTTTGCCTCAAAATCCTCGAATTTTGCTAATATATCATCATTAGGTTGCTTTCTTTTAGGACGAAAGGGATTTTGTTGGCTTTCTAAGTCAGTGCTGTATCGGGGTCTTAAGTCTGTTGGTGATCCGCCGGAGATATTTCTATTGGATTTTACCATGCAGTCGCTATTGCCATCTAGAGACGTTATAGGTGCATCAGTCGGTAAGCGAGTTACACTCATTGTGCCAGCGTTAATGCTTGAGCGTGTGCAAGAGCGAGATAAGTAGTCTCACCTGTCTTAATTTTTATTAACTTTAATTACTCGCTGGACAATGGTGGGGCTGCTGTTTGTGTCGCAATCAGCTGTCGTAGTAAAATTATTCGTATGACGCTTGTAGTAAAGTTGACATCAATTTATATAATTCGATTAGAATTTTGTAAACACGTCTGCTTCGGATACTCGCAAGACTCGCACTCATTGTTCCCGTTTCATGGAGGTACAATAAAGGTACATTTCAGGTACTTTACTTTCATATATAACATATTCATAACCATAACATTTAATTTCTGCAACAATACACCCGCCAACCTAACCCACACAGGTAATTCTGTACCACGGAATCTACGACGACGCGATGAAATTGATTATAATATAATTAATTTGTTTTTCGTGAGTTTTATGATGATTAGCTTTTTACTCTGACGCATGTTTAGTTTAGAGGTTTTCTATGAACACAAACTATGTAGGGATAATATGAAAATAATGACTTTTAATTGACGTTTTATTAGTCTCAAATTACTTTGTGTATCATGGGTATAGTGGATATTTAAAAGGATGCCAACGATTTCAAATCCATCCTGTATATACGGACAAATCCAAAGAAATTGTATACAATCTAGAATGCTTACCAAGTGGCAAAGCCGTTCCCAAAAATATACCTAAAGTTATAGCTCTCCCCTCCTACTTTATTGCATTGACAGTTTGCAGGAAAGGGACGCCTACAATTTTAGGTATATTTTTTGGGAACGTCAGGTATTTAAACATAATCATTATGAAAATATGAGCTTGAGATTATTACTCGTAGTTATATATAAATCCTTTGGGCAAATCACATAAATTGAGCTATATAGCTCCAAAGTAAGTTGGAGACTTGTGTTATGGGATGCTGCCAACTTAACGACACTATATTTTATAGCAAATACATATATATATAAATATATACATCCAAGACCCAGAGCAACTTGAAAAAGAGCAATTTCCATCTTAACCTGACCAGGGATCGAACCCGGGACCTCCGGTGAGACAGCTTTGCTGATGACCACTAGGCCACAGAGGTCGTTATATTTTCAGTATATTAAGGTGAAGATATAGGCAAATGGCCTTGAAGTGTGAAATAAATTGTTAACTCGTAAATATGGTGATAATTTCCATATTGCTCTTCGTTATGCACTAGATAACCCTTTTATGAACTGCCGTTGAAACTATTATTGGTGATCCGTCTAGCTTTAAAACTTGCCGTGGCCACTTTTGGCGGAGGCAAGTTTTAAAGCTAGACGGACTAATGTAAATACTTTCAACGGTGGTTCATAAAATAATTTAAAGGGCTATCTAGTGCATGACGAAGAGCAATATAGAAATTATCTCCATATTTACGAGTTAACAATTTATTTCAAATGAGGGCGCCACTTCAAGGCCATTTCCCTATACTTTCACCTTAAGCTAAATATCTAGTACTATCTATCTCTAGTAACGCTTAATCTGTGAAATCATGGTCACCCATCCTATAAGGGACCACGCCTGAAGTTGCTTAACCTGATAAAGCGCGGTCCGTCACCCGTCGCCGTCGCCCACACACGCCCACGCAACGGCCATACTATCTAATTTGTGGACCCACTAAAACGTAGTGTATTATATTCTCTTTGTGGCCTACGGCCCACTACGTCAAGCTACGCCACGCCACGCCATAGGCCACAGGCGCCGCAGCACACACACACGCACGCCTATTTTCGTGGCTGGGCATTAGCCAATTCCATTCAAAGCTCTTTGATTTTATTGTTCCTTGCTTGGTATCTACTAACTGTCAGCTGTCGGAAATCTAACTGTCAATGGCAAACGAACGATTTGTATTTATTTTCACCTTGGTTGGCGTTGTTGTTGTGATGGTGTTTTTTAATTTTTATTTAGTTTTTATTTCCTGATTTATTATTTATCATAGGTACCTTTAATAATAAAAGATTACATTTATTATTCAGTTCGTCTCTTGTTTTGTATTGTAATAATTAACATCTATAATACAACAGCAAGCTATAAATGTTTGGTTCGTGATGCCTCCAAACAAGGCCGTGTGTCGAGTTTGCCTTGCGACCGACGCCCGCTTGTTCTCCATCGCCGGCACTCCGCTACAAGTCGTCTACGAGAAGCTTACGAATGCCAATGTTAGTATCAGGAAACCTTAATATATAACCTCTATAAATATTGTGATATCATAAACTCTTCGTTGTGTTTGACGGTTGCAGCTGGTGAGCGGCGAGGCGTGGCCAGTGGCTGCGTGCTACGTGTGCCGCGCCCAGCTGCTCAAGAGCCACAAGCTGATGCTGAAGGCGGCCCGTGCACAGGCTATGCTCACTGCCATACTTCAACATTTTATTGAGGTATTAACAAATTTATTTTATTTTTAGTTTATATATTATACACGAGCAGCTAAGAGCTGATATGTCTATTTCACACAGTGCTGAGAGTCCATAAAGTCTTCACAGTTCATAGATTTAGTAACAACTATTTGTCCGTAACCACTTGCTGAGTATATTTTTAAATGCATATATGGAAGGCGCAGTGACCATTTTTCTTCATGATTCTTCTAGTAGTCTATTCCTGTTAATGACCACTCTGTTACTGAGAAAGTGAAAGTGCGCAGCTTTGGAAAACCAAACACAGCAGCTAAAAAGCTACTGTGCAAGTTAACTGGTAGCAATGATTTTCTCTTGTCTCATGTTGTAGTTGGTATGCAAGGTAAGTCGTAGGTGAGAGTCAGGATCTTAAATGTCTTAATTAAACCACCACGAAGGCGTGTTTCCTCGAGGGTTGTGAGGCGCAGGGCTTTAAGTCTGTCTTCATATGACTTACGACGGAGACCTTGAGTTATTTTAGTAGCTCTTTGAACACTTTCCAGTAACTTAACCTTCTGAAATCGGACATCATCATATGATGTAAAAGATTTTTGCAGTGAGTTTACATCATATGATGACGTCAGATTTCAAAAGGTTGTCTGTTTGAAAGTATGGATCTTAAAACCATATTCCAGTAAAGGGTGTATATAAGTTTTATATATTTTTCTGAAGAGTTCAGCAGTAATACTTTGAAATGATCTGCGTATTATGTAGAGAAATGCTTCTTGCTTTTTAGGGTTCTGTACCCAAAGGGTGCAAACGGGACCCTATTACTGAGACTCTGCTGTCTATCCGTCTGTTACAGGGCTCTATCTCTTGAACCGTAATAGCTAGACACTTGAAATTTTCATCGATTATGTATTACTGTGGCCGCTATAACAACAAATGTCAAATACTGAAAATAAAAAAAAAGATAAAAATTAAAGGGAGTCATTATACAAGAAACGTGTTTCTTTCAGGGTTTTTAACTAGATCTTTATAATGGCATTAACTAGATACTTGAAATTTTCACAGATTATGTATTACTATGGCCGCTATAACAAGAAATAAAAAAAAGTTAAAAATTAAAGTCGTCATACAAAAAACGTGTTTTTAGCGTCTTAAAACATTGTACGGTGGTACGGAACCCTTCATGTACGAGTCCGACTCGTACTTGCCCGTTTTTAGGGTTCCGTACAAAAAATGAAAAAACAGAACCCTTATAGGATCACTCGTGCGTCTGTCTGTCCGTCCGTCTGTCACAGCCAATTTGCTCCGAATCTACTGGACCGAATCAGGTGAAATTTGGTAGAATGTTGTAATCCTATGACCCAAACACATATAGTGCCAAGTAAATAAATATTTTTTTAAATGAGGGTCATTTTTGGGGACAAATTAGGAAATTAAAAAAAAAAAGGTTTTGCAAACCTTACTGTGTCATATATCAAATGAAAGGGCTCGTTATGAGGATCTCAAATATATTTTTTTATTATTGTAAAATGAATAGTTTTGATTTTATTCATGAATGAAGACGAAAATTGACCATTCCCCCCCCCCAGATCTCCAAAACTACTGAGCCTAAAATTTTGAAAAAAATACAAATATAGTTCATTGCTTGTAGATTACAGGAAAACCTATAAGAATTCAATCAATTGTACGGAACCCTCTCCACGCGAGTTTAACTCGCACTTGGCCGGTTTATTTAACTATAGAAGTGATATGTTTTACTTACTATCCTGGCTCAGCGACCCAAAGTGAGTCTTGGCCTCTAGCACAAGAGCACGCCAGCGCTCCCGGTCCCGCGCAAGTGATATGTTTTTATTAACCAAATTCAAATTTCATAACCTTTTATGTATAATCTACTATTTACTAGAGTTGCAATGGATATCTGGTTACTATCCGGCATCTGGCCTATCCGGCCCTCTTTTTGGTATCCGGATGGATGGCGAATATTTGCGCACTGATGGGCCGGAAACCAGATTGTAAACTATTATGTTATTAAATTAGAAAATATAACATGCAAGCCCTCTTGGGTTTTAACCGATGTCCTCTTAGCACTGGCCGTGCTGCAGCGTTCGTCGCTCTCTCTCGCTTTAGCAAATTACTGTTCTGAGCGACAGAAAAGGATAGTAGCATAGAAAAATGCTGTTTCGTGCTGATAGATGAGATCCAACCCTTAAATCGTTTATTGTCAGTTGGAATGGGTCGTGGAATAGATTATGGAGGTATACCACTTAGGGCATCCGTCTGAATAGCACCTGCCTATTCCACGAAGAGCAGACATATTTCGTATGTACAAAATACGCATGTGGCTTAATTAATAAACGTTCTAGGTGATTTTTTATCGATATCTTTTATTCGTAATAAAAAGCAAAAAATATAAATCCCAGCACTAGCTGCTAAATCATAGGTGCTCTTAGTGGACAAAAATGTAAAAATAAATTTAAGTCCACGAAGAGCACCTGCGAATATTAGCTGCTCTTCGCGGAATAGGCCAGGTGCTATTCGCCCAGGTGCTATTCACACGGGTGCCCTAAGTGGGATAATACCTCAATTATGCTAGGCGTTTCGAACCCTGGTTAAAGACATTTATTCTTATGAAAGAATCTACAAAATTCACTTATAATGAGAACTTACAAATTTACATTTAGTGGACGCGTACAAAATGGCTTATAAAATGCTGTCTGCGTAAATCTACAAAACTTAAAACGTTGAAACTTGAACAGTGCATTGCGTTAAAGGTGGCCGGTGGCCGGATAGCCAAATATCCGGCCAGGCCGAACATTTGGTATCCGGTATCCGTCTGAACCACTACTTGTCCATTGCATATTTAGTATTTACATTGGTCAGTGACCATATATATGTTGTTTGCAGATTAATGTGCAATCTGTGTCTCTGCTGGACCGGCGTAAGCTGGGGCTGTGCAGCCCCCTGACTGTCTCCCGTGCCGAGTACCTGGACGACATACCACGCCCTGCCACTGCTGTCAAAGATGAGCCAGACGATGCCGAGCTGGGCTCTGACCTCTCTGACGGTCCCCTGTCCCCAGCATCAGCAATGTTAGATGAAACTCGGGACCAAGATGGCAACACGGATGTCAACAAGCTCAAACACAACACGGAGTGTGCTCATACAGAACAGCAAGAGACAGGTGAGTAGGCCGAGGAGAGGCAAGCAACAACATCATACTGGCAGGGGACTGGTAACTCTGTAATGGTTTTATTAACACTTCCTAGGCCCCTTTGCGACGCTGACCATTCTCAGGTATCCAAGAAGTTATTCTGTTAGACCATTTCTCAGATGTCATTCTGTTGACATGACCCGCTCAATTCCACATCAGCTTCGCAGTCTTGTGGCCCACACAACGCCGCCTTAAACTATGCTGGGTCCCTTGGGCTCACAAGACTGGGGCTCTTTTGGGAAGTAAATAATGTAAAATTATAACAGTGTTTCTGCTATAATCTTCTATCTATTAATCCCCGATGCAAAAATAGGGGTTTTATAAATTTGACGTATCTGTGTGTCCTGTCCGTGCTGTAGCATCATAGCTCCTAAACGAATGTTTTTTTTTTTAAATCTGGCGGGAATGAGATGGATCTAAGCTACAGTTGTGTAGAGTAAATAATTATACTTATTTTTTTAAAATTCTATTACATGTTATGGCTAGTTAAATATGTCATTAATGATATTAGTATGCTGCTGGTTATTGGTTACGACTACGATAATGGTTTCTTTTAAGATTTTTGTTGAGCAAAATCTACTATTTCATTTGTGAAATAAGTTTTGCTGTTTTTCATCTGATTTACATTAGTCGGCGGTTAGTTAGTGGCTCAAATATAACTTGCAAGATTTGACCCAAACTAATAAACAACAACAAACCGAAATAGTCAAATAAAAGCTTGTAAAAGTGTAATGTGCCGACTAAAGTGTTTTAGGAATATGTAACTGAACTAACTATGTGAGAGAAATTGTCAAAACAAATCACCAACTTCCTCTAAATTTACCTTTATAAGACATATTACTATTTTATACGATCACCTTTTTATATGAGAATTCTACCAAAAAATGCATTGTCGTTATCGCTACAAAAAACAAATATAAATATAATACAAAAAAATATATAAATAAAACACAGTGAAATATTCGTCGAGAGCGAACAAAGGCCGGGACCCGTGCTCGACGATATTTTGCTGTTTCATTTTTTTTTCTTTTTTTGTATTTCTATATTTTTGTAGCGAAATCACAAACAGAACTTTAAATTTAGGCAAATTTAGAGTTATTTTTGTGATTTTTTTCTATCGAGCCAAAAATGCTCAATCGTGTTTTGGATATTGTGGGTGTCTGTGAAAAATCTGAGCTTCTTATGTAAATTTTTTGTGGAATAAACTGTAGAAGTTTAATTACAGTGATTTTTCAAAAACACGCACAGTATTGCAAGCTGTAAACCCATCTCGCCTTAAGACGAATCTAATTGCCATGTATAATTTATTAAAATCGGTTTGGCCGTTTACACAGATCGCCGGTTAGTAGTTACGAGGGAACATATAATTAAATAATTTCATTGAATAATCAATACGTAGATTACTAATTACTTAAGAAAATCAATACTCGGTACAATTATTATGAAGAATTTAAAATCATAGATTTTTTTACAAATAATATTAACTTTTTCGATGTTTATAATATCATAATATCAAATCAGATATTTTTATTTTCAATATGTTAATTTAATATAATACTTATAACCCTTCCCGATAACATCATGAGAGCACAGACGCGGGATCACTTCAAAATGCTAGTAATTCGACACCATCGCGAAAAAGCTTTCTTATATATGTTTTATTATTTGTATATAACACTCTTCTTTCTTTATTTTAAGTAGTCAATGTTGCACCCCATTTACTACCTTTTCTGTTACATCCCTAAGGTGAACTGGTAGACAATGCTTAGCATTAAGTTTTACCTTTTGTATTATAATCGTTAGATTATTGTGCAATAAATATTAAATAAAAAAATAATAAAAATGAATAACCAAGAAAAACATTTTATCATGTAATAGTTTCTAAACGTTTATAGGTTTGCCTTAACCTAGTAAAATTGATAGAACTTTCCTAGCACTCGCACGCACTATATGTTAAAATTTTCAGTAAAATAAAACTCCATGAAAGAATATTCCGAACAAACAATATTTTGATAAATGAAAATATGAGATTCTAAAATTCATTGAACTGTGTTTCTATAAATTATGTTTCATTTAAGTAAATAGTCTTTGAAACAATAATATTAGAAATAAATATATTCTATGAAACATTTTCTGCGAATCGAAATTCTATGAAATTTCTGTCTGTGAAACAAGGATAAACCGGTGACTATGCTTCTAATGATCCTATGGGTTAATTAACCTTTGTGTATCTTGTGTACAGTGCCTCTTCCTGAAGAAGCCCCCGCACCTATAGAACCTAAACAAGAGATAAAGGAGGAGAAGGTAGCAGAACAGACGGTGGAGGATATCAAGGAGGAAGGCGACGTGAGTATCACCACTTGTGTACAGGGCCTCTCCCTGGAGACGCTACCGATACTAGCGTTCCGCAACTTCCCAAACAAAGGAGGATCATCTGATCGTACAAACAGAGACAGACATAGACATTGTAAGCCGTAAATGACTGCCGAGCTTGCATCAATTGGATAATTCCATGAGAATTCATACTTTTCAGTTAGAATTTTCTCGTAGTCGGGTTTTAGTTTTTAAAACGTCTTGTTAACTTATGAACTGGGAACGAGTTAACTTGTTGATGTTTGTGGCAGGACTCTATACCGCTGGAGGAGATGATTAGGGAATCGGGTCCTGCCGGGCAACTGGAGTACCAAGAGCGGGGAGAAGTCGGCGATCACACGGAGACTGACCACGACACGCCTATCGAGGTATCACACTTATGTATTATTATTTTATTATGTTTAATTTTATTATTATACTATAAGCCGACCCCAAATAGGGAGAAGGCGAGGAAGTTAATGATAATGATGAAGTCTATGAAGTCTAATACCACTTACTGCCTGATTGACATAGTTGTTTGCCCTGTTCCAGGGTGACAGGGGAAATGATTGATATACTGTCGTGTAGAGGGTGCTCCAGTGAGTACCAAAAAAATTACTGACATTTTGAAGATCATCAGATCCTAATGTGGAAGGGGTACGGTCTGCAAAAACAGTTGGGGTTAGGGTTACGTAATTTTTGGTTGTAAGCAATTTGACGACTGTCATTTTTTTTTTATTCAAGATGGCCGCTATACAAGGACAATTGAATCCGAGTGTGTACCACGAGACCGTAGGTCGAGCGGGAAGCGAGGCCGCAGGCCGAGCTGCTTGGCGAGGGCTAAGCCCGAGCCCCTCTTGACCTCCTCCCTCCCCCCTCCTCCCTCTGGTAGGCCGAGCCACTCCTAACAAGCGATGAGCAATTATTTTTAATTTGCCTAGATGGCCGCCAATAGTCGACTGCGTCCCATTTGACTAAAATTCAAAATATAAGTGTTTTTTGCGCCGGGCAATCCAAATCTGACATTTTTTGGAACCCAAGATGGCGTCTGGATTTTAGATTTTTTTATTAATTTCGTTCATAACGTCCTATGGGAACATCTAAGGGGTCTGGAATTTTGTATGCTGGGGTAAAGCACCCCGGAACTCAATATTGCAAACAAATTTTGATTCCAAGATGGACGCCCACACATTTTTTACTTTTTACTAGAGATGCGCCGAATATTAGTTTGGTATTCGGCATCTTTTCCACTATTTGTATTCGGCCGAATTATTCGGTTTTGATGCCGAATATATTCGGCATCAAGCATTTCTATTTTCTTGGCTACATGACATGGTGTAGAACTCAAAGACAAAAATTCTTATGTAAGATTTATGTTATATTATAAGTCAAAGAAAACATTTATTTCTTAACCTATTGTTATACATAACTTTTGTTTTGTCATCTCCCATTTCGTCAAAAACGTCCCAAGCACGTAATCCCGCCTACTCATATTGCAAACACAATAAAGTTAATATTATCAATATTTTAATATTTTTGTAATGATAAGCACCTTTGTTTTGTTTATTTGTAACTTAATCGTGCTATGTTTTGAAGCAAAGTGACAGCGCGGCGTGTAAGCGGGTAGCGGGCGGTGAGGTACGGCTCGCTCGCCATCTAGCCAGCAGCGACACGTAGCGTACATGTTACGAGTAGAACCTGTTTACGCGGCAAAACAATGTAATGGTAAACCAAATAATTCGGCCGAATATCCGGTTCGGTAAAGGCTAAACCGAATTATATTCGATTATTCGGTGAAACCACTATTCGGCGCATCTCTACTTTTTACCCATTTTCTCAACTGGACATGTCCTTCAGCCAACTCCAACAGCTGCATGAAAAACCGCAGGCTGCTTGCAGCCCGCGCAACGCCCGAAAAGCTTGTTATACTATAAACCTACAATACCACTGACTCACTGATTGACATGTTTGTTTTCCCTTCATAACTTATCACTTAAGAGTCTAAAATTTTGTATGCCGGGGTAAAACACCCCGCGGAACTCTGAACTGCAACCAGATTTTGGATCCAAGATGGCCGCCCACATATTTTGATTTTTTGTCTGTACCGACTGTAGATTTTTTTTCGTATTTCTCAACTGCCCACGTGATTTAGTCATACTCAACGGCTGCTCGAAAGTTGCGCGGGTTGCAACAGAGCATTCGAGTGGTTTAAAGATGTGACCATTCAAAAGATTTTTACACAAGAATACCATTCGTGGGTTGATAAGTTCCACATTCTTCAGGAAACAAAGTGATATTGTAGAGATTAAAGGTGAACACGGACCGGGCTGCATGCATCACAAGCACCACAGTCACCGCATTTGAATTCGACACCCGAGCTCACAACATCGACTCGCCGGCACCGGGCTCTGTGACCGATGCCGGTGAGACGCTGGTGATCATTCCATAAAAAAAATCCGGGCAGATATTTGTACGTGCGAGGCCATTAGCAAAAATGGTGCAATTTCATGTATTTCATCTTTAAAACCATTTAGAAAATGGACAAAAGTTTATTAGCTATTCTCAAATTAATTTTATATGATTATGACATTTACATATTTCGGACTGCTGACTACCAATATATCAATATTTTGTAGCTGATTGTCAGCTGATACCGATATTCTATGAAACTCACCTGGTTCGGTTTTATATACCTACCTACTTTGAATTCAAAATTTGAAAGTTCACAAAGAGTACACAATATTGCAGACATTTGAAATTTTCAAACAATTTAGCGTGCTTGTCACTTTAAGATTACTTTGGGATGCTGATTACAAATGTGATACCATTCTGTAGATTCAAATTTCATATAAATGTGAGATTTGCAATCATCAAATTCAACATACAAATTTAATTTGTGTATTTCTGAATTTCAGGTTGAATTATATGGTCAAGTAAAATGATACCAGTTTTATGGTTCCGTACAAAAAATTAAAAAACGGAACCCTTATAGGATCACTCGTGCGTCTCTGCCCGTCCGTCCGTTTGTCACAGCTAATTTGCTCCAAATCTACTGGACCGAATCAGGTGAAATTTGGTAGAATGTTGTAATCTTATGACCCAAACACATATGTGCAAAGTAAATAAATATTTTTTTATGAAATTAAAAAAAGTTGTGCAACCCTTACTGTGTCATATATCAAATGAAAGGGCTCAAATATATTTTGTTTTTATTGTTAAACGAATAGTTTTGATTTTAATCATCATCATCATCAAAAGAAGACGAAAATAAATTGCCCCCCTGATCTCCGAAACTACTGAGCCTGAAATTTTGAAAAAAATACAAAATATATTTCATTGCTTGTAGATCACAGGAAATCCTATAAGAATTCAATCAATTGTACGGAACCCACTCCACGCGAGTTTAACTCGCACTTGGCCGGTTTATTTATTTATCAGATACATTTTTTAAACTGCTTAAAGTAATAAACAAAAACCAATGTGTCTTTCGAAGCCCAGAAGACATAATTCTGGGCTTCGAAAGACACATTAAGTTTTTTTGTTCAGGGTTTTCAGCATTAATAAATCTGAAACCACGTTCAAAATGGAAGTGCTCAATGAAAAGTGGCATTATTTTGTGACTTTATTTGTTAATCACTAACAAAATATATTTTTTTCAGTTGACTCGGGAAGAGAAAGATGGCAAGAAAAAGAGAGACTACTCTCGAAAGAAGAAATTAGATTCCAGAAGTGAGTACGGTGTGACTTTGTCTGACTTACCGCGCCGCGAGGAGGCCAATCGTGTAAAAGTGATGCGGCGAGCAACCGTGGCGCCTTGCTAGCCGCATTATCTATTAACAGGATTCCTCCACGCTAAAAGTAGCTTTTGAATCTTGCGGTTTGCTATATTGTTGATAAATAAACGTACAAAAATAAACGTCATGCACGTTATGTTATAATTCCTAATAAAAACATATTGTAACCAAAGTGTATTAATAGTACCTGCATTACGATATAAGTGGTTATAACATACGAGCGGAATTTCTGCCCGAGCCATAGGCGAGAGCGTAATGGAGCCGAGTGTGTTTAACCAATATACGCGCACGTATATCGTATACGTTTTTCAACACACTTGTGAGGAAAAATACCTAATAAACTGATTTATTTTATTTTAAATAAACTTAACCATAAAACTGTGATGCACACTGTTGCTCCCCCGCCGCCCCGTTTCACTTCACTTGTTGAAATCAGCGCGGTGCGCTGCCTACTGGACGGCGCCGCGCGGCGGGCGATTGCGAAATTAGAAAAAAAAAACAATTTGGAAAACAAAATCTGCAGCTCCATACAAAATGAAATACTTCCCGTGCCAAAATGTATGGAGCTGCAGATTTTTTTTCGCGATTTCAGGGTTGGTCCCATAGTAAAAGTTGTTCACATTGGTTAGTATGTTAACTCCCTGTCGGGTTGATACCCCCTTTTTGTTACACGTTGTACGAGGGCTGTTTGATAAGTACCCGTTTTCTAAATATATTAATATCACTGGCCGCAAATAAGTATACCACCTTTTTAAGCCATATTTCAGAGGCGGGGAAATTGAAAAAAAATGGCATTCTTTTGTTTTTTTTCTCATTTGACAACGATTCAGTGAAGGCGTGAACTTAAAATTGTTAAAATGGAGAAAGAACAGTATCGGTCTGTAATTAGATTCTTATTTTTGGAAGGAAAAACATGTGATGAAATAAAAGTAAGAATGCAAGCGGTTTACCATGAATGTGCTCCTTCTATGACAACCGTCAGATATTGGTATAACGAGTTTAAGCGGGGGAGAACAACCGTCTTTGATGAGGATCGCCCAGGCCGGCCAGTTGAGGTGACTACAGACGATATGGTTAAGAAAATTGAAAATATCGTTTTAGCCGACCGCCGAATTAAACTTCGAGAAATCGTTGATGCTGTAAATGTTTCAATCGAGAGGGTACAACACATATTAGAAGAAAAATTGGGTATGAAGAAAGTATCGGCGAGGTGGGTGCCGCGTTTACTCACGAAGGAGCAAAAACGGAACCGACTGACTACTTCGGAGCAGTGTTTGGCCGTGTTCAAACGTAACCCGAAGGAGTTTCTGCGTCGTTTCGTGACCGTGGACGAAACGTGGGTCCACCACTACACCCCGGAAATGAAAGAGCAGTCGAAGCAGTGGATTTTATTTATTTATTTTACTCTTTATTGCACACAATTTAACAAATTATACATAAATAATAAAAAAAAATTTTTGCATACAAAAGGCGGCCTTATCGCACAGCAATCTCTTCCAGGCAACCTTAGGGTAGTATGGATACAAAAGAAATTTAGATATGTTACAGGTGTATCTCCTTTGAAATATTGCACTATTTCAAAGGAGATATACAAATAAAATGTTATAGAATACATATAATACATTCTTATATAAAAAATATTTACATATATATATATATATACATAATATAAATAAGATAGTGTACACGAAAGAAAGTAAGAACCTAAACAAGATGCGAAAGGAAAAGAGTGACTTACAAAGAAGAAAGGAAGTGTGATTTGACTAGTGATTTAAAGCTGGCTAGCGTTCGAGCCTGTCGGATGGACATTTTACCGGGTGAACCTGCTCCAAAGAAAGCAAAAACCGTCCCATCGGCTGGAAAGGTCATGGCGACCGTTTTTTGGGATTCGCAGGGTATTATACATATTGACTATTTAGATAAGGGAAAAACAATAACAGTGCAGTACTATGCCAATTTATTGGATGAATTTGACGCCGTGTTGAAGGACAAACGACCCCATTTTAAAAAGAAAAAAGTACTGTTTCATCACGACAACCCCCCGGCTCATTCGTCTAGAGTTGTGACGGCTAAATTAGCACAGTTACGCTACGGTTACGCCGTATTCTCCAGATTTGGCCCCATGCGATTTCTTTTTGTTTCCCAACCTAAAAAAATGGCTCGGAGGCAAGCGATTTGGATCAAATGACGAAGTCATTGCCGTCACAGAGGCCTATTTTAATGACTTTCCAAAATCATACTTTTTGAGTATAGGTGGAACAAATGTATAGAGTTAAAAGGTGACATCGTAAAAAAATAAATGCATATATACAAAAAAAAATGATTTTTTTTTCCATAAACGGGTACTTATCAAACAGCTCTCATATAAGATAGACTAAGTAAGACATGGTATAAGATAAATAATGAAACAACGGTGACGTTCGATTTCCGATTTATTCTTTTTCTTTGTCTAACTCACCTTATGGTATCTATCTCGCTCACACACAACTGTCAAACTTTTTTACTCTCATTTATACTGAATTTACCATTCATTCTGTCCCTTTCTCTTTTGCAATTACGTTCGTGAGTTATAGAAAATAACTTCACTATTTGCGTTTATAACACACGTGTGTTTTATGAGGTGCTTTATATATCCTGGTGAAATTAGATCCACTTTACGAGGAAGTGTGTTGAAAAAAGTATTAAAATCATCTGTTAATAAAATAAATGTGTAACGGAACGTTCAATCTCATGTCGTACAGCCAACATAAAGAAAAATACTATCGCCGAGTACGCACTTACCGCCAGCGCCGCCGCCACTCATCAAGAGATGGCGCTATAGTTTCGTTATAATTTTTTTTTTGGTTTTTATTTTATTGTTTAATTAAACTTCAATAATAAAATCTTTAAAGATGTTTCTCTACGACTCTCTCTCTCTCTACGACTCTCGCTCTCTCTCTACGCGACACTCACCGCCGCCGACGACTCTTTTCGCCGGAATATTTGTTGGATTCAGCAAAAATCGTAATTCAATATTTTATTAGGGTTCCGTACAAAAAATGAAAAAACAGAACCCTTATAGGATCACTCGTGCGTCTGTCTGTCCGTCCGTCTGTCACAGGCCATTTGCTCCGAATCTACTGAACCGAATCAGGTGTTTGGTAAGATGGTGTAATCCTATGACCCAAACACACATGTGCAAAGTAAATTTTTTTTTTTAAATAAGGGTCATTTTTGGGCGACAAATTAGGAAATTAAAAAAAAAAGTTTGGCAAACCTTACTGTGTCATATATAAAATGAAAGGGCTCGTTATGAGGATCTCAAATATATTTTTGTTATAATTCTAAAATAAATAGTTTTGATTTTATTCATGAAAGAAGGAGGGGCCCTGATCGCCGAAACTACTGAGCCTAAAATTTTGAAAAAAATACAAAATATAGTTCATTGTTTGTAAATTATAGGAAAACCTATAATAATTAAATCAATTGTACGGAACTCCCTCCACGCGAGTTTAACTCGCACTTGGCCGGTTTTATTGGGTTTATTTTGTGTTGCAAACTCCAATAATACCTTGTTTTAAGATGTCTATCTATCTACATGTAAATGTATTATAAACATTAATATTAATTCAATGGAGAAAATTTTTAATCGATTTGAATAGCTGTGCGCCAAGCTAGTTCGCTATTTATATGCGCCATCGAAAAGTTTTCAATCGTATTTTCGACAATAATTGTTCAAAATCGATTAAAAATTTTCTCCATTGAATTAATATTAATATTTATAATACATTTACATGTACAGGGTAGGTGGTTTATTATAATCTTTCATTCATTGTTTGTTATAATAAACCTAGCAAGTGCGAGTTGGACTCGTACATGAAGGGTTCCGTACCTCCTTACAATGTTTTAAAACGCTGAAAAACACGTTTCCGACGCCCTTTAATTTTCAACTTTATCTTATTTTTAGGATTCGGAATAATAAATGCGACCTGTAGGCGAGAACAAACCGACAGACAGACAGACTGACGAACAAAAGCATTTTTGGTCAATCTTGAAACTAAGACGCTTCACTCGCTCGGTTAATTAATAAACGCTAACGTATTAAAGAAAGTAATGATTATGAAAATATGAAATCACAAAAAAATATTTATTGAGATAAAATAATTATACAGTGTATGAGTAAAAGGGTTAAATACCGGCCAAACAACTCTAGACTTTATGCCTGAAGTACATTAGGCCTAGTTTCGCTTGCACCATTTTGATTAATTTAGAAGACCTGGCTGGTAGAGTGTCCCATCGAAATGACCGTCTTTTTGAGAATCTTATTTTTTAGTTATAAAAATACCCTATTAAAATTTCAAGTTGCCTCAAACACCTTTTTTATTATTTTTTAGAAAAATACTTTTGCACGCGCCTGGCAATGTTAAAACCCTGACTAAATCGTCTGGTTTATTTATTTTTTTATTCTTTAAACATTAAACTACATCATATAAAAAATGCATATTGCCTCAAATACATTTAAAATATATATATATATATACTTTTAAAAATTTTGGGGTTGCTTTAGCACCGCTACTCACTTACCAGCCAGGTCCGTGTTGGGGCTTGGGGTATAATAGGAGGTACCTGACAATTTTTTAGCTTGCCTCAAATAAAATAAAATAGCCAATTATTCTACTACCATTTACATGACATATGATTCAATTCTGTGTCAAATAATTTTCATAGTACAATAGATAAGATTAAATTAGTAATTATAATATTGTCAAATTGAAATGTATGCAGTGCAACGTCCGATTCGTAATTATGCATGTCAATATTAGTATGGATTCAAATGTCAATTTATATAGTATATATTTATATCAAGCATACTTTTTGCTTATAAGGAGGCTCCAGCAACAAAAGCTTGTAATTTAAATAGTTACCTAATAAACAATTTTTTTTTTATATAGTAAATACTATATTACTTAGATGTCTAGAAGTAATTACTTGGTGTAAATTTTATATTTAAATATAAACATTCTATTTTTTTATTCAGAAAATAGTGTAAGTAGGTATATAAAGAATATTAAGGTAGTAATATGGTATTGATTATAAGTGTAAACTGTTTTGCTTCCAATTATTATGATTTTATTGTTATATCACTATTGCATGCCTGAAAGGGGAAACTGTTGAAACATACCACATTATGTATCATCTTTAAAAAACACAGTTAAGCAATAAATAATTTTGACTTTGACTTTGACTCTATATTACTTTTACTCTCCATAGATAGTAGTCGCCTCTTTGGCGTAGGCCTCCCCCAAAGTTCTCCAACATGTTCGATCTCTAGTTTTTTGTACCCAATCATGTCCTGCTATTTTCTTAAAAATATCTCGTCATCTCGTTTAAGGCCTTCCTTTGCTTCTTTTGTTGTTTCTTGGTATCCATTCGGTCGTCTTAGTTAGTCTTGAGTTGTTCATACTGTATATGTCCTGCCCATTTCCATTTAAGTTGTCTTGTCCTGTCCCTAACGTCTGTCACTCGCGTTTTAGCTCTAATTGTTTTTAGTTTTGTTCGATATTCTTATACCAAGCATACTGCTCTCCATGCGTCTTTGACATACAGCGAGTATTTCTTCATCTTCTTCTCGTAAAGACCAGGTCTGTTGCCTCATATACCTGCCCAAAAATTGGTGCCAGCTCTCGAACCATAAGATACAATCTATTTTTTACTGACATTGCTTTTATACGTCTGCATCAACCGCTGCCTTCGACAGATATTGGGTATCTTTTGGCCTGAAAAGATATCCAATGAACGTCTGTGGTAGCTTTGCGGCGAGACACCGATCGACCAACAGATAGCGCGTCGTAAATGGACATGGATCGGCCACACGCTCAGGAGGGAGCCTACTCACATTCCGAGACAGGCATTGGAATGGACCCCTCAAGGAAAGAGGAAGCGTGGTCGACCAAAGCAGACCTGGCGACGATCGGTAGCGGCGGAGATGAAGACAATCGGGCTGTCTTGGCCCGAAGTGAAGCGCGTTGCTCAAGACAGAGCGGGATGGAGAAGCACTGTAGTGGCCCTCTGCCCCACCCAGGGGACATAGGAAAATAAGTCAAGCTTTTATACATTGTTACTATAAGTGATTAATATTATTTAGATTGGTTTCAATATTACTTTTTTGTTAATTTAATGTAAGTAGATATATTTTAGTGCCTTGCAGGGTTTCATGCTGTACATAACTATTTATAGTGATTTTATTTATTTATTTTACTCTTTATTGCACACAATTGAACAAATTAGACACAAATAATAGAGATAAATTTTAGCATACAAAAGGCGGCCTTATCGCACAGCAATCTCTTCCAGGCAACCTTAGGGTAGTAGTATAGTATACAAAAGAAATTTAGATATGTTACAGGTGAGGTGCAATATTTCAAAGGAGATATACAAATAAAATATTATAGATACCATATAATACATACTTGTATAAAAATTCTTTACATATATATATATATATATTTACAAATACATATAAATAAGGTAGTGTACACGAAAGAAAGTAAGAACCTAAACAAGATTCGAAAGGAAAAGAGATACTTACAAAGAAGAAAGGAAGTGTGATTTGACTTGTGATTTTGTAAACCATCACCACACCACACATGGAAACGAAAAAAGAATTGAATTGAATTGCTCTCCGAAGCAGCACAGCTGAGGATGCAACCGGGAACGTGCTCGAAGGAGAGGATAAATAAACAACAACAAACAAGGCAAGCTTGTAAAAAAAACAATTTGAATGTTCATAGAAACTGATCAGCTAATCGAGTCAATTTGAATGAAAATCTTTTTTTTTTTTGGGTTTCGTGAATGTTGTTGAACAAAATTTATTCAGTTTCATGGGCTGAGGTACCATCTGAGAGGTTTTGCGTTATTTAATTAACACGATGTTTATGCTAACCACACTGTTGTTGAAGTGTTTTGCAGACGTTAAGTTTTAAAACCCGTTTTCGCCTATCTGTTAATAATACACTGGTTTCTCAAAAAACGAGATTTTTTAACTCAGTTCTATCATCAATCCGTAGATGGCGCCTCTGCTCACGAACCAGGAGCTGCGGAACAAGAAGACGACGGCACTGACAGCACACACCCGTCTCGGGGAGATTCTAACGCACACAACGTCCAGCCAGCATATAAATGCAATTATTGTCCACGTGCGTTTTCACAAAAACTTGACTTACGCAGTCATCTTAAAATACACGGAGACGACCAACCGTGTAAATGCGATATTTGTCAACGTCGGTTTCAATATCGATCTGATATAAAAAGTCATTTAAATACTCACTTAGGGAAGAAAAGTCTTGAGTGTCATGTTTGTCAACGTAGGTTTTTTACAAAGCAAGAATTAAAACGTCACCTTGTTGTACACACTAGCACGAAATCATTTGAGTGTAATACTTGTCAACGTCAGTTTAGATATAAATGTCGTTTAATAAAGCACCTTAGAACACATACTGGCAAGAAACCATACGAATGTAATGTTTGTCAACGTCGTTTTTCAGATAAGAAATATATAAAAACTCATCTTAGAACACATACTGGCGAGAAACCATATGAATGTAATATTTGTCAACGTCGGTTTTTACAAAGGGATCATTTAAATACTCATCTTAGAACACATACTGGCGAGAAACCATACGAATGTAATGTTTGTCAACGTCGGTTTTTACTAAGGGGTTATTTAAATATTCATCTTAGAACACATACTGGCGAGAAACCATATGAATGTAATGTTTGTCAACGTCGGTTTTTACAAAGGGGTCATTTAAATACTCACCTTAGAACACATACTGGCGAGAAACCATACGAATGTAATGTTTGCCACCGTCGGTTTTTACGAAAGGGTGCTTTAAATATTCATCTTAAAACACATAATGGCGAGAAACCTTATGAATGTAATGTTTTTCAACGTCGTTTTTCAGATAAGAAATATTTAAAATCTCATCTTAGAACACATACTGGCGAGAAACCATATGAATGTAATATTTGTCATTGTCGGTTTTCACAAACGAGTCCTTTAAATATTCATCTCAAAACACATACTGGTGAGAAACCTCATGAAAGTAATATTTGCCAACGTGGGTGTTCCTAAACAGGATATCGATAAGTGGTGGAATGGTGTAAACAAAATTCTATTAAACTTAGCATTGATAAGTTCAAATACTACATTTTCTACATGATCGCAAGGACCAGGAAGTCCAGATCCAGGTCCTGTGAATCTCGAACTCTTTTTCGACCTTACCACATACGTACCTTCTTCGCCTCTAGGTGTAAACTTGCGACACCTTTTTAACCCCACATCTCGGCAACCCCTTCACCGATTTGGCTGTTTCTTTCCGCATGTGTCCCCGTATATGGTGTAAATGATACCGTATAGCTAGAGTTGAGTAAAGTTTTACCTATTATTGTAGTGCAATAGATATACTTAGTTATGGCATACGGAGCATACCTAATAAATGTAAGGTTAAGGACTTGTTTTTTTTTTAACTTGTACCAGACGTATTTTATTATGTTCTGATTTTAAATTCAATGAATAGATATATGAAAAATAATGATTATTTTTTTTAAACAATTTATTTTTCTTTATTTTTACTGGTTCCTGTTTGCGTCCTTAGGCCAAAGCTGTGCTGATTCAGCTCTGGGGAGTTCACTATAGGATTTGCCTCGGTCGATATATGTGTGGGGCTCTCCATAGATAAGAATATGTACTCTCAGGAGAGAGTGGAGCTAACCAGTCTACTGGCGGCACCCGTTCACGAGATTATCGTCGATCAGCCATCGCTGAACTCACCCATATTAGAGGAAACCAAAACATTTATTTTGTATTTATCATATTTATTTGTATACTCAATACTAATACATTTACGGATTCATTCTTGTCAGTCTCATTATTTGAACTATTACTATTAATAATCCATAGTATAATCTGTTTCCAATCATTTCTGTCGAGGGCAGTAGTTTGCCACTCGCCCATGTACTTGTCCAAGTCATCACGCCATCTTTTTCGAGGTCTGCCTCGCTTTCGAAATAGAAAGGGGAGGCCTTTGCCCAGCAGTGGGACACTGAAATAGGCTTATAAAAAAAATAGTATAATCTGTGAATACAGGCTGACTTTTTTAACACTGTCCAAATTTTTGGAGCAAGTTCAGTCCATGATACTAAACTACTTTCTATAAAAAAGTTATTAAAAATCTATAAAAAAATTTCGTCCTCCCATACAAATCAGCGTTTAGAGAGATGGATTTATGGGAGGACGAAAAATTGACGACCTCCGTGGCGTAATGGTTAACACGCTAGACCGTTAATCCGGAGGTTCTGGGTTCGATCCCCAGCCAGGGCAAGTTGGAAAATGGCCTTTTTCAAATTGTCCTGGGTCTTGGGTGTTTATCTATATATGTATTTATCATAAAATATCGTTAAGTTAGTATCTCATAACACAAGTTTAAAACTTACTTTGTTGCTAGCTTAATCAGTGTGATTTGTCCGTATATATTTATTTATTATATTATTATTATGTCGGTACGCTTTTCAGCCACGGGTCCATGGGGACCCGGTCCTTTGAGGCGTTCATGGGGCCAAAGCCAACATGAAGAGGCCTTTTAGTACCTTTTTATCTAAAAAGTGAGATGGCTGCATTTATGGAGGTCTATCCCTTAATATACCATTGAGATGCACTAACGGACAGTCCACCATAGCTGCTGAACTATAGCCAGGGAGGGATTTACTTGGTTTGGGCTATGTGGATGGGATGTAGTGGACCGGATAACTGGGTTATGGAGTGAGATACGGACATCTACCTAAAAATCTCTTACAACAATTTAAGCCTGGTAGATGGTGACTTGCTGCTCGTTGGCTACACTGCCTGTGGGCACCCTAACTAGCCACGAAGATGCGGCCAGGGCGCAACACAATGTGAGCAGCTGAGGGTGTCGAGAGGTGCGGCTCCGGTTTCACCATCACGGGGCTTACCCCCGAGAGCGGGTTTCCCCGTTATTACGCCATTACGTGCAATACACTTCCATCCTGGAGCGTATGTTCTGCTCTTGCGACTCCACTCTGGCCGGCCGGTTAAGGCAAGACAGAGGCGGGGGGTGTGTAGCTGTGTGTATGTGTGTGTGTAAGCGCATGTGTGTATGGTCCCCCTGGAGGTAGGGTCCGTGGTGTTGCCACTCACCATCAGCTCGCCACAAGCTGCCCTGCATTGACTGACTACACTGGAAATCCAGTGGGCGATGGGGTCGTCACGTCCCGACGCCTTATTATTATTATTTTTATCGATTTTTAATAACTTTTTTTTTGTAGTACAGTATCATGGAGTGAACTTGCTCCAAAAATTTGGACAGTGTTTATAAAGTCACCCTGTATAACCTTTTAACAGCCGGGTCGGGTGTTATTACGTTAAAAGTGCCCCTGGCGCCAAACACATATTTTCCTGCGAAGACCATACCCACTGAGCAAGCATAAGTTGCGTCAACATTACTATAAGTAAAAATCGGGTTGGTGTAAGTTACAAATGAAAAGGTGCAACGTTCTAGCAAGGTTATAGGTATTCCTTGAAGTAACGGCTGTCCCAGTCTTATTAGATGCAATGTTGCCCATAAAGACCAGTTAAAACTTTCAGTAACTTTCATTTTGAATGTTAAGTTCTTTCATGTTGAAAAGTATTACTGTAAGTTGCTGCAAATGAATTTCTATACATTGCATTAACATTTTATTTGAAACTTTCAAGCAACTTCAATAATATAAGTAAAGGAAACGTCGCATTCGAAAGTTTTCTGCAAGTTCAGATGTGTACATTGTAGGAACTTTAAATCAGAAAGTGTAATGAAACTCACTATTCTCATATTGCAGTAAGATTTCAAAAGTTAAACCATAACTACATGTATGTTACATGTAGTTATGGTTTGAGGAACTAACTAAATGGACACTAGTCAGGTTGATTTCTTCTTACGAGGCGTTGTTACAATAATGTTTTAAAGGGGTGTACTCAGTATATTTATTATTTGTCTTATGAAGCCCTGATATTGATTTTTAGGAGTTTTAAATATAACATTTTGCTTGAGCTGAGATTTGAACCAGCGGCCTTTTAGTTGCAGCCGACCGAAATACAGATGCGCCAACGCTTAGATAACTCACTGGCAAAAAAAGGCAACCACTATAATTATTAGATACCTAATACAAAAGCGTGCAGACTGGTGTCGCTAGTTGAACACGGAATGGGAAATACGCTCGCCCGACCGAGGCATTTATGTAGCTGTAAGAATGAAAACCAGCCATTACTGACGTGAACAATTTATTGTACGTTAAGTGTTTGTTTATATGGTTATATTTAAAGTAAATGACTGTTTTATTATTTTAAGAGTGTATGTAACATATAGTTTCATCATCATCATATCAGCCACAGGAAGTCCACTGCTGGACATAGGCCTCCCCCAAGGATTGGTTATAGTTTTGATTATTCTTATTTAGTTTAAGATAGTTTAATTGTAGTTATTTTTATTAAAGGAAGTTACAATTATAATTAAATAAACGTTACAACAGGCGCCGAAATATCCGTGCTAGCGAACAAATATAAGAAGAAATCTGCAACAAACTAATATCAACTGTACGCAGCAAACAATACACCTATATCTACATATGGAACACGAACTATACAATTGAATCTGGGCCTACGACTTTCGTTTCGCTGGACCTTCATCGTTGCCGTCGTGAATTCTTCCATCATCGCAACTGACTTCTTACGTCACTACTTGTGGACCTGCATCAGAAGAAACTAGTAGACACTGTCACCAACCTACACGTCAATGCCTTGCATGTCAATACGATACCAGAGACGATTCATATTATCAGCAGCGACCAAGAATACTACGACATATTAAAGAAGTTTCCCGATGTACTGCTAGTATTGTCATTGAAGTCACCGCCGAAACATGACGTCGTTCACTACATAGAACTCATTAATAATTGCATTCGCTTTATCTTCTGCCTTCGTAAATATGACCACATATTTTCTTTCCGATCTAAGCTTAACTGGCTTCCTGTTCGTCAGCGCCGACAACAGAGAATGCTCTGTACTCTTTTCTCTATACTTAAGGTTCTTAAGTATAGAGAAAAGTTTTTTCAAAGTATTTTATGAACTACTGTTTACAGTTTATAATGAGAACGTTAAGCTTTACTACGCACATTAACCAAAAGTGGCCATTTTTCGCAAATGTGCGTAGTAAAGCTTGACGTTCTCACTTTAAACTGTAAGCAGTAGTTCATAAAATACTTTGAAGGGTTATCTACGACTTGATAGTAGCAAAATTTTAAATGAAGTCCCCGTTTTCTTTGAAATGATTTATTTTAAATGGGGGCAGCACTGGACCCCGGGAAATTTAGGTACGGCCTTAATGCTCCTTGCTTTGTATCTACTGATTGTTTTTTTATTATTATGGCTTGACGCTACTGCGTATTTAGCCAGGAACAAGTTAATAAAACGTGGGAAATTCTTTTTTCCTAAAAGTTACAATCAAAGGTTGGTGCAGGCCTTTGATTGCTTTAAGGGAGCTTCTGGCGACAAATCTATACGAGTCCACTGGGTGCCACTGGTTTTCATAGCCGATTGAGTGGCAGACGACGCCCGAAGACGCCCACACAGTCCGCGAAACAAATATCACTACAGCCGTACTATGATTGTCCACTTTGACTATTTCACATAATGTTCATGAGCATGAGCATTTATAACACCAAACAACACCAATTTTATATTATAAAGTCCACTAAACTCAATTTGCAAAATAATTTAAAGAAAACCCCAACCGAACCCTTTGACTTCCCGCCAAAAACTCCATCCGTATCTACTGTTGACTTTTTATTAAATAATTTTACGGTTCTGGATACAAGTCCTTTAGAGCCTATCTTTATTTTTTTTCTTTATTCCTAATCCTAACCTAATCCTACAAGTTACAATCAAAGGGTAGTGTAGGCTTTTGACTGCTTCAAGGGAGCTTCTGGCGACAAATCTGTACGAGTCCACTGGTTTTCATAGACGACTGAGTGGCGGACGGACGACGCCCGAAGACGCCCACACAGTCCGCAAAATAAATATCACTACAGCCAGTGCCGGATTTAGCTCTACCAGCGCTCCGGGCGAGATTCCCCCCCCCCCCCCCCAACTGCAATTAAGACTATGACTTAGGCTTCAATCTTATAGGATTTATTACTGCCGACGGGCGGGGAGGGGTGCAAGTACGATATAGGATTCTTCAAATTTGCCGCTTCATTGTAAACGAAGGGAGGGAGGGGGGTTGCATACGAATAAGAGTCTAGGAGTTGCCACCATTAACCAGCCGCTGTTTATATAATTATTATTACCTGTGACCCCCCTCTTGCCTAAAAACGCCCTCTGTCGCCCCTTTACATCTGGCGCCCTGGCTGGTCGCCCAACCGCGCCCTACCCTAACGCCGCTACTTTCTACAGCCGTACTATGATTGTCCACTTCAACTATTTCACACATTGTTCATGAGCATGAGCATTTATAACACCAAACAACACCAATTTCATATTATAAAGTCCACTAAAAAATCAATTTGCAAAATAATTTAAAGCAAACTCCAACCGAACCCCTTGACTTCCCGCCAAAAACTCTACTGTTGACTGTAAATCTATGGAAATCTATCTGTCAATGTCAAAAAACAGTTATTTTCACCTTGGCTTTCTTTGTTGATCCATGGTTTGGTTTTATTAATTCCTCAGTTTTAATCAGTTCCTTTAGAATTCATGATTGATTATTTATCATAGGTACATACCTATTATAATAAAAGATTAAATTCATTACCTATTCAGTTCATTCATCTCTTTTGTTTTGTAATAACTAAAATCTATTAATACAACAGCAAGCTTTATATGGTTGATTCGAGATGCCTCTAAACACGGCCGTGTGTCGAGTCTGCCTGGTGACCGACGCCCGCTTGTTCTCCATCGCCGGCACTCCGCTACAAGTCGTCTACGAGAAGCTTACGAATGCCAGTGTTAGTATCAAGAAACCTTAAAAACCTCTATAAACATTGTGATATCATAGGAACTGTACGTTGTGTTTGACGGTTGCAGCTGGTGAACGGCGAGGCGTGGCCCGTGGCTGCGTGCTACGTGTGCCGCGCTCAGCTGCTCAAGAGCCACAAGCTGATGCTAAAGGCGGCCCGCACACAGGCTTTGCTCACTGCCGTACTTCAACATTTTACTGAGGTAATAACAAATTTTATAACCTTATGTGTATAATCTACTATTTACTAGTTGCAATGGATATCCGGTCACAATCCGGCCCTCTTTGGTGTCTGGCGGGATGGCAAATATTTGTGTACTATCGGGCCGGACACGGGATAGTAAATTATCTTGTTATTTATATAAATAAGGAAAATAACATGCGACCCCCCTTGGGTCTTGAAATGGTTTCCTTTTAGCTCTCATACGAGACAATTTCAGCTGATGTCCTCTTAATCGTTTATTGTCAGATCATTGAAATAGGTTGCATCTTTACTATTTACATTGGTCAATGACCATATATGCTGTTGTTTGCAGATAAGTGTGCAATCTGTGTCTCTGTTGGACCGGCGTAAGCTGGGGCTGTGCAGCCCTCTGGCTGTCTCCGGTGCTGAGTACTTGGACAACATACCACGCCCTGCAACTGCTGCCAAAGATGAGCCCCAGTCCCCAGCATCAGCAATATTAGATGACACTCGAGACCAAGATGTCAACACAGATGTCAACGAGCGCAAACATTTGGAGTGTGTGCACACAGAACAGCAAGAGACAGGTGAGTTGGCCAAGGAGTGGCAGGCAGCAACATCATACTGGCATGCAGGGGACTGGTAATGCTGCAATGGTTTTATTAACGCTTCCCATGCCCACCCCTGCGACGCCGACCATTCTCAGGTATCCAAGGAGTTATTCTGTTAGACCATTTCTCAGATGTCATTCTGTTGACATGAGCCGCTCAATCCCACATCAGCTTCACAGTCTTGTGGCCTTATACTATGCTGGGGTATTTGGGCTCACAAGACAAAATCTGAAAAAAAAATTATACTAACAGTTTTTCTGCCATGATCTTCTATCTATTAATCCCCGATGCAAAAAGAGGGGTGTTATAGATTTGACGTATCTGTATTTACTGTCTGTGGCATCATAGCTCCTAAACGAATGGTTTTTTTTTTGAAAGCTGATGGGATTGAGATGGATCTTAGCTACAGTCAGGGCTTGGAATACCATTAAAAATCTTGTAAAGTTAATTCTGTCAAACGGCGTTAACGTTATCAGCAAAGCTAATGTTATGCTGGGTAACGGTATTTTTCCCACTATTTACCGATAATCAGATAATGTTACCAAAGATATTAACAGCAAAATGTATTGTTAACATTGTATTTCTTTTCGATATTTGACTGAATAAATTGATGAGAGTTTGTCTAGTAGGCTACTAGAGCTATTAATATAATATTTTACAAGTATTGAAAAAGGTATTGTTACTTATATTGTTAATTGATAACGTTATAAACTGTATTATCGATACCCCTTATAACGTTACCACTAAAATAACGTTATTTAACGTTACTTTTAGTGTGAATTTGGTATTGGTAACAAGCCCTGGCTACAGTTGTGTTGGGTAAATAATTATGCTTAATTTTATTAAATTTTATTTTATTAGGTTGGGGAAAAAGTCTTTTCGCATATAGTATGTATGAACTTGTAATAAAACCACTTTGGCAATACTATTTGTACCTCGCTGGTTTTGGTATCATTGAAAAGTTTAAATTTTAAAGAAGATAATTCTAAATTTAAATTAGGAAAATGCGTGATTTTCATTTGTTTTTTTACCGTCAAGATGAGTAAACTAATGAAGAAATTAGATACATTTTTAAATTTTACTACCAAGAAGGTAAAAATGCAATGCAAGCCGCGAAAAAAATTTGCGATGTTTATGGACCTAGTGCAGTGTCTGTGAGAGTAGCACAAATTTGGTTTAAGCATTTTCAATCCGGAAATTTTGATGTCAAAGATGCACGTCGCTCTGGTCGCCCTGTTACGGATAAAATGGATGCTATTTTTGAAAAAGTGGAGCAAGATCGGCATATCAGTAGTTACGACGTAGCTGAAGAACTGGGAATTTACCACAAAACAGTTTTGGCGCATTTGAAAAAAAATGGGTACACAAAAAAGCTTGAGCTCTCTGAAAGAAACCTAATGAATCGTGTACTCATTTGTGATTCTTTAATAAGACGTAATGAGACCGAACCATTTTTGAAGAAATTGATAACTGGTGATGAAAAGTGGATCACGTACGACAAGAACGTGCGAAAAAGGTCATGGTCAAAGGCCGGTCAGGCTTCACAGACTGTGGCGAAACCCGGGTTAACTCGCAACAAGGTGATGCTGTGTGTGTGGTGGGATTGGAAGGGCATTATTCATTATGAGCTGTTACCACCAGGCAGGACCATCGATTCAGAACTCTACTGCGAACAACTGATAAGATTAAAGCAAAAAGTTGAGAGAAAGCGGCCGGAATTAATCAACAATCAGGGGTGTGGTTTTTCATCATGATAACCCTAGACCTCACATATTTTTAACCACTCAGCAAAGAGTTTGGCTGGGAGGTGTTAATGCATCCGCCGTATAGTCCTGACCTGGCACCTTCAGATTTCCACCTGTTTCAGTGTCAGGTTAACATCACGAGAGGACTGCCAAAACTACTTGACGCAGTTTTTTGATCAGAAGCCCCAAAATTTCTATAGCAATGGGATCATGTCCCTACCTATAAGATGGCAAAAAGTTATCGAACAAAATTGTACCTACATACTTTAGTTAAATGTAAATAAACTATATTAAAAATGTTTTGAATTTTCATATAAAATGCGAAAAGACTTTTTCCCCAACCTATTATGTTATGGCTAGTCAAATATGTCATTTCATTAATGATATAAGTATGCTGCTGGTTATTGGTTACGATACGATCACGATAATGGTTTCTTTTAAGATTTTTGTTAAGCAAAATCTACTATTTCATTTTGTGAAGTAAGTTTTTCGAAAGAAAAAAAATTTTTTTTTCTTACAGCTTTTATTGTGAGTCCTAAGTACTAATCAAGACAAATACAATAACCCTAAACTCGATGGGGTTGCGTCGTTGTATTACAGGGATCCTATAGCCATCTCAGATCAGCTTCTTGTTACAATAAATATGCATTGTCATCTGATTTACATTCGCGTACAAAGTTTCATCTCAATCTGAAACTGTGAAGTGGCTCAAATATTATTTGCAAGATTGGACCCAAACAAATAACATAAACGCCCGTGTGGTTCCGGGTTAGAATAGGACCACTCCATCTCTTCCTGTGGACGTCGTAAGGGGCGACGAAAGGACTAAGCACAAACATCTCGTGCTACAATTTGTATTTGTCAATGTCAAATTTCGGTCAAATTTATTTAAAATTTTCAGAGTGCGTGTAGATTTTGGAATATATTTAGTTGAAAATATACTATACTGTGCCTTCGTGAAGTGCAAAACCAAAGGGGGAATGCTTTTCCTACTGATTCAACATAAAACCTGTTCTCTGAACGAATTCACAAGAGTTGCGTTATGTGTTTTGTGTTATGATTAATTATATTATTGCTTGTCTATCATATTGGTGAAAACTGTAACGATAGCTTTAAGTCATTAGGTATTACAAATAAAAAATAAACGGGCAAGTGCGAGTCGGACTCGTACATGAAGGGTTCCGTTACTCCGTACAATGTTTTAAAACGCTAAAAAAACACGTTTTTTGTATGACCACCTCCCTAAAAAGTAGGGTTCCGTACCCAAAGGGTGCAAACGGGACCCTATTACTGAAACTCCGCTGTCTGTCCGTCTGCCACAGGGCTCTATCTCTTGAACCGTGATAGACACTTGAAATTTTCACCGATTATGTATTACTGTGGCCGATATAACAACAAATTCTGAAAATAAAAAAAAGTTAAAAATCCAAGAGGGTCGCCATACAAAAAAACGTGTTTTTTCAGCGTTTTTAACTAGATCTTTATATTCAATTTCTCAATGGCATTAACTAGATACTTAAAATTTTCAAAAGATTATGTATTACTATAACCGCTATAACAACAAATACAGAAAATAAAAAAAGTTAAAAATTAAAGAGGGTTGTCATACAAAAAACGTGTTTTTTTAGCGTTTTAAAATATTGTACGGAGGTACGGAACCCATCATGTACGAGTCCGAATCGCACTTGCCCGTTTATTTATCTTATGTTGTACACAAATTCGGATTACGTATATATGGATAGACATTATTTTTCCACAGCCAATGGAAATTTTGCGTGTATAAGCTAACCTCACTTGTTGAATTGTTTTGCACACGTTAAGTTTTAAAATCCGTTTCCGTCTTATCTGTTATTTAAAAATAAAAAAGTTTAGTTCGTCACTGACTCAGTTCTGTCATAAATCCGTAGATGGCGCCTCTGCTCACGAACCAGGAGCTGCGGAACAAGAAGACGACGGCACTGACAGCACACACCCGTCTCGGGGAGATTCTAACGCACACAACGTCCAGCCAGCATATAAATGCAATTATTGTCCACGTTCGTTTTCACAAAAACTTGACTTACGCAGTCATCTTAAAATACACGGAGACGACCAACCGTATGAATGCGATATTTGTCAACGTCGGTTTCAATATCGATCTGATATAAAAAGTCATTTAAATACTCACTTTGGGAAGAAAAGTCATGAGTGTCATGTTTGTCAACGTAGGTTTTCTACAAAGCAAGAATTGAAACGCCACCTTGTTGTACACACTAGTACAAAATCATTGGCGAGAAACCTTATAAATGTAATGTTTGTCAATGTCGGTTTTCACATAAGTGGACTTTAAATACTCATCTAAGAATACATACTGGCGAGAAACCATATAAATGTAATTTTTGTCAACGTCGGTTTAAACTGAAACATCATTTAAGCAGTCATTTAAAAACACATACTGGCGAGAAACCATATGAATGTAATGTTTGTCATTGTCGGTTTTCGCGAAAATATGATTTAGATATTCATCTTAAAATACATACTGGCAAAAAACCATATGAATGTAATATTTGTCACTGTCGGTTTTTACTAAAGGGTCAATTAAATATTCATCTTAGAACACATACTGGCGAGAAACCATATGAATGTAATGTTTGTCAACGTCGATTTTCGCAAAAGGGTCATTTAGATTTTCATCTTAAAACACATACCGGCGAGAAATCATATGAATGTAATGTTTGTCAAAGTCGATATATACATAAGAAGAGTTTAAATGTTCATCTTAAAACACATACTGGCGAGAAACCGTATGAATGTAATGTTTGTCAATGTCGATTCTATCAAAAGAGTCATTTAAAAATTCATCTTAAAACACACTGGCGAGAAACCTTACAAATGTAATGTTTGTAAATGTCGGTTTTTACAAAAGGGTCATTTAAATACTCATCTTAAAACACATACTGGCGAGAAACCATATGAATGTAATATTTGTCAATGTGGGTTTTCACGTAAGAGTCATTTAAATGCTCATTTTAGAACACACACTGGCGAGAAACCATATGAATGTGATGTTTGTCATTGTTGGTTTTCACATAAGCGTACTTTAAATATTCATCATAGTACGCATACTGGCGAGAAACCATATAAATGAAATGTTTATCAGTGTCGGTTTTCACAAAAAGGTAGTTTAAATATTTATCTTAAAACACTTACTGGCGAGAAACCCTATGAATGTAATATTTGTCAATGTCGGATTCGACAGAAAGTTAATTTAAACCGCCATATTAAAAACGTACTAATGAGAAACCATAATAAATATAATGTTTGTTAAAGTGGGTATTCTTAAAAACTAATCTTATAAAAAGCGCCATCCAGCGCGAAACCATCTGATCATAGACGCAACCCTGACGATAGCGCTAGGGAACTACGGTGTGACGACGACGAGGCACTAGGGGGCGCCGAGCATCACGAGAAGCCCTACGAGTGCACTCTCTGCCAACGTGGGTTTGGTCTCAAGATCGCTTTGCGGCGTCATGTGATAACTTCGCACAGGTGAGGACACCTCGATATCAGTGTATGTAATATGCAAGCTAGTAGCTAGCAAGCACGGGCACCATCACCAGCCGCCGATGATGATGAAACTGACAGTGAGGCTCCCATTACACCTAAGGAAGTCGTAGACGAGAACGTATAAAACGTAATAAAAAAAAAAGTTTTATAAATTGGACGAGTTCTTTAACGATAAAAAAATTAATTGAAATTGACATTAGAAACATTGACATTACTTTTTTTAAATAAACATAACATATAACCAAATAAACACTGACATTACTTATTTTTTACATTAATTTACTTTTAATAAAATCTTGCTTACAATAAATAAATAAAAAATAATAAAAAAGAACCTATTTTGTTAACACTTACGGTTTATATTTATAAATTAACTGCATGTCATAAAACTCGCTTGCCGTTCCAAATTTTGTTTTGCGACACCCGACAGGGTTCATAGTGTGCTATTTTAAGCCAGTGAGTTTGAGTAGTTAGAACTGATGTACATTATGAAATGCAATAAATGAATTGAATTGAATTGAGTCGGCGACGCAGAAGATCAGCGTCCCCCACCAACCACCGCACTGTTATTTCGAGCGCAGCGGGCAAACGCCCGCGCCACGCGTCGCTTGCATCAGTGTGGTTCGGGACGTCTTCGTGTGGCGTCGCGCATCACATTCGCCCTGATGACGACCTCCGGATGAGGTCGAAACATGTCGGCCAGTAGCTGACGTTTGACGCGAGTTACCCTAATACCCCCTAAACGCTTTAATTAATTAGTAATATCTGTCTCGTGTTAGTTTTAATCAAAAAAATATTTTCGTTTCGTTCGATTTATTTCTTTATTGCCTGCATATATTGGCTATTGTGGAAATAAAACATGAAATTATTTAAAATTTATTTTATTTTTAATAACGCGCACATTACATTTTTATACATTAAAACTATTGCATAAAAAAAAACCTGTCCGAGCCGTGAAGGTCAAGTTGGGTAGCTTGTATAGGTTCTATTTATCGGTTTCTCGCTAAAGAATATGTACAAAAAAGTACCCCTGATAAAATTTAAATTAAATTAAATTTTAAATTGTATCTTACATGGCAACTCAGGAGGCGGCGGCTTTTGCGGCGATCAAAGGAGCCGACAGTCGATGCCGCGCTGTCTTTGTCAATTTAGATCCGCCAATGAGACGGTGAGACTTTCGTTGAATTTGTTTGATTTTGTGGATATTATGTAAAGGGGTTGTTGCACAACAGGCTAGGTCATGAACACTTCTCCAAAAATCAGGAAAAATATCAAGAACCGATTAAGACCATCATATATTTGTTTTTTCGTGATCTTGATAGTGTCTTCATCATCATCCAGGTCTATACTACTCTCTCTGTACTACTAGAGCCGTATATTAGTCAGAGCAGTCAGAGGATTTGGCCTACACTCCACGCTGGCCAGACGGGTTGGAGAGGTCTCACTGATGTTTATGAGCTTTGTTTAGCTTTCTGTTTCCTAAGTCGCCTTCTACGACATCCACAGGAAGACTTGGAGTGGTCCTATTCTACTCTGCCGGGAACCACACGGCGACTAATGTATCAATATAATAATAATTAAATTTTTAACACAAAAAGCCGACTTCAATTTTTTTAAGGAGTTTCTTCCATGTCTCCAAAGTTCATCATATCTTCACCAAATTAAAATGGGACCAACTTGGTAGTAAAGGCTTTCAAATAAAAAAAGAATCATCAAAATCGGTTCACAATTGGCGAAGATATCGCGTAACAAACATACATAAAAAAAACAGCCAGATAACCTCCTCCTTTTTTGAAGTCGGTTAAAAATAAATTGCTGTTCGTTAGTCTCGCTATTACTTGAGAACGGCTTCTAAAACTATTTTAAAGGTGAATTCAGTCCATGATACTGATCAACTCTCCCCGATGAACATAATATCGAAATATGAAAAAAAATATTTGGCCTCCCATACAAATTGAGTTTGTATGATGTGGAAAGCTTAATAGTAGTTTATGACCGTCACATAATAAGGTGTATTACATACGAGGTTGGATTTAAAAACCTAGCCGCAGGCGAGGTTTTTAATAGTATCACACGAGTGTGATAATGTCGAGTTATATGCAGTGTCATACCCTACTTAATCTTATCTCATAAACTAGAATTCAAGCTACCTATTAAATAAAAGATCAAAGTTGAAAGAGAAAGAAGTAGTAGTTGTTTGCTTATTATGTTTATTTTGAATATTTGGACACATCGACTTCGTTATACTTATACACTTTATGCACTCTTTAACATTGAGTATTTAAACCATAATGAGGAAGGAACTTCTCAAACAATGGAATAGCCAATAGTACGTTTTCCGAAAACGAATAAGCTTTTATTTGAATTTTTCATGCCATGAAGTCCTGATAACACTTTCAATCATATAGCTTTCTCGACTTTTCTGGTAAAAGATTGTAAGTCATTTCCGTCGCCGCTTCTAGAATCTCGGGCGGAGTACTATTTTCTTCAAATTCACTACTTTCAGACATTTTAACAAGACGTAGGCAAGGAGATTACAAGATATTTATTACTTAAAAACGTATATGCCGCCATAATAAATTATAAGGTTACAGATAATTCTTTTTTTTTACGGCCCTGAACACGAATTCTTTTGAGCCATCATACAGCAATCAAAACTTGTTTGTAACGCCATAAAAATGGTAAACAGCGCGCGTGTAATGTAATGGGTAAAATAAATTGATCCCCTAGGATTTCCACCGTCAATTACAAGGATTCGGACAACGATTGCGCGTTTTTATTGGTTTTTAGGGTTCCGTACAAAAAATTAAAAAAACGGAACCCTTATAGGATCACTCGTGCGTCTGTCTGTCCGTCCGTCTGCCACAGCCAATTTGCTCCGAATCTACTGGACCGAATCAGGTGAAATTTGGTAGAATGTTGTTATCCTATGACCCAAACACATATGTGCAAAGTAAATAAATATTTTTTTAAAATGAGGGTCATTTTCGGGGGACAAATTAGGATATTAAAATAAAAAGTTTTGCAAACCTTACTATGTAATATATCAAATGAAAGGGCTCGTTATGTGGATCTCAAATATATTTTTGTTATTATTGTAAAATGAATAGTTTTGATTTTATTCATGAAAGAAGACGAAAATTGACCATCCCCCCCCCTGATCTCCGAAACTATTGAGCCTAAATTTTTGAAAAAAATACAAAATATAGTTCATTGCTTGTCAATTGTGCGGAACCCTCTCCACGCGAGTTTAACTCTTACTTGGCCGGTTTATTAATAATACTTATATCATATAGAAGCAAGAGAACAAAAAAAAATTGACCTACAGTCATCCATGTAAAACGTGTTGTATTCTAATTTTTAAAAATTACGACGCCGTTGCCTATATTTTATAATTTTAAAACTAAATTCTTTTTTTTTTTGCTGACTGCCAATATTATTTTTGATTCTGCAATCGTGTTCGATTTTCAAATGTGTTTTAACGCCCAGGGGAATTTACTTTTCAGTGTCTGTCTAGAGAATTACCAGTGACTAGCCCCAAATATTTGGGATGAAAACATGGTTTTTAGAATAGATGAGATGAAAAATATATTTTTCACATTTCGATATATGTTACTTGGGTCAAGTTGTTCAGTATCATACACTGAATTCACCGTTTAAATTATTTCAGTATAGCGTAATAAAAAATGTGACCAGAAATTACAGGCATATAGACCTTAAGGTGAATACTAAGCAGAAGACGAGTTAACAATTGTTAACTCGTAAATATAGTGAAAATTTACATATTTCTCAATGTTAGGCACTAGATAGCCATTTAAATTATTTTATGAACCACCATTGAAAGTATTACATTAGCCCGTCTAGCTGTAAAACACGCTTCCGCTTTAAAGTTAGACGGATCACCAATAATAGTTTCAACGGTAGTTCATAAAATAACTTAAAGGGCTATCTATAGTGCCTAACATTGAGAAATATGAAAATTTTCACCATATTTACGAGTTAACAATTTATTTCAAATGAGGGCGCCACTTCTGCTTGGTATTCGCCTTAAGACGATACACAGAGTCCAGTGCTGCCCCCATTCGAAAAAAATTATTTGTAAGGAAACGGAGATATTTAAAATTTTGAGCTAGTAAAAACCCTTCAAACTATTTTATGAACTACTGTTTTCAGTTTAAACTAAAAACTTTAAGCTTTAGTTTGCACTTTTGCGAAAAACGGCCACTTTTGGCAAAAATGCAAACTAAAGACGTTTTCACTTTAAACTGTAAACAGTGGTTATAAAATAGTTTGAAAGGTTATCTAGATTTTACTAGCTTAAAATTTTAAATATCTCCGTTTCCTTACAAATAATTTATTTCAAATGGGGGCAGCACTGGACTCCGTGTATCGTCTTAAAGTAAAAACGGCCACTTTTGGAAAAAATGCAAACTAAAGCTTAACGTTCTCACTTTAAACTGTAAACAGTGGTTGAAGGGTTATCTAGGTTTTACTAGCTCAAAATGTTAATTGATATCTCCGTTTCCTTACAAATAATTTATTTTAAATGAGGGCGCCACTTCTGTTAGGTATTCACCTTAAAAGGGTTGTATTTGTACCTACTACACAAACAATCGGCAATGCAGCACGATACCATCTCTCCAAGGTAGGGCAACTTTTATAAATGAACACAGGTTACAATTTAAAAAATCGAATATTTGTGTGACGATGTTCGTGCCCGGCAGACAACGGCAGATACGTCTTGTACCAAGACTTGCCACATGTCACTTTAAACGCTATCTCTTTTGCTCTTGTGAGGGTGACCGTTAGCGTATATTGTTTCACGCTAACGGTTCGGTCATGTTTATGAAGTCATGCTACGGGGGCATTAGCTGCCGAACTATTGCCAGGAAGGGATTTACTTGGTTTGGGCTATGTAGATGGGATGGATCAGATAACTGGGTTATGGAGTGAGGTACGGACATCTACCTCAAAATCTCTCACAACAATTTAAGCCTGGTAGATGTTGGCTTGCTGCTCGTTGGCTACGCTGCCTGTGGGCACCCTAACTAGCCACGATACTCGTATTGTATTATATTATTTAACCTGTCACAATCACCTCCGAAGCGGCCCAATGGGGCCGCTCTTACGCAGACGAATCTCAACCTTATTACATTAACATAAGAATACAGGTTCCTTGACAAAAAAAATTGACCTTGGAAGGAAGAAGGGGTTAATTAGTAGTAATTATAATAAGGAAGTTAATAGGAGGGGGGGGGGGGTGATATCCCCTCTTCACTCGTTCTTGACCCTGGTCTTGCGCACCCGTGGCGGCATGGGGATCTTCATGTGGACCGTTTTGATGTGGGCCTTCACGCAAGAGGACGTTTGGAACGCCTTCTGGCAGATCTCGCACACGTGCTTGCGGAGCCCGGAGTGCACCTAGGGAACATTAACATCAGGAGTCATCATCATCAGGTCTTTTTAGGGTTCCGTAGTCCGTACCCATAGGGTATCTGCGGGACCCTATTACTGAGATTCCGCTGTCTGTCCGTCTGCCTGTCTGTCACAGGGCTCTATTTCTTGAACCGTAATAGCTAGAAACTTAAAAATTCCACCGTTAATGTGGCCGCTATATAAAAATTATATTTATAAAATTAAAAAGGAGGTCGACATACAAGAAACGAGCTTTCTTCAGCGTTTTTAACTCGATTTTTATAATGACATTAACTAGATACTAGAATTTTTTACAGAACATATATTGCTATAGGCAATTGTACGGAGGTACAGAACGCGTCCGACCAGCACTTGAACGGTTTTATTCTCCACTGCAGGAGCAGGAGCACGACCCACTCTGTACTACTAGAGCCATGTTTGGCCAGAGTGCCAAATCCAATTTACAGAAATAAGTAACACTGAGTAGTCTTAAAAAACGGAGCCGAGATGATCAGTCCCTACTAGCGGGACCCGTTCACGAGCTGACGTGTGGATCAGCCATCGCTGAACTCAAAAAAATTGTGGCAATCCAGCAAAGTAAGCGCTTTCTTAACTGTTCTAAATGTAGTGTGAACTTACCAAATGGTCATCATCAGCATTACGTGTTCCCGGTTGCATCCTCAGCGGTGTTGCTTCAGAGCCCGGGGGTCCGCTACCACCCTAGGGGATGGGACGAGGGTACTGGTTTACACAGAGCGACTTCCGGCTGACCTCCGCAACCCAAAGGGTAGACCAGAACCAATCCTAGGAAAGGTTTAAACAAACGCTACATGGCGTTCGGGACCCACAGCTTTACGTGCCTTCCGTAGCACGTAATCATCTTTCTTTTCGGATAATCAGGTGATTCAAGTCTGCAATACACTAACCAGACTGGAAACAACTATTCACAAAGTATGCTTCCCAGTGGGATTTGAACCCCCGACCTCCGGATCACAAGGCAAACGCCTTGACCACTGGACCACGGAGGCAGTGAGTGAGCTTACCAAATGATGCCTCTTGAAGTTGACGGCGGTCTTGAACGCTTTGGGGCAGAATGAGCACTTGTACGGCCGCTCGCCGGTGTGCACGCGCATGTGGTTCTGCAAGTATCATCACCATCATCAGCTCTTTTTTGACTGTCCAGGAGAAAGCCCAAATATGTTTGTTCTTTCGTTTTACTAATGTTTTGTCGTCGAAAAGTGGCATAAGAGTGGCGACTTACTGGAGGAAAAAAATATAATGTGTCTTTTGAGCCAATCGACACGAAATGAAGAAGAATGTTTTGTCCATTTATTTTGAGTGGTCCATAATTTGAAATTTTCTTATTTTTACCGTTAAAAATAATATAGTTCGTTTTAGAAATATTTATTTATTTATTTATTTACCAATTTATGTACACGGACAATATATACAGAGAATACATAAACAAAAAGTTGTACAAAGGCACTACTTATCTCAAAAGAGATCTCTTCCAGTAGGCCGTGAGAGGAGATGTTCATATATGAAAGACATACAGGCGTGTTCGTTAAATAAAGGAAGAAGAAATTAATATACTATGAAACTACAGATAAACATACATATACATATGTTACATACATACCCATATAAATACATATGTCTACTTAGAAATGAATATACATAATATATAAACTACAACTATAATGATTCCGATAAATAATAATCTTTTACTCGTCTTTTAAACACATAGATCGATTTAGATTTGCGTATAGAAGGTGGTAATGAGTTCCATAGTCTGACCGCATGTACCGAGAAGGAGTAGGAAAAGGTAGTGGTGCTGTGTGAAGGGTATTTAAGGACATTTGTTTATTGTTAAAAGATTATACTGAAACCACTGATTTAATAGGTTAAGATCACTTTGGGCGGTCAAAAATTACTGTTTCTATTGAGTTTCCAAAATAAAAGAGACTTTTATCACCGGCATAAAGTGTTATATCACCCTTCAGACCTATGTCATGTATATTGTTAGTATATATAAGAAACAAAAGGGGCCCTAAAATCAATCCTTGAGGAACCCCAAATGAGATGGGTTTAGGTTGACTCTGGTGGTTGCCGACTTTGACTATTTGTTTTCGGTTTGAAAGATAAGATCTGAAAATTTCTAGCGCAATCCTAGTAATGCCTATGTCTCTTAGCTTTTCTAATAGTATTTTGTGGCTTACGGTATCGAAAGCCTGTTTTAGATCTATAAATACACCTAGTGCAATTTGTTTTTGGTCTATATTAGTTTTAATCTTAGTTATGATGTCAATTGTTGCAGAGACCGTATTAGATTTAGGCCTAAAACCATACCGTTTACTAGAACGTATATTTTGAAATTTGTTCTGTTTTATAATCGTGCTTACATGGTCTAATAATGTTTTTGTTGATCCTTTTACACGGGTGTTGTATTGTTGATCTACTTTGTTTAATATTACACAACCATTTTCTTGTATTACCTTACTATTACCTTTGTATTTAGCTGACTTTTCCGGGACTAGTAAGTCGTAGTTAAAGTCTCCAAGAACGGCTCGTTTTCGATTTTCTAATTGTGTTGTGAATTCATTCAGAAAATTTTGACTGTTTGTGCGACCAGGTCTCTACAACGTGGAAGGAACGTACCCGTAATAAATTGAACCACGGTCTATACTAGATCATTATAGTGTAATGAAATTAAAATAACAGCCAAAGAACAAAAAAAGACTTCAGCTTTTCCATACAAGTGTGCAGCCGCTCGGGCAATTTGAATGGGAATGTCAATTTTTTTTTGGTATTTCGACTGTTAATTTCAAATAATGATCTAGTATAGCCCGTGGTTTGATTTATTACGGGTATGTCCCTTCCACTTTGTATACAGCACCTATTTTTAAAGAGAATTTGTCAATGTGTATCCAAAGATAATGGTTTTCATCAATAGATTTTTGTTTGATAAAGCTATGTTTCATACTATTGTGAGCATATATTGAGACTCCTCCACCTTTTACATTCTGTCTATGTTCATAGTAGTGAGTGTACTCGTATCCAGGTATTTGCAGGATTTTATCCAGGTTTCAGTTATCACTATAATGTGCACAATTATGGTGAAGATATGGGCAAATGGCCTTGAAGTGTGAAATAAATTGTTAACTCCTAAATATGGTGGTAATTTCCATATTGCTCTTCGTCATGCACTAGATAGCCCTTTAAATTATTTTATGAACTGCCGTTGAAACTACTATGGTGATCCGTCTAGCTTTAAAACTTGCCGTGGCCACTTTTGGCGGAGGCAAGTTTTAAAGCTAGACGGACTAATGTAAATACTTTCAACGGTGGTTCATAAAATAATTTAAAGGCCTATCTAGTGCATGACGAAGAGCACTGGAAATTATCTCCATATTTACGAGTTAACAATTTATTTCAAATGAGGGCGCCACTTCAAGGCCATTTGCCTATATCTTCACCTTATGTTCAATGATTGCAGTATGCACTTTAATTCGTCCATTTTACCAGCTTTCATTATGCTGCAAGCATTAGCATGCAAGAACTTGAGGGATTTTTCATTCATTGTGATATTATGATAGTTGTTGGTAATTTGGTACGTAGTGTTGTAGCTGTCATTTCTGGTCAATGAACTGCTCGCGGCAGCTACTACTAGGAGTTTTTTGGAGTCGAAAGAATAATCTTGGGAACACCTTTTATATATTTAATAATAAGATTTTTGTCACTATTCTTTGTACGACGTTCAAGTTCTTCTCTTATCAAGCATAGCCTTCATAAAGGGCTTGTTGTTGGGGCGTCTGATTAGAGAAGATTTTTATCCCATCCTTGTTTAGATTTTGTTTGGAGCGCAGAATTTTCAAAGCATTTTCTTGCGAATTGAGTATAACTTTGAGATGTGATAATATTTGATATGAGCAATGAACGCGGTTGCTTATTACAATGAATGGTACACGCATTAAGGGACATTTTACACTTGGTTGGCTGTCTCGCTCTAATTAAACCGCTCGCTAAATTAATTATTTAGACTAGTAGTTCGCCGCAAACTTGAACCTCGCGATTTTTATTAATATTTCAAAAACTACTGAACCGATTTTGATGCCCAACGAAGTTGAAAATTCTATTGATATTTCCTACATGCCTACCAAATTTCATCAAAATCGGACCATCGGTTCGGCAGTTATCGCGGAACAAACATACATACATACAATGTGTTTTCGCCCCAACTTGAATTATATCCACAGTTAATAGTCAATAATTAAATTTTTAACAAAAAAAAAACCGACTTCAATTTTTTTTTAGGAGTCTTCCATATCTCTAAAGTTCTTTATCATATCTTCACCAAATTAAAATGGGACCAACTTGGTAGTAAAGGCTTTCGAATACAAAAAGAATTATCAAAATCAGTTCACAATTGGCAAAGATATCGCGTAACAAACATACATTTAAAAAAAACAGTCGAATTGATAACCTCCTACTTTTTTAAAGTCGCTTAAAAATGTACTCACTTCCAGTAAAACTGGCACGTTGAACTTCTTAGGGCAGTAGGTACACGAGAGTAGGCCTTCGCCCGTGTGCAGCCGCTGGTGGTACTTGAGCAAAGCCACGGACTGGAACAATACTATTTTTAAAATTTGCCAGAATCGGTCCTTCATATGCCAGACAGAAAATTCAAAACTTATGTAAATAAAGTACTTTTTGAACAGGCTTATTATAGGACCGATGACTATCTTAAAGACAAAAAAGTCTGGCTTGAGCTTGGCGCAGGCCCCGGGAAATGTCATAATTTAGGCTGACGATCATCATCATCATCCGAGCGTATTCCCGGTTGCATCGTCAGCGGTAACGCTTCAGAGCCCGGGGTCCGCTACCTAACCTAGGTGATTTGACGAGGTTACTGGTTTTTACACAGAGCGACTGCCGTCTGACCTCCGCAACCCAAAGGGTAGACCAGAACCAATCCCAGGATAGGCACAAACGCTAGATGGCGTTCGGGACCAACAGCTTTACGTACCTTCCGAAGCACGGAATCATCTTTTTCGGATAATCAGGTGATTCAAGCCTGCAATATCCTAACCAGACTGAAAACAACTTTTCACAAAGTATGCTTTCCCAGTGGGATTTGAACCCATGACCTCCGGGATCACAAGGCAAACGCCTTGACCACTGGACCGCGGAGGCAGTCAACCTGACGATGCAACCGGGAAAATACGCTTGGATGATGATGATGACTCACAGAGAAGGCTTTCCCGCACACTTCGCAGATGGCGTCGTGCACCCTGTCCTCCTTCAGCACCCGCCCGTCGAGAACCTTCTGCATGACGAGCCGGCGCTCGCCGTCCGCGACGCCCCACTTGCGGATGGCCTCCTTGTGTTGGGAGCGGGGAGTGCCGCGTCTCTTGCGACCGGGCTATACAGGAAATGTTTTTTTTTTAAATTAATGGCTTTACGCTACTGCGTATTTAGCCAGGAACAAGTTAATAAAACGTGGGAAATTCTTTTTTCCTAACAAGTTACAATCAAAGGTTGGTGTAGGCCTTTGATTGCTTTAAGGTGGCTTCTGGCGACAAATCTATACGAGCCCACTGGTTTTCATAGCCGATTGAGTGGCGGACGACGCCCGAAGACGCCCACACAGTCCGCGAGACAAATATCACTACAGCCGTACTATGACTGTCCACTTTAACTATTACACATATTGTTCATGAGCATGAGCATTCATAACACCGAACAACACCAATTTCATATTATAAGGTCCACTAAAATCAATTTGCAAAATAATTTAAAGAAAACCCCAACCGAACCCCTTGACTTCCCGCCAAAATCTCTCAGGAAATGTTTTAATATGTACAGACAGAGTGATTTTAAACCTCATAGCAACGTAACGTGTAACAAAAAGGGGGTGTCAACGCGAAAGGGAGTTAACGTACTAACCAATGTGAACAACTTTTACTGTGGGACCATCCTTGAAATCTGAAAAAAAAAAAGATAAAGCTCCATAAAAATTAAATAACTACTTGCCGTGCCAAAATGTATGGAGCTGCAAATTTTTTTTTCGCGATTTCAGCGCTGGTCCCATAGTGAAAGTTGTTCATATTGATTAGTACGTTTACTCCCTTTCGGGTTGATACCCCCTTTTTTTTACACGTTGTATATATAATACTTAGAATTTTTTAAAGGTTGTGATTTTTTTCCATCGAGCCAAAAATGCTTCGTCGTGTTTTGGATATTGTGTGTCTCTGTAGAAAGGCCTTAAAATTTCTATAGATTTTTTTTTTTTTTGAAAAATAAATTGTAGTAGTTTTGACTACAGCAAAAACAATAAACATTAGTTTAAATTTATTTAGCTTTAAAAAATTCTAAGTATTTTATACAATTAACTTTTGGTATAATTTTCATGTAAAAAGGTATTCGCATAAAACAGGACTAGGGGCCGTCCAAGTATTACGTCACGCAGAATTTTGACTTTTCGAAGAAATTTTAAATGATATCTCCGTTTCCTTTCAAATGTGGGCAGCACTGGACTTCATGTATCATCTTAACACGAACTGCGTCACATTTGGCACGACCCCCTCCCCCATCGCTGTGACGTAATATGTGATAAAACGTACCGGCAGTTTCTTGTCGTGGTGCCTCCTGGAGTAGTGGTCGCGGAAGTAGTACACGCTCGTGAACACCTTGTCGCACTGCGGACAGACAGACAGACATATTTTCACAATTTATATCTCTATACAACGTCACAGAAGACAGTAAGAATATACAGAACGGAATCTCCTGCGGTCCCTTGCAATATGCGTCCCCGTTCCCCGTCCCCGCACCTCTCCCCCGTCCTTGTGCCGCCGCGTGCGCCATGCAGTGTGTGTTCCCCTGCTCTCGTCTGAGACAAGGGAGCGGGGGAGAGGTGCGGGGACGGGGAACGGGGACGCATATTGCAAGGGACCGCGGGAGATTCCGTTCCGTATATTCTTACTGTCTTCTGTGACAACATATCAATATCAACCCGAAAGGGTGTTAACGTACTAACCAATCTGAACAACTTTTACTATGGGATGGGACGGGACCATCCCTGAAATCGCGAAAAAAACAACTGCAGCTCCATACAAAATCAAATAAGTACCTACCGTGCCAAAATGTAAAGAGCTACAGATTTCCTTTCGCGATTTCAGGGATGGTCCCATAGTAAAAGTTGTTCACATTGGTTAGTACGTTGACTCCCTTTCGGGTTGATATCCTTTTTATGTTACACGTTGTACGTATATACATTGGATATTTATCTCTATATAGATACGTATTTGGAAAATATAGTACGGTTGAGTTGGTAATCTGTTAAGTGTGTTAATAAATATATAAACATGGAATGGTCCCCCCCCCCCAAAAAAAACTGGGCTAGATACGCCCACGCCACACACGACAATCAAACCAACCTCGTCGCACTTGAACACGTCAGTGCTGGGATGCTCGCTGGCCTCGTGCTCGCTCAGCAGTCTTTCCTCATCGAAATGCTGCCCGCACTGCACGCACACCGCGTTGGAGCCGCACGCGAACGCATGCCTGCGAGCAATACAGTTAAATAAATAAATAAATAAATAATAAATATAAATATATAAGGACAAATCACACTGATTGAGCTAGCCCCAAAGTAAGTTTTAAACTTGTGTTATGGGATACTAACTCAACGATACTATATTTTATAACAAATACATATATATATATTAACACTCAAGACCCAGGACAATTTGAAAAAGGCCATTTTCCAACTTGCCCTGGCTGGGAATCGAACCCAGAACCTCCGGATTGGCGGACTAGCGTGTTGACCATTACAACACGGAGGTCGTCAAAAAAAAAAAAACTATATTTATGTATTACCTAATATCATGAATAGATTATATCAGCCTAGATCCCATAAAGATTCAATTCAATTTCTTACCAACTAACATTAAATCATTAAAAGGAAGAGCGTTTAAAAAAGGACTGACAAAATGGTTACTAGAGCATTGCCTTTACTCTACATCGGAGTATATAGACTTCAGTAAGCGAAAAAAATAATCTATACTAATATTATAAAGCGGAAGAGTTTGATTGTTTGTTTGTTTGTACGCGCTAATCTCGGGAACTAATGGTCCGATTTGAAAAATTCTTATTTTGTTGGGTAGTCCATTTATAGAGGAAGGCTTTAGGCTATATAACATTACGTTCCAACAACCACGCGAACGAAGTCGCGGGCACAGCTAGTATTGGAATATATGATATTGTGTTTCCAATTATGCCCATGTAAATAATATTTTAATAGATCAATTCATGTGACTAAATAAAATTGTTGCATGCCTTAGTTTAGGTTGGATACATGATACTAATTATGCAATTGACATCTCATGAACTGTATTTGAGCAAATAAATTATTCTTATTCTTGATTCACTAGCTTTTGCCCGCGGCTTCGCTCGCGTATCCCAAATCCCACGGGAACATTACTTTTTTCCGGTATAAAAGGTACCCTATGTCCTTCTCAGTACTCCTAACTATGTGTATGCGAATTTAAAAGAATATTGGTTCAGTAGATAAAGCATGAAGAGGTAACAAACAAACATACAAACTCACTTTCGCATTTATAATATTAGTTAGGATAGGATTACACAATGCTCGGAACAATATCTAAATTACATGGTATTTGATCTAGATTATTTTGTGTGCTTCCCGTGCATCTGTTACTAGTTAGGGTTGGGACACACCTATCAGCACGAAACAGCACTTTCCTACGCTGCTATCCTTTTCTGTCGCTCAGAACAGTCATTGGCTAGAGCGAAAGAGAGTGACGGAACGCTTCAGCACCGGCCACACTGAAGCGTTCCGTCACTTTCTCTCGCTCTAATCAATCCGTGCTGAAAAGTTTATTTATTTATTTTATTTATTTCTACAAACACATATGAGACAGATGTGTCCCAACCCTTAGCTGTCCATAAGTTACGAAACGATCGTTTAGTAATTTTTGCGAGATTAGTAAACTTATTTGTAACAAATGGAAGAGAATTCATACTCCACCGACAAGAGCATAGCTCTTAAATATAGATAGATAGTAAATTTCTTTAGACCTGGGAAACTTCTTCATTGAAGAACTCAACGACCCTTTACACTTTCCTTTTTCCTTATACATACATAGTTTTCAACCCTCCCGCTCCGAAGCAGAATATGTGCAGTATTGGAGGTCTTCAATGATTCTTCCTTTATTATTACACAAGTTTACAATTTTTTTAATTTTTTGTGTTGCACATATGAAACTTGTTTCTTTTAGATTTTTGTATGCTAAATACGGATCTGATTATGATTTTTCTCTAGGACGTCAGAATTGGAAGTATTGTTATAACAAGTTTCCAAATTTTACCAATTTCACCTTTTTTTATTTTTTTTATTTTTTTTTAGAAAATAAACTACTCTGCTTATAATTTACTTTTATATTGTAAAATAAAAGATCACTCTTCTTAATCGAAATAAAATTTGATTTATCCCTCTATGGGGGGCAAGGGTAGCCCCGAAGTGTGGGAGCTCCTGAGCAGAGCGTCCCAGATAGATTGTGTGTATAGGGAAGTAGGAGAAACAAACAAATGGAAGATGTAAATAGTTTTTTATGTACACACAAGAGTAAAAAGAAATAAGCAAAACAGAAGGTGCACGAGCGATAAAATCAGTGGAAAATAAGGTAGAAAAATGTAGAAGTAGAATAGTCAAGACAAAAGAACTGAACACAAAGTAAATATTAAATTAATTTTAATTTCTAACAGTGAAAAATGCTGTTACCACAAATGACAAGACATGAGAGCTCTGAAGGATGGTCATTGACAGTCAACCAAAACTCAGTACTAAAAGTATGCGCGCGCAACATGACGCCGCGAGGCAACATGCGCGCGCAACGCAAAGTCCGTGGTCGACTGGTAAAGACCATCGCTTTCAATAAAGAAGTATAAATAAAAAAGTATGAATACAGATAAATAAAACTTTATGTATATACAAGTGGGAGAAGCCCACACCTCTATCATTCTTATGTACACAGATATATGAAATTTAAGTTGCGACAACTGTTTGGGCTGCCAGTAGTCGGAAGGAAGTGTGCTTCTTGGTGATGAAATGATGAAGATGATCGAATGTATTTGACTCGTTTATTTTATGTAAAAGATTGTTACAAATGTGTATGCACAGTGGTTGTTCGATAGCGAGTGAGGGACCGCGCAGCTCCGCTGGCGACGACCGGTGCACGTCCGTGTGCGTGTGCCGCTGTCGATGTGGTGCGTCGACATGCCGCCCCTCATTGAAGCCTTGCTTCAATCCTGGTCTGGTTTCGGAAGGGGACAAATTTTTGCGAAGGAACGTCTAATTGTTCCTGACGACGTTTTAATATCAGCAACTCGGGTCACTCCATCGGTCCCAGGATATATTGTTACAACTCGCCCCAGGTGCCACTTCATTGGAGGCAGGTGGTCATCTTTGATGAGGACAAGATCTCCGATGCAGAGGGATCCTTGAGATTGCTTCCATTTTGTGCGAGTTTGAAGCTCGGAGACATATTCACGATGCCATCTGGACCAAAATTGCTGTCGAAGTTTTTCTATTCTCTGGTGTCGATCAAGGCGATGGGAAGGAATTTCGGCTAAATCTGGCTCTGGTAATGACGTTATTTGCTTGCCAATTAGGAAATGGCCTGGAGTAAGGGGCAATAGATCTTGAGGATTTGAGGATATTGGGCTAAGAGGACGCGAGTTAAGAATCGCCTCAATTTGTGTCAGAGCTGTGTACAACTGTTCAAATGTTAAATTTGAATTACCAATTGCACGTTTTAAATGGTTTTTTGTGGATTTTACGCCAACCTCATGCATCCCCCCAAAATGGGGTGATCTTGGTGGAAGAAAACTAAATTTAATAGATTGTTGTGCAAAAATATTTACAATTTTATCTTCATCTGAAGTTATCATTTGTTTTAACTCGTTATTAGCTCCGATAAAATTAGAACCATTATCGGAGTAAATGTATGACGGTTTGCCCCTACGGGCTATAAACCTTTTCAAAGCTAAAATGAATTTTGTAGTAGACATGTCACTCACTAATTCTAAGTGTATAGCTTTAGTGGTAAAGCACACAAAAACGCAAATATAGGATTTAAGCAGTCGACATCCTCGCCCTTCTTTGTTAGCGACCATGACAGGACCTGCGTAATCAACTGCTGTGTATTGAAATGCGTAACCAGCACAAAACCTTTCTTTGGGCAAGTTTCCCATTATAGGTGCTATTATATTTGCCCGATAACGACTACAGGTGCTGCAGTTTCGATACACAAACCTAGCCAAATCACGTCCGCCGATCGTCCAATAATTCTGGCGTGTGGAGTATAGTAACTGTTGAGGTCCCGTATGCATTAAAATTTTATGTTCATTGTTAAATAAAAGTTTTGAAAATGTATGACTTTTGTGAATCAGAAACGGGTGTTTTTTATTATAGTTGTACTGTGAATTATGAAGTCGTCCACCCACTCTTATAAGATTTAACTTGTGATCAAAAAATGGATTGAGAGATAATAATGAATTGCCACATTTTAAAGTTTTATTGGATTTTAATAGTTGATACTCTGTAGGAAATGATTGCTGTTGTGAAATATTGATTAATTTGTAAATAGCTAATTGAAGTTCAGGTACTTGTAATGTACCTTTAAATTTATTATCTTTATTTCGTAAGTTATGAATAAATCTGAGCACAAACGCCATAGTCCTTTGCATCCGAAAATAGCTAGAAAATCTCTCAAATGGAAAAACAGACTCAAACTGTTTGACCATCATACATGTAGCTTCTTGTTTCACTTCCGGTAAAGGCTGACTGTTATTTTTTAAATCAATAGATGGCCATGATGACTCATCACCTTCAAGAAATTGTGGACCGTTCCACCACTGCTTACAAGCGATCAACATCTCAGAGCTCATCTTACGCGTCAAATAGTCGGCGGGGTTTGAGTGTGTAGGAACATATTTCCAAGAGCTATTGGTTGTAGTGGACTGTATTTCTTGTATCTCTCCGACCCTGTTCCGTACAAATGTTTGCAACTTGTTGGTGGTTGTATTAAGCCAACCTAGAACAATGGTTGAATCGGTCCAATAAAAAACTTCATTGATAGTCAGACGTAGCGATTTAATAATTTTTGCGCTTAGCTTGGCTCCTAACAAAGCACCACATAGCTCTAGGCGCGGTATAGTTTGGGGTTTTAGAGGACTTATTTTGTTTTTAGAGCACAATAAAAAAGTGAATGAAACATTGTTTTTATTAATGGACCTTAGATACGCGCAAGCTCCGTATGCTTCTTCAGAAGCGTCTGTAAATATATGTAATTGTAATTTAATGTAATCAGAGCAAAGTGTGTGTCTAGGAATTCTCAAATTATTTAGATGAGATAGTGAATTAATGAATTGAGACCAAGAATTTCGTGTAGCCTCGGGGACGTCGTCGTCCCACGAGAGCTTGCATAACCATAATTTTTGTAAGGTTATTTTTGCTTCTAATATGGCAGGGGTGACCAATCCCAATGGGTCAAACAGTTGGGAAATGGTGGATAGAATATTTCTTTTTGTTATTTTATTGCATGTTTTTAACTTTAAATCAAAGCAAATTTCATCGGATTTGTGATCCCAATTAATACCTAACGTTTTCGAAATATCATTTGGACATAAATCAAAACGATCGTTAGATACATTATCGTGTTTATTAATTTGAGCCATGACGTTTTTATCGTTGGAACACCATTTTCGAAGCGGAAAGCAACCCCTTTTAAGTTGTTCGGTTACTGCGGTATAAATATGGAGCGATTGAGGGAAATTTCTAGCACCGGTGATGAGATCATCGACGTAGAAGTCCCTGGAGATCACCTCCTGAATAAGCGGGTCGCTACACTCGTCGGCTAGTTGCTTGAGACACCGTATCGCAAGGAACGGTGCCGAAGCAGTGCCGTATGTCACGGTGTTTAACTCGTAGGCTTTCAGAGGATCACTTGGCTCGTTGCGCCACAGTATTTGTTGCAGACATCGTTGCGACTCATGTACTTCAATTTGGCGATACATTTTTGTGACGTCAGCAGTTATAACTATATCATGCTGTCGAAAACGTAATAAAATTGAGAATAGATCATCCTGTAGAACCGGGCCAATCATTTGAATCTCATTAAAAGAATAGCCTGATGATGACTTCGCGGAACAATCAAAAACCACCCTTAATGACGTGGTTGAACTGTTTGGACGCTCGACGCCGTGGTGGGGAGCAAAATACCTGATGTGATCACTACTTTCGTGTTTTGATAGTCTCATATGGCCTAAATCGATATATTCTTGAATAAATTCTTTATATTTCATTTTTAATTGTCTATTATCTTCGAGTTTTTTTTCTAAGCGTAAAAATCTAGTTTTAGCTAATGTATACGAATTACCTAAAACGTCTGTACTAAGCTTTAAAGGAATTTTTACACAAAATCTGCCATTAGGTAGGCGAAATGTAGTGTTTACAAAAGAATTTTCACATTCGATCTCCTCCGGAGACCACTCCAATTGTTTATTTTTTGATGTATGGAGAGTGTCCAATTCCCAAAACTTTGTCAATTGGTTGGTGAGTACTTGAGAATCAGAAAAATTGCAGTATGATGAATTGCAGTGTGAATTTGATTGTATCGACCCAGCAATAAACCAACCCAATTTGGATTTTTGTAAAATAATGTTTTGAGATTTTAGTTGTATCTGTTCTGGTTCAATTAATTCCCACAACACTCCGTTGCCCACCAAAATATCTATATTTGATGGTATATAAAATTTAGGATCGGCCAGAGAAAAAGATTTCGGAATTTTAATAACCTCTTTATCAATAGGAGAATTTGGCCAAGGATTAGTGATATCTGAGATAATGATACATGTTATTGTTTTACTGTAAGTCGAATGAAGTGATTGAATCGTAATGTCGCAACATTCCTTTGCTACTGACACATTTTTATTCAAACCATTAATAGTCGTAGTTATATTTTTAGTAGGCAACTGAAGTTGTTTACATAAACGTTCCGTAATAAAGTTCGAAGTGCTGCCCGAGTCTAACATGACGCGCACACGGCGGCGATCACTTGTCGTGGTCGCGCAGGCGGAGCGCACACCTACGCACGCCGTTGATAACAGTCCTTGGGCGGACACGACGGCACAAGATAATGCAACTTCGCTATGCGAATCTAATGTATCGCGGCCGCTACTCGGCAACTCCGGGCAAATTAAACTATTATGTTTTTTATTACAATTCTTGCAAGCTCTTAGTTGACATTTTTTAGTGGCATGTCCAGCCTTTAAACAATTCAAACACAAGTTTAATGAACTAGCTTTAGCTTCTCGATCTTTATTATTTAATTTTAAAAATGTTTCGCAATAATAAATAAAATGATCCGCTGATTGACAAATGGGACACTTTTTACTTTTAATTTGATTTGTCGCTAACAAACTGTGGGTATTATTCAATTGTTTAGGTATTGTTCTATTTTTGTTACTATGTTCCAATATTTCTAATAATTCTGATCTATTTCTTGTAAACTTAATTAAGTCTTCAAATGATAAATGTTGATTTTCGTGTAATGCCTTAAATTTTTCCCATTCAGTAAGGGTCTGCGAATCGAATTTATTAGATAACATGTAAATCAATAAAGTGTCCCATTTATCAGTGGGTTCACCTAAAGTGGTTAAGGATCTTAAATTCTTAACAAAATTGTCAACTAAGCGCTTTAAATTATATGAAGTTTCTTTTTGGATAGAATAAACGGTAAATAACGCTTTCACATGATTCGCGATAAGCATTTTTTTATTATCATAGCGATCACAAATCAACTTCCAAGCCATTTCGTAATTGCTTGAAGAAAATTCAATTGATTTTATAACCAACGATGCGCTGCCTTCCAATGACGAACGCAAATAATGAAACTTATTAATCGGACTTAAGTCATGGTTTTCGTGAATTAAAGATAGGTATGTGTCTCGAAACTCCAGCCAAGAACAATAGGCGCCGTCGAATTTACTAAGCTGTATGATAGGTAGCCTAACACTGGCCCCGTGGGCCTTGTGATAAGAATGCTCGGAATCGCAGCTACGATTATGTGATTGCTCCGCCACTATTCCCAACTTCGACTTAGCGAGCGCTACGGCTTTATAGTACAAACTCTCAAACAGGTCGCGTTCTTTACTCTGCTCCGTGATGTTCGCAGTGATATCTTCTATTTCCTGTTGAATCTCATTGTAACTATCAAATAATGGTTCCAACTTTGAAATACGAACTTCAATTTCTAACTTCAGTTCGTTGCTTAAGTGGGCTGGTAGACTATTAATATAATTGTAAAACGATGTTAAACGGCCCTTTAAGCTGCCTCGCTTTTTAACTAAAGCTTGTTCATCGGCCATAATTCCAGAAAGTATCAATTAAAGGGAAGACAATTACAACGAGTATCAATGTTAAAAGAGCGCACCGTAATTTAGTGCGCGGCCCTTATAACTTGAGTTGGTGCACAACACGGCTTTACGTTTAATGTATGAATACCCGTTTGTTAATCGAAAATAAATGTGTGTAAAATATTTTTGCACTTTTTTGGTTCAAATGGATAGATGAGTGGATGATTTAATTGTAAATAGATATACAATAATTAAAGGTTGTTGCCAGTAGGTATACAACAAATGTAACTATGATGTTTAATGTTGATAGGATATTATCATAAGTATTCCAATATCGGACTTGGCCGACGGGTAATAGGTAACCCGGACCTAAAGCAATAGGTAGCTATAGGAATATTGTAAATACTATGAAAATAATCTACACAGCACTGACACAAATGACGCGGCACAGAGTTAAATTAGCAGAAAGAAAAGGGAAATTGGCCTTATCTATTTAGTCTGTTCACCAGTTCGCCACTTGCCTGTTCACAATGTATGTTGATTGATGATATGTATAATGATGGTCGATGATGACTGTGCACAATCCTTTGTCCGATCCAATGTTGTCCCTGCTGGTTGCTTCGTGGACCCGGGAGAAGGACCAATGTTTGGGCTGCCAGTAGTCGGAAGGAAGTGTGCTTCTTGGTGATGAAATGATGAAGATGATCGAATGTATTTGACTCGTTTATTTTATGTAAAAGATTGTTACAAATGTGTATGCACAGTGGTTGTTCGATAGCGAGTGAGGGACCGCGCAGCTCCGCTGGCGACGACCGGTGCACGTCCGTGTGCGTGTGCCGCTGTCGATGTGGTGCGTCGACAACACCATTTCTCATACTTTGAGCACCGTGCGCATTGTATGGCAATATACCGGTCTATACAAAAACGCGAATAGCTCAAATTCGTGAAAGAATTGAGCTGTGATCTAAATGAATTGTACAATGGATGGCTTGCACTATAATAAACCTAAATTAAAAAGTTCCAAAAAAAGTAATTGAATTTATAATAAAATTTTATTGGCAAAATTTACGAAAATTTTATTTTTGACATGAGATATTTTAAAACTTAGACGTCAACATTTTTTTTATAACCGGATAATGTGTTTTTTGTACTGAATTCTTTATGAAACCGCTGCAAGTATGCGAACAGCAAAAACTTTGTAAAGTAGTGTTATTATTAGATTTAAAATCTTTTATTTATTTCAATTTACAAAATACATTATATGATTGTATATATATATATATCACACACACACACACATTTTCACAAACACACAACACAACATACACACATGTCAAACAGATCTAAAACTCTCTTAAATTTAATTTATTCTTCAGAATCTATTTGTAAACTAGGACTATTAAGTGTTTGGAAGAGCGGGTCCCCCTGCCACAGGCTTTTTCTAAAGCTTACTAGGTGGGTCCCATGCAGAAACAGGTTTGGAAATAAAGATTTTTTTTTTTTAAATGATTTGAGAAGTGTTTTCGTGCTTGCGTGTGTGGAAGGTACTGCGGTAGTGTACTTGAACCCTTAGACCCCCCCCCCCCCCCACCTACAACTGGTACTGTGTACTACTGTACGATCGTGTATATATATGTACCTCTGCAGCGCGGCGGAGCTGTGGAACCGGATCCCGCAGTCGACACAGTCGGCCGTCATGGGCTGCTCGCTGCTGCCGTGGCCTGCAATAGGGCAGCCATTATCATCATCAGGTCTTTTTTAGTCTCCACTGCAGGAGCACGACCCTCTCTGTACTACCAGAGCCATATATTAGCCAGAGCAGTCAGAGGATTTGGCCTACACTCTCCACGCTGGCCACAGACGGGTTGGAGAGGTCTCATTGTTTTGTTCAGCTTGTGTTTCCCAAGTCGCCTTCTACGACATCCACGGGAAGACTTGGAGTGGTCGTATTTTACACTGCCGGGAATTACGCGGCTACGATAGGGTATAGTATCCTGGTTCAATAAACTATTCAAATGAAATAATGAAATAAGATATGTTGAAGAAATAACACGTAAGCGGGACTTGAACCCGCGACCTTGGTCTCAATACGACCATGCTCTAACCACTGAGCTATCACGTGTTCAACCCCGCACGCCGAATCATATTGCCCATTTAGATAATAGGCATGATGACAAGTAAAACATTTTCGGCCCATCGGTTAGAATGTTAGATTATTAAAAAATATTGTACACGTATTTTTTCTTTTCTCTGAGAAACAATAAATGACGAAGATACAGCGCATTTAAATTTCGCATGACGTCACGCTTTCGTACGATTTACAAAACGGTGACGTCACAAGCCCCCACTCTGGAACTTAAATACTCTGTATCTTTGTAAATTTCTACTTTTCTGATAAACTGATAAATATGGGTACATTATTTTTGGATAATCTAACGAACGGACTATAATTAGAATAATACTTCTCTGACTTAGTCATCATCCCTATTGCTTTATTGCGCTGCATAATTGTTTCTTTTTATCCCTATTTCGGTTGGTTGACCAGGTTAAAAATAAAATGCTCTTAGCAAAGAAGCATTTCGCACTTAGTTGGTTAACTCGCTCGCACAATCAAACATTTTTATAAATTTAATAAAAAATAGTCTCATTTCTAGAAAAGTTAATATTGTGTAGACATTAACTGCATCGTGAATTAGTTGATCAAACATTTAAAGTTTCAATTTTTAGGTTAATAATGACACTTTTCTAAAAATGACAATTTTTTTAATAATCTTTAAAAGTGTGTGTGTAAACGCTGTGTGTAAAAACGCCATCTGGCGTTTATAAACTATTAGAATTGGTTCTGGTCTACCCTATTGGTTGCGGAGGTCAGACGGCAGTCGCTCTGTGTAAAACCAGTAACCTCGTAAAATCACCTAGGTAAGGTAGCGGACCCCGGGCTCTGAAGCAACACCGCTGAGGATGTAACCGGGAATAATTTCATACTCACCTTGAACTAAATGGTACTTTAGAAGTTGCAAACTGGCAAACGCGTCCCCGCACTGCACGCAGTTGGAAAGGTCACATCTGCGGCAGACATAAAGATTTCTGGCAACACAACACATGTTACAAAAACGGGCAATCCAACAAACTACTTTTATATATATTACAAAAAAGAGCAATTCTAGAGACTATTTTTAAATCACAAATCTGGACAAGTGCGAGTTAAATTCGCGTGGACGTGATCCTATAAGGGTTCCGTTTTTACTTTTAAGGTACTGAACCCTTATTCAACAAACAACCTTTATGTTACAAAAAAGGGCTATTCCAGAGACTATTTTTATATAACAAAAAAGGCTAATTTGAGAGGCAGTATGTTACATTACTAAAACCAAAAGATCCACTCATGGGACTAATTTCATATCAAAAAGGGCAATTTAACAGACCTTAATTATTGCGTCTGTATATTTTAAGACAAGCAAAGATGGACCTAAATTGTCCCATTACCTCTTCTGACTGATGTGCCTGTCCAGCGCTTTCTCGTTTAAGAAATGTATGTCGCAGTCGACGCACACGAAGTTGGGCGCCTCGATGTTGCGGTGTGCCAGCTTCTTGTGGGTCTGGACCCCTTTCTCGCCAATGAATGACTCCCCGCAGATCTCGCACCAAGGGAGCTCGGCTGCGTGTTTTAACCTGCGACACAGAAATTAATAAGAGTATTTCATACAGAATGGTCGGTCCTCCGGTCCCCAGCAATATGCGTCCCTGTTCCCCGTCCCCGCACCTCTCCCTCGCTCTCGCCTTGTCTCAGGACGAGAGCGGGCGAACACACACGCATTGACGTGTGCACGGATGTATAGTTTCGTTTATACTAGTGTAGGCATAATTTTTTTTTTATTATTATTATTTTTTTTTTTTTATTTGAAATTTGAGTGCGTTTGACCTCTAATAAATGATACTCGTACTCCGCTTCTATGAAGTTTCATACCTACGATCAAAACCATTATGTTCACCATGATCATCCGAGCGTATTCCCTGGTTGCATCCTCAGTGGTAACACTTCAGAGCCCGGGGTCTGCTACCTAACCTAGATTTGACGAGGTTACTGGTTTTACACAGAGCGACTACCGTCAGATCTCCGCAACCTAAAGGCTAGACCAGAACCGATCCTAGGATAGTTTGGAATTTCAAGAGAGAGACAGAATGGCTCGACAAAAAAAGTCATGTCTTACCTATACCTTTGGGCCCGTAGGCAGTTGCCTAATCCACCTTATGGATAATCCAGCACTGCCAGTACACACACAAGCGTAATTAAACTATCATAGCTTAAGAGTCTCCTTACCCTAGACAGAATCAGAATTTTCCATACAAACATAATCTACATTTTATTTTGAAACGACATGTCAGATTTTGGTAAAAAATTTAAACTTTAAAGAAATTGCATATATCTAGGGTTATAATTGGTTTTCACAGTCAAAATATGAACTTGAAAGAGAATATAGTGTATTATATCATTTTTGACCATCAGTATGGAAAACTTTTAAATAAATATATACGGACAAAACACTCTTATATTTTCATTCACTCTTCAAGTTCATATTTTGACTGTGAAAACCAATTATAACCCTAGATATATGTAATTTCTTTAAAGTTACAATTTTTTACTGAAATCTGACATAAAACGTAGACTATGTTTGTATGGGAAAGTCTAGGGTAAGGGCGATTCTCAAATACAGATTTCATACGAACCTTGTATGTGATAAACAACTAGTAAGCTTCGGAAACGTCTGTCCACAATACTGGCAGTTGAACTTGGTCCCTTTATGCCACTCATAGTGCTTCCTCACGCACGCCTCGCCTTTCGCCACAAAGTCGCAGTTCCGACAGCAGAACTTCTCCCTGTGTATCCGTAAGTGCGCGTTCAGTCTTCTCCGGTCTTTAAACCGGGAGAAACATATGTCACACTCTAGAGCACCGACGGAGGGATCGTGGAAAGATTTGTAGTGACCATTGATCTGTTCTTCGCCTTTCACGTTCTTTCCACAATATTCGCATATCCTATATCCAATCCTAGTACATCTGATTTTCCTATTTTTGCGTTCCGCTACTTCTGCTAACTGTTCCTCTTTGCTTAAGAACACAACATCAAAGTCTTGCTTGTCTGCAATTTTTCTTATATCGTCTGCAGTTTTGGATTTGCGTCCAAACTCCTTTTTTACACGCACTGGTTTTTTGAGTTTCTTCTTATTAGGCTTCCCTTTTTTAAATTTAATGTCTACCGGGTCGATTATGACTAATGTTTCTTCTCTGTCGCTTTGTATACCTTCTCTATCGCTGTCTACTTCTGCTCTATTGCTCTCTAACTCTTCTTTTTCTTTAAATTCTTCTTCTATGTCGTTCTTAATGAATATAATGTCTTGAGGTTCTGTTGTCGTTTCTTCTACGTCTCCGTCTTCTAGTTTAACTTTAGGCTCTTCTTCTATGTACTCTATGGAGCCGGATACATTTTTCGTTTGGTTGTATTTCGGTTTGTAATGGTAGTGACTTAGTTCTAGTAGTGATTCTGAGGTAAGCTGAAACACATGCGAAATTAAATGAGGACCTACATGCAACATATAGTATACAGTATCAAACTAATGGATGCAATTTCTAAAGTCAGTACGACAAACGATTTTGCCTAAACTATGCTCACGTAAATTACACAAAAATTAAAAATTATAAGTAACTCCTGACCCAACTGTAGCTAAGAACTATCTTGATCAAGTCGACTTTCAAATAAAAAAAAAGCATCATAAACTTGTGAGTAATTGTCCTATCTACTTATTCGCCGGTTGACTGGAAGAGATTCCATTATGGGATGAGTCCGCCTTGTCAATTTACTTTATGTTGTTTTGGTCTTTAATTATGTGTTTTCTAAGTACAATAAAGTTATTATTATTACATACATACAATCGGTTCATTCATTTTAGAGCTACGATGCCACAGATAAACAGACACATATTTTCTGTCAAAAAGCATGAAAAATTACTAACCGGTATCCGGCCGGATAGTACCCTCATATCCAGAATCCGGCTGTATAGTCAAAAAAGGGCCGAATCAACCGGTTACTGGACAGTGACCGGTTATCCGTTGCAACTCTAGTAGAGACCTGTCTTGATCACTCAGGGAGTCTCTCAATAGACTGGCAATTGCATGTACTTACACATTTCCCCTGATTGGCTGCATCGGAGTACACCTCCTGCACTTTACGGCAGCTTTCCCTGAACTGCGAGAACTTAAGCAGCAAAGCTTTGCAAACCACGCACACATACTGGGAGAAGTTGTCCTGTAACTGGAAAGATAAATGATTATGGACTAGTATAACTTGTAGTGGATCGACTAAGAATCTAGTCCTTTTACAGTTTATTTTCTAACATAGTCTATAGAGTTGATTTGCTATATTGGTTTGCGTGCCTTTTCCGCTTTTTCTTCTTCATAATATACTCTCTATTATATACATGTCAATGGTCTGGTCATCCAAGGATGGCCAAAGACCTTGCGAAATGGAAAAGAAATAGCCGGAACAGTAAAAAAGATTTGGCTATAGTTTTAGGACTGGCGGTCTGCCTGATGTCAACCCTCCTTGGAAATGGTTCATTTATCCTTATCTGGCCCAAATCACCATCATTATTAGTTCTTTTTTAGTCTCCACTGCAGGACTGTTCAATCTATTGAACAATATTTATGATTAGTAGGTCAGGCTGATGCCGACTCAGTAGTTTTAACGTCATTCATTCATTTCAAGTAATCGTAGTCAATATCAATAAATTAGTCTAATTCAAGTACTTACTTACTAACTTATAATAAAAGCCTTTATTCAGAAGGAAGATACATAATGTTACATTGTTTACTTTGTGCACTTTATTATGTCTCCTCATCTCCCGTCTGTGTGCTCCTATTGGCAAAGACCTCAAGTATTTCCACTCCTCTCTATTTGTTGCCGTTCTGGACCAAATACCACCTGCTACCTCCCTAATGTCGTTTGACCATCTCTTAAAGGGTCTTCCCCTTTTCCGTATTTTATCTTTGATACTAATAAATCATACATACTCAACTTAGGTGGTATTATTTCAAAACCTCTCTACACATAAACAGAGCGATCAGCTCACTTCATTATCATATCATCAAGTGTAGACGTGAAGATCAGCCCCTACAACGACCCTCTCTGTACTACCAGAGTCAAACTTGCCCAGAGTAACCAGAGGAATTAGCCTACACTTTCCACGCCTGCCAAATGGGTTGGAGAGGTCTTATTGATGTTTATAAGCTTTGTTTAGCTTGTGTTCCCTAAGTTGCCTTCTACGACATCCATGGAAAGACTTGGAGTGGTCCCATTCTACTCTGCCGGAAACTACACGGCAAAAAATTAAGAAATTTAATATTGTTCGAAGTGCGGCTAGCAGTTTACATACTTTGCCTACTTCAAGCATCACTACTCGCTGGCTCACACGGGCCGGTCTCACAGACCTGGCGCAAATAGCATACATATATTGAAAGCGATGTGACTACTTTTAAAGCAGTCTTTTATTTACAGTTGTTAATCAATGAGACATGAAGGAAGTCTATAGGTACACTATATCATGTTTTTCATCTCTTAGTGGGCAAGGAACAAAGAATTAGAAGAATTAAAGAATCAATCTTATTCAGAAAATAGACTATACTAAGTATATCTTCCAAATAAATAAATATTTACCGAAATTCCTGTAAGTTGTACGTATTTCTCGGCCAAATTATTTTCATAAACATTATGTAGTTTTATGTTAGAAGCAAAGCACCCTCTGCACACCAGAGGTGCACCTTTATTTTCTACGTCACCTAGCCACATTTTTATTCAAAATTCATTTTATTTTCATACATATTTTCCATTAATCAAACTAAAAAAATCAATCAACACAACAATTTTTTTATTGCACTCATATTGCAACTGTCAAACTATGAAAGAAGCAAATAATATTTACAGATACAGCCAAACTGCACTTTATTTCTGTATACCATATAGACAAATATTTTTTTCTTTGCCATTTCACATTTTTTTTATTGATTATTTTTGACATTGACATTGGATATCAATAAAAAAATAAAATAGGTACTTAGGTCACTTAGGTAAACAGGACGCTCATCTTATGGTACGAGAAATAATTAAAATGAATAAAAATAACTAATTTAGTCGCAGTTTTCATTAATCTTATTTTACAATTAACGTACTGTGTATCTTGGAAATATAAAAACATATTTCTTCTTTGATTCTTCTGAGTGTTCAGTTAATATATAGACAATATCATGATTGGGTAAGTTGTTTTCATATTTCATTAAATCTTTTAAAGTTTTTAAAACATTTAACGCACACTACAGTGTGCGTTAAATGTTATATATATAGGCTTATGTTATGGTGTTCATAGACTGAAGTGGCAGACACTTACTAAACATTTATAATTTTACCAGATTTGAAAATAAAGGTCATTCACAATACACACATCAAACAATTTCTTAATAAAAAGCATACAAATAAGGAAGGAACCTAAAATGTGGCCAATGCATGTAGTGGACGGCATGAAGGCCCAGGCTGCCTGCATCGGCTGTCTCGCTACAGACGTGAAGCTGTATGACATACACACATACAACCTGGCCGAGAGCTTCGTGCAGTTCATTGGAGTTTCAGTAAGTTTATCCACAAATACCAGTACTTAGTGACTGAGCTTTTCTCATTGAAAAACATGGATATAACGAGGTTTGATTAAAATAAAACCTAATGATTAATTTCTCATCCCCAAAACTCTCTAAAACAGTGGAGGGAATGCCTAAGGGAAAATATGGGTAAAAAGGGAGTAACGGGTAATTTGACAAAGGATAGAATGGGATGGAAAATCTGACATGCTTTGCCGACCCCACATAATAGTAGCGTATGCACAGAAGACAGTAAGAGTATTTTATACAGAACAGAATCTCCTAAGGTAGGCACAATATTTTTATTTTATTTTTAGCTCAGAGCTGATATGCCTATTTCACACAGTGCTGAGAGTCCATAAAGTCTTCTCACAGTTCATATATTTATTAACAACACTTTATTTGACCTTAACCACTTGTCGAGTCTATTTTTTAATGGATTTATGGAAGGCGCAGTGACCACTTCTTCTGGTAGTCTATTCCAATTATTGACCACTCTGTTACTCAGAAAGTGAAAATGTGCAGCTTTGGTTTTAGTCGCTGTACGAGTTGACTGGTAGCAGTGTTTTCGTGTTATTTTATACTGAACAGAATCTCCTAAGGCAGGCGCAATATGTATCCCCGCACCTCTCCCTCGTTCTTGTGCCTCTGTGCACACGTCAATGCGTGTGTGTTCGTCCGCTCTCGCCCCTCGACAAGGCGAGAGCGGGGGAGAGGTGCGGGGATAGGAAACGGGGACGCATATTTGCGCGGGACCTTAGGAGATTCCGTTCTGTATGTAATACTCTTACTGTCATCTGTTGCGTAAGGACAAGAAGAATACTAGTAGCTTGAACGTAGTATTTTATTACTTTGTGCTAGTAGCTAACCACAGCTTCGTAAACCTTCTTGGCGAAATGCTTTTGACGATTCAAAAGTAAAATTTTAATTCAATATTTCATACATTTGCCTAGTAAAAGATAAAAGATAAAAATATCTTAAATAAAAATTATTTCTTTACAGTTACAAAGCCACTTTCCGCAACACCTGTGCGTAATCTGCACGGAGCTGCTTAGGAAGTGTTCTGTGTTCCGGCAGAGATGCTGGAGAGTGCAGGAGATGCTGGTGGACGCTGACTTCCAGGGCAGGAACGTGAGTTTTTAGTATATCAGTGGCCAATAGTGGTGTCAGATTTTTCAAATTGTATAAAGGTATCTGATACGTTATCTATTCATTTCCGGTTCAATAAAAAAGGACCTTGATTTCACTGACAATACTGGCATGGAACTGTGTGAAAAAGTTCGTACTAAATGTACCAAAAAAGGGCCGTTCAATTATAATGTAAGCACAAAAGAGGGAAGGCGAATCTTTGATGTGCTTATTTTTGATGACGAAGGGGTTAGAGGGGCAGGACTTTCATTATGTCAGCAATCTTTTTAGCTATTTTCTACATTCTAGGCAATTTTTCGTAATTTTGATTTGAAATTATACGGACAGTAAAATAATATCTATGAACAATATAATATGCTTATGCAAAGAATAAAATTCTTGACAAGATTTTTAAAAATATATTAATGCTTACGTAGGCATACAAGGGGGTGGGGGGGGGGGGGGGAAATCGCTTCAATTCTGGTTACATAATACTTGAACGGTCCCATATATACAAGCAAATATACTCGTAATATGGATTATCTAAGAATTAAACTACTTATACATTTCTTGAAAAGGGTGAACAGCCTTACTTTTTTTCAGTTGACCTCAACTTACATAAGAGAAATCGGACAAAAAATAAAGCCTCTGTACACAAAGACAGACGTAAAGACTCTAGATTTACTTGAGTCTGAAGAAATTGAGCCAGAGATCAAACAAGAAGACTCTAATTCAGACTCCGATGACTTCCCTTTAAGTACAATAGAAAACTCTAAAAAAATTAATGTAAGTTTTAACATTGAAAAAGAAGAATTAAATTCAGACAAAGAAGAATCGGAATCAGAAAAAGACGATTCAGATAAAGATTGGTCAGAAAAGGAATCGGAGAGTGACGGCGATAGAGAAATAGAACCACTACCAGTGTTTGCTGACAGCGTAAAGAAAGAAGTTAAAATTAAAAAGAAGCCAGTAAGAGTGAAGAAGGAAAGAAGAACAAAGAAATGCAAATCAGCAGAAGAAATAAAGAAAGACGCGGACACATTCAATTTCGACGTCATTTTCTTGAATAAAGAAGAGCAAATACAAGAAGTAACAGATCTAAAGAACAGAGAAATCAAATACGATAACAAATGTATACTTTGCGGGAAAAATTTCAAATCGAAAAAGTCTAGGCAGTCACATTTTAAGAAATACCACGATATCAGCGTCGGTTGTTTCGCTTGCGATATTTGTCAATGTAGGTTTAAAGCGAAAAATAGACTAAACACACACATGAAGATTCACCGGGAAAGATTTCGTTGTAGAAATTGCGATTTCGTTACGAATCGAGAGTGTGGATTGAAGTTACACTATCAATTCCATCAGGGGAAGAAATATATTTGTGAATATTGCAAGAAGGATTTCTCTAAAGTCTCAAGTTATATGTCTCATGTTAGATTAATACACGCATCTTTACTCCCTTGGTGCGAACTGTGCGGGGAATCTTTTATAGGTGAAAAAGGAGTGCAAGCTCATAAGAAAAGGGCTCATAAAGACATCGAAGCACCTACTATATCTTGTGATAACTGCAAAACAAGTTTCTTAAACGACAAAGCTTTAGAGAAACATAGGAGTTTGAATCGGTGTAACTTATCAAATTGCATCCAATGTGGTGATGCGTTTGCCAGTTTGCAACTATTGAAGTATCATTTGGTTCAAAAGCATGTGAATGAAGGGGAGTCTTTGACGAGCGACTGTGTGGCTTGTGGGGTCAGTTTTCACAGTAACGCAGCGTTCCAAAGGCACGCTTGTGGAGCCAATGCGGTGTGTGTGCAGTGCGGGGATCATTTTGAAGATGAGAAGGCGCTGAATGAGCACGAGGCGAAGGAGCATACGTCTTTGAACTTCTTTAAATGTGAAGAGGTGAGGAATTGTTTTTTTTTATGGCAGCACGTGCCGTGAGCATTTTTGAGCGCGATACGCGCGATTAAAAGGCCTACGGGAATTTATGTGTAAAACTTACCTTCTTATTTATTTTTATTTTATTTATTTAACTTTACTGAGTCTTCCCGTGGATGACGTAGAAGGCGATTTAGGAAACACAAGCTAAACAAAGCTTATAGGTAAACATCAATGAGACCTCTTCAACCCGTCTGGCCAGCGTGGAGAGTGTAGGCCAAATCCTCTGACTGCTCTGGCTAATATATGGCTCTGGTAGTACAGAGAAGGCTGTGCTCCTGCAGTGGAGACTGAAAATGACCTGATCAAATGAAATGAAATAACTTTACTACAGAAAATTGTAACCGTTACCCTTTTTTACCAGTCAACCTACACAACTTCCACGAAAAGTCTTGGAGTGGTCCTATTTCACTCTGCCGGGAACCACACGACTAATCTTAGATGTTCTGTATTTTACCACATTAAATGTGTACAATACATTTTGTTTATTTACACTTTCCTGTAAAACATCTGAAGACAGCGATCATTTTGCCGCATTTATTAAATATACTAGCTTTTTCCCGCGGCTTCGCTCGCGGCCCTTCTTAGCGGATGCCTACGTTATAACATCTACTTACATGCAAAATTTCAGCCCGATCCGTCCAGTGGTTTGGGCTGTGCGTTGATAGATCACTATGTCAGTCAGTCAGTCACCTTTGAGTTATATATATTTAGATTTTTTTTTTTAATTTCCAGTGCGACAAAACGTTTACAAACGCGTACTACTTCCGCGACCACTGCGCGCGCGGACACGAGCACCGCAAGGGATCCTCCGTGCCGGTGAGTTTATATGTGGCGGGTTGGTTGTATACTTTTGGGGTTTTTAACCCCCGACACAAAAGAGGGGTGGTATAAGTTTGACGCTAATGTATGTCGGTCTGTCCGTCTGTGGCATCGTATCGCTCGAACTAATGGACCGATTTCGATGTGGTTTTTTTACGTGAAAGCAAGTTCACTTGCGGTGGGTCTTAGGTATGTTTAATGAAAATCGGTTGAGCCGTTTAAAAATTATTAGGGGTTACGTTAAAGTGAAATGGTAGCATAAGTGGCGCCTTAATTTGAAATAAATTGTTTAAAACTAAATATGGTGATATTTAAAAATTTGATTTGGATCAATGTCTAAAAAGACCTTCAAACTATTTTATGAATAACCTTTGAAAGTAACATTGGTAGTCCGCCTAGTTTTAAAACTAGACGGACTATTACTAATAATTTTAAAGGTTATTCATACTTCACCTTAACGCTCGAAGGACAGGGCTTTCTCTAGCAAATAATAGATGGCGCTACGGATATCAAGTCGTATCGGTAGTTCCACTACTCATCACTAGATGGCGTTCTTGACAGTCGGGATTTTTAATTTGCCTTGCAAATAAAATTGTTATATATGCAGAAAGAAAAGCAAGGGCCCCGCAAGCGCGGTCGGAAAGTGGACACTTCGAAAGAGCTCACGATCAGGAAGTGGCGCGTGGTGGACGGCGAGAGGAGGCTGGTGATGGAGAAACTGTCCTCGGACGGACAGCTCATTGTGGAGGAGAGGGTGCGGGACGCCGTGTGCGAGGTCTGCGGGAAGGCTTTCGCGGTAAGTTGTGCCTTAGAATTCACATTTGATCTCAGTTTAAAATACCAGTGGCTCTGTGAGCTGTAAACCTCGCGACTTACCCGCATCCGTTGAAGTTTATCGGATCAAAAAGTTGTTCAGACAAAAAAGTTGCGTCTTAATAAGAGTAATAAAAAAGTTTTATGCCATTATTATTTGAATTTTTTTCGAAATCGCTGAAATATGATTATTTTAAATTTTTAAACCCAATATCACCGCAATTTTTAGGAATTTCCAAAAACTGAATCGACAAGAAATTTCTATACTACATCGTGTTAATGAAAGAACGCAAAACCTCTCAGATGGTACCTTAGCCCATGTAACTGAACAACTTTTGTTCAACAACTTTTACGAAATCCAAAAAAAATATATTCGGATTTTCATACAAATTGATGATCAGTTTGTATGAAAATTCAAATAGATTTTTTACAAATTGGATATTTTTGCCTGACTACGATTGCGAAGGTATGATTCAACCCATCTGAATAAATCACCACATACACCGATTTCTTTTAATTTTCGCACTAGTGTGCAATGGTTAACGCGGTCAAATGCCTTCTCATAGTCCGTGTAAACTACATCCACCTGACCGCCATTATCCATGTCAGTTGGGACATCATCAGTAAATACCGCTAAGTTTGTGTTGGTAGAGCGTCCCTTTACGAAACCATGTTGCTCTTGTGGGATAAGCGCTTTAACGGCATTATATATGCGATCATGTGCAATGGTTTCAATCATTTTGGCCAGGACGTTCAAGATTGATATTTGTCGATAATTTTCTATTAAAGTTTTAAGACCTTTTTTATGGACGGGTACAATAAGAGCTGTCTTCCATACTTTAGGAAAATGACCCTCACGAAAACTACGGTTGAATATGTATGATAGTGGTGCTGATAGTGATTTAGCACATTTTACGAAAAATACAGGGGATATAGTATCACTACCAGCTCCTTTGTTAACATTTAGGTTTTGTAATAATTTAAAACATGCCTCCTCGCTAGTTTCTATTGTATTTATTAAAATATGATGTTGTATTTCATTATTTGAACTGAGATTGCTATTATTTGAACTACTGGCATTACTAAAATTCTTATTGAAAAAGTCTTTTAAAGGCAGAGCAAATCTCTTTTTCATTATTGATTGCAGATCCATTGTAAATCATCATCAATAAATATAACTGCTAATGATGTTGATAAACAGAATATTTAAATTTTGACAATCAAATAAATCTAGTTGGACATTAGTGCTTATATTATTATATAATTCACAAATTGTAATCAGAGGATTATTATGAAATTTTTCCTGGCAAAAGGCACGCTAAACAGCTGTGGAACCCTCGCTGAATGATGTGGAATCTCAAATGCCAATTGCTCAAGTAACTGGGAACCAATTAGGTACATGAATTACATGCCAATTAATTTTTTTCAGAATGTGTCTCTACTGAAATTACACCAGCGGTTGCACACGGGAGAGAAGTTGTTCACGTGTTCTTACTGCAATAAGAAGTTCAACGTCTCCACATTACTTAGGGTGAGCGTTCTTCCCTAGTCTTCTCTCTTTTTAACCGACTTAAAAAAAGGAGGTTCTCAATTCGTCGGAATCTTTTGTTTGTATTTTTTATGTAGGTTCTCCTTTATTTAATTTTATGCCTTTATTATTATAAAAAATAGTAATGAGACCTGTCGAGTAAAGTTTAAAAAATTATTCATGCTGTTTGCCGTGTGGTTCCCGACAGAGTAGAATAGGACCACTCCAAGTCTTTCCGTAGATGTCGTAGAAGGCGACTTAGGGAACACAAGCTGAACAAAGAACATCAGTGAAACCTCTCCAACCGTCTGGCCAGCGTGGAGAGTGTAGGCCAAATCCTCTGACTGCTCTGGCTAATATGTGACTCTGGTAGTAGAGGGTCGTGCTCCTGCAGTGGAGACTAAAAAAGACCTGATGGTGATGATGACTTGGTCTTTCAGAATCACATGCGAGTGCACACGGGCGAGCGTCCCTTCAAGTGTTCAGACTGCCCGAAGGCGTTTAAGGAATGGGCCGGGTACAAGCGGCATATGTTGGTGAGGAACACTGCTTTATCTATTTTTACAAGCAAGCATCCAAGCGGGTTCCCGGTCGCATCCTCAGCTGTGCTGCTTCGAAGCCCGGGGTGCGCGTTCCCGCTTTTTCTTCTCCAAATATAACATGCATGTCAATGGTCACCCAATGATGCCAAAGACCTTGCGTTGGAGGAGAAATAGCCGAAAGAGTTTAAAGATTTGGTTGTAGTTTTACGACCGGCCGTCTGCTTGACATCAACCTTCTTTGGAAAAGCTCGCGCTGTTTGTTGTTTGTATGCTTGGGTCAAATCTTGCAAGTTGAATTTGAGCCTCTTTCAACTTTCCGATTGAGACGAAAATTTGTACGTTTATGCAAATCAGATGACAATGCAATATTATTATAACAAGAAGCTGGTCTGATGATGGAGCCCGAAGGTGGTTATAGGAACTATGTCATAGGGCGGCAAACGAACAAGCGGATCACCTGATGGTAAGTGATCACCGCTGCCCATGGACAACTGCAACACCAGGGGTGTAACAAAAGCATTACCGGCCTTTCAGGGGGATGGGGGGGGGGGGGGCTCTGGCTCTCTCACTCACCGAACGAAGCATAGAAGCGGTGAAGCTACTACTCAGACGTCGATTTTCTGTGAGAGTGTGGTACTTCCGGGACGAGCTGGCCAATTCATGCTACTAGCAAAACTGAGTTATGCCGGTAGCGTGGCTCTACCACAATACTCTGTAATAAAACGACGCAACCCCATCGAGTATGGGATTATACATTTACGAGTACCTTAATAAGTACTTAGGCAAATAAAAACTTCTTCTCGAGCCAAAAGTTTATTACAAAACGTGTCTCATTTTCATTCTCATTTTGTGCAGAAGAAGCGGCAACAAACTGCACTGCCGCATTTTCTCCAAAGACGTCAACTAACAAACTTACAACTAGTTTTACGGATGGACTGAAATTACATTGTTTGTTATGTCATAATTAAATTAAATTATAATTACGATATTTAAAATAATGTCAATTTGTAAATTTAGTATGTACCAATGTACCTAAATTATGACATGTCTACAATACAATACAATACCCTTTATTGCACAAAAGTAAAAAACATGTCTAAGTATACAAACTTTTAAGAGTGGCCCGCGCCAAGCTCAAGCCAGACCTTTTTGTCTTTAAGGTGAAGATATAGGCAAATGACCTTGAAGTGGCGCCCTCATTTGAAATAAATTGTTAACTCGTAAATATGGAGATAATTTCCATATTACTCTTCGTCATGCACTAGATAGCCCTTTAAATTATTTTATAAACCACCGTTGAAAGTATTTACATTAGTCCGTCTAGTTTTAAAACTTGCCTCCGCCAAAAGTGGCCACGGCAAGTTTTAAAGCTAGACGGATCACCAATAATAGTTTTAACGGCAGTTCATAAAATAATTTAAAGGGCTATCTAGTGCATGACGTAGAGAAATATGCAAATTATCACCATATTTACGAGTTAACAATTTATTTCACACTTCAAGGCCATTTGCCTATATCTTCGCCTTAAGATAGTCATCGGTCCAATTATAAGCCATCTCACAAAGTACTTTCTTTATAAATAAGCTTTGAATCTTTCATCTCTTACATGAGTTAAATGATGGTAACATTGATCTAACAAATTAACACTTTCAGAGCCACACCGGCGTCCGCAAGCACGTGTGCGAGATCTGCCAGAAGACGTTCCTCACGTCAACGTGCGTTAAAGTGCACATTAAGACGGTCCACATGAAGATCCCCATGCCGCCGCGCGTGCGGAAGCCCAGGGTCAAGAATGAGTGAAGAGGGGATATGACCCCCCATACAATTAGATATTTTTCGTAATCTTGTGCATATTTTGTTCCATGTGTGCTTTCTCAAGCATAGAGGAGCTCAAGATAAATTACCATCAGCAGGCTGGTGAGAAGAGATCAGTGTGAAGGTGTACTTAAAGATGCCCAAAGCTCAGGGCACAGAAGACAGAGTATTACATACAGAACGGAATCTCCTGCGGTCCCTTGCAATATGCGTCCTCGTTATATATTTTTTCAGTAGGTTCTATTTTATATCTACTATCAGTTAATCCGACATACTGCATCGCCTCTCTCATAATTCACTTCTCTCTCTACCCAAAGGTTGACTGGAAGAGATTGCTACTTAAGCAAGTCCGCCTTTGTATCATTTTTGTTTTTTTCTCTGTATTGTTGTATTTCCTTTCTTCATGGTGCAATAAAGAATAATTGTATTGTATTTTACATCTTCCATACTGGTCTAGTAGGAAAAAAAACTTGAATGGACCAGCTGCTTCTCTTCCCGCGCAGATCGTAAAAGCCGATCGAGGAAATGGCTGAGAATCTGAATTATATCAATAGGCGATGCGGTCGTTCAGGTCCATAATGTCCCTTTCCCAAAATGTCCCTTCTCCATAATTTCCCTTTTCCAAAATGACTACCCTGCTCCGGCTTCATAAGACTAGAGGATAGCGGTAGCTGAATCGGCTTCTAGCTGATATGTCAGGCATATCACCTAGATAGGTAAGGCATTGATCAATGTCTTAGATTGATGAGGGAGAGGGGTGTGATGTCTGGAACCTGGGACCTACCGAATTATTTTCTAGCTTTTAGTACATTATTTTCAATAAAATTGTTTAAAGTCTGCTTGCTTTGATATAAAAGTGAGGTTCATACTCTTAGAAACATTTAATTGAATAACTGTTTCATGGTTTATTAAAATTCACTCCCTAAGGGTGCAAAATAGGGGTTGAAAGTTTGTATGGAAAATATTTAAAATCTGCTCCAAATTCCATGAAAGTTACTTATAGCTCCTAAATACAAATAATCTTACACATATATATTCCGGTTTCTAAAATCCATCCCCTATCAAAAAGCTAGTTTTAACAATTATAATACTCCACCTAGTAGCCGGTTTAGCTACCCGTGCGAAGTCTGAGCGGGTCATTACCTAGTTCATTAATAATATTGTTAGGTAGGGATATTTGGGGAGGGGACATTTTGGGAAGGGGACATTTTGGGAAGGGACATTTTAAGGAAGGGACATTTTGGGAAAGGGACATTATGGACCTGAACGGATGCGATTAGTAACCCATCACTATTTTGATTCCTTTTACCATATTCTCGCCCACCATCACGCTAAAAGTGGGTTTTGAATCTTGCGGCCTGGGCTCTTAGAGCCGTAAGACCCAAAATACTCTGTCTGCCCCGTTAGGGATAAAGACGTGATGTGTATGTGTGTTGATTTTATGGAAAAGATCTTTCGTTTGACGTAAAATTATAATATACTTTATCTTCCATTTACCTCAACTTATTCCACTCTACATGGGCGTACGGCTTACGTTATTAATCAGGGCTGCATCTCATTCTACTATCTCTGTAAATAATATATAAATAAATTATAAATAAACGAATTTTTCTTATAGAAATATTTTGTAAATATTATATTTAAAGCCCGCTCCACATTCGCGCCGCGAACACCCGCGAACGCCGCGAACCGCGAATGTGGATGGCTTTCGCGCCCGTTCGCGCCTTGTTCCCCGTTCAGTGTCGGTAATTGCGCCCGCGTCAAAGGGTTCGCAGGGCGCGCAATTCCCGTGAACGCGAACGGATCCACACTCGCGTGTGAATGATGTGCTCTTGACTGCAATGGTGTCGATTCGGATGGCGAATGCTTGAGCTGAATCCCTTTAATTAATTTTAAAATTAAGATAAAGTTATAACTTTTAAATTACTTTTGTAAATTTTTTTGTGTCTGATCTGACAGGACTAAACTAATTTGGCAATTAATAAGTTCTGTTGCGATGTATCTCTGTCATCCACGATCGTCGTCTTTTCCATTTTTTTTCTATCTTTTATTTACACGTAATTGTAGTTAGCCAAAGCGCACAGCGTCACGGCGATAGCAGTGCATTCAGCGTCCATTCTAGACGAGCGTGCGAACTGAACTGTGAACGATAGCGAGTGTGGAGGGCCATGTTTTTCGCGCCGACTTCGCGGTAAAATTACGATGTAAATTCACGCCGCGAACCACACAAAAGTCTGGAGCCCGCATAAGAAAATTATGTCTTCTGTGTCCTGTCCTATTTTTCATTACAGTAAGTGAGCGCGAGCTCTCCCTTACTGAAAAAATATCACTGAAACGAACGATTTCAATGTGTGCGAGCATTTCTAGGTCATCTACGCCTCTTAAGGCGCCCCTTCCCGTCTTACTTTTCATACAAACGCTCGTGATTCGTGATTATAGCTTTGCAACAGATCTTTCTTTAAAACTTTCGAACTAATAGGTATTTTGTGCGCTATTTCTAGGTTTCTATTGAAATCAAAATTTTGAGAAAAAAATTCAGTATAAGCCTTCAAAAATCTGCTTTTTTTCTCAAATTTTACCTTAACTTCGATCGTTCATAAAGTACTCATAAATTGTAAAAGTAAAGGAAATATTTTGATATAATCCTCGCAAATGTAATCAAGATTCTACATGAAAAACATTCATTTCACAAACTTGTAAGGCTTACTGAAAAACACGTATTACCTGGAACAAGTTTTGTGAAATTTCCTGGATGGCTGGATGAAACAACAAGCTTTTCTCAACCATGCTCGCAATGACGATAGACTCGCCGGGAAGCGTCCTCTTAAATGTGGAATTCAAAAGAAAATAGTTTCAAACTACTAGCCTCTCGGAACGATTACTTCTAAGGTAGTAGACAGAGTAGTCAATATATTACCACCAAAAGATTAACCTTATGTCTTGGTGATAAGGGCCAATAACAATGATTTTGAAATATACCTACTGCCTTATAAAGGATCGCCATATGTAGTGTTTGAGATTACGCCTTGATTCCAACGAGTAGCAATATTTGTAGTGCAATGTGTGTTGCGTGCAAAGAATTTATAATACAATGTAGAATAACTACGAGTAATAATCTAAAAAAAACATTTAAAATTAAACTTAATTCCACGTACATTAAAGCTTATATTTTCATGTTTAAATACGTAACGTTCCCAAAAATGCACCTAAAGTTATAGGCGTCCCTTTCACGCAAACTGTCAGTGCAATAAAGTAGAAAGGGACACCTAGTTTGGGAACGGCTTTGCCACTTTGTAAGCATTCTAGATTGTATACAATTTCTTTGGTTACGTGTCTTGTAAAAAAAATATTTTATTGTAATAATAATTAATGGTAAAAGATAATATAAAATATATCTAACTTAAAAAAATATTTGGTTTTATTGGAGCCAAAGTCCAGTGGCGCCCTCTTTTTTTTTGTTAGCTATATAAGAAGGATTTCTTCTTTCTTTATTTAACGAACACGCCTGTATGTCTTTCATATATGAACATCTCCTCTCACGGCCTACTGGAAGAGATCTCTTTTGAGATAAGTAGTGCCTTTGTACAACTTTTTGTTTATGTATTCTCTGTATATATTGTCCGTGTACATAAATTAGTAAATAAATAAGGAGGCTTATGCCCAGCAGTGCCGCTGAAAGCTGACGATGATGATAGCTATATAGGTCCCATTGTTGGACAAAATCCTTTCCCATGAACTTCCCCTCTCTACTTCAATCTGTCGCGCGCGGTCCCTTTTTCAACAGAGATGGTCCGCCCATCTTCTTAGGTTTGCTTCCTTGGTCGTCCCTTTTTTTAAAAACTGGTGGCATGGTAAAATCCACAATAGCTTAAAAAACGATAAAGCTTAACAAAGCTAACGCTAGTGCCGTAGTGCCATATATTATCGAGTAATTGAACTATGATAAAGTAGTCTAGTCAATTTAGATACTACCGATTTTAAATTATGACTGTAACATACATTTGGAGCGCCATCTAGTATCGAATAGCCCAACTTTTAAGCACTTCATATTTTAGTTCTTATTCTATTTAAGGTGAAGATATAGGCAAATGACCTTGAAGTGTGAAATAAATTGTTAACTCGTAAATATGGTGATAATTTCCATATTAACTCTTCCACTTTTGGCGGAGGCAAGTTTTAAAGCTAGACGGACTAATGTAAATACTTTCAACGGTGGTTCATAAAATAATTTAAAGAGCTATCTAGTGCATGACGAAGAGCAATATGGAAATTATCTCCATATTTACGAGTTAACAATTTATTTCAAATGAGGGCGCCACTTCAAGGCCATTTGCCTATACCTTCACCTTAATAGGTGGCGTTGTGCTCAAATGAGAATACTGAATAGTTCGTTTAAGTATGGACAGATGGCGTTACCACAATACTTATACAGCAAAAAAAATATTAAAATCTATCGGCTATGTAGTAAATTAAACCACTTCATTAAACTAACACTGTATTTTCTTAAAGACAATATTATAATATCTACTCATTATATTTTATTTCATTCATTATTTAATTTACAATTGTAAGACTTGTTCATAAATTAAATTACATTCATTTCATTATAATAAATTTCTCGCCACTAATGCTAACCATTATCATTAAGACGATACACGGGGTCCAGTGCTGCCCCCATTTGAAATAAATTATTTGTAAGGAAACGGAGATATCATTTAAATTTTAAGCTACTAAAACCTAGATAACCCTTTGAACTATTTTAAGTACCACTGTTTACAGTTTAAAGTGAGAACGTTAAGCTTTAGTTTGCATTTTTGCGAAAAACGGCCACTTATGGCAAAAACGCTTAAAATTTTAAATGATATCTCCGTTTCCTTACAAATAATTTATTTGAAATGGGGGCAGCACTGGACTCCGTGTCTTAAAAAAAATGGAAGATCATCAGTTAGAGTAAATGGCCAACACATGATTCAGATTTTTCAAGCTGCCTAAAGGCATCTGAATAGCTTGACAACAGCCGGTACCAACCTGTGGTGCCATTTTTCACAAATGCGGACTCACTAATCGAACTTTTTTTTGTAAGGAAAAATCATTCGTTTACGTGAAGACGCGTTTCAAAAATGGCACTTCTGGCGCGCTGCTACGTCGGTACTTGTTTTATTCATCGCAGTCTATACCTCGTTGATTTGAGACATCATCGACATCAAGCCTTTCTAGTCTCCACTGCAGGAGCACGACCCTCTCTGTACTACCAGAGCCATATATAAGCCAGAGCAGTCAGAGGATTTGGCTTACACTCTCCACGGTGGCCAGACGGGTTGGAGAGGTCTCACTGATGTTTATAAGCTTTGTTCAGCTTGTGTTTTCTTTTCTTCATAACTACTTCTATGGCATAATGTATTAGTCATCAAACCCGTCCATCAAGGTCCTGGGTTAGATTCCCAGTTCGTCCTATTCCTTATGCAAGATGTCATGGGTATCATCATGTGCGAAGTCATGAGGTGCATTTTTGTGGCCGTTGAGGTCTGGAACGACTTCTTATACAACGCGGAAGGGACATACCCGTAATAAATCGAACCACGGTCTATACTAGATCATTTTAGTATGATGAAGTTAAAAAACAGGCCGAAATACAAAAAAAAATTCGACATTTCCATACAAAAGTGTGCGGCCGCCCGGGGCATTTTGAATGGGAATGTCGAAATTTTTCTTGACTGTTATTTCAATTTCATTATACTTTAGTGATCTAGTATAGCCCGTGGTTCGATTTATTACGGGTATGTCCCTTCCACGTTGTATATCAACTCCCCCTCCCCCCTCCGCTTCCCATATCTTCCTGATTTCCTTTTCCTTGTAGATATCATATATTCCAAAAGTAAGGGGGCATCGTGGAGCAAGAGTAAAGCTATTTATGTAATTATATTAAATTGCCGACCCCCCCCCCCCCCCCTAAATACCTCCTATCCTCCCTTTTCTTATTCCCTTAGCGTATTGTGTCCTAAATAGATATTTGTTTCTACATTCTTCTGATAATCACCCCTCCCACCTCCCCCCTCCCTCTTCCTATGTAGTTTTTCTTCATGACGGCCTCCGTAGCGTATATGCAGGTTACCAAGCTCATCCGTCAAGGTCCTAGGTTCGCTTCCCAGCCCGTCTTATTCCTTGTATCGCCTGTTCCTGATGCCAGGCGGCATTGGTATGTTCTATGTGCATCTTAGTAGCCGTGTTGGTAAATAAATAAGAATTGAAATTATGAATAACTATGACGAGATTCCTCCTCTCTGCTTTGCAGTGCCCAACAGGGTCCTTAAATGTGTGTGGGATCATACAACACTGTATATGTATGTGTTATCTGCATGTAATTTAAGGAGCAATAAAGTATTGAGTATAGGTCTAGAACGACTTCTAAATAATACGTGTTCTACTCCTTGCAACGCCTGTTCTTTGCCAATGCAACGCTTTATTAAGCGTACTTTTTAAATAAATATTTGTTTCTAGATTCTTCTGAGAATCCCCCCTTCCCCCTCCCTCTTCCTATGTTGTTTTCCTCATGATGGCTTCCGTAGCGTATATATGTAGGTTACCAAGCTTACCCATCAAGGTCATAGGTTATGCTATTTAGTGACGCGCTGTCCCTGGAAACTGGAAATATTTCCGGAAATATTCCTAAAAATGGAAATTCACGGGAATATTTACGGAAACATGGGCAATATTTACGGCAGGAAATATTGGGAATACTCCCGTAAATTTACAAGGGAGAGAGTTTCCGTGAATTTGGAATATTCCCAGCGGCACACCACTAGTCCTATTCCTTGTAGCGCCTGGGCAGCTTCATGTGCATTTTGGTAGTCGTGGAGATGTAGAACGACTTCTATACGTGTTTTACTCCTTGCAACGTCTGTTCTTTGCCAATGCAACGCTTTAATAAGCGTACTTTCTAAATAAATATTTGTTTCTAGATTCTTCTGACAATCCCCCCTCCCTCTTCTTATGTTGTTTTTCTTCTGTAGTGTACATATATGTAGGTTACTACGCTCATCCGTCAAGGTCTTAGGTTCGCTTCCCAGCTCATAAATACTTGTTTCTAGATGCTTCTGACAATCCCCCCCCTCCTTGCCCCTCCCTCCTCCTATGTTGTTTTTCTTCTGTAGCGTATATGTAGGTTACCAAGCTAACCCGTCAGGTCCTAGATTCGCTTCCCAGCTCATCCTATTTAGTGACGCGCTGTCCCTGGAAACTTTGGAAATATTCCTAAAAACGGAAATTCACGGGTATATTTACAGAAACATTGGGAATATTTACGGAAATATTGGGATTATTCCCGTGAATCCCGGAAAAGTTTCCGTGAATTTGTAATATTCCCAGCGGCACACCCCTCGTCCTATTCCTTGTAGCGCCTGTTCCGGATGCGCGGCGGCATGGGGAGCTTCATGTGCACCGTCTTGATGTGCATCTTGGTGGCCGTGGAGGTCTGGAACGACTTCTCGCAGATCTGGCACACGTGCTTGCGGAGCCCGGAGTGAACCTACACATGGAATGACATTAACAAGTTTATTTGCTAGGCAAATTTAAAAAAATCCCCGACTGTCAAGAACGCCATCTAGATGTTAACCGGAACTATTGATACGACTTGATACGGACATCAAGTCGCGCTACATGCGCGCTACGGATAGCGCCATCTATATATTTGCTAGAGAAAGCCCTGATTGTCAAGCGTTTATCCTCAATTACTTTTAAACGGCTGAACCGATTTTCATCAAACATAGCTAAGATGGTTCTTAGCTATGTTTGATGAAAATCGGTTCAGCGGTGGTCCGGCGGTGGTCCGCAAGGGAACTTGCTTTCACGTAAAAATACCGCATCGAAATCAGTCCATCCGTTCGAGCGCTACGATGCCACAGACAGACAGACCGACATTAGCGTCAAACTTATAACACCCCTCTATTTTGTAGGGGGTTAAAAAGTAATTATTTAAAAAAAAAAACCGCCACTACCAAAAAGTGTGTTAAGGCTTGAAACTAGGTTAAGCAGACGCCTGGGATGGGGTCTGTCCATCTGTCCATCAAAAGACAACATAATACGAAAGAGCAAATATACAAAGGCGGACTTATCCCATGTAGGGATCTCTTCCAGTCAACCTGCGATAGATTGAGAGGATATTTACTCTTATGCCCGAGACAGAGTCTTCCACTATAGTTACACTTTTTTTTATCGTTTTTCGTTAATTGTTTTTATGGAAAGTAGTTCAGTATAATGGACTGAACTTGCCCCAAAACTTTGGTTTAAAAGTGAGACTGTATACAAAATGGCAAAAATAAGTACTCTAGTAAAAAAATTGAGATTTTCTTTGAAAATAGGTGACACCCGAGGCGGACCGCCCCCCCCCCCCCCCCTCCCAGCTACGCCACTGTACGGAATAATGCAAGCGTGCATACGTACCAAGTAGTGCCTTGTGTAAGCTTGATAAGTTTTGAACGCCTTCGGACACTCGGGACACTTGTACGGCCGTTCGCCAGTGTGGACTCTTTCGTGCATCTGAAAGTATCATTTATATCTGTTATCTACCTTTATTAGACAACCTAATTGTTACCTTAACCGCTGATGCTTACTTACTGAACACACTGCCAGTGCCTTATGCCATGATGCCAGATAGAAAATTCAAAGCTTAAATAAAGAAAGTTCTTTGTGAGAAGGCTTATTATAGGATCGATGACTATCTTAAAGACAAAAAAGTCTGGCTTGAGCTCGGCGCGGGTCCCAAATACAATACGCGGGTACAAATTGACAATATTTTAAATTTCGTAATTCAATTTCAATTATGACATAACAATGTATTATCATTCCATCCACATATCTAATTTTGTTAGTTAAAGTCTTTGGAGAAAATGCTGGAGTGCAGTTTGTTGCCGCTTCTTCTGCACTTGCGCCTAGGAAGCGGCGTAAACTTAGCTGTAAGTAAACGATTTGACGTCAATATTTGTGTAAAATTATAAACAAAAGAAAGTGACTATTATTAAGAGATATTATAAATATCCTATATATATATATATATATATATATATATATATATATATATATATATATATATATATATATATATATATATATATGTAGGTATGTATGTAGGTATATGTATAGGAAGTATATATATTAATGTAACAATGTACATTGTGTATTTTATGTATACTACACTTTATCTTGCAACTCACATTTAGACTTTCTGTATAACCCAAAGGTTGACTGGTAGACAACGCTTTTAGCGTTAAGTTCGCCTATCGTTCTGTACATTTTGTATTTGGTGGACAATAAAGATTAAATAAAAATAAATCAAGATATATTGAATTTGAACACTCTAACTGACCTGCAGCTGCACTCTCTGCTTGAACCCCTTGGAGCAGTGCGAGCAGGTGAACAGGTTCTCGTCTGAGTGGAACCGCTGGTGAGTCTTCAGCTCGGTAGAGTTCTGGCAACACGACCGACCAATTTTAAAAGTCATCGACATCAATAAACGGGCAAGTGCGAGTCGGACTCGTACATGAAGGGTTCCGTACCACCGTACAATGTTTTAAAACGCTAAAGAAACACGTTTCTTGTATGACGACCCCCTTTAATTTTTAACAATTTTTTATTATTTGTATTTGCTGTTATAGCGGCCACAGTTATACATAATCTGTGAAAATTTCAAGTATCTAGTTAATGCCAATTAAAAGATCTAATTAAAAACGCAGAAAAACACGTTTTTTGTATGACGACCCCCTTTAATTTTTAACTATTTTTATTTTTAGTATTTGTTGTTATAGCGGCCACAGTAATACATAATCGGTGAAAATTCCAAGTGTCTAGCTATTACGGTTCAAGAGATAGAGCCCTGTGACAGACGGACAGACAGCGGAGTCTCAGTAATAGGGTCCCGTTTGCACCCTTTGGGTACGGAACCCTAAAAATTATAATTTCAAAGGTGCATAAAATGATTTGCGGGTTTGTGTCTTGAATCAATTAGTAAAGTTGTTTTTGATTTAGCGTCAATTAGTCAAGTTGTTTTGAATCAATTAGTGAAGTTGTTTTTGGTTTTGTGTCAATTGGTCTAGTTGTTTTGAATCAATTAGTGATAGTAAAGTTGTTTTCGGTCAATAGGTCAAGTTGTTTTAAATCAATTAGTGAAGTTGTTTTGTGTTAATTGATCAAGCGGTTTTGTATTAATTGGTCAAGTGGTTTTGTATTAATTGATCAAGCGGTTTTGTATTAATTGGTCAAGTGGTTTTGTATTAATTGGTCAAGTGGTTTTTATCAATTAGTTAAGTGGTTTTGTGTCAATATTTCAAGTTGTTTTGTGCCAATTGGTAAAGATATTTTTGGTCAATTGATTAAGTAGTCTTGTGTCAATTGCTCAAGCGGTTATGTATAAATTGGTCATGCGGTCTTGATCAACCGGTGAAATTGTGTCAATTTGTCAAGCATTTTGTCGTTAAACGGGGATTTCTCGAGAACTTTATGGGGGGGGGGGGGGGGGCACTCACCCTGAACCCCTTCCCGCAGACCTCGCAGATAACACTGAGCACCTCGTTCCGCTGTATGATGCTGCCGTCGGGCGCGTGTTTCTCGGCCACGAGACCTCGCTCGCCGACGACACGCCATTTTCGAATGGTGTCCTTCATTTTCGGGAACTTTTTGTGCTGCATCTGTAATATTAAATTATAAATTCAATCATCATCACCATCATCCAGGTCTATTTTAGTCTCCACTGCAGGAGCCCGACCCTCTCTGTACCACCAGAGCCATATATTAGCCAGAGCAGTCAGAGGATTTGGCCTACACTCTCCACGCTGGCCAGACGGGTTGGAGAGGTCTCACTGATGTTTATAAACTTTGTTTAGCTTGTGTTTCCTAAGTCGTCTTCTACGACATCCACGGGAAGACTTGGAGTAGTCCTATTCTATTCTGCCGGGAACCACACGGCTAGCATAAATTCAATAGGATACTTCAAAAACATAAATGCACCATCGAACCCACAACCTCCGAGTGACGGACTAGCGTGTTAACCAATACGCCACGAAGGTTAAAAAAAATATAACTTAATTTAGTCCGTCAGTTAGATTATACAAAAATAACGGACCCATATTTTTTGGTTCATCAAATCAGTGAAAATTCACAATGAAACAGCGCAATGAAATAGGGATGATGACTGGGTCATAAAAGTATTATTCTAATTAGTCCGTTAGTTAGATTATCCAAAAATAATGTACCCATATTTTTCAGTTTGTCAAAAAAGTAAAAATTCACAAAGATACAGAGTATCTAAGTTCCAGAGTAGGGGCTTGTGACGTCACCGCTGTGTAAAAATCGTACGAATCCGTGACGTCATGCTAAATTTAAATGCACTGTATCTTCGTCATTAAATGTCAGTCAGAAAAAAGAAAAAATACGTGTACAATATTTTTTAATAATCAAACCGACGGGCCAATAATAATTTTTCAGTCATCATGCCTATTACGGCGTGGGGGCTTGTGACGTCACCGTCATGTATAAATCGTAATAGACCGTGACGTCATGCGAAATTTATAAGCGCTGTATCTGCATCAATATTTGATAATCAGAGAAAAGATGGTCAAATAGCTAATTTGAATGTACTAATCGTCCAAAATTTGCTTTTATCCGCACCACCTGTAGGTTGACTGGTAGAAAAGGCCCTAGGCCTTAAGTCCGCCTGTTACATTTTTTTTGTAATAAAGTTAAATAAATAAAAAGAAACAAGTTTATTTGCTGGGCAAATTAAAAAAACCCCGACTGTCAAGAACGTCATCTAGTGATGAGTAGCGGAACTACCGATACGACTTGATATCCGTAGCGCCATCTATTATTTGCTAGAGAAACCCCTGACTTTCAAACGAAAACCTCCAATAACTTTTAAACGGCTGAACCGATTTTCATCAAACATGCTAAAATCCACCGCAAGGGTACTTGCTTTCACTTAAAAAAATCGCTTCCAAATCGGTCCATTACGATGCCACAGACAGACAGACCAACAGACATTAGCGTCAAACTTCTATTTTATCGGGGGTTAAAAAGTAAGTTTTATACGACTGGAAGAGATCCCATTATGAGATAAGTCCGCCGTTGTCAATATACTCTATATGTTGGTTTTGTCTTTAATTATGTGTTTTCTTAGTACAATAAAGTTATTGCAAACAAACAAACAAATGTTTGCAACATTTTTTTTTAAATATTCGAGCCAAAAAAAATATTTTTATTTTCACCTGATGTCTCCGGACCAGGTCTCCGTACAGCGGCTGCCGCCCGCGCGGCCTGCGAGCCCGGCCCGTGTGAGCCAGCGAGTAGTGCCGCTTGAAGTACGCAGAGTTTGTGAACTGCTTGCCGCACTGCAAACGAAATTAAATGTTATTCATTTATTACTAGTAGTTCGCCGCGAACTTAGACCTCGCGATTCTAGTTCCCTAAGTAACACCAAGATGGCGCTATCCAAAGTTAGAAAGCGCTGTGGTTTCGTTTGCTACATGATCGCAGACACTTTTAATTAAAATTTCAAAAACTACTGAACTGATTTTGATGCCCAACGAACCTGAAAATTCTATTGATATTTCCTACATACCTACTAAATTTCATCAAAATCGGACCATCGATTCAGCAGTTATCGCGGAACAAACATACATACATACAAACAATTTTTTTTCGCCCCAACTAAATTATACGGTACAAATGTGAGGGGCGGTTGGCCGTGCTCTCTCGCTGCCTCGCTCGCCAGATCTCTCCCGGTGTGAGCCACATAGCTTAGCTCATAGTTTTGTTCGCCTCGCCTCGCTCGCTGCCGGTGTGGCCTGCCCTTAAATGATACTCCGCTTCTATGAAGTGCCATATCTATGGTTAGATAGAGCCACTGACCTCCTCGCACTTGAAGATATCGTGTCTCAGCCCCATGTGGTCCAGCAGCTTCTCGTCGGATTCGAAGTGGTCCCCGCATTGAGGGCACACCACGCGGCAGCCGCAAGTGTGTCGAACCAGCGCGTCTTGGTTATAGAACCTGATACAAAAGTTTACTTGCTAGGCAAATTAAAAAAAGAACGCCATCTAGCGATGAGTAGCGGAACTACCGATACGACTTGATATCCGTAGCGCCATCTATTATTTGCTAGAGAAAGCGTTAAGGCCGTACCTGAATTAATTGAGAACGTTAAGCTTTACTACGCACATTTGCCAAAAGTTTTTCGCAAATGTGCGTAGTAAAGCTTAACGTTCCCACTTTAAACTGTAAACAGTAGTTCATAAAATACTTTGAAGGGTTATCTAGGACTTGGTAGTAGCAAAATTTTAAATGATGTGTCCGTTTTCTTTGAAATGATTTATTTTAAATGGGGGCAGCACTGGACCCCGGAAAATTCAGGTACGGCCTTAATAACTTTTTAACGGCTGAACCGATTTTAATTAAACAGCTAAGAACCATCTAAACATTAAAAAATCTGCATCGAAATCGTTCAATTTATTTTAGGAGCAACAATGACACACAATATACACAGAATAAACTTATCACCATCAGCCCTTCTTCCGCCCACTGCTGAGCATAGCCCTCTCTTCGTCGACGCCACCCATCTTGGACCTGTGCTACTCTCATCCAGTTGGACTTTGAGGATGTCGTCAACCCATCGCATAGGCGGACGCCAGACGCTTGTCTCACCTATAACACCCCCCTTTTTTGTCTGGGGGGTTAAAAAAGACAGTTACCGTATCTTGCAGTGGCTGCAGTCGAAAGTTTCAGGTACTGTGTTGTCGAAGTGGCGCTGCACGAGATGGTACTTCAGGAGTTGGTCATTGGTGAAGGAATCCCCACACTGCACGCAGCTGGGCACGTTGCAACCTACAAATAAAAATAATTAACATTTTTATAGGTAGATATTCCATTCTAAGGTAGCCGTGTGGTTCCCGGCAGAGTAGAATATGACCACTCCAAGTCTTCCCGTGGATGTCGCAGAAGGCGACTTAGGAAACACAAGCTGAACAAAGCTTATGAACATCAGTAAGACCTCTCCAACCCGTCTGGCCAGCGTGTAGAGTGTAGGTTAAATCCTCTGACTGCTCTGGCTGATATATGGCTCTGGTAGGGTCGGGCATGATGATTACGATGATGATTTCATGCTGGTCTGCAAGAAAGGGGGAAAGGCGAACATATTAATGTCGATTAGCAGGCACTTTTAATATTATATATGTGGCGGGATTCTCAACCTTGACCAATGTTTGTCTCTCCAATGCAGCTAGACTCTCGAACCTCTTATCACAGTTACGAAAGTTCGGACGCTGCTTTCTCGCAGAAATAACTTACAATAACATTGCCCCTTTCTTAGAACTATCATCCAGAATTTTACTTAGGGGGGGGGGGGGGCATTTTTGTAAAAATATATAGGGAGGGGCTGCTTCTGAAGTTCAACAAACTATCAAACTTGCTTAGAATTTTTTCTCAGGTGGGGTCTATGTTTGTAAAGTAAGCAGTTTTGTAAAAGTACATGGGAGGGGGGAATATATATCTCACCTTTAACCAAAGTATGTCTCTCCAAAGCAGCTAGACTCTTGAACCTCTTGTCACAGTTGCAGCAGGCGCAAGGGAACTCCTCCACCACGTTGTGGGTTAATAGCTTATGGTTTTCAACGCCCTTCTGTCCGATGAAAAACTCCCCGCAGAACTCGCACCACGACAACTCAGCCGCGTGCTTGAGCCGCACGTGGGAGAAGTAACTGGTGGTCTTGTCAAAAACCTTCTCGCAGTATTTGCATGGGTATCTGAAAATTAAAAACTGCTTCAAGTCCCAGCTTCGTGTTTACATTATTCAAAACTGCCCCAAAAGTAAAAAAACCAATAAACGGGCAAGTGCGAGTCGGACTCGTACATGAAGGGTTCCGTACCACCGTACAATGTTTTAAAATGCTGAAGAAACACGTTTCTGGTATGACGACCCCCTTTAATTTTTAACTTTATCTTATTTTTAGTATTTGTAGTTATAGTGGTCATAGTAATACATAATTGGTGAAAATTTTAAGTATCTAGTTAATGCCATTATAAAGATCTAGTTAAAAACGCTGAAAAATACACGTTTCTTGTATGACGACCCCCTTTAATTTTTAACTTTTTTTATTTTTAGTATTTGTTGTTATAGCGGCCACAGTTATACATATTCGGTGAAAATTTCATGTGTCTAGCTATTACGGTTCAAGAAATAGAGCCCTGTGACAGACGGACAGACAGACAGACGGACAGAAGCGGAGTCTCAGTAATAGGGTCCTGTTTGCACCCATTGGGTACGGAACCCTAAAAATGACACTATCACTCAATGTGGTTATCTGCTTTGTTATGATTTTAATGGTTTTCTTGTATTATATTATATATGTATATATAATCTATATGTATCGAGATACGGAGACTGATATTTAGTTAATTCAATTCAATTCAAAATATCTTTATTATCATAGGATATTTATAATATCTCTTAATAATAGTCACTTTGTTTTGTTTTGCACAAATGTTGACGTCAAATCGTTACTTAAAGCTAAGTTTACGCCGCTTCCTAGGCGCAAGTGCAGAAGAAGCGGCAACAAACTGCACTGCACGTTTTCTCCAAAGACGTCAACTAACAAACTAAAAACTTAAAATTAGTTATATAGATGGACAGAGATTACATTGTTTATTATGTCATAATTAAATTGAATTATAAGAATTACGAAATTTAAAATAATGTCAATTTGTAAATTTAGTATGTACCAATGTACCTAAATTATGACATGTCTAAGTATACAAACCTTTAAGAGGGACCCGCGCCAAGCTCAAGCCAGACCTTTTTGTCTTTAAGATAGTCATTGGTCCTATAATAAGCCTTCTCACAAAGTACTTTCTTTACATAAGCTTTGAATTTTCTGTCTGGCAAGTTAAGTATGTATGTATGTAAATTCTTTATTGTACACTAGCTTTTGCCCGCGGCTTCGCTCGCGTCCTTTCTTAGCGGATGCCTACGTCATAACATCTACCTGCATGCCAAATTTCAGCCCGATACGTCCAGTGGTTTGGGCTGTGCGTTGATAGATCACTATGTCAGTCAGTCAGTCAGTTTTTTAAGTTATATATATTTAGATAAAAGGATACACAGAAAAGAACAAAAAAAAAATATTTAATGAGTTATATGACACATTGACCAAAGTATTGTATGCGTAAGTAAAAATTTTATACCTACCTAAAAGTTAAAATCAAAGTCATGGTGTTTAGGTGTTTTTGAAAATAACAAAGCGTATTATTCACAAAGCTTATTTTAAAAAAAAAGTATTTAAGTACGTTCTTCTTCTTCTTGTCGAGTCGAAATAGTTTCACTGTAGCTTCAATTTCAAATCATCTTTGACCAGCATGTGGACGCGGCGATCCCTCTGTCGTTAGCCTCATTAAGTACGTTTAATGTTAGTAGTATTATAATAAGTACCTACTTTGGTTTTCTCATTTTGTATAAACATTGTCACAGAATACAGTAAGAGTAAGCAGAACGGAATCTCCTAACGTGAGCCAACGTGAGTCATCGAGGCGAAAACGGGGGAGAAGTGCGGGGACGGGGAACGGGGACGCATGTTGCGCGTACCTTAGGAGATTCCGGCCTGTGACATTGTTAAGTTCTGTGTCTACCTTATAGGTGTAAAAATAAAAACTAATTAGGGATTACATTGTCAATTAACTTAATGTTAAAGCCTACATACAGTATTATCTTTGTATTCATGTTCATGTTCAGAAATAAATAAATTTATTATTAAATTTATTATAATAACAACACAAAGGCGGACTAATCCCTTTAAGGGACCGCTTCCAGTCAACCCAAATGCCTAAAAGTACCTAAAAAAATATTGTTCTCATGTAAGTGGATTTATTGTAATCTTTTATGAGAATGAATTCTGTAAACTTTGAAATTAAATAATATTGATGGTTTTATTGATCATAAAACAATTTATATAACTTGCCTAGCGAAAAAACCCCGACTGTCAAGAACGCCATCTAGTGAGCAGCGGAACTACCGATACGACTTGATATCAGTAGCGCCATCTGTTATTTGCTAGAGAAAGCCCCGACTTTAGCGTTACCCCCAATAACTTACATATTGAGAGTTTTTGGCGGGAAGTCAAGGTGTTTGGTTGGGGTTTTCTTTAAATTATTTTGCAAATTGATTTTAGTGGACCTTATAATATGAAATTGGTGTTGTTTGGTGTTATAAATGCTCATGCTCATGAACAATATGTGAAATAGTTAAAGTGGACAGTCATAGTACGGCTGTAGCGATATTTGTTTCGCGGACTGTGTGGGCGTCTTCGGGCGTCGTCCGCCACTCAATCGGCTATGAAAACCAGTGGACTCGTATAGATTTGTCGCCAGAAGCTCCCTTAAAGCAATCAAAGGCCTACACCAACCTTTGATTGTAACTTGTTAGGAAAAAAGAATTTCCAACGTTTTATTAACTAGTTCCTGGCTAAATACGCAGTAGCGTCAAACCATAAATTAAAAAAAAAAAACTTACATATAATTGACATCATAACCACACTGTGTTACCAGTGATGACTTATGGCTCCGAAACGTGGTCCCTTACTATGGGTCTCATAAGAAGGCTCAAGGTAGCTCAACGCGCTATGGAGAGGGCTATGCTTGGTGTTTATCTACGTGATCGAATCAGAAATGAGGAAATTCGTAGGAGAACAAAAGTCACGGACATAGCCCAGCGGATTAGCTCGTTGAAGTGGCAGTGGGCGGGACACATAGCGCGACGAACCGATGGCCGATGGGGCAAAAAGGTTCTCGAATGGCGAACACGTACTGGCAAGCGAAGCGTAGGACACCCACCCACAAGGTGGTCAGATAACCTGACCAAGGTCGCTGGAAAGCGCTGGATGCAGGCCGCTCTAGATCGGTCATTTTGGAAAATCTTGGGAGAGGCCTATGTCCAGCAGTGGACGTTATGCGGCTGAAATGATGATGATGAATGATGGGGGATCAAACCTTGTCTCTCTAAAATCAAGGTACAATATACAGGAACATCTTCGGATGTTGTGTTGTGTGTTAATAGTTATAGTTTGACTGACTATTTACGTATAGGGGGGGGGGGGGGGGGGTTCTTACTTACTTTATCATTAGCAAAAGCAAAGCAAAAGATTGATTTGCTCTCTAAAATCAAGGTACAATGTACATTCTTCTAAGCAGTGGTCGTTGCGAAACGCTAGTATCGGTAGCTTTTGAACAAAGAAAAAATATTTAGATATAAATAAACATTACACGTAATGTACACTATAATTATTGACGTGTAAAAGTGCCTGCAAAGGCCTAATTACTGAATAAATATTTGATTTTGATGATTGATTTTGATTCACTTACCGTTTGCCTTCATGGAAATTCTGATGCTTCCTCAACACGGACTTCTGGTTCGTCTTAAAGTTACACGTCTGGCACGTGAATATCCAGCTGTGGTTCAGCAAATGCCCCCGCAGCGTCCTCTTCTTCCTGAACAGACACGAGCATATGTCGCACATGAAGCAGTCCGGCCTGAACACGTGGTATGTCTTCTGGTGTCTCTCCAATGCGGTCACAGCATCAAAGTGTTTGCCGCATTGTCTGCAGTTGTGACCTGAAAGAAAATATAATAGGGATGATGACTGGGTCAGAAAAGTATTATTCCAATTAGTCCGTTAGTTAGTTTATCCAAAAATAATGTACCCATATTTTTCAGTTTGTCAAAAAAGTAAATATTCACAAAGATACAGAGTATCTAAGTTCCAGAGTGGGGGCTTGTGACGTCACCGATGTGTAAAAATTGTACGAAAGCGTGACGTCATCTGAAATTTAAATGCGCTGTATCTTCGTTATTTATTGTTTCTCAGAGAAAAGAAAAAATACGTGTACAATATGTTTTAATAATCTAACCGATGGGCCAAAAATAATTTTGCCAAAATTAATTGTTGGTCTGGAAGAAAAAAAAAACAGCATGTTTAAAAACAGCTGCTTCTCTTCCCGTGCAGATCGTAAAAGCCGATCGAGGGAATGGGCGAGAATCTGAATCATATGAATAGGCGACGCGGTTAGCAACCCATCACTATTATGATTTCCCTTTTCCACCTTTATGCCCACCATTACGCTAAAAGTGACCTGGGCTTTACCGCCCTAGGCTCTGTCTACCCCGTTAGGGTTAAAGACGTGATAGTGTATCTGTATACCCATCACCATCAGGTCTTTTGTTGTCTCCACTGCAGGAGCACGGCCCTCTCTGTACTACCAGAGCCATATGTTAGCTAGAGCAGTCAGAGGATTTGGCCTACACTCTACGCTGGCCAGACGGGTTGGAGAAGTCCATTACCGCATTCAGTAATTGTTACTCGCCACTTAGTCAAGGGCTAAAAAAACAGTGGCACTCCGGGAGTGTCGACAAAAGTGAAAAATTGAACAAGGTCGTGTCGGTTACGGTAACAGTTTAGCGAGTTCATTGGTTTTTTCCCATCTCAAAAAATGCCTCGAGCCTAAAGAAGCTTTCACTTCAAAAATTGTTTGTTCCCAATTAGTAACACAAAGCAAAAATCTAGTGTCATGCTAAGACGGTTGGGCTTGCAATGCCTTGCGCAAATAAAACAAGGAATATTAACCATTACTTATACTCATTTATAATTAACTTATACTTCTTTTATGGGGAAGTGTATACTTTTTTATAATAAATTGTCAGAATCGGTCCTTGATATGCCAGACAGAAAATTCAAAGCTTATGTAAAGAAAGTACTTTGTGGGAAGGCTTATTATAGGACCGATGACTATCTTAAAGACAAAAAGGTCTGGCTTGAGCTTGGCGCGGGTCCCTCTTAAAGGTTTGTATACTTAGACATGTCATAATTTAGGTACATGGGTACATACTAAATTTACAAATTGACATTATTATAAATTTCGTAATTCTTATAATTCAATTTAATTATGACATAATAAACAATGTAATCTCTGTCCATCTATATAACTAATTTTAAGTTTTTAGTTTGTTAGTTGACGTCCTTGGAGAAAACGTGCAGTGCAGTTTGTTGCCGCTTCTTCCGCACTTGCGCCTAGGAAGCGGCGTAAACTTAGCTTTAAGTAACGATTTGACGTCAACATTTGTGCAAAACAAAACAAAGTGACTATTATTAAGAGATATTATAAATATCCTATGATAATAAAGATATTTTGAATTGAATTGAATTGAATATATACACCTACATTGTTTTCATGCTCTATGCAATGTAATCATTAGTTTATTGCCTGCTGTGCCGGTGGGGCAAACATGATGCTTCCCACCACTCGAGATACATCTTTGCTCCTAGTTCGATGTTGGGTTGCAGAGTGATGGCCCCGCTCGCAGATGATGGGTAGGATTGCTACAAAACTTTTATTTAAACATTGTAATACTTATATTGTATATGTATGAAACCAGTCAATAAATTTATTTTTACTTTACTTTACCTGCGGCACCTGCTTCGTTCTTCTTCTCCTCTATCTGTTGTATTTGCTCTGAATGAGATAAAAAAGCAATATCAAAACCAGCGGACTTAGCGTAATCTATTACTATTTGCTTATCCGACTTCGTCACTTTCTTAGGCTTTCTTTTCCTTACATACTTCTTTCTTATCTTTTCCTTAACTTTCTCCGTTTTCCTTTTACGTTTCGGCGCTTCCTTTTTTATCTTTTTAACTTTCTTCTCTTCCACTTCAGTTTTTAGCTCGTCTACGAATATTTCTAAGTAATCTTTAAGTTTTATTTCGTCTTCAAATTTGGGCTCGTTTATATCTTCATATATATGTGTATCATCTCCATTGTCACTAAGTATCTCTTCCTTATGTACTTCTTCTGTTAAATCTACAATTTCCGGCTCTGCTTCCTTTTTCAAATTTCTTCTAGTTTTTGTTGCGGTGAGTTCACTCGCACTTTTATTTGGTTTTTGTGGAGCAACTACGTCTACAGTGACAGTTTTAGTTCGAATGTAGCGAGGTTTCAGCTCAGCGCAGCTTGCGGTTAGAGAATACGAGTATTCTTTGGTCACCTAAAAAAATAAGGTATTGTATTTATAAATAAATAGATTTGTGGAGCAACTACGTCTACAGTGACAGTTTTAGTTCGAATGTAGCGAGGTTTCAGCTCAGCGCAGCTTGCGGTTAGAGATTACGAGTATTCTTTGGTCACGTAAAAAATAAGGTATTGTATTTATAAATAAATAGATTTGTGGAGCAACTACGTCTACAGTGACAGTTTTAGTTCGAATGTAGCGATGTTTCAGCTCAGCGCAGCTTGCGGTTAGAGGATACGAGTATTCTTTAGTCACCTAAAAAAATAAGGTATTGTATTTATAAATAAATAGATTCTTGGAGCAACTACGTCTACAGTGACAGTTTTAGTTCGAATGTAGCGAGGTTTCAGCTCAGCGCAGCTTGCGGTTAGAGAATACGAGTATTCTTTAGTCACCTATAAAAATAAGGTATTGTATTTATAAATAAATAGATTTGTGGAGCAACTACGTCTACAGTGACAGTTTTAGTTCGATTGAGCGAGGTTTTAGCTCAGCGCAGCTTGCGGTTAGAGAATACGAGTATTCTTTGGTCACCTAAAAAAATAAGGTATTTATAAATAAATAGATAAGGACAACTCACACTGATTGAGCTAGCTCCAAAGTAAGTTTAAACTTGTCATTAGTTTTGTTAATATGTATTTAGTTATTAATTCAACAATAAATTTTTTAGGGGTCCATACAAAAAATTAAAAAACGGAACCCTTATCCCGTCTGTCACAGCCAATTTTCTCCAAATGTACTGAACCAAATCAGGTGAAATTTGGAACTTGCGGAGGCCAGACGGCAGTGGCTCTGTGTAAAACCAGTAAACCTCGTCAAATCACCTAGGTTAGGAAGCGGACACCGGGCTCTGAAGCAACACCGCTGAGGATACGTAACCGGGAATATGTGAGAATGATGATGATGGTAAGCAAGGTGGAATGAAATGAAGGTTACCTCAGCCCCCTGCATCTGGGCCTGATGCAGAACCTCCAGCACCTTGTGGCAGCGCGCCTTGAACTCCGCAAACTTGTGCAGCGTCCGGTAGCAGTACGAGCACACATGCTGCGGGAACCGGTCTGCTGGCAGCAACTGCAACAGAGATTTTGTTTTATTTATTATAGACGAGCAGCTAAGAGCTGATATTTCTATTTCACACAATGCTGAGAGTCCATAATGTCTTTTCACAGTTCATAGATTTGTCACAGTCTATTTTTAAATGCATTATTGGAAGGCGCAGTGACCACTTCTTCTGGTAGTCTATTCCAGTTATTGACCACTCTGTTACTGAAAAAATGAAAATGTGCAGCTTTGATTAACTGGTAGCAATGTCTTCGTGATCATTTGAGCCTTGTCTCTTTGAAGTCATTTTCTCTTTTAGGGTTCCGTACCCGAAGGGTGCAAATGGAACCCTATTACTGAGACTCCGCTGTCTGTCTGTCCGTCTGACACAGGGCTCTATATCTTGAACCGTAATAGCTAGACACCTGAAATTTTTACCGATTATGTATTACTGTGGCCGCTATAACAACAAATACTAAAAATAAAAAAAAGTTGAAAATTGAAGGGGGTCGTCATACAAAAAACGTGTTTTTTTCAGTTTTTTTAACTCGATATGTCACAGGGCTCTATCTCTTGAACTGTAATAGCTAGACACCTGAAATTTTCACCGATTATGTATTACTATGACCACTATAACAACAAATACTAAAATTAGATAAAGTTAATAATTAAAGGGGTCGTCATACAGAAAACGTGTTTCTTCAGCGTTTTAAAACATTGTACGGTGGTACGGAACCCTTTATGTACGAGTCCGACTCGCACTTGCCCGTTTATTTCATATTTGAAGTCATTTATGAAACTACATACGACGTCAGGCAGGCGGGAGTCAGTAAACTATAGCCTAATCATTGAAACTGTTTTGGTAATTTTTTTCTCCACTTCGCTAGTTCTTTGGCATCCTTGGGTGACTATAGGCATGATTTTTGAAGTGAAAACTTCTTTAGCGGCGTTGTGCACTTTTTTTGTAATGGGTAAAAAATGTTAAACTCGTGTCAGGACACGTGTCCTGATCAAAAATTCGTAAGACGAAATGACAGCCGGCGCGGCGTAGGAGAGGAAGTATTTATACTATAATTTCGACGAAGCTGTCACCCGGATCGTTGGTCTAGGGGTATGATTTTCGCTTAGGGTGCGAGAGGTCCCGGGTTCAAATCCTGGACGAGCCCAAACCTTTTTGAAGTGAAATCTTCTTTAGCGGCGTTGTGCACTTTTTGTCATGTTTGTGTACGATAGCGCAATAAATAAATATTGTATTCTACAACATAAATTATAGTACTTTTATACTGATAAATTAAAGCAATTCCTGCAAAATTATTCCCTACCTAACCATTCCAAAATATCAAAAATGCACAACGTTAATATTAAAGTTTAAAGTCCGGAGTGCAACGTCGTTTTTTTTAATCTATTTTTCCGAGGCTTCAGTTCACTTGGTGTGACTATGCCAGCCTCATGGGGATTTCGATTAGATAATTTCTAGTTTCCGTGCAACTAGAAATTATTATTATATGTATTTGGAGAAAAAAAGTGGAAAAAAAACAGGCCCCGGGCTCTAAAGTAGGACAGCTGAAGAACACAGATGAAGAAGATACTACATGAATTATATTTTTTTTGTTTTATGTGTAAGGGGAACAGCACTTTCCTATGCTGCTATCCTTTTCTTTCACTCAGAACCGACATTTGCTAGAGTGAGAGTAAGCGCCAGTATGCCACGGAATTGGCGATGCTGCCGCATTCCTATGCCTAAGTAGCCATTGGTGTCAGATTTTTCAACTGCTTTAAGGTTTCTGACATAGCTTGCAACTGCCATACAATGAGTACTTTTGTTAAGGCCTTTGGGACATGATAAATAAATAAAAGTGCTAGCAAAGGAAGGAATGGATAAGGTGGGTTGAAAAAATTACAAATGAGGTCCTCAAAAGAGTGCATTCTGGATATAAATAAATATATTAGGAAAAATCATACTGATTAAGCTAGCCCCAAAGTAAGTTTTTTAAACATGTGTTATGGGATACTAACTCAATGATACTATATTTTATGATAAATACATATATAGATAAACATCCAAGACCAAGGACAATTTGAAAAAGGCCATTTTCCAACTTGCCCTGGCTGGGGATCGAACCCAGAACCTCCGGAAATAACAGAGAATAGACGAGGAAAGATGTTAGGTCATCTGCTACGACATGACGATATTAAGATTATCACTGAAGGGAATACAAAAGGAAAAAGAGGATAAGGAAGCCGAGGCATAGCTACATGAAACAGATAAAGGAGGTGAACGTCGTGTCGTACAGCGAAGTTAAACAGCTGGCGCTGGGATTATATCTAAGATAGATAGAAATAAATGATAAATAGAAACATTGTACTTATGGTACTAGCCTCACTGTAAGTTGTTTACATGTAAATCGAGCAACAAGGTGCCTCACAACAATGAGTTATCTAGGTAAAACGTATATATTCTAGTTCTCCTAGTTTTAGTATTTATATTTCTATATATTCTAGTTCTACATACCGGAATTCCTAAAAGATTCTCATAAGCTTGGGCAGTGCTAAACTCATGTATGAATTTGAACTTTCCTTCCACCGCCAAACAGCCCCGGCACATCAGAATTTGTTGCATTTTACTTGAGGCTAGTCTTCATTCAATAAACATCGTAATTATACACGAAAAGCACTTTTTGACGAAAAAAATCAATAAAAGAGCGACAAAAACCGACTTGATACAAGTTTTTTTGCATATATTTTGACTATTCGAAATTCGAACGTCAGTGTTATTTTCCCGAAAACAGAATGAATTAAGGGAATGAATAAAATGAATGAAAAATGGGTGTGTTCAACCGATTAACATTTGGATTGTGAAAGTATCAATTTGTTTTTGACGTGGGAATTGATGTTTTGATTTTTTATGTTGGTAGAACTGTCTTTCTGTCACTGTCACTGTCAGTCGTTCTGTGGTTTTGGCTTGGGGTCAGGCCAATTGATTAATTAATTTATCAATAAAAGCGATTGAATGGAATGAATAAACTGTTTTAAATAAAATGGACAAACAACCGACGTGCCGCTGCTGCCTGGCAGTGGAAGGAAAGTTCATTTACATTCACGAAGTCAACACCGCCCAACTTTATGTTGATGTTGTAGGCGTTCCGGTAAGTTGTTGATTATTTTACTCGACGGCACCGCACTGATGTCTTTTCACTACTATAAACCTTCCAGAATAAATTAGCAACATTTGAGTCAAAACTACATCAAAATCCGTTCTCGAGGTCGGCTGTATTTACATGTTATTTCAGGTGCTAACAACGGACAGGTTTCCGCAGCATCTCTGTGCATTCTGCATCCGCAAGCTGCAGAGGTTCGCTCAGTTCAGAACACGGTGCCACAAAGTGCTGGAAGTGCTGTACCAGGCTACAGTGCAGGGCGTGGTGAGGACTTTATATTATTTATTATTTTATTATAGACGGTCAGCTAAGAGGTACAGCTCCATCTATATGTCTCTGAATTAGATGATGTTTTAACAGCTGATCACTTGGAAATGCTTCTCCACAATGTAAACAACTCGGGAGATCACAACCTTTGACTATTAAATTCCTTTCTACTGCAGCTTTGCTTCTAAATCTCTTATTACACTTTGGAGTGACTCTGGAGTGATATGTCTATTTCACACAGTGCTGAGAGTCTATAAAGTCTTTTCACAGTATAATATATTTTTATAGTTATATTATTATATGTTATATCATGGATGAACAAATACTGACAACCCTGTACAAAAAAACATACTCTGCTAGAAAACCCAAATCCTGTATTATTTCTAGATGTTACTATATCACCTGCTAGTCATACAATGTATGCTGGGTACTTAGGCTGACGGTATTCACGAAAAATCTGAGATGGAGCTTGTTTGTTCGTAGAAAATGAACGCTTATATCTTGCCGTAATTAAGCGGCACCACTACCTACCTTCTTTCGAACTTTTAGCTCCATCTAGCTACAACATTAAAAATAAAAATCAGTTATCAGTCTCTTGTTTTTCTTCGTCCATGCTTATATTATATGTATACAGTTGATTTGTTGAAATGGTTGGTAAAGGTGTCCCCCCCTAGCCATGGGGGGTGCCCCCCTTTAGTGGATGGCTCCAAATGGTCAGTGGTGCTAAAATGCAAATGAATTCCTGTTTGCACCCCTAAGTGAGTCAACTCTATTGACCATTATTTGGTTCTTGTTACAGGTAACAGCGGAATACACCCGATCTCTAACCGCAACCTATGAAGATCTAAAACCACAGTACATACAAACTAAGACCCTAACATTTGATGTAACTTCCAGCAATGTCACTGATAATGATAATCCGTTAGACTTGCCAGAGCTATATGTTGAATTCAAAGTGGAAAAAGTAGAGCAACAGAATGAGATAATCAATGTAATAGATGAACTGTTAGAGCCGAAAAAAGAAACGTCTAAAGATGTAGTTTACGTTGAAAAGGGGAATGAAACTCAGTATTTCGAAGAAGATGATCATTTTGATTCTTTTGCTGATGATTTTGATGAAGTTAAAGACAAACAAAAGATAACTAAAAATAGTAGTAGAAAGAAAAACAAAGTCACCAAAGTTTCAAAGAAAAAGAAACTAGATAAAATTACTAAACCAACGAAACGGAAGACTAAAGTGAAAAGACGCGAAAGCAAATCTAATAAGAAAGTAATGATGGACTTTGCTGAATCTATTGGTTTTAATCTGACTGAGTTGTCTCTTGCAGAGCAAAAACAAGAGATTGAAGAGAAGAAAAGAGAGATAGCTAACGGACTGATCTGCGACAAATGTGGGAAAAGATTCAACAATTTCAATTGTTTGAAAAGGCATAAAAACTGCCATGTCTTAAAACCAAACAGTTTCATGTGCGACCTATGTTCTTGGGTTTTCAAAAAGAAGAATTTACTAATAGAACACATGCTAGACCACAGATACATATTCAGCTGCAAATCGTGCGATTTTAAAACTAAAAAACGTATCACTCTAAAAGGGCATCACGAATTTCACCAAGGAAAGAGATTCCCTTGTAAATATTGCGACAAAGTGTTTGAAAAATTGAGTAGTTACTTCACTCATGTGAGGTTTAAACATGAATCTGAACTGCCTTGGTGCGAGTTATGTGGGGAAGCATTCATAGGTGACAAAGGAGTGACAAGCCACAAGAAACTGACTCATAATATTTTTGATGAATTCCCTTATGAATGTCCAAAGTGTAATAAGAGATTTAGAAGCAAAGCTGCAGTAGAAAGGAATTTAATAGTCAAAGGTTGTGATCTCCCGAGTTGTTTACATTGTGGAGAAGCATTTCCAAGTGATCAGCTGTTAAAACATCATCTAATTCAGAGACATATAGATGGAGCTGTACCTAATACATTTGACTGTAAACACTGTATCCTCCGGTTCTACACACATGACGCTTTGGTTCGACATTCGTGTGGGTGTAGTGCTGCGTGCGCGCAATGTGGAGAGAGCTTCATGTCATCACAGCTCTTGATTGAGCATATCACGTTGAAGCATGACATCTTTAAATGTGAAGAGGTAAGTTTCTTATCTTATTATCTACGAACAATAATTCTCTAGAATCGTAACTAATCCCGAGAAATCATTTTACGCGATATGTACCGCGGCGGGCGGGGCTTAAAATATTAACAGCGCGGCGCGACAGTTCGCCATGACACTCGAGTCGTGCGGTTGCGTTGCAAGAAGTTTCCTTTGAGAAAATTGCTGTGTTTTTGCGATAATCGATTCATTAAAAATGCCGTCATGTGCCGTGATGTGGTGTAAAAAGCATACAGACATGAAAAATACAGGACTCGCCTTTCATATGTAAATAAATAAACATTTTAATATTGTACCTCACCGGTCGTGGTGTTGACCGCGGCGGAGCCGGCTGCTCGACCGACACGACGCGTACGTGACCTTGTCGCGACCAATCGCATGTATCTTGGTCTATGTGTGTGTTTGAGTGTTTCGTTGTAATTTTCAAAGCGGTGAATGTAGGAGCGTTAGATTTCTAGAGATTATATTTCGATGCTTATTATAAACACTATGGTTTCAACAGTAATTTGCAATAAATTCAGACTCTGATTCAATTTTTATTTATTTGTGTGCCTGTTTTAGGAAATTAAATATGCTGTTTATTGGTGTGTGTAGTTCTTAGTGATTTTTCTAAAGCATTTGACTTTGTTCATAATAGAACTATTCTATACAAACCAGTTTATATTCTAATGAAGATATTTATCTTATTCTAATTAAAGTTTAATTTGAGTACGAGAGAAATAAACTGTGAATCGCTTGAAAGTTGAATCTCTCAACATTTTTTGTACAACTGGTGTTCCTCAGGGCATTATGTTGGGTCCTAGTTATTTTTACAAAAACTTCGTATGTTTCTTTCGATACCTACTTTTTCAATAATATTTGTGTAGATGATCTCTTTTTCTCTTTCAGTGTGCCAAACAGTTCACAAGCAAGCATTTCAAGATACACTACATGCTGAAGCACTCCGGGGCTCCGAAGAAACGCGCGCGCGCTCGCAAGAGAACGTCAGGGCAACTGGAGGACCGGGTGAGAGTTTCAAAAGGAGGCCTGGAAAAGTGCCTGGACACAATATAGGCTCTTCTCTTTTACATTGAAGAGCCAATCTCTTGTCAAAGTCATTGTATGCAAAGAGACTCACACAATGTCAATTTCTGGCAGAGATAATAGAGTGGTTTGCCATTATATCACTACAACGCTTTCGGTGAATGAAAACAATCGTGAGTGAGTGAGATAGTTGTAACATACACTTAAAAAAATTGTAAAAACTAAACAGAAATAATAGTAGATTGTGCGACAAGGCGCGAAGGTAATAGTTTTAAGGAGAGGGCGCTACTTTGAATCCAGAGCGAAACGAAGGATTCGGACGGTGGAATCCTGAGTAAAGCGAGGGATTCAAGTATGTCGCCCGAGATAAAACTAATACCGTACACCGTGTAGCACATTCTTCTTTTCATCTCCATCTATGAAAAAAAACTTGCAAATATATACCTATAACGAAAGTAGTATACCTACATACATATACCTAATCAGAGTTTAACAGTCAGTAACTAACCTTTATTTGGTGGCGTTTTTACTGAAGACATCTTATACATTTTCCAGTCGTTAGAATCGTTTCATTACTTTTTCCTTGTGCGTAATTCTTTATATCTTTATTATGTAGTACGTATACGTAAACTTCATACTTAGTGTATCGGCCACATCAAGAAATTATTCACATTTAAAATAGTTTATGTAAAAATAACCTAATAGTTCCATAATAAAATTACCATATAAATCAGAGACAACAATTGCGCGTTTTCATTGGTTTTTATTTTTATTTTTTCGAAGCAAAAGATCCAAAAAATTTTTACCTACAGTCATCCATGTAAAACGTAGTGTTCCAATTTTAAAAAATTACGACGCTGTTACCTATATTTTATTGTTAAAAAATTTAATTCTTCTTTTTTCGTTGCTGACGTCCAATATTATTTTTGATTCTACATTCGTGTTCGGTTTTCAAATGTGTTTTAACGCCTAGGAAATTTACTTTTTCCTTTTTAGTATCTAGAGAATTACCAGTGACCTTAGCCCCAAATTTTTGGGACGATAATCGTTCGTTTCGTTTAGATGTTTTTCAAATAGATGAGATGAAAAGGCTATTTTATTTATTATACTATACAGGTCCGCAAATGGCGCGTAGTGGACGGTGAGACTATAAAGCAGGTGGAGACGCAGGTGCGGCCGCAGGCTGACGCGACCGCCATGACGCACATGTGCGAGGTGTGCGGGAAGGGCTTCCTGGTGAGTGGAGATACGAGTACACCTTCTGTATCTTTGTTGTGTTACGGTCTCAAAATATCGAAGCTCGGAAATACAATAAAACAACGAATAGATCAATAAATAATACTTGTGGCGACCTCTACGCCACTACGAGGAACTAACTACAACCACAACAATGAAGCGACAAACAACAAGTTCACAAGAAGACCACGAGATGGCGCCAGCAGTATCCTTCATCTCGATTTCAGAGTTCTGGTTGCAACTAACCATATGTATACAATCTCCGACAATACTCCGTCGGAGCCGCGGTTCCCCAGGCGCAACACTATGCCTGGCGGGAAGATCTACCCTTTGTGGTGGTCGAGCATATCATCTCGCTCCCGCTACATACTATTGTTTTATTATCGCTCATTACTGTGTTTTGACTCTAAATAATATACATTTATACAATATGCGACCGTTCTCTTTTCGAATCGAATAACGAATAACGTAGCGTTTGTTCAAACCGTTCTCAAGTGAAGTATGAAAGATTGAACGAAATGTCAAAACAACTTCAAATAATTATGAAAATAATTCATCTTCTCGGTCGCTCGGTGTCAAATTAATAACTCGTATACATGGTGTTAATTAAAAAACGCGAAACCTCTCAGATGGTACCTCAGCCCATGAAACTGAACAACTTTTGTTTAACAACCTTCACGAAATCCAAAAAAAAAGAATCGGAGTTCAATACAAATTGACTCGATCAGCTTATTGAGATATTATACGAAAATTCAAATTTTTTTTTTTTAGTTTTGTGAAAGTTGTTGAACAAAAGTTGTTCAGTTACATGGGCTGAGGTACCATCTGAGAGGTTTCGCGTTCTTTACTTAACACGATGTATACAATCCCCCTTATTCATAAAAAAATACAAATGTATGCTAAACCTATTTTAGTTAAAATATGTTTTGTCTCTATCACTCTTTCCAATAGTTGACATTGCAAGAACAAGACAAAACATATTTTAAGTAAAACAAGTTTAACAAACGTTTGCAAAATTTTATGAATAAGGGGGTATATCTTTGGTTGTATGTATATCTCCTTGTCAGAACTCGACTAAGCTGAGCATCCACAAGTGGCGCGTGCACTGTCCCGAGCACTGCCACCGCTGTCCGCACTGCCCCAAGACCTTTAAGACCAGGGAGGCGCTCGATGTGAGTCTTATTAATTTTAACAAGTTTATGTGCTAGGCAAATTAAAAAACCTCCGAGTGTCAAGAACGCCATCTAGCGATGAGTAGCGGAACTACCGACTTGATATCCGTAGCGCCATCTATTATTTGCTAGAGAAAGCCCTGACTTTCAAGCGTTAACCCCTAATAACTTTTAAACGGCTGAACCGATTTTCATCAAACATAGCTAAGAACCACCGCAAGGAAGCCTGCTTTAAATAAAAAAACCGCACCGAAATTGGTCCATCCGTTCGAGCGCTACGATGCCACAGACAGACATTAGCGTCAAATTTAAAACACCCTTTTTTGTCTGAAGTAAAAAAGCAACTTCAGTTTCTGGTCTTCTACATCAGTTCCACTTCACCAAAACTCACTTTCCGAATACAAATGCTTGATTTCTTGACAGAAACATCAAAATCATTATAAGTGTGCATAGACATATCACTATAAGTGTGCATAGACTTTTAGAGGAGTGGAATGAATGCATGAATAACTCTTTATAGCACCTAAAAAATAAATAAAAAAAAATAACAAAACACAAATTGTAAATATATATACATAGGTACAATGGGCGGTCTTATCGCTGACTGCGATCTCCTTCAGACAACCAGTGGATGGAGAGAAATGTAGGCACGTGAAAAAGAAACGGTGGCGCAAAGAAAACGATAAAATGAGATAAATAGTTACAATAAGGCTACTTTTAAATTAGCATATATCAATACACTACACGTATAGGTATTCTATAATATACTTACACATAAAAACTACATATTTATAATACAATATATCTACTTATATAGGTATAATTAATAGTGTACATATACTACAATTGCTTTAATAATGTACGATTACTCAGCTAGATAGACTTCTTTAAGTCTGTTTTTGAAGACAGAGACAGATTGTGCGCGTCTGATAGACTCAGGCAGTTCGTTCCACAAACTCTAAACTAAATTTATTCGAAGAGTTCCCTCGATTTCTCAAGGATCACGCCATAGATACTTACTTTACTCTTTAATTTGACTATTACAAAAGTGTGTTTACACCAGTATTATAGTATCTGTGGCTTATACACTACACCAGGGGTCGCCAAATGGCGGGCCGCGGTCCGCATTTCAGACCGCCGCCGCCGCCGACCAATTTTATGCGGACCGCGAGAACACAGCAACTCGCATATTTTTTTCGAAGACGAACTTCATTAAGAATAAATTTCGATCTCGACTTACTGATGAACATCTCCAGGATTTGATGTCAATAGCTTGCACCAATTTTACTCTAAACTTCAGACAGATAGTCCGCAACGAAAAATTACATTTTTCTCATTGATATGGTAAAATGTTTTGCGGACCGCGATGGTCATTTCATTTCTTAAAACGGACCCCGAGCGAAAATAATTGGTGGCCCCTGCACTACACAGATACACTATCACGTCCTTATCCCTTACGGGGCAGAAAGAGCCTAGGGCGGCAAGGCCCAGGCCACTTTTAACTTGATGGTGGGCATGAAGGTGGAAAAGGGAAATCATAATGGTGATGGGTTGCTAACCGCATCGCCTATTCATACAAGTCAGATTCTCGCCCATTCACTCGATCGGCTTTTACGATCTGCACGGGGAGAGAAGCTGCTGGTACATTCTATATTTTTACTTTCCTCCAAGACCAGCAAAGAAGTTTGTTTATGAACTTCATTTTAACGTATTCGTTGACAGATACACATCCGCGTGCACACGGGCGAGCGTCCCTACAAGTGTTCACAGTGTCCGAAAGCCTTTAAGCATCGAGGAGCCTATACTAGACATTTCTTGGTAAGTTTTTGTTTGTTTGTTTAAACACTTTATTGCACATTTAAACAAAAATAAACGGGCAAGTGCTAGTCGGACTCGTACATGAAGGGTTCCGTACCACCGTACAATGTTTTAAAACGTTTCTTGTATGACGACCCCCTTTAATTTTTTTTTTTTTCTGTATTTGTTGTTATAGCGGCCACAGTAATACATAATCGGTGAAAATTCCAAGTGTCTAGCTAATACTTTTCAAGAGATAGAGCCCTGTGACAGACGGACAGACAGCGGAGTCTCAGTAATAGGGACCCGTTTGCACCCTTTGGTTACGGAACCCTAACAAGTGTTTTTATGGTTCCGTACCCGAAAGGTGCAAACGGGTCCCTATTACTGAGACTCCGCTGTCTGTTCGTCTGTCACAGGGCTCTATCTCTTGAACCGTAACGTGTGGACGTCCCGAACCACATTGATGACATACAGTGTGGTTCAGGACGTCTTCGTGCGGCGGCCAGTAACTATTCGCAAGAGTTACCCGTGTATAACATACTAGCTGTGCCCGCGACTTCGTTCGCGTGTCGGAACGTAATGTTATATAGCCTAAAGCCTTCCTCTATTTAATAAATGGACTACCCAACAAAAAAAGAATTTTTCAAATCGGACCATTAGTTCCTGAGATTAGCGCGTTTAAACAAACAAACAAACAATCAAACTCTTCCGCTTTATAATATTAGTATTAGTATAGATAGTACGAAGGGATGATGACTGTGTCAGAAAAGTATAATTCTAATTAGTCCGTTAGTGAGATTATCCAAAAATAATGTACCCATATGTTTCAGTTTATCAAAAATGTAGAAATTCACAAAGATACAGAGTATCGAAGTTCCAGAGTGGGGGCTTGTGACGTCACCGATGTGTAAAAATCGTACGAAAGCGTGACGTCATGTGAAATTTAAATGCGCTGTATCTTCGTCATTTATTGTTTCTCAGAGAAAATAAAAAATACGTGTACAATATTTTTTAATAATCTAACCGATGGGCCGAAAATATTTTTTCAGTCATCCATCATACAATACAATACAAAAATCTTTATTGCACCAAATAAAAAACAATAAAAATTACAAAGTTTACATGACAATTATAACAGATTGTAATAATTACAGGTGCACTCCGGCCAACGCAACCACATGTGCACCATGTGCGAGAAGACATTCCAGACATCCACCGGGGTCAAGATGCACATCCAGACGGCGCACATGAAGATGCCGTGGCCCGCCAAGAGCAGGAGGCCGAAGATAAATGACATGATGATGAATGAGTGAAAGAGATAGAAACATGTTTAGTGGCAAATTGAAAAACCCCCGACTGTCAAGAACGCCATCTAGTGATGAGTAGCGGAACTACCGACACGACTTGATATCCGTAGCGCCATCTATTATTTGATTTAAAAGAAGAAAAATCAGTAATGAAGCGTTCCGTCTCTGTCTCTCTCTCTCGCTCTAGCAAATGACGCTTCTGAGCGACAGAAAAGGATCGCAGCATAGGAAAGTGCTGTTCCGTGCTGATAGATGAGATCCAACCCTTACGCAGTTTTAAACCTAAATGTAAGACACATTTGTCTGTATGTATGAAATAGATTACTGTGACCATTCAATAAAAAAATGGATTGTAATGTTCACTTGTAAAATTAGTATTAAGTAATTGAAGTCATATTTATGAATTAGGATTTATAGACCGACCGCTTTAATGATTTTTCGCCTGCGCGGTACAGGGGTGCGGGGGCATGACTAGGGCACAGGTATGGCACTTCATAGAAGCGCAGCATCATTTATGCCTACACTACTACAAACTATACATCCATGCACACGTCAATGCGTGTGTGTTCGCCCGCTCTCGTCACGAGACAAGGCGAGGGCGGGGGAAGGGGACGTATATTGCAAAGGACCGCAGAGATTCCGTTCTGTATCATCATCATCATCATCATATTAAACAATATAAGCCACAGGAAGTCCACTGCTGGACATAGGCCTTCCCCAAGGATTTCTAAAACGACCGATCGGAAGCGGCCTGCATCCAGCGTTTTCCTTTCCGTTCTGTATGAAATATTTTTATTAATTTCTGTGACTAGGGTTCAGGGCCCCTCCCTCAGCCCCCTAAGACATACCCCGCGCCCCTGTGCCGTGCCGGCGAGTCTAAACTATACAATTATAAAAAAATATATAAGAAAGTATATAAGTAATAAATAATAAAATAAAACAATATAAGGATGAATTTAGCGTTTTTATTTCTTATATTAAAAATAACATTAGGGTATTATACAAATTCATATATATTATACAATGGTTGAGTTCAGCGATGGCTGATCCACGCGTCAACTCGTGAACACTGCTGCCAGGTCGGACTGGTCAGCTTGGCTCCGTTTTTAAAGACTTAGTATTACTCGTTCGCAAGCTTTACATGTTATATTATGATAATAGTGGTCGGATAGTCGGGCGCTTATTTACCTAAACTTCATGAGGATACATATCATAGAGTTGATACAACCACCAACCTGATAAAAATATATCAATCACCATTGTAAGTAGATAAATTTTTTAAAAAATTCAGCACTAAGAACTTAAGAAAGAAAGAAAATATTTATTCGGTAAGTAATTTACAGACTACACATACAGAATTTACATACTAGACTTATACCTAATGAATGCCGATTATAGTACTTACTTCTATGTACAAAATTAAGGGGAGATTGATATTTATTTTCATCAGGTTGGTGGTTGTACAACTTTTTTTTTCCATCTTAAACCATCTTTATTCAAAACAAAATTATACAGAAACATTTTTACAAATAAAATATCTCTTCCAACGCGCCACATCGAAGCAACGTACCCAATATGCTGGCAGCATTTCCTCGCTGTATAGCAAGACTTATTCTCTGAGCAAAAAAGCCGCCAGCTCTAGGGTCACCAGTTGCCTCGATGAGGCGCGTTGTATCAACTCTATGGTATGTATCCTCATGAAGTTTAGGCAAATAAGCGCCTGACTATTCGACCACTATTGATAACATTGTCATCATCATCCGAGCGTATTCCCGGTTGCATCGTCAGCGGTTACGCTTCAGACCCCGGGGTCCGCTACCTACCTAGGTGATTTGACGAGGTTACTGGTTTTACACAGAGCGACTGCCGTCTGACCTCCGCAACCCAAAGGGTACACCAGAACCAATGCTAGGATAGGTACAAACGCTAGATGGCGTTCGGGACCAACAGCTTTACGTGCCTTCCGAAACATGGAATCGTCTTTCTTTTCGGATAATCAGGTTATTCAAGCCTGCAACATCCTAACCAGACTGGAAACAACTTTTCACAAAGTATGCTTCCCGGTGGGATTTGAACCCACGACCTCCGGATCACAAGGCAAACGCCTTGACCACTGGACCACGGACGCAGTCACTATTGATGCCATTGTATTAGGCAAATTATCTTTGTAAATGCAGTACACTTCTTCAATCTTCCTCGACCTCGTAATAATCAAAATCATACTGTTCATCGACTTCCACACTCGTCATCTCATCTTCTCCATCCTCATTCACTATCTCAACTCTTCTATCACCCTTTCTCGCTCTTCCATCGCCCTTTCTCACTCTTCTACACATCTCATCACCCTGTCTCCTAACATTGACTGTACCTTTGCCCTTGACCTTTTCTGTATCTTTTCTCTGTCGCCGCTGCTTCCTCTCCCTGTCAGGCGAAGGAATTTGGAGGTGTTCTGTCTTGATGTGAAGTTTCACAGCGGTGGAGATCGCGAAGGCTTCACCGCAGATCTGGCAGACGTGTCTCTTCTCTTGTGTATGTTTCTGGAATAAATGACGAAATTTTTTTTATATAATAGCACGGCAAACGAACAAGCGGTCACCTGATGGTAAGTGATCACAACTGCCCATGGACAACTGCAACACCAGGGAGTGACAAGAGCGTTAAGGGGGGAGGGTCTCCGGCTCTCTCACTCGCCGAACGAAGCATAGAAGCGGTGAAGCTACAACTCAGACGTCGATTTTCTGTGAGAGTGTGGTACTTCCTGAGCCGGCCCATTCTTGCCGGAAGCGTGGCTCTAACACAACTTTTAATTGCTGTATGGCTTCCGGCCTAGAATAGGACCACTCCATCTCTTCCTGTGGATGTCGTAAGAGGCGACTAAAGGACTAAGAACAAACGTCTCGTGCGTGCTACAACTGCATTCCTAAGCAGGATTGACGTCGGGCGCCGGGTCGTAAATAGCCAAATCTTTCGAACTGTTCCGGCTATTTCTTCTCCATTTCGCAAGGTCTTTGGCACTATTCCATGACATGCATGCTGTATTTGAAGAAAAAGCTGGGAAAGCGCACCCCGAGTTTCGAAACAGCACAGCTGAGGATGCGACCGGGAATGTAACCAACACCGCTGTACCGCGCCTGAGGTATGCGAGCGGCGGGACGGGGGCTGTCTATGTCAAACGCACATGAAATAGATTATCCAAAGATCGATGTCAAGGCTGTCGTTTTCAAACTAGCCGAATATTTTAGGAAAAGAAAAGCAGACAAAGATAGTTTCGAATATAAAAGTGATTCTCGAAATGTTTTATTTTGCCAATAATTGCACATTCATTAATTTCACATGTATTGTTTGTAGGGTTCTGTACAAAAAATGAAAAAACGGAACCCTTATAGGATCACTCGTGCGTCTGTCTGTCTGTCACAGCCATTTTGCTCCGAATCTACTGGACCGAATTAGGTGAAATTTGGGGTAGGATGTTGTTATCCTATGACCCAAACACATATGTGCAAAGTAAATAAATATTTTTTTTTAAATAAGGGTCATTTTCGGTGTACAAATTAGGAAATTAAAAAAAAAAGTTTTGCAGACCTTACTGTGTTACTCGTATACTTATATCAAATGAAAGGGCTCGCTCGTTATGAGGATCTCAAATATACTTTTGTTATTATTGTTAAATAAATAATTTTGATTTTATTAACAACTGCTTATTTAACTACTGAGCCTAAAATTTTGAAAAAAAAATACAAAATATAGTTCTTTGCTTGTAGATTACAGGAAAACCTATAAGAATTCAATCAATTGTACGGAACCCTCTCCACGCGAGTTTAACTCGCACTTGGCCGGTTTATTTTATTTTTGTTGAAATGTTCAGAAAACCATTGACAAATATATGATATTTTCTGCGTAACACAATATTACTTATCGCTGACACGACGGTTTCGAAAATACGATGCAATGTCCAATGTCGGAACGCGAGCGGTGAGTTGGAAAACTACACTTTTTGTTTCGCTGAGTTCCTGAATGAAAAATAGCACTCGTTATCAAGGTTGCAGAAAACGCTGGATGCAGGCCGCTTCCGATCTATCGACATATGTATGATTGGAAATGTCTAGGGGAGGCATAGACCTCATATCAGCCACAGTCCACTGTTGGACATAGGTCCAACAGTGGACAGTGGCTGATGTGATAATGATAAATATTCACCGTATGGTTCCCGGCAGAGTAGAATAGGACCACTTCAAGTCTTCCCGTGGATGTCGTAGAAGGCGACTTAGGAAACACAAGCTGAACAAAGCTTATAAACAATGACACCTCTTCAACCCGTCTGGCCAGCGTGGAGAGTGTAGGCCAAATCCTCTGACTGCTACGGCTAATATACGGCTCTGGTAGTACAGAGAGGGTCATGCTCCTGTAGTGGAGACAACAAAGACTCGTGTGATCATAATCAGTGACGATCAAATATGGAATGCCCTTCCGGAGTCTATAAGAAGAGCTCCCAGTCGTTTGGCTTTTAAGCGAGCGGTACATAAATTTTTCCTCCAGCAGTCCTAGTCCCATTCATCCTGATTATATTTATTAGTATTTATATTTATGCTATATATATGTATATCTATTGTATTTTATGCATGTTAGTATATACATATGTATAGTATTATATGTTTAAAAGTATATGTGTGTATATGTGTTTTGGATTATATATATATTATGTTTGCTTATTTTTGTGAATTTTATTACGCCTGCCACACATATTTTCTGCTTGGTCTTATGGTTGCCGGGAGAGAATGCCATATGGCATTAGGTCCGCCACTTGTACGTTTATTTTCTTGTGCAATAAAGATTAAATAAATAAATAAATGTGAACTCACCAACATATGCCTGGCGAGGGATGTCTTCAATACCTTCGGACACTTCGGACACCTCACTTCATCTTTGCTGTGGCACGATATGTGCCTCTGAAAATCGGATATCTCATTAAATAATTATTTGGCAAATATTAAAACAAATTGAAAAAAAAACCTCTCATTATTATTTTTAGGGTTCTGTACCGAAAGGGTGCAAACGGGACCCTATTACTGAGACTCCGCTGTCTGTCCGTCTGTCTGTCTGTCTGTCCGCCTGTCACAGGGCTCTATCTCTTGAACCGTAATAGCTAGACACTTGAAATTTTCACCGATTATGTATTACTGTGGCGGATATAACAACAAATACTAAAAATAAAATAAAGTAAAAAATTAAAGGGGGTCCAATACAATTAAGTACTAGAACAGAACGTAACAATTTAAATAGGTAAATACTTACTAAATCCTACACTATTGCGCTCGGTTCTACATACGATATACAGGGTGGATTTGAAATCATTGGCATCCTAAATATCCACTATACCCATAATACGAAGTAATTTGAGACTAATGAAACGTCAATCAAAAGTAGTCATTTTGTTATTAAAGAAAACCTCCAAGCATGCGTTAGACTCCTTGATAGAAACCTTTACTGCAATTATAAATAAAAAACTAATCGACATAAAACTCACGAAAAAAGTCAAATTATTTATAATAGTATCAATTTCATCGCGCCGTCGTAGATTCCGTAGTACAGGATTACCTGCTATTCTTAACCGGTCGCGTGACATCGCCTCTCCCCACTCGAGCACTGGTATGACTCTCCATTGATTCAGAGTAACATATATATCTACTACTACTACAAACGAAACAATTTATCTGTACACACGTCGATGTGTGAGTTTTATACTTAGGGTCGCACCGCAGAATTATTTTAATACTTACCTACTAACCTACTAAAAAGTTCGACATATTTACGATTATATTTTTCCATACCGGGAGATTTGCGAACACTATGACGTAAAAAATATTCTGTTTTATATGTATTAAATGTTACAGGAAAGTCGGAAACAGCTACATAATATCACTTCACAAATATTTTTCATTATGTCAATTGTCCATTTCACCATTAGTTCACTTTACTGATTATTATTGAGTCATTTATAATGTAACGCACTAATTTCACTAATTCACTATTGTAATATAGTAAATTGCATATTCGGCGCAAAACTATACGGTAATTATATAAATAAATTCAATAAAAATACACAAATGTTTATCACGCTTGATGATGATGACAAATTGACACGCACAGCATTTCAAGTTGTCATTGTCAACAATGGCATTTAGCACTATAACCCGCGGAAATGTAGTTGGCATCTGCGTGTATGTGATTACCTAAGAGCGAGGAGCCTATGTAACAAGAGCGAGATTGTAACATTACCGGATTGCTAATAAGCAATCCGGTAATGTTACAATCTCGCTCTTGTGTATCTCCCGCCAATGCGAGAGAGCGAGAAGGGTATATAATCAAGATGGTTACTGGGTAATAACGTGAAATTATATTGTTGCTTTGCTTACCTGTTTTCATCATTTGGAAATGTATGAAATATACGTTCTTTAGAGTATTGGGTGGATAAACAATTATTATACGCGCACCTTCTCACCATAATGGTTACTATTGGTTGACAGTTCTCAAGACAACACACGTCGCGTATTGCTTGCGGCTAGTAATTAAACCCTGGTTTGGAGCTGTCAAAGCTCACAAAGTGCGGGGGAGAGGTGCGGGAACGCCAATTTGCGGGAGACGCTGTGAGAGACCATTCTGTTTGACTCTTATGTATTCTGTGACTCGAGTTTAAACCTTATCCACGCAACTTAAAGTCTGCTTTTGTATGCCGGCCGCCCGCGCTACAGCTGGTGATTGTACCTACCAGCGCGACGATTGTGATCGCGTGATGTTTTTGATAGTTTGTTTATTTGTTTTGCTTTTTGATACTTTTTTATTACTGCACTAATTGCAGTATTGTTACCCTAAAAATAACCTTTAAGTGAGTATGTTAACAAGTTAAAATAATGCCATTGATTTCAAATGCACCCTGTAGATACAATTTATAACGTGTTATGTAAATCTGTTCGAGCACGTACCTGCAGCGCCCGCTTGTTGGAGAACCTCTTCGGGCACTGGTCGCACAGGTACACGCCCTCGTCGTGCACTTGTCTCATGTGCATCCGCAGCACGGGTATGCTCTGCAACAATGCATCCATTGAAATAGGTTCCCGACAAAATAGAAAATGAAGAAAAGAACACCCGTGTCGTTCCGGGTCACAATAGGACCACTCCATCTCTTTCTGTGAATGTCGTAAGAGGCGACTAAAGAGAAAATAGCACTTACATCTCGTGCCACAATATCATTCATGATTTTTGGCATCCTTGGGTGACCATTGATATACATATTAAATATGGAAAAGAAACAGCGGGAAGCAGCTTAGCTGAGGATGCAACCGGGAGCGCGTTCAGATGAAGAAGAACAAAAGGACAGTCTGTTTTCAAAACAACTAAAGTCACTAGTACTCTCAAAAGCATATTATACATTAGATGAATATCTAAATGATAAACGCTTACTCGCGTAAGCATCTACCTCATCGAAATATAATCTATAGAAATCTAACGCTCCTACATTCACCGCTTCGATTCTGATTCCATTTACGCAAACAAACGAACAGTAATTACAACGAAACACTTAAACACACACATAGACAAAGATGCATGCGATTGGTCGCGACAAAATCACGCACGCATCCCCTAGGGAGGGAGCGGACCCCGGGCTCTGAAGCAACACCGCTGAGGATGCAACCGGGAATACGCTTGGATAACTATGAACCGATGGGCCAAAAATATTTTTTGTATATGCTTAGATTTGTGTATTGTTCAGCCAGTTAGCGAAACAAAGGAGAAAGGTCTGGCTTGAGCTTGGCGCGGGTCCCTCTTAAAGGTTTGTATACTTAGACATGTCATAATTTAGGTACATTGATACATACTAAATTTACAAATTGACATTATTTTAAATTTCGTAATTCTTATAATTCAATTTAATTATGACATAATAAACAATGTAATCTCTGTCCATCTATATAACTAATTTTAAGTTTTTAGTTTGTTAGTTGACGTCTTTGGAGAAAACGTGCAGTGCAGTTTGTTGCCGCTTCTTCTGCACTTGCGCCTAGGAAGCGGCGTAAACTTAGCTTTAAGTAACGATTTGACGTCAACATTTGTGCAAAACAAAACAAAGTGACTATTATTAAGAGATATTATAAATATCCTATGATAATAAAGATATTTTGAATTGAATTGAATTGAATTGAAATAAATTAAAAAATTTACCGGCCAAGTTAAACTCGCGTGGAGAGGGTTCCGTACAATTTATTGAATTCTTATAGGTTTTCCTGTAATGTACTCGTACAAGCAATGAACTATATTTTGTATTTTTTTCAAAATATTAGGCTCAGTAGTTTCGGTGGTCAATTTTCGCCTTCTTTCATGAATAAAATCAAAACTATTAATTTTACAACAATGACAAAAAATATCTTGAGATCCTCATAACGAGCGCTTTCATTTGATATATGACACAGTGCATAACTTTTTTTTTTAATTTTCTAATTTGTCCCGCGAAAATGACCCTTATTTTAAAAAAATATTTATTTACTTTGCACATATGTGTTTGGGTCATAGGATTACAATATTCTAAGAGTGATCCTATAAGGGTTCCGTTTTTTTATATTTTTTGTACTGAACCCTAAAAAAAAATCGCGCCTGTTGCTGTTTGGGAAAGTGTACTTACCGCGTAAGACTTTCCGCACACATGACACATGCACTGCCTCGCGCTCGCCTCGTCCTTCGTCGCGACGTGTCCCACGAGCACGCGCCCGTCCGGCGTCTGCGGGACCAGTTTCCCGTCCAGCACACCCCACACCTTGACATCGTGACTGCCGAAGTATCTAGCCGCGAATTTCTATAAAAACCCACATAAACCAGGAAATCAAGTCAAAGAAAAATATGGCTACCAAGTCTAAATCGAAATAACAATATTTGCTAGGCAAATTAGAAAAACCCCCGACTGTCAAGAACGCCATCTAGTGATCAGTAGCGGAACTACCTATACGACTTGATATCTGTAGCGCCATCTATATATTGACTAGAGAAAGCTCCGACTTTCAAAGCGTTAACCCCCAATAACTTATAAGCGGCTGAACCGATTTTCATCAAACATAGCTAAGAACCACCGCAAGGTACTTGCTTTCACGTAAAAAAACCGCATCGCAATCGGTCCGTCCGTTCAAGCGCTACGATGCCACAGGCAGACAGACAGACTGCAGACATTAGCTTTAAACTTCAAATCAAATTCGTCAACATCGCAATTTGCACATCCTCACAACCCTCTTTTCCATTCTATTTGAACCCGCTACTCCTGCATACCTCAAGTCTAACTTTTAGTTTGTGGGTGACACCCATGTCAGAGATCTTCGTTCCTCTAACAATCTCAGCCTTTCTATACCAGTTCACCGGAATGGGTTCTTTTCCAATTCGTTTATTGTCCAAGCTATAAAGCTCTGGAACGCCTTACCAGTTGATTTTCGGAAGGCTAAAACCCACTTTTCATTTAAAAAACAGGTGAAAGCACATTTTCTTAAACAACTGTCAGATATATAGAATAATAGTGTGTATTATTTGTATGTAGTTTATGGATTATTATTACATATATATATATATATATATATATATATATATACTTTATATATTACTATTATTTCTTTTTGAGTTTTTGCACTACCCTTGTCTTTCTCAACATCACCCGGTTGGTTGACTGGTAGATAAGGCCTTAGGCAAGTCAGCTATTACGCTTGTATTTGTGTATGAAGTTAAATAAATAAATAAACGTATAACACCCCTCTTTTTTGTCGGGGGTTAATAAATCAAATTTCCCACTTACTCCTTGGCACCGATTTGACAGTGTCCTTACCCTCTTCTTGCGCGGTATGGGCTCTCCCGCCGCATTCAGCCTCCGCTTCCTCGTGCCGGGCTCTATCGCCTCGGGCCAGTGTCGTCTGTAGTGCACTTGAAGGCCATGCACGTTCTTACAGCTCTCGCCGCACTGCAAAAGTGGTAGGAAAAGTTTTATTTTATTTTTTTATTTAATTTATTGCACTATAAAATTTATGTACAACAGGTATAATCTTAACGCTAAGCGCTGTCTACCAGAGAATACCTTTGGGACGTATAAGAGAAGGCGATAAATGGGGTGCAAGCGTAATATTTTATTTAAAAAAGAAAAATATAACTTTTTTTTTCATGTATGTAAGTGGCCAACACTGGTGTCAGATTTTTCAAGATTAAGGCATCTGACATAGCTTGACGACTGCCATACAATGACAGCCGGGACCAACGGCTTTTACGTGCCTTCCGAAGCACGGAGGAGTTAGAGAAATTTTTGTACCACTTGTCACCCATCCAAGTACGGACCACGACCGAGGTTGCTTAACTTGTAAAAACGCTAACAATGCGTACTCCCACCGGGCCACCGAGCTCCTCCACAAAGATAAAATAATTTACATATTTACACACATTGAAAAGTTAAATACCTACCTACTACAAATTTAATCTAAAGAATCGTGTCCATGTGGCATAGTTCCAAGAACGCTGGCCGCATTTCCGCGTTGAATCGCAGTACTAATTTGTTGTGCGAAAAAATTACAGCACCGGCGGCGGAGATCTGTCTTGGCGAGATCTCTTTAAGACGATACACGGTGTCCAGTGCTGCCCCCATTTGAAATAAATTATTTGTAAGGAAACGGAGATATCAAATTTTAAGCTACTAAAACCTATATAACCCTTCAAACTATGTTATAAGCTTTAGTTTGCATTATTGCGAAAAACGCAAACTAAAGCTTAACGTTCTCACTTTAAACTGTAAACAGTGGTTCATAAAATAGTTTGAAGGGTTATCTAGGTTTTAGTAGCTTAAAATTTTCAATGATATCTCCGTTTCCTTACAAATAATTTATTTCAATTGAGGGCAGCACTGGACTCCGTGTATCGTCTTAAGGTAAAATTAGAAGCAAATGAACTTGAAGTGGCGCCCTCATTTGAAATAAATTGTTAAAGGGTATACATATATGGCGGCTAACCAACACCTTTGATGAAAATCAGCCGAAGGAGCAAGCTGGATTTAGGAGCAACTTTTCGACCATAGACCATATTCACGTCCTGCGACAGATACTCCAGAAATATGGAGAATACAATAAAGTATACTATCTAGGTTTCGTAGACTATAACAAAGCGTTCGATTCTTTGGAACACCACTATATATGGGAAGCTTTAGAGCGACAAGGGGTCCATAGAAAATGCATACACATTTTAAAAAACATTCACGGAAGAAGCACAGCACAAATAAAACTGGAAACAACAGGCGACGAGTTTCAAATTGAAAGAGGCGTCCGGCAAGGTGACCCTATTTCACCTAAGATATTTTCAGCTGTGTTGGAGACGATCTTTAGAAAAATGGATTGGAATGATTGTGGACTTAACGTGAACGGAGAGAAATTAAGTCATTTGAGATTCGCTGATGACTTAATAATTTTCTCTGAATGCCCGGAGAACTTAGAAAAAATGTTACAAAATCTATCAGACGAAAGTGCAAAAGCGGGTCTCAGTATGAATTTATTAAAGACAAAAATAATGAGCAATTCTCCACGAAAAGAGCCTATCAATATCCGACCAACGTGAGTCCGACGTGAAAAGGAGTATAACTTGTATGACAAAAGACATAGCTGCTGTCATAAAATCTATGTTTAGAGGAAAATCTCCTGGCCATGACGGGCTCAGTATTGAGCATCTTAAGTTTGCTGGCCCGCATCTACCACGTGTTTTATTTTTGCTTTTTAATTATTGTTTAGGACATAGTTACATGCCTAATGATATGATGCGTACGAAAGTGGTGCCAGTTGTTGAAATAAAACAGGCGATCTCTCAGATCCAAACAACTATAGGCCTATATCGTTAGCAACGGTAATCTCAAAGGTATTTGATAGCGTGCTTAACAGACATTTAAACAAATTTGTCAATCTGCATGACAATCACTTTGGTTTTAAACCAAAACTGTCCACGGAAAGTGCCATATTGTGTCTTAAGCACGCTATCTCTTACTATACGGAACGTAAAACGCCAGTTTTCACTTGTTCTCTGGACTTATCACAGGCCTTTGACCTGGTTTCCTATGATGTACTATGGGGACAACTTGATAATGCCATGCGCCTGGGGAACTCATCAATATTTTCAAATATTGGTATGGAAACCAGGTCAATAGTGTGAGATGGGATGGGGCCTTCTCTAGAACATACAGTTTGGAGTGTGGGGTGCGGCAGGGGGGGTTAAGCTCACCCACTCTATTCAATCTGTATGTAAATGAGCTGATAGAGAGACTGAGCGGCTCAGGCGTCGGTTGTCATATAGATGGCGGCTGCGTCAATAATATATCATATGCTGATGATATGATTTTGCTGAGCGCCTCAATCTGTGGTCTGAGAAGCTTGGTGGGCATATTTGAGGAGTATGCTATCCCTCATGGTTTGACATAAATTGTCAAAAAGAGCCAAGTTATGGTCTTTGAGGCCGGGAGTAAACGATATGATAATATACCACCGGTTATTCTTAATAGTAACATGTTACAGAGAGTATATAAGTTAAAATATCTTGGCCATGACTTGACTCCCGACCTCAAAGATGATGCCGACATTGAGAGGGAACGGAGAGCGTTGTCAGTGGGAGCGAACATGCTGGCCCGCAGGTTTGCTCGTTGTTCGCGGGAAGTAAAAATTACTTTATTAAGAGCTTTCTGCACATCGTTCTATACGTGTGGCCTGTGGACTAGATATACTCAAAAAGCTTACAGCGCTTTTCGTGTCCAATATAATAATGCGTTCAGGATGCTGTTGGGGCTGCCTCGCTTCTTTAGTGCATCAGGGATGTTCGCTGAGGTGCGAACACAGTGCTTTTATAATGTAATATAATGTTTTTTTTATATGATACCTAAATGTTACTAATCCATAGACTCATTTTGTTAGTAAGCATTACTAACAAAATGAGTCATGTTACTTGAAAAATAAACAATTCATTCTATTGAATATCAATAACCAGCAATTGGAATATGTTGAGTATGTCTATTTGGGGCACTTAGTAGCACCGACAGAGAATATGCAGAAAGAAGTGGAAAGAAGAGTAAGTAGCTAACACCTGGAAAAGATTTTGGTCGCTAAGCGAAATGATGAAAAATAAAGAGATGCCAATGTCGGAGAAGCGAAAAGTTTTCAATACTTGTATAGGTACTGCCGTGTCTGACATGTGCATGTCAAACTTGGGCTAAAAATAAAATCAACGTATGCCAGAATGGAATAGAAAGAAGCGTATTGGGCGTCAGGAGAAGAGATAGGATTCAGTTAGAAAGAATAAAAGCAAAGACTAAGTTTAAAAAAGTTTAAACAGTATGCATGAATTTGAAATGGCGCTGGGCGGGACACATGCTGAGAGAAAAGAAAGATAAATGGACTAAAACAATTACTGAATAGTACCCTAGAGAAAGCAAAGAAGTAGAGGAAGACAGTTAAAGCGATGGGAAGATGATTTTAAGAAAGTAGCGGGTCCTGTATGGCTACGAATGGCAAGGGTCAGGGACAAGTGGAGAGCCTTAGAGGAGGCCTTTGTCGAAAGACAAGCTGTTAAAAGGGATCAACCGAATGCCGAGAATATTATACTTTAAGTTAATTACTTTCAAACCTCTTTTTCAACTTTTAAAATTATTTTTTTTATTTTTTATTTAAGCTAGCCCCAAAGTAAGTTTGGGGTTAGTTAAGTTTTTTTTTAACTTGTGTTATGGGATACTAACTCAACGATACTATATTTTATGATAAATACATGTATATATACACCCAAGACCCAGGACAATTTGAAAAAGGCCATTTTCCAACTTGCCCTGGCTGGGAATCGAACCCAGAACCTCCGGATTAGCGGTCTAGCGTGTTAACCATTATGCCACGGAGCTCGTCAAAATTTTACTGTAAATATGTTTAAATTAGCAGCAATAAAGGCTTATTTTATTTTATTTATACATATATGGTGAAAATTTACATATTTCTCAATGTTAGGCACTAGATAGCCCTTTAAATTATTTTATGAACCACCGTTGAAAGTATTTACATTAGTACTTCTAGCTTTAAAACTTGCCTAAACTTGCGAAATATGGACATTTTCACCATATTTACGAGTTAACAATTTATTTCAAATGAAGGCGCCACTATATATGTTCCTTGGAGAAAGTTGTTCAGTATCATGGACTGAATTCACCCTTAAAATTTCAGTATATTTTATTAGACCCTATATAATTTGTCCTTATCTATGTATTCATTTACCTCTGCGCACGTCAAACCAGAAGCATCATGGGTCTTCGCGTGTTGCAGCAACAACTGTCCGTCCGCGCACAGCTCCCCGCACTGCGCACAGTGCAGGCCTCGTCTGCAGGACGCCTGGTGCCGCTGCAGGCCAAGACTGCTGTGGAAAGAGACGCCGCATTCCCAGCAGTCCCATGCTAACGGACCTTAAGGAATTACGTAAACGAATTTTAAATACTGTCGCGAACGAGATATACGTGGAACATTCGCGAGCCCGTATCTAGATAAATACGTCTTGATGGCGCAAGCGAAACTAGGCCTTATGTGTTATGTCATAAAGTCTAGAGTTGTTTGACTCCGTTACACTCACATACGTACTCGGCGCCTCAATGTTTCGTTAAATATCGAAACGCATTCGTCAACTATGGAGAATTTTCCAGATATCTTTACAGACGTACATAAAAGGGGAACTGAGAGTGCGTTAGGCTAGTTCTAAGTGAGCTTTGAGTGAGATAACTTCGAAGTGAATTAACAAGTGATATCGGCGAGTAACTTACGACTTCAACAATGAATTAAAGGACAACGGAAGACAAGTTTTGTGTCAATCTTGAGTTCCGTAGTGAATAAATTCTAAGAAGAGTGTTGGCGTTTACTTCCAAGTCTCGAACCCTAGTTTCGTAACAATACCATTTTTAGGGTTCCGTAGCCAAATGGCAAAAAACGGAACCCTTATAGATTCGTCATGTCTGTCTGTCCGTCCGTATGTCACAGCCACTTTTTTCCGAAACTATAAGAACTATACTGTTGAAACTTGGTAAGTAGATGTATTCTGTGAACCGCATTAAGATTTTCACAAAAAAATAGAAAAAAAAACAATAAATTTTTATGGTTCCCCATACTTAGAACTGAAACTCAATTTTTTTGTTTTATCAACCCCATACGTGTTGTACCTATATCTATGGATAGGTCTTCAAAAATGATATTGAGGTTTCTAACATAATTTTTTTCTTAACTGAATAGTTTGCGCAGACAAGAGACACTTCCAAAGTAGTAAAATGTTGGTCCCCCCCCCCCCCCCCCCACTGTAACCTCTAAAATAAGAGAATGATAAATCTAAAAAAAATATATGATGTACATTACCATGCAAACTTCCACCGAAAATTGATTTGAACGAGATATAGTAAGTAGGTAGTTTGTTTTTATACGTCATAAATCGTAAAATGTTACTTGCTGCTACGGAACCCTTCATGGGCGGGTCCGACTCGCACTTGGCCGTTTTTTTAAAGAACGTTTGTTCAAATTGTTTGTAGTACACCGACAAGCTATTTTGGAAAATGATAAATAGATTTCAGTGCAGGCCTCGCCTGCAGGACGCTTGGTAGCGCTGCAGTTCGACGATGCTGTAGGAGACTCCACACTCCTAAGTTCAAAGTTACTAAAACATAACGTAATTAATAGACGAACCCATGCACATAGTAAAAACTCAACTCACCAATATTACTAGGTACATTATGCACCAAAATCAAATGCATCCTCAGCAAATGTTCACTCCCAAACACATATCCGCAGTGTTTACAATTATACAAGTCGCAGACCAACCTCTTATGTTTCTCCAATGCGTTATCACACAAAAACTCAGCACTACACGTCTCACAGGACACCATTGTCACGTTCTTATGCATCATTTTACCGTGAAGATGTAAACCTCTTTTGTTTGTGAACGCTATCGCACACACATCGCACCACGGATAAGATGAAGAATGCCATATCCGTATATGCTTATGCAAAGTAAGGATCGTTTGAAATGGCTTACCGCAATAATTGCATATAAAACACTTATTCTTATGCCTCACTTGGTGTCTTCGCATATCCAAGCGATTCTTCGTTTTAAACTCGCACACTTGACAACAGTATGTGACTCTATGCCATCTCACATGACATGTTAACATGTTCCTAATGTTGTATCCTACATTGCAAATCTTACAAGAATATTTAGCTGTTGGTTTGTGCCATTTCTTTGTATGCCCCTCGAGTAACACTTTATTTCTTAACCGTTTCGCGCATATTTGGCATACGCATCCTCGTCTCTGTTTCATCTCTTCCAGTTCCTGTAACTGTTGCTCTTCTTTTAAAAACTTCACTCGAAAGCCGTAAGAATTCGCGAGCGCCATTATATCTTTATCAGTGAACCGCTGTAGTTGTTGGTATGTCGGCATTGATACAAATGCTCTTGTTTCTCTGTCATTTTCATTAGATTTACCATCTTTTTTCTCTGGACCTCTTTTCCTGAACGCATCAAGTGCAGCGTCAACATCATTTATTAGATATTCTATTTTACACTCTCCTTTCATCCATTTGTTTTCAACTATTTCAAATGCTTCGTCGTCGGCGTCTATCAGGTCTCCTATTGTCATATCTATGTCCTCATCATTTTCTTTATTTGTATCAACATTATCATTAATGACATCTTCTGTATCATCACATAAATCATCATCATCAGAACTAAAATCTGCTTTCTTTGTTCTAGTTGTGTTACTCCGCTTAACTTCATTGGAATGGTCTTCTAACTCAACTTTGACCTCAGTTTTACTAATAGTATAATCAGACATAGGTTCAGTACCAGTTTCTTCGTTAATATCTTCATTTTCCGTCCCTGAGAGGGCGTACGGTAGGTGGACTTCTTTGTGCAAGGCGTGGACGTGGCGTATGTTTTTTACCGTCATCTAAAAAAAAATTTCAAGTTAAATTGAATTTTCACAATCTATTCTGAACAGGAGCCGCCAAAAGCGGCACGACAGATGTACGTAGCTACGCGTCCGCGTTTCAGTGTTACGCAACATTGAGCGTTGCGAAATGATGATAACGTCTAGTTTGACAAAGAAATAGGACGATACTATCGGACGACTGTCGTGTTATGAATTTAAGAGGTATAGATCCTGGACAGGACAGACAAGGCAAGCACTACATTTGTATTTGCTTCTATAAGCATAACAAACATTTTTGTGTGTACCTAGTACAATTCTGGTTTTAGGGGGATGGTCAGTAATCAAGAGGTACCAATTTTTATAGACGACCTGCGAGGCGTAATGGTTAACACGCTAGACCGCTTATCCGGAGGTTATGGGTTCGATCCCCAGCCAGGGCAAGTTGGAAAATGGCCTTTTCAAATTTTCCTGAGTCTTGAGTGTTTATCGTCAAGTGTCAACTAACAAACTAAAATCTTAAAATTAGTTATATAGATGGACAGAGATTACATTGTTTATTATGTCATAATTAAATTGAATTATAAGAATTACGAAATTTAAAATAATGTCAATTTGTAAATTTAGTATGTACCAATGTACCTAAATTATGACATGTCTAAGTATACAAACCTTTAAGAGGGACCCGCGCCAAGCTCAAGCCAGACCTTTTTGTCTTTAACATAGTCATCGGTCCTATAATAAGCCTTCTCACAAAGTACTTTCTTTACATAAGCTTTGAATTTTCTGTCTGGCATACAACGCGGAAGGGACATACCCGTAATAAATCGAACCACAGTCTATACTAGATCACTGAAGTTTAATGAAATTAAAATACCAACAAAATAACAAAACAAAATTTTGCCATTTCCATACAAGAATGTGCGACCGCCGGGCGATTTGTTTGGGAATGTCGAATTTTTTTGTCTTTTGACTGTTATTTTAATTTCATTATACTAACTTTAGTGATCTAGTATAGCCCGTGGTTCGATTTATTACGGGTATGTCCATTCCACTTCGTATATGTATGTATTTATCATAAAAATATAGTATCGTTGAGTTAGTATCCCATAACACAAATTTAAAACTTACTTTGGGGCTAGCTTAATCAGTGTGATTTGTCCCTATATATTTATTTATATTTATTTTGAGCCCTCTCCCCTCTTCCTAAAACAGTCTAGGTCTGACTGACTGCACTATCACATAGTTCCATCCGTGCAGTTGGAGACCTACACGTAAGAAGATTTCTGGCCGAGAGTCTTTCGGCGTTACCCCGTGTGGTTCCAGGTTAGAATGGGACCACTCTATCTCTTCCTGTGGATATCAAAAGAGGCGACTAAAGGTCTTAATAATTGCATTCCCAAGGAGGGTTGACGTCGGGCAGGCGGCCGGTCGTTAAACTACAGCCAAATCATTTAAACTGTTCCGGCATTTTCTTCTCCACTTGTCAAGGTCTTTGGCATCCTAGGGTGACCATTGACATGCATGTTGAATTTGGAGAAGAAAAACTAGGAAAGCGCACCCCGGGCTCCGAAGCAGCATAGCTGAGGATGCAACTGGGAATATGATGAAGAAGAAGTCTTTCGGCGTTACCGCGGGAAGCTTCCAGACACCGCGATCAGTCATCACGTACAAAATAGTGTTTAAACGTACGAGTAGTAGTTTTAAAGATTTTATATTATGTACTTTTTTCATTGACGAACAAGTACAAGAGGACTGACTGAAGCGTGATTCGATCATCACCATCATCATCCGAGCATATTCCCGGTTGCATCGTCAGAGCTTACGCATCAGCGCCCGGGGTCCGCTGCCTAACCTAGGTGATAGGACGAGGTTACTGGTTTTTACACAGAGCGACTGCCGTCTGACCTCTGCAACGCAATGGGTAGACCAGAACCAGTCCTAGGATAGGTACAAACGCTAGATGGCGTTCGGGACCAACAGCTTTACGTGCCTTCCGAAGCACGGAATCATCTTCTTTTCGGATAATAAGGTGATTCAAGCCTGCAATATTCTAACCAGACTGGAAACAACTTTTTACAAAATATGCTTCCCAGAATGTGAAAAATGTAACATTATGTATCTTACAATACAATACAATACAATACCCTTTATTGCACAAAAGTAAAAAACAGAACATAATTATCTTATGCGCAAAAGGCGGCCTTATCGCTAAGCAATTTCTTCCAGGCAACCTCGTTTATATAGAAAAAAATTATGGGAAATTAGGTAGTGCGTGGTGGTCAATATAATAAACAATCTTATATACAATAATTATAATAAACATACATACACCTAATACTTAAATACATACAGACAACTTACACAAAGAAAACACATGTTGCAGCTAGATGGAGCTACTTGTTCGAAAGAAAGTAGTTTCTTAGTGGTGCCTCTTAATTTCAGAAAGAGGGCGGTATAAGCGTTTATTTTCTACGAACAAACAAGCGCCATCTCTGATTTTTCATGAATACCGCTAGCCTAAGTACCCGCATCCTTTGTATGTCTAGCGGGGGAGATAGTAGCGACATCTGGAAATAATACAGGATTTTGGCTTTCTAGCAGAGTACGCTTTTTTGTAATGGGGTAGTCAGTACTCTTGTATTGGTGCATCCTTATACACGTAAATCATCAACTAGCTTTTGCCCGCGGCTTCGCTCGCGTCTTTGCTTAGCGTATGCCTACGTCATAACATCTACCTGCATGCCAAATTTCAGCCCGATCCGTCCAGTGGTTTGGGCTGTGCGTTGATAGATCACTATGTCAGTCAGTCAGTCACCTTTGAGTTATATATATTTAGATATCTTCCATGCTGGTCTGGGAGAAAAGAAAAAACATAGAATGTACGTACCAGCTGCTTCTCTTCCCGCGCAGATCCTACCGGGGGAATGGGCAAGAATCTGAATCATATCAATAGGCGACGCGGTTAACAACCCATCACTTTCCTTTTTCCACCTTCATGCCCATCACGCTAAAAGTGGCCTCTGCCTTACTGCCCTGGGCTCTGTCTGCCCCGTTGGGGATAAAGACGTGATAGTGTATATTATTAATTAAAAGAGATCTACTCACACTTTGTCCATTGAAACTTGCATCCATCAACAGATTGTATGCGTTGCAGCATCTTTCCTTGAATGCGGCAAATTTCTGCAGCAATGCCGCGCAGTAACAGCACAGCTGCTGTGGGAAGCGGTCCTGGAGCTGAAAGGGAAGGTACAGATAATTATTTTGTTAGCTTTATAGGTACAGAGTTAATAAGAGTATGTCCAGCAGTGGATGTTATGCAACTGATGATGAAAGAAGTAAGTAATCATGACCAGTTTTTGGCTGCAGCTACTGAATGATCATTTGCCTCACTGAGGTCTTCCACTATGATTATTTATGTTTTATTTATTTTAGGGTTCCGTACACAAAATTAAAAAACGGAACCCTTATAGGATCACTCGTGCGTCTGTCTGCCCATCCGTCTGTCACAGCCAATTTACTCCGAATCTACTGGACCGAATCAGGTGAAATTTGGTAGAATGGTGTAATCCTATGACCCAAACACATATGTGCAAAGTAAATATTTTTTTTTAAATAAGGGTCATTTTCGGAGGACAAATTAGATCATTTAAAAAAAAGTTTTGCAAACCTTACTGTGTCATATATCAAATGAAAGGGCTCGTTATGAGGGTCTTAAATATATTTTTGTTATTATTGTAAAATGAATAGTTTTGATTTTATTCATGAACGAAGACCAAAATTGACCATTCCCCCCCCCCCCTGATCTCCGAAACTACTGCGCCTAAAATTTTGAAAAAAATACTAAATATCTTTCATTGCTTGTAGATTAAGGGAAAACCTATAAGAATTCAACCAATTGTACGGAACCCTCATCACGCGAGTTTAACTCGCACTTGGCCGGTTTTATTTATTCCTCTTATTCATCGTGACAGCCAACTTCAAACATGTCAGTCTTGGAGAAAAGAAATATCTAACTTTAGAATGTACCAGCTGCATCAGGATTGTTCATTATGTAAGTAGAATTTGAGCCATTTACCCAACGAGATCTATGTACTAACGTACGTATATTCATGTCAATGCATTTACCCCCTCTCCCCTTAGTCTTTGAGTAAGCAAATCATAAGAGATTTGCTCCTTCTTTCTATACTTATGTAAGCAATGATATATTTTTTATAAAATCTACTTCAAACTTTTACAATCTTATTATAAAAACAGAACAACTTTGTTACTGGGTTTAAACCATTACCCGCCCAAATCCAGTTGACATCTAGTAGTATTTTTTTTTATTAAATAATTTTACAGCTCTGGATACAAGACCTATATAGCCTATCTTTAATTTTGTTATTTATTCCTAATCCTAACAAGACAATCAAAGGGTGGTGTAGGCCTCGACTGCTGCAAGGGAGCTTCTGGCGACAAATCGCAATTGAGAGACGCAAAATAAATATCACTACAGCCGTACTATGACTGTCCACTTTGACTATTTCACACATTGTACATGTCATGAGCATTTATAACACCAAACAACACCAATTTCATATTATAAAGTCCACTAAAATCAATTTGTAAAATAATTTAAAGCAAACCCCAACCGAACTCCTTCACTTCCTGCCAAAAACTCCAATCTGGTAGTATCACACTTTCTCACCTGTCAATGTCAACTTGATTTGGGCGGATAATGGTTTAAAGCTATTAACAAAGATAGTCCTATTTTTATAATAAGACGGTTACTGTTTTTATGAGCAAGTGTTTGTAGCTATTATTTTACTGTTTAATTTGAAATCTTTGCCAAAAAAATAGTAACTAAAATAAGATTGCATAAGTACCTAATAGAAGTCCAGACTCCCGCCCCAAATGTCATCAAAAATAAGCAAATCAAAGACCCCCACCCCCTGTAGTACTTACGTAATACTTGAACGGCCCCTTCAGTTCATGTGCAGATCTTAAAAGCCGATTGAGGGAATGGGCGAAAATAGTGATGTAAAATGAAAAAATACAATTTGTTTTTTTCCACTATGAAAAAAATACACAGCATCGTTTTTTTTCTAAATTTGGTTTTTTTATAGCCTACGTTTTAGTTCAATTATAAATTAAAGTTGTATAATAAATCAAAATATTATTTATTCATAACTAGCTGTGCCCGCGACTTCGTTCGCGTAGTTGTCGGAATGTTATATAGCCTAAAGCCTTCCTCTATAAATGGACTACCCAACAAAAAAAGAATTTTTCAAATCGGACCATTAGTTCCTGAGATTAGCGCGTTTAAACAAACAAACAAACAAACAAACAAACTCTTCCGCTTTATAATATTAGTATAGATTCACTACTTCGAACAATAAATTACAACTCAATAATATTTCTTTTATTCTTTATCTTCACTTTCGGTACTTATCAGTTTCAGTGCCTACATTGGTCTTGTCAGAGTCGGAATTTTCTTCTGTCTCTTCATCCATGTCCTCTAGATCTACAAATTGAAACACTGTCATATTTTCTATGCCTGGTGCTTCTCTATGTTCTTTTGTTTGTTCAGATTACAATCTTAAATTGTGAGCAAAATCGAAAGGGGATTTCCCCGTGCACAAATATATGATTTGGGGATTTCCCTTTCGTTGATGTTAATATCAATGAATGTAGCCAATATTTTTATGAAATTTTGGTACTATTTTATCAGAAAAGTACCGTAGGTTCAAGAATAAACCTAAGACTCTATTATGTACTCTTAAGTATTAATCTTTAACGGTAAATGCCCTAACAGTTTTAGATTTCATACTCTTGAAAAAAAACATGGTCCAGAAAAAAAACAGTTTTTATCAGGTTTTTTTTCATCTTAAAAAAAAAACGGTTTTTTTGCAACACTAGGCGAAAATGCTAAACTTCACTAATCAATTGTTCTTCTTCGTCTAAGCGCATTCCCGGTTGCATCCTCAGCTGTGCTGCTTCGGAGCCCAGGGTGCACATTCCCGCTTTATCGTCTCCAAATATAACATGCATTTCGATGGTCACCCAAGGATGCCAAAGACCTTGCAAAATGGAGAAGAAATTTCTGGAACAGTATAAATGATTTGGCTATAGTTTTACGACCGGCCGCCTGCCTGACGTCAACCCTATTTGTGCAAAAAGTTTTATAACTGGACGCCGCCCGACGTAAACCCTCCTTGGGAATGCAATTGTAGCATGAGATGTTTGTGCTTAATCCTTTAGTCGCCTCTTATGACATCCATAAGAAGAGGTGGAGTGGTCCTATTCCAACCCAGAACCACACGGGTCATCTTTACTTATGAATTAGTCAGTACTTTTTCATTTGTTTCAGAGCTGTTATAATTCTAGCACTCATTCTGGTATGGGAAAAAAGAAAATGTACCACCTGTTCATCCTGATAGGGGAGGAGAGAAACCCCCTAATAAACGTGCGGAAACATGTAGTTCTTTTTTTATGAATTTTTGAAAATAAATACTTTTAAACTATCGCGTTGCATTATTATTAAATTAATGCATACCGGAATTAATGCGAAACGTACCTTTTTTTATTTATTTTGCTGACGTTTCGTTCGGGTTTCACCGAAAATAAAATAATATAAATAAAACCGGCTAAGTGCAAGTTAAACTCGCTAGAGAGGGTTCCATACAATTTATTAAATTGTTATAGGTTTTCCTGTAATTTACAAACAATGAACTATAGGTATTTTGTATTTTTCTCAAAATCTTAGGCTCAGTGGTTTCGGAGATCAATGGTAATGGTCAATTTTCGTCTTCTTTCATGAATAAAATCAAAACTATTTATTTTAGAATTATAACAAAAAGTATATTTGAGATCCTCATAACTTGCACCTTTCATTTGATATATGACACAGTAAGGTTTGCAAAACGTTTTTTTTTCAATTTCCTAATTTGTCCCCAAAAATGACCCTTATTTTTAAAAAATATTTATTTACTTTGCACATGTGTGTTTGGGTCATAGGATTACACCATCCTACCAAATTTCACCTGAATCGGTCCAGTAGATTCGGAGCAAATTGGCTGTGACAGACGGACGGACAGACAGACGCACAAGTGATCCTATAAGGGTTCCGTTTTTTAATTTCCGAACTGCTTCCAAATCAGAACTGCCCCCCCCCCTCCCCCTCCCAAAAACCGTTTCGAGGCCCTTCTATCACTCATAACTCAAAAACTATGCAACTCCGGCAGGTGGGTTTTGAAGGGGGGTAGAATTTAAATGCTAACCTCAAAACTTTAACCATGGATATCTCCGTTACCATGGGGCTCCGCGGGGTGGGGATGGCACAGGGGGGTAGCAGCCAGGTTCCAATCAATTCGCTTACACCACCACACCTACCTTACTTAACATATAAATTAAAAAAGCTAATTGGACAAGGAGACCGGGGGGGGTCTGAACTTGTCAATACTTACAGGGACCCCAATAAGTTGGGAATAATCCTCTCCGAGGTTATTTTCGTGGATATTGTAGAGAACGACCTCTGTCGCCAGGCAGGCCCTGCAGGCGAGCACTTCCTTCCTAATCTGAGCATCCGCGAGCTTTACAGGCTTCATAGACCACATTTTTTATTTCTAAGTTAAATATAATTTGTAAACAAACACAACACAAACCAAAGAAATGTCACAACAAAACTCACACCCACATATCACCCACAGAACAATTTACTTCTTTTCGAAGAAGATTAACAACCGCATACAATGAAAGTGTAAACAAATTGAAGATGTCATTTTTATTTTTTTTATATTTCATTGGTCGGTAAAATTATCCCCCGCATGGAGATTGGTTCCCAAGAATTAAATAAACCAATGAGAACGGCACTGTTGTCGTAGTAGTAGGTAGTTAGAGGTAGGTAGGTATTATACCTATATATTCCATGATAGGTAGGTTAATTTATTATTATATATGTAGGTACCTAACATAAGAAATAAAACAAATAAGAATTACTGACAAGGATTTATTAATAAAATGTACAAATAATTTAAAACACTGTAGACTAATCATGATATTATGACTGGCGACAATAGAGGTTCCTTTTTCCCCTGGCTTCAAAACACGGAACAGTTTGATAAACTATGATGCCATCTTCTATAGCCGCACTTAAAATCATTTCACTATTTGGCATATTGGCACTAATTACGAGTATTTCCTCACTAACTAAGCGTCACACACAGACTCACAGGAATATTTTTTATCGGAACTTCCAAAAAACGGAGAAACGGCTGTTTAACAACGTTCTCTGTCAAGATAATTATTATCTCATCAGCACAGTTTGCAACGCAACGCAACACAGCAAATTTAAAGTCGGAGTAATTTCTTAATGGAACGAAAACTCAACTCGACGAAAAACACACGACAAAGTCCAAAACTCCGGTTCATTGTAAAAAATCGCCATTTTGATTTGACAACAGGCTGAGTTCCTGACTCGACAGCGGCAGGCCTTATTTGTCCAGGCATGCCAAAAGTTAGGCATGAGTAGGTGTTGGACCTCAAATGGTGTCGTCATTGCGAAACTGCATGATGGCTCACTGCGGCGCCTCTTCACGGAGGCTGATCTCAGTGGGCTGCTACAGACTGAGCACGAGGAGCCTTCGGCAGCCTTATCGCAATCGGGGGCCCGCACCGCAGCAGATGCGTCCACTTCACCTGAGCAGACTGGCAGATCCAGAAGAAAAGCCAAAGGGAAGAAATGAACTTTCTCTGATGAATTCTTTTGTTTCTGCTCATTATGATTACTTTCTATTGTATGTTGTACTTTCATTTTAATGTTTTTTCTTTTTAATATCTTGTGCCGATCTGGACTCGATCACTCTTTTATTTGGTATAAATAATCATGAATTTTGTACACAGGTTGGCAGAGAATTATTTATTTTTGTAAATGTCAAATTATAAAACTAATTGTCAAACGTCACTGTCATAAAATATATAGCGTTTTGTTACAACTCTGGCCACCTGGCTTTTTGCCATAGAGTAATTTTTATTGATGTTGCGTCTTGTTTTTCTTTTCTGGCAGCCGGCAGGACATTCAGATATTGAATAGATTTAGACAATATTAATTATTCATAGGTATTTATATTTGTATATATTTATGTATAATGTCTGATGATGATTCATTTTACTCTTGTTTCTAGTACCGATTCTTTTCATAAAATTGAAACTTTAGAAACTACTCTGATAAACTCTATGTCTGGAATATCTCATAATTTCAATGTTTGCCACTTGAATACTCAAAGTATACCAGCTCATCACACTGACTTACTGGACACTTTTTCTTCGGCAATTTTTGATGCGATACTGGTTTCGGAGAGTTTTTTTAAACCTAATTTATCTTCAACGCTTTATTCAATTCCTGGATATATTTTGATCCGAAATGATCGCACAGGTGCGCGTTGTGGTGGTGTTGCAGTTTATCTCCGAAGTCATATCTCTTATAAAATCTTAAAGACCTCACCTCCTAAGTATTCAAGTGCAGCTGAATTTATGTTTTTGGAAATTTCTGTCAACGGAACTATAGTCCTTCTAGGAGTCGTATACAGTCCTCCTGATATTGATTATTTTGCTCAAATTGAGCCAGTTTTTGATTCCCTTTGTTCGGATTACACGCATCACGTAATCATGGGTGATTTTAATACTGACTTTGTTCATAGCAATGACTCGCGTTCTCAAAAGCTTCTTAATATTCTCAAGTCAGTCAATCTCTCTGTTTTGCCTTTAGAGCCTACTTATTTTAATCCACATTCTAATGAAACATGGCTTGATTTGATTCTGACTTCTTCCCCTAACCTTGTTGTTAAGCACGGTCAAGTTTCAGCACCTGCTTTTTCGAAACATGACCTTATCTATATGTCTTATAGGTTAAGAACACCAAAGGCTAACCGACTACAGTTTGGATGCGTAATATGGCTGCCATAAATCGTGACAAACTTCTGAGTGATGCAGCTAAGTTAGATTTTTCTCCTGTACTTGAGGCAGAAACGCTGGATGACAAAATTAACAAGTTTAACTCAGCAGTGATTTCGTTGTACGATGTTCATGCTCCTCTCAAAGCAGTTAAATTGAAGCGACCACCATCTCCTTGGATCACGAGGGGCGTTAGGATGGCCATGTCGAGAAGGGATCGTGCTCGTATTTTCAAGCGTGACAGGTGCGATGATAACTGGGCGGCGTACAAAAAAGCGCGGAATAGGTGCAATAGTATGGTAAGAGCCGCCAAACGCAAGTACTTCTGTGACAATTTGTCTGGCTCTTCTTCGGCTAACATGTGGAAGTTTCTTCGTTCTCGTAATCTTGGTAAAAATCCTTCTAATTCTTATTCTACTTCCCTTTCTCCTAGTGACTTTAATAAACACTTTTCTTCTACTAGCACTCTTGATCCTTCTGTTAAATTAGCTACTATTTCTAGAATATCTTCTATGGCCAAACCTTCTATTGATCCTTTTACTTTTACTCCGGCTACTGAGGACGACATTCGTGACATTATTTACGCTCTTAAATCTAAAGCTGTTGGTTGTGATGATGTGAGTCGAGAAATGATAACCAATATATTAGCAATCATTCTCCCAATCCTGACTCATATCATTAATTTCTCATTGGTTACTGGAACCTTCCCATCACTTTGGAAAAAAGCCTTTGTTATACCTCTCCCTAAAGTCCCGACTCCTGCTGTCTTAAATAACTTTAGGCCAATATCTATACTTCCCTTTCTTTCCAAAATACTTGAAGCTGTAGTCCACGCTCAAGTATCTTCTTATATCTTTTCCAACTCCCATCCTTACTCCTTTTCAATCTGGTTTTCGTCCTGGCCACAGTACCGCTACTGCTCTTCTTAAAGTTACCGAGGATATTCGGTTGGGCATGGAGAATACGTTGGTCACCATTTTAGTTCTTATTGACTTCTCAAACGCTTTCAATATGGTGGATCATGATATCCTCCTTGCTATTCTTGAGCATCTTCAATTCTCGTCTTCAGTAGTTGGATGGTTTTCTCAGTATCTCTGATTGGCAACAAGCAGTTCGTATGGACCGCCTGTTGTCGGACTGGAATAATTTGTCTAATGGTGTACCTCAAGGAGGTATCTTGTCGCCTTTGCTTTTTTCCCTTTTTATAAACCTTCTTTCTACTTCCATTGGCTGCTCTTACCATTTTTATGCCGACGACCTGCAAATTTACACTCAATCGTCAATCGATGAAATTGATTCGGGAATAGCGCGCGTTAACTCGGCTTTGTCAACTATCCTGACATGGTCCAATGAATTTGGTATACAAGTCAATCCGTCAAAGTGCCAAGCGATAATAGTAGGTAGTTCAAGACAAATCTGTCAGATTGACTTTGAGGTTATCGCACCTGTCACATTTAACAATTGTAGTATCCCGTACTGTAAAGCTGTGAAGGACCTTGGCTTCCATATCGATTCTACACTTAGTTGGATCACTCAAGTGGCTGAAGTCAGTCGTTCTGTCACTGTTGCCCTTCAACAGCTTAACCGCCTTCGGAACTTTCTGCAAATTAAAACGAAGATACTGTTAGTCCAAACATTAATATTACCTATTATTGATTACGCTGATGTGTGTTACCCTGATCTCAATGCAGATCTTCTCAATAAGCTTGATCGTCTAGTTAATAATTGCATTCGATTTATTTTCTGTCTTCGCAAATATGATCATATAACTTCATTTCGCTCGGAGCTTAAATGGCTTCCCATCCGTGAACGCAGACAAATGCGAATTCTGTGCACTCTCTTTTCTATTTTTTCTAATCCAAAATCTCCTGAATATCTTAAATGCAAATTTCAATTTCTTTCCGACACTCATGATCGGCAGCTTCGTTCTACTGATACCCGTCTCCTGAGTATTCCTCTTCATCGCACAAATTTTATGGCAAACTCTTTTACTGTTCAAGCTTCACGACTCTGGAATGCTTTGCCCGTTGACATCAAAGAAATTTCCACAAAATTTTCCTTCAAGAGAAGAGTACACTGTCATCTTCTACGAGTAAATTAGTCTCATTTTCTTATCTACATCATCATTCATTGTAGTTATGTGTGTATTTGTATTTATTTAATTATGTATATATATGTATATTTTATATGTTTGCGTATATATATCTTTATTATGAGTATATTTGCATGTATGTGATTATTATATATATTATTTGGTATAAGTATGTAATTATTTAATTATTTTGCGCCGCAACGAATTATCTGTTTATCCCTATGGTTGACTGGGAGAGAACGCTTTTAGCGTTAAGTCCGCCAATTGTAACACAATTTCATTGTTAAACAATAAAGTTTAAAAATAAATAAAATAAATAGCAGTAAGTATAACTTGTATACAGCCACACTGGTTTTAGCCCCCGTAGGTAGTTTTCGAAAGCCCGTACTAACTTGACCAGGGCTGAGGTTTTCGGAGCTCACACCACACAAATTAGATAGTGGCTACGTTCCGATTTGCGCCAACATCGATAATATCACTGATAGATATCGCGCTCAAAACCGATCCGATTTGGGTGTGAGCGCGCCAACGATAGCAGTAGGCACGTCACGAATGACGTCACTATCGCCGCTATCTTGCGTTCACAGTGATAACGTTCTCCAGCGTTAGCACTGTGAGCGTGCTGTCACATTTGACATTTTTGACATTTGTTTGATGTTGTTTTCTTTGTAGTTTTATATAGTAAGGTAGTTCATTTGTAGAAAATAAACCTAAACAAGGTAGTGCTTAAGACTGCAGTCTTTGACCGTGGGAATTTTTGATTAAACACCCGAATCTATATTTTCTATCTACACATACGCATTGCGCTGTATTGTACATGCATCCTGGCGACGAGTTTAGACAAATTCAGAAGCGCAGCGGGCGGTCTGCCTTATCAGTGTTTTCGTTCGTCCCCATATTTATTTGAGAATTTCGGAGAACTTTAAATTTTTCTGTCTTTTTACAAAAGACAAATTATTTTTATTTATTTATTGTACGTGTTTAAGCATGAATCAATCTTCATATATGTGTATTTTTATTTTTTAACTCAGTCGTGTGCGCAAGAAATCCGACGACGTATTCGCTTATATTTTCTTCAAAGTTTAACCTTTTTAACTAAGTTTTTGAATGAATTAAAAAGAAGAAATATTAAAATCTTCTCATTCACTTTTTAGCATTTTCCTTTGTCTTTATTTCTTTGTAATTTATACACAATTTCATGTTTTAAATTCCATGTAAACAACAATGACATGAACGTCGCGCACCGCAAAAAATCGAAACACGTCTCAGGTTATTTGGAATTAAACAAACTATTACAATGATAATCAATAAATTGTCAAATTCACTTTTTTAATACTTAAATAAACTTCAATTTAACATATCTTAACATATTGTTACTAAGATAAAAAAGCAGTCAAAATCATTAAAATTAAGGACTGGGCCCTTAAAGATGAAACTGTAACTTCTCCCGAAGACGATGATGAGAGTGATGACTCTTCTTCTTCGTCTAAGCGCGTTCCCGGTTGCATCCTCCGCTGTGCTGCTTCGGAGCCCGGGGTGCGCTTTCCCGCTTTTTCTTCTCAAAATATAACACGCATGTCAATGGTCACCCAGGGCCAAGGATGCCAAAGACCTTGCAAACTGGAGAAGCAATAGCCGGCACAGTTTAAATGATTTGGCTATTGTTTTACGACCGGGCGCCTGCCTTACGTCAACCCTCTTTGGGACTGTATTTGTGCGAAAAGTTTTACAACCGGCCGCCGCCCGACGTTAACCCTCCTTGGGAAAGCAATAGTAACACGAGATGTTTTTGCTTAGTCCTTTAGTCGCCTCTTGCGACATCCACAGGAAGAGATGGAGTGGTCCTATTCTTACCCGAAACCACACGGGTATGACTGGTATGAGTATAATGACTGAGTCTGTCACTATACTCACTATCATCCTACCAATCAAATCGTTGTAATTCTATTTACTTTCTTCTTTCAGATAAATTAACCATACAAAAACAAACAACGAAATGAAATCGCGTCAACAGCGTTGTTAGCGCGTTAACCAATTCGGAGCGGCTTTTAGCGCTCACAGCGCCAACAGTACTATTGGCGCAAAATGGAACGCAGCCAGTATAATATTACACCACTACGTTTTAAGAGACGGGACTCCATACAAAATAAAATGAACTTCACTTGCTGGTTTTACCCATACCAAAATTAAGTAACAAAACGTCAAACGTGACTTGTTAGAGCTTGACGCTTATTTAGATTGTATCGATATCGCTACAAGTTGTTGATGATATTAAGGTTGATTTGGCACTAACTGGGAATATTCTGAATGAAACAAGTGTGGTTATGAGCAACTGTGTAATGCGACTGGTTTACTGACTAAATGATGACAATTTAAATAGGCCTATTAGCGCACGGTGATAGTTATACATATATCTTAAACGAACAACTAGATTTCTATACAACACAAGTATATTCAATATTTTTATCGATATTGATACTACAGGATGACGCATGGGTCCTCCCTAGTCTTTCATATATTATATATATTTTACTTATTTATACACATTTATTTATTTATTTAATTTCATTGAGCCAAAAGCTACAATAGGTAGACTTAATGCTAAAGCATTCTCTCCCTGTCAACCTTTAGGAGAAGAGAAACAGATAGAATAGTTGGCGTCTAAAATAGATAGAAACAATCCAGAAATAATAAGTACGTTAAGTACACATAAATGAGGACTCAAAAATAAAACGAAAAATACTTTTATTACTATATAATTACGATTTTTAAAGACATAAAAATGCAAACGTAAACATAAATATTATTACTTTTTCACTGCTTGCTTATCGTGCTTCATCCAAAGGAAATTTTGCCATAAATATTATTTTCTTGTTACCTACTCGATTAATACCACATATTTGTAAAGTTTTTAGGTTTTAGTGGAGGCATTTAATATATCTAAGTCACTTTTACACAATTACACCACTGTATCACTAATTTACTGAATCTACGCGGTTGATGTTGGCCTCCCAGCTTTTTTGGCTTCGGTTCATGGTGTTGCGGATCTTGTCACTGTAATTCTTTCACCCAATGGTGACAGGGTAAGTATACCGTATGTGACCGAGGCAGAATCTGCTTGGATGGCTGGCAACTCCGGCGCGTCGTGTCCCGTTGCCCTTCACGTTCAGCGGGAATGGGATTTATTGGTGTCAAAAATACCCATCAATCCCTGCTGGACAATACTTCGAGGGCGGATACGGCGAGACTTAGAGCAGTGTCACAGGTAGAATCGGGAGCGTGGTTACAGGCTCTTCCATCGCCTTACCTAGGCACCTTTTTGGACGATGACTCCTTGCGGATAGCCGTGGCGCTCCGCCTGGGCTGCAGAGTGTGTGAGCCGCATATATGCATCTGCGGATCCATGGTGGAAGCCGACGGTTATCATGCATTGAGTTGTCGTCGCTGCACAGGGAGGTTTCCGCGTCACCACGCACTAAATGACATCGTTCGCTACGTGTGTTAGCACAGTGGCAGCCAGTCATCTGGGACGCACTATTATCGCAGCAGCAGCAGCTGCTGAAGATGCAGCCGAAAAGAAACGGGTGAAGTATGCGGTTATTGGACAGCACTACAGTTTCATTCCCATAGCCGTAGAAACCTTGGGATGTTGGGGTACAGACGCCAAGCGTCTAATCCGGGAGTTAGGACACAGAATAAGGGAAAAGAATGGTGACTCCCGCTCAGGCTCATTTCTGATGCAAAGGTTGGCCATTGCCGTTCAACGCGGTAACGCAGCTAGTATATTGGGCACCTTTGCAGCAGAAATGTCAAGGGGCGGGTTAGAAATATAGAGCAGATTGTATTTTTTTTTTAATTGTATTATAAATATAAGACCTCATGTAATATAATAATATAATTTACTGAATTTAATTGCAAAAAGAAATTTTCAATTTCTCCCAGTGTTAGGATAGAAAACAAGATGGCGAACACGAACGACAACATGACGAATTGAGCAGTTTTTTTTTTAAAACGAAAGAGATCCTTGACTGAGAGAATGAGATAGTAATAGCCGCCATCTTGGTCGCCATGAAAAAGGACGCAAACTCCATACAAAATTTATGGTCTTCGCAGTTTCAGCGCACTGATATGGATAGTATGTCCTACCTAAAGGACTCACACCCTCTGAGTTTTGAAACACATGGAGCCGGCATAATGTATGTTCTATACTAACAATCAATTATACAAATACGATGTACATCGACATTGAAAACTTGTAGCCAGCTTACCTGGGTTGCAGAGTGATGGCCCCGCTCGCAGATGATCGTATACGTATGAAACCAGTCAATAAATTTATTTTTACTTTACTTTTTACTTTTACCTACCATCCTCCATGTAAAAAGAGACAACAATATATTTATCTGAACTATTTCCAGAAACATTTAATAGTGACGTCACAGAAATACCTTGTGGCGGCCGTTTTGCCATTTTGGTTTCTCGCTTTGACAAGTACAGTTTGTTGTACTACATATGTAACCAGGGCTAGTGGCGCCATTTAAACGGAACTTGTAAATATATCAATCTCTGCTTCAATGTTTACTATACCCACACCTAGATGGCACTACTGTCGCATAAATACTTAAAATAATTAAACTCCCTATTTCTGTTCATATAATTAATTCCGATAGTCTCTCCTGAGTCACGGCAATGTTAGATATTATTATTACCGTGCCTGAGATCCAACGACAACGATTGATACTTTTATTTGATCATATTGATTTTGGATTTATTCATTCTACGGTTTCATTTATACTACATATTTCACAAAACAGAGTAATTGTTTAAAAATTATTATCGTGTTACTGGAATCGAAACTAGACTCCATTATTAAAGGCCGTTAGTGGTGTCCACATATCCAAAGGACCAATTACGTAGGCTAATGAAATTATGAACTGGTTGCATCGTTGCATCATAAGATTAGAAGATAAACGACGACAATCCAAAATTATAATTCAAAACCGTAAACTTTAATTCTTGGTAATAAGTAATACATTTCTATATACTCCACGATGAACAGGTAGGTAGGACATAAATAGCCGTCGTCATTACGAGATACAGAGTAAATTGTGGTTGTTGAATAAATAAAATTTTACAAACCACCCTCATTACTATCTTTGTGTAATCTGTTCTCATCGACTATACAACCGACTCTGTTCTATATTCGTCAACTTCGGAATTGCTAAAAGAATATTTATTAAATCATAAAAATGTATCATTTATCAGTGTTTCAAAAGGCAAAAATTGTTGTCTTGTTTGAAGACAACAAGTCCATTAGTGAAATCGCTCGAATAATGAATTTAACGGTAAGTAAAATTTTACTATTACAACGTAACCATAATATTTTCATCGTATATGATTGCAGTTTATTTCTCAGTTATATAAATAACGTGCCAATATATTTTGTTTGCAAAATTTTGATGAAATAGTAATTGGCTTATTTGTTTACAGAGAAAGACTGTAAAACTGTGGATAAAACGGTACGGGGACACTGGGGATATACAAAAGATACGGCCAGGCTTCGACCCTGTAATGTTTACCGCACAATCTACGCGCCATCGGGAAATAATTGCAAGGCACAGAGAAGATCCCTTTGCGTCTACCAGAGAGACAGCTGATGCTCATGGCATATCTATGCAAACAGTGCGCAAACATTTGCATGCCGCTGATTTGAGAACATACCGACCAGCAAGAAAAATAGCATTGTCAGATCGACATCGCCAAGACAGAATTAGTTTTGCTAGAGAGTTCTTAAATTTTGACTGGGAAAATAATATTGTTATTTATACGGACGAGAAGACATTTAAGCCCGACAAAGATGGACGAAAGATTCTGTGGCGAAAAAGGGGAGAGCGATATAATGAATTGTGTGTGTTACCTAACAGAGCTAGCGGCAGAATAACCTTAGCCTTTTGGGGCTGGATGTCTTCTATGGGACCTGGTGAATTAATAGAAGTTGACGGACGATTTAATAGTCACAAATATTTAGAAATATTGCGTGATGTTATGCTTTCAACTGTTCGTGTCGCATATCCTGAGGGCCAGATATATTTAATTCAGGATAACTGTGCCGTTCACCGTGCCCGAATCGTCCAAGATTGGCTTGCTCTTCAACATGACATTACTGTCATTAACTGGCCTGCAAAAAGTCCAGACCTCAACCTTATTGAGAACCTATGGGGCCAGATGATTCTCAATTGGGATTCTTCAGTCGTAAGGTCGAGTGAAAATTTAAGAGAACTCGTTAATTTCACATGGAATACTATGCGTGGTGGTGACTTGTGTTTTGATATGGTGAACGGTATGCAAAGCCGTCTTCAACAAGTTATTGACTCTGATGGTAGACCCTTACGGTATTAGAATACCTACTTAATATAATTTTACACCTATTAAGTATAATTTTTTTTTTGCTAAACTCTTAAGTTTGTGTTACATTCTATTTTTTAACCTTATGCTTTTTTTTTGTCAAACTGTAAGTAAGTGCTCAAGTGATGTTATTGTATTTTAGAAGAAATTACAAGGTTTCTATCTAAATAATTACATGTCAATTCACTTTGCGCTTACATTTATAAAATACTCCACACTGATTTATCATTATTTACGTAACTCGTTTACTCAATTATTATGCATATATTTATATTATATTATAAGCTACAAAATCATTGATCTTCATCATTGGTAATTAGGGTGTTTCACTACTTGCCTATTAGTTAAAAACAACAACACAGTTACAACTAAACGCTGTCATTATTTTATTACATAATTGGTTTAAATCATAAGTTATGTAGGTATTTCTTTCACATCAATACCACAGATTAATAAATAGATACGTCGATGTTGTTTATCATTGTTTATCAACATAAACCAGTGTGGAGTTCCAGGATGTGATGATACTAAATAAAGTAAAAAAAAACATTTTCTAAACTAATAGATTTAGGTATAGGTTTCAACGTAATTGTTATAAGATAACACTTCGTTATATAGGTAATAAAGAATTCACTTGTAATGAAAGGTTTAAAATAAAATAGTTAAAATATATCTAAAAGTATTACGTAGTTTAGTTTTAACAGTAACGATCACCTATAGTAAAAAAATAAATATAAATAAAAAAATAAAATATAAATTTTTATGGAAGATGTGATTCGAACATCCGCACTTACGCTTATTTAAATCAGGCATCCTTAACCACTACACCATATCTATTACGCGTGATGTGGTTAAAATTATCAACTGGTATTGGGAATAGTCTTAATTTAAATTGCGCGTTCAAAATCATGAAAGTGCCTTGCTTGGTAAAGAGTTGCATGTGTGGTTTTAAATTCCCAAATTGTACGCCATCTATTGGCGCGTAGCGCCAATGCAAAAAGCAAGGACAAGCTAGCCTGGTTACATATGTAGTATAACAAACTGTACATAGGTTATAAATACTTTTAAACTATCGCGTTGCATTATTATTAAATTAATGCATACGGGAATTAACGCGAAACGTACCTTTTATTTATTTATTTTGCTGACGTTTCATTCGGGTTTCACCGAACGTGGTCCCAGCTTGACTGGGACAGTCAAGCTGGGACCACGTTCGGTGAAACCCGAATGAAACGTCAGCAAAATAAATAAATAAAAGGTACGTTTCGCGTTAATTCCCGTATGCATTAATTTAATGTACATAGGTTGTCAGTGCCAGTTGTTTTTCAGTGTTTTGTTTATTTTGTGCTTTAATTTATGACTTAATCGTGTTTATAGTGCTATTTATAAAGAAAGAAAACAACAATGAACATGCCTTATTGCAGTGTTGTAGGTTGCGGCATCAAAAAGAGCAAAAATCGACCAAACATATAATTACACCGGTACGTATTATAATTCTGCAAAAATATCAAACAATACGGTAAATCTTGTATGTTTTTGGTTTGTAATAAATCGTTTATGGATTATTCATACAAAATTTAGCTTATACTACGTTTTTGTAGGTTTTATTAGTGTATTTTATAAAGTTTACAAAAAATGAATAAACAGTTCTTTTGTCGATAGAGTTGCCCCTCAAGGCATTTTTTACATATCGACCTATCGTTATTTTCAAGTATGATTTGAAGTGATCAAATATTTTAATACCTTTCTTTTGTTCTAGGTTCCCTAAAAATGTTCAAAAAAAGAAAATGTAGCTGGATGCCATAGGTGTGGAAAATTTGAAGTCAAATATGAAGTCCATTTTCGTTTGCTTCCTGCATTTTGAGGAATCTTGTTATAATAGGGTAAGACCCTCAGTAACATAGTATAGCGAGACGATGCTGTAGAATCAGTTCCGTTTTACGCTGCTTTTTTATTTTTGTTAAAATATTTAGAAAACCATTGACAAAGACACGAATCAAAGAGCATGTTTTAGTCCTGCACAATTTCAATGACCGAAAATATTTGTACTTTTGTACTTAGTCACATACTATCGAGTCAATAATAAAATAACTAGTATTTTGTTGAAAAAAATTGATACCCTTCGGATTTTTTAATGACTACATTATGGCCTATTATTTGAAGTATGTGTGACCTTTTAGAGCTCTTAAGCCAGATCTATCCACAGTCTTCTGTACTTATTGTGATTATAAAAAAATACATTTTAAAAATAGGTCGTTGTTTTATTAAGATCTTCATTTTGGTTCCAAAAATAGCTTCCTTTTATTAACGGACTTCAAAAAAGGAGGACGTTCTCAATTCTTCGGAATCTTTTGTTTTTTTATGTGACATACTTGACTTAAAGTGTCTTTCTCCGCGTCGCGATTGGTCTTTGGCTACGCGCTTTTTTGATTAATTTTTTCACCTTCTCGCCCATCTTCGTCATACTAAGGTGGCCTTTGAGTCTCGCTACCCTGGGCATTGTCTGCTTAGAGCCACTCTAAGACCCAAATGCTCTCCATGCCATTAGGGATAAAAATATGATAGGGCATGCATACCATCAGGTGAGATCAAGTGATTACCTAAATAATAATTACAAGGTTTAAAAGCCCAATAATTGTCTCCAAAGTCCTTCCTGAGAAAATATTTTAGGAAATTTATATGGGACCACCTTTGGAAAAAGAATTTTCAAAATCGGTCTACAAGTGCCAGAGAAACCGAGTAACCAAGATACGTACAAGTAATTATTAAAAAAACAAAAACCCGACTGTGTGATACAACAGCAGTACTTACCCATGCCCAGGACTAGGGAATACGCTTGGGGATTCAAAGCGATGTCATATGTTGTTTTTTAGCATTTCTGATTCCAAATTTCATTTAAACATATGTTGTATATATTTTTGTAATCCTTGAATAAAATCCTTTAAATTGACACCCCACTAGATAAATAAATAATAAATAAATAAATATATACGGACAAATCACACTGATTAAGCTAGCCCCAAAGTAAGTTTTTTTAAACTTAATATAATATTTGAATCTCGTAATTTTTAGTCTCGTCGTTAAGTTAGTATCTCTTTAATTAATAATTAAAGAGATACTAACTTAACCGTCGTTAAGTTAGTATCTCTTTAATTAATAATTAAAGAGATACTAACTTAACGATATTTTATGATAAATACATATATAGATAAACACCCAAGACCCAGGACAATTTGAAAAAGGCCATTTTCCAACTTGCCCTGGCTGGGGATCGAACCCAGAACCTCCGGATTAGCGGTCTAGCGTGTTAACCATTACGCCACGAAGGTCGTCAATCGATAGGTTTTGAAAATAAAAGATTTTTCATGCCGTGCAATTTGACGTATAAAAATCCGTCATTTTGATTTCCAATAATTTTAATAAAGCGAATAACTACGTATAATTAATCGGTTAGTAGTTACGTTACGAATGAACATAGAGCCCGGACATACATACAAGTCAAACACATAACCCTCCTTTTGGGCTTTGCCGCAATCGGGTAAAAACATAATTACTTAGTCTCATTAAAATGCTCGTAAAGATATCGATATCATAACACATTACACAACACGATACAATGGGGCAGCACTACGAACAGGCGCTATTTTTATTTCTCAGTAAGTTTAGGTATACACGCCTCCATATGGTTTAGTACCAAGGAATATAGTACTCTCTTACGAGAGTTCCGTACTCAGAGCTCACACCACAGGCACGGCCATTTGACATTTTGACATTATTTTTTAACGGCGTATCATATTCATAGGTTTGGCAAAGAGCTAATAAGTACCTAGAGAAAATCTGACTTAAAATCTCTGAGTAGGTACTGAAACATAGACACTTCATCGCGGAATCTATCTTTGTAATGTAATGTACTCCAATGTCTCCAATATCTTTGACTCATTCTATGGCTCTGAGTACTGAAACATATGGAGCCGCCATATTGTTCTATACGAACAAGCAATTATACAAATATGATGTACATCGACATTGAACTCATAAACATGTAGCCATCTCAGTTTAACTTACCTACCATCCTCCATGTAAAAAGAGACAACAATATATTTATCTGAACTATTTCCAGAAAAATTCAAAGGTGACGTCACAGAAATGCCTAGTTGCGGCCGTTTTGCCATTTTGGTTTCTTGCTTTAACAAGTACATCGGTTGTCAGTGCCAGTTGTTATTGCAGTGTTTTGTTTATTTTGTGCTTTAATTTGTGACTTAATCTGGTTTATAGTGCTATACAAAGAGAAATAAAACAACAAGGAACATGCCTAACTGCAGTGTTGTAGGTTGCGGCATCAAAAAGAGCAAAAATCGAACAAATATATCATTACACCGGTACGTATTATAATTCTGCAAAAATATTAAACAATACGGTAAATCTTGTATGTTTTTGCTTTTTAATAAATTCTTTATGGATTATTCATACTAAATTCAGCTTGTGCTACGTTTTTGTAGGATTTATTAGTGTATTTTTCTAAAGTTTACAAAATAAAAATAAACAGTTCTTTTGTCGATAGAGTCGACCCTCAAGCCATTTTTTCATATCGACCTATCGATATTTTCAAGTATGAATTAATACCTTTCTTTCGTTCTAGGTTACCTAAAAATTATCAAAAAAAGAAAATGTGGCTGGCTGGATGCAATAGGTGTGGAAAATTTAAAGTCATATAAGAAGTCCATTTTCGTTTGCTCCCTGCATTTTGAGGAATCTTGTTTTAATTTTCTTATTCCAAATTTCATTTAAACATATGTTGTATATATTTTTGTTATCCTTGAATAAAATCCTTTAATTTGATACCCCACTCGACAGGTTTTGAAGAAAAAAGATTTTTCATGCCGCGCAATTTGGCGCCAAAAATCCTCCATTTTGATTTCCAATAATTTTAATAAAGCCTATGACTTCGTCTTAACCATTAGTGGGTTGTTAAGAGTTAAGACGAATCTAACTACGTATAATTTATTAAAATCAGTTAGTAGTTACGTTGAGGGATCATAGGTCCACCACACCGGACATACATACATTTTTACACATACATACATTTCGAAAATTTTTCAAATTTGTCAAAACTTTTTTGTTACTGTTATTAAGACGCAACTTTTTTGTCTGAACAACTTTTTTATCCGATAAACTTCAACGGATGAGGGTGAGTCGCGAGGTTTACAGCTCACAAATACACTGGTGGTAAGTATTAGGCTAAGCATAGACATTTTAACACAATAATCTTTTGTTATGAAATAAATGAAAATGAAAGGTTAATCAAATACATAACCCTCCTTTTGGGCTTTGCCACAACTGGGAAAAAAATAATCAGTTTCCTTAAAATGCTCGCAAAGTTATCGACAATATATCGATATCTTAACACAAAACAGTGGAGTAGCACTACGTATAGGCGCCATTTTTGTTTCTCAGCAAGTTTAGGTATACACGCTATTTTTGTAGGTATGCCTCCTCCATATGTTTCAGTACTCAGAGTTCTATGGCCATGTTCTATGGAGTGTTGGAAGTCTATGGTTATTTTGCTGTCAACCAACAGTGTCAACCACAGGTGTCAACCAACATCTTGACAAAATCTATCTATATAGTGATTATATTCTCTTTGGAAATAATTAACATAACCTGAAGTCTTGTGAAAACAGCTCGAAACTATATAGAACAGAAGTAAATTTGTATCACAGAAAAATGGCTAAGCCAGTCGATTTAGAATTGAAGAAAGCTTTTTTTGAATTGCAAGTTAAAATGGTGGAAACAAGTAAGAAAATTAAAGATATAGATGTACAAATAACTGTCCTGAAGCGCTTCATGCAACATGTAGATATTACCCAGCGTGAGATCCGCACTCTACCACCTGGTACTAAAACCTACGAATCGGTGGGTAGAATGTTTCTTCTTACAGATTTGGATGAAGTTAAAAGTAACCTCAAAAATAGAGATTCACAATTGACAACCCGTACCCAAGAACTTGAAGGCACCAAGATTTATCTAGAAAAAAATCTAAAGGAAAGTGAGGACAACATCAGAGAGATGGTGCAGCAGCGGAAAGGCCAGAGTGATACTAAAGCTAACTAGTTCTTACAGAAATATAGACATAAGATACATATACTCTAAATACAGGCTGACTTTTTATCCACCTGAAAAATTTTTGGAGCAAGTTCAGTCCGTGATACTGAACATCTTCTATAAAAAAAGGTATTAAAAATCTATGCTCAGCCAAACGGATTTTGTATGGGAGGACGAAATTTTTTTATCGATTTTTAATAACTTTTTTTACAGAAAGTAGTTCAGTATCATGGACTGAACTTGCTCCAAAAATTTAGCAGGTGGATAAAAAGTCAGCCTGTATATTCATTCATTGTGTACCTACCAAGGCTTGAATAACCGGTATTTATGGGAACCGGTATCATTGACTTTGGTGAGATACTGGTTCCAGTATTGGTACTAATCAAATATTTGCATCAGAGTGAGAAAGCAGATTTAGTGAAAAGAATAGTGAAAATAACTTCATCAATCATAAAATAAATCAAACTAGGATGACGTCAACTTGTATCGCATCAAGTGCTTCAAGCGTCTATCGTTATAAATAATTTTTGTTTTTCCTAAAGGTTGACTGGTAGAGAATGCATTAGCCTTTAGTTCACCTTTTGTACCATTTTGGTCAATAAAGATTTTAATAAATAAATCAAGGCGGAGTACTCATCTGGAACCAGTACCCATGTATAGAAATGAAAAGAACCTCTAAATACCGGTACCGTACTGGTATTTTTGGTACCGGTTTCAAGCCTTGGTACCTCCTTCACTCAGTATGATCAAACTTTATATGCCTAACAAATTGAATTATTTATAATTGAATACAAAAAAACTGCTTCATGAATAAATTGTTACTAACTAAAAGTTTTTTTTTTATATATCCATTTTATTGCAGTTCCTGGTTGCATGGTCATGTAAGGATGCTGAAGATTGTGCATAATGGAGAAGTTTAAACCATCAAAACAATGATTGCTCATTTCTGATGCAAATGTTGGCCATTGACATTCAGCGCAGTAACGCAGCTAGTAGGTATATTGGGCACCTTTGCAGCAGAAATGTCAATGGTAGGTTAGAAATATAGTGTAGATATTTATACCTAATTGTATGGTTTTTTAAATGTAAAGATAAATAACCATCAAAAGGTTATATAAAATGATCTTTTTCAAATTAACCTGCGTCTTGGATGTTTATCTATATACTAGTTGTGCCCGCGACTTCGTTCGCGTGGTTGTCGGAATGTTATATAGCCTAAAGCCTTCCTCTATAAATGGACTACCTAACAAAAAAAGAATTTTTCAAATCGGACCATTAGTTCCTGAGATTAGCGCGTTTAAACAAACAAACAAACAAACTCTTCCGCTTTATAATATTAATATAGATTATGTATTTGTTAGTATAATATAGAATCCTTGAGTTGGTGTCCCATAAGTCCATAACACAAGTTACCATCAGGTGACTCGCTTGTTTGTTAGCTGCCCTATAACATAAAAAAAAACTTATTTGGGGCTAGCTCAATCAGTGTGATTTGTCCGTATATATTTATTTATAATATAGTTTGAGACCCGGCTGCCTGCCTGCCGTCATACCTCTTAAGAATGCAGTTGATAGTCCTTAAAAATCATCTCTAGACTGATTGTGTGATTTGTCCCTATATATTTGTTATTGGTTTTTAAACTATCGCGCTTCGAACACATTATTTGTATACAACGTCCCTTTTAATTAAGTACAAATACTCTAAGGGCTGGTTCATGGAAATAAGAAAAACGGTTTACAAGCAAAAAATAAAAAATCGGCAGGTTAGTTTTTTTCTTCACTATTTCTAACAAAATTAATAAATTAATTTGCGGACTACTAAAATTCATTAATAGATAGATCTCGTTGGTTGTAAACAATCATTGGCGCCGCCCAAGGAGATCTTATTTACTTCATGTCAATGGCGCCGCCCATCGCTTTCTATCTTCCTCTCACTACGGTAGGTTGTGTATGATAGATAGAGGCAAACGTATTTAATAACTTCGAAAGTCTAGTGTTTAAAAATTTCTATTTGGGAGATTTTTACGTTAGGCTTTGTTTAGATACTATCGTATTACATAATAAGTACAAGAGATCATTTACACGATTTTGCCGCCCGGGGCATGCCCCTAGGTCTGGGGCTGACGGTGTTTATTCGACTATTCAAATTTGAATCAAGTTTTTTCCTCGTCCGTAGAATCATGTAGTCTTCTAGAATCAAGTATCTTTAAACAAACAGAAGGTTATCTGTTTAACCCGGGATGTAGATATATAGTAAACATGTTATTGCCCCAAAAACACTTACAAATAATAATCAAGTGTGCACGGTGCGGCCACAGAATAAATACCAGTAGTAAAGAAGTCTCACTCCGCAAACGTTTTCAAAGAAATATCTACTCACAGTGGTTAGCAATATGGTGTAATCTAGCTCGCGTCAAAACGCAGCACCTTTTCGTTTAGACACCTACAGAAATCCATTGCAAGTCAATTTTATCCTTATGACTGGACATACGATTCATAATACACACAAAACCGACTAAAACAGACTCAGCGAGCGACGCGCTAGGATTGACTACTACAAGAAGCTACTATCGCCATTTAGCGCACCGTAATCGGTCTTCCATGCTGGTCTGGGAGACAAGAATAAAACTTAAATATAAATATGTAAGGACAAATTACACCGATTGAGCTAGCCCCAAAGCAAAGATAATATAATTAGGTACTACTTTACTATTATAATTAATTTACTTTTCATGAGATTTATGACGATAAATTTTTTTATTTATAATTGCATTAATGGTGTCTCAAGGAGTCTAACGCATGTCTAAACGTGCGTTTTTCAATGAAAACATATTTAAAAGGATGCCAACGATTTCAATTCAATCCTGTATATGACTTAGGAACATATCCAATAAATAAAAGCGGCCAAGTGCGAGTCGGACTCGCCCATGAAGGGTTCCGTAGCAGCAAGTTACATAATATAAAAGTTCTAAAGGTAAATTGCGGTTTACGATTTATGACGTATTAAAAAATAACTATCTATGATACCGAGACAGCTATAGTTTTAATTGAAAGTACATACTTTGTGGTATATACCACATTTTTTTTCAGAATTATTTTAGTAATATTTCAAAAGTTACGGTGAGGGACACCTCAAATTTTTACTTTGTATTAGATTATCTCAAGACTGGGGGGTTTGATCTACATAGTTTCATAGCAGTTTTTGTTGCATTTTAAAAGACCTTTTCAACGATATCCCACACGTTGGGTTAATCCAATTTAATTTTTTAAATTCACTTTTCGAGGGGGGCTGAAAAAAAAACATTTTTTCATAATTTTAAAAACCAACTTTTGGAACTTCAATATCTATCTCTCCACCAATTTTCGTGACAATCGGTGCAGTAGCGGCGGAGTACGAGCCCGGACGGACGGGCATGAGTCATGACGAAGCTATAAGGGTTCCTTGTGGACTACGGAACCCTAAAAAAGATCGCAGTTATAACGGTGCACATATTAATAATAAAGACGGAACTTTCATAATAGAAGTATGTAGAGATATCGAAGGCCTGGAAGAATTCAATATTACAGCCATAAGTAAGTCCATGGTTGTTGAGAGCGCGAATTCAATCAAAACATATACAGTTTCGTATTTATTACACATATATTTTGGTACAAGGTGGTATGGAAAGCAGACAAGCCATATACGGGCTATAATGCAGTTGCATCATTGGCAAACGAGCCCTTGTCTTTTGTTACCACGTTATGTCAGTATTGTGGTATTTAGGATGGGGGATAGATATCAGGAAAACTTATTTTCTTTCGCAACATTATTAGTTGTGTGTTTGTTTTCAATTTCAATGTATTTATTTGCTTTACATATTGTTCATATATTAAACTACACTACATTGTCAATTCATTAGTTAGTAGGTACAACATGAACCCTGATAGTTAGGGCATTGCAAAAGAAAAAAATGGAACGGCATGCGGATTTTTATATATGCTAAGTTCATGTAATTATCCAAGTATAGATTAATTTGTCTGGTAGTTTTTTAAATAAAGTCAGTTTTTCGTGTGTGTAAGTGGCCAACAATATTAGTTAATATTATAATACGACACGATGTAGAGAATGCTGAGGAGTATAACTAGTGGCGATGAGTTATAATTTCAAATGAAAACAGCCTTTCTCTTATGAATTGTCTTTTGTATCCATAAACCTTTTTAGGGTTCCGTAGCCAAATGGCAAAAAACGGAACCCTTATGGATTCGTCATGTCTGTCTGTCCGTCCGTATGTCACAGCCACTTTTTTCCGAAACTATAATAACTATACTGTTGAAACTTGGTAAGTAGATGTATTCTGTGAACCGCATTAAGATTTTCTAAAAAAAATAAAAAAAAAACAAATTTTGGAGAAACTCAATTTTTTTTTTTCATCAGACCCACACGCGTGGTGTTTTAATGGATAGGTCTTCAAAAATAATATTGAGGTTTCTAATATCATTTTTTTCGAAACTGAATAGTTTGCGCGAGAGACACTTCCATAGTGGTAAAATGTGTGTCCCTCCCTGTAACTTCTAAAATCAGAGAAAGATAAAACTACTTGGCCGCTTTTTTCGTTTTGTTAACAGCCTTTGTACGAGCCATGCTCGCACATTTCGGCGTCACGCGGCTACATACTATGTAGGTCGCGTGTCAGCTGTTTTAACATAACATTTTACATCAATTAATTACTAACAATGAGACACTATCGAGCAGCGATCGAGAAAGGACCCGTCACACCCAACTCTACAACATGTATCTCATCAACAATAAACCAGTTTCTGCGTGACGTGGTCTTGTGTCTCCATACCATCAACACCAACATCAAAACATTATCATCTCTTTGTGCATGGCGTAGACCTAGGTGAAAACCGAAGCCTGCGCTGTACAGCCTTATTGTGTAAACCTCATATTTTAAAAATAAATGAACTTATCTGTTTATTTGTAATCCAACATATAAAAGATATGTTTGCATGTTGTAGCGTTGGCTACATAATAATTTTGCATGTCTAGGGCATACCAGCTTTGGATGCCATATTTTGGTCAATACAGCATATACATTGATGCATTGTTTACATAACTTAGTACTTACATCAAAACCTCTCATTCTAGTAAAACATTGGTATCCTACACCACTCTGTTTCCAAGCTTTGTAAGCTTGTGTTTCCCAAGTTGAAAATAAAACAATACAATTTTTTTCTTAAATTTTATTATGACTGAACATTGTCATGTTTCCCCCTCCGCGGCCTGTGTCGGGGGGGCGCGGGGACCTTCATGTGTACAAACTTGATGTGCGCCTTCACGCTGGTGGAGGTCTGGAACGCCTTCTCGCAGATCTGACACACGTGCTTGCGGACGCCGCTGTGGACCTAAGGAAAGAACATATTTTTTATTATCACTTTTTGGGTTCACGGGTCTTTCCACCCCAGTCCTTTGGGAGGCTTGCGTGGGGATAAAGATTCAACACGAGGCTTTGGAGTAGTTGATGTAATGTGACAATCCCGCCAAAACCCATTCTTGAATATACCAATGGAAGATATCTCCGTTTCCTTACAAATAATTTATTTCAAATGGGGGCAGCACTGTACACCGTGTATCGTCTTAACACAGTTTCAAGCCTTAAATGTAGCCGTGTGGTTCCCAGCAGAGTACAATAGGGCCGGACGGGTTGGGGAAGTCTCATTGATGTTTATAAGCTTTGTATAGCTGAAACCGTCGCGGGTCACGTGTCTCTGTTGCACGTAGGGTTTGTGACAGAGACGGACTAAATCCGTCGCGGGCGTAGTTACAAGCCTAATTGAAAATAATTAAATTTTTAACAAAAAAAAAAACGGACTTAAATTTTTTTTAGGAGTTTCTTCCATATCTCCAAAGTTCTTCATCATATCTTTACCAAATCAAAATGGGACCAACTTGGTAGTAAAGGCTTTCAAATAAAAAAAGAATTATCAAAATCGGTTCACAATTGGCAAAGATATCGCGTAACAACAACACACATAACATTAAAAAAAAAACATACAGTCGAATTGATAACCTCCTCCTTTTTTTAAGTCGGTTAAAAAAAATGAGTTCACTCACCAGCTTGTGCCTGGCGAGCGCCGTCTGCGTCTTGAAAGCTTTCGGGCACGACGCGCACGCGAAAGGCCGTTCGCCAGTGTGCACGCGGATGTGGTTCTACAAACCAGGCGAACCATCATTTTTTACTCGACTGCGCCAGAAGGACGGTTATGTTTTTTGAATGTATGTATGTAAAGGGAATGTTGCTCATGTTGCACAACGGGCTAGGTCATGAACACTTAACCAGAAATCAGAAAAAATATTTAAAACGATTAAGACCAATCATATATTTGATTTTTTCGTGATGTTAGTAGTGTACAAAAATACATTTAAAATCGCATTATCGTATATTGGCGATACTGACATGGCGCCTATACGTACGCAACCTGATTTAAACGTCACTAGCAGTTACTGTCAACGTCAGGTCAGTTGACGTAATGGGTGTCGGCCATTTCGGCGGAACTCACCTAACCTTAAATTACGATATTTTGATCCAAATGTACCATAGAAAGGCTACGAATTTATCGGATTTACTTATTAGGCATTGATGCCGACCCAAAAATCGGTGTTTAGTGCGATCGTTTAGTGTAGCCTATACATATAATGCGGATGCTTGCTTTGGCGTAAGATCAATGCTGATTTTAATATGTGCTTTGTTTAATAGTTGTATTTAGTCTATTGCTATCCGTGGGAACCTTTTATTGGCTCTCCGATATCCATTAAAATTGTTGTTTTATTTTGTAAAGCTGTTTGCTCCCCTTGAAAATCAATAAATAAATAAATAAAAAACGTGTGGCACTCGGGGACTGCCGCGGTTAAGCTATTGGATAGCATTTTTTATCAACTTATGCAATTATAATAATTCGGAGCAGCTCGTCTTGATCCGTGCGAGCTTCGTACAGTCGTACCATATACATACACGTTAAGGATCAACTAGTCGCGGGCTCGACTCACTCGTGGACGCGGCTAAAAAGAACGCTGTCTCACCTAGCATCGTGTCTAAAAGAGATAGAAGTCATTAAATTAATGCATACGGGAATTAACGCGAAACGTACCTTTTTTTAATTATTTTGCTGACGTTTCGTTCGGGTTTCACCGAACGTGGTCCCAGCTTGACCATGGTCAAGCGTATGCATTAATTTAATAATAATGCAACGCGATAGTTTAAAAGTATAGATAGAAGTCAGTTATGAGCAGTTAGCATCTAGTCTACACGCATACGTCTAGTCGCACGCACACAAACACCGTGCCGAAGACTGCCGAACTGAAACGACGTTAGACGATATACGGCTTTCAACGCCGCGCCGCTGTGCCGGTCGCCGGTTGCCGAGTTGGCGGAGTGGGGGGTGTTAGGTCTTATTTTCGTTACGGAATTTCTTGATTCGGTCGCCGCGCACAAAGCCCGCGAAAAAAGCTATGCAATAGCTTAAAAATAAAATATGCAAATTTCAGGTAGGTGTTCAGTGACCTAGCCGGCTCCCCATACATTTGTGCAACAACTCCTTTCTTTGGCACGCTCTACAGCCTAAATAGCTTAATGGATTTTAGCTTGAGAAGTGTCGTTAGATAATGTCAAAACCCGGGAAATTTTATCCCGGGGAAAATGTGAGGTTTCCATCGGATTGGCAAAAATTTCACCACGGCAAAACGCCGGTGGCATCAGTGGCTAGTAAATAACAATTGGCAATAGGGAGATAACCCATGTGGTACTGGGTTAGAATAGGACCACTTCATCTCTTCCTATGGATGTCGTAAGAGGCGACTAAAGGACTAAGCACAAACATCTCGTGCTCGTACAAATGCATTTCCAAGGAGGGTTGACGTCAGGCGGCCGGTCGTAAAACTATAGCCAAATCATTTAAACTGTTCCGGCTATTCATTTTATCATTATTATTTATTGTTCATTTTATCGTTTTCTTTGCGCCACCGTTTCTTTTTCACGTGCCTACATTTCTCTCTATCCACTGGTTGTCTGGAAGAGATCGCTGTCAGCGATAAGACCGCCCATTGTACCTATGTATATATATTTACAATTTGTGTTTTGTTAATTTTTTTTATTTATTTTTTAGGTGCAATAAAGAGTTTTTCATTCATTTTCATTCATTCATTCCTCTCCATTTTGCCAAGGTCTTTGGCATCCTTGGGTGACCATTGACATGCAGTTATATTTGGAGAAGAAAAAGCGGGAAAGCGCACACCGGGCTCCGAACGGGCAGCACAGCTGAGGATGCAACCGGGAACGCGCTTAGACGAAGAAGAAGAAGATACCTCGAGCAGGAAAGCAGACTTGAACGCCTTGGGGCACTGGTCGCACTGGTGCGGCCGCTCGTCCGAGTGCGTCTGCAGGTGGCTCTCCAGCCGCGCCACGCACTGCCGCAAGTTACAACAGAAATACTGAGACAATCCGCTAGTTGACAACAATTCAATACATATCTGTCTTTTTAGGGTTCCGTACCCAAAGGGTGCAAACGGGACCCTATCACTGAGACTCCGCTGTCTGTCCGTCTGTCACAGAGCTCTATCTCTTGAATCGTAGTAGCTAGACACTTGAAATTTTTACTGATTATGTATTACTGTGGCTGCTATAACAACAAATACTAAAAATAAAAAAATTATAAAAATTAAAGGGGGTCGTCATACAAAAAACGTTTTTTATTCAGCGTTTTAAAACATTGTGGTACGGAACTTTTCATGTCCGAGTCCGATTCGCACTTGCCCGTTTATTTCTAAACGTCTAATCAAATATTTCAATAAAAATATTTTCTATGGGATTTCTATGAAAAACGCACGACGTGACGTCATAGTTTCTTGGAGTAAAAAAGCGCTCTTAATATTAGTTTTTTGGCATTAATAAATCTAAAATAACGTTCAAAATATGATAAATGACAAGTGACGTTTTATTCTTGTATCACTTCAAAATAATTTATTTTTGACCCTGGATATACCCTATTATGAAAACACGGAAATTGTTGACAAGATGCATACGAGATAGCGTTGACATTACAATCCAATAAAAAAAACACAAAAGAGTAAACCAGCCGCAATGTCCCGCCGCGCCGCCCGCGTCTCCGCTCAGCTCGCTGTCTCGCTTCGGCCAGAGTAAATTTGTGTACCCCGGAGGCGGGAGCAAAATTTAGATTCTGGTCTCAGGAGCCCTCTTAACCAGTAGCGGCGTTAAGGTAGGGCGCAGTTGGGCGACCGGACAGGGTGCCAGATCCAAAGGGGCGCCCCTTTTTACTGTCACTCATGAATGGAGACTTAAGTAATTGTGAATTCCTTAAGGTGAAGATATAGGCAAATGGCCTTAAAGTGGCGCCCTCATTTGAAATAATTTGTTAACTCGTAAATATGGAGATAATTTCCATATTGCTCTTCGTCATGCACTAGATAGCCCTTTAAATTATTTTATAAACCGCCGTTGAATGTATTTACATTAGTCCGGTCTAGCTTTAAAACTTGCCTCCGCCAAAAGTGGCCACGGCAAGTTTTAAAGCTAGACGGATCACCAATAATAGTTTCAACGGCAGTTCATAAAATAATTTAAAGGGCTATCTAGTGTTCTATTATCACCATATTTACGAGTTGACAATTTATTTCACACTTCAAGGCCATTTGCCTATATCTTCACCTTAAGTTTTAAAATTTTTCGGCAAGTCAAAAGTCGTCCGTCTATCGTACTTCCTATATCCTATTCGGGAAAAAATCTCGCCCGGGGGCGCTGTTAGGGCTAAAACCGGCACCGCTGTTAACTACTGGACCACGGAGGTAGTCTGTTACCTCGATAGAAGAAGAAACTTACATGGAACGCCTTCCCGCAGAGCTCGCAGACCGCCCGGCTGCCCCCGGCGCGCCCCCGCCCCCCGCCGGCCAGCACCACCCCGCTCTCCCCCGCGGGCCGCCACGTGCGCGCGGGGGGCGACCCCGCCCGCACCGCGCGCCGGCGACGGCGCTGGCCCGGAGCGCGAATCACTCTTACCTACAGCACACAAATTAATAACAGTATTTTTTTTTATCCGCGCCGTATACAAAAATAAAATCTTTATTAACCATAAAAGTTTTTACGTAATATCAATTACAGCCCTGTCTCCTAAACTAGGAGGTCAAACGCACTCAAATCTCTAATAAAAAATAAAAAAAACTAAGCAAAACCTGTATGTTAGGAGAGAGTTCCTTCCCAATCAGAGGATTTAATTAAAAAAAATACGGGCAAGTGCGAGTCGGACTCGTACATGAAAGGTTCCGTACCTCCGTACAATGTTTTAAAACGCTGAAAAAAACACGTTTCTTGTATGAAGACCCACTTTAATTTTTAACTTTTTTTATTTTTAGTACTTATTTGTTTTTATAGCAGCCATAGTTATACATAATCTGTGAAAATTTTAAGTATCTAGTTAATGACATTATAAAGATGTAGTTAAAAACGCTAAAAAAACACTTTTTTTGTATGACCCTTTGATTTTTAACTTTTTTTTATTTTTAGTCAATGATATATTATATAAACAAGAGGCAGATATGTTATAGGCGCGCGCACTGTGAAGACTCGAATACGTCCCAATTGGGACGTCTTGTAATTAGTCTGCGCCGAGCGCCTCGTCGAGCGTACCGCACCGTAAGTTCCTGTGTCCTTACCAAAATATCAAAAAAATGCCATCGTGTGTGTTTCGAAAGTGTACCAATTATAACTCTAAAGTAAACAAAGTACAAGGGAGCTCTACCACATGTGAGTATGCAAAAATACTTTGATTATTTAGTATATTTCCATTATTTTTTCAAACAATCTAATAACTGACGCCAAGGCGCCATGTTCACATGAAGAAAGAGAGATTCTAGTTTTGACGCGAGAGTGACAAGGATGCGTGCGCTGCGGATATAGATTAGTTAGTTACTCTATGCACAAGAAACATTTGACGAGGTATCATTAAAAATTATAGCTATCTCTTTCATTCGCATGCTATTTTGTATCTTTTGTTTTACTTATCAGTAAAACTTGTCGATGTGTGCAGTTTTGGATTGCTCGGAACAGATTTAAAACGCAAATTACTATGAAGGTAACATATCTGTTATATAATATATCTTTGTTTTTAGTATTTGTTGTTATAGCGGCCACAGTAATACATAATCAGTGAAAATTTCAAGTGTCTAGCTATTACGGTTGAAGAGATAGACAGACAGACAGACAAACGGACAGACAGCGGAGTCTCAGTAATAGGGTCCCGTTTGCACCCTTTGGGTACGGAACCTTAAAAAAACTAAGTTTGTGAACTTCATCTAAATAAATAAATTACATACATTGTAGTTATAATCAGTGAAAGGAATTTTCTAAGGGTCAATTCATACCAGCGCAGAGTCAAAGCGTCAATTTGAAAATTAACACAGAAAATTCACCCTTACTTCCACAACGCAATCACATTTTTCTTCTGAGATAAAAAGGAGACGCGCGCATTCGTCGGAATACGCTATTTTGCAACAAGTCAAATGAGATACTTTTTTCTTAACGTCAAAAACAAACATTTTCTATGGAATTTGTATGAAATATCGATTTATGACGTCATAGTTTCTTGGAGTTAAATAGCGCTCTTAATATACGTTTTTCTGCATTAATAAATCTAAAATCACGATCAAAGTGGATGTGATCAATGACAAGTGGCATTATTTTGTGACGTAAAACGTCACGTTCTATTAACAGGGCCAAATAATTTATTTTTGACCCACCAAAATACCTAATTCGCGCGTTTGCGCGCGACCAACGCTGACGGTTGCGCGCGTATTCGCGCAAACCCAAGCACCTATTACGCAAATCAAGTCGTCATCACTCGACAGTCAGAACATAAAAGCGTGCGAATTCACGCGAGTACCAGCGCATTCGTGCAACTTGTGAAGAATTTGACGCTTCGCTCCGTATCGACTCTGCGCTAGTATGAATTGACCCTAAGGTCCCCCGTTCCCCTTCCCCCCACCTTTCCCTCGCTCTCGCCTTGTCGCAGGCGAGAGCGGGCGAACACCCACGCGTTGACGTGTGCACGGATGTATAGTTTCATTTATAGGTAGTGTAGGCATAAATGATAATCTGCTTCTATGAAGTGCCATACCTGTGCCTATAGTTGCATTTCTTATTTTTCATTTCAATGTTCATAATACGGTATTTGGCTCCGTTTTAGGGTTCTGTAGTCCGTCCGCGATTTTACTCAGAGACTATTAGTACTAGAAAGCTGTAATTTGGCATCATGGGTATACGAGTATATGTACGTACGTATGTGTCAAGCCGACAAAGTGGTAAAATAAAATCTTGCGACTACAAACATACAATATCCATTCTACATAAATAATGAATGATGATGGTGAAAACTAAAGGAAAATACTAACATTGATTTAAAAGATGAGAGTGCACTCTTCTCTTAAAAGAAAATTTTGTTGAAACATCTTTAATGTCAACAGGTAAAGCATTCCAGAGCTTGTAAGGTAAAAGAGCTTGCTGTACGTTACACCTTGATGCTGATGATGAAGTTCAATAAAAGATGCTGCTAAGAAGTTAAAAGATATATTAGGTAGACTGCTGCTAAATCTAGGCTGATGAGTGAGAACGCGATACGCGGCGATGATGTGCAAGCGTGAATCGTGGACTGATTTGTAACTAAGTGACGAAACAGAAATATGCTGAATTAGCTATGTGCGGTTATTGAACCGTACAGCTTGCCATAAATCCTTTTTAAGTACGGAACCGTGACGGAGAAAATAAATACGACAACAACTCACAGTGCCATCTCGGTCCCGGTGTACCCTGGAGAAGTGGTCTCTGTAGTAGTACGCGTTCGAGAACGTTTTGTCGCACTGAAACAACAACATTTCACATAAATCTCTTCTTCATCTCAGCGCGTTCCAGATTGCATCGTCTGCTGTGCTGCTTAGGAGCCTGGGATGCAATTATACCCCCTATTGCCCTCTTCAGGCTACCGGCTGCTGCCCCACCCCAGCCATGGACTGGCGACGCCCTTGAGTTGAACCCTCACCTCCTCACACTTGATCTCCATCTCCTCGCTCCCTCTAGACCATGGTTCTCCCCCCCCCCTGGCCATCGACTGGCGACACTCTTGAGTGGAATCCTCACCTCTTCGCAGTTTAACTCCATCCCCTCGCTCCTCCTTGACTTCCCCCCTCTAGAACATGGTCTTCCCCCACCCCTGGCCATCGACTGGCTACGACCCTGCGTGGAACCTCACCTCTTCGCATTTGAACTCCATCCCCTTGCCCCTCCTTGACTTGCCCCGTCTAGAACATGGTCTTCCCCCCCCTGGCCATCGATTGCCTACGACCCTGCGAGGAACACTCACCTCTTCGCGCTTGAACTCCATCCCCTCGCCCCTCCTTGACTTGCCACCTCTAGAACATGTTCTTCCCCCACCCCTGGCCGTCGACTGGCTAGGACCCTGCGTGGAACCTCACCTCTTCCCACTTGACCTCCATCCCCATGCCCCTCCTTGACTTGCCCCCTCTAGAACATGGTCTTCCCCCACCCCTGGCCATCGACTGGCTACGACCCTGCGTGGAACTTGACCTCCATCCCCTTGCCCCTCCTTGACTTGCCCCCTCTAGAACATGGTCTTCCCCCACCCCTGGCCGTCGACTGGCTACAACCCTGCGTGGAACCTCACCTCTTCTCACTTGAACTCCATCCCCTTGCCCCCTCTAGAACATGGTCTTTCCCCCCCCTCCTGGCCATCAATTGGCTACAACCCTGCGTGAAACCCTCACCTCCTCACACTTGAACTCCATCCCCTCGCCCCTCCTTGACTTGCCACCTCTAGAACATGTTCTTCCCCCACCCCTGGCCGTCGACTGGCTAGGACCCTGCGTGGAACCTCACTTCTTCCCACTTGACCTCCATCCCCATGCCCCTCCTTGACTTGCCCCCTCTAGAACATGGTCTTCCCCCACCCCTGGCCATCGACTGGCTACGACCCTGCGTGGAACTTGACCTCCATCCCCTTGCCCCTCCTTGACTTGCCCCCTCTAGAACATGGTCTTCCCCCACCCCTGGCCGTCGACTGGCTACGACCCTGCGTGGAACCCTCACCTCCTCACACTTGAACTCCATCCCCTCGCCGCCGCCGTGCCGCTCGGCGACGTGCTGCAGCATGAGCGCGTCGTCCGCGGTGTGCTCCCCGCACTGCACGCACGGCACGGCAACCCCGCACGCGGACTGATGCCGGTGTAAAGCCATGGCGTTGTGGAATTTGATGCCGCAGCCTGTGACAATGTATTTGTAAAACAAAAAATTATACTGTTCTGGGAGAAAACAAATAGCTTACGAATGTACCAGCTGCTTCTCTTCACACGCAGATCACACTTCAAATAGCGGACTAAAATAGTTTTTGAGGGTTAACGTCGGGCATCGGCCGGTCGTAAACCTACAGCCAAATCATTTAAACTGTTCCGGCTATTTCTTTTCCATTTCGCAAGGTCTTTGGCATCCTTGGGTGACCATTGACATGTTATTTTATATTAGCACAGCAGAGCAGCTGAGGATGCAACCGGGAACGTGCTTAGACGAAAAACATAGAATGTACCAACTGCTTCTCTTCCCACCAGTGGCGTAGCGTGGGCTTTCGCCACCCGGGGCCAACGGGAAATTTGCCGTCAACACACCACCCGCCCCATTCCCCATTGTGACCTTTAATTTAATTTGAAATATTGCCGCCCTATTCTTTTATTAATCATATTTCGTCGCCCAAATTGTGCCGCCACAGATTTCTGGCGAGGGGGGGGGGTGCTAGGAGTGCTCAATTTGCCGCTCCATTATGATCTTGCTCTTGGTCGCTCATATCAATAGGTGATGCGGTTAGCAACCCATCACTATTATGATTTCCTTTATCCACCTTCGTGCCCACCATCACGCTAAAAGTGGCCTGGGCCTTGCCACCCAAGGCTCTGTCTGCCCCGTTAGGGATAAAGACGTGATATCATGTATAAAGATCTTAATAAATAAAAAATAAATTACCTTCACAGTCCACCACAGGCGGCATATCAGTCCTATGTCTCTGAATCAGATGATACTTCAGCAACTGCGCACTCGGGAACCCATCCCCACACAGCACGCACCCCACCAAGTCGCATCTCTTCAACGACACATGCCTCACCAATGCTTCTTCACTCGAAAACTTCGAACTACACTCCTTACAACCAAACACAACTGCCACATTTTTATGCACTCGGGACTTATGAAACTTCATTCCCCGATCATTAATAAAAGACTCCCCACACATCTCGCACCAAGGCAACTCGGCCGCATGTGACAATCTCACGTGGGAAAAATAGGACGTTATTTTTCCGAATTCTTTTTGACAAAACTGGCATTCGTGTTTCTGTCCCTTGTGTGATAAGTAGTGGGATAAAGTCGTGCCTTGCCTTTTAGTTTTAAACGAACATAATTTACATGTAAACAGTTCTCTATGTACTTTCATATGATGTTTTAGTCTAGTTAAATACGGGAATCTCCATTTGCATATCTTGCAAACGAACTTTAGTTTAGGGTCGTGGTCTCGTGCGTAATGTGTGTTTATTTTGTCTCGGGTAGTGAAGTTTTTGGCGCAGTGTTCGCACTTTATGCTTGGTCGCTTGGATTTATACTTCTTTTTTTCTTCCAATTCGGCATACTGTTCGTATTCAGTCAAAAATGTCACGTCGAAATCCATCGATTTAGCGAAGTCTATGATGTCTTTTTCCAGGTATTTAATCTTTGTTTTTCGCGATTTGATTTTTAGTACCTGTACCTGGTGACAAAGAAAATTAAGAATTATTAACATAGCTTTTGCCCGCGGCTTCGCCCGCGTAGGCTGCACAAATTGGATTTTTTTTTAAACTGGGGTTGCTATTTATTAAAATCCAATTAATGGATTATTACTTTTTACTAACCACTAATTCAAAAATGTCACGTGTCTCGCTTCAAAAATGACGAAATTTCATACAAACTGCCAACCCCTATTTCACCCCCTTAGGGATGGAATTTTCAAAAACTAATAAATGCATTATTATTTTGGTACTAACTACTAAAATACTCGTACATTAAAAATATCATGTCTCAATTTAAAAATTACGAAGTTTCATACAAACTGCCAACCCCTATTTCACCCCCTTAGGGACAGAATTTACAAAAATCCTTTCTTAGCGGTCGTCTCCTAGTCACAATCTACCTTTATACCAAATTTCACCTTTATTGGCTAAGTAGTTGGCGAGATTTCGTGATGAGTGAGTGATTTTCGCTTTTATATACAGGCTGACTTTCAAACCACCAGCCAAATTTTTGGAGCAAGTTCAGTCCATGATACTGAACTACTTTCCATAAAAACAATTAACGAAAAACTAAAATAAAATTTCGCTTTTTCATACAAATCAGCGCTCAGTCAAACGGATTTTCTATGGGAGGACGACAAATTTTCATCGATTTTTAATAACTTTTTTTATAGAAAGTACTTCAGTATGATGGACTGAACTTGCTCCAAAAATTTGGCTGGTGGTTTAAAAGTCAGTCTGTATATAGATAGATAAATAAAGACAAGTTTATTTGCTAGGCAAATTAAAAAAAACCCGACTTTCAAGAACACCATCTAGTGACTAGACTTGATGGATATCAAGTTGTATCGGTAGTTTGACCGATGTAGCGCCATCTATCATTTGCTAGAGAATGCCCCGACTATCAAGCGTTAACCCCCAATAACTTTTAAACGGCTGAACCGATTTTCATCAAACATAGCTAAGAACCACCGCAAGGAACTTGCTTTCACGGGAAAAAAACCGCATCGAAATCGGTCCATCCGTTCGAGCGCTACGATGCCACAGACAGACAGACCAACAGACATAACAGCAGGTCACCTGATGGTAAGTGATCACCGCTGCCCATGGACAATTGCAACACCAGGGGTGTAACAAGAGCGCGACCGGCCTTTCAGGGCCCTCTCCAGAGGGGGAGGGGGGGGAGACGGGGCTCTCTCACTCACCGAACGAAGCATAGTAGCGGTGAAGCTACTACTTAGACGTCGATTTTCTGTGAGAGTGTGGTGCTTCCCCAGACGAGGCAGCCCATTCATGCTACTAGCAAAACAGAGTTTTGCCGGTGTTTTGCCGGTAGCGTGGGTCTACCACAACTAACTAGTTCCAGATAAAAGGGGCTAATACATACCTCATTTTTACGTTTCACTTTAGCATCTTCATCCTTCTTGTCAGCATCAATCAGGAACGCTATGGCGACATTGTCCTGTTCATTATCCGAATCTTCCTGCTTTATTTCTCGGTCATCAATCACTCGATCATCAATCACTCGGCCATCAATCAATCGATCATCAACCTCTTGATCATCGTCCAGGAATTCTTCTTTTAGATCAAAGGCTTGAATTTTCTCTTCAAACGTGTCTATGTACTCGTATGTTAGTACTTTGGACTTTACATATGGATGTTGGCCCATATATGTGTAGACGTCTATGTCATCCAACTGAAAAAAAAAAACAAAAGTACAATACAGGCTGATTTTGCACCTTTTAGCTGTATTCATCATCATCATCGGGTCTTTTTTCGTCTCCACTGCAGGAGCACGACCATCTCTGTACTATAATAATAATAGCCTTTATTTGGAACTTTTTTACACTTAACAAAACAAAATACTTAATTTACTATATTCTTTTTTCGTCCGTTTGTCCATTGACAAAGGCCTCCTCCAATCCTTTCCACGTCTCCCTGTTTCCTGCTTTCCTAGTCCAGGTTGCTCCAGCCACTTTCCTATTGTCATCCACCCATCTTTTGCGAGGTCTTCCTATTTTCCTTGTCAGGTGTCTTGGGTACCAGCTCATTATCGTTTTGGACCATTTATCCTTACCCCTAATTGTATGGCCCGCCCTTTTCCATTTAAGTTTTTTTATTGTTAGTGTGTCTCTTGTCTTTGTACTTTTCCGTATTAGTTCTGTTCTTATTTTGTCGGTCAGCCTCTTCCCCATCATACTCCCTTCCATAGAATTTTGACATGTCTTCAGTTTCTTAGTTTGATCTACCTCTCTGTACTACCAGAGCCATATATTAGCCAGAGCAGTCAGAGGATTTGGCCTACACTCTCCACACTGGCCAGGTTGGAGAGGTCTCATTGATGTTTATAAGCTTTGTTTAGTTGCAGGTTCAAGCTTAACACAGTTTCAAGCCTTAAATTTAGCCGTGTGGTTCCCAGCTGAGTAGAATAGGAGCTCTCCAAGTCTTCCCGTGGATGTCGTAGAAGGCTAGTTATAGGAAACACAAGCTTTACAAAGCTTTTAAACATCAATGAGACCTCTCCAACTTGTCTGGCCAGCGTGGAGAGTGTACACCAAGTCATCTGGCTACTCTGGCTAAGTATGGCTTTAGTAGTACAGAGAGGGCCGTGCTCCTACAGTGGAGACTAAAAAAGACATGATAACGATAACCAATATTTTTAAGTTAATGTGATAAGGTTGAGGTTTGTGTCTGCCGGCCCCATGAGGATGGTTCAATATGGAGAGGTTATTTTTTTATGTTATGGGACGGCAAATGAACAAGCGGATTACCTGATGGTAAGTGAACACCGCTGCCCATGGACAAATGCAACACCAGGGGTGTAACAAGAGCATTACCGGCCTATCAGAAAGATATAGACTTTTTTTTAAAGTATTCAATGTTGTAGCGGTTTGGGAACACGGCTTCAGGTACTTTTTATTAATTTTATTTAAAAAACTTTATTGTACATCAGCGATAGTTACACTTGGAAGTGGGCGAGATAGTTCTGCGTGGCCCTTTGGCTAGTAAAAAAATTTGCCTTAAGACACAAGGGGTCCGAAAAAAAAAGGTTATCCGATACACATGCGAGGCTCTGCAGACCGCGAGGCCGTAGGCGGTGGCTAGAGGCTAAAAACTTCCAAAATTGCCGAAGTTTTGGAAATTTTCAGGAATACTTCCTTAGAAGTGGAATGTTTTCTGGAAGTTTTCACCTCTAGCGGTGGCCTACACCACCCACGCCTTACGCAGCTTCTGAGTAGGGCAGAGGACATTTAAATATTTAGTACGCAGATCAGTCGTACGGGGCAGAAAGGTCCTCTTAAAAAAGTTAAAGGAGCTTACACATTTTCCATGGAAGTTGGCAGCGAGCAAGTTGTACGTATTCCGGCAGCGGCGCCTGAACGCGGAGAACTTCTGCAGCAGGGTCGCGCAGATGCTGCACAGCAGCTGGGAGTGCTCGTCGTCGAGCTGCGGCACAGATTATTTCGGTGATAAGGTCATCTTGTACCTTACAATATTAGGTCCTTAAAAATATTATAAAGCCAGAAAAATATTGTTTTAAAATTCGTATTTCATTTGTTTTAACATCATTTGTTTGAATTTCAACATTGCTATAACAATAACTATGGACAAATTGAAAATTCGCGGTATTAACGAATACGAGTTCCACCGCGGCACCAGTGCTGCAGAAACGACTCGAAGAATTAACGACGTGTATGGACCAGGCACCGCTAACGATAGAACGGTGCGTTTTTGGTTTCAACGTTTCCGTTCTGGAAATTTCGATTTACACAATGAGCCTCGTGGACGACCTGATACTCAAGTGAATAACGAAGAATTGAAGGCGATAGTGGAAGCGGATCCATCTCAAACCACTTCTGAATTAGCAGCAGCCTTCGGCGTAAGTGACAAAACGATACTTATCCACTTCCGCCAAATCGGAAAAATTTAAAAACTCGAAAAGTGGGTACCGCACAAATTGACTGAAGCAAACCAACAAACACACGTTGCTTGCTGCGTTTCTTTTCTTAATCGCCACAATAATGAGGGGATTTTGAACCGTATCGTGACTTGTGATGAGAAATGGATCCTGTACGACAATCGGAAGCGATCATTACAATGGCTTGACCCTGGAGAACCGGCAAAACCTTGCCCTAAGCGAAAACTGACCAAAAAGAAGATTCTGGTTAGTGTTTGGTGGACCAGTGCTGGTGTTATCCACTACAGCTTCTTGAGGTCAGATGATTACTGCAGACTTGTATTGCCAACAATTGCAAACAATGATGGAAAAGCTCGCCATTAAACAACCGAGACTGATGAATTGCTCTAGCCCACTGCTCCTTCAGAATAACGCTAGACCACACACTGCACATCAAACGATCGCCAAGTTAGAGGAGCTGCGACTGGAACTCTCTGCGTCACCCACCATACTCTCCAGATCTTGCCCCAACCGATTACCACTTTTTTCAAAATTTGGATAACTTTTTACAAGGAAAAAATTTCAAATCTGATGAGGCAGTCAAAACCGCCTTCAAACAGTTCATAGACTCTTGCTCCCAGGATTTTTTTTCCACAGGTATCAATGATCTGCCTATAAAATGGCGGAAGTGTATCGATAACAACGGCGCATACTTCGATTGATTAAATAATAATTTCACTAAAAAAAACTTGTTTCACTTTTTTGATACTGAACGGCAATTTCATATGTAAGGACCTAATATTTGTTGTCTTCACTTAAAATTTTGTAATTGTAAATTTTGTTTGGTGCAATAAAACTTTTTGTATAGCATTATATGTATATAAGTTCTTTGATAAAATAAAAAGTAATAAAATAAATCTTACCGTAATTCCAACAAGGTGAACATAACTCTTCGATAATCCAATATCCTGAATATTAAACAGTTTGGAGCTAGAAGACAGACAGCCACGGCATGGAACTGAATTTTCAGTACTTATTTTCGACATTTCAATTCAGAAAAACATATAATGATCAGTTATTAACTTATTATTAACTAAATATTATTTTCTTTCTATTTTAATTACATTACTCTCCAACAAACAAAATATTCTCTCTCTTTGATTTAATGAAACAAAACAAATACGGATCAATATAAAAACAACAAGCAACCTTTGAGGCTTTGACAGTTGACATATTTAATGACAATGTCAATTTGACTTTGACACTCAATTAACAAAAAGTTTTGAATAGTAATAGTATTTTCGAGATTTTTCAGCTAGAGAAATCGTTGAATACAGCCATTAAAATGCTGGCATGCACTTTTGCATCCCTTCGTAGACTTCATAACTTTCTACCATTGGATACCAACATAGTTTAATGTTCCCCATCTTGCCAACCACTATGCCGACACGTGTTACTTAAATATTAATCAGGAGCAAATAATGAAACTTGAGCGTCTTCAAAATGTCTGTATTCGTTTTATTTTCTGTCTAAGTAAATATGACCAAGTCTCCCAATTTCGCACGCAAAGTGGCTTTCTATTGAATTCCATGATCCATTCAACCCATGATCGCAATTTACGCAGTTCAGGAAATCTCATACTTCAAATTCCACCTCATTTGATGAAATGACATCTTCAAAATTATTAAATAAAAAAAAAATGTAAGTATTTTACAATACAAATACTCTTTCTTCTTCGTCTAAGCGCATTCCCGATTGCAATCTCAGCTGTGCTGCTTCGGAGCCCGGGGTGCGCTTTCCCGCTTTTTCTTCTCCAAATATAACATGCATGTTAATGGTCACCCAAGATGAGAAGAAATAACCGGAACAGTTTAAATGATTTGGCTATAGTTTTACTACCGGCCGCCAGCCTGACGTCAACCCTCTGTGGAATGTATTTGAGCTAAAAGTTTTACAACCGGCCGCGCCTGACGGTAACTCTCCTTGGGAATGCAATTGTAGCACAAGATGTTTGTGCTTAGGTAGTCCCTTAGTCGCTTCTTACGACACCCACAGGAAGAGATGGAGTGGCCCGCCTATTCTCACATGGGTGATACAAATACTCTTTATTACATTTTATACAAAAGGAATTATAAAAATACAGAGAAAAAATAACAGAAAAATAATACAAAGGCGGACTTATCGCATAACAATCTCTTCCAGTCAACCTTTTGGTAGAGAGAGAAGTGAATTTCGAGAGAGGCGATGCAGTATGTGATATTTCAGATTTACTGTACAAATACAAAATCATTTATTCACCGAAAAAAAATCATTTATTTACTATTATTTACGAAAAGTCAATACAAATAATGAGCTTAACAAACGACTCCCGCACTAGGCAAAAGCCTGTATCACGGGCAATTAGAAGGAATTAGCATTATACTTTTTACAGTTTAGGACGAGTGCCGGGGAAAATTTAAGTTTAAAAACTTGGAACAGTAAAATCTACAGTTAGCCAATTAATATAACATGGAAACATAAGCCACATAATAACTACTACTTAATTTAGGGAGGGAGGGAGGTCATGGTGAATATGTGTGTGTGTGTGTGTGTGAGAGTGGGTGGGTATGTGTGTTTATTTTTGAGTGAATCTAAAGAAGTGAACGCAAAGTGAGTGTTTGTTTATATTACCCTTATGAGCAGCGATACGAACGTAGATACGAACCTACTGAAGAAATATATAAATACATACAAATACAGTTTTAAAATAACAGTCAAAAAACACAAAAAAAAACGACGGGTTGCACTCCGGGAGTGCCGGCAGAAGTGAAAACTTGAATATTAACGTTGTGCATTTTTGATATTTTGGAATGGTTAGGAAATAATTTGCACGAATTGCTTTAATTATCAGTATAAAAGTACTATCATTTATGTGGTAGAATACAATATTTATTTATTGCGCTATCGTACACAAACATGACAATTTATATTACATTAAAAAGTTTATCTCTCAGCTAAACGAAACAGCAGGCGCAGGCATACATTTTCGCCGCGCCGTAGAAAGAGAGGGGGTACTTCCTCTCCTACGACACGCCGGCTGTCTACTTTCCATCCGTCTTACGAATTTCGTAGTTTTTGAATGAATTAAAAAAAAAATATAAAATCATTTTCATTCACTTTATAGGATTTTCCTTTGTCTTTATTTATCTGTAATTTATACACAACTTCATGTTTTTAATTCCGTGTAAAAAACAAAGACATGAACGTCGCGCACCGCAAAAAATTAAAATACGTCTCAGGTTATTTGGAATTAAACAAACTATTACAATGAAAATCAATAAATTGTCTCATTCACTTTTTTAATACTTAAATAAACTTCAACTTAACATACCTTAACATATTGTTACTAAGATAGTTTGGCTCCAATCAGTTCCGGAAAAGCAGTCAAAATCACTAAAAATAAGGACTGGGCCCTTAAACCAAGGCCTATGGTTAGTCAACGTTTCAGTTACGAGATTGACTAAAATTGCTTTTGTCCGTTCGCCCCTACAGGTCGCATTTTTCAACCGATTTTGACGAAAGTGGGCACACAAGTTCTTAGATTTTTTATTTTTTTGTCGATTTTCCTATTTTTGATTGAGCGAGAAATAGGGGAGGCTGTAGCGTTATTTACTGACGGATTTCAATTATATTAGAGAGGCACACTAAGGACTTCATGCTACACAAATTGTTGCAAAAAAAGAAACAAAAAGGGGAGTGGAATGGGGGAAGTTTGCTGTAGCGTTATAAATTTCACAGAAATCGCTTTGCTAAGCCAGGGAAAAGAGGAAAGTGTCCGTTTCTGCATGGTTATAGGAGCTGTACCTATATGTCCTTCTGACTGACTTCAAGAAAAAAAAATGACAACAATAGAGACAAATAAGGAGAAGCAGTTACGTTACCATTCCCAAGTTGGAAATAGCGAAACACAATGCTCAGAACCAAGCATATAGGGCTTACAACAAATTACCTAAAGAAACAAAATCTAGTCAAAGCCTTAAGCCTTTAAGGGAAAGCTAAAAAAATATTTGTTAGAAAAGTCCTTCTACTCCATAGACCAATATTTTAAGTGATCTGAAATTAATATTTAATTAGATTATTGATTGACCATTAATTATATTTTTTTTTTCTATATTTATGGTTTTTATTTCTTGACATTGTTTCAAATAATTAAATTGTAGTATAAGTTATAACGGTGTTGACATAAATGTTTGTATATTTTATATTGTAACATAATTAAATTTAAAAGATGTTATTTTTAAGTTATTCCGACACAATGTATATTGTTTTTTGGGAATAAATAAATGAAATGAAATGGCTCGCGAGGTCTACTGTTCTCACAGAACCACTAGTGTTAAGTCGGTTCGTGTCTGATCGAGTGTCACGCAAGGCGTAAGGCTTGAAACCACGTGAAGCGGACGCACGCGACAGGAGAACGCCGCGGGCTGCCACGCGTGTGCTCCGCGAATACGCGACGTTCCCCGTCAGCTACGGAGTGTCAGTTAGTTGAATTTTAACAGCGTACATTTACAGTCGTGTCGATGAATAATCTAATTAATACTACGCAGAAATATGTATGGCAGTCAGTAGTCTGATTATGATTTTCTATAGTCATACTGAAGAAGTAAGAGTCACGCGGGTCCCGCGTCCGCGCGTTGTGGCCCGCTTCCCCACGACGGACGCCCCCGCGGGCGTCCACGTAACGTAGTTTCAAGTCTTAAACTTAACTAATATTTACTTTGTGGATCTTCAAATGTTTAAGATAATTAGGGCATCGAGCGAAACGACCGTAACAGTTCTTACATTCATATGGTTTCTCGCCAGTATGCACCCTCATATGTACAGTTTGTTGTACTACATATGTAACCAGGGCTAGTGGCGCCATTTAAACGGAACTTGTAAATATATCAATCTCTGCTTCAATGTTTACTATACCCACACCTAGATGGCACTACTGTCGCATAAATACTTAAAATAATTAAACTCCCTATTTCTGTTCATATAATTAATTCCGATAGTCTCTCCTGAGACACGGCAATGTTAGATATTATTATTACCGTGCCTGAGATCCAACGATAACGATTGATACTTTTATTTGATCATATTGATTTTGGATTTATTCATTCTACGGTTTCATTTATACTACATATTTCACAAAACAGAGTCATTGTTTAAAAATTATTAACGTGTTACTGGAATCGAACCTAGACTCCATTATTAAAGGCCGTTAGTGGTGTCCACATATCCAAAGGACCAATTACGTAGGCTAATGAAATTATGAACTGGTTGCATCGTTGCATCATAAGATTAGAAGATAAACGACGACAATCCAAAATTACAATTCAAAACCGTAAACTTTAATTCTTGGTAATAAGTAATACATTTCTATATACTCCACGATGAACAGGTAGGTAGGACATAAATAGCCGTCGTCATTACGAGATACAGAGTAAATTGTGGTTGTTGAATAAATAAAATTTTACAAACCACCCTCATTACTATCTTTGTGTAATCTGTTCTCATCGACTATACAACCGACTCTGTTCTATATTCGTCAACTTCGGAATTGCTAAAAGAATATTTATTAAATCATAAAAATGTATCATTTATCAGTGTTTCAAAAGGCAAAAATTGTTGTCTTGTTTGAAGACAACAAGTCCATTAGTGAAATCGCTCGAATAATAAATTTAACGGTAAGTAAAATTTTACTATTACAACGTAACCATATTATTTTATTCGTATATGATTGCAGTTTATTTCTTAGTTATATAAATAAAGTGCCAATATATTTTGTTTGCAAAATTTTGATGAAATAGTAATTGGCTTATTTGTTTACAGAGAAAGACTGTAAAACTGTGGATAAAACGGTACGGGGACACTGGGGATATACAAAAGATACGGCCAGGCTTCGACCCTGTAATGTTTACCGCACAATCTACGCGCCATCGGAAAATAATTGCAAGGCACAGAGAAGATCCCTTTGCGTCTACCAGAGAGACAGCTGATGCTCATGGCATATCTATGCAAACAGTGCGCAAACATTTGCATGCCGCTGATTTGAGAACATACCGACCAGCAAGAAAAATAGCTTTGTCAGATCGACATCGCCAAGACAGACTTAGTTTTGCTAGAGTTCTTAAATTTTGACTGGGAAAATAATATTGTTATTTATACGGACGAGAAGACATTTAAGTCCGACAAAGATGGACGAAAGATTCTGTGGCGAAAAAGAGGAGAGCGATATAATGAATTGTGTGTGTTACCTAACAGAGCTAGCGGCAGAATAACCTTAGCCTTTTGGGGCTGGATGTCTTCTATGGGACCTGGTGAATTAATAGAAGTTGACGGACGATTTAATAGTCACAAATATTTAGAAATATTGCGTGATGTTATGCTTCCAACTGTTCGTGTCGCATATCCTGAGGGCCAGATATATTTAATTCAGGATAACTGTGCCGTTCACCGTGCCCGAATCGTCCAAGATTGGCTTGCTCTTCAACATGACATTACTGTCATTAACTGGCCCGCAAAAAGTCCAGACCTCAACCTTATTGAGAACCTATGGGGCCAGATGATTCTCAATTGGGATTCTTCAGTCGTAAGGTCGAGTGAAAATTTAAGAGAACTCGTTAATTTCACATGGAATACTATGCGTGGTGGTGACTTGTGTTTTGATATGGTGAACGGTATGCAAAGCCGTCTTCAACAAGTTATTGACTCTGATGGTAGATCCTTACGGTATTAGAATACCTACTTAATATAATTTTACACCTATTAAGTATAATTTTTTTTTGCTAAACTCTTAGGTATGTGTTACATTCCATTTTTTAACCTTGTGCTTTTTTTTTGTCAAACTGTAAGTAAGTGCTCAAGTGATGTTATTGTATTTTAGATGAAATTACAAGGTTTCTATCTAAATAATTACATGTCAATTCACTTTGCGCTTACATTTATAAAATACTCCACACTGATTTATCATTATTTACGTAACTCGTTTGCTCAATTATTATGCATATATTTATATTATATTATAAGCTACAAAATCATTGATCTTCATCATTGGTAATTAGGGTGTTTCACTACTTGCCTATTAGTTAAAAACAACAACACAGTTACAACTAAACGCTGTCATTATTTTATTACATAATTGGTTTAAATCATAAGTTATGTAGGTATTTCTTTCACATCAATACCACAGATTAATAAATAGTTACGACGATGTTGTTTATCATTGTTTATCAACATAAACCAGTGTGGAGTTCCAGGATGTGATGATACTAAATAAAGTAAAAAAAAACATTTTCTAAACTAATAGATTTAGGTATAGGTTTTAACGTAATTGTTATAAGATACTTAACACTTCGTTATATAGGTAATGAAGAATTCACTTGTAATGTAAGGTTTAAAATAAAATAGTTAAAATATATCTAAATGTTTCATTTATATTCCCAACAAGTTCTAAAAGTATTACGTAGTTTAGTTTTTAACAGTAACGATCACCTATAGTAAAAAATTAAATATAAATAAGAAATAAAATATAAATTTTTATGGAAGATGTGATTCGAACATCCGCACTTATTCTTATTTAAATCAGGCATCCTTAACCACTACACCATATCTATTACGCGTGATATGGTTAAAATTACCAACTGGTATTGGGAATAGTCTTAATTTAAATTGCGCGTTCAAAATCATGAAAGTGCCTTACTTGGTAAAGAGTTGCATGTGTGGTTTTAAATTCCCAAATTGTACGCCATCTATTGGCGCGTAGCGCCAATGCAAAAAGCAAGGACAAGCTAGCCTGGTTACATATGTAGTATAACAAACTGTACAACTAAATGATAATTTTTCACACTACGATATCCACAGACGTCACACTCGCAGCTTTTTTTTCGACATTGACAAACATTACATTCATATAGTTTCTCGCTAGTATGTGTTCTAAGATGAATATTTAAATCACCTTTTTGTGAAAACTGACAATCATGACAAACATTTTATTCATATGGTTTCTCGCCAGTATGTGTTTAAGATGAATATTTAAATGACCTATTTGTGAAAACCAACAATGACAAACATTACATTCATACGGTTTGTCGCCAGTATGTGTTCAAGATGAATATTTTAATAACCCTTTTGTGAAAAGCGCAATGACAAACATTATATTCATATGGTTTCTCGCTAGTACGTGTTCTAGCTGGATGCGCGTAGCGAGCGCGCGGTTTCCAAACATTTCGAAACTTTCCGCACTTATTTGATTAATATTTTCTTTGTTATCAATAAAGATTTTGGTTGGTTTTATATTTTTTGACGTAAATTGTATTCATGATTAAGTATGTCCTTAAGTATGACACGTGATTTAGCAGTTAGCCTGTATAGTTTCTCGCCAGTATGTGTTTTAAGATGAACGTTTGAACTACATTTATGTGAAAACTGACATTGACATACATTACATTAATATGGTTTCTCGGCAGTATGTGTTTTAAGATGAATATTTAAATCACGCTTTAGAGAAAACTGACAGTGACAAAAATTACATTTATATGGTATCTCGCCAGTGTGTGTTCTAAGATGAATATTTAAACTACCTTTTCGTGAAAACCGACTATGACAAACATTACATTTATATGGTTTCTCTCCAGTATGTGTTCTAAGATGAATATTTAAATCAGGTTTACGTGAAAATCGACGATGACAAACATTACATTCATATGGTTTCTCTCCAGTATGTGTTCTAAGATGAACATTTAAAACAGGTTTACGTGAAAATCGACGATGACAAACATTACATTCATATGGTTTCTCGCCAGTATGTGTTCTAAGATGATTATTTAAATGACTCTTTGTTGAAAATCGACATTGACAAACATAACATTCATATGGTTTCTCGCCAGTATGCGTTCTAAGATGAATATTTAAATCACCCTTTCGTAAAAACCGACGATGACAAACATTACATTCATATGGTTTCTCACCAGTATGTGTTCTAAGATGAATATTTAAAAGACCCTTTCGTGAAAACCGACATTGACAAACATTACATTCATATGGTTTCTCGCCAGTATGTGTTCTAAGATGAATATTTAAATGACTCTTTCTTGAAAATCGACATTGACAAACATAACATTCATATGGTTTCTCGCCAGTATGCGTTATAAGATGAATATTTAAATCACCCTTTCGTAAAAACCGACGATGACAAACATTACATTCATATAGTTTCTCACCAGTATGTGTTCTAAGATGAATATTTAAATAACCTTTCTGTCGAAACCGACATTGACAAACATTACATTCATAAGGTTTCTCGCCAGTATGTGTTCCAAGGTGAATTATTAAACTACATTTATGTCGAAACTGACGTTGACAAGTGTTACACTCAAATGATTTCGTACTTGTGTGTACAACAAGGTGACCTTTTAATTCTTGCTTTGTAGAAAACCTACGTTGACAAACATGACACTCAAGACTTTTCTTTTCAAAGTTAGTATTTAAATGACTTTTTGTATCAGATCGATATTGAAACCGACGTTGCCAAATATCACATTCATACGGTTGGTCGTCTCCGTGTATTTTAATATGACTGCGTAAGTCAAGTTTTTGTGAAAACGAACGTTGACAATAATTGCATTTATATGCTGGCTGGACGTTGTGTGCGTTAGAATCTCCCCGAGACGGGTGTGTGCTGTCAGTGCCGTCGTCTTCTTGTTCCGCAGCTCCTGGTTCGTGAGCAGAGGCGCCATCTACGGATTTATGACAGAACTGAGTCAGTGACGAATTGAGTAATTTTTTTTTTGAGAAATATGTGCATTTTTACAGATAGGCGAAAATGGATTGTAAGACTTAACGACTGTAAAATAATTCATCATCAGTGTGGTTAGCATGAATTGGCGGCAACGTATTCGTAACGATAGCGATAGACACGCTGTTCATTTTCGCATGGTTAAGTGCAAAAAGTAGATAAAGGCGATACCATCCTAACCGCTCGGAGCCCGTGCCCAGGCCCCCATCCTCTCGAGGGCCCCGAAGGACCGATAATTTCTCTCAGTTATTTCTAAAACATTTTAGTCGGGCACATTACAATTTTACAAGCTTTTATTTAGCTTGTCCTGTTTGTTGTTTATTTGTTTAGGTCAAATCTTGCAAGTTATATTTGAGCCACTTCTCAGTGCGGTTTCCGATTTTTTAGACGTGACAACGTCTAATAACTCGATAATACGGGCTGCATGCACGAAAAAGATGACGTCATTGTCGCGTTCCACAAGCGAGAGCGCGGCAGGAACGAGAGAGAGGCATGATCGGCTCAAGCGATCGGCTCAGTTCGGAATGTTTGACGTTGTCACGTCAAACTACCGTCCTTAAACCGACTTTACTGACAACCAATTATTTTTTTTTATCTATTTTTCTCGACAAAAATTGTTATGGCATAGTCATGTTAGCCTCATGGGGATTTCGATTGAATAATTTCTAGCTTCTGTGCAACATCACAGCTTTTAAGAAAAAGTTTATGGCTTTTGCCATGTGTGATAGTTGCCTAACATAATTTTAAGCTCACCATTGCACATTGATAAGTCCCGCTAAAAAATTCCCGTGTGGTAATCTCTTCCTGTGGATGTCGTAAGAGGCGACTAAAGGACTAAGCACAAAATCTCTTACTACATTTGCATTCCCAAGGAGGGTTAACGTCAGGCTGGCGGCCGGTCGTAAAACTTTAGACAAATCATTCAAACTGTTCCGGCTATTTTGTCTCCATTTCGCAAGGTCTTTGGCATCCTTGGGTGACCATTGACGTGCATGTTATATTTGGAGAAGAAAAAGCGGGAAAGCGCATCCCGGGCTCCGAAGCAGCACAGCTGAGGATGCAACCGGCAACGCGCTTAGACCAAGAAGTCCCGCTAAAAATCGGTCACGTAGGGCGGTATGCTGGCCACATTCCATCAAGACATTATATTAAGGCTCTTAAACAGCTATTTTTTACTTAGGCGTACCCTTTGTTTATGAGCTGCCAGTAATCTACTAATATTATCTATTACTGATTTGTTATCACTGTTACTTTTCATTTGTTACAATTTTATCACTTAAACTGAAACTTAGAACTAAAACTCAATTTGAAAAGTTTGCGCGAGTGACACTTCCAAAGTGGTAAAATGTGTCCCCCCCCCCTGTAACTTCTAAAATAAGAGAATGATAAAACTAAAAAAAACCGAAACTTGGTTTGAACGAGATCTAGTAAGTAGTTTTTTTAATACGTCATAAATCGTAAAATATTACTTGCTGCTACGAAATCCTTCATGGGCGAGTCCGACTCGCACTTGGCCGCTTTTTTCACACTGCGATATCCACAGACGTTACACTCGCAGCGTTTCTCTTTGACATTGACAAACATTACATTCATAAGGTTTCTCGCCATTATGTGTTCTACTTGATGACGTCAGGCAGGTTGCTGGGAGGAACTGGATTGCGATGGCCAGTGATAGAGCAGGGTGGCGCAGACAAAAGGAGGCTTATGCTCAGCAGTGGGTACTTGAAGGCTGTTGATGATGATGATGAATTAGGCCTTTGCAGGCACTTTTACACGTCAATAATTATAGTGTACATTACGTGTATTGATATATAAATTATTTTTTCTTTTTTATAAGCTACCGATACCAGCGCTTTGCAACGACCACTGCTGAGAAGAAAGGCCGAAAGAAACTCATTTATGCAGTATTGGTCGCCTACGCGCCAGAAGGGCTTTGTCAGTTTACAAAGATATTATGTCTGATACTATGTTATCACAACATAATATGTAAAGCTTGCGAACGAGTGCAAAATACAATTTGCAGAAATAAGTTACATAGAGTAATATTAAAAAACGGAGCCGAGCTGACCAGTCCCTACTGGCGGCACCCGTTCACGAGTTGACGCGTGGATCAGCCATCGCTGAACTCAACCATAATAGAGGGAATCCAGCGGCCCGACCCACGACGCCACCACCAGTCTGAACATTTTAGTGAGCGTGCCACGCTCGGGCTCACCGACCTTACTAAGAGGAAATACTATGTTAATTTGGCTGTCACCCATTGATCGCAGTCCTTACATATTTTACATTAAGAAAAACAGTTGAACAACAGATGAGTTTCATGTGTGGAGGGAAGAGGCGATTTTTACCAGACTGCGGCAAAGCCGAGAAGGAGGGTTATGTGTTTGACCTGTATGTTTGTCCCTATAATTCTATTTTCCCTCGTAACTACTAAACGGCCCAACCGATTTTAATAAATTATACACGGTTAGATTCGTCTTAACCACTAGAGTGACATAGGCTATATTAAAATTATTGGAAATCAAAATTTAAATCAAAAAATAAATACAATTTTCGTGTTACAGAAGAGAGCAATTCGGTCTATACGACGTGTTAATGAACGCAAAACTTGCCACGAAACTGAACAAATATTGTTCTACAACATTCGCAAAATGTCACAAATAAAAGTCGGATTTTCATGCAAATTGACTCGATCAGCTGATCAGTTTTTATGAAAATTCAAATTTTTTTTGGGTTTATGAAAGTTGTTGTACAAAAGTTGTTCAGTTTCACGGGCTGAGGTACCATCTGAGAGGTTTCGCGTTACTTCATTAACACGTATAGACAGAATTGCTCACTTCTGTAACACGAAAATTATATTTATTTTTGGCGCTTTGCCCCATAAAAGCAAACCATAAGATAATATACTATGAAAATAACTGAAATATACGAGCCTGGCCGTTTCAACGTCAGTATATCGTCTGACTTTCTTTACCGCAAAAGCTGCCAAACTAAGTTTCTTGGCAGTGTCTTCAATATGTTTTTCCTATTTTAACTTTTTTACAACAACGTTTTATTTCGTGACGTTTTAATTCTTGCTCCGTAGAAAACTTACGTTGACAAATATGACAACTTTTGATCCCAAAGTGAGTATTTAAATGACTTTTTATATCAGATCGATATTGAAACCGAAGTTGACCAATATCGCATTCATACGGTTGGTCGTCTCCGTGTATTTTAAGATGACTGCGTAAGTCAAGTTTTTGTGAAAACGCACGTGGACAATAATTGCATTTATATGCTGGCTGGACGTTGTGTGCGTTAGAATCTCCCCGAGACGGGTGTGCGCTGTCAGTGCCGTCGTCTTCTTGTTCCGCAGCTGCTGGTTCGTGAGCAGAGGCGCCATCTACGGATTTATGACAGAACTGAGTCAGTGACGAACTGAACTTACAAAATTCATTAAAGGATAATGGTTTAAACAAAGGCCTAAAGTTAGTCCACGTTTTATTTATCGAGCGAGCGAAGCATATCAGTTTCGAGATAGGCCGAAAACTGCTTTTGTCCGTTCGCCCCCACAAGTCGCATTTTTTAACAGATTTTGACAAAAAATGGCACACAAGCACAGAATACAGTAAGGTATACAGAACGGAATCTCCTAAGGTACGCGCAATATGCATCCCCGTTCCCTGCACCCGCACCTCTCCCCCGTTCTTGTGCGCCAACTTGCGCCGTGCAGTGTGTGTTCGCCCGCTCTCGCCTTGAGACAAGGCGAGAGCGGGGGAGAGGTGCGGAGGCGGGGAACGGGGACGCATATTGCGCGTACTTTAGGAGATTCCGTTCTGTATACTCTTACTGTATTCTGTGACACAAGTTTCTTGATTTTTTTATTTTTTTGTCGATTTTGCGGTTTTTTATCGAGCGAGAAATCGGGGAACTTTGCAGTAGCGTTATTTATTGACGGATTTCAATCAAATTAGAAAGGAACACTTCGTGCAGCACAAGTTGTTGCAAAAAAAACAAAAGGCCGAGTGGAAGGGGGAAATGGGGGGAAGTTTGCTATAGCGTTATAAATTTCACTGAAATGGCTTTAATAAGCCAGGGGAAAAGAGAAAGTATTCGTTTCTGCATGGTTATAGGAGCTCGCACAGTCTACCGTTCTCACAGAACCATAATGTTAAGTCGGTTCGCGTCTGGCCGAGTGTCTCACAAGGCGTTAAACTTTAGGACTATTTTGTTTGTTTATTAATAACTTTATTGTACTAAAAACATATTTCTATTTACTATTTTTATTTTTGAAATGACGTCTTATAAATTGGTTAGCCGGGTGACACTTCAAGAAACTGCGTTACGCTCCGCTCACGTTATGCGCTTACAATGAGAGCGAGTGAGAGGCACGCGTCCCTTCCACTCGGGCATGGTTAGCCCGCCTAAGAGCGAGAGAGACAGACATAAAAAGACTTGTCACGTAAAACTTTTGCCCGTATACCGACTTTACAGGCAACCAATTTTTTTTAATTTAAATTTTTACTTTGTGGATCTTCAAATGTTTAAGATAATTAGGGCATCGAGCGAAACGACCGTGACAGACTTTAAATTCATATGGTTTCTCGCCAGTATGCACCCTCATATGTACAATAGGGATGATGACTGAGTCAGAAAAGTATTATTCCAATTAGTCCGTTAGTTAGATTATCCAAAAATAATGTACCCGTATTTTTCAGTTTATCAAAAAAGTAAAAATTCACAAAGATACAGAGTATCAAAGTTCGAGAGTGGGGTTTGTGACGTCACCGATGTGTAAAAATCGTACGAAAGCGTGACGTCATGCGAAATTTAAATGCGCTGTATCTTCGTTATTTATTGTTTCTCAGAGAAAAGAAAAAATACGTGTACAATATTTTTTAATAATCTAACCGCCCATCGGTTAGATGCAAAAATATTTTTTCAGTCATCATGCGTATTAGCTGATACTTTTTCACAGTGCGATATGCACAGACGTCGCACTCGTAGCGTTTCTCTACAGCGTGCGACTTCACTAGACATGGGTAACTCCGGATTCGAATATTTAAATGAGCCGATTCATCAACAGGAGCCGATACCCGTACTGAATCCCGGTAATCGTTATCGGCTCCCGCGAGTTATTGAGTCCGCACCGATCTTGCTCCCGCCGGGAACCGGCGGCGACTGTTGGGTCGCGAGTCGCGAGCCGCGTTTCGGTTCCACCGCATCTCGGGAGGAATCGGGAGTCGGGAGTCAATATTATTCTGTATTGAAACCGGTACCAGATAGGATGTCTGTATTCTGTAGATTCAATAGCGAAACTTAGCGTACCTCGGAGCTGGAGCCGATAAGGGAGTAGGAATCATTAAGATGAGTCGGTACCGGATGCGGAGTAAGATTCAGTGAGCCGAAACACTCCTCAGAGTCGAGATTACCCATGTCTAGTTGACACACGTCACATCGGTACGGCTTGTTGTGTATTTTGGAATGACTCGTCAAATTGTATTTATAAGTGAACCGCTTTAAACAAACCTCACATTCGGTTTCTCGCCAGTGTGTACCTTTGAATGTGCTTGTAAAGATAATGTTGTAGGAAATCGGCGATTGCAAACATCGCACTGGAGTAGTTTCTCTTGCTGAGGTTGCGTGTGATTTGCACCAAGAGACCGCAAGTGTTTCAGTAAAGTAGAGCTATGTTTGAACTGACGTCGACACACGTGGCACTGATATGGTTTCTCGTCAGTGTGAACCCTCATATGTTTCATCAACGAACCGCTCTCGACGAAACGACGTTTACACACATTACATTCAAATAGTTTCTCACCAGTGTGTTCTTTTATGAACCACCAAGGCACTCTTATCGCTGAATCGACGTTGACAAGTATCACATTCGTTCGGTTTCTCACCAGTGTGAGTTCTTAAATGTCTTTGCAAGCTTTCTTTTGAACTAAACGTTTGCCGACAGAAGTTACATTCATGAATACTCATGACTTTAGAATGATGTGTTTTAATATGTCTTTGTAGGCTACTTTTGTAACGATGCTGCATGCATCTTCTTCAAACCTCCTTTCTTGATCTCATCCTGTCCGTCTTTCATTCTTCATTTCATTTCAAACTCCCTTTCATTCCATTTTCAAATCATTAACTGATCCCTTTTCACTCATTCCACCATTATCTCTGAAGCTGATCGCTCACCTCCCTCTATCTGTTGTACCTTATTAAATATTCTTTTAGAACAGTCTCTTATACTCCGTACTCTTATTAACAGTCAGTATCAGATAATAAATAATAATAATCTGCGTTGTTATCGAGTCTCTATTCTCTACTTCTCCTACTATCTTCTGTGTGGGAACTCGCCTAGAGCGCCGGGACAGGTCGAGGTCCCACACTTTTAAGATGATAACTAAGTTGACAGATGTGACAGCTATGTTTCTCAGCAGAGTGAGTTCTATAATGTCTCTCATTTGCGTGAATCGCTTTAATTCAATAACAAAGCTTTAGAGGTGAATCGTTTCTGACAAGCGTGACGTTTCTCACTGGTGTGGCGTTGTATATGCCTAAGCACGTTATGTTTTGAAATGAACAGCTTGTGGCAATAGTCGCATTCATATTGTTTCTCACTACTGTTCCTTTTAACACTATTTAGGAAAGTATTATTGTCATCACGTTTCTCACATTGATGTCCCTCACTGGTGGGCGTTTTCTCATGACTTTGTAAATGCTCTTTTTGTAATTAAGGCCGTACCTAAATTTTCCGGGGTCCAGTGCTGCCCCAATTTTAAATAAATCATTTCAAAGAAAACGGAGACATCATTTAAAATTTTGCTACTACCAAGTCCTAGATAACCCTTCAAAGTATTTTATGAACTACTGTTTACAGTTTATAATGAAAACGTTAAGCTTTACTACGCACATTTGCCAAAAGTGGCCGTTTTTCGCAAATGTGCGTAGTAAAGCTTAACGTTTTAACTTTAAACGACGGACAGTGTCCTGAGCGACAGAAAAGGATAGCAGCATAGGAAAGTGCTGTTCCGTGCTCACAGATGTGTCCCACCCCTATATCCACTAGTGGTCGTCATGCATCTGAAATGATGTTACCACATGTCTATACAGGGTTTAACATAAAATATACTCAGGTACCATTATTTTTTTTTCCTTAATATTAACAATGTATTGTTAAATGTATAAATGTAACATACCTCTATATTATTTGAATTAAGATTATTATTATACTGAAACTATTTTAAGGGTGGATTCAGTCCGTGATACTGAACAACTTTCCCCAAGGAACATATAGCGAAATATGAAAATTTTGTCTCCCATACAAGTTGACCAATCAGCTGATCTGAGTTTGTATGGAAACTCAAAAAATATTTTTCATATTTGGATGTATGTTTCTTGGGGAAAGTTGTTCAGTATCATGGACTGAATTCACCCTTAAAATATTTTAAGTATATTTTGCTAGACATTATATATGTTACCTGTAGGAGTAACCCCGCGCTCCTGCCCTAGTGCCTGGATCACATTGTGCAGCGTGGGCTCTTCATTGTATTTTCCACCTTCATTGTCTTCCTCACCTTTACTGTCCTCAAACTTTATGTAAGAGGCTAAGCTGCGCGCCGGGGGACCGGCGGCTGGCTCCGCAACGGATCCTGCAAGAAAATTTCATATCAGTAGTTCGCTCCGAAGTTTGTGACCACACACACACACACTCATATCATCATCCCCCCGTATTCCCGGTTGCATCCTCAGCGGCAGGGCTTGGAATACCGTTAAAAATCTGGTAACGTTAGTTCTGTCAAACGGCTGTAACGTTATCAGCAAAGGTAACGTTATGCTGGGTAACGGTATTTTTCCCACTAGTTACCGATAATCAGATAACGTTACCAATTATATTAACGGTAAAAGGTATTGTTAACACTGTATTTCTTTTCGATATTTGACAGAATAAATTGATGAGGGTTTGTCTAGTAGGCAACTAGAGCTATTTATATAATATTTTACAAGTATTGAAAAAAAGTATCGTTACTTATATCGTTAATTGTTAACGTTATAAATTGTATTATCAATACCCCTTATAACGTTACCACTAAAATAACGTTGTTTAACATTACTTTTAGTGTGAATTTGGTATCGTTAACAAGCCCTGCTCAGCGGTGTTGCTTCAGAGCCCGGGGTCCGCTACCTACCCTAGGTAATTTGACGAGGTTACTGGGTTTTGCACAGAGCGACTGCCGTCTGACCTCCGCAACCCAAAGGGTAGACCAGAACCAATCTTAGGACAGGTTTAAACAAACGGTTTTAGATGGCGTTCGGGACCCACAGCTTTGCGTGACTTCCGAAGCACGGAATCATCTTTCTTTTCGGATAATCAGGTGATTCAAGCCTGCAATATCCTAACCTATTGTAGGATTGGTTCTGGTCTACCCTTTGGGTTGCGGAGGTCAGACGGCAGTCGCTCTGTGCAAAACCCAGTAACCTCGTCAAATCACCTAGGGTAGGTAGCGGACCCCGGGCTCTGAAGCGTTACCGCTGAGGATGGTACCGGCAATACGTGAGGATGATGATGACTGGTACCCTGTAACTCACCTTCCATCTCAACACCAGCATCATCTTCAGGCCAAGGCTCGGTTTTGACGTCAATAGTTAGTTCAGGTTTTACTTCAACCCGTCCTGGTAGTTGGTAGTTGTCGAAATACTCTGCTTCGGAGACGGTGAGCGCTTCGCACAGGCCAATAGCCTTGCGGTCTATCGGAGACACTGATTCCTTTGTAACCTGGAAATAAATGAAATGAAATGTTTTATTTGCAAGTGTCACAAAATAATTACTCGCTTCTATAAAATAGGCATGCAATTTTTTTTATCTAAAATCTATTAGGAAAATTTACATATTTGACATCATATTTATTACTTACTGTCAAAAAATTCTTTAATATTATAGAAACATTTATCAACTAACCATTTAAATAACATTCGTCTAAAATTATTAAAATTAAGCGTTTTTATGTCAACTGGTAATTTATTATATACTAGCTTTTGCCCGCGGCTTCACGCGTCCTTTCTTAGCGGATGTCTACGTCATAACATCTACCTGCATGCCAAATTTCAGCCCGATCCGTCGAGTGGTTTGGGCTGTGCGTTGATAGATCACTATGTCAGTCAGTCAGAGTTATATATATTTAGATTTTTATAGTCATAAAGTTGCAGTTTTTATCTATGATTCTGCCTTTAGTTATAGGTGCCAACAACAGAGTAGGATCTCTTGGTCTCCGTTTCGGGTGCACAGTTTTGACTTTAAAAAATTCCGGATGTAGTCTAACGAAGCAGGCACTTTGGTAAATATATAACCCATGTCCATCACTAAATTATGCACTTATATTGAATAAAAGATTGTTTCATAATGTACTATTAAGCTATTATTATTTTTTGAAAGATTTTATCGCGGAGCCCAGGGCTTGTTAACGATACCAAATTCACACTAAAAGTAACGTTAAATAACGTTATTTTAGTGGTAACGTTATAAGGGGTATCGATAATACAGTTTATAACGTTATCAATTAACGTTATAAGTAACGATACTTTTTACAATACTTGTAAAATATTATATAAATAGCTCTAGTAGCCTACTCGACAAACTCTCATTAATTTATTCTGTCAAATATCGAAAAGAAATACAGTGTTCACAATACCTTTTACCGTTAATATCATTGGTAACGTTATCGGATTATCGGTAAATAGTGGGAAAAATACCGTTAACCAGCATAACGTTACCTTTGCTGATAATGTTAACGCCGTTTGACAGAATTAACGTTACCAGATTTTTAACGGTATTCCAAGCCCTGGCGGAGCCAGTGTTTAGCGTGGTGACTCCGATGTATTCAATACAATTCTCTCAAATAAAACCCTAAATCACCTTTTAAATGATAAAATCCCAGAACTAATAACTTCCTTCGATCGTTTTGTGGTTTGTTTGGCCCAGATTTTGACAGTAGGCCAGCCTTTAGCAGATACGCCGATAAAGACAAAAAAACATATCAGCGTTTCTTTCTCACTAATGTTGTACTGTATTTGACAGTCTCTTTCTAGCAATATCGTTGCAAGTCTAGTAGTGGTAGGTCTGTAATTGTGCTGTATACGAATGTCAAAATCAATAAACTGATACTTGCAAGTGACTTGCAACAAGAGGGATTCAGCTTTCTCCCTAGACGTTTGAATCAAGATGGGCTTGAGTTTTTTTTTTGGCGCGATTTGACAGCTATGAGGCAATTGCAAAGATCCTACTCCAATTCAGTTCCAAAGAGCATTCTCAAAACTGTTTCTGTGCAATATGCTCAAAAATTCGCGGTTTAGCAACTGCCAAGAGGACATTTATGATTTCCTTTAGAAAGGAAACACTATTTTTGAAAGGGAACTAATTTTTTGAGCTGTTATTTAAATATTCGAGATGTTATTATGATCAGTTGGAAAACATATTGAGCAGTTATTTTATTTAATGGCGGTTGATTAATTATGGCGACAGTAAAACACGAACAGTAATAAAAAATCAATTAGTCGGTTATTTTATCAAATTACTAGTTCTATTCATTTTACTAGGTTAGGGAAAACCTATAGGTTAGGTTAGAACTGCGACCAACACGGTCGGTGCTAGGTTGGTTTATAGGTTAGGTTAGAACTACGACCAACACACGATCGGTGCTAGGTCGGTTTTATCCATTTTACTAGGATAGGGAAAACCCATGAAACTGCTTGTAAACTTTTTTTTACCGCCCATTTAATTATTTTCCTGCTCAATTATATATTCACTGATCCAGTTCATTATTTTTTATTACTCATTTTTGTTTACTTTACTGCTTAGTTTTAACTGCTGAACAAGTTATTAAACATGCCATTTATAATTTTTAACTTACCATAACTGCTATTTACAACTGCCTCTTTAAATCAATGCCTTTTTGAAACACCAAACAGCAGACAAGAAACTTCGTCATCATTGGTGGCCCTTGATGGCGATACTGATTGTCGTTTTAACTAACCCATGCAAAATGCTTTCACGTATACTCGTATACGGCTTGTTAACGATACCAAATTCACACTAAAAGTAACGTTAGAATAACGTTATTTTCATACAGATAATAGTGGTAACGTTATAAGGGGTATCGATAATACAGTTATAAAACGTTATAATAACGTTATCAATTAACGATATAAGTAACGTTACTTGTTTTCAATACTTGTGAAATATTATATAAACATTATACAAGTGTATTTAGGTCCTTACATATGAAATTGCCGTTCAGTATCAAAAAAGTGAAACAAGTTTTTTTTAATGAAATTATTATTTAATCAATCGAAGTATGCGCCGTTGTTATCGATACACTTCCGCCATTTTATAGGCAGATCATTGATACCTTTGGAAAAAAAATCCTGGGAGCGAGAGTCTATGAACTGTTTGAAGGCGGTTTTGACTGCCTCATCAGATTTGAAATTTTTTCCTTGTAAAAAGTTATCCAAATTTTGAAAAAAGTGGTAATCGGTTGGGGCAAGATCTGGAGAGTATGGTGGGTGACGCAGAGGTTCCAGTCGCAGCTCTTCTAACTTGGCGATCGTTTGATGTGCAGTGTGTGGTCTAGCGTTATCCTGAAGGAGCAGTGGGCTAGAGCAATTCATCAGTGTCGGTTGTTTAATGGCGAGCTTTTCCATCATTGTTTGCAATTGTTGGCAATACAAGTCTGCAGTAATCGTCTGGCCTGATCTCAAGAAGCTGTAGTGGATAACACCAGCACTGGTCCACCAAACACTAACCAGAATCTTCTTTTTGGTCAGTTTTCGCTTAGGGCAAGGTTTTGCCGGTTCTCCAGGGTTAAGCCATTGTGATGATCGCTTCCGATTGTCGTACAGGATCCATTTCTCATCACAAGTCACGATACGGTTCAAAATCCCCTCATTATTGTGGCGATTAAGCAAAGAAACGCAGCAAGCAACGCGTGTTTGTTGGTTTGCTTCAGTCAATTCGTGCGGTACCCACTTTTCGAGTTTTTTAAGATTTCCTATTTGGCGCAAGTGGATAAGTATCGTTTTGTCACTTACGCCGAAGGCTGCTGCTAATTCAGAAGTGGTTTGAGATGGATCCGCTTCCACTATCGCCTTCAATTCTTCGTTATTCACTTGAGTATCAGGTCGTCCACGAGGCTTATTGTGTAAATCGAAATTTCCAGAACGGAAACGTTGAAACCAAAAACGCACCGTTCGTTCGTTAGCGGTGCCTGGTCCATACATGTCGTTAATTCTTCGAGTCGTTTCTGCAGCCCTGGTGCCACAGTGGAACTCGTATTCGTAAATACCGCGAATTTTCAATTTGTCCATAGTTGTTGTTATAGCAATGTTGAAACTCAAACAAATGATGTTAAAACAAATGAAATACGAATTTTAAAACAATATTTTTCTGGCTTTATTTCGAAATAAATTTGAATTTGGAATTCCTAATGAAACGCAAGATATTTGATTTTAAAGTTGCCAGTATTGAAAATCGGCAATTTTATATGTAAGGACCTAATACATCGCGCTGGGAATCGAACACAAGGTAACACAGACTATCACGACATCCGTGTAGCTCTAGTAGCCTACTAGACAAACTCTCATCAATTTATACTGTCAAATATCGAAAGAAATACAGTGTTAACAATAATTTTTACCGTTAATATCATTGGTAACGTTATCTGATTTATCGGTAAATGGTTGGAAAAATACGGTTATATACCCAGCATAACGTTATCTTTGCTGATAATGTTAACGCCATTTGACAGAATTAACGTTACCAGATTTTTAACGGTATTCAAAACCCTGTTTCTGGGTATTTACTATTTAAATGCAACAAAAAACATAATTGTCCAACTCTTGCAGACAAATAAAAAAAAACCAAATGTGAATAAATCTGGAATGTTCACACATTTCAAAGCATATAACAAGGTGGTGGTCCTTTTATGGTGGTTTGAAGACATTTCATTGATCTTGATGGGATGGCCTGGGAGCAAATTGTATGATATTTTACCTGTACAAATTGTATCCGTGTGGTTCCGGGTTAGAATAGGACCACACCATCTCTTCCTGTGGATGTCGTAAGAGGCGACTAAAGGACTAAGCACAAAAATCTTGTGCTCGTAAAATTGCAGTCCCAAGGAGGGTTGACGTCAGGCAGGCGGCCGGTCGTAAAACCATAGCAAAATCATTTTAACTGTTTAGGCTATTTCTTGTTCATTTTGCAAGGTCTTTAGCATCCTTGGGTGACCATTGACATGCATGTTATATTTGGAGAAGAAACAGCGGGCAAGCGCACCCCGGGCTCCGAAGCAGCACAGCTGAGGATGCAACCGGGAACACGCTAAGACGAAGAAGAAGATTAAAATCAATATTATTTAATTCTTTGTGTCCATGCTTCCCACATGATTATTAGATCAAACTTTTTATTAGATTCAGAATATTTGACGTTATCAAATTTACAAATGCAAAGTTTAGGGAAGGTAAAGAACAAACTGACCATTTTATAATATTAAATCATTTATAAAACATGTTTGTATTTTGCTTCATTGGGTCAACCCAAAGGCACAGAATACAGTAAGAGTAAACAGAAAGGAATCTCCTAAGGTACGCGCAATATGCGTTCCCGTTCCCCGCACCCGCACTTCTCCCCCGGTTCTTGACGGCCAACGTGAGTCATCGAGGCGAAAACGGGGACGGGGAACGGGGACGCATATTGCGCGTAACTTAGGAGATTCCGGCCTGTGCCTAAGGTATTCTCACACCGGCCGATGTCACCGCCCGATGTGCACTTAAAACGCTCCGTTGAGTTAAAGCAGTTAAGCTTATATTTCCACGCGTCGCTTGACAGCTAGAAAGTTTAGTTAAATAAAGCGAAGGTATTTGTCGTTCGTTGGGGAATTGATAGATCTGTTGCCCGGGATGCAACCAGGAATATTTTGTGGGAGAACAAAAATTTACATGTGGTAGAAAATTTAAATACCTCAGCAGATGTCTGCAATATGGATGTCAGGACAATCTCAGCTTTAGTGGCCCTCAGCATCAGCTTGCGGCACGTGTTCAGCTGCGCACAGCACAGGTAGCAGGCCGTCACGGGCCGCCCGTCAGAGCTGTACAACTGAAATATGGGATATTCATTTAATTCTGTTCAATTTATTTATTTATTTAAAAAACTTTATTGTTCAACATTTAAAAAAATGGTACAATTGGCGGACTTAACGCTAAAAGCGTTCTCTTCCAGTCAACCATAGGGATAAAAAGATACGAATCATGTTGCGGCGCAAAAAACTAGATACAAAATAAAGTATTAAAATATGTGCATAATATATGTCTACTTAACACTATATAATATAATACAATATATAATAAATAAATAAATAAAATAAAACTCATAGAATATACCTACATACGTACATAAGACTATCTATATTACATATAACAAATATCTTTATTATTACATGATGATAGCTAGTATTCTGAGCAGGGCTTGTTAACAATACCAAATTCACACTAAAAGTAACGTTAAATAACATTATTTTCGTGGTAATGTTATAAAGGGTATCGATAATACAGTTTATAACGGTATCAATTAATGATACTCGTATAAGTAACTATACTTTTTTCAATACTTGTAAAATAGGTATTTATAATATAAATAGCTCTAGTAGCCTACTAGACAAACTCTCATCAATTTATTTTGTCAAATATCGAAAAGAAATACAATGTTAACAATACCTTTTACCGTTAATATCATTGGTAATGTTATCTGATTAATGGTAAATAGAGGGACAAATACCGTTACCCAGCATAACGTTATCTTTGCTGATAACGTTAACACCGTTTGACAGAATTAACGTTAACAGATTTTTATGGTATTCCAAGCCCTGATTATGAGTGAAAAATAAATTATTTTGTGCTGTTGACAAAATAAAAAGTGGGTGAAGTCATATCAGGCATTTTTTTGACTTCGAGAAACTATGACGTCACTGTTTTATATAAATCATCATCATTATCTGAGCATATTCCCGGTTGCATCCTCAGCGGTAACACTTCAGAGCCCCGGGTCTGCTACCTAAACCTATGTAATTTAACGAGGTTACTGGTTTTACACAGAGCAACTGGTTTCTGACCTTTGCAACCTAAAGAGTAGACCAGAACCAATCCTAGCATAGTTAAAAAAACGGTACATGGCGTTTGGGATTTACAGCTTTACGTTCCTTCTGAAGCACGGAATCATCTTTCTTTTCAGATAATCAGGTGATTCAAGCCTGCAATATCCTAACCAGACTGGAAACAACTTTTCACAAAGTATGCTTCCCAGTGGGATTTGAACCCACAACCTCCAGATCACAAGGCAAACGCCTTGACTACTGGACCACAGATGCAGTCTAGGTCGCTCCTGACCATTCTCTGATTCCTATACTCTTAGTCGCCTCCAGTGAAAGAAGAAACAGGGATGACAAATGATACTACTCTTCCATCACCTTACCTCACTAGTATTTCACGTCACGCAACGAAACAAAATGTCACACATGGACGTAGGAAAAATACCATGATCATGATCCCACATGGTACTTTTCAATCATAGAAACATTTCCTGGAAATGGCACAATGGCTTTATTGGTACTTACGGTCACTCTCGTCAGTGTTTCATAGACGAGCTTCAGGGGAGTGCCGGCGAGGGAGACCAAGCGCACGTCGGTCGCCAGGCAGACTCGACACACGGCCGTGTTTGGTGGCATTTCGAAATAGGCCCAAAGCTTTCCTGTTGTAAAATCACTTCATTTAGTAAATGCCCAGCCACACGACAAACATAAGAAATCCAAAAATGAATTCAATCAAAATTAACCGATAAGCGTGAAAATAGAAAGTGAATAAACCACAAATTAGATACCTAGTTATGTATGAATAATCTACACAAGATCATCACAAAACAAATCATGACTGATCAAAATATATTATTAGTTAGATAGAATAGAAGCCTAAATGACATTGACATATAATGAGTTGAGGTGACATTGACAGATAGTAGCATAACCAATATCTCTGCTCAAGCACGCCCAAGCGGGCCAAGCGTGCCCGATTGGGTCCCGTCCCGGTCGGGACGGGCCATCTTGTCCGTCAGTGCAGGGCCGTGCATTCCGGGTTTTGTGGTCATGGTCACACATGCATGGGAAATCTGTCGATGAAGAAGAAGCTTATAAGTCGTCCCGGTAGGTAAAAACAGATGGCACCGTCGTCCGCGCCACCCCCTCTCACCCCCGTGTGGGGGAGCGTCGCGACGCCGACGTGCTCCTGCGCGTCCTACCTACCCCTTCAGGGTAGATACACCGTGGGCGCACTACCCCGTGCGCCGACCCCGACGCCCCCGACGCTGACGTGCCCGTGCACGCTCAGCGGTACCGTAAACGAGTGTGCATTTCGCACCTCGCACCCCGCGCCCTCGAGCGCCTTGCCACCACCCTATCGTGAGCACGCGATAGGGGTGTCACTGTCATACCGGGCAAATTATCACATCATTTTAAAATAATTTGTATTTGTTTTCGTGGTTAAATTTAGGGTTGTTTTTATTTTGGTTTTCTTTAAATCAATTTTCTGATTGAAACCAAGCACAGATAACCACCACAAGGATATTGGTACCAATGAACTTCGTGCAGTACCGAAAATCAATGTCTGAAGAAGTGGTCAATGCCTGCGCCTCTCCGCTAGGAGTAATATTGTTCTGTGCTGCGCCTTCATTAAAAATCGACACGACAGGTAGATTAGGACAAAATAATAATCTATACTCAACAAATATAAAGTACCATGAGTAGAAAAGTTAACTGTGAATAGACTTTGTGCCCTTTCGACACAGAAATAGACATATCAGCTGCAAGCGGATATAAATTTTCTTTATCATAATCTATAACAATGTCTTCGGGAGCCTCCGTGTGCCGGATCTGCCTGGCAGTGGACGTGACTATGTACAGAATAGCTGAGTCTCCTCTACAACTCGTTTATGAAAGACTGACAACTGCTTTGGTAAGTTTTTGTATCATCGTATTAGAGTAAGGTTACACGGTCATTCTTGCATCATTCCAGTCCATCAGTCTAGTCAAAATGATCGGAGAATGATCATGTAACCCGCTGAATGACAGACTGATGGTTCGGACTCATGAAAATGAAAATTGTTTTGAATGATGAAATACTGATGGGAGACTGATTGCATAACCCGCTCGTATTATTCTGCCAGCCATACAACACTCTCATAACCTATAATATTTGTCAACAATCACATAAATTACAAATCACTTAAATCTTCAACATGGCAAATTTTGAAGACGTGCTTGAAGGCCAGAGAGCATTAATGTCTATGATGACCACGAAGATGGGGGAGTTTGAGTCGCAGCTGAAGGCGTCCAAATCTACAGCATCCAGCAGTCATGTGTCGATGGTCCTTGTGGAGCAGTATGAGGAATTCAAGAACCAAGTCTATGGTATGGTGAAGCTACTTTTCCAACAGATAGTGGCACTCTCTTCATCTGTGGACCATTTGGTGACTAAGCATCGAAGGAAAAATCTGCTTCTCAACGGTGTATCTGAGGATGTAGAAAGCGGACTGTCTCAGTTTGTGTCTAGGCTGTTTGGAGAAAAGCTGGGGCTGAATGACATCAAGCCTGAAGATATCACCGTGTGTCATAGAATCGGGAAGGTGTCTGAGAATAGATGTAGGCCCATATTGTTAAGATTCTCAGAAATTTCCAACAAGGCTGCGGTATGGAAAAAGAAAACGGCTTTTAAGGGCACTCCGTATAGCGTGGCCGAGTTCCTGACTAAACAGCGGCAAGCCTTGTTTGTCGAGGCACGCCAAAAGTTCGGGATGAGTAGGTGTTGGACCTCGAATGGAGTCGTCATCGTAAAACTACATAATGGCTCGTTGCGGCGTCTGTTTACGGAGGCTGATCTCAGCGGCATGCCTCAAACTGAGGAAGCGGAGTTGTCGGCGGCATCAGGCGCTGCAGCGGCTGCGCCCAATTCACCCGAACTGACTGGCAGGCCCAGAAGGAAAGCCAAAGGCAGGAAGTGAACTGTGTGGACATTTCTATGTGGTCCCAACTACTATATTTTTTTTTTCCCATTAACCCTTTTCGCATTGTTCAATTCGTACTTTGGCTTTTACGTAACCTTTGTCTGAATGCAATTTGTTTCACGTGCGGGTTGGCGGTGGTTTATTATTGTAATTGTATTATTGTAGGATTTGTAGGTAATTTAATAATTGTAAACAACACAATTTTCTTGTTGACATTCTCTATCTAATGTCAATGTCAAACTAACAAATTTGCGTTTTGTTTTCATCTCTGGCCTCCAGCCTATTTGCCATAATGTAGTTAATTTTGTGTTTTGCTTAGTTTTTTTTTTCTTTTCCGGCAACCGGCAGGACATGCAGATATGTTTTTACTTTATTTAAATATTTTTGGAGTTGTATTTGTATTTATAATTATATATATTTATTTAATGTATGATGTCTGATGATGATGATTCATTTCACTCTTGTGTCTCCAGTAATGAATCGTTTCATGATGTTGATACGCTGGATACTTTTCTTTCAAATACTATGTCTGGAACATCTTATAACTTTAACGTATGCCACCTGAATGCTCAAAGCATACCAGCTCATCATGCAGATTTATTGGATACCTTTTCTTCAGGTCTTTTTGATGCGATACTGGTCTCAGAGAGTTTTCTCAAACCGTGCCTGTCTTCAGCATTGTATGCAATTCCTGGGTATATATTGATACGTAATGATCGAACAGGTGCGGGTTGCGGAGGTGTTGCATTATATCTCCGTAGCCATATCCAATATAAAATCTTGTTGACTTCTCCTCCTGAGTATTCAGGTGCAGCTGAATTTATATTTTTGGAAATCCCTGTCAATGGAACTAAAGTCCTTCTTGGAGTCGTATACAGTCCTCCTGGTATTGATTATTTTGCTCAAATTGAGTCTGTTCTCGACTCCCTTTGTTCGGATTACACACATCACATAATAATGGGTGATTTCAATACTGACCTTATTCATAGCGAAGAATCGCGTTCTCAGAAGCTTCTTAATATACTCAAGTCAGTCAATCTCTCTGTTTTGCCTTTGGAGCCTACTCATTTTAATCCAGAAACTGCTGACACATGGCTTGATTTGATTCTTACTTCCTCCCCTAATTTAATAGCAAAGTATGGACAAGTTGCAGCACCCGCTTTTTCAAGACATGATCTTCTGTACATGTCGTATAGATTAAAGGGACCTAAAGCTAAGCCTAGGGTTATTTGGACGCGCAATATGTCTGGTGTGGATCGTGACAAGTTACTGAGTGATGCAGCTAAGTTAGATTTTACTCCTATATTTGAGGCAGCAACTTTGGATGAAAAAGTCACTAAGTTAAATTCCAAGGTGATTTCCTTATATGATGTCCATGCTCCTCTTAAATCAATGAAATGCAAGCGTCCTCCATCTCCATGGATCACGAGGGGCGTCAGAATGGCCATGACCAGAAGGAATCGTGCTTTTCGTATATTTAAGCGTGACAGGTGCGATATACACTGGGATGCATACAAGAAGGCACGAAACCGGTGTAACAATATGGTAAGGGCTGCCAAGCGCAAGTACTTCTGCGACAATTTAAATAACTCTTCTTCGGCTAACATGTGGAAGTTTCTTCGTACTCATAATCTTGGTAAAAATCCTACAAATTCTTATTCCACTTCATTTTCACCTAATGATTTTAATAATCACTTCTCTTCTACAAATACCCTAGATCCATCTGTCAAGTTAGCGACTATTTCTAAAATATCTTCCATGGCCAAACCTTCAACTGACCCTTTTACATTTTCTCCAGCTACTGAAGACGACATTCGTAAAATAATTATAGCGATTAAATCCAAAGCAGTTGGATGTGATGATGTGAGTCGAGAAATGATAACAAATATTTTAACAGTAATTCTCCCAATTCTTACTCACATCATAAACTTCTCATTAGTTACCGGGACCTTCCCTTCTCTTTGGAAGAAAGCGTTTGTCATACCCCTTCCTAAAGTCCCCACTCCTGCCCTTTTGAATAATTTTAGACCTATATCTATCCTTCCTTTTCTTTCCAAAATACTAGAAGCCGTAGTTCACGCTCAAGTGTCATCCTATATCTTTACCAATTCCCTCCTTACTCCTTTTCAATCTGGTTTTCGTCCTGGCCACAGTACTGCCACTGCTCTTCTTAAAGTCACCGAAGATATTCGACTTGGCATGGAGAATACGTTGGTCACCATTTTAGTTCTTATCGATTTCTCCAATGCTTTCAATATGGTAGACCACGATATTCTGCTTGCTGTCCTTGAGCACCTTCAATTCTCGTCTTCAGTGTTGGATTGGTTTTCTGAATATCTCTGTCACCGCCAGCAGGCAGTTCGTATGGACCGCGTTTTCTCGGACTGGAATGATCTGTCTAATGGCGTGCCTCAAGGGGGTATCTTATCACCGTTGCTTTTCTCTCTTTTTATTAATTTACTTTCCATTTCCCTTGGCTGTTCTTACCATTTTTATGCTGACGACCTACAAATTTATGCCCAATCATCAGTTGACGACCTTGATTCTAGTGTAGCGAGTGTAAACTTGGCTTTGTCGGCTATCTTGTCCTGGTCCGATCAATTTGGAATTCAGGTTAATCCCTCCAAATGCCAAGCTATAATTGTAGGCAGTACAAGGCAAATTTCTCTGATTGACTTTAATGCTGTTGCACCTGTCATGTTTAACAAGTGTATTATCCCCTACAGTAAATCCGTAAAGGATCTTGGCTTTCACATTGATTCCACACTTAGTTGGTCCACTCAGGTAGCTGAAGTCAGTCGTTCTGTTACTGTTGCTCTTCAACAGCTTAATCGTCTAAGGAACTTCCTGCCTTTCAAAACAAAGCTCTTATTAGTCCATACATTGATATTACCCATCATTGATTATGCTGATGTGTGTTACCCTGATCTCAATGTAGATTTACTGAATAAGCTTGACCGTCTCGTTAATAATTGTATACGTTTCATTTTCTGCCTTCGCAAATATGATCATATATCATCTTTTCGTTCTGAGCTTAAATGGCTTCCTATCCGTGAACGCAGACAAGTGCGAATTCTTTGCACTCTCTTTTCAATTCTTCTGAATCCTAATTCCCCTGAGTATCTTAGATGTAAATTTAAATTTCTTTCTGACACGCATGATAGGCAACTTCGTTCTACTGATAATCTTCTCCTTTCTGTTCCTCCTCATCGCACAAATTTTATGGCGAACTCTTTTAACTTACAAGCTATACGGCTCTGGAATGCTTTACCCATTGACATCAAAGATATTTCGACAAAATTTTCTTTTAAGAGAAGAGTGCACTCTTATCTTTTTGATAGATGTTAGTATCTTTCTTTATTTTTCACCATCATTATTCATTATTTATATATATTGTAGGTTTGTATATATTTATTTGTTATATGTATTATAGATAGTCTTATGTACGTATGTAGGTATATTCTATGAGTTATATTTTATATGTATATTATATATTGTGTAGTAGACATATATTATATTATGCACATATTTTAATACTTTATTTTGTATCTAGTTTTTTGCGCCGCAACATGATTTGTTTCTGTTTATCCCTATGGTTGACTGGGAGAGAACGCTTTTAGCGTTAAGTCCGCCAATTGTACCATTTTTTTTTTAATGTGGAACAATAAAGTTTTTTAAATAAAAAATAAATAAATAAATATTATTCTCGCGTCAGTCACCGTACTTTAGTTACTTTACTTCACACCATACATTAATGTACAGTGGGCCACATAGAAAAGTATACTCTATACTATAGTGGTATACTATTCTATGTGGCCCACTGTACATAAGGTTCATTATAGCTTTTTGCCGTACACATACTTTTTATCAGTCTGCTGTCATTCTGGATTGACCGTGTAACCGTAAAAAACATTATCATTCTGGAGTCAGTCACGTCATTCCAGACTGATGGACTTCACTGATTCCAGAATGATAGTGTAACCTAGCTCTAATTAACATTATTAGGATTTGAATGAAATATCAAACAGTAACGTCATAATTTGTTGGTGTCAAAAAGTGCTGTTAACATATTACTTTTTCTGCATTATTAACCTTTTCACCGCAAGACTTTATATCAGTTGTCGTGCTCCCAGCCCAAAGAATTGAGAATATCCATAGTTTTTGGTCAAATAAATCCGACGCTCATGAATTGGGCACGAAAATGTTTGTCGGGTTAATCCCACATTCGCGGTTAAAGGGTTAAATCCGAAATCACATTATTTTTTTTGTGATATGTTGCAGTGCGTAAAGGCATGTCGCGGTAATGTATTAAGTTAGACATATAGTACACAGAGGCGTGAGCGTGGGCGACTTTGGCCCATGGCCTCGAGGTTTAGTAAGGACGCCTCACATCTAAAACACTTCTTGCTGAACCCCGTCACCAGAAATGAATCTTGGAAATGAAAGAAAAGGTGCCTGATAAGACTTCACCCACATTTTATTTTTTTAACAGCACGAAGCAATTTATTTTTACTTCTAACCGACTTCAAAGAAAGGAGTTTATCAATTCGTCGGAAACTTTTATGTTTTTTTATGTATGGTCCTTACATATGAAATTGCCGTTCAGTATCAAAAAAGTGAAACAAGTTTTTTTTAATGAAATTATTATTTAATCAATCGAAGTATGCGCCGTTATTATCGATACACTTCCGCCATTTTATAGGCAGATCATTGATACCTTTGGAAAAAAAATCCTGGGAGCGAGAGTCTATGAACTGTTTGAAGGCGGTTTTGACTGCCTCATCAGATTTGAAATTTTTTCCTTGTAAAAAGTTATCCAAATTTTAAAAAAAGTGGTAATCGGTTGGGGCAAGATCTGGAGAGTATGGTGGGTGACGCAGAGGTTCCAGTCGCAGCTCCTCTAACTTGGCGATCGTTTGATGTGCAGTGTGTGGTCTAGCATTATCCTGAAGGAGCAGTGGGCTAGAGCAATTCATCAGTGTCGGTTGTTTAATGGCGAGCTTTTCCATCATTGTTTGCAATTGTTGGCAATACAAGTCTGCAGTAATCGTCTGGCCTGATCTCAAGAAGCTGTAGTGGATAACACCAGCACTGGTCCACCAAACACTAACCAGAATCTTCTTTTTGGTCAGTTTTTGCTTAGGGCAAGGTTTTGCCGGTTCTCCAGGGTCAAGCCATTGTGATGATCGCTTCCGATTGTCGTACAGGATCCATTTCTCATCACAAGTCACGATACGGTTCAAAATCCCCTCATTATTGTGGCGATAAAGCAAAGAAACGCAGCAAGCAACGCGTGCTTCAGTCAAATCGTGCGGTACCCACTTTTCGAGATTTTTAATTTTTCCGATTTGGCGCAAGTGGATAAGTATTGTTTTGTCACTTACGCCGAAGGCTGCTGCTAATTCAGAAGTGGTTTGAGATGGATCCGCTTCCACTATCGCCTTCAATTCTTCGTTATTCACTTGAGTATCAGGTCGTCCACGAGGCTCATTGTGTAAATCGAAATTTCCAGAACGGAAACGTTGAAACCAAAAACGCACCGTTCGTTCGTTAGCGGTGCCTGGTCCATACACGTCGTTAATTCTTCGAGTCGTTTCTGCAGCACTGATGCCACGGTGGAACTCGTATTCGTAAATACCGCGAATTTTCAATTTGTCCATAGTTGTTGTTATAGCAATGTTGAAACTCAAACAAATGATGTTAAAACAAATGAAATACGAATTTTAAAACAATATTTTTCTGGCTTTATTTCGAAATAAATTTGAATTTGGAATTCCTAATAAAACGCAAGATATTTGATTTTAAAGTTGCCAGTATTGAAAATCGGCAATTTCATATGTAAGGACCTAATATGTTCCCCGATTACTCGAGTACACCTGGGTAGATTTGGAAAATTCTTTTTTTGTTGGAAAGGGTATACTTTCCAGGTGGTCCCATAGAAATTATATTAAAATCGTATGTGTAGTTCGTTTTTTAAACGAAAAACTAGAAAAATATGTCATCTAAGTCTTGTATTGAATTCGGTATTTTATTTTGAAAAAATACTAATGATTATTGATCTAGAATTAGGAGGACTTAGCTGCTCTCGAGAAGTATTACGAGGAGGTGAGGATGGACTCTGGAGAGGGCGAGGGCGAAGGTGGCGAGGAATATTAATTTTTACAATTTATTTTTAGGACTATTTTTCAGCTGGGTTGTAGTTCTCAAACGTATTGTAAATATTATTAAAACGTATGTTATGTTTTATTTGGTATAGTGAAATAAAATTTTACAATATTATCCGATAATAATATTTGAATTTAGTGTCCGACTGATACTGGTTTTTACGACCGAAACCGAAACCGAATTTCGGCAACGGTCTTAGTTTCGGCCGAAACCGAAACTTCCTTACAAGGATCATGTTTTGAGGGAAAAATAAAGAAAACATTATTAGGTATATTATAATCAGTCAGTCAGAAACCGAACTTTCGGTTAACACTATTTGAATTGAATAGAATTACTTTAACTTTTCCGTATTTCAGTTGCACAGCCCTGACCGACGGCCCGTGACGGCCTGCTACCTGTGCTGTGCGCAGCTGAACACGAGCCGCAAGCTGATGCTGAAGGCCACTAAAGCTGAGATTGTCCTGACAGCAATATTGCAGACATCTGCTGAGGTATTTAAATTTTCTACCACATGTAAATTTTTGTTCTCTCACAAAATATTCCTGGTTGCATCCTCACCTGTGCTGCTTGGCGCCCGAGGTGTGCTTTCCCGCTTTTTCTTCTCCAAATATACTCATCATCCAAGCGTATATCTAGTTGCACTATCGGCGGTAATGCTTCAGAGCCCGAGGTTCACTGTAGTGATGTAACGAATGTTTTTTTTAGCATTCACGAATACGAATGCGAATATATGTTACCGACATTCGCGAATGCGAATATTCAGTTTTTGTTCATATTTGGCGCCAATTTGTATATGGCTTGGCGGCAGTCGCGTTCGGATAAGGTTCGTTACGTTCGTATCTTCCGAGTATTGCCGAGTTCATACGAACTCATCTAAACAAAGCGTCATTCATTCCGCTCCGCTCACGCCCGCGCCGGTTGTTTTGTAAACAAGTGAATTTTGAGGTTAAAGTGTAAAGAAATAAATAGTGATTTGTTATTTTCTTTTATATTAAGATGAATAAACCAAATATTAGTGAAATATGAACTTATTTTACACTTTGGACTTATTTTATTTCAATTTGTTTTTGTTTTCTAATATTCATAAATAATAATTCATATTCGCAAAACATTCGCAATTAAATAACATTCGCAAATAATAAAAAAAAATTGCGAATGCGAATATACAAAAATGTGCGAATATTCGCGAATGCGAATATTCGTTACATCACAAGTTCACTGCATACCACCGATCATGTTACCCAAGGTTGGCGAAGACCATGCTAAATGAGAAGAAATAGCCAGAACAGTTTAAATGAATAGAATAGAATATTTTATTTGCACTTGAAAAGGGTACGATATACATACAAGGTCTTAAATCATAAAGTAACACCTAATTAGCCATTACCAATAGCATGCAAATCTAAAAGTTTATAAATTACCTACAAACTATGTCACAAATAAATTTAGGAATGAATAATGTCAATAATATTAAGTATAAGCAATTTGTATTAATGATTATTTCTTGAAATTGAGAAACTCTTTCACTGTGTAGAAGCCTTGCTCACTAAGCCAATTAAATAGTTTTGTTTTAAAAGAATTAAATGTCGCAGTTTTGATGGAGTCTGGTATCTTATTGTAAATTAACATACACATATAATAACAATTCTTTTTAAATCTTTCACTTCTGGGCATAATATTAGCCATGATTTGGGTATAGTTTTACGACCGACTGCAGCCCAACGACATATTTGGAAATGCAGTTGTTGATAGCACGAGATGTTTGTGCATAGTTCTTTAGTCTAGTTTTAGTTTGAGACGGAGTGGTCGTATTGTAAGCCGGTAGCCACACGGCCGACTGCAGCTGGTTTATGAGCAAAATAAAGCAAAATAAATTGTATTTTCAGGTTAAAAAGGAATCAGTATCTCCGATAGACCGCAAGGCTATTGGCCTGTGCGGAGCGCTCACCGTCTCCAAAGCAGAGTATTTTGATAACTACCGAGTACCAGGGCTGATTCAAGTTAAACCTGAACCTATTGAGGTCAAAACCGAGCCACGGTCTGAAGATGAAGCTGATGTTGAGATGGAAGGTGAGTTACAGGGTACCAGTCATCATCATCCTCACATATTCCCGGTTCCATCCTTAACGGTAAGGCTTTAGAGCCCGGGGTCCGCTACCTAGCCTAGGCGATTTGACGAGGTTACTGGTTTTGCACAGAGCGGCTGCCGTCTGAGCTCTGCAACCCAAAGGGTATACCAGAACCAATTCTAGGATAGGTTTGAACAAACAACAACAACAACAAACATACATACCCCAATCACCTGGATATTTTTGGCTCGATAGAAAAAAATCACAAACATACCTCTAAATTTGCCTTTATAATACGCATTACTATTTTATACAATCACCACATTTTTTATATGAAAGTTATACCAAAAAATGTATTATCTAAATATTTATCTGTTTTGGCCACAAAAAAAAATTATAAATATAATACAAAAAAAATAAATAAAACACTGCGAAATATCGTCGAGCACGGCTCCGACCCTTCCTTCGCTCTCGACGAATATATCACTGTGTTTTCTTTATTATTTTTTTTGTATTATAATTATAATTTTTTCTGTAGCCAAAACGGATACATATGTAGATAATAAATTTTTTGGTATAATTTTCGTATAAAAAGGTGATTGTCTAAAATAGTAATACGTATTATAAAGGCAAATTTAGGCAAATTTAGAGGTATGTTTGTGATTTTTTTTAATCAAGCCAAAAATGCTCAATCGTGTTTTGGCTATTGTGAGTGTCTGTAGAAAATCCTCAAAATTTTTATGTAAATTTTTGGAGGAATAAACTGTAGTATGTTTAATAACAGTGATTTTTTTAAAAACACGCACAGTTTTGCAAATTGTGAACCCACATCACCTTAAGAAACAGCTCAATACATTGTTAGTGACCAAATGCTTTTATACCGTTGACGAATTTCTTGACTTTAAATTTTGACATGCAGCGCCCATATCATCATTTGACATAATTATTATTATAAAAAATATATATATTGTATTGTATACTGTAAATTAAGTTCTGAGTGACGTTCTGTTTAGACCATGCAAGTTTTCTATTGCTTCAATCCAATTGTATGCAACGGGCAAGAAACTTGCACCGTGTAAATGGGCCTTTATTGTAAATTATTTGATATGCATGATATTGTTCAATAGTGACTATTATTATTATATTGTTATGATGAAGCACTAATTTTAAAAATAAATAAATAAAAATTTGCATGCCCATTGTTGGTGCAACACGCTTGTTCAATTAACCTAGGTGTAAATGACCTGTAATATCAAATGTATTTCTACCGTGTTTGCTTGCAAATAAAATTGTTCATTTCATTTCATTACATACATACAAACAATGTGTTTTCGCCCCAACTCGATTTAGAGCTAATTTCTTGAAACCTAGTACATTACGGGGCATATTAAAAACTTTTTTTTACAAGCTTTTATTTAGTTCCACCTGTCCCGTTGTCTGTGTCCGTAATCAAATCTTGCAAGCTTAGTTAGACCCACTTCCGGTTATTGGATTGAGCTAAAACTTTTCATAGTTATGTAAGTTGGGTGACAATGAAGTGTTATGGTACCAGTGACTCTCCACGCTGGCTATCTCTATGATGTTTATAAGCTTTGTTCAGTTTGTGTTTCGTCACCTTCTACGACATCCACGGGAAGACTTGGCGTGGTCCTATTCTACTCTGCCGCAAACCACACGGTTTTTGCACGCCTCATAAGCGGAGCGTTGAGGTAGTGCTCTACTCTCGACATGTCAAAAAACCCAGTCTTTCGAAACTTAAATGACGTTTTTTTTTAATATAACACTTACAGGATAATATGAGTGCACTAATATGAAGTTAAATAATCTGTCTAGCACATATGGTACATTTTATAAACAATTAATTTGTTTAATATAATAAATAATAACATTAAAACTAATCATTCTTGGACGTCCGTGAGTCTGTGTTTATGTGACCATGTATGTGGCAGAGAAATTGGTCGAAAAATTCATCTTACCGGAATACTTCTGTTTTTAATATATAAAGTATTACACTGTGCTGATTCCTAGTTAATATTAGCGTTCTAAGTACTGTCGTTTAATTATAATTTATAAAAAATCAATGTGATTGTGAAAAATTAGATTATGAGGCGTGCACTTTTGGATTTTCCAAACGATTTTATAATACAATCTAAAATCACGTTCAAAGTGGATATGATCAATGACAAGTGACATTAGTTTGTGACGTTTTGTTCTCTTAACAGTACCAAATATTTTATTTTTGACCCGGGAAACTACCCAATTGTTTCGTCTTGATGAGCACTTTACAGTTGTTCACTGTTTTTAATAAACGCTTGTTTTTAAAAATATATTTTGAAAAATTACTTGTTTGTAGTTCCTCCGCTTGCACCAGACACAGCATACTGCGACAGTCCCTCTGGAGACTACGATGTGGATGACCCTATAAGGCTGGTCCCGCCATGCCGCGCTATGGCGAGTGGAAACGTACTGGGAAACATAGTGGAAGGTATGTATGATAGAGAAAGAATTTTAGAGCTATTTGTGGACAGGGCCGGATTATCCATAAGGCGCTAAGGTGCACTAAGCAAAAAAATGTTTCATCAAACGATTTTTTTTTAATTTCTATGCTTCCTCGATGTTTTTTTTTTCGACGTTGTTACCAAGTTTTTTGTTTTTTATAGACTGAATTCAGCCCTAAAATAGTTTCAATATATTTTGTTAGACTCTGTATGAAAAAATATTGAAAATGGATAAAATTTCTTCCTCCCATACAAAATGCGTGAGTACTGATTTGTTTTAATGGAAAGTAGTTCTATATCATGGACTTAACTTGCGCTAAAAATTTGGCTGGTGGCTAAAGTATTATTATTTATCCATCTAGATGAAGACCGAGCCAAACCAAAAGCAGAAGAAAGTTTAGGCGACAAGGAGCACGAGCCTCAAACAGATCCACGAGAAACTGGCGAGAAATCATATCGAAGTGACATCAGTGAGAGCAAAACTTTAAAAATTTATTCAGCAGTCCCTACGGGCGAGAAACATTTTGCATGTACCATTTGTCGACGTAGCTTTGCTAGAAAACACAGATTGATAAGCCATTTAAGAGCACACACTGGCGAGAAACCATTTCAATGTGACATTTGCCAACGTCGCTTCACAGACAAATATATCATGCGTAATCATATAAAGTTGCATAATGCCGAGAAACCACATAAATGTAATATATGCGGTCGTAGTTTTAGGCAAAAAAGTCATTTAACATCGCACTTATTCATCCACACCGGTGAGAAACCATTTAAATGTGATAGCTGTCCCAGTAGATTTAACAAGAAATCTAATTTGAATCTTCATTCGAAATTACACTCGGGTGTTCCGTACAAATGTAGCATATGTGAGAAAGGTTTTCTTCAAAAGAGTCACTTAGATAACCATTCGCGACAACACACGGGCGAGAAACCGTTTGAATGTAAGATATGTCACAGTTGCTTTATGACACAGAGCCGTTTGAAAAAGCATTCTTTCACCCACACGGGTGAGAAACGCTTTGAATGTAATATTTGCAAGCGTCGTTTTTCGCAAAATGGGCATTTGAAGTTGCATAAGCGGACTCACACGGGCGAGAAACCTTTTGAGTGTGAGGTGTGTCAACGACGGTTTACTAGGAAAGATAAGCTTCGATCACATTTGAAGGTGCACACTGGCGTGTGTCGCAAGCGGTTTAGGCAGAGCACACACTTGCAGAGTCACAGTAATGTGCACAGGGATTAAGTTTTTAGGGTTCCGTACAAAAAATGAAAAAAACGGAACCCTTATAGGATCACTCGTGCGTCTGTCTGTCCGTCCGTCTGTCACAGCCAATTTGTTCCGAATCTAGTGGACCGAATCAGGTGAAATTTGGTAGAATGTTGTAATCCTATGACCCAAACACATGTGCAAAGTAAATAAATATTTTTCTAAAATAAGGAGCATTTTCGGGGGACAAATTAGAAAATTAAAAAAAAGTTTTGCCAACCTTACTGTGTCACATATCAAATGAAAGGGCTCGTTATGAGGATCTCAAATATATTTTTGTTATTATTGTAAAATAAATAGTTTTGATTTTATTCATGAAAGAAGACGAAAATTGACCATTCGGGGGCCCTGATCTCCGAAACTACTGAGCCTAAAATTTTGAAAAAAATACAAAATATAGTTCATTGCTTGTAGATTACAGGAAAACCTATAAGAATTCAATCGATTGTACGGAACCCTCTCCACGCGAATTTAACTCGCACTTGGCCGGTTTTTTATTTTTTTTAATGTAAAGGCCGTTGTAGAGATGGCATAATTTATAGATAAGGTAAGGACAAATCACACGATTGACTGACTATCCCTAAACTAAGTTTAAACTTGTGTTATGGGATACTAACTTCTCTTATTAGGGCAAGAGTAGAATAGTTACCACAACAAATTGAACCTTATGCCATTACCATAAAGTTCATGACCAATGAAAAAAATATACCAACGATGGGTCAAGGGTTCACGATACAATTTTTTAAAATAATCATTATTATATTTAATTTTAACGCAATAATAAATTAAGTAATATTTAATTTAATAATAATGAACTAAACGATATGTTTTATTTGTAAATATATTCTTAAATTTTTAATTTATTAAATATATGTAGTTAGTTTTTATTGTACGAGGTTTTTAAGTTCTAGTTTTTAGTTAGATATAATTATTTTAATTTAGTTACAATGAAATGTAAATATTTATGTATTTTAATTATTCAATAAAATCACCTTTAACATTTATTTTTTATTAGTAGTATAATTATTTCACAATAAATGAATTTAAACATGTATAATTGTTATTCTTAATTGTATCCTTTACCATCCAAAAAGACATATTACGCAGAACACATACAGTAAACAATCTGCTGTCATTCTACATTTTTGCAACAAATAATTATCTTAAAAGTAACTATTTAATTTTAATAGTTGTATTATTATTCACTCATTGAAAACTTGAGCTGTGGTGTTATAGCTTTCTACGGCCATTTAAATACCTAATACTTCTATAATTTTACAAATTCATTGCGACTTTGATGTACTTGTCACTGTCAAACATTTGTTTACGGACTGCGCTATGCTGCACTCTGGCGGCAGAACATTGCAGTAATATCTCTCGTAGGTACCTTTCACTTTTGACGTTCAGCGAAGTCTCATTCTTAACAACAGTAAATGTCGATAAGAGATGGGATTTTTAAGGTGAAGTTAGAAGCAATTGACCATAAAGTGGCGCCCTCATTTGAAATAAATTGTTAACTCGTAAATATGGTGATAATTTCCATATTGCTTATCGTCAGGCACTTGATAGCACTTTAAATTATTATATGAACCATCGTTGACATTAGTCCGTCTAGCTTTAAAACTCGTCTCCGCCAAAGGTGGCCACTTTTATCACTATCACCATATTTACGAGTTAACAATTTATTTCAAATGAGGGCGCCACTTCTGCTTGGAATTCACCTTAACCAGATTATACTTAGTTTTAAAAATCATGATATTTCGATACACTGAATGGGGTTGGTACAGAGATATTACTAAGTTTTAATAAACGGGCAAGTGCGAGTCGGACTCGTACATGAAGGGTTCCGTACCACCGTACAATGTTTTAAAACGCTGAAGAAACAAGTTTCTTGTATGACGACCTCTTTAATTTTTAACTTTATCTTATTTTTTGTATATGTTGTTATAGCGGCCAAAGTGATACATAATATGTGAAAATTTTAAGTATCTAATTAATGCCATTATAAAGATCTAGTTAAAAACGCTGAAAAAACACGTTTTTGTATGACGACCCCCTTTAATTATTTTTTATTTTTCGTATTTGTTGTTATGGCGGCCATAGTAATACTTAATTGATGAAAAATTCAAGTGTCCAGCTATTACGGCTCAAGAGATAGAGCCCTGTGACATACGGACAGACAGTGGAGTCTCGGTAATAGGGTCCCGTTTGCACCCTTTGGGTACGGAACCCTAAAAATCATGCTATTTTGATAGACTGAATGGGGTTGGTACAGAGATATTGGAGGGGGAAGGTACATAAGGTACATTATACCTCTTTGGGTTGGTATGATACTACTGCTTCCTCGCTGGATCTTGGGCACCCATATGGAGGAGTGGTACACCGGAAGACCAGAGGCCGCTCGCGTTACGACGGCATGATCGGCATGAACGTTATAAGCATGAAGCTCAGATCCATCCATGCTGAGTTACTTCATCCACGTCAACACTCATTATTATAAGGCCTTAATACAATAAAAATGATTTTTTAATTTGAAATAAAATAATTGTATTTACTTAATAAAGTATTAAAATTCAAAATTTCTTTATTTTTCTCCACTCTTACATTTCATACCATAATGATAACGACATATGTAGGTTAGTTATGTACTACTTACAATATTTTTTATACATATTTACATGGTAAGTACTTGAGGAGTAAATGCGAACATTTTAAGGCCGTACCTGAATTTTCCGGGGTCCAGTGCTGCCCCCATTTAAAATCTCATTCTAAACTGTAAACAGTAGTTCATAAAATACTTTGAAGGGTTATCTAGGACTTGGTAGTAGCAAAATTTTAAATGATGTCTTCGTTTTCTTTGAAATGATTTATTTAAAACCACCATCGCGATAAACGTGGCCTTTGGCTCTTGCAGTCCTGGGCTCGAGGTTACCTTTCGTAGGTTTGCTAGTAATTTTTGTGCTGCCATCTATGGGAGCAGTTGGTACTAATATGTATTTAGCCTACAAGTTTGCTATTCACGTGCCTTTCAACAGTTTGTATGATGTTGGGTATCTGTTACGTTAGTAATTATCTTTGGGGTTAACTCATCATATCATCATTATATCGGCCACAGGAAGTCCACTGCTGGACATAGGCCTCCCCATGGACCGATCGAAAGCGGCCTGCATCCAGCGTTTTCCTGCAACCTTGCTGGTGGGTGTCCTACGCTGCTTGCCGGTACGTGGCCGCCATTCGGGACCTTTCTGTACCATCGGTTCTTCGCGCTATGTGCCCCGCCCACTGCCACTTCAATGAGCTAATCCGCTGGGCTATGTCTATGACCTTAGTGCTTCTACGAATCTCCTCATTTCTGATTCGATCACATAAAGAAACACCTAGCATAGCCCTCTCCATAGCCCGTTGAGCTACCTTGGGGCTACACAAATGGTGTGATTAGTTACTATATATTGTTTTTGTTTTTTTGTTTCTGCTGCTTGTACTCCACACACAGCTGCGTCTTCGCCTCACCACTGTGCGCCTTCATATGTCTCTTTAACTCGTAATCATAAAAGAACCCTTTCTCACACGTATGGCACACAAACGTCTTCTTCGTCGAGTGAGTCTTGTGATGTTTCAACAGATTGCTCTTCTGATTATAGCGCTTATGACAGACCTTACATTCAAACGGCTTCTCGCCCGTGTGGGTCCTCACGTGTTCGTCCAAACTAGTTTTCCTATTAAACCTATTTTGACAGACCGTACACTCATACGGTTTCTCACCCGTATGAATTTTCAAGTGAGATTTCAAGTGCGGCTTCTGCCCGAATCTCCTTAGGCATATTGGACATTCAAACGGCTTCTCTTTAGTATGTATTCGGGAATGACTTATCAGAACGTGTCTGTAGTTGAAACGGCGTTTGCATATGTTGCATTCGTATGGTTTCTCACCGGTGTGTGTTCTTGTATGTTCTCGCAAATGGCTTTTAAGGCTGAATCTGCTTTGGCAATCGCCACACTCGAAGGGTTTCTCGCCAGTGTGGGTCCTTAAATGTCTGATAAAGTCGTCTTTTCGACTACATCTGTAGGCGCAGATGTGACATTCGTGTTCTTTCTCTCCAGTGTGGATCCTCATATGCTCTTTCAAGTGGTGTTTGAGGTTGAACCGCCGTTGGCAGACATGGCACTCGTGTTGCCGTTCGCCAGCAGTTGTTGCGCGTCTTCTCTTACTTTCTCCTTTATCAGATTTTTGAGCTGAATTGGGACCTGCGGATAATTATTCTTCATATACATATATTTAGTTTTGTATACATTTACTATGCTCAGATCTAAATAGAAAATAATTAAATACTATATTCCTGGTTGCATCCTCAGCAGTAACGCTTCAGAGCCCGGGGTCCGCTACCTACCCTAGGTGACATGACAAGGCTACTGGTTTTACACAGAGCGACTGCCTTCTGACCTCTGCAATCCAAAGGGTAGACTCCGTAACCCAGAACGAATCCTAGGTTTAAACAAACGCTAGATGGCGTTCTCGACCCACGGATTTGCGTGCCTTCCCAAGCACAGAATCATCTTTCTTTTTGGATAACAGTGATTCAAGCCTGTAATATCCTACCAGACTGGAAACAACTTTTCACAAAGTATGCTTCCCAGTGGGATTTGAACGGAGGCAGGCCGCTGAGCACCTCCTATACTATAATTATAAATCATCATCAGGTCTTGTTTAGTCTCCACTGCAGGAGCAAGACTCTCTCTATACTACCAGAGCCATATATTAGAGAGAGCAGTCGGAGGATAGATAAATATGAATGGTACACACCTTTAGACTGTTTTCTACCCGTGACCATCTCTTGGTCTTCAGGACTCTCTGCAGTCTCCAAAATGATGTCTTCTTCAAATCGTTCAAGTTTTATACTGGTGCCGATTGTATTGCTACATTTTCTGAAACTAGAGAAATATTGTTTTAAATATATTTTTGAGTTTGGTTTACTTCACTTACGAGTTACGAGACAGGTTCTTTATCCCTGAGGGGTAGACAGAGCCTAGGCCTCATGTCCACGTATACGGTTTGCGCCATGCGGCGTCGTGGACACACCTCCTAGAGGCTTCATAGTTGATCGACCAGACGCCGTCACAGCGCAAACCAACTACGTGGACACGAAAGCTTAGGTCTAATATGCCAAGCTCACATTTAGGGCTCAGACAGGTGTGTGACAGTGCGTCTGATAAAGACTAAGAGAAGGTAATGGATGTGGAAAGTGAATCAAAATAGTAATGTAGCTAACCGCATCGTCTACTGGCAACATATTAAGATTTAGATTAATGAATATAAAATAAAATACTATTCTGTTTAATTTTTAATAATGGGATCAAAGTGACTGGAAGCGACAAGGGGAGGGGAGACAAAATTAATTTATGATTGGTTTGTTAAAAAATGCACTTTGATCGGGTAATTCAATCACATGCAGTGGCAACACTCCCAACTGATGACGTATTCTTGGCCCAATTACGATTTAAAGATTCAGATTTGAAATTATAAATAATTACTCTCGCACAATATTTACTATTGAAATATACTCGTCGATTTATTTGTCAAAAAGTCCGCCCCGAATCGTACCTGACGCAAAAGTGCCCATAACACTTGCAGCATTCCTCCGCTGTATTGCAAGGGATATGCGTTGCGCCAGGTATGACTCGGCTAATACTCAGGTAATAAATTTATATATTGAATTGGGAGACCACGAAAGAGATGGCAAGACGACATCAACAGCTTCATGAAGGAATGGCAGCGGGCTGCTATATATATAGCATAAATAGGGATCAGTGGACAAAGAATGGGGAGGCCTTTCCCCAGCAGCGAGGCACATTGACAGGCTTCTACTGAAATATTGAATTTGATTGTTATGGTTGTTTAGTTAAAAAATGTACTTTGTCTGACCAAAGTGCATTTTTAGGGTTCCGTACCTCAAAAGGAAAAAAACGGAACCCTTATAGGATCACTTTGTTGTCCGTCTGTCCGTCCGTCCGTCCGTCTGTCAAGACCCTTTTTCTCAGGAACGCGTGGAGGTATGAAGCTGAAATTTATATCAATTACTCAGGTCTACTGTCCCTTGAAGCTGTGAAAAAATCAAACTTCTAAGCCAACGCAATCAAAAGATACAGCCGTTTATGCCGCAAATTTTCGACACTTGCAAGGGAATCAAAACCTACAGGGTGCTTCCCGTGAACTCAGAATCTTGAAATTTGGTACGAAGCAACGTCTTATAGCATAGATAAAGGAAAAATTACGAAAACCATAAATTTTTAGTTACATCACATAATATATTTTTTTTTAATAATTTTAAACTTTCTACCCATTTCCTCATAAACGCGTAGAGGTATTAAATTGAAATTCATACCAAATACTAAACCTTGCAGGTTAGTACGGAACCCTCGGTGCGCGAGTCCGACTCGCACTTGGCCGGTTTTTTAATTTTAATTCAATCACACGCAGCAATACTCCCAACTGATGACGTATTCTTGGGCCAATCACGAGACCAGCTGTCACAGGAAGATATACCTTGTTATATTATACCATGGCTGCTACTTTCTATTTTTTTTTTAACACTTTACCTGCTGAGAAATGTTCCGTGTGTGTTTTGCTTACTTTGGGGCTAGCTTAATTAGTGTGATTTGTCCTTATATATTTATATTTATTTTGCAGAAAATGAAAACACATACGGTGCGTTTTCAGCAGGCGAAGTGTTAAGATGAGAATAGAAGGGATGATGCACTTATGCACTAGGTATCACTTTTTATTCCTAATGGGGCGTCAGGTAAGACAGAGCATTCAGGGCCACAAGACTTAAAGGCCACTTTTAGCATGATGGTGAGTGAGAACAAGGAAAAAGGAATCAAATAGTGCTGGGTTGCTAGCCAAATCGCCTATTATATGATTCACATTTTTGGCCAATCCCTGGATTGGCTTTTACGATCTGCGAGAAGAGAAGCAGTTGGAACACTCTAAGTTTTTCCTTTTATCCCAGACCAGCATGAAAGAGAATAGAAGAGAATGATACTAGTAGTTCGCTGCGAACTTAGACCTCGCGATTTTTTATTAATATTTCAAAAACTACTGAACTGATTTTGATGCCCAACGAACTTGAAAACTTGAAAATTCTATAGATATTTCCTACATGCCTACCAAATTTCATCAAAATCGGACCACAGTTCGGTAGTTACTGCGGAAGAAACATACATACATACAAACAATGTGTTTTCGCCCCAACTTGAATTATAGCCCTTGCTCGCTTCACTCGCTCCGTCAATAAAAAACAAAGGGTTACATACCACTCATTACTTTCCTCTTTGATATCCTTAACTTCTACTTCAAACTGTAAGACTTCTTCAGGCATCGGATCCTCGTCTTTGACCAGTAATGTTTCACTATCGGAACTATCTTCCTCATCCTTAACAGACTGATCTAGCGGCAGTTGGAACAGAGGGTTCCGTCGAATAATCAACTCAAAATCATCTTTAACCTTTCTGTAAGCAGTCTCAGCTTCATCCAGGCCATTGATTAGAGTCAAACAGGTGTTGCAGCTGTATTTAGTCGAGTTTGGACAGAAAAGGAGTTCTGTATTAGTGAATTTGCTAAGATAAGCTTGTATAAGAGTGCCAGAACTTTTAGTGTGAGTCGTAAAAATGTCGGAATTTTCGAAACATTCTTTCATGCATACTACACATTCCTGTGTTGGTATAGAGTCTACGGATTCTTCTACCTCCTTCTTTATATCCTCGTTAGAAATTAAATGATCTGGTTCATCAACTTGGGCCATCTTAAATTAGTTTAATACACTATTTTTAACAATATTGTAGGAAGGAGTTTAAATAATAAGATATCAGTTTTGGTGGAATAGTTTACATTACACCATATTGATAACAATTCAGTAGTACCATTCCAATGGATTGTTATATAACACTGTACATTTAATTTTTTACTTGATAAACACTCAAATAATTAAAAATACATCAAAATAATAAGCCGAAACCGAAAAAATCACACACCATCGATCGACCCATCATGACAAAAACAATCCCAAAACGTCAAATAATAAAACGTCAAAATTATAAATCTAAACGTCAAACAAATGAATCAAACCATAGAGAAGGATTCTAAAGTGGCTTGTAAGCGCTCAAGTCATCGTGTGAATGACAGGCCCACGGGCCTGTGTCACTCCCCGTTTAGGTATCGAAAATGTACCTACATTATTACTATGCGCGCTGCCGGCCTCTCGGGGTGGCAAAGGTCAGTTATACGAATCGTATGTCCAGAGTAATAAGAATGAAATTGGCCTACAATGTGGTATGTAAATGAAAAAGTGCTGAGTTCTGACGTGATCTAAATTAAACCATATCGCTAACCACATTGAGTAGATATTTCTTTGAATTTCTTTGTTGAGTGAGACTTCTGTACGTGAGTTAAGTCATTAAGTCTCTATTCTGTGAAAATCGATCGCGCCGTCGCCGTGCCATCCGTCGCCGATACGAGATACACGATGACCTGACGATGACCGTCCCCGGCACAGCTACTTAAATTTCAAATTAAGCGTTGTTGACATAAATGACATTAGTTTGACAGTTCACTGACAGAGCTTTTCAGCTTTGAGGTGAAGTGTTTTAACTACCTATTTTGCTTTTTGGAAATTAAATTAATTTACGTAAGTATTCGTTTATATAAAGCAGTAAATTTAATATGCTATAAACATTGATAGTAAACACGATCTTTGAATGCAAACATACATTCATAAACACGCTAAAAATATCCGCAACGTTTGATGCGCAAACTCGTCCAAATCGGTACATCTATGAATATTGCTAGTTTTTTTGTTACATATAGGATCGGAAACGGTAAATTAAGACATTCTTCTGTCCAAAATGTTGTAATAAAGTCGCCAGCTCTGATATTGAAGCTTGTACTTTCTGAATAGTTATCTTGTTACAAAAAAATACTGTAAAGTACAATACAAATTAACTTTATACCTACTATAATGATACATTAATACACATACTTAACTTTCATAGTCATAACAAGCTGTAAGGATTGAAATTCCATCTCAAATTTCATATACATTGCCTGTTATGTTGTCTTAATTTGAATGTTATCATAACAAAACAATGTAATGAAATCAAACACTGGATTCCATTGTTGTTCACTGCTAATCATGCAATATTTGTTATTCTAGTGCTTCCCAAAACCTTAACCACATCAAGTTTAATGAGTAAGGAATATTTTAACCCTACTAAGGCAAAGCCAGAGAAGGGATATGTGCGTCTCATCTGCTCCCTCATATCTTCAATGATTTATTTATTTTTTATTTAATATCTTTATTGTTCTAAAGTAAAACATACTTTTAACAAATGGCGGACTTAATGCTAAGAACATTTTTTCCCAGTCAACCATAAGGATAAACAGAAAAGTAATTTGTTCAGCGCAAAAAGCAAAATTAATCAATTATGACTACCGATTTAATAAATACTTCATATAACATATTAAGAACATATACATAAAACATTACATTACTACATACTATATAACATATATCAGAATAAATATCTACTTATACAATACGTACTATTATATTATACCTACATATACAGGGTTATTTTTAATTAACCGGCAACCTTTTTGGAGCTAGTTCAGTCCGTGATACTGAACCACTTTCCATAAAAACAATTATTGAAAAACGAAAAATTTTTTTTTTTTCGTTAATTAAAAATAACCCTGTATAATTACATATATAATCAATTTTGAGAACTTAACGACAATGACTTTACGGAGGAAGGGAGTTCAAAAGATGACCGTGAACATTCCTTTTAAAAGAGAATTTGGTAGAAATTTCTCTGATGTCAACGGGTAAAGCATTCCAGAGCCGTGAAGCTTGGAGAGAAAAGGAGTTAGACATAAAATTTGTCCGGAAAAGAGGGATAAAGAGTTGACGTGTCTCATGATATCCCTGATACCTTGACAAAGAGGTATCGTTGGAAGCGTCTGGGCTGTCCACTGGCTATAGGCTATATGATGTTACAGTAAATTCAATATTTCACCCTCTTTAGGTCATAAAATTGTGAACTAAAAAATAAATTCAATTCAATCATACCAAAGAATATATGTATATGTCGTAGTTGGATGGTATAAACCGCTAATTCACGAAACCTCTAGTTGTTTGGCATTACAGCTCGGTTTTGTAAAACAGCTCGTAAAACAAATATTGTTCAGTTGGATCGTCTAAGATTGCGCAAGGTGTTACGAGTACGTTCATTCAAACCGCTAACCACGTTTCCAAACGGCTAGCGGTTTTGTGAAACAGTAGCGGCAATCCGCTGTTTGACGAAACCGTTAAACAATCCAGCTGCGACACATGCATGATAAGGATTTGGTGTAGGGTTACCATAGTGAAATATAACTGGGTGTCTATTAGAATACAGATTTTTTCGACATCGACTTTCATTTCCCAGACAACTATTCCACGATTTTTATTGCTAAAGGTTTGCCCTAACCTAGTAAAATGGATAGAACTTTTCTAGCATAGCGTGTGTTGGTCGCAGTTCTAACCTAGCCTAATCTATAGGCAGTAGCGGCGTTAGGGTAGGGCGCGGTTGGGCGACCGCCCAGGGCGCCAGATACAAATGGGTGACAGGGGTCGTTTTTGGGCAAGGGGGGGTCACAGGTAATAATAAATATATAAATAGCGGCTGGTTAATGACGGCAACTCCTAGACTCTTATTTATATGCACCCCCCCTCTTTTCGTTTACAATGGGGCGGCAAATTTGAAGAATCATATATCGTACTTGCACCCCTCCCCCCCGTCGGCAGAAATAAATCCTATAAGATTAAAGCCTAAGTCAGAGTCTGTATCCGGGGCGCTGGTAGAGCTAAAACCGGCACTGCCTATAGGCTTAGATTAATCTTGAGCTTATAGGTTTGTTCTAACCTAAGTAAAATGGATAGAACATTCCTAGCACTCGCCGGCCGCTGCCGCGGCACGCTCGCTTCGCTCGCTCGCCATTGCCACTTCGTAGGCATTCTACATTGTATATAATTTCTTTAGATATAATTGTTCAACAACTTCTCTAGCCGCATGGATGAATACAAGTCGATCATTCCATCCCGCGTATTAGGGTTCGCTGCTTTACTAAACCGAGCTGTAATGCCAAACAGTTAGAGGTTTAGTGAATTAGCGGATTATACCATTCAACTGCGACATATACACCACGCGAAAAGAAACGACACTTAAGCATTTGTGCACGTAAAATCACTTGCGGCTATGTGCGGGTGGCTGGATGAGCGCGGGGGCCTTGAGAGGCGCGCGGGGCGTAGAACTCCCCGTCGCCGGCTGGTTGGGCCGAGGGCTGGTACCTAGTTCGCGTCTCACTCACGCACCGCACGATATTCCATTTCGGTTCAGTATCAACCCTAGCGTTACGTTCTCCGGCGCAAGGTCACCGACGTTCGAACTCTCACGTACAGGGAGTGCCGCCGCTGTGATCATACTGTGTACATTCCAAAAATATATACATTATTAACTGTTACACCCTGCTTTGCTTGCATTAACTGGATAAACATACTTTCAGCAAGAATCTTCCTGTAGTCGGGTTTTAGTTTATAAACTAGGTATATCTTGTTATCTAGGTATATCTTGTTCTCTTTAAAATACTCTTAAGAGCGCCCTTCCCGTCTTACTTTTCATACAAACGCTCGTGCGTGATTATAGCTTTGTAACAGGTCTTTCTTTAAAACTTTCGAAGTAATAGGTACCTATTTTGTGTGCTATTTCTAGGTTTGTATTGAAATAAATCAAAATTTGGAGAAACAAATTCAGTATAAGCAAAGAAAAATCTGCTTTTTTGCTCAAATTTTCCTAAACTTCGACCGTTCATAAAGTACTCATAAATTGTAAAAGTAAAGAAAATATTTTGATATAATCCTCGCAAATGTAATCACTAATCAAGATTCTATATAAAAACATTTATTTCACAAACTTGTAAGGCTTACTGAAAAACACGTATTACCTGGAACAAGTTTTGTGAAATTTCCGCACCCTATTTTTCGTACAATTCAAATTCAAATTCAAAAATATCTTTATTATCATAGGATATTTAAAATATCTCTTAATAATAGTCACTTTGTTTTGTTTTGCACAAATGTTGACGTCAAATCGTTACTTAAAGCTAAGTTTACGCCGCTTCCTAGGCGCAAGTGCAGAAGAAGCGGCAACAAACTGCACTGCACGTTTTCTCCAAAGACGTCAACTAACAAACTAAAAACTTAAAATTAGTTATATAGATGGACAGAGATTACATTGTTTATTATGTCATAATTAAATTGAATTATAAGAATTACGAAATTTAAAATAATGTCAATTTGTAAATTTAGTATGTACCAATGTACCTAAATTATGACATGTCTAAGTATACAAACCTTTAAGAGGGACCCGCGCCAAGCTCAAGCCAGACCTTTTTGTCTTTAAGATAGTCATCGGTCCTATAATAAGTCTTCTCACAAAGTACTTTCTTTACATAAGCTTTGAATTTTCTGTCTGGCATATCAAGGACCGATTCTGACAATTTATTATAAAAAAGTATACACTTCCCCATAAAAGACTTACTGACTGTATTCAGCCTGTAATACGGGCTAACTAAGTCATTCTTATTACGTAAATTTCTATCTGTAAAATCACTTACTTTATTGAACATGGAAATATTTTTCCTTACATACATTATATTTTCAAATATGAATTGTGATGCAAAAGTAAGTATACCTATTTCCTTGAATAATTCCCTCAGTGAGTCTCTCGATCCTAAACCGTAAATAGCACGAATTGCTCTTTTTTGTAAAAGAAAAATAGTCTGAATGTCGGCTGCACTCCCCCATAGAAGTATCCCGTAAGACATTAGACTGTGAAAGTAACTAAAGTACACTTGTCTAGCAGTTGCTACATCTGTCAATTGTCTTATTCTCCTAACAGCGTAAGCCGCAGAGCTAAGCCTATTAGAAAGTTTAGTTATATGAGCGCCCCATTGAAGTTTCGAATCAATTGTGATTCCTAAAAAGGTAGTACTTTCAACCAGATCGAGTTTCTGACCATTAATTAGTATGTCAACGCAGGCTTGATTCACATTAGGAAGAGAGAATCGAATGCATTGGGTCTTGTTCGCATTTAACATGAGGTTATTGGCCGAAAACCAATCAGAAATTAAAGATAAGGAGCTGTTCACCGCGCTAGAATCACTGTTATGTCGATCTATTTTAAATATTAGCGAGGTGTCATCAGCAAACAGCACCATGTCAGCCTCTTTCTCAACCATGTAAGGCAAGTCATTGACATAAACTAAGAAAAGAAACGGTCCTAGAATTGAACCTTGGGGAACGCCCATTTTCACATTAGACCCGTGTGATTTTACGCCGTTTATATCAACAGTTTGAAGCCTATCTGTTAAGTAAGATTCTATTAATTTAATTGACTTATCATCAAAACCGTATTGACGAAATTTGAGCAAAAGTGTTGGATGATCAACGCAATCAAATGCTTTAGAAAGATCGCAAAATGATCCAATTGCATCATTTCTGTTTTCCCACGCGTCGTAGATATTAGTAATAAGTGCTACTCCTGCATCAGTGGTCGATTTTCCAGCAGTAAAGCCGTATTGTTAGCTATGGAAAAGATTATTGGTCTTAAAGTGAAGTAGCATTTGATTGAGCATTATCTTTTCGAACACCTTACTCAAAACTGGCAGAATAGAGATAGGTCTGTAGTTGCCAGGGTCTGTTTTTTCTCCTTTTTTGAATAAGGGGATTAGTTTACTACATTTCATTAAGTTAGGAAATATGCCTTCATCAATACATTCGTTAAATATGAAAGCTAAATCGGCAGCAATTATGTGTATAATATGACTTACTACGGCTACTGACATGCCCCAGTGATCTTCTGATTTTTTTAAATTTAACTGTTTAAAAGCATCTATTATATCGCTAGGGCTAACATGCTTAAAATTAAATTTAGAATCACAAGGGCTAACATTACTCTTAAGCAAAGCCTCAGCACGCTGGGCGCTAGAACTCACATTAGAAGTGAGTTCCAAAGGAATGTTAGTAAAATAATCATCAAATATATTTACTATTTCTTCAGTTTTTGAAGTATTTTTACCACTACATTTGATTCGGCAAATATTTTCTTTGGTTTTATTTTTACCTGTTTCCTTATTTATGACACTCCATGTTTCTTTAATTTTATTAGGAGCATTATTTATTTTTTTGCTAATACTCGACTTGGCTCGTCTACAAACTTTTTTAAATATTTTAGAATAATTTCTAACATATTCTATAAAAGAAGGATTAAAGTTATATTGTTTTTGGGCATATAGATCATATAACCTGTTTCTACTTATGTAGATGCCGGTAGTAGCCCATTTACTAAACTGTGATTTACTATGAACTACTACTCTTTTTTGTTTCAATGTTTTAGAATACTCAGAGGAAACAGTACTAAATAGTTTATTATAATGGTCGTCAGGATTATTTCCTGTATATACCACTGATAATAATTTGTTATCTAAATTATTTTTTATTTTATTTTTGTACAATGTTATCGCGTTCTCACTTGCTGCTGCATGAAATTGCATTGCGCTGGATGACACAACAAGCTTTTCTCAACCATGCTTGAGTTGACGATAGATGGGCGGCATGCGTCCTCTTAACTTTAATGATAATGCGGTGAAAAAAAAACAAACTAAGGTTAGAGAAATTAACCACTTGAGCCTGCGAGGGTGATCTAAAATACAGAAAGCTGTATCAACGGTCCAGAGATGATAGCCTGCGAGGGTGATCTAAAATACAGAAAGCTGTATCAACGGTTCAGAGATGATATTTTCTTATGGCCACAAAATGGCTTTTTCACACTTATAGTTCAGGGGTTTAAATGATCTGGCGGGCAAAAGAGGGGGTGAGCAACCAAAACTATGCAGATATGCCCGAGTGGGGTATCAAATGAAAGAGTTTTTGTAGATTTAAGAAATCAGTGGGGTATCAAATGAAAGGATTAAATTTGTAGATTAAGAAATCAGTGGGGTATCAAATGGAAGGGTTAAATTTGTAGATTAAGAAATCGGTCTTTCAATGAATATGGATTCAAAAGTTATTGGGGTTCCTTTTTTTTAAAATTAGCCTGGCAAATAAACTTTTATTCATGTAACTTACCATTCAATTTCCAGATCAACATTCCTGTTGCATTTGACACCAATCACAATGGCCGAATCGGCGTCCGAAGAAGATCTTGTCCAACTCGAAGATCTAACGCCCGAAGTCTCCATACACATAAAGCAGGAGCTACAAGAGTGTGTAGTATGCATCGCAGAGAGCGCAGAGAGTTTTGACATCTATAATACACATACAGCTTCAGGGACGTTACTACATACGTTTCTACGTAAATTAACTGACACAGATATACCAAGCAGTCCGGAGTTTGCTAAATACATCTGCAAGATTTGCTTGTTCCTTGTTAATGATTTGGAAAAGGCTGAGATGGAGTATAACAAGTTGAAAGAGACGTTCAAGTCGATTATTAGTAAGAATCCACTGTTTTCATCAATCATATGTGATAAGAGTGAAACGGACGCTCCTCAGTGTAGTCAGATATGTGTAAAGGATTTGAAGAAAGAGACAGACGATGGGTATGTATGTTTTATTCTTCAATCATTTAGTGACAACCTCTGTGGCCTAGTGGTCATCATGCTAGGCTGTCGCACCGGAGGTCTCGGGTTCGATCACCGGTCAGGTCAAGATGGAAAATGACCTTTTTCGGATTGACCTGGGTCTTGGAAGTTTAACTATACATATATGTATTTGATATAAAATATCGTTGAGTTAGTTTCTCATAAAACAAGTTTAAACTTACTTTGGGCACAGAATAGGTACTGGTACTCATGTACAGAAGTCTCACGCAGCAAAGAAATTCAAAGAAATATCTATGTGGTTAGCGATATGGTTTAATTTAGCATACGTCAGAACTCAGAAGTTTTCGTTTAGATACCTAGACATCCATTGCAGGCTAATTTCATTCTTATTACTGTGGCCGCCGCGCTCGTAATAATGTAGGTATATTTCGATACCTAAACGGGGAGTGAGCTAGCTGTCAGTGTGATTTGTCCTTATTTATTTATTTATTTGTTCATAGTTCATATAATTATGTTCCAGAGAGAAGAGCAACAATTTCCAAACCACTGTCAAACTGGAACCATTAAACGATGAAGACAACTGCAAGGAGTACGAGATACAGTACACGGAGACCAAGTGGGGGACCGTGCTGGTTAGCCGGAAGGGGGACGAACTCGTACAGGAGAGACCGGACTGGGCAGCAGACGTGCAGGGTGGGACAGAGCCACCCCCTGTGGCTAAGACTAAAGGTAAGCTCGTATCTGAAATACTTTCCATAAAACCAATTAAAGAAAGAAACTGGCCAAGTGTCAGTTAAACTTGCGTGGAGAAGGTTCCGTACAATTGATTGAATTTTTATAGGTTGTCCTGTAATCGACAAATATCGAAAAATATATTTGAGATCCTCATAATGAGCCCTTTCATTTGATATATGACACAGTAAGGTTTGCAAAACTTTTTTTTAAATTTCCTAATTAGTCCCCGAAAATGACCCTTTTTTAAAAAAAATATTTATTTACTTTGCACATATGTATTTGGGATTACAACATTTTACCGAATTTCACCTTATTCAGTCCAGTAGATTCGGAGCAAATTGGCTGTGACAGACGGACGGACAGACAGACGCACGAGTGATCCTATAAGGGTTCTGTTTTTTCATTTTTTGTACGGAACCCCAGAATACATAAGAGTCAAACAGAATGGAATCTCACAGCGTCTCCCGCAAATTGGCGTCCCCGCACTTCTCCCCCGCACTTTCTGTACCTTTCTGTGCGTTAAACTAGGGTTTAGTTACTAGCCGCACGCAATACACGACGTATCTTGTCTTGAGAACTGTCAATCAATAGTAACCATTATGGTGAGAAGATGCGCATATAATAATTGTTTATCCACCGATTACAACAAAGAACACCTATTTCATAGATTTCCAAATGATAAAAACAGGTAGCAAAGCAACAATATAATTTCACGTTATTACCCAGCAACCATCTTGATATATATACCCTTCTCGCTCTCTCGCATTGGCGGGAGATACACAAGAGCGAGAGGGTTTATCAATCGACTGCAGTATAAACCGGTAAAAATACATAGGCTCCTCGCTCACAGTTAATCACATACACGCAGATGCCAAGTAGATTTCCGCGGATTATAGTGTAGTGCTATAATGCCATTGTTGACAATGACAACTTGACAGGCCGCGCGTGGAAGCGTGACAGTGATAAGATAAACATATGTTTATTTTTATTGAATTTATTCAAATAATTACCGTATAGTTTTGCGCCGAATATGCAAATTACTATATTACAATAGTGAATTAGTGAATTTAGTGCGTTACATTATAAATGACTCAATAATAATCAGTAAAGTGAACTAATGGTGAAATATACACTGGACATAATAAAAAATATTTGTGAAGTGATATTACGTAGCTGTTTCCGACTTTTCTGTAACATTTAATACATATAAAACAGAATATTTTTTACGTCATAGTGTTCGCAAATCTCCCGGTATAGAAAGATATAATCGTAAATATGTCGAACTCGTTAGCAGGTAAGTATTAAATAAATTCTGCGGTGCGACCCTAAGTATAAAACTCACACATCGACGTGTGTACAGATAAATTGTTTCGTTTGTAGTGGTAGTAAGTATATATGTTACTCTGAATATATGGAGTCATACCAGTGACGGAACCCTAAAAAAAGAATTTGTTTACCTTGTAAATAAAAATAATTTATGTTTCCAGCGCCCGCCAAGAGGCAGAAGCCCAAAAAGCCAGAAGTGGAGATACCAGCGAACATGATCATACTAGAGAATGGCGAGAAAGGCTTCCAATGCAGCATCTGCCAAAGACAGTTCAAGCAGAAGGGAAACTACAATAGACACGTGACCACACACACCGGGGTCATGCCCTTCGAATGTACTATTTGCCAACGACGCTTCAACAGAAAAGATCATCTGTTAAACCATGTTAGAACTCACACAGGTGAGAAACCATTTGAATGTAACTTTTGTCTTCTGAAATTTAATCAAAAAGGTAGTATTATTAAACATATTAGGACACATACTGGCCAAGAACCGTTTGAGTGTAATATATGTCAGAGGAGATTCAAACAGAGGCCCCATTTGAATAGCCATATACGAACTCATACGGGTGAGAAACCTTACGAGTGTAAAATTTGTCAAAGAAGGTTTATTGAGAGTTCCAAATTGAAGATTCATTTGCGAACCCACACGGGCGAGAAACCATACACATGTACTTATTGTAACCGACAATTCAATCAGAGGGGTAATTTACAAAGTCATTTAAGGACTCACACTGGTGAGAAACCGTACGAATGCACGGTGTGTCAACGTAGGTTTAACTTGAAACATCATTTGAGAGATCATATAAGTACACACACAGGTGAGAAACCATACGAATGTAGCGTTTGTAAGCAAAAGTTTAATTATAAACATGTCATGCAAAATCATTTGAGGGTGATGCATCCGCCGGAAGTGTTCCAAGAGTTGTACGGCACTGACGCCCCGAATTTTGAAGATAACGTAAATTCCGACAGCAATGTTGAAGATTCCGTAAATTTTGAGGGTAATTTTGATGACACAGAGCGTAATCTTGAAGTAGACGGAAATTCAAAAGCGTCTGGCGTAAATTCGGCGCGTTGTGACGTAAATTCTGAGCGTAGTTTTGAGGGTAGTGTACACGATGAGAGTAGTCAAGAAGTTAGCGTAGAGCCGTCGATAGAGGTGACTGTCAAAGCCGAGCCTATGGACTTTATGGATTGATTGTAGGGAGCTAGAGTGATATTTTTTTTTATGTTATAAGTAGTAATGAAATAAACTTAAATATTTTAAGAGTAATCCTTGACTGCATCCGTAGTCCAGCGGTCAAAGCGTTTGCCTTGTGATCCGGAGATCGTGGGTTCAAATCCCACCGGGAAGCATACTTTGTAAAAAGTTGTTTCCGGTTTGGGTAGGATATTGCAGGCTTGAATCACCTGATTATCCGAAAAGAAAGTTGATTCCGTGCTTTGGAAGGCACGTAAAGCTCTGGGTCCCCAACGCCATCTAGCGTTTATTTAAACCTATCCTAGGATTGGTTCTGGTGTACCCTTTGGTTTGCGGAGGTCAGACGGCAGTCGCTCTTTGTAAAACCAGTAACCTCGTCAAATCACCTAGGGTAGATAGCGGACCCCGGGCTCTGAAGTGTTACCGCTGATGATGCAACCGGGAATACGCTCGGATGATGATGATTTTAAGAGTGACTTTAACTTGTGATAATGTATAACTTTCATACAAATTAGCTTGATTTTTTATTTTGCTTTTATATATAAAATATATATTTTTTTTTACATCTTATCTGATCTGTACTGGTTTGATCTATAAAATAACACGATTTGTATTTATAAAAAAAAAAAAATAGCTATTTATGAGAAACATTTCACAATAAAATAGTTATAATTTTATAATGTATTAGGTCCTTACATATGAAATTGCCGATTTTCAATACTGGCAACTTTAAAATCAAATATCTTGCGTTTCATTAGGAATTCCAAATTCAAATTTATTTAGAAATAAAGCCAGAAAAATATTGTTTTAAAATTCGTATTTCATTTGTTTTAACATCATTTGTTTGAGTTTCAACATTGCTATAACAACAACTATGGACAAATTGAAAATTCGCGGTATTTACGAATACGAGTTCCACCGTGGCACCAGTGCTGCAGAAACGACTCGAAGAGTTAACGACGTGTATGGACCAGGCACCGCTAACGAACGAACGGTGCGTTTTTGGTTTTAACGTTTCCGTTCTGGAAATTTCGATTTACACAATGAGCCTCGTGGACGACCTGATACTCAAGTGAATAACGAAGAATTGAAGGCGATAGTGGAAGCGGATCCAACTCAAACCACTTCTGAATTAGCAGCAGCCTTCGGCGTAAGTGACAAAACGATACTTATCCACTTGCGCCAAATCGGAAAAATTAAAAAACTCGAAAAGTGTGTACCGCACGAATTGACTGAAGCAAACCAACAAACACGCGTTGCTTGCTGCGTTTCTTTGCTTAATCGCCACAATAATGAGGGGATTTTGAACCGTATCGTGACTTGTGATGAGAAATGGATCCTGTACGACAATCGGAAGCGATCATCACAATGGTTTGACCCTGGAGAACCGGCAAAACCTAGCCCTAAGCGAAAACTGACCAAAAAGAAGATTCTGGTTAGTGTTTGGTGGACCAGTGCCGGTGTTATCCACTACAGCTTCTTGAGATCAGGCCAGACGATTACTGCAGACTTGTATTGCCAACAATTGCAAACAATGATGGAAAAGCTCGCCATTAAACAACTGAGACTGATGAATTGCTCTAGCCCACTGCTCCTTCAGGATAACGCTAGACCACACACTGCACATCAAACGATCGCCAAGTTAGAGGAGCTGCGACTGGAACCTCTGCGTCACCCACCATACTCTCCAGATCTTGCCCCAACCGATTACCACTTTTTTCAAAATTTGGATAACTTTTTACAAGGAAAAAATTTCAAATCTGATGAGTCAGTCAAAACCGCCTTCAAACAGTTCATAGACTCTCGCTCCCAGGATTTTTTTTCCAAAGGTATCAATGATCTGCCTATAAAATGGCGGAAGTGTATCGATAACAAAGGCGCATATTTCGATTGATTAAGGGTCGGCACCATGTAAAATGGGTTTGCGCGGGCAACAAGTTTGTACAGAAAGCGTTTGATGTAAGTCAAATAATGTATACACATAGATAGAGGAAGAGTTGGGACAGTAGACGAAAAAAAGGATTTTTTAAAATACTTTGTAGTTTTCCTAAAAACAAGCATTGAATTTACCCAAAAACATGCAAAACGCACTTTGCGCGGGCAATAGTTATGGCTTAAGTAGAAAAGACCACTAAGAAAATTATATACCTAGTTATAGGTGAATAGACTAGCCAGTAGACGAAAACCGTATTTTTTTAATTTTCATTCAGAAAAAGTAAGATAATTGTAAAGAAACCTGAAAGAAATATTTTAGAAAATCTTGCTACAAACTGGCTTGTTTTTCAGCGTAAAGAAATATTCTAACAAGGGATTGCATATATTTTATAAAAATAAAGGCTATTTTGAAACATTATTCTTTATATTTGCTTACAATGCAATCACGCAATAATAAAAAAAACAATTTTAAAAATTGGTTGTTTTGCAACGTTTTTGACTGAATTCTCTGAAATGGCGGCCATGTTACTTCCATACAAATTTAGTTGCCCGCCGGGCGTTCAGGAAGGAGGCCGTGTCGAATTTTTCAAAACAATCCATTTTCGAATTACGTAAAATTGCATTATAGTTTAAAATATTTCAATAAAAAACTATGTACAAACTGCCAAATTATGTCATACTTTTGCTACACTATGGTACAGTTTTGACATTTTGTTGACATTCAAGCAAAGATGTAATGCTATTGCAGATACGGCATCGCACATTTTTTTTAAATTTTATTGAAAATTAAGTCAATGAAAAAAATAATTTGGTTTGATTTATTACCTATATTTTTTAATTGGCGATTGGGGTGAAAATCGGATTGGAACTTTCTCGGGTCGCGGAATCATATTAACTGTTTTTGTAATAAAAGCTGCTGTTTAATTAGGGTTTACAATTATTTTGATGGGTGATTCAGTCTGAAATTTTGAACAACTTTTCCTCATGCATGTATATCAAAATACGAATTGACAAAATGCGTAATATATCGAACCACAGGCTATACTAGATCTATACTTGGCTAGGCAGACAGGCTATAGTAGGCTATTTATCTTTACTAATATTATAAAGAGGAAAGATTTGGTTGTTTGTTTGTTTGCATTACATGGCTCCAAAACTACTGGACCGTTTTAAAAAAAACTTTCACCGTTGGAAAGGTACACTATCGCCGAGTGACATGGGCTTTATGTGTACCAAGGGCGAAGCCGGGGTGGACTGCTAATATAGTATAATGATATTAAAATAACAGTAAAAAAACAAAAAAAAAATCTGCATTTTCATACAAAAGTGTGCAGCCGCCCGGAAAATTTGTATAGGAACCGATTTTTTTGGTGTTTTTACTGTTTTTAGGGTTTCGCTTATCTGTCTGTCGGTAAGTCACAGCCAATTTGCTACGAAACTATAAAAATGATTTAGTTGAGATTTAGTACCTACTACACTTATGTAACTTAGTGACCCAAAGATAGACGTATAACGTAAATAAATGGAATTTAAAAAAGGGGGCCACTTATGGTGGGTAAAGTAGACATTAAAAAAAAGTTTTGATAACAAAATCGTGTGACATATCAAATGAAAGATTTTTTTATGACAATATTAAATATATATATTTTTTTATATTATTTCTTAGATTGGTATTTTTAAGTTATGTAAGAAAATGGGCGAAAATTGACCCCCCCCCCCCCCCCCCTAATAAACTACTGGACTGATTCAGTTGAAATGTGGTGCACATAATGTAAATTTGTGACCCAAAGACGGAAGTAAAATGTAGGTAAATGAATAAATTTTAAAAAAATGGGGCCACTTATGGAAGATAAATGAGACATTAAAAAAAGGGTTTTGTGAACTACATCGCGTAAAATATCAAATGAAAGAGCTTTTTATGATAATATTAAATATATTTTTCTAAATTTTTTAAGTTGGTGTTTTTGAAGTTAATTTTGAAAATAAATAATAAAATACTTTTATCTCCGAAACCACTGAACCCAAACTTTTGAAAAATATACAGTTAAAAGTTCTTTACCTATAGATTACAGGAAAACCTATTAGAAGATAAAAAATAAAAGGGTGTAGTAATGCTAATTACTGCTTCATTAATCAACCAATTTTTTTAGCTGTTTTCAGGAAAAGATTTCTTTTTAGTGCTCTTTGTTGATTCGTTAAAAATATTGTACAAAATCAAACAGTCAAGTCATTAATTGAGCACATACAGCTGCTAAACCAAGACTGTTGATCTGTTCAACGTGCAATCCTTTTTTACCCTCCGTACTTACATAATAAGGTGAATAGAAGTAAAAGGTGTTACGATTGCAGATGGTCGCTAAACGTATTGTTTCACAAAGAAAATTCAAATGTGTACATTTTCTGTCAGTGGAACACAAAACGTGTAGTTTTCCAAGTTACCGCTCGCGTAAAATACTATTTGATTGTATTTTTGAGAACGTCCTGTCAGCGATAAGTAATATTGATTTACGCAGAAATATCATAAATTTGTCTATGGTTCCCTAGAATTTCAACTTAACCAAAATAAACGGGCAGGTGCCGTTACGGGCCACGTCCAGTGTAGAGTTCCGTAGTCAGTACCTACTTGTTTTATGTAACTAACAACTGCCTAACTTTAGGTCTGAATTCAGTCCATGATACTGAACAACTTTCACCAAGGAACAAACGAAATATATAAATTATTTTTGATCTCTTACACACAAGATTTGGCAAAATGTAATATTTATGGAATATATGTATGGAATATGTAAGGACGAATAACACTAATTAAGCTAGCCCCAAAGTAGGTTTTAGACTTGTATTATGGAATACTAACTCAATGATACTATATTTTATGATAAAAACATACATAGATAAACACCCAAGACCCAGGGCAATTTGAAAAAGACCATTTTCTAACTTGCCCTGGCTGGGCCTCGAACCCAGAACCTCCGGATTAGTGGTCTAGCGTGTTAACAATTACGCCACGGAGGTCGAATGGAAAACAAACATTTTCTTTTATATTTAATTATGTGTTCCTTAGGAAAAGTTGTTCAGTATCATGAACTGAATCCACCTTAAATTAGTTTATGTACAGGGAGACGTTATATACCTACTACTGCCGTGAATTTTTTTAAGTGTCCATATACAACCGTTTGCAATCAAAAACCAAATATTTCACAAACGGATTGCTAAAACGAAAAAGGGTGTTCATAATCTTACAATATTTTTGAAAGACCTATTTAACGAAGACTCACAACACACATTTTTTTTTCAAGTTTTTATTACCACATATCCATGCCCATGCCTAATTACAGCTTTCTAGTACTAATAGTCTATGAGTAAAACTGGGGACAGACAGACAGACAGACATGATGGATCTATAAGGGTTTCTTGTTTACTACGGAACCCTAAAAAGCTGCGTGAAACAAAACAGATTCTCTATTCTAAGGGTTCTTTGTCATTTGCGCTTTAACAAATTTCAAAATACGAGTAATCAAAACCACTTGTGCATATATTTCGCTCCACTTCGCATACGATAAATTCAAAAATTGATGGATGAATGACCGTGCTTTTACAGGTTAAGCAACTTCTAGCTTGGTCACAGTTAGGATGGGTGACCGTGCTTTCAATCTTAATGTTGTCCAAGTCAAATGTTGAGATTCTTATGAATAAATTTCAGTTTTCTCTACCTACATAACTTGGCAGCTATTTAAATTTCAATTGTTTTGTCGGAATTTGAACTTGGCATTTTTACATTTATGTTTTTGATGGGGTAAATTAACACCCAAGAACCAGGACAAATTAAAAAGGCCATTTACCAACTTGCCCTGGCTGGGAATCGAACCCAGAACCTCCGAGTGACGGACTAGCGTGTTAAGGAATCGCCACGGAGGTCGACTAATAAATTGAAAAAGTAATAAATTTTACGCAAGATTCGAATACCTATAACTTGGATTTTTTAGAAAGTGCTATATGAATTTCACATATATTTAAACTCGCTTTTTAAATAAACGTCTTGCATTCACGCACACTACTGTATTTTCGACTTTACTTTTTCTACTGATAGCCTGTCTACTAAAGTGTTAAGTACATTATAATGACGTCTGCCAAGGCCTTAATTCAGAAATAATAATTCAAACAAAATAATTATTTGATTTGATTGTTTTGAAAATTTTAATAAGTATCGCGGACTGGAAGTCTTGACGAAAAGAAAAAAGTAAGCTGTATACTAATTCTACGTTACAATTTATGATAACCTACATCTATTGTCCCGTTTACACATTATTAACTCTATGCAACGACATCTTGACATTTTTATCCCCCTAGCGGGAAAATTTTGCATATTTCAGAGCCAAATCCGACCACGTGGCTTTGTGCATACCGTCCTTAAATAATAATTTCATTAAAAAAAACTTGTTTCACTTTTTGATACTGAACGGCAATTTCATATGTAAGGACCTAATATACAGGGTCTGATAAAATATAATGAAACTTTTTTAAGGGTGAATTCAGTCCATGATACTGAACAACTTTCCCCAAGGAGCATATGTCGAAATATGAAAAATAATTTTTCGCCTCCCATACATGCCGAGCTTATCCGGCTGATTCGAGTTTCTATGGAAAGTGAAAAATATCTTTTTATATTTTGATATATGTTCCTTGGGGAAAGTTCTTCAATATCATGGACTGAATTCACCCTTAAAATAGTTTAAGTATATTTTGTGAGACGTTATACAACGTGGAAAGGACATACCCGTAATGAATCGAACCACGCTCTATACTAGATCACTAAAGTATAATGAAATTAAAATAACGTCAAAAAACAAAAAAAAAAATCGACATCCGCATACAAATCGCCAGGGCGGCTGAATACTTTTGTATGAAAATGCCGAATATTTTTTTTGGCTGGTATTTTATTTTTATTATACATACTATAATGATTTCTACAAACAATAATTCTCTAGAAATCTAACGTTCCTACATTCACCGCTTCGATTCTGATTCCATTTACGCAAACAAACTAACAGTAATTACAACGAAACACTCAAACACATACATAGACAAAGATGCATGCGATTGGTCGTGACAAGGTCACGCGGTGACCTGAGGTGTCAACAGATGTCAAGTATGGATTATTAAAATGTTTATTTACTTACATATGAAAGGCGAGTCCTGTGTTTTTCATGTCTATGGCTTCTACCCCACTTCACGGCACATGACGGCATTTTTAATGAATCGATTATCGCAAAAAACAGCAATATTCTCAAAGGAAACTTTTTGCGACGCAACCGCACGACTCGAGTGGCACGGCGAACTGTCGCGTCGCGCGGTTCATTCGGTTCGGTATTTTAAGCCCCGCCCGCCGCGGTACATATCGTGTGGAATGATTTTTCGGGATTAGTTAGGCTTCTAGAGAATTATATTTCGATGAATGATTCTCTATAACTGTGGTTTGATTTATTACGGTTATGTCCCTTCCACGTTGTATACGTACATAAATATAATGTAGATACATACATAAATTGATTGTGAATTAGATGTAACCTAGCTCTAAAGGCTCCATTTTCTATCCGGGAGTCCTTGCCCGAACAGGAAAACGTTAGAATATGCCAAAAATTTTGAAATGAATTATGTCGGTATTTGAAATTGTACAGTTGTACAGTCTTACCCCCTTTATTCATAAAAATTAACGAACGTTAGCTAAACCTATTTTATTTAAAACTAGCAGTCCACCCCGGCTTCGCCCGTGGTACACACATAGCCTATGTCACTCGGGGATAGTGTAGCTTTCCAACGGTGAAAGAATTTTTTAAATCGGCCCAGTACTTTTTGAGCCTATTCATTACAAACATACAAAAATAGGTACAAATCTTTCCTCTTTATAATATTAGAATAGATATGCATGGTATAATAAGAATGGTACTCTCTTCCCGCGATTGCCCAAGGGTACGTCACGAATGTCTCGAAAAGTGTTACCACTGATTGTTCTTTTCAATAAATTTAAGGAATTTCACAATTAGTTAATAAATATAAAATAAAATACTAACTTAACTATTTCGTATATAGTGTGATTCATCTGTTTAAAAATACATAAAGAGCCGTGTGGTTCCCGGCAGAGTAGAATAGGACCACTCCAAGTCTTCCCGTGGATGTCGTAGAAGGCGACTTAGGAAACACAAGCTGAACAAAGCTTATAAACATCAGTGAGACCTCTCCAACCGTCTGGCCAGCGTGGGGAGTGTAGGCCAAATAAATAAATAAAAACGTTTATTGCGTTAACAAAAAATTGTGTTGACAAACATTGTTGTCAGCGCCATCTAGTAGTCTTCTTGTGAAAAATGTACAACGTTGTTCGCAAGAAGTAGCTTGCTTCGCTGTTGTGGTTAGAGTTCCTCGGAGTAGCGTTAGAGGTCGCCACAATATATTTTAACTAGAATAGGTTTAGCAACGTTTGTCAATTTTTATGAATCCGGGGTTAGGTAATAAGTATTATTTTAGAAAACAATGGTAGGTAATGATAATTGCCAATGTAAATGAAATCAATTTTTTTATAGGCACGATGACTGATAAATTTTATTTATATTTTTATAGGGTTTTTTTAGGCATTCAAGATGCAGTACTAAAGTGCGTGCGGGGTTGAACACGTGATGGCACAGTTGGTTAGAGCATAGTCGTATTGAGACTAAGGTTGCGGGTTCAAGTCCTGCTCACGTGGTATATTTTTACCGTTATTATTTTATTAAACTTTATTCTTATTTTTTTATTATATTTAGTCTGGCAGTTATATTATTAAAAATATTATAAGTAAAGTACAAGTATTTTTTTTGACGAAGATACAGCGATTTTAAATTTTTCGTGACGAGACAGCTTCGCACGATTTTTACAGAGCATTGACGTCACAAGCCCCCACTCCGAAACTCAGATGCTTTGTATCTTTGTGGATATTAGGTACCAATTTGATAAACCGAAAAATACGTGTCAATTACTTCAAATATTTAATCTAACCGACAAATATAACTATACTAGCTGTGCCCGCGACTTCGTTCGCGTGGTTGTCGTAACGTAATGTTATACAGGTTGATTTTGTAATACTGAGCTTTATCAAAATCTCAGAATCAGAATCACTAATAGAACACAAAAAAGCAAAAAAAAAATATTTTTTTTTTGTAAATTTTTCAAAAGGAAAAATCCCTAATATTACATTTTATGGCGAACCTATTATTATTTGTCAATGACCGCGTTGCTATGCTACGCGCCAGCCGAACTCCGTGCATTCGGTGCATTCCCCATCCCCGCGCCGGCCACCCACCCACCGCCACTCGCCACCCCGTCAGTCGTGTACGCATATTTGTTTTGGGAGCACGTAGCGCGATCAATCGATTTTTTTCCGCCGCGCCGAGCGGCAAGTGACTGCGCACGACTAATTCAATGCCGCGTTCTCCACGAGAGTACTACGAAATGGTACGAGTATACTTTTTGAGTGGAGAAAACTTGCATGAAGCCAGGAGATTGTATGAAGCAGAGAGTATTCCTCGCCTTCGTGCTCAGGGAATTAATACCTCCGGCACATATGCCTCCAACATACCTCGAAATGTTACAAGGTGTGATTAACGAAATGTTGGAAGACGCGCCAATCGGGTATCTTCAAAATTTCTACTTCCAACACGACGGAGCACCCCCACATTATGCCAGACAGTTACAGGAGTACCTTGACGAGGAATATCCGAATCGCTGGATAGGTCGTGGAGGGCCTGTGGCTTGGCCTGCTAGGTCACCGGACCTCACGCCCTGTGATTTCTTTTTGTGGGGAGAAATAAAGCGGCGTGTTTACACCCACGAGCCACAAAGCCGTGAAGAACTAAAAAACTGTATTATTAGTGCATTTGACGCTGTAAAAAAGTGACCGTGCCATAATTTCAAAACTAAAATGGAATGCAGTGAAACGCGCCAGACTCTGCTTGGAGAGAAACGGGCTGCATTTTGAACAATTATTAAAATATCGATAGGTAGGTAATTTAGTTTGATTTTGTTTTTATGTTGATTTTAATTATTTGTACATAAGTTAATTACAATTTTTAAATACGCTTGAATGCAGAAGTAAGTAAATTCCTTATTTACGTTTAAGTAAAAAAATATTTAAAATACCTACTGTTTTTGTCAAGGTCGATCTAAAGCATCTGTATTTTGACGGTCCTAAGCCCGTGAAAGTATGAAGGGAAATTGCAATGCAACTTATGATTGGCGATGTGATAATTAGGTACATTAAGTACAGACCTATTTCATTAAAATTTTGTTTGAGTAGGTAGGTAGCTTTTATGAGTGCTATGATAGGTCAATGGCCAAACTCGCAATACAAAGACCGCTTGGCGCAGGCGCGGCAGGTACTTATTGCTTGCGGTGAATACGGCGCGGCGACGACGGCGCGCGGTGAGACATGACACGCCGCTCTCGGTATCGCCGCGATTGGGAATTTTTGGTTTAACTTTGACGGCTTCTATCTTTGGTTTTTATTATGAAATATGGTAATTTTATGAGAACATGTATTTTTTTATTTTGCGCATAGAGTACTTTCCTTGAATATAGCTCAGAGGGTCAAAATCAACCTGTACAGCCTAAAGCCTTCCTCTATAAATGGACTACCCAACAACAAAAGAATTTTTCAAATCGGACCATTAGTTTCTGAGATTAGCGCGTTTAAACAAACAAACTCTTCCGATTTATAATAATAGTATAGATTTCGTCCTCGATAATCTATACTATTATTATAAAGCGGAAGAGTTTGTTTGTTAACATTACGTTCCGACAACCACGCGAACGAAGTCGCGGGCACAGCTAGTATAATAATATGTTCCGATCAATTTCAAAATGCACTACTAAAGTACTCAAATAATTACATTAAGGCGAAGATATAGGCAAATGACCTTGAGGTGGCGCCCTCATTTGTAATAAATTGTTAACTCGTAAATATGGAGATAATTTCCATATTACTCTTCGTCATGCACTAGATAGCCCTTCAAATTATTTTATAAACCACCGTTGAAAGTATTTACATTAGTCCGTCTAGCTTTAAAACTTGCCTCCGCCAAAAGTGGCCACGACAAGTTTTAAAGCTAGACGGATCATCAATAATAGTTTTAACGGCAGTTCATAAAATAATTTAAAGGGCTATCTAGTGCATGACGTTGAGCAATATGGAAATTATCACCATATTTACGAGTTAACAATTTATTTCACACTTCAAGGCCATTTGCCTATATCTTCGCCTTAATAAATAAAAGCGATTGAGTATCTGTACCTATCTATTATCGGCTTGCTGGTGGAAAAGCACCTGAAAATTGAACACTAACCCACAGTGATAAGGTTCAAAATAAGTGTTAAAATTTATTAATTTTTTGTATCAATTAGGTATACTTTTTATTTTAATTATTGACTTTGATATTATACGTTTAATACAAGACTCGGTTGTTTAAGTTTTATTTTAAGGCCATACATGAATTTTCCGGGGTCCAGTGCTGCCCCATTTGAAATAAATCATTTCAAAGGAAATGGAGATATTATTTAAAATTTTGTGAACTACTGTTTAAAGAACGTTAAATTTTTTTACGCATTTTTGCCAATCCGCAAAAATGCGTAGAAAAGCTTAACTTTCTTACTTTAAACTGTAAATAGTAGTTCATATAATAGTTTAAAGGGGTAATCTAGGGCTTCACAAAGACAAAATTTTAAATGATATCTCCGTTTCCTTTGAAATGATTTATTTCAAATAGGGGCAGAACTGGACCCCGGAAAATTCACGTATGGCCTTAATATGCATTGTTTTATGTAAATTGTAATGTACTACAGATATTTGTAGTATTTGAAATGGTCCTTCCAAATGTACGAAACAATACAGGAGGACTGGCAACCTTCATACTTTGAAGCGTAATTCGTTTTTAGTTTAAACCTTGTAGCTAGATGGAGCTACTAGTTCGAAAGAAGGTAATTTCGTAGTGGTGCCGCTGTATTTCGGAAAGATGGCGGTGTAAGAGTTCATTTTTTACGAACCAACAAGCGCCATCTCTGATTTTTCGTGGATACAGTCAGCCTAAGTATCCAGCATAATGTATGGCTAGCGGGGGAGATAGTAGCGACATCTAGAAATAATACAGGATTTTATCTTTCTTATTCTAACAGAGTATGCTTTTTTGTAGGTATATGGTTGTCAGTATTCTTGTATTTGTTCATACATGGTAGGAGTTCTGGAATTATATTCCCATGAGTACTACTGTTAGGTCTATTCGGACAAAAAATTCCATGAGACCTAGGTGGACAACTAAGACTAACTCGTATCTTTAAGAATCCCCTTACCCTAGACTTTCCTATACAAGGATCCGTGAATTTCGTCGTGAATGGTAATGACGATGTAAAAGTGTTAATACATCATTACCATAAGTGAATTCTTCAAATAGAATTCAATCAGCTATTGATAATTAGCAATCCGATATCTCTTGCTCGTACACAATGAAAGAGGTTTTTTTGATGTTAACAATTTATTTCAAATGAGGGTGCCACTTATGCTACCATTTCACCTTAATAAAGAACATTGGTTGTTAATGATTTGATTACATTATGATGATAATAATTTTTGAAATGAAGAATATATTAATCACCTACGATCGTTGTGTTATGTAATTATGTATGACTTATAAGAAAAAAAAAAAGTGACTCGATTTATTTTATTTCTTGAATACAATTTCTTCTACTTGAATCTACAAAATTTTCATCTCTAAACATCTGCCCATGTTAAAAATTATACCAAAGAATGCAACTTATGAAATATAATTAATGATTCAACGAACTTACCTGTAAGTGAAGTTTTATCACAAATTATGTGAGTACGTTTCATTCGAAGATATAAGTATCCACCCTTCTCAAATCCCTCAGCAGAAGAAAAATTCGCCAGGCTGACCGGAGCAGCGGTTGGTAGGTACACTTGTGTTTTCTTCTCCTACCTACATACTATTAACAGTGCGGAGTTGCCAGTACAATGAAAGTACTACCGTTGTTAAAAAGATGAAACGTACTCACATAATTGTGGTAGAACTTCACTTTCAGGTAAGTTCGTTTAATCACCAAATATTTTTATTCCAAACAGAAAACATAATTGCATAAGGTTTTTAGCACTTGTAATGACACCCAGCTTCTTGTTTTCCGGCACATGGTACTTTTCCCTTATACCAACAGCCTCCTTGTATTGGTCTGCTAGTGCTTGTAGTTGTAAATTTTGGGAGTTTGTATGGATCTTCCCTTTTTGGCGGCTTTACGATCACATCATCTTTCTTGTTTTTATTTCCCCCTGGATTCGGATTTGTCAGCGCCATTTGCACGACGACCAAAATCACTAAAACTACCAAAAGGTTGCTGTTCATTTTATGATGTTTTTGCGTCCGGTACGGAGACGAGCTTCAGCTGGGAACGATCGAAACGAAGTGATTAAAGTGATTGCGTACACACAGCATTATATAGTAAGTTGCTAATCTGCGTGTGATAGGAAAATAACACGAAAAACATTCGTTCCTTGAACTTTGGGCTGAGATTAAACAGAACGAAATGTCAAAGTTTATCTTTAATAAAATAATAATAAAAATCTTTATTTATGACTACATAGGCACAGGTGTTAGTAACAATGGTACTTATTCTATGTTATGATCAGTTGGAAAACATATTGAGCAGTTATTTAATTTAATGGCGGTTAATTAATTATTGCGACAGTAAAACATGAACAGTAATATAAATTCAATTAGTCGGTTATTTTATCATACTACTAGTTCTATTCATTTTACTAGGTACTACAGAATCCATCATCATGTCCAAAACTGACGCGCCAAAAACCACTCTTGACAACTGTGTGAACGTCTGGAAACCGTAGAAATTTTAATTTTATTATGCCGTGTTGTGTTGTCCCCACGTGCAAAAATGCTGTTAGACTTAAGAGTAAGCAGCATGGGATGACATTTCATCTGTAAGTACCGAATTCAATAATCAATTTATTTAATTATTCATTTTTTTTTACTTAATGTAAATGTCATACAAAAGGGCGAGTCCATTTTCCCGGATTGTACTTTTTTATAATAATATTTTTTAGGATAATATTTTTTTACACAACTGTCACCGAAAAGATTTCAGGGTCCAGGTATTATATTTTTTATATTATTATTTTATTTTAATATCTACTGTTACATAAAGCTAAACTTAAATTATCACTGACTAATTTGACTCACTCATTGACATAGTTGTTTGACCTGTTCCCGGATGGCTGTGGGAACGACTTTTATTGGAATGTACAGGCCCCCCCTATGGGGGGGCCTATATATACTGGGGGGGCCCCCTCAGGGGGGGAATCTGAAAAATGAAGATTTGAAGAAATCTGACGTGGAAGGGGTACAGCCTGGCTAAACGGCAGCACTTGGAGATTTGGCCCCATAGACAAAATGAAAGGTGTACCTGATCAATTACCAGACCCCTTTATTTTAATTTTCGAAAAATTATCCCCCCCCCTCTTACAAATTTGATAAAAGCGCCCCCAAAGTAACTTGGTGGAGAGAAGCCCTCCCCCTCCATCCCCCAAGTAATTTTCACGAGGCCACAGGAGGAGCCGGAAGGGCGAGACCGAGCTATCCACACCATTGCTTCTTTTTTTCATTTTTGGAAATCCAAGATGGCCGCTTAAAGTCGACTGCTTCCGATTTGGATGAAACTCGATACCAGAAAAGTATTAGGGAAATCAAAAATAAATTTACCCCTACTAGTGGCATCTGGCAGATTTTTTTGGAATCTTTAGAGGAAAAAGGCTAATTAGTTGCAACATGTCTTACAATTACGAAGAATTAGAGTAACACAGTGAACAATTTTTAAACAAGATAATATGTTTAAAATTAAGAATTATGGTGAAAAACATTTGTATTATTATCAGAAGGGAAACTAATACATTTGTACCCCCCTACTAGTGGAACATCTGGTGTATTTTTTTTAACCTTTAGAGGAAATATATATTTAATTAGAAACGAAAAGGGGAGGCTTTAGCCCAAATATGGGACATAAATGGCTATTAAAAAAAAGAGGAAAAAGGCTAATTGAAATTCTTGATAGTAGACACTAATTAATTTGTTTCACACTTTTTTATCACCCTAAGAGCTATTATATACTAAAGTACAAGAAAAGACACCACATATCCCTGTTTGTCCCGTTAAATTGTAGCTATCTCCATAAACTTCACTTAGTCGTTTGCTAGCTCTTATACGCCTATTCGTCAGTTTATAAGCGAAATCCATAAGAAAACACTGTAAACATAATTAAAAATGCCTTGTTATGTGTTAAAATTCTGTACGAACAATTTTATTCAAGGATAGTAATCAGATTTCATTCTTTGAAAATTAAATATGGACGATAAAATTCTCGCCGCCATATTTAACGATTCGTCGGTTCTTTTAGCAAATCTAGCGCTACAGTTAACGACTTAGCGCTGCAGTGTGATAGCATTTTCCTAAATATAACAGGGGCCAATGTTCAAAGTACATAGCTAGTTTGTATATTTTATGTTGATGTTATGATCTAAGATACTTCTTTTATTTTAGCTTTTTTTGAGACATTCTGAAATTTAAATTTAGAATTCAAATTTTTGGCAATACCACGGGAACCTCACATTATTCCGGAATAAAGACTATCTTGTGTTAATCCAAGTTTTATGCTATCTATATGTCAAATTTCATTCTAATATAATATAATTCAGTCGTCTTGGGGTGAAAGAGGATCAAACATCCATACATACTGTATTGAATACTTTTGTTTAAAAATTATTTGTACTTATTAAAATTTTTATTTTTAATTGTATTTCATTTTTAAAAGCAGGAAAACTAAGTACCTAAACCTTGAACGCTTTAAGCCATTGTACGATTCAAATTTATTGGGGGTTTTTAGCAGCTAAACAATGTGCTAGTATATTTTTGCATAATCAACACAACTTGTAAAACGATTATGCGAAAATATACTATACAACATTCGTTCAGTACCAATGAATAAAAAAAAATGTTTGTAATTATACTATCAATAGTTAAAATCTAATATTTTACCTAAACATTAGGCTGCACGAAAAACCTAATGTTTATTTCCGATAAAACGACGCCAAAGATTGCTCGAAAATATCTAAATTGCGCTCAATATTTCTTAGAAAGTTTATGAAGCTGCTTGTAAATTAGAAAGAAATGTTAACATTTCGAAGGTATACATGTACCTACACATCCGCTTATTACGAGATTTACGAGTATTTTACTAAATTACTACCTACCTACGTAATAAAGAAAGAATACCCAAAAAAGTTGTATATCGCCCCTGAGCTAGCAACATTATGAGGGTGTGAAGAGCGGTAAGTGCGGGACGTACGCCATGTTTTTGGACACAACGCATTGCATGCAATTATGATAGAACGCGACTTCTGTAGTTATTCATTCTGTGGGAAAACCTATAGGTTAGGTTTTATTTTATTTTTATTTATTTAATTTATTGCACAATAAAATTGATGTACAATAGGTATAATCTTAACGCTAAGCGCTGTCTACCAGAAAATACCTTTGGGACGTATAAGAGAAGGCGATAAATGGGGTGCAAGCGTATACAAAACTGGAATGAGAAAAAAATAGAAATCTACTTACTAGCTAAGATACATAAACTACGCCTACATATTAAATTAAATAACATTTAATAAGTTATATATAAAAACATAGATATAATATACTTAATATCTTTAAATATATACTTACATAAATATTTAAAATAGGTTAGGTTAGAACTTCGACCAGCACACGCACGAGCCGAGCGAGCGTAGCGAGCGTGCCGCGGCAACTGCCGGCGAGTGCTAGGTCGGTTTTATCCATTTTACTAGGTTAGGGTAAACGTATAGAACCGCTCGTTCATTTTTTTTACCGGCCATTTATTTTCCTGCTAAATTATATATATATATTCACAGATCCAGTTCATTATTTTTTATTAGGTTCTCATTTTTGTTTACTTTACTGCTTAGTTTTAACTGCTGAACTAGTTATTAAACATGCCATTTATAATTTTTAACTTACCAAAACTGCTATTTACAACTGCCTCTTTAAATCAGTGCCCTAAGCATTGTCTACCAGTTCACCTTAGGGACGTAGCAGAAAAAAGGTAGTAAAAAGTAGTTAAACAAGGAATAACTCCTTCAAAATCGGGAATATAAATCTTATACCTCGTTTATCTTTTTATTCTTAGGTTAAGTTGTTAGTGAAATGTATTGGATTATTGTACCTACCTACTCGGCGTGCTGCTTTTATATTTATAATTATTATTGAGACATAAGGCATAATTTTTTTCACGCTTTCCGACACTGAGCTTTTAAATTTTAAGATGTTCTATGGCCAAAACCGGTTTGTGAATTAAATTACCATTTTTAGGGTTCCGTACCTCAAAAGGAAAAAACGGAACCCTTATAGGATCACTTTGTTGTCCGTCTGTCCGTCCGTCCGTCCGTCTGTCAAGACCCTTTTTCTCAGGAACGCGTGGAGGTATGAAGCTGAAATTTATATCAATTACTCAGGTCTACTGTCCCTTGAAGCTGTGAAAAAATCAAACTTCTAAGCCAACGCAATCAAAAGATACAGCCGTTTATGCCGCAAATTTTCGACACTTGCAAGGGAATCAAAACCTACAGGGTGCTTCCCGTGAACTCAGAATCTTGAAATTTGGTACGAAGCAACGTCTTATAGCATAGATAAAGGAAAAATTACGAAAACCATAAATTTTTAGTTACATCACATAATATATATTTTTTTAATAATTTTAAACTTACTACCCATTTCCTCATAAACGCGTAGAGGTATTAAATTGAAATTCATACCAAATACTAAACCTTGCAGGTTTGTACGGAACCCTCGGTGCGCGAGTCCGACTCGCACTTGGCCGGTTTTTTCGTTTCATTGTTACTGCGTCGGTACGTTTATTTATTCTCCACTATATTGAAATATTCGGTTACCAAATCCACCAGTAATATATTTTCTGGCATTTGCCAGTTAGGACTGCGTTTTCTGACATTATTTTATTTATAATTACCTATATAATACCAAAAACCGAGAAAATCACCCTTTTTTGTTGGAGAACATAACCACAAAAAACATAACCTCTCTCCAAAGGTTATGTTTTTTTAGCTGAAATAGATTCTTATAAACTTACGTATAACCCCACTAAAGTAAAAAATTGTGTATGTTTGACTTTGCATGAAAGAAATATTATACGCAATTTAGGAGTATTATATTTCATTTTGGTTATTCTAAGAATAGTTATTCTAAGATTAATTTATTCATAGATTAGTATGGTGAAATGCAATTTGAGTTATCTGAGAGTAAATGTAGCGTATAAATTTAGTACTGGTATAGTTATTCTCAGATAAGGATGCTATTGGTAAAATTGCCCCTTAGTAAGACTTCAGTATTTGACAGTATGTGTAACTTGGCTTGCAGACTAGTTGCCTACAAGACAGGCTATATAGCGTAGGAACTAGTGATTAAAATTGTTTAGTAAACAAACTGTTCTCTATGCCTAAACTGTTTATTATTCTTATCACTAATTTTTGTAAATTGTCAGCCTAGAAATAAGTATATTAGTTGTACGTTATTATTTTATTTACTCTATGATATTAGTATGTAAAAAAATATTATTGTGCGCATAGAGTAAATAAAGAGTATAAAGAGTAATTTATTAAATTTATTTTGATAAGAATTAATAGCATGAGTGAAATAAACGCGTTTAAATGTAGTCCAAAAAATTCAAGATTTCTAAATAAAAAAATGGTTGTTGTGCCTCACTCGACATAGATAGATATAGTGTGTCGCGGACTTTTTTGTAGATATTTATAAGATCTCCAAATAATAAGAACATTTTATGGTTCTATCTTTTATAGTTTAGGCAGCGTACCCAAAGTAAGTAACTTTTCTGGTTGATTTTTTACACCTTGTGTCCGAAAAACCCAAATATCTTACGGAACCCTATTTTTTTCCAAAATAAAATTTAGCCTATGTTACTCGTGGATAATGTAGCTTTCGAATGGTGAAAGAATTTTTGAAATCGGTCGAGTACTTTTTGAGCCTATTTATTACAAACAAACAAACAAACATACAAACAAAGTTTTCCTCTTTATAATATTAGTGTAGATACAACGTCCCTTTTAATTATGTAAAAATACTTACTTTAAGGCAACGAGATCTATGTACTTATGTAAGGGCTTCTTCATATAGGGTAAAAACCCGGATAGTTGCCCCACTTTTTGAAATAACTTTATATCTCGTTGTACAAAAATCAAGATACTTTTTTGACAAGCGGGTAGGTACTTTGGTTTATTATCTTTAAATTTATAAAAGGAATAAACATTATCTTTGATATTCCTGAGTATAGGCGATTTTTGCGGACCTCTAAGTTTTGGGACAACTATCCCATATAGGGGATAGTTGCCTATTGCATGTAAATGACGTTTAGGATAGATGTCCTGTCGAGAAAGAGGACATCTATCCCGCAAAAACTGATCGCACCTAGCCGTCCCATGCAATCGCACAGAGACATGCAACACAGTCAACTTAGTTGTAGATGCAGAGTCTCTCGATAGATAAAATAATAACATGTGTTTCATTTGCAAAACTAGAGAAATTGCAATCAAGGCAAATATACCCCTGGGGCGACTATCCGGGTTTTACCCTAAGTAGGGAAAACGGTTTAGTAGCGAAAAATAAAAAATCGGCAGGTTAGTTTTCGAGATAACGTCACTAACAAATTTTCCAAAAGAGACACTTTACAGCAGCCTGTAGAAGATTGATACTGCGTGTAGCGTACTATTTGTTTACTATTACCAACGAATAATGTCTATAACAAGTAATTAGGGATTAAAAAAAACCCTACTGCGTGATACAACATCAGTAGGTACATACCTAGGTATGCCTAGGATGCAACCGAGAATACGCTTGGCGAAGCGATGTCATAGAAATGTTGTTTATATAGCTTTTCGGGCGTTGCGCGGGCTGCAAGCAGCCCGCGGTTTTTCGTGCAGCTGTTGAAGTTGGTGTTTTGAATAAAAGTGCTTTGTTAGGAGACTAGCGCCATCTGCGTGTGATCTCCACAAACACGGGCCGGATTATCGATTCATCGATATCCCGTGCGCGGATTGTCTTTGCCCGACCAGAAAAATAATCATTGTCTTTACGTCAAAATAGTGAAAAATGTCTTGAAACCTTGGGTGTGGCTTTCTCGCGTGCTATGGCAGCATTAATTTTGTAATTTTTGATATATATAGTGAATGTTTGGTGGAGAATTGTCGTTAATTGTTTGTGCCAAAATTGTTAGGAACGGCGTGAAGCCGAAATTATATGTATTACGTAAAGAACAGTGATTTGTATCAAATGTGAAGCGCGTGCCATGCGGCCTTATAAAATAGTTAAGTGAATAATCTTGAAGTGTCCAAAGAAGAACAAGAAAATTATTGTGCTATAGAAGTGGTGTAATAAATACGACGTATTCATTTTGGGGCGACGTACATGAGCTCATGGGGAGGTTATTGTAGGGACCCAATTCTTCTTACCACTGACCTTGGGACCCAGAGAGGGACCTAAGGCCGTCGCCACCCCTGAGGAGGACCTCAGGATCGACGCGAAGGCCAGGCGAGGTTGCCTGAAGACTGCGTGGAAGCGGTGAGTCTTACAATTAGTTAGATTAGTTAGTTAGAATTCAATTCAACATAATTAGGTTAAATTAGATTAAAATAGGTCCCTGTACCTCATACAGGGTGGTAGCAGACTGCGTAGGTTGTTTGTGTGTTTGTTTGTTGCCGGTGAGATTGCCGGACTCGTACCAAGAGCGTAGTCACAAAATCTCTTGGTATCAGAACGTAATCTTAGCTATCTGCGCCCACACTTTTTGGTAGCAGAGCGTAGTTTGTTTTTGTGTTTGCTTGTTGCCGGTGAGATTACCGGACTCGTACCAAGAGCGTAGTCACAAAATTATCTTGGTATCAGAACGTAATCCTAGCTATCTGCGCCCACATTTTTTGGTAGCAGAGCGTAGTTGTTACCGGCTCTGATTACGGGCCCACATATTGTTTGTTTTTTTGGTTTGTTATTAAGGTAGGGTAAACATTATTTCCCAAGAAAATTTGAAATAAAATAATTTTGTTTGTTTGTAATTAATAAGTATGGGCCGTCTCAATCATACTATTATATAGTATTATATCTTGTTTGTTTGCCATTAATAAATATTAGTCCGTGTCATTTTTACTATTAGATAGTACTTTGATTTGTTTGTTTGTATTTAAAAATTAAGAATTTTAGTTTGTGTCCTTGTCGGACTAATATTATATCTTGTTTGTTTGCCATTAATAAATATTTGAGTCTGTGTCAATTTTACTATTAGATAGTATTTTGATTTGTTTGTTTGTATTTAAAAATTAAGAATTTTGGTTTGTGCCCTTGTCGGACTTATTTATTCGGTTATTTAAATTTGGTTTGTTTTGTTCTTGTCTAACGCAATGTCGAAGACAACCTCCGTAAAGGCGACGCTCGCCAATGAACTTAGGTGGGCTGTGAGTGCCAGCGCACTCTTGTCCCGTACGGACCGGGACGCTGCGATTCTGGAGCGAGCGGAACAGCTCCTTACGAGATTGGCCAATACGGAAGCAGCCATGGCGGCGCTTACCGAGGGTGGTTTGGACCCAGAGGTCTGGGCAGGCCATCTCAAGGACTATGACCAGATTCTGGCCTTTCACGATGAAATCGTGGAGAAGGCCGCACACATCAGAGCGAGACAGGCGGGCGGTCCCGCCCCTCGCGCATCCGGTGGACCGGAAGGGCCAGCTGTAACTGGTCGGCTTCCCACCCTTCAGCTGTCCCACTTTGGGGGTAGGATGGAGGAGTGGGTGGCCTTTAAAAACATGTTCGAGTCGTTGGTCGACTCGAGACACGACCTAACGAAGGCGCAAAAAATGGCGTACCTTCTCTCAACTTTGGAGGATGAAGCGCGGTCGCTCATCCAGCACCTCCGTGTGGAGGATGACCAGTATGACACGGCCTGGGAACTGCTTAATTCCCGTTACCAGAACGTTCGGCTGTTGGCCGACGCACATGCGGCGCAGCTATTGGCCCTGCCTCGGGTGGCCAATCGGGCACAACTGCGCCTGCAATTACTAACGCCCGTTACAGTGGCCTGTAACGCGCTGCGTACTTTGGGACTACCGGTGGACCAGTGGTCATTTTTGTTGGTACACATTATCCTGGGCAAACTACCCAACGATATTCGCTCGCGTTTCGAACGCGAGAATGCTGAGCGGGACAGCAATACCCTACCTACCTTTTCCGACTTGTATAAGTTTTTGGAGTTTGAGGCTAGGGCCGCGGAGAGTTCCATGCCGGAACCAGCGCCATCTAGGGCGCCAGAACGCGGAGCCCCTTATGGCGAGGGAAGCCCAGACAGGCGCAGCCACCGTCACCGCGTGGAGCTGGTGCTCGGGTGGTTTATAGGGCAGCAGTCGCGAGAGACGCGGACTGTCTGCAGTGTGGCCGGAAGGGTCACACCCTAACCCAATGTTGGGACTGGCAGCGGCTGCCAGTAGAACAAAGGCGTCGCGTGGCGAAGCGACATGAATTATGTTTTTACTGCCTGGGTAGTCACTACGCGCGTGACTGCCGTTCTGCCAAGCCATGCAGTGCGTGCCATGGGTGGCACCACTTGATGCTCTGCATGAACCGGAGCGAGGCTGGCTCCCAGGCAAGGAGGCAGGGGTCCCCCATGGGCGGGGGCACTCCTGCGCGAAGCCCTCCACCGTCGGACGGCGGACGTGGCTTCGCTCGTCGCACCCCCCCTCGGGATGGGGGTCGAGTGCCGGCGCGGGTCTCGGCGGTCCGGGATCCTGCGCCTACGGGACATGGCCAGTATGTGGCTGGTCAGCCTTTGGATAGGGCCCCCATGGGCGGGGGCCCTAGAGCGGAAGTGAGAGGTGGGACACCTCCCTCCGCACCGGCTCCTACTCGGAGGACAGAGCCACAGCGGTTTTCCCCGCCGCTTCATGGGTACCCTCGGCTGGAGTACCACCCGCCCTACGCTAGGTACGGCAGGGCAGCGGGTTATGCGCCCCCTCACATGGGGACGTGCACTCGCCCGATGTATTATCCGGGCCAGTGGCACCCCCCCGGTTTGGAGAGAGTGGGGAGCCCATAACTAGCTTGCTCCCTCAGTAGGACAGAACCGCGGACGGTTCTGCTCCCCACCGCGGTGGTCCGCGTATGGGGACATGGGGGGGAGGCGGTTACTATACGAGCCATGTTAGATTCGGGGGCTCAGAAAAGTTTGGTTACCACTCGAGTGGCACATACATTAGGCTTAGCCGTGGAGGACTCGCCTGTGCCACTTCTTGGAGTTGGTGGTATAAAAGTGAAGTGTTTGACGGGACAGACACTTGTCACCTTTTCGTCGCTGAAATCCTCGACAGTAAGGATCACGACTTCAGCTCTGGTAATGGATACAATTGCGGGTTGGCAGCCCGCCACAGACATACCGCCAGACGCGTTGTCTATGGTGTCAGGCCTGGAATTGGCTGACCCATTTGTTCTTCACCCCGCCCCAGTAGACTTGCTCCTGGGTTCGGATGTATTGGGTTGGATTTTATTGGGCACCCAGAAGGCTCTGGGTTCTTCTTCACTGGTGGCAGTGTCTACAATTTTTGGTTACGCCCTGATGGGCCCTGTCTTTGAACATGACTCCATGGAGGAGCCGACAGTTCTTGCGAATGCGTCTTTGGCCAAAACCATGCAAAGGTTTTGGGAGGTGGAGGAGCCACCTATGGTCTCAAGGATGGATCCGGACCACGCAGAATGTGAGGCCTTTTATCAGGCCAATACGGAAAGATTGTCTTCCGGTCGGTTGGTAACTAGGTTACCCTTTGTTGCTCCTCGTCCTAGCCTAGGGCATAGTAGGATGTTTGCGGAGAAACGACTGCTGTCCATGGAACGACGCATGCAGCGGGATCCCGTACTTCGTGATAAATATATAGAATTTATGCGCGAGTACGAGGACTTGGGTCACATGTCCCCAGCTCAAGTTGATTGGAGCTCAACTGAGCATTACTTTCTGCCACACCATGCTGTTGTGAAGGCCTCGACAGGCAAATTGAGAACTGTCTTTGATGGGTCAGCACCCACTTCGAACGGGGTTTCGATAAATCAATGTTTACATTCCGGTCCCAAATTACACAGAGATATAATTGACATCATCCTGAACTTTAGAAGACATCAGGTGGTTTTTGGAGCGGACATCCGGATGATGTTTCGCCAGACAGTCATACATCCTGAGGACAGGCGATTCCAGTTGAGACTCTGGCGTGAGCGCCCTGAGGATCCTGTGACGGTGTATGAACTGAATACAAATACGTACGGTTTGAAATCTAGCCCCTACATCGCCATCAGGTCATTGCTTGAATTGGCCGAGCGGGAACGGACCCGCTTTCCCCGTGGAGCTTCCGTGCTGTCACGTGACCTGTATGTTGACGACGTCTGCACCGGAGCCCAAAGTGTTGAGGAGGCCCTCTTACTGCGGGACGAATTGATTGCAATTCTTAAGTCAGGTGGCTATGAGTTGCGTAAATGGTTGTCCAATGAGCCTAGAGTTCTAGAAGGGATCCCAGAGGATCACCAACAGAACCCTCACTTGTTTGCGGATGTGTATGATCCCAACATGATAGCAGTGCTGGGCATGCAGTACCAGCCGCTAACGGATATTTTTACCTTCCAAGTGGATTTGGAGGTACCAAAGGCCTGGACTAAGCGAACGGTGCTCTCTATGATAGCTCGCATGTTTGATCCAAACGGTTGGATAAGCCCAGTGATATTTTCTGCGAAGTGTCTTCTGCAGCGACTTTGGACCTTGGGCGTCTCGTGGGACGAGCCGCTGACCGGGTCCACACTGGATGATTGGCTCGAATGGTTTTCGTCGATTGAGGAAGTCAATCGGATTGCCTTGCCTCGTCGAATATTGCCACCTGGGAAGTTTCAAGCCAGCCTTCATGGCTTTTGCGACGCGTCGGAGCGAGGCTACGCCGCGTCCGTCTATATGCGGACAGTTGACGCCGATGGCCGGGTCAATGTCTCGCTTTTGTTGGGTAAGAGCAAGGTTGCTCCCATCAGGACTAGGTTGACTATCCCGAAATTAGAATTGAGCGGGGCTCATCTTCTTTCCAAATTGTTGAGTCACGTTGCACGTGAGTTTGCGGCCATGGTCATAATACGGAATATCTTCGCCTGGTCAGATAGTCAGGTCGCGCTCGCATGGCTGCGCGCGGCCCCACATACTTTAGAGGTTTTTGTGGGAAACCGGGAGTAGTTATTTATTGGGCTTTTCAACACACGTATCCGTGTTTTGAAAAGACCAATAAATACGTTGAAATTTAAAATTCACTTCATCAAAGGCCGCCCCTCTTTTTCAAAAGTCTCAATAAAAGATATGATATCATGCTTAACTCACCTGTATTTTACTCGAAAGTTTCCACTTCCCGAGGTATATTCACTATCACCTTAAACTATTATTACACGATTAAACCGTAGTGAATGATGGGAAAGGAAAATCTCTCTGTTCTGATACGATGATTATATTGGTTTGCACCAAGAACGATATTTCTACGCATGCTTGACAGGACGCCCTGTCTCCGACAATCAGATATTGCATCACTGGATCAGATTGACTCGTACCTTTCATCCGTAGATTTTAGGCACCCAGTAAGTACAATTCCTTCATATCGAAGTCAGGACATTGGTATTTTGATACCCACTGTAAACTACGCGAAAGATCTATCGCTTTGACGATCATTCTACCTCATGACCCAAGACACGTCTTCGACAGTACTGAGGTATCGCAAACTGGTCCGGATTAGGCTCGTGCTGATGACCCGTAGGTTGTTAGCACCCATTAAATACGATTCCTCAACATTGAAAACTATCGTGAGCGATGAGAAAGAACTTTCGCTTGACGGATATTTAATAGCAAAGTCAACGGGACGTCTGTAGTTGCGAAAGAATTATCTCGTTGCTGGTCCAGATTAGGCTCGTCCCGATCACCCGTAGGTTTTTGTGGGTACCCAGTAAATGAGATCCTTCGCAGACAATGATATCCACCATGACTAATACTATAGATCATCGCTTTATATCAAACCAATTTCATATTCCAAATCACACTCCAGTGAGAATGTTATTTCCCCCCCAAAACCACCACGAGTTTTCAGATCACTTCACATATCATACTAGACAAAATAACTTTTAAACTACATTTTTACACTTTACACAATCACGATCCTTGTACAAATGCGGTTTGCCAATAAATGAACCACGATGTATTAGTGATGTAACATTGCATGGTGTATGGTAGTGATAAACAATCGATTATTCGGTAATCGATTATTGGATATCAAATCATATTAACGTTTAGAGTATTCTGTGTGATGAATTGGTAAACCGTTTATTAGTAGGTAGCATATCTAGTTTCAATTAACACCTTTCCGTTTTTCAAAGAAGTTTACTTGTAAATTGTTTTGCGAATATTTTCTATCGATTCTACCTATGAATATAAATCGAATAAGAGTAACACTATTCAAGCACTATGATAAATTTTGCTAAACCTGCAGTTATGCGCTCCCACGTGAATATTCCTGAGCGTAACATGATAATCAGTGGCGGATTAAGCAAGTGCGAAGTCCGTAGCCAATTATTTTAAGGGGCTCGAGTCACGAGTGTTACGAGGGATGGTGGAGTATATGCAAATCGAAAATGTATGCCTACTAGATTGTACGGGTTATTTTAAGAATTCACAATGCTATACTATCTTAATCTTATTAAATAAATAAATAAGATTTATGATGAAAAAATTCTTGAAACAGCTCTGCTCGCATGGATTTTTTTACCATATCTTATTTCTTCATACACCCAATGCTTAATTCTCTAGGCAGCTCAATGCTAGGTCTAACGAGATGTAGCAATTTAGAATGTAACACCTTTAGCGCGGGGCCCCTTTTTGCGCGAGGCCCGCAGCATTACCTACTCTTGCTATGGTTGCTGTTTTTCGTGTGTGTAAGTGGCCAACACCTCTTGCTGCGGTGTTAATCCAACACTGATGATAATCAATCGTGATAGCGCGTTATGCTAAAAGTAGCATAAGTACATCTACATTGTAAAGACAAAGAGAGGTTCTCAAACATGTACAGTTGTAAAGGATGGAAGTTACTAAGTGCAAATACCTACCTAAAGTAAAATACGAAATATTATTTTAAATTAGAACTACATAACCCTTTTTTGACAGTTGGGTAATAAATTGAAATAACATTTGCGGTGCGCTATTGATAAAGACGGTGTGTTTGATGATCGTGTTACAAAGGAAGTATGAAACATAAAACTTTTGTTTTCGACTTATTATTTCAAAGGAAATAAAATAAAGTGCTTATGTCTTCAATAAAGTGCCTATGTTTTCAAAAATACAGAGTTTGTACACCATTTTGCATTGCATATTGCTAATTGTTGTACGTAAATCATGAGTCTCTTTGGCAAACCTTAAGGTTTACAATACCTGTAAAATAATTGATGATTTGGCTAAAACGCATTATTTAATTCGTTTATTGGTGTGATGCACTCCAAATCAGTCCTATCCAGGTGAAGCTCTACTCAAGAAGTACTGTGCACCGTTTATCTACATACGAAGTCTCTCTGCTCGTAGATCGACCTCATCGTCAATCAGCTGAAAGTTAGCTGTAATTTTCTATCACCACGAGGATCTTCGCACGTACAATCATGTTCGTAAGTTTGTAACTAATGTTATGTTATGCATTTTATTATTTGTGTTAACCTCATTTCATACCTTAATATTTGTGTTATTACTTACTTGCAGGTCTGATTCGGAGTACTATGCGACTAAACGTCATGCCAAGGAGGTAAAAAAACAAAAAATAGAAGAACTTATTGAGACGGATGAAGATAGTGCAACTACTTCTGGAATAAGGTACGTACTTCTTTCTTATCTTAGCTAACCTAAGTTTAAGTGTGATTTTGTGTTATGATATGTGAATTCTAAACTGTATTCCTATATCCACAGTTATATGAATATATAATATTTAGCGTATAAATATTTACAACTGTACGTAGATTATATAACTTACATAATTAATAATTTTTAAAAAATACTCATTTCAGGTTAAAACCAGTGTCTTCAAAGCACGTGAATAAACGTGCAAAAGTCGCGCCTGTAGAATACGGATCAGACGAAGATATTTTACCCAAAAAGTATGTATTAACCTAAAAGTGACTCGTTACCTAATTTTTATACTTCATAATTGTTCTATTTAACCTTACTTACACTCTAATTGACGACCTCTGTGTTTTAGTAATGATCATACCAAGCTATTACACCGGAGGTCCCTGGTTCGATACCAGGTCCTTTTATTTATTATGTGAATTCTAACCAGTATTCCGTTATCCACGGTTATATTATGTTAATGTAATATTTAACGTATAAATCTTAAATAGGTAATTATTAAAAAAACTCGTTAATTTCAGATCAAAACCAGTGTCTTCAAACCACGCGAATAAACGTGCCAAAACTGTGCCTGTAGAATACGGATCAGACGAGGATATTACACCTAAAAAGTATGTATAACGTAAAAATCACTAGGCACTCACTGTATTTATTTTGTTGTACTACGAACTTGTTTCCTAACTTTTATAATTGTAATTCACTCTAATTGACTACCTTTGTGGTTTAGTAGTCATCATGCTAGTGCGGGTTCGATCCCCGGTCAGGTCAAGATGGAAAATGATCTTTTTTCAGATTGACTGTAGTCTTGGAAGTTTATTTACATATGTAATTATATATGTAGTATCGTTGACTTAGTATCCCGTAACACAAGTCTTACTCTTACTCTGAGGCTAGCTCAATCTGTGATATTTGTCCGTATATATTTATTTATTTATATTTAATTATACCTAAACCTACCTAAACTATCCACCTAAACTACCTAAACTAAACTACATTTAAATAAAAAATCATACTTAGTTAAAATTTTTCTTATCTCGTTTTCAGATCAAAACAAATCTCGAAGCCTACGTTAAAACGGAAGACAACAAGTAAGAAATCGGTTGCGACGCAGTTTTCCGGTGTGTTCGGCTCTGACTCTGAAGAAGAAGCTGTAACCCTGCGCAAGGCTTCTAAAAAAGAGGAACTACAGTCGGTGCTAACGCGGAGGGTTGTTGACGGGGTCTTGCGTCGTACCGCAAGCCTTGATGGCGACATATTTGTTGATTTAAAAGTGTATAACACAGCCGATATCGTCTCTATAGACCCTAAAGAGCGCTGGCAATACGCCGTTTTGGCACTAAAATATCGAGCTGATTCTGACTCTGGCGAATTGAGCCAATTAAAAGACTTTATTAAAAAGTGCAAATCCCGCTTTACAGAAGAGGGAAAGTTTTTTGCTTCTAAGAAGTTTTGATCTTTTTTATCTTTTATTTCTTGTATATGTATGTGTTATGGTCATGGATAATATATGATAATTCAAATTATATTTTTTTTTCAACCAGTCTACTTGAAAAGTTAATTACGTACATATAGTCTGTTTAAATAATAATTGATAATCACTACAGATATGGCTAACAGAACAGTATACTGCACAGTTTGCGATATATCAGTAAAAAGTAATGCATTTTCAGGTCATTTAAGAAGTAAAATACATAAAAATAATTATTCCATTGAAGTTTGTGACGGTATTTAAAAGATAGGTACTGCATTCAGGAATAGAATTGCTTCTTATAGAGTGCAGCCGATATCCGCTGATGCATGTGTTAACGGTGACGAGAATAATCCTACACAGCCAGCCAGATATTTACACGATTTAATACCTCGTGTGAAAAAGCTATTAGCTGCGAGACAATCCACCTATAATTCTATTAAAGTAAACTTTGAATTGTTTGGAGAATTCAATTTGCCTTCAAAATTAACCAGCGAAATTAAATCGTTTGCTACAGAAAACGTAATATTACATAATAATTATAATTTTAACGATATTTTTTCTAAGGTAATTTATACCATTGTTACAAAGATAGATGAGTTTCAAGAAAAAGATAGTGGTTGGGCTTTTGTACGTAATTTGTACTTAGAAGTAAATATAAACAAATACAATCCCTTGAGAGCTGCGCGCTTTATTGAGTTGCCAAAATGTATAAAGTTAAAACGTGCGTGTATAAATATAAAAAATAATGATGCATTCTGTTTCTTATGGTCTGTAATGGCATCATTATTTCCTGCTAAGAATAATCATCATAGAACATCTTCTTACCCCTGTTATGATAATATTCTCAATACTACGAATATGACGTTTCCTGTTGGCTTCTCAGACATTAAAATCTTTGAGAAAAACAACCGTCAAATTAGCATTAACTTATATGGTATTGGTACCAAGTCAAATATTGTTGGCCCCCTGTACAAGACAGAGCATAAAAGGAAGCATCATGTCAATCTATTATTATTAGAAAAAGGTCAATTTAAACATTATTGCTTAATAAAAAACTTGAGTAAATTACTTAGACCTCAGTTAACAAAACATCATGGGAAAATATATTTTTGTGACGAGTGCATGATTTTTTTTAACACCGAAGAGAGTTTAAATGTTCACGTTTGTAGTGGTGTTCGCACATTATTACCTGAACAAGGCTCTGTAATTCAATTTAAACATTTCGAGAGGATGCAAGATATGCCGTTCGTCATATACGCTGATTTCGAATCTTTATTAGTACCCCATTCAACAAATAACAATGAGCCTGATAAGAAATGTACTACAATTTTACAAAATCATTTACCAGCTGCATTTGCCTATTACATTGTTTGTTCATTTGACCGCTCACGAAATAAATATGTAACCTATCGTGGGAAAGATTGCGTTGCAAAATTCCTCGAACTTCTCGGTAAAGATGTGAAGCAAATACATACCATTTTAAAACATCCCATTTCTATGACTACATTGACGTCACAGGAACAGGAAAGCTTTGAAAAATCCAAATATTGCTTTATCTGTGAACAGTTGTTACTTGACGACAAAGTCAAAGATCATTGTCATCTAACAGGAAAATATCGTGGTGCAGCTCATTCTTATTGTAACCTACAATATCGCTTACCGAAATTTATTCCAGTATTTTTTCACAATCTATCTGGATACGATAGTCATTTGTTTATTCGAGAGTTAGGAGACATGCCAGGCAAAATAAAAGTAATTGCAAAAAATAAAGAAAACTACATTTCATTTACAAAATTTTTTAATACCGGTCGACAAGAATATTTGCCAGTACGGTTTGTAGACTCATTTAAGTTTTTAGGTACGAGCTTGGAAAAACTTGCAGCTAACTTAAATGAAAACGATTTTAAACACTTAGCAATATTTTTTCCAAATAAAAAGCATTTTGATATATTAAAACGAAAAGGTGTATATCCTTATGAATACATGACGAGTTGGAATTCCTTTGAAGAAAATAGTTTACCGGCGCGTAATTGCTTTTATAGTCATTTAACCAATAACATTATTTCTGAATCTGATTATTGTTATGCTCAGCATGTTTGGAAAACATTTGGATTAAAAAATCTTGGTGAATATACAGATTTATACTTAAAATCAGATGTTATATTACTGGCGGATATATTTGAACATTTTCGACTAACTTGTAAAATTAATTACAGATTAGACCCAGCATTTTACATGACAGCTCCTGGACTAAGTTTTGATGCCATGTTACTCATAACGAAAGTAAAACTTCAACTTATAGACGACTTGGAAATTTTACGTATGATTCAAAAGGGTATTCGTGGAGGAGTGTGTTTATGCTCAACTAGATATGCTAAGGCGAACAACAAATATTTGGCTAGCTACAATCCAACTGTGCCTGACAAGTACTTACTATACATAGATTGCAATAATTTGTATGGTTACGCTATGTGCTCTTATTTACCGTATTCAAATTTTGAGTTAATAACACAAAAAGCTATTGATGAACTTAATATCCTCAACGTACCAGACGATGCGGAGTACGGTTATATTTTGGAAGTGGACTTAGAATATCCAGATCATCTACACGATTTTCATAATGATCTGCCATTTTGTCCTCAAAAATTTATTCCTCCGGGTTCAAAAAATCCAAAGTTAATACCTAATTTATACGACAAATTTTATTACGTTATCCATTACGTACATTTGAAAACTTGCATTCGACATGGATTGCTGCTAAAAAAAGTTCACCGAGTAATAAAATTCAAACAACATCCGTTTTTAAAACAGTACATTGATTTGAATACCAAATTACGTCAAAAAGCCAAGTCTGCATTTGAGCAGGATTTTTTCAAATTATTAAATAATAGTGTTTTTGGGAAAACATTAGAAGATTCTGAAAAAAGAGTAAACGTTCACTTAGTTAATCAGTGGACTGACACTAAAAATATTACTAAAAAATCTTATACAGCAGAGCATCTTATTTCACGACCTAATTTCCATAGTTGCACTATTTTTGCAGAAAATTTTGTGGCTGTACAAATGAAACCAGAGTCGGTTATGTTGGATAAGCCTATTTACATAGGATTTACAGTTTTGGAGATATCTAAACACCATATGTATGACTTTCACTATTCTATCATGAAACCATTCTATGTCAACAATTTAAAGCTTTGTTATACAGACACTGACAGCTTGTTATATTGCATAGAGACAAAAGACGTATATAAAGATATAAAATTATATTTTCAATCATACTTTGACACCAGTAATTATGAGAAAAATAATCAGTATAATATTGTTTGTCAGAACAAAAAAATTCCTGGGTTGTTTAAGGATGAGTTTGGAGGTCAACTTATTAATGAATTTGTGGGTTTGAGATCAAAGCTTTACTGTATTAAAACACAGGATAAAGAAATAAAAAAAGCTAAGGGTGTGAAGAAATCCGAAATAAAAACTCTTAATTTTAAAGATTATAATAATGTGTTGTTGTATAATATATCTTTGAAAAAAAGGAATGTAGTGTTTAAATCTCTAAAACATGAAGTATTCACTCAAGCTATCGACAAAATAGCTTTATCTTCAAACGATGACAAACGTATAATATTAAAAGATAAAATAAGTACCATATCCTGGGGACATAAATCTAGGTTTTGAATTAGACTGGTTGAAACTAAAATATAATTATATAAGAATTTTGGAATATGATATAGATATAATTAGATTACACTATAAAATAAATATATGTGTTAAATAAATTTTCATAATTTGTTAATGTATCATGTATAATGAATGATGTACATTTATATGTTCTCATCAATGATGTTTTTTTCTATGGTTCCCTGTCTTCAACTATTTACTATCTTATACATAACATGTTTAGTAATAGATAGATAAGTAAGTCTTAGCATTTGATTATTAATTAACATGACCTTTATGCATTTTAATAAAAATCAAAATGAAGTTAAAAATACTTGTTTAATTTGTTAATATGTCCCTCCTTCAATAATCCGATAGATATACATTTTCATTCTATCTGTGGTTGCTATCAAAATCTTAATGCAAACAAAATATCACAAAACAAAATAAAAAACAAAAATTAATAATTCGTTTCAATTTAATATGGTGGATAGTATATTGCCATCTAATTAATAATTTTTGTGATGAAAAGTTTGTGATGTATATGATACTTAAAACTAGATAACATCCAAGACCCAAGGAATTTTTAAAAATATCGTTCTACACCATGCCTTGGCTGGGAATCGAACCCAGAACCTCGTGGCGGGTGAGCATGGTAACCGTAACGCCACAGAGGTTGTCGAATGAAAGACTTAAAATTAGAATATGATTGAGCCTGATATGAAATATGATAGCTACTGTATTGATATACCTGCTAGTTACAAGGTGAACATCATGTACAGACATGTCTATTCCTGTTTATTTAGTTTTGCGAGGAACAACCTGTTTTGCAATATAATCAAATGTTATTTATAAAAGACTTGTTCTGTTTGTAATGGTTTTTCAGTCGTATATTGAACAGCCAAACTGCGATACATCATCTGCTGCATCAACTCACTACATCGATTCACTGCTAGTGCTTCAATTTTATAACTGAATGTAAGAAGACATATTTTTCATTAATAATGCCTAACCGATAAAGTATTTAAAAATATTATTCTTGGTATTAGTCACTTCATTTATATTTTGTTCTTTACAGATCATGACGGACTCGCAAGAGACTTGCATATTGTGCTCACAATACGCTCAAGATCCCAACGAAGACGCTGAAGAATGCTTCCAAGGATGGAGAAATCGGATTGCAGAGCTAAAGAAAATAGAAGAAAAGAAAGAAGCTGCAAAAAAGAAAAGTGGAATATCATCCTCCTCTTTTGTTATCAGCAAAGCAAAGAAAGGCATAAGAATGATAAAAATTCAGGTGTTGGATTTGGAAAACGAAGCTGGTAGTTATTCTTCATCGCAGTGCAGTGATGGTACTGAAAACGTGATACTTAGTGCGCAATATGTGATGAGTGATACTTTTGATGAAATTATGGACCTGACTGAAAATGTAATTAGTAAAATTAGTAAAAAGCTAACTAGTGATAACTTTTGATTGTAAAATATGTATATAATAGTTTAAGAAAATTTATGTAAGTATATAAATTAATTATTATTTAGATTTTAATTTTTTTTTGTGTAATTCTAATTATGGTTATTTAAGGTTTTGTTAAAGAAATAAAATTGTTAAATGGTAATGTAAATAATATAAATTATGGGTGTTAACTTAAATATAAATAGTGTATAGCTTAGTACCTATATCTTGGAATAAAAACTTAAATATGTAAGTAGAGTTAATTTCTCCTTGTAACTTAATTTTATGTAGTTAATATGTGTGTATTCATGAAAATTGTATTTTAAATTAAAATAAATATTTTGTATGTTATAAGTTTGTATATAACTCTAGAATTTATTAACTAATGAATAAAAAACGCTATAAATTTATCTTGCTTTATTATTATTCATAAACATGAAATATATTTACAAATAATTTATAAAAATACACTTTTTTCTATCATTAACTTCTTTACACATACAACATAAAACAAAAAAAAAACTTGATTTTACCTTATATCATGACAAAACTAAATATTTTCTAAGTACCATTTCTTTATACAAATAGCATTTTTTAGTGCACAAAAGTTCTTATGACTTAAACAATTGAAGTTACATTCATTTATGCAATAAGTTTGATATAACGTTAAAAAATTAGGACTACCCATATTTTCGATATCTAATAACACACACTCTTCACACAGTTCCTTTATCCATTTCTGTTTCTCAAAACCTTTCATTACAATAGTTTTGTTTTGCATTATTGGTGTAATAATTCTTTTAAATTCTCTAGAATCAATATGACCCTCACTCCAAGTGATCCCTCTCTGTCTTTCAAGGTATCGAACGGTCTTCTTTTCTTTCGTAGATAATGAAGTATATGCATATGGAGGTTTAATTAAAAAAACTTGAGTGAACTCCTCAGTAGATAATGCAAACTCTTTGATAATAAATTTATTATAGCAATCCTTGAATCCTTGAACATCAACGAAAATAATCGAGTTCATGATAATTTACGAACAATGTTGCTCAGAGGTCTGTATTCGACTATACAGTCATTCAAAATTAGACAGTATGCTGATGTCTGATCTGGTATCTCTTTATCACACTCTAGTTCGAGGCGAATGTTGATCACCGGTCCTGATTTAATATTATCGTTCTGTCTAGAACAGTCTATCACGAATAATGGTGCAAAAGTTTTAAACTCTTGTGCAGTCAACAATGCGTTGCATGGGCGGTTGTAATAAGACTGCTGAAAATTTACATATTGCTCGTATATTAAAGCATAGTTATGATATGAAAAGTTGGTGTTGTAACTTTCGTACGGGTAATATGTAGAGTTTAAAAAAACTTTGACATCTCGAACATTGCAGTGATCGAACCGAGACATATCATTCATACCGTTGTTCTTTCTGTTTGTTTGTAATCCTAAAATGACATATCTTGGTTTTTCAATTTGTGACGAAGTTTTAATTGACCAAGTGTGTTTTGTAGTCTTTGGTAACAAAGGATACTCATAAAGGTCCCAGTTTCTATACACTAATTGAATGGGTCTATCTTTTTCAAGTATTTTAAGTAAATTAATTCTTTCTCTATCTGATACTTTAACGTGAGGAACTCGCCATACAATCTTTTTTATGTCAATACTTTCAACCTTTTCGCCAGTGTTTAGCTTTAAAGCATTAAGGTTAGTATTACTTCGTAACAACACAAGTTCGTGTTTGCAATTGAGAATTATTTTTTTATAATCTTCTGCAAAACCTAGTATATTGCTGAGAGGTATTGACGCAGCAAAATGACCTGCAATTTCATTTTTTGTACCGTGTATATCCCAACCCCACGCTCTCGATACCTTCGCCTCGTCTGCGTTCATAGACACCAGTGCTTTCATAGTAGTAGTTATACCAGCATTCTTCACTTTGTCTATTTCAATACCGTTCAATTCATATCTTATATCTTGAAAAAGGAATAAAAGGGGGTTGTTGGTAAAATGTACTGCTTGAGCTGCTTCTTTCTTCTCAACATTGATAACATTTACCACAGCTTCAACATACAAGGTACTTGCACATGGAAGCACATATAAATCTTGTTGGTTTATAGGTATCCGAATTTCATCATTTATATTGAAAGTAGTGGTATATGGCTTGTAAGAATGAATTTCTATGCCGTCTATGGAGTTATCATAAGCAGGTGGGTTAGTTATATTTAAAATACTCATTTTAGTAATCCAATCGATTTGAGAAAATGTATATTGGCAGCTGTCAATTTCTTTTTTTTATCACTAGTATGTGTAGTCTTCTTGATTGCTCGATGGGTACTAATCTTTTGAATACATGTAGTAGTGTATTTATTGTAGTCAATCATATTTTCTTTAAATGTAAGTACAGTTGAATTTGCTCACCGCAAAAATTGATTAAATCGTTATTTATATCCAATATTCTAATATTTATACTATTCACTGTGCTTCTATTAACAGGAAAATAAATCGTATTTTTTGGAATTTCTATTAGTCGATAGCCTGGAGGAACATTCAAAGCAAATTCGTGAATTATATGACTTGATTTTCCATTAATGTAGGAACCTCCAGTAATGTCACATTCAACTCGGAGCACAGTTGTAGGTAGAATGTTCACTGGCAGTAAAGACTTGTGCCATATATCCTTCATCAGTAAAGTCTTACTGTAACCCAATAAAGGTCCAATAGAATTTTGTTTTTCAAAGTGAATATCCTTAGAGCAGAATATCGAGAGCTTCAATGTATTATTGTTGCACAATAACTTGAAAACACAATTCTTTACTTTTGATTGTATGAACTCGCTGATGTCTTGGAGTTCATACGCTCCTTCAGGAATTTCAACCACTTCGTTAATGCCGTAATAAAATTTATTATTTGTATTTGTTACATTTGGTATAGAATTAAAAGTAGAAAAATGTAAAAGAGAGCACTCGTATTGACCATCAAGTTCCAATGGAGGGGAATAGTTCGTTGTTAGTACTGAGCTGTTTCCAGTTATAGACAGAGTGAAAGACATTTTTGAAATGATGTTTTATTCAAACGTAATAACTAATATATACAATATTGACACCAAAAGTCTTGCAAAAATTTTAAACATAAATGACCACAGATCACTGTATCAAAGTTTTGAAACCTAGTATAATTATAATTTATATCACTAACATTCAAATATTTCACCAATTCATTGGGTGGTCTTAAATTTCCAAAACTATCGAAATATTCACAATAATTATTAATTTTTGCAAAAGCTACCCAGTGTGTTCCATTATTATTGTGACTGTCTAAGTTTAATATTCCACACTCTATCTGTTTTGGTTTACGTGGCAATCTATCTCTCATATACACACCACGAAAGTAGGGAATATTTTTAGCGTATTTAATAATATCGATATTCGTAAGAGCACGTTTGGGTAGCCTGCTTATTAGTTTTTTTTAGATTTCAAAAATAGTCCACTTCCTTTTTTATATGGCTTAAGATAAAATCCTTTTCCAAGCGCAATAGCCTCCATAGTTTTGTTATGACGTTCAGATTCTTTAAAATTTTGTTGAGCTATTTTACAATCATTTACAGTTTTAGCTATACCAGCCGCACCTCCTGCCAAAGCGCCTAGTGCTGATAAACCCGCAAAAATTGGTATCAAAGGTAAAATCCCGCCTGTTTTAGGGATTGGTATTATTCTTGGTAAACGAACGTGACATGTTTTAGGAAACATTTTTTTTGCCGCTTCATAAGCATACTTAATAACAGTTTTGTTATCCTTTGATTTCAGTTTCTTTATTTGTGAACGTATTTTTGACACAATGGTTTTAAATTTTTTTATTCCGGCACCTGTTTTTAATTTTGCTTTCATAACTTTGTTTACTACCCACGATGCTAACTTTTCTCCTTTGCCAGCGTCTTTAGAATGTAATCGCTTCTTAGCCATTTTCATAAGCTGTAAATCAGCTTTATGACGAACGGAGAGGTCTGGATTGTTATATGCAATATCGTGGTATTTACAAGCTTCGTCTAATTTGTTAACACCTTTATCACCTCTCAATAATCTTTCTTGTAGCCTAGTGCCTGGTCCACAATAGTTGTAACCTGGTAAGTGAAGCTCAAACGGGATATTGTTTATCAAGTTATTGATCAGTCCACCTCCTCTCATAATTTTTTACCTAATGAGCAAAATACTAGATGCTAACACTTATATGTATTATGATACAATTGAATTTCTATCTACCCAACTGTTTTCTGAGTCAGAGAGCCCTAACCATTTGACAAACAATTTATTGCCTTTTTTCCTAATAATTTTTTCGATTAAGTATATATTCGGGTATTTCGTTTTTTGTAACTCTTCTTGATAGAATGAACCCAATATATTTTGTTTTCGTTGATCTTGTATTAAATATGTAACTGGTTTAGTATTATTTACCGTTTTAATTATAAAAATTTCTGTAGACCAATTAGGCGTAAAACCTTTTGCAAAACTACTCTTGAACTTACTTATTCTAACGTGATCACCTATTTTAAATTTATTTTTGGTTAATTTACAACGTTTCTCTTGGAATTTTTTAATGTTATTTTTCACTAGGTTTTCATTTTTTGTATTTACATCTACTGGTTTAAACTTAGTAACGCTATGTGTTTCATTGTTATACGAAAACAAAACGCCGTTTATAGTTTTTCCTATCCATTTATAGTTACCATTATAACTAAAACATTTATACAATTTAGTCTTCAATGTTCTGATTAGCCTTTCCACAATTGAAGCTTTTTTTGTTGAATACGATGAATAATGGTTAATTTTCATTAACTGCATTTGTGTTTGAAAAACATCGTTATAAAACTCTGTGCCTCTGTCAGTTTGTAGGTTTTTAGGGATACGACCACTTTCCCTTATAATTTGAGTAAATGCTAAAATAACCTCTTTCTTTGATTTTGTTTTCAAAGGAATCATCCAAGCATATTTTGAGAAACCATCAATGACAGTTAAAATGTACGCGTATCCATTATTATACTTTTTAAATAATTGAAAGTCGGCAAGGTCCGCTTGCCATAAGTCGTCCATTCCTTTCAAGATCACATTACGACGATCAAAATTTTTGCGTGCTGATCTATGAATTTCATCTACCACTTGCAGTTTCGCCATTTTGTAGTTTAATAATTTTATCGATGTAGTCTTTAGTATAAAACTTTTTTTCAAACTGATTGAGATTATTTATCACATCCTCTTTTATTGCCTTTATATGAGCTGTTATTTCATCAGCAATCTTTTTATCCACATATTTTTTATTCACCACATCATCATGTGCCACAGGTTCTGGAACTCCTCTCAATCGAGATGATTTTAAATCAAAATCTCCGTTTTCCGATCTAAGTAGGTGATTTGTCGAACAATCTAGTATTTCTGACAAACGCAGTCTTTTATGAACATGGTGACCAAATTTATCAACATTCATTTTGAACTGAATTCGGTCGCAGTGAAATAATAAATGATCTAAGTATGATATGCGGTTATGAATTTATACTACCATTTTCACGTAGTTCTTCTATGATTGAAATTATTTCGTTATCCAGACCAGTGTTTCCGGCATCTTTAGAAGCTATTAATAATTTTAGCCTATCCACTAATTCGTTAGGGTCATCCCAGTAAACGTAGTCAGTATTTTTTTTATATTTCTTTTTAAGTATTAAACCTTCTCCAGCGCTGATATCATCAACATTACTGGTAGAAGATGTCGAAGGCTTTCGCAGTCTAAAAAGCGGTTTAATGATACGCAAGTACTTCCGTCCTTTATTAGATTTAATTGGTTTACTGGGATCAAAGTCTCGTCGATGAGCATTTGTGTCTAATAACATGGTTTTATATTCTTGACAGTCATTTTCAGTCACCACATCCAAATTAGGTATTTTTTTTAACAATAGCTCCTGCAACCCTGGTGTAATTTGATAATCACGTCCTGCTACAGATATAATATTTTGATCGTTTATATGCACACGTGCTGAACCCATCATTAATTTACCTCGTTCTCGTCTAACACCAAAAGGTACATCATTAAATATTTCGGAGGAAAGTGACCAGGACGAAGTATTTTGACTAGGACTAGGTATTGACTCAACAGTTCTAAACGATGTATTACTGGTATTGGTAGAGTCTCTAGATTTTTCTAAACTAATATCTTCATCAGAATCATCTTCACCACATTCATCTTCAGAATTTTGTTGAAAAATATTATTCTTAAGAGTTTTGTTAAAATGCGATTGAGGCGATTGAATATGATGATCCTTTGCTTCTTTTGATTTAATTTTATGGTCCCCATCCTTAATCAACTGATGCATTGGGTCAGTAACAGGTCTAAAAACTGTATTCAAAACATTTTCATTATAGGATTCCATACTTTTCATATCTTTGATTTTCTTTTTAACAGCTTCTGCTATTTTAACTATCTGAGTCTTCAACTCTTTTTCCATTTTGAACTTGATGAATATACGTTATTTTCTTAGTATGGTAATAGTTCAACTGAAGATGATTATCGAATAAATCTTCTTATATGCTCGTATTTTTATCCTCATCAAACAAGATAAAAGTATCAAAATTCTTCCTGTAACAGCCTTTATTCTTTATACAATCTTTATTGATTACCAAATAGGTATAGGGTTCGCTCCATACTTTTGAACACATTTCTCGAAATTTGGACCACGACATGTCAGAATTAACGTGTTCATCATATACATGATGGAGGTTCACATCATCCTGTTTGAATAGTATTAAAAGGTTTGCGTTGTCTCTTACTAGCTGTTTAGGTATCTTACTGTACGTTTGATTCAAGTAAAAACAGTCAATAAATTTATGTCTACCCATTGCGAAATAATCCCTCATATTGGACTGATTCTCACATGCGACATCATCAAATATTATTACTGAGTGTGATTTTGCATCGTGAGGACTTAAAACAAGTTCATTATCTTTATATTTTACAAATGATACATCTGGCACTAAATTAAGAACATTTTCTAAAAACACATATTTCGGTTGATACAATGTTTTTGCATAAAGATAAACATTTTTAAAACGTAAACCATTTTCATGTAATAGAAGACCTATGATTAAATTAGTTTTACCACAATTCGAGGGACCGCAAATAATACATCGAATAGTATTAGGTAGAAGGTCACCATGTCGAGAAACATCTGCTTTTTCCTCTGGACATATTCTACTCAATTGTAAAGTTTGAGATTGTTTAACGAATTTCATCCTTTTAACCACTAAGACAGTTTTTGATTGAATGTTTTTTTATATGTTAAGCAACGATTTATATATATATCGAAACAAACTGACTCTGTGATATGATATAAGTATGTGATTCAGTTATAATTTTGATCAGTTATTGTAAAGTAGTTCGGAAAACAGGGTATCAGCTATTTCAAAATATCTACCTGTTCATCGAATCAGTTGACATGTCATTGAATATTGGGGATCACGTGGATATTGTAATCATGTATAAGAGAAAAATATGTGGCATTCGCACAGTAAAAATGACTATCACCGGATCAGTTGACACATCTTTGAATATTGGAGATTACGTGGATATAATAATTACTTCTGAGAAAGTACTTGGTCTTCACATAGTTAAAACTATAAATTATGAGCAATATGATGCTATTCTAATACCTTCGCAAAAATACACTACATTATGGTCTAAAATTCGATTGGAAGTCACCAGAATAGATGGAAAAGAAGTAGACCTGACTGAAGTGGAAGATGCGTTTCCAAAAATGCTCATCGACATAAAATGCGACTGGAAGCCCAAATGGATATAAATATAGTAGTTCTGACTGAAAGTGTAACGAACTGACCCAAAAGGGGCGGAGGGCCTTTGTTAAAGTGAATTAGAAAGCCCAATTAAGTATTTAAATTTCAACGTATTTATTGGGCTTTTCAGAACACATAAAGGATGTGTGTTCTGAAAAGCCCAATAAATACCTACTACCGGGTTTCCCAAATACAGAATATCGGAATAGATATAATCTGGAGACACGTGCCGGGAGAGCTTAACCCAGCGGACTGTGCTTCCCGTGGGTGCACGGCTCCCGAGTTGACATCACACCCGCTCTGGTGGGGCCCAGAGTGGTTGTTGGGACCAGAAACTTCTTGGCCTGTCTGTAAGACAGATGTAGCAGCACAAATTTCGCCTGGGCTACGTGTACATACTGCAGTCGCTGGGATGACTTCAGAACCGGATTGGCTGCTTGCGCGGTATAGTAGTTTGGAGAAGCTTCTGGGTGTTACCAGTTGGATTAAACGCTTCATTCATAATTGTCGGAGTCCCCAGGCAAAACGATTGGAATCGATAGCAAGTGCTGAAGAGCGCCGGAGCGCATTGTTGCATTGGGTTCGTGTCGTGCAGACCGAACGTTTTGAGTCGGAATTTCGTATTCTGCGCGAGGGACGCGCTAAGTTGAAGGGCGCGGTCGCTCGTTTGAACCCTTGCATCGACTCAGATGGGCTTCTTCGGGTTGGTGGCCGGCTCCGGAATGCGGACCTTCCGTTTGGGAGTCGCCATCCTTTGTTATTGCCCAAGGGCGGAACCTTGGTGCAAATTTTGGTGTCTGATCGACACATTCGGAACGCTCATGCAGGGTGCAGTGCGTTGCTGGCTATTTTGCAGCGGGAATTTTGGATTTTGTCAGCCCGAAGAGCAGTGAAAGGTGTTTTGTTTCGATGCATCTCTTGTTATAGAGTGAGAGCATCTACGATGCAGCCGCAGATGGGTGATCTGCCTGCTGATCGTATCCGGCCTACGAGGCCGTTTGACGGTGTGGCCACCGATTTTACAGGACCCTATTCGGTCAAAACGACCACCCTTCGTAATGCCCGGATCGTGAAGGGCTATTTATGTGTATTTGTTTGTTTGGCTACCAAGGCTGTCCACTTGGAGGTGGTGTCAGCTTTGACTACGGAAGCCTTCGTCGCTGCGTTAGATCGTTTCGTGTCGCGTAGAGGTCTACCTTCACTCATTCGCTCCGACAATGGCACAAATTACAAGGGCACTGTAAATTATATTAAGGATGTTTGTGAATTTATTGATAAGAATTGTAATAGTTTAAGTCAAATTGCTGCCCAAAGGGGGGTAACATGGAGGTTCAGCCCCCCAAATTGCCCTAATTGGGGAGGGATTTTTGAAGCCGCTGTGAAATCGGCAAAGACCCACCTCCGCCGCACTTTAGGGGAGACAGCTCTAACGTTTGAAGAGCTGGCCACAGTATTTTGTAAAGTTGAGGCGGTCCTCAACTCTCGTCCTCTCTGTCCATTATCTCACGACACCCAAATGATTTGGAAGTCCTCACTCCTGGTCATTTTTTGGTGGGAGGGCCTTTGAATGCCCTACCCGAATACTCGTGGAGGGATGAACGTACATCGCGGTTATCACGTTTTCAAATGTTACAGCAAATGAGCCAGAACTTTTGGGCTCGCTGGTCTCTTGAATATTTGCATTTGTTGCAACAAAGAGTGAAATGGACAGACAGGACTGAGCCACCCAGGGAGGGGGATTTGGTATTGTTAAAAGAGGCAAATCTGCCATCATTACTTTGGCGCCGAGGGCGCATTTTGCGTTTGATTTTTGGCGGAGACGGAACTCCGCGTGTGGCTGAGGTGTTGGTCGAGGGTTCGGTTCTGCGGAGAGCCGTATCCTCTCTCTCTCGCCTCCCCGTAGAGTAAGCTAGCGGTCTGCTTCTCAGACCGGGATGGGGGGATGTTTTGAATAAAAGTGCTTTGTTAGGAGACTAGCGCCATCTGCGTGTGATCTCCACAAACACGGGCCGGATTATCGATTCATCGATATCCCGTGCGCGGATTGTCTTTGCCCGACCAGAAAAATAATCATTGTCTTTACGTCAAAATAGTGAAAAATGTCTTGAAACCTTGGGTGTGGCTTTCTCGCGTGCTATGGCAGCATTAATTTTGTAATTTTTGATATATATAGTGAATGTTTGGTGGAGAATTGTCGTTAATTGTTTGTGCCAAAATTGTTTGGAACGGCGTGAAGCCGAAATTATATGTATTACGTAAAGAACAGTGATTTGTATCAAATGTGAAGCGCGTGCCATGCGGCCTTATAAAATAGTTAAGTGAATAATCTTGAAGTGTCCAAAGAAGAACAAGAAAATTATTGTGCTATAGAAGTGGTGTAATAAATACGACGTATTTATTTTGGGGCGACGTACATGAGCTCATGGGGAGGTTATTGTAGGGACCCAATTCTTCTCACCACTGACCTTGGGACCCAGAGAGGGACCTAAGGCCGTCGCCACCCCTGAGGAGGACCTCAGGATCGACGCGAAGGCCAGGCGAGGCTGCCTGAAGACTGCGTGGAAGCGGTGAGTCTTACAATTAGTTAGATTAGTTAGTTAGTTAGAATTCAATTCAACTCATAATTAGGTTAAATTAGATTAAAATAGGTCCCTGTACCTCATACAGGGTGGTAGCAGACTGCGTAGGTTGTTTGTGTGTTTGTTTGTTGCCGGTGAGATTGCTGGACTCGTACCAAGAGCGTAGTCACAAAATCTCTTGGTATCAGAACGTAATCTTAGCTATCTGCGCCCACAGTTGGCTAAAGTAGGTAAATGCCCAGTTCCCCCGCCCGGGTTCTCATCTTGTCGCGATGGGGGGCCTCAGTACAGCCGTGGTAGGGGTCGCGGGGGAAGAGGAGTGTCGGTGTGTCGTTGCCGCTCGCCCTATCCTCCGCTACCAAGCGCGGCCGTGGCGCTTGGCACGGCATCGGTGGGGCCGCAGGGGAAGAGGAGTGTCGGTGTTCCGTTGCCTCTCTCCCTATCCCCTGCGGCCGGCTGTGTGGGCCCCGGTCGCCGTCAGGTTGACTGGGGCAGGGCCTGCTTTCGCAGGCCCCAAATTATGAGGGCTGGTTGGACGGTGGAAACGGGATTCCATCGTCCAACGGACAGCCCTCCGGAGTAGAAGGCAGGCGCGTGTGCGTGTCAGCGCGCCTGTCCTTAGGCCGAAAGGCCAAGGCGACCGGCGTAACCGGTAAGGTATCAGAAGGGATTTTCTCCAAGTCAAAAAAAAAAAGTACATGCCAGTTGAGAAAATGGGTAAAAAACTGGAGTCAGTGAAGGAAACATCAAAAAATGTGTGGGCGGCCATCTTTAAATCAAAATTTGTTTGCAGCTTTGAGTTTCGCGTAGTGGTTTACCTCAGCATACAAAACAGACCCCTTCGATGTTTCAGTGGGACATTATGAACGAATAAAGTTAATAGAATTTTAATTTTATTCGTGGAACTTGGAAAATAAAAAAAAAACGCTCAGCGCTTGGTGGGAGTGGCTCGGTATATTAGTTGAAATACAAATGCACTCCGCATTTGTTTTTAATCTGTGTTTTCTTTATCGACTTGGAATTGTTTGTCGGCAAGCGTCAAAGACAGGAGGCTACGACATTTATGAAAGAATTTGCGAATTTAAGGGGGCGTGTTGCTAAGCTTCATAAGTAGGTATTTATCGCGACTAAACTACTACGCACTACCACAGAATAAATAATACTAACGTACATAAGTCTCACTCAGCAAAGGAATTCAAAGAAATATCTACTCAATGAGGCTAGCGATATGGTTTAATTTAGCTCTCGTCAGAACTCAGTACCTTTTCGCATAGATACCTAGACAGTCATTGCAAGCCAATTTCATTCTTATTACTATGGACAAACGATTCGTATAACTGAATTTACCACCCGGAGGGGCCGCCGCGCTCTTAGTAATAATGTAGGTACATTTTCGATACCTAAACGGGGAGTGACACAGGCCTGGTGGTACTACTACGTATTGCTCTTTCGAATTTTGTATTTTATATGCATGTTTTAAGTACAATAAAGTTATTACAAACAAACAAACAAGTTTTAGCCACAGATTAATAAATAGTTACTATTTTAGCTGCATGTAGATGGAAGTTGTTTTTTTTGACCCAGGGGTCATCTATAGGCCAAACCAATTTAAAAAATCTGAGGGTGACACTGGTAAATTTAAAGGTATTCAATTCATACGAAATTTACAGGAAGACTAGGAGGGTAGGTAAGTAGCATGGCCCTGTAAAACTGTATTTAGTTTGGAACTTGTGTATTGATTCAACTGTAAGTTAATATGTACAATTTTAAATACTATTTACAAGATTGGAATGTTGATTGCAACACAATGTAGGTACTTGTTAAGCTTTATAAGCAGTGGCTTTATAATAATTAATAGGCATTGTTAGTTTTTTTGGAAAGCGTTATTTTGAAATTCGTTTCGAGATACAGAGTTAATGAACAGTTGTGGGTCATTTTATTGCCAAAATAATCAACGGTTTTGGATATTTCTACAAACAAACGTATGACCTTTGTTTGACCTTACTCCGCGTCTGTATCGGTTTATGCTCTGAGTCCTTTCATTGAAAAATACGAGTAGACTTTAGGGTATTTATCCGTCACTGATAATAACGTCAAATGTCACCGTTTCAGCCAATCAAATGACACTGACAATGACAAAGTCTATTATGACACTAGCGTGTTTTTTTTTAAATATGTATTTTGCTTTGCTGTTTGTTTTGTTAAGACACGACTTTGTCTTTGACATGATTTTTTAAAATAATTTATAAAAAAATAACTAAGCAGTAATATGACAAAATATTCAAATTAGTTTCTTGAAATACGCTATATTTTGATATAAAAAAATCGGTTGTCTATAAAGTCGGTTTACAGACGGTAGTTAGTGACAACGTCAAACATTCCGAACTGAGCCGATCGCTCGAGCCGATCATGCCTCTCTCTCGTCCGTGCCGCGCTCTCGCTTGCGGAACGCGACAATGACGTAATTTTTTTCGTGCATGCAGCCCGTAGTATCGATTTAGTAGACGTTGTCACGTCAAAAAAAAAATTAGTGTTAAAAAAAATGAACAATCCCTATCCCCACTGGCTGTGCGTCATAATTTGACTACCTCCGTGGCGTAATGGTTAACACGCTAGACCGTTAATCCGGAGGTTCTGGGTTCGATCCCCAGCCAGAGCAAGTTGGAAAATGCCCTTTTTCAAATTGTTCTGAGCCTTGGGTGTTTATCTATATATATGTCGTAGTTGGATGGTATAAACCGCTAATTCACGAAACCTCTAGTTGTTTGGCATTATAGCTCGGTTTTGTTAAACAGCCGAATATCGTTCAGCTGGATTGTCTAAGATTGCGCAACGTGTTACGTTCAGTTAAACCGCTAACCATGTTTCCAAACGGCTAGCGGTTTTGTGAAACAGTAGCGGTAATCCGCTATTTGACGAAATCGTTAAACAATCCAACTGCGACACATGCATGATAAGGATTTGGTGTAGGGTTATCATAATAAAATATAACTGGGTGTCTATTAGAATACAAATTTTATCGACATCGAATTTGATTTCCCCGACAACTATTCCACGATTTTTATTGCTATAGGTTTGCCCTAACCTAGTAAAATGGATAGAACTTTTCTACCACTGGCCGGCCGCTACCGCGGCACGCTCGCTTCGCTCGCTCGGCTCGTGCGTGTGTTGGTCGCGGTTCTAACCTAACCTATAGGCACTGGTATGACTCTCCATTGATTCAGAGTAACATATATACCTACTACTACTACAAACGAAACAATTTATCTGTACACACGTCGATGTGTGAGTTTTATACTTAGGGTCGCACCGCAGAATTATTTTAATACTTACCTACTAACGAGTTCGACATATTTTTCCATACCGGAAGATTTGCGAACACTATGACGTAAAAAATATTCTGTTTTATATGTATTAAATGTTACAGAAAAGTCGGAAACAGCTACGTAATATCACTTCACAAATATTTTTCATTATGTCCATTGTCCATTTCACCTATAGCACAGAATACATAAGAGTCAAACAGAATGGTATCTCACAGCGTTTCCCGCAAAATTTGACTCTTATGTATTCTGTGCTATAGGTTTGTGCTAACCTAGTAAAATGAATAGAACATTCCTAGCACTCGCCGGCCGCTTCCGTGCACGCTCGCTTCGCTCGCTCACCATTGCCACTTCGTAGGCATTCTACATTGTATATAATTTCTTTAGATAGAATTGTTCAACAACTTCTCTAGCCGCATGGATAAATACAAGTCGTTCATTCTATCCACAATCAGTTTGGCTTCAGAGAAGGAAAATCCACGGATGATGCTATATTGGCCCTGGTCGATAGCATTGTTGGCTGTTTGGAGGAGATGGTAAAATGCTTAGGCATTTTTCTGGATTTGTCAAAAGCCTTTGACACGGTCTCTTTCCCCATTCTGATTAAAAAGTTAGAGGCAATTGGTATTAGAGGAACTCCACTAGATCTGTTCCGCAGCTACCTAAGTGGACGAACACAAAGGGTTAAAATTGATGAGTTTATAAGTGACGAAGAAATTATCACAACCGGTGTTCCGCAGGAAAGTATTCTTGGCCCTACGTTATTTTAATTTACATCAATGATCTTTGCAAATTAAACCTAAACAACTGCAGCATTTACACATATGCTGATGACACTGCTCTCTTTATACATGGCAAGACTTGGGAGGATGTACAGATACAAGCTGAATCAGCTCTTGCAAAAGTAATGACATGGCTATCAGCAAACCTGTTAACTCTAAATTTATCAAAGACCAACTACATGTCTTTTGCACTTAGATCCACATATCATCCTTCTAAGGACTAAGTACATGATAAAAGCACACTCCTGTCAAAACCCGACTCGTACCTGTACTTGCGTTCCTATCTCCCGAGCCAGCCATGTGAAGTATCTAGGTGTTCTTATTGATCAGACCTGGAAACTTTGCAAAGTACTTACTTTGCTTTATGCCAGTCACTTCTTATGTATGGTATCGGAGCCTGGGGGTCCGCAGCTAAAACTAATTTATTGCCATTAGAAAGAGCACAAAGAGCTATTCTTAAAGTTATTACCAAAAAAAGTACCGTTACCCTACAGCCCAACTTTATAAAGACACCGAGGTATTAACAGTGAGACAACTCTTTGTGCAACAAACGCTGTTACGAAAACACTCATTGCTGATTTACGACCCAAATCTAAATTCCCACCGACGCAAACATTTACGCTACATTGTGTGTCCGACTCTGCCTAACAGAACCTCCCTCGCGAAACGACACTTCAGAGTACTTAGCTGCTCACTTTATAACAAAATTAATAAGGAGACCAACATCTATCCGTGGACAAAATATTCTTGTAAAAAGCGTATTAAACAATACTTACGCAACTTAAACTATACTGAGACAGAAGCTCTGCTTAAATAAATGGCCTCATTTACTAACTGTGTTTTGGTTTCTTTTTAAATTCTGGTATTCCATATCACATACATACCATACACACATACTCACATACACGCACATACCCCAACCAACACTAACACACTAAACTGACACTCTCCCCAATACTCGCATCGCACCATAGACATTGTACACACACATCACATCACATCTTTACGTACACACTCGCAAATACTCATTGGTTGTTTCTTTTTATTTTTATCTATTTATTTATTTCATTATTTATTTTGTCAAGCTCATTGATTATTAAAATATAATTTATGATTAGATTAGATATAAGTACATATTTAATTTTCCAAAATCACAGTTATGCTAGTTTTGGGAAATTTGCGCACAACCTTTGAACGCATTTGCCATTAATGTTGGACCCACAACAAAATTATGAAATTCATTCCGGAGACAGGTTGTTTCCGAGATACAGACCCCTGTCTAGTTCGGAGATGGCCTGAAGCTGGTTGGATGGAAGAAAATATAACTACTCTATGTATCTATAAATGTACGAGTTTTTTGTAAACATGTCTATGTCTTTTTGGCTAAATAAAAGGGTTATTATTATTATTTATTATCCCGCGTATTAGGGTTCGCTGTTTTACAAAACCGAGCTGTAATGCCAAAAAGCTAGAGGTTTCGTGAATAAGCGGATTATACCATTCAACTGCGACATATATATATTTATCATAAAATATAGTATCGTTGAGTTAGTATCCCATAACACATGTTTTAAAAAAACTTACTTTGGGGATAGTTTAATCAGTGTACTTTGTCCCTATATATTTATATTTATTTATAGTAAGTTTCGTCCACACCGGTGTTGCCCCTTTGCTGACAACAAACGTCGGCTCGTTTGAGGGGCCCATCTAATGGGCTTATGGGCGGCAAGCCACCACCTGCCACAAGAATAGTCAGTAATCATGATTCCATGCCAGCGTCAGTCCATACCAACTTAGATTTGTGTGTTGTTCAGCCAGTTAGCGAACCAAATAAATTAAAAAAAAAAAAAAAAAAAAAATCCATAACCCATAAGCATTTCCCTTTTCTTGCAATAGATTCTTCTCCAGCCGAAACCTGTTAGACATAGACATAGACAGATTTTTATTTCCAGAAAAACACAACACATACAATTCACTAAAGGTAACACATAGAAGAAGACAACATAGGATTTTGAATAGAATTATTTAAATTAAAACAAGAATAAAACATAGCCAATTTTATCTGAGAAAGTAGATATAAAATAAATTTAAAATGACTAGGTACATTTACTATGGCATAGAGCTGGTACCCATCTCAGTGTGTCCACGGTGGTAAGTGTTGTGAGATCCTAGGAAAAAAGGTTCCACTCAGCATATGTCATCAAACTCGTTTCCGAGAAGACGACGCTGGTTTTCAGGGGTATCTCTTCCATTGGTATATTCAAGAATGGGTTTTGGCGGGAGCGCCACATTACATCAACTTCTCCAAAGGGCCTCTACGTGTTGGATCTGTATCCCCACGCAAGCCTCCCAAAGGACCGGGGTGGAAAGACCCGTGAACCCAAAAGAAAAAAAACCAGCCAAGTGCGTGTCGGACCACGCATAAAGTAGGGTTCCGTAGTCATTTTTGGCACCGCGCTGTTTTGCATTTCTAGCATTTCAAGCTTTATTCAGTCCTAACAGTAAAATATGTAAAAAAACTTTTTAAGTTTATACTGTTCTTTTGGAAAATGGGTATATATTTTTATTTTATTTATAACTAGCAGTCCACCCCGGCTTCGCCCGTGGTACACACATAGCCTATGTCACTCGGGAATAGTGTAGCTTTCCAACGGTGAAAGAATTTTTTAAATCGGCCCAGTACTTTTTGAGCCTATTCATTACAAACATACAAAAATAGGTACAAATCTTTCCTCTTTATAATATTAGTATAGAAGTATAGATATAGATTTCAAAAGTATTCATCACAGGATACCCTTAAAAAAGGGATATTTTAATTTTTTGTATTTTTAAAAATGAGATCTATATGTGAAGTATCCTCGAACCAAGTTACATGCAAATCAGTCCATAAACGTAGAAGATATTCTGCTGTGACAGACTAGGACGGACGGACGGACGGACTGAACGATCTTATAAGGGTTCCTTGTCGGACTACGGAACCCTAAAAAGAAGTTAACTATAAAAAAATTGCTCTGTTTAAGGTATAAACACCTAGTGCGTAGCTTGTGATTAGTTTGTTTGTTTGTTTGTTTGTAATAACTTTATTGTACCAAAATTTAAGTATAAAACACAACATAATACGAAAGGGCAAATATACAAAGGCGGACTTATCCCATGCAGGGATCTCTTCCAGTCAACCTGCGATAGATCTGAGTAGGTATCTAGTTACCTACCATACCACCGATAAGCTAGTGTTTTTTCCACCAATATTGCGAACTGGGATTTCCACTTACCTCTGGCTCCAGCACTGATACTCGTATCTGTTTATTGCAGTCTCAGGTTATCGCACGGTCACATTTTTCGAAGAATTCTGCTAAAATAACAACATAATAATAACGTTTATTTTCCTCAACAAGATTACAAGAAACAGGATTAGGTATACAAAAAATTCATACACTTTTAAATAGTAAGGATGTTTCTGTCCCTTGTTAATCCTATCTTTGCGGAGGACGTAAATGAAGTAGGTAAAACATACCTGTTACACTGTTTTATTTTATGATAATGTAGTTTGTAAGTTATGTAATTTTGTACGCCTATGGGCAGGAAACAGAGTGCTGTATCATTACAGTTACAGTGATGACAATTTAAATATAAAGATATTTAAATTGTCATCTTTTGTAACTTGTTTCCACAAATAAAGAAGTTTGAAGGTTACATAGGTCGCCAGGTCCCCACGTCACTGACAGACCAATAGGGGTGTCTGAGAAGCGGTGCCTATTAAAGATTTATACCTTTATACATTACTGAGCTTCGAAGTGAAGTTATCTTACAAAGTAAGTGTTTATAGATTTCCCTAAATTACATAAAAGGGAATTGCAGAGCCACGACCAACAAATGGAATTAGTAAGTGTGATGTGCGTGTGGTGAGAGTGTGTGGGTGAATGAGTGAGTAAGACATAAGAGAGTAAAAACATAAGTATATATGGATACAAGAGTTGACGAAAGAACAAGGATAAGGATAAACTGTTATTATCATAAGTCCAAGAATCTTAATTGCTGGAGACATGGCGGAAAAGTAATGGTGGGTACATGAATACGTACTGCCATTTTATTACATCTTCATCCAATATCAGGTAGACTGGACCTAAAGTAACTAAGCCCAAGAGCCACTCTTGGCAGTAAGCTTATCATCATCATCATATATATGTATGTAAGTAATTGTGTATATGTAATAATAATAATAGTATGTTTATAGTATGTGTTGTGATTATTATTTTTTAAATTTAGTTTAGTTTAAGTTTTCTTTATATAACGTCTAACAAAATATACTGAAACTAATTTAAGGGTAGATTCAGTCCATCATACTGAACAACTTTTCCCAAGGAACGTATATTGAAATACGAAAAATAGTTTTGGGCTTTCCATAGGTAGTGGTTAGACATTATATATTCACACCCACATAAAACTCTCCAATCGACCCAAAGGTTTGACTGTTAGAGAATGCTTTTAGCATTAAGTCCGCCTGTTGTACTCTAAACATGTATATGTGTGTACAATAAAGTATAAATAAATAAATAAATAAATCATCACCATATCAGCCACAAGTAAGTCCACTGCTGGACATAGGCCTCCCCCAAGGATTTCCAAAACGACCGATCGGAAGCGGCCTGCATCCAGCGTTTTCCTGCAACTTTGCTCAGGGCGTCTGACCACCTAGCAGGTGGGTGTCCTACGCTGCGCCTGCCGGTACGTGGCCGCCATTCGAGAACCTTTCTGCCCCATCGTCCATCGGTTCTTCGCGCTATGTGCCCCGCCCACTGCCACTTCAAAGAGCTAATCCGCTGGGCTATGTCTATGACCTTAGTTCTTCTACAAATCTCCTCATTTCTGATTCGATCACGTAAAGAAACACCTAGCATAGACCTAGCCATAGCCCGTTGAGCGACCTTGAGCCTTCTTATGAGACCCATAGTAAGGGACCACGTTTCAGAGCCATAAGTCATCACTGGTAACACACATTGATTAAGCACTTTCGACTTGAGGCACTGAGGTATTTTGGACGAAAAGACACTGCGTAACTTCCCGAACGCTGCCCAGCCGAGTTGGATTCGTCGAAAGACCTCTTCCTCGAAGCTGGAATAAGCTCATAGTTGACATTATTTAGGGGGGGTTAGTAAATTTTATATTTCATGGTAAGCTAGCTTTTTAAGATAATTCATAACAACAGCTTTACATTTATATTTTGTTAAACTATAGATGTTTAGCTGGTTGTTCAGTTTATGATAGATATAAGGTACTTACTAGGAAACAGAAGAAATAATCCGAGGTAGCCTTTCTGAGAGACAGTGTCTGGGAGACATTACCCTTCCTTCTTTTATTCTTGTTTAGATCAGGGTCGTAGGTGAGTTTGGAATATTTTTTGAGCACAGTTTGCAGTACAAATGTTTTCCTAACAGAAAGAACGTCCCACAGTTGATATAAATCGTCTGAAGGAACTGGAATGGCAATCCCAAACCTACCTTCAATAAAGCTCTTCGTGCTCTTTCAACTTCAAGAAGATGTGTTTTAGCTGCTCCTCCCCAGGTCACAATGCATGGCAAAATATTTATACCATTTTTAAAACTCGTCGATCGGCAACATAAATAAACATTAATTTACGCAGTCTGTTTGACAGATTTGAAATGTGGTACTTAAAACTAAGTCTTTACAGGAGGTTTTTGGCGGGAAGTCAAGGGGTTCGGTTGGGGTTTGCTTTAAATTATTTTGCAAATTGATTTTAGTGGACTTTATAATATGAAATTGGTGTTGTTTGGTGTTATAAATGATCATGCTCATGAACAATGTGTGAAATAGTTAAAATGGACAGTCATAGTACGGCTGTAGTGATATTTATTTTGCGGACTGTGTGGGCGTCTTCGGGCGTCGTCCGCCACTCAGTCGTCTATGAAAACCAGTGGACTCGTACAGATTTTTCGCCAGAAGCTCCCTTGAAGCAGTCAAAGGCCTACACCACCCTTTGATTGTAAATTGTTAGGATTAGGTTAGGTTAGGATTAGGAATAAAGAAAAAAAATAAAGATAGGCATTAGGCTCTAAAGGACTTGTATCCAGAGCCGTAAAATTATTTAAAAAAAAACTTAAAACTAAGTGTTTGGTCAACTAAAACACCCAAATATTTTATTTGTTGTTCTCTTTCAGTGCTAAACACGAGCACAAGGAGTCAGTGGAATTACAAGTATGTGCAGTAATCGACAAGGAAGATTTGGAAAGGAGGTGTGATCTAAATGCAAAGGCTATATATTTGGTTTTGTCAGTATTCAGGGTTAAAATGCTTTGTTTTAGCCATTGACTTTGCTGAGCAATGTTGAAAACTTCTAACCAACTACCTCTACTAAAAAACAGGGTAATGTCGTCCGCAAAGGTAATAATTTTTCCCTTGTGTAGATCTAGCTGGCAGAGGCCATTATGTACTCAATACTCAAATTCCTCAATCATTTATTGCTTCCTTAATGTACTGGGTGGCGCAAAAGTAAAGACCCTATTTGGTTCAGCTATAACATTTTTTCTAAATTAGAAAACTAGATTTAGGTTTTTTTAAATGTATATTTGTGCCATTAAATTTCGTACCATTAGGATTTAAAGATGATGTCTTTTAAATGGTGACCTCCAGAGTTGATACACATTTGAGCCCTATTTATGACATTTTGCATAACTTGCCGTAACACTTCCTGCGATATGTTCGTTATTTCTTGACGAATGTTTTCTTTTAGAGCTGCGAGAGTCTGTGGCTTGTTCACATACACCCGAGATTTCAAAAAACCCCAAAGAAAGAAGTCTGGACTGGTCAGATCGGGTGATCTTGCAGGCCAAGGCAAATCGCCAAAACGAGAGATAACTCGGCCTGGAAAAGCGTCCCTCACTAAGTCCATAGTGTCGCGCGCTGTGTGTGCCGTAGCGCCGTCTTGTTGAAACCAGATGTGCTCCAGCCCCAATTCGTCCAAACTGGGTATCAAAAACTCTCGTAACATGGTTCTGTAGCGTTCTCCAGTGACAGTTATCGCATTGCCTCCAGCGTCTTCGAAAAAATAGGGTCCGATCACTCTGTCAACACAGATGCCACACCATACAGTAACTTTTAGTGGGTGTAGAGGTGTTTCTTGAATAATGCGCGGATTATCAGTGCCCCAGAACGGCAAATGGCAAAGCGTCGAATTGTGCGACCAATCGGTGCCGGACGGTGGTGAAATCGTCGACGAAATTCACGTTGTGTTCTTATCACTGATGAATTATTCCGTAAGAACATTGACACAATTATTCCACGTTCTTGGGGAGTAAAACAGTCCATGTTTATTTTCAGTGTATTTTACATTTGTTCACTACACAATTTTCAACAACAGAATGACAGAAAATGTTATATAAAAAAAATAAAAGTATTTTCTTTAGTGCCAGTACTTTTGCGCCACCCAGTATTACATACAGGTCTTTAATTATTGAACAGTTTCAATTAAGGACCCTGACGGGTGCTGCAATGGGAGAAGGGCTTGTAAAAAAGAAATGGTTTAATTCATGTATTTTCATGCACCGTTAATATTTATTTACAAGCTACTAAAAATACAATATCTATTTCTTTCTCTTTTTTATTTTTTTATATTATTAGAAAAAATAATAAAACATATGTTAATCGTATATATTAATTTAATTATTCAATTCAATTTAATTAATTATTATTATTATTCAATTCATAATTATAATATCAGGAAATAAATACAATTGAGATTAAACAACAAACTAACCTTAAAAATTAAACCTAATCTAAATTGTTGATTAAACTAAAATTAAACAAAGAAAACAAAACAGAAGAAGAAATATTCGTAATAATAAAAATCTTATATATAAAATTCTCGTGTCACACTGTTCGTTCCCGTACTCCTCCGAAACGGCTTGACCGATTCTCATCGGCCGAATCGGCCAGCATCTATTTTTCATACCCCGAATCTACGCGGGCGAAGCCGCGGGCAAAAGCTAGTATTAAATATAATGCCAATCGAAGAGCCCCCCTCGGAGCATACCGGGCTCAAAAGTACCCATAACGCCAGCCGCATTGCCACGCTGAATGGCGAGGGCAATGTGTTGCGACAGGTATGCTCCGGAGCGAGGATCGCCTCAATTGTCACGCAATTATTCAATTGTAATTATTGTATTCTGTATTGGTACCTACTTATAGATTTATTTATTTTATTTATTTAAGTTTATTGCACACAATCTCATATTTGATTGATTACAATGGGTCAAACTTAACGCTATGCATTATCTACCAGTTTGCCTTTGGGACACATCGAGAAGTTGGTAGAAGGGGTGCAAGTTTTAGCACTATTACAATACAACAATAATACAATTTAATATATTTTTTATTTCTATTTTATATTCTCTTTATTTAATTTAAAACTTAGGCTAGGTTTTGGTATATATTTATAAAAAGTAAAATATAAAACATACTACAAAATATAAACATTTACAAAAACCTAACCTAGCTGCCCGCTGGCAGCGGGGCAAGGCCCAAGCTACCGGCGGTTAGGGCCGCAGAGAGAGAAATCTCCTGACAATACGTGCCGTGTCCAGGAGTATGCCTTCTGAATCTGACCCTTGATCCAGCCATCTAGCGAGAGAGTCTTAAGATGTTGGTCAAGACTCATCGCTATAAGACCGTTCGCCGATACGACTATCGGCACAATGATCGTCGAATCCACATCCCACATAGCAGTCACCTCGTGGGCCAAGTCAAGGTACTTGCTAAGCTTGTCCTTCTCGGCCTTCACGAGGTTCTCGTCATGTGGGATGGTGATGTCGACGAGCACTGCCTGGCGCATCAATCGATCTGTCAGCACGATATCAGGCTTATTGGCGATAATATCCTGTCCGTGATGACAGATCGATCCCAATAGAGCGTGGCACGACCATTTTCGAGAACTGACGCCGGTAAGTACTTATAGTACGGTACCTCTGATTCTACAAGCCCGTATCGAAGAGCAAGCTGCTGGTGAATAATTCTGGCTACTAGGTTATGTCTGTGCAAGTACTCGCCGTTAGCCAGATGAAAACAACCGGAGATTATATGCCTGATCGATTCTCCGGGACGTCGACATGCTCGACAGACATCAACCGTACCGTCTTTCAGGATATATCTCCGATAGTTGTTTGTCATCATGACTTCGTCTGCAATTGCACAGGCAAAACCTTCGGTTTCCCCAAAGAGGTCGCCGAAACGTAACCAGTTCACCGATGCGAGCTGATCCACATCAGGCCCTGTTAAGGCCCCGTTAGAACCGCCCGTGGAGCTCCTTGCTCTTCCATACGTTATTGCGATCCTCGGTACTTAGTACCGTTGGTTTGCGCCAGTTTTCTTTTGCCAAGGAGAGCGGCGTGAGGCCTTTGTCTACTGCTACAACATCACGATGCAACTCACACTCATTGTTAATAAAATATTCCCTAAGGCTGCACACCTCACGGTTGTGAAGATTCTTGGCGTTCAAAAAGCCACGACCTCCACATTTCCGTGGGATGTACAGTCTCATAACAGATGAGCGTGGGTGTAACATACGATGTATTGTGAGCAGTAGGCGGACCTTCCTATCTAGGGCATCCAGTTCAGTCTAAGTCCACCTTAGTATGCCAAAGGAGTAAATGAGTAGGGGCATCACCCAAGCGTTGAAGGCACGGGTCTTATTGCCACCTGACAAAAGACTTTTAAGTACTTTTGTCAGTCGGCCAAAGAAGCGTTCCTTCACCGCCTGTTTTGTGTTCCCATCCATAACACCCAATGACTGTGACATACCAAGGTATTTGTAGGTTTCAGACTCCGAAAGAGACTTGATAGTCATTGTCTCAGAAAGTTTTAAATTTGTTGAATTTACAACCTTTCCCCGCTGCACATGCATAACCGCACACTTTTCTACACCAAACTCCATCTTGATGCCCCTACTAAAAACTTCTGTAATTTTTAGTAGATTCAACAAGTCAGTGCGTTTTTGTGTAAATAGCTTTATTTTATATTATTATTATTATTTTTATCACAGATAATACAATTTTTACTTAAATTTATCTTTGTCATCTAGATATTCATTTATAGAATAATAGCATGTAGATAAGAAACAATGTTAGGCCAAGGATGCTACCTTGAGGCACTCCAAAACTAAATATCGTCGAGCACGGCTCCGGGCCTTTCTTCTCTTTCGACGAATATTTCAGTGTTTTTTTTTTTTGTATTATATTTATATTTTTTTTTGTAGCCAAAACGGATAGATATTTCGATAATACATTTTTTGGTATAATTTTCATATAAAAAGGTGATTGTATAAAAATAGTAATAAGTATTATAAAGGTAAATTTAGGCAAATAGAGCTATGTTTGTGATTTTTTTCTATCGAGCCAAAAATGCTTAATCGTGTTTTGGCTATCGTGGGTTTCTGTAGATAATCCTTAAAATTTTTATGTAAATATTTTTAGGAATAAACTGTAGTAGTTTATTAACAGTGATATTTCAAAAACACGCACAGCATTGCAAATTGTGAACCCACGTCGCCTTAAGGAGCCCTTCAATTCGTTTAAAATTTTTGTTTCTAATTTCACTTCGCCGAACCTTATTGGCCTAAACTTGTAATGCAAAATTATTGTTTAGCCTAATAGATGTTTTTGCACAATAATAGTAAAGCCTAAAAATTGATAGCTCTATTTTTAGAATCTCTTATATTAGATGTCTTAAAATCGTTTGGATTTTATGTTACACGTAATGATAACCTCGTATAACTATGTTTAAGACTATTATTTACGCGACTACAAAGATGGCGGAATTTATCCATTTTACTAGGTTAGAGAAAACCTATCGGTTAGGTTATGTTAGAACTGCGACCAACACACGGAGCTAGGAAAGTTCTATCCATTTTAATAGGTTACAAATTGAAATATGTTTTTATGAACAGTTTTATCGATAGTTTATATGAAATGTTAGTTCGATATACCGTTTTTCTAGTGACAAAAACAATTTTAAAATATTTTTTTATGAAATTTTGTTCGATAATATGAAACTGCGATAATATACTATTCGATTTCTTAAGAAAAATATATGTGTATTAAAAATCGTGAAATAGTTTTCTGGGAAATGAAATTCGATGTCAAAAAAAATTGTATTGTAATAGACACCCTGTTATAGATAAAATTAGTAATAATAGACGTATTTACTCGTGACAATTTTATTTTGAAGTAAACTATTCTTTTTCATTACAAAAGAACATAAAAACCAAGTACATTGAGGAAAATCAAATATTGCCAGTGTTTCAATCTGGTTTCCGCAAAACTCATAGTACTGTTACAGCTTTGTTGGATGTAACGGACAACGTCCTGGCTGAGCAAGATAGGGGTTATGGTACTATTTTGACACTATTGGACTTTTCTCGGGCCTTCGATAGCATTGATGTTCCTCTTTTGCTCTCCAAGCTGACTTATTATGGACTGGACCACCATTCTGTCCGATGGTTTAATAGCTACTTGAGCGGTCGCACGCAGCGTGTTAAACTGTTGAAGGATGATGGTTCCTGTGTCGTTTCTCAAGCCCAGTCTGTGAATCGTGGAATCCCACAGGGATCTATCCTTGGGCCTCTTCTGTTCGTCATTTATAGTGCTGATCTTGCCAAGGTAATAAGGCACTGTAGATATCATTGTTATGCGGATGATGTCTTTTTATTTATTTATTTATACTTTTTGTACACACATATACATGTTTAAAGTACAACAGGCGGACTTAATGCTAAAAGCATTCTCTAACAGTCAAACCTTTGGGTCGATTGGAGAGTTTTATGTGGGTGTGAATATATAAAGAAAACTTAAACTAAACTAAATTTAAAAGATAACAATCACAACACATACTATAAAACATACTATTATTATTATTACATATACACAATTATGTCCAATTATATTTATCTGGCTCCCTCCCCTCAGGAGATATTAACTGTGGCGCAAAGGATGAACGAAGACTTAAAGAGCATTGCTGACTGGTCGGGCAGAAATTCCCTGGTTCTTAATCCTTCGAAATCGAAAACCATGATTCTCGGGTCGAAGGCGCAGGTAGCTAAAATTAATGACATAGACTTTATTATAACTATAAATAATGAACCCATTGATAGGGTAGATGAGGTCAGAAATCTGGGCGTTCTAATGGATAGCAAGCTTAGATTTGAGAGTCATGTGTTGGAGCTGGTCAGGAATTGCTTTTTCCGTCTGAAAGTCTTGTACAAGGTGCGTAACATTTTATCTGAAGAGGTACGCGTTAGGCTTTGCGAGTCGTTAATTTTATCACGCCTTAGCTATGGAGATGTGGTTTATGGACCACGTCTATTGGACAGGACCCGTCGCCTAGTGCAGCGAGTGCAGAATGCATGTTGCAGGTTCATTTTTAATGTCCCTCCACGAAGCCACATCACTCCATACCTTAACAACGCATCTTTGCTAAATATGGACTCGCGTAGACAATTACATCTGGCTTCCTTGCTGTTTGGAGTAATTAAAAGCAAAAAACCGAAATACCTTTTCTGTAAACTTAAATTCTACAACAACTTGAATGCACGATCGTGTAGACCCCAACTGCTTGTTTATAGACACAAAACTGCTGCATTCGAAGGCAGCTTCCGATACCAGGCGACAAAGTGTTGGAACAACATACCACCGCCAATCAAACTACAAACTTATTATTCGTTTAAAAAACAAATACGCACTTACCTACTAGATAAACAAAAACTCATGAATCCAACAAGTCGCCGGTAGCGGGTGCTGCCAACATTATAAACATTATAATGTTTCTATTTAATAATTTAAAAACTTACCCGGACACGAATCTGTCAGCGGCACATTTATAATTCCTTTATTTTGTATTAAGTAGTTATATGTACCTATTGTGTGTCTAAATGTCCAGTAGTTGTTTTCTTTTATTGTATTTAACACGTATACCTTACAATTTTCTCAAATGATCGCACTTGCACCTACCTAAGGTTATAGCTGAAAATCAGCGCATTGCTCTTTGAGCAATATTTTCGCTGAGCCTACGACCTTTTTGTGCTGCTGCAGCATACATAAACACATCGCATCGCTATAAAACCTGTATGTAAATAACGTAATATTATTAATTTATTTTTTGTGTGTGATTGTGTATGTGCAGTTTTCACAAATAAACGATTTATCTATCTATCTATCTATCTATCTAGTTTTTACAACATTTCCCCCTTACCTAATGAAAAGAATCGAATACAATTAAGTTTATAGAGCCGAACGTAACAATATAAATTATCAAAATCTTACATTGCTACAATTCTACTACGACCCGTTTACAATGCTCAAATTCCACACGAAATATAGTATATGTCCTAGACGTTCCCACTGGGGGAAAATGGGTAAATTTTTCGTTTTGTGTGTCAAATGGGACACTGGGGGCAAATTGGTCAATTTTTAGCTTCGATTGTCACCACTTTGTCGTCCCCACTAGGGACGAATGGGATAGGCTTCCATTAAAAGTCGCAATTGTCCCCAGAAAAGATGTAGTGGATTAAGTGGTGGTGATGTCAGTGGTGACGAATAAGAATTTTCATTTTTTGATTCTCATTTGACCCCAGCGATAAATAATAATATTTAATAAATAAATCAATATAAATAAATATATAGGGACAAATCACATTGATTAAGCTAGCCCCAAAGTAAGTTTTAAACTTGTGTTATGCGATACTAACTTAAAGTTACTGATGAAGTAATAAGGTTGACTCTACGTTGCAGGGATTATTTTTAATTTAAACGACGTGCTTCCAGAATGAATGTTTATTTGCTACTACTTCATTCTCACACTCTTACCATCGACAATTAAAGCGGACTGTATATACCTACATATCTCTAGCTAGTTGTATCTTATTGTTATTATGCCTTTGTAGCAAAAACCTACTAGACATTCCGCCCACCAAGAACCCTAGTTCTTAAATTCACAATCTCAAAAAACATTTTGCTAAGTACATTCCTCATTAACTTACTAACATTGAACATTCCTTATAAATTAAAAATTATCAGATGATACAAACATATAATCTCAAACATGATTATTGATATAAATTCAACATATAAACCATGGACAAGATTAGGGCTCATTCAACATAAATCCAGAAAAGTGACAAACATATGGTAGGTTGGATTAAAAATAAGGAAGGCCGCCCACCGTGATATACGTCTGGCTAAAGCAACAAATCTTACAGTAAGAAAATACATGCTGATGCTATAGAGCGTTATACTGTAACTACAGAATTTAACTTAGTGCAAGACATATCAGTAAGTATACTAACAGAAAAATGGTTCTCATTTTGTTATAACACACAACTTACTCACTGGACGCTTAAATATACCTGATTTACATTTTACAGATACAACTCTAGTAATTTTATCAGGTCCAGGATGTTTCTCTATAATTCTACCTAAAATCCATTTAGCAGGAGGAATATTGTCGTCCTTTAATAATACAATATCTCCCATCTCAATCTCAGTACAATTTTTGTTCCACTTGTGTCGTTGATTAAGATTCACCAGATATTCTTTATACCACCTATTCCAAAAATTAGACACAATTCTTTGCGTTAATCGCCATCTGTCTAAACCAACAACATTACATCTAGTGTAATCTTCATCTGCTATATTTTATAAAGGTTCACCTATAAGAAAGTGGCCTGGTGTCAAGGGTAGGGGGTCGTTTGGATCGTCACTGAGTAAAGTAATAGGACGCGAATTTAAACACGCTTCCACTTGTGCCAGAACCGTTGCTAACTCCTTGTAGGTGAGTGTACTATTACCGACTACTTTACGCAGATGGCTCTTAGTGCTGCGCACACTGGATTCCCACAAACCCCCGAAATTTGGGGCGTGAGGGGGAATGTAGTGCCAAGTCGTCCTTTCCAGTGTAAGCTGCACTTTTATCTCCTCAGGTAATTGTGACTTAGCCTTGTTGAACATCTCTCGTATTTCCCTATCAGCCCCAACGAAATTTGTACCGTTGTCACTGTACAAATCCTGACAATGGCCTCTGCGAGCTGTAAAACGTCTGAATGCAGCAATGAATCCTTTTGATGTCAAGTCCGTAACCGCCTCTAGGTGTATTGCTCGGGTCACCATGCACACAAACAGACAGATGTAGCCCTTGTATGATTTTGCTCCTCGTCCTGGTGAAAATCTTATATTTATTGGACCGCAGTAGTCCACCCCGGATTTTTTGAACGGTTTACTCGGTTTCAACCTAGCCTCTGGTAATAAACCCATCAATGGAAGACTCTTTCTTGTTGAATACCTCGTACAAATAACACACTCCCTGTAAACCTTCTTGACTCGTTCCTTACCTCGTAAAATCCAGTATTTTGCTCTAAGAAAATTGAGCATAATTTGTGGACCTCCGTGTTTCGTTTGATAGTGGGCATCCACAATTAATAGTTTGGTAAAATGATTTTTACCAGGCATAATTATTGGATGTCGGGTATCATAACATGCGTCCGACTGAGTTATACGTCCAGAAACTCTTAATACCCCCTTTTCATCCAAAAAAGGGCAAAGAGTGCGGAGCTTACTCCTCTTTGCTACATATCCTGAAGTCTTTAACTGTTTTATTTCCCTTACAAATTCTAATCCTTGTACTTGTTTAATGCATACTAATAATGTCATATTCATTTCTTCTACTGTCACAAATTCTGTAAATTTTACTCGCTCATTTTTTGGTAACTTAAAATTCAATACTCTCCGACAATATGACAATACTTTCAACAATCTCGATAACGATGAAAATCTAGACCAAATGAACTCATTTTGTTCAGGGCTTGCAAAAACAGTAAAGGACTTCACTCTCTCCTCTTCATGTGTATCTTTCACTATTGTGTCAAACTTGACTTGATTACCTGCCAGCCACTCTGGCCCTTTAAGCCACAGAGGGTGGTCTATCAAATCCTTGGATGAAAGCCCTCGCGAAGCACAATCCGCGGGGTTCGAATCAGTAGGGACATGACTCCACTGCTCAACCTCCATGATATTTAATATAGTGGATACTCGATTACTCACAAAAGTAGTCCAACGTGATGATCCTCCTTTGAGCCACGCCAACACGACGGTGGAGTCTGTCCACCCGTGCAAATCTTCTTTAGGTATACTCATTACCTGCGAGACCTCCAATATAAGTTGCGCTGCTAAAGCTGATCCGCACAGCTCCAGTCTCGGAATCGAAATCTCCTTCTGTATTGGAGCCACCTTTGTCTTTGCAGTCACGAGATGTACATGTACAGTGTTATTTGATTTATTAATGACTCGTGCATAAACCACTGCTGCAAAGGCTGATCGCGATGCATCTGAGAAGACATGTAGTTCAGTCTTTGAGTCTCGTGTTACATTTAACCATCGTGGAATTGTCAAGTACTTTAAATCAATTAGACTATTCCTATAAGCTACCCACTGACTCATTAAATCTTCTGTTAGCGTATCATCCCACTTCAAGCCTGACTGCCACAATCGTTGAATGAACATCTTAGCAACTACCACCACTGGTGCGATCCAACCTAACGGGTCATACAACTTAGCAACATCAGAGAGTACTTGCCTCTTAGTGACAGATGTCTTGCAATCAGGTAGGTTCAATGTGTACTCAAAATTATCAGTCTCTCTGTTCCAACTCACTCCAAGAATTTTAATTGATTTGTTTAACTTAATGGGATCTGATGTCTCTTGCTCACTCGAGTGAGAACCTCTCATTTTTTCTAGCAAACTTTCACAGTTGCTGTTCCATTTTTGCAGTTCGAACCCACCTGATCTCAATAACTCCGTCATCTCCTCATGTATTTTTAAGGCTTCAATTTCATTCTCTGCCCCGCTGATCAGATCGTCTATGTAGTAGTCCTCTTTGGTTATTTTAGATGCTAATGGGTACTTATCTTCCTCTAACTCTGCAAGCCTTTGCAAAGATTTAACTGCTAAGTACGGTGCACAAGCTGTCCCAAACGTTAATCTCACCAATTTGTAATCTTGTATAGGCTCCGATCCATCTGACGTGAATCTCCATACGATTCGCTGAAATTCAGTGTGTTCCTCAGCCACACGAACCATTCTATACATTTTTACTATGTCTGAGACAATACATACCTTGTGGTTTCTCCATCTCATCAAAATATGCCTGAGATCCTGCTGCAGCCTTGGGCCTATTAGCAGGTCATCATTCAGTGAAACATTATTTGTGCCTTTGCTCGAGGCATCAAAGACTACGCGCACCTTCGTAGTTTCCTTATCCTCTCTAACCACAGCATGGTGTGGAAGATAGACTGCTTTTTTATTCCTTTGCTCCCTCTCTGAAATTAATCTCATGTGTTTTAAACTCAAATACTCACTCATTACCTTGTTGTACTCTTCTCTCAGTGTAGGATTCCTCTGCAATTTTTTCTCTAAAATTTGTAACCTTTTTACACATATATCTCTAGAATTACCATACTGGCATTTTGGATCCTCTGATGAAAATGGTAGTCTTACCATAAGTCTCCCTTCGTCATCTCTTACAGTCGTCGCATTGAAAATCTCTTCACATAATTTCTCCTCCTTTGTGAACTCCTTCTGCAGCAGGTTGGGCTCGTTTTCCATTTCCCAGAACCTTTTGAGTAAGTCATCCTCACCTATCTGTACATGCATGCTGTTAAATTTTACCTTTTGTTGCTGCTCCGCTGCACGTGATGCTCTTCCTGACAAAACCCATCCAAAAATGGTATTTTGCGCTATAAGACCCTCAGAATTTTTTATTACTCCATCCAGCAACGTCTCTCCATACACCTCTGCACCTAACAGGATGTCAATTTTCCCTGGAGTAGTATAAGCGGGGTCGGCTAAAGGCAAGCGCTCAATCTCTATCCATTCGGGTATACAAACCTTCCTGGCTGGAAGTAAAGAGGTTAGTGACGGTAAAACATAAGCATTTATATATACACTCTCATTATTATGGCGTGATTCCAGGCGCAGTGAAACAGAATACTTAATATTGGTACGACTATCTCCTAAACCTGACACCCAACCACTTACTGGTTTACGCTTAAGACCAAGTAATTGAACCGTAGCCTCGGTCATAAATGATGCCTGAGACCCTTGGTCAAGTAAAGCCCTAATAACATATTTACAACCATTAGTTGACAATACCTTAATTCTAGCCGTTGCCAGTAGCACACTGTCTGGTTGGAGTCCTCTAGAAAACGCTACCGTAATTTGTGGGTCACCTCGTGATGTATTCGCTCTCTCATGGCCACCGGTAGATGTAGGCGCTGCAACCCCACTCGCTGGTACCTCTGCCACTTCCTGGTTGTTGTCTCGCTCCTCCTTTTCAAAGTGTAGCATCGTGTGATGTCTCCTTCCACATTTTCTGCAACTGGATTGTCGACACTTCATAGCTGTATGTGTAGGTGATAGGCAATTAAAACACAGCCTCCCATTTTGCACAAAGTCTTGCCTTTCTCTCGGTGTCATCATCTCAAATTGTTTGCAATGATAAATGAAATGGCTTTCATGACACTTTGCACACTCAATGTTCTTAGACTTCGGTTTGTTTGCAATAGATGTATGAAATGACTTAGCCTTCGCTGCGGGCTTAGCTGTTGGTGATGGCCGTGTCAATGTGCTGTCTATCATCTCCAGTGCTCTAAATCTGGACTCCAAAAACTCACGCAGCTGTTCCCAGGTAGGTAGTTTATCACCAATCATATTGAGGTTCTGTTCCCACTGCTTAACAGACTCAGAATCCAGTTTTGAGGTTACTAAAAATATAACAATGGCATCCCACGTGGTCGTACCAATTCCCATATTTTGCAATGATTTTAAACACGATGACGTGTTGTCTACTAATTGTTTAATTGCTTGCGCCGACTCCGTGTTGATTTTCTTAGGTGAAAATAAGTTTTTCATCACTGCATTGCAATTATATCTTTTATTGTTGTAGCGTTTAATTAATTGTCGCCACGCTTCCTCATAGTTGGCATCGGTAGTAGAAAAATTCTTCAAAAACTCACTGGCTTCTCCCGATAAATTCCCTTTCAAGTATTGAAGTTTCTGAACCGGTGCAATAGTATTGTTATTGTGAATTAGGGTCAAAAACATATCATAAAACGTCTGCCAATCTTGGTAAAAACCAGAGAAATTGGGTAAATTCAAACGCGGTAATTTGATGAAGTCACTGTCCTGTCTTTGGTTGTAATCTCCACCGGCTATGGCTGAGCCGGCGCTGGGCGCTGATTGTAGGAACGGCTGTAATGCCTCCCGCAACGTGGTTTTATATTGTACATATAAATCCTCGAACTCGTCATAAACACCCTTGGTAAAATACTCCTCATTTCCTTGTTGCGACGCATTTGCAATAACGGCTTTGTGTCCGTCCTTGAATTCTGTATACTGTTGTTCTAACATCTCCAATCTAGTTTCTATATAAAGCCTTTTTATTCTCTCCTTAGGTGTTTTTCTATAGTTCTTCTCAGCGCGCTGCAGATTCTTTAGTATCTCGTATTGAATAGCAATAAGCGCCTCCATGATGTGTTACGTAAAATCGCTATAATCCCCACAACACTCATAAGTTAGGTCCTTTAGGTAACCTAACTTAGTCTATGTAAATACTCGTCGAAAACTTTACGAAATCACTCAGTTCAGGTAAAGTCTCACAGGTAAACTCTCTCACTCGATGTTAAGTACTCAAAATCTCGTAATAAAGTCTCAATTATCACATAAACACAAAAGATTTTAGCACTCGAAAAATGCAATAGCGTGGTAGGTAATTGCATGATGCGACATAGCACGTAATGGCCGCCGCCGGCTTGCAATCGTATCTCCTCGGGTGAACTCGAGTGTCGTCGGTCGCTGTCAAATGTCTTCGTTCTCGTTCAGTAATCCGGTTCGATATGGAACTTTTATGATGAAGTAATAAGGTTGACTCTACGTTGCAGGGATTATTTTTAATTTAAACGACGTGCTTCCAGAATGAATGTTTATTTGCTACTACTTCATTCTCACACTCTTACCATCGATAATTAAAGCGGACTGTATATACCTACATATCTCTATAGCTAGTTGTATCTTATTGTTATTATGCCTTTGTAGCAAAAACCTACTAGACAGTTACTATATTTTGTAATAAATACATATATAGATAAACACCCAAGACCCAGGACAATTTGAAAAAAGCCATTTTCCAACTTGCACTGGCTGGGGATTGAACCCAGAACTTCCGGATTAGCGATCCAGCGTGTTAACCATTACGCCACGGAGGTCGTCGAAGTCGAGTCGAGTGATGGCAGTTATATTAAGAATAGCTTTTATAATGATTTTAAAAAGTATATTTTAGGATAGATGGAAAGGAGAGCTTTATGTATATTGAAATAAAAGTAAAAATTTATAGGAATCAAAAAATAAAAAATACCATTCGTCCCTAGTGGGGACTAATAGAACTTTGAAAAAATATTCAATAATATTCATCCCCAGCGGGGATGACGCGGTGGTGACAAACGAAACACAAAACTAACAATTGTCCCTTTTCCGGACGTCCGAATGGGACACACCCCAACTGCGATGCGTGCGCTTGTGATCACGTCATCGCGTGGGCAGCGGGCGCAGGGCGCCACGAATAAGAGTGAATGAGATACCTATAGCATATAAAGACAGATGCTGTGCGTTGTAAAAGTGCGAAAACCGAGCTAGCAATAGCTGCTTGTGCGCGTTTTAAACAAATATTCCATAGAGAAACCAACAAGACGATATTAAACAATGTTACCAGCATTAGGAAATATTATCGGTAACAATAGAAACTTACTGGGAACATCACTACTTATAACTAAAAAATAAGATTCTCAAAAAGACAGGTCATTTTGATGGGACTTTCTACCTTCCAGGTCAATCTAAATAAATCAAAATGGTTTAGCCCCGCTACTCACCAGCCAGGTCTGCAGTTCCGTGTTGGGGTATAATAGAAGAGGTATGTGACAAGTTTTCAACTTGCCTCAAATACCTACCCAAAACTTTGTGCCAGCTCTCGATCTATTAATACAGCCTTTGATCTAGTAGCTTATATACCCTTCTTATAATTCTTTTTTATTCTTTGTTTAATTATAGCTTTTTGTAAATAATATTTTCCACGCCGCTCGTCCTAAACTGTTAAAAGTATAAGTATATTGTTACCTCTTTCTGATTGCCCGCGATACAGGCTTTGCCTAGTGCTGGAATCTTTGTTTAAAATGTATTTTACTTTTTTTGGTAAAAAAATGATTTTGTATTGTATTTTTAGGAATCAGAAGGAAAACACCTTTATTATAAGTACTTATTTAATTAAAATTAAAGTTAAACACAAAATTATTACGTAACACCTATTCCTATACGCAAAATCACTTATAAACACCTACTCACGAAATTACAAAAAGACAGGACTACTCGATAACAAATTAATTAGGGAGTTGCGCGACCACCTCGTCCAATTAGTAAAAAAAGAATGTCACAGTTCGCGACCTCTGCCCCGGTCCCGCACAGACCCCTCATCGTCCCACCACCTTGCCATTAAAGTGCTGTGGCTAGCTTGAGGTGATGTAGCCGACTCCACTGTTACACGGCCTCTCCTGACTGCGGAGCGACCACGCCCGCCATGGTATCTGCAGGCTGATCAACGTCTGAATGACCCTGATCTTCTCTGCCATCACCACCTGGAATCGAGAAACCAGTTGCTCAAGTAACATTTCATTGCTAGTACCAACTGGAGAATGATTTTGTGCCGTAATTACACGGTGCACTCAAGCAATTACGTACAAAACACATTACCAGCCGTAAAATGACTAAGCCCTATAAGACTAGACTGAATTAGGCCCTGTTAGTCCGTAAGTGGCTGATTAGGCAGATTAGCCTGGAGGAGGCTTTGCCAGCAAGTAAGTATAACTGATCAGTCTTAGCCTGGAAGAGGCTCTGCCAGCACATATGGCTGCTAAATTTTAGCCTGGAAGAGGCTCTGCCAGCACGTATGGCTGCTAAATCTTAGCCCGGAAGAGGCTCTGCCAGCACGTATGGCTGCTAAATCTTAGCCCGAAAGAGGCTCTGCCAGCACGTATAGCTGCTAAATCTTAGCCCGGAAGAGGCTCTGCCAGCACGTATAGCTGCTAAATCTTAGCCCGGAAGAGGCTCTGCCAACTATAAAAGTTGAGTGACTAGCCATAAAAAGGCTCTGCCAGTTGCGAAACAACTGATAACATGACGATTGTTCAAAGACGATTGCTCACCGTCTTTAAAGAACATTTCACATGCTTCCGGCGTCCATTCGCCGCGCCACAGCATCATATACTCCGCAGCAGCCTGAGATCGTTTCCCATAGGATCCCGCCAGAAGCTCCAACTCGTAGCGATGATGTGGAAACTGCTTGACTACTTTGTACGGACCTCTCATTCCGGAATCAAGCTTGCCCGTGCTCTGTGAACATTTGTTGACAAAAACGAAGTCGCCTACAGCGAATGTTTTAGGTACTTTTCGCCCTCTGTTAACCTCGTCGTCTTGTTTCTGTTGATTGGCTGCAAGACGCGCAGAAACTCGTTGTCTTCTTAGTACCATCATAGCCTCTCGATTTTGGTTTGAGTCGTTTAAAGCCACGTCTCTCACCAACGCTCTTATGATGGGGGTGGTAGCATCAATGCCTACCAAGAGTTGCAAAGCAGAGGTTTTGGTGGTGGCATGTTTGGTGATGTTAAGTGTGAGCTGGATCTTCCACAAAGAGTTAGACCACTCCGCTCCTTTGTTGTTAACTTCAATTCTTAGCATATTTAGAACCGTGCGACAGTATCGTTCGACCTGTCCATTCTCGTGGTGCATTTGCGGGGTAATATAATGAATAGCGCATCCCAAAGTAGATCATTTATCGGGTTTCGACTTAAAAAATCTGCATGTTGCATCATAACCCCTTTTCTATATTCAATCGTGAAACGAAAATCTTGTAAATATACCCACCACCGTGCCACTTGTGGAACGAGGTCTTTTTTACGTTCAGTCAGTTTCAATGAGTTACAGTCTGTCACAATTTTAAAGTCAATTCCTATAAGATAATGGCGAAAATGTTGTAAGGCTTTCACAATTGCCAAAGTTTCTAACTCATAGCTATGATAGCGAGATTCAGCTCCCTGAGTAGATCGACTAAAGTACCCAACTACACGTTTTTGTTTCCCGTGATGCTCTTGTATGAGAATAGCACCGTACCCAGAGGAACTTGCGTCTGTATGTAATTCTGTTGGTAAATTAGGATCAAAGATAGAAAGAACTGGTTCGTTGGTCAAACAAGTAATTATGTACTCTCTAGCCGTATCTTGATCACTTCCCCATACAAAGGGAACTCCTTTTTTGGTTAATCTGGCAATCGGAGCTGTTTTGACTGCATAACCAGCAATGTACCGTCTAAAATATCCAGCTAGTCCCAAAAATTGCCGCACTTGCTTAACGTTTGTTGGCTTAGGTGAATTAATTAAAGCTTCTATTTTTTTTTTTTTACTCGGCCGTACCTGACCCTGACTAATCAACCGACCTAAATATTCAATTTTGGTATCAAGAAAAGTGCACTTTTTTAAATTAATTGAAAAGCCAGCAGCAATAAGCGTCGACCTTTATCAACTTCCGCGCACCAAACATCGAAGTCATGAACTGACGGATCATAATTTGAAATATAAAATTTGCTTTTCGTCTGAACTAAAGACGATAACGCGTTTGCTATTTTATTAGCTACCTCGTCACTGTTATTTGACCCTGACTGGTGTGCGTCCGTTTGTGTGCTTTCTAACAAATTCTCAGTTACACTGTCGTCGTTAAGATCGGTGTTTGTTACGTTGGATTTCGGTATCGTTACACTTAAAACCGAACCCAATTCCGGTATGGGAGGTGTCTTACACTCGCGCGGTGGACGTGGTGGTATGTGTGATGACGTTAGACGTCCCTCAATTGCCTCTAAACGACCCAATATCGTGTCATAGAAATGGCTACGACGATTATCCCGACGACCATATGAACTTTCACGACGTCGCCTGTTACTAGAACTGTCCTCACGACGTTTACGGTTACTGTATGAACGACTACGAGAACGACTCCTTGATTTTCTGTGACGCGGTCGCGATTCCCTATGTCTTGAACGTCCCGACATAGTTAAGTATATACCTAACACAACGACAATGGCACTATTTGAAATTCCCTTACCCAACTGGGCCCCCAAAAATCAAAACAATCGCCCGTACTTAGAATACCCAACTTGCTTATCGCAAGCGCTAATGTAAACAAAGTGTGAGACGCAGCGCCGCGCCGGCGCGTCCGGCCTAATAGGTAATAGTTTATCAGTGAGCTTTTTTAAAAGAACTCAACTTATTTAAAAAGTTTAAAAAATAAAAATATAAATTTTTGGCACACAAAAACGGAACTTAAACACACACTTACATAATGTTTCTATAAATTTTTGGCACACAAAAACGGAACTTAAACACACACTTACATAATGTTTCAGTGAATTTCCTTCGGTACACACTCACAAGAGAAAAATAACAATACTTACGACGAAAAAAGAAAACCGTTTTACAAAAATAAAAAAAAGGAAGAAAGCAAACAGAAAAATAAAATAAAAAATTTACACCCAAAATTCACGAGCGGACAGGACACGTAGTGATCTCACTTCTGATTTTAGGAATCAGAAGGAAAACACCTTTATTATAAGTACTTATTTAATTAAAATTAAAGTTAAACACAAAATTATTACGTAACACCTATTCCTATACGCAAAATCACTTATAAACACCTACTCACGAAATTACAAAAAGACAGGACTACTCGATAACAAATTAATTAGGGAGTTGCGCGACCACCTCGTCCAATTAGTAAAAAAAGAATGTCACAGTTCGCGACCTCTGCCCCGGTCCCGCACAGACCCCTCATCGTCCCACCACCTTGCCATTAAAGTGCTGTGGCTAGCTTGAGGTGATGTAGCCGACTCCACTGTTACAGTATTGTATCATTTTTTTTTGTATTAATAAAGGCATTACTAAGAAAATATTTTAACTCATACATTTATTTAATCTTTATTGCACAATAAAATAAACGTACAAGTTCTAATGTTTCGGAAGAAAATTTTAAAGTGGTCGTAAATTTCTATACACCAAACTAAATATCAAATTAACTATAGTACATTTGTGTACATTTAATATTCATTCTTTTGGGTGTCATAAACAAATTTAAAAAGTCTTCAGCAATGGAATCATTTTTGTAGGCCCGCTGGTGAGTATGCTCTCCAGCGGGCCCACTTTGTTTTAATTTTTACAAAAAAACTATAGATATACATTTTTTCTAATTAGGTAAATCTACAATTATATAGACATCATTTGTGACGTTTCACAGGTAAAGGTACCTTATGGACGCTGGCACTTACGACATTGTGTTTATTTAAGCTAAGTTAATTGTTAGAATTGTTTTTCTAAACGTCCTAAGCGCCAGCGTCCACAAGGTACCTTTACCCGTGGAACGTCACATTTACATCTTTTTATTTCTTACTAATCTTACCTAGATTGAAGTGTTCCCGCCCTGGAGCATGACATAATATCAATTCCAATAATGCCTTCCCTCGTAGACTCATCGTCTTTATTTAAAACTATATTGAACATACTCGTAAATGACTACAAGAGAATAAACATTAACAGTGGGTTTATACCTCATGAGGATATTCCATAGTTGTAGCAGTCGTTTCATCTTCCTTGACAGAAGCCTCATCATCATAATCAGCTTTCTTATTATTTATTATTATGTAGGTAGGGCAAGGCCGGGAGAAATATACAATTTCTCTACACAAATCACGTAGTAAATAACAACCATCTCTGGTCAACATGTAGCCATTAGGTAGCGTTTTATGTCATCATACAAAGAAAGATCGAACTCTGTTCTGTCGTTCGAGCTCGATGCAGGTAAAGTACCTACTTTTAAATCACCGGCACCAGGCGTGGTCAACAAAAAAAGGTTTTATAATAACACTTCAGTTTTTGTAATGCATATCAAACGATGTAATGGCATATGATAATTACGGCTTACAATGATAATTACAAGTGATATTATTGAAATTCAATTTATGGGAAATAAAGTTTCTAGCACGTGACTAATATAGTAAACAACGAGTGTGACATATGAAATTATGAGAAACAACATTATGTCTATTGACCATTGAAATTGTGGCAAGTGGATGTATACCATTAAAATGAACAAAAATAAAAACCTGTAAAGTATCGGCTTAAGGTGAAGTTGTAGCATAAGTGGTAAATAATAGTAAATGTATATATATATATACAAAGTGGAAGGGACATACCCGTAATAAATCGAACGTAATAAATCGTTCGATTTATTACGAGTATGTCCCTTCCACGTTGTATATATATAAAAGTATATATACAACGACCGTCTAGTTTTTAAACAACCGTTTTAAAACTAGACGGACTATTAGTAATAATTTCAAAGGTTATTCATAAAATAGTTTGAAGGTCTTTTTAGACATATTTAGTTTTAAACAATATATTTCAAATGAGGGCGCCACTTGTGCTACCATTTCACCTTAAATTTTTTCGTGCATTTCGTGAGAAGATTGCTTCTCGCTTAATATGTATGGCGATTCGAATTGAATTGAAGAAGAGTTGGGTGATTTTGTGGGCATTTTACGATTTTTGGAGATTCTGTTAAGTTTCTGCAAGGAATTAATTTTGGATGAAATGTTTAAAGTGGCCTTTTTAACCGAATTCAAAAAAAGGAGGAGTTTATCAATTAGTCGGAATCTTTTATGTTTTTTTTTTATGTGTGTTCCCCGATTACTCGAAGACGCCTGGACCGATTTAAAAAATTCTTTTTTTGTTCAAAAGGGTATACTTTCCAAGTGGTCCCCTAGAAAGGGTATACTTTCCAAGTTGTCCCATAGAAAGGGTATACTTTCCAAGTGGTCCCATAGAAAGGGTATACTTTCCAAGTAGTCCCATAGAAAGGGTATACTTTCCAAGTGGTCCCATAGAAAGGGTATACTTTCCAAGTGGTCCCATAGAAAGGGTATACTTTCCAAGTGGTCCCATAGAAAGTTTATTAAAATTGATTAAATAGTTTGGTTTATAAACGGAAATAACTGAAAAATATATTGTCTAGGTATATACAAAGTGGAAGGGACATACCCGTAATAAATCAAACCACGGGCTATACTAGATCACTATAGTATAATTAAATTAAAACAACAGCCAAAATACAAAAAAAAAATTTGGCGTTTCCATACAAATCGTCCGGCCGGCCGCACACTTTTCTATGGAAATGTCAATTTTTTTTTTGTTTTTTGGCTGTTATTTTAATTTTATTGTAATATAGTGCTCTAGTATAGCCCGTGGTTCGATTTATTACGGGTATGTCCCTTCCACTTTGTATATTGTGACTGTCACTTCGCTGGTATTGAAGTCGGTTTTTTATTTGGTTCGCTAACTGGCTGAACAACACACAAATCTAAGCATATACAAATTAGAGCATATAAGTTGCCAACCTACTTGGAGCGAACACAGCATGCACATTTGATAAACAGCTCTCAGTCGTTTTAAATTGAAAATTACATTACATTACAGTTAATTATAAAATTATTCAAGTCATAAATTAAATTACATTGCAAAATTAAATAAGGTTTTAAATTATATTAAATAAAAAGTTACATAAATAATTAAACTTTAAATTGGGATTGCATGCTTGTGTAAAAAATAATTATTAATAAAAGAATTTTTTAATCACATATATAAATTATAATCCCGCTGGACGTTGAAGAGGAGGCAAGCTGGCAAAGGTTTCTGGTGTTCTGGCGAAGACGGATGGGGAGCTACTTGAGTTGGTTGCGAAAATTATGACATCATAATTGGTTTACTCTATAACTTTATTAGGTCGCATTTTTCAACCAATTTTGAAAAAAAAGTCACCTGATTTGGGGAGAAATAGGGGGGACTTTGCTGCAGCGTTATTTATAAGAGCTAGCGAGGTCCATCTTCTCACAGAACCACTAGTTATACCATGGACCATACATACTAGGTGGTCAGACCACCTGGAAAGCACTGTATGCAGATTTTAAGCTGCCTGGGCATCTGACCAACGGCTTATCGTGCCTTCCAAAGCTCGAAGGAGCTCAAGATAATTTGATGCCACTTTGTGGCCATGGCCACCGGGTGCCCGGGTCCACCCTTGGCAGCAGGCGCGTTTCCTTTGTCTTCTTGCGAGTACTAATTGAAGAGCTGAGCTCTCGTCTGTGGAGCAACTACTTCCATCTCTTCTCTCTCTGTCAATGTCAAATCAACAACAAATCCTTGAAACATGGATTTAATCTTTCAGTTGCGTCATGTGTTTTTATAAGTACGAGTACCTACGACATATTATCTAGATAATTTTTAGTACTTAAATTGTTATTGTAGCGTCTCAAAAGAATATCAAAGGTCAGAGGCGACAGCTCGATTACCTGAGCCCGTTTGAAAAGATAAGTGTGAGCTAATTTGGATATTTTACATAAAACTAAATAAAAAATCAGTTATTGCCAATAAATAAAACTGTGCTATAAAACCTAAATGCTTTTTGGCAAAGGAGTGCGCCTCAGCATGTGTTACCTCGAACCAAGGTTCGAGGCGACCACAGACCTACCACTACTAGACTTGCAACGATATTGCTAGAAAGAGACTTTCAAATACAGTACAACGTGAGTGTGAAAGAAACGCTGATATGTTCTTTTGTCTCTATCGGCGTGGCTGCTATAAGCTGGCCTACTGTCAAAATCTGGGCCAAACAAACCACAAAACGATCGAAGAAAGTTATTAATTTTAGGGATTTTATCATTTAAAAGGTGATTTAGGGTTTTATTTGAGCTTATTATAAGTTAGTAGCCATAGTGTGTTCTGTGACGTGTGCAAAATATGGGTGGAGGCAATAATCAAAGATAGAAAGAGATGCACTAAAGTGGCCACGCACTATGCAGGTCTAGTAGTGGTAGGTCTGTGGAGGCGACGCTGTTTATCAGGCACGTCTCGTTCTTCTTCTTTTCGTGTCGATGGTACTTAACTATATTTTGTCACTCCAGTATCGGGCCACTTCGATAGCTGTATCATTTACATAAAACTAAAAATAAAAAGTCAGTTATTGCCAATAAATAAAACTATGCTATAAAATCTAAATGCTTTTTGGCAAGCTGTATATTTATTTATTTTGTATGTATAACGTCTCGTTGAGATTAAGAGATAGGTGTATTTGATCTCAGTTTCTGTTAGATGGATTTTGATGCTGTTTTCACCAACATACAGAAGCTCATCTATACCCGTCAGTTCCCTATCGGGAGATGGTAACATTTAGAGGGAAACAAAAATGTAGAATATACCAGTACTATGAATATGCTTCTCTACCCAAGAAAAAACGTAAAAGACGGTTTCCTATCGGGGTAGACACAGCCTATGCTCTGTCTACCGTGGCCTTGGACCCTACCCTATGGTCGCAGGACTCCCAGGCCACGCTTAGAGTGATGATGAGCGTGACGATGGAAAAACGGAATCAGAATACTGATAAAAAATGTGTGTCTTGAAATGTCTGTCTTGAGCCCTCTGAGGTTTATGTACTTAGACATGTCATAATTTAGGTACATTGGTACATACTACATTTACAAATTGTCATTATTATAATTTAATTTCAATTATGACATAACAAACAATGTAATCACAGTCCATTTACATATCTAAGTAATTTTAAGTTGCAAGTTTGTTAATTGAGGTCTTCAAATTTAATATAGAAAGCGGAACTAAACTTAGCTGTAAGTAACGATTTGACGTCAACATTTATGCAAAAAAAAAGTGACTATTATCACAGAATAAATAAATAATACTAACGTACAGAAGTCTCACTCAGCAAAGAAATTCAAAGAAATATCTACTCAATGTGGCTAGCGATATGGTTTAATTTAGCTCACGTCAGAACTCAGCACCTGTTCGTAAAGATGCCTAGACAGCCATTGCAAGCCAATATCGTTCTTATTACTCTGGAAAAACGATTCCTATAACTGAATTTACCACCCGAAGGGGGCCGTGCGCGCATAGTAATATAATAATGTAGGTACATTTTCGATACCTAAACGGGGAGTGACACAGGCCTGCTATTATTAAGAGATATCATAATTATTTCATGCTTACTGGTTACACACTTGTGGTGGTGGTACACGACTTTATTTTTATTTTTAATTATATGACATTATTTTCTAATTCTTTTGACAGTATTTTTTTATTAATTCGGAAACATTATTTTACAATAGGTTCTCAATTGTTATTGGTAGTTTTTAGGGTTCCGTACCCAAAGGGTGCAAACGAGGCCTTATTACTGAGACTCCGCTGTCTGTCCGTCTGTCTGTCTGTCTGTCCGTCTGTCACAGGGCTCTATCTCTTGAACCTTACCAGCTAGACACTTGAAATTTTCACCGATTATGTAGTTCTGTGGCTGCTATAACAACAAATACTAAAAATAAAAAAAAGTTAAAAATTCAAGGGGGTCGTCATATAAAAAACGTGATTTCAGCGTTTTTAACTAGATCTTTATAATGGCATTAACTAGATACTTCAAATTTTCACCAATTATGTATTACTATGACCACTATAACAACAAATACTAAAAATAAGATAAAGTGCAAAATTAAAGGGGGTCGTCATACAAGAAACGTGTTTCTTCAGCGTTTTAAAACATTGTACGATAAAAAAAAAATCATAAAAGTTTTGCAAACCTTAATATATATTATATGTAAGTATATAAGGACATCTCACACTGATTAAGCTAGCCCCAAAGCAAGTTTTAAACTTGTGTTATGGGATACTAACCCAACGATACCATATTTTATAATAAATACATATATAGATAAACACCCATGACCCAGGACAATTTGAAAATGGCCATTTTCCAACTTGCCCTGGCTGGGAATCGAACCCAGAACCTCCGGATTAGCGGTCTAGCGTGTTAACCATTACGCCACGGAGGTCTTCTTACTGTGTCATATATATATCAAATGAAAGGGCTTGTTATGAGAATCTCAAATATATTGTTGTAAAATAAATAGTTTTGATTTTATTTACGAAAGAAGACGAAAATTGACCATTCCCCCCTGATCTCCGAAAATACTGAGCCTAAAATTTAAAAAAAATACAAAATATAGTACCTTGCTTGTAGATTACAGGAAAAACTATAAGAATTCAATCAATTGTACGAAACCCTCTCCACGCGAGTTTAACTCGCACTTGGCCGGTTTTTTATTCTACAATTCAATCGACCTATCTCCACTCTTCTACCTCTATATAAATAATTTTGTATTTTCAAGCCAACTAAAGAAATCGACATCAGCTTTCAATGCCACCCCGAGTTCGGTGACGTCACTCCTACAACAACCTTTGTGACGGTGCTGTTCGATCTATACGACAAGGGTGGTCCCTGTCATGTCACAATTGCCCTACTTCGGGTACCATCGAAGACCTTAACGAAGCTAACAACAAAGGCATCTCCGTAGTTCTCTTACACTGACTACTACTACTTACTCTCACACACTGGTATAAAATCATTTAGAAATGTTTCATTGTGTCTACTAGACACAGCGAGATCTATGTCACAGGCCGGACACTCCTAAGGTACGCGCAATATGCGTCACCCAGGCGTCCCCGTTCCCCGTCCCCGCACCTCTCCCCCGTTTTCGCCTCGATTCTCACGTTGGCCGTCAAGAACCGGGGGAGAGGTGCGGGTGCGGGGAACGGGGACGTATATTGCGCGTACCTTAGAAGAGTCCCTTCTGTTTACTCTTACTGTATTCTGTGTCTATGTACTTATGTACTATTTATGAGGCATAAGCTCCCCTGTTGTTTGTACTATTGTATCATATCCTCATCATAGCTATCCATTTCAAAAAGCCATGTGGCTCAGCGATGATATGCGTAGTAATAGAAGTAACAACATAACTGACAAGATACTCACCGGTGGTTTTTGGCGGGAAGTCAAGGGGTTCGGTTGGGGTTTTCTTTAAATTATTTTGCAAATTATTTTAGTGGACTTTATAATATGAAATTGGTGTTGTTTGGTGTTATAAATGCTCATGCTCATGAACAATATGTGAAATAGTTAAGGTGAAGTGGTAGCATAAGTGGCGCCCTCATTTGAAATAAATTGTTTAAAACTAAATATGGTGATATTTAAAAATTTTATTTGTATCAATGTCTAAAAAGACCTTTAAGAGTCAATTTCAACAAGTGGATTTTTTTCCTAATTTCCGTGGAATTTTTTATTTTCAGGTTTTTCATCATTTTTTTATGTGAGAGCGCAAACGATCCACATTTTATATACATTTTCTAAAAGGGAATTAAATAACTATAATACTTGAAGAGTTATTTTGACCATCGAAATTGCTGTACCACAGAAATTGTAACGGTGCCACAGAAATTGTGTTTGTCCACTAAAATTGTCAATATCGCTAGTAAATAAATAAATAAAAATGTTATATATCATGGTGTAAGAAAAAACGGTCATAATACAAATAATTTTAATTTGATAGCATTTATAACGTCTTATTAGAATATGCTTCACATGAAAGTATGCAAAAAAAAATAACAAAATAGATGAGACTATGTTTGGAAACAACATTTTTATCTCAGTAACCCAACATATCACAATGACACGCTGACTGGATGCACAAGGGAGCTAGTCGATGTACTTTCCAGGCGGAAGTTAGCTGTGGCAATCCTGCAGGGGAATCGATAAAAAAGGCAGCAGATTCCGGGCTATGGAAACAGTTATAAAGCAATCTATAACGGTGTACCTGGTGGCGAGAACAGGGTGGGCTGCGAGAGGTTTGGAGGGGAAATGCTATAGAGAGGTTTATAGCTGTAGAAATACTTATCGAAGTGGTTGTAATTGTATGTAACCCTTTTTATATGTGCCTACGTGCCACAGGCTGGTTGCAGCGAAGTCGATAAGATGAGGTTCTGGAACCAACTAGACAAAGTGTTGCAAGCCATCCCATTGTGACAATGGTTATGGTTGGTGATTTGAACCGTTATATGGGTAAGGCGTGTCAGAAGCCTGAATTTGTTCATGGCGGGTACGGATACTGTGGCCGCAACCCAGAGGAAGAAAACATCCTCTCAACGTGTGAGGCGGCCGACCTTACCGTTGTAAACACGTTAAGAAGAAATCCAATTACCTAGTCACCTTACCAAAGTAACCAACTGCAAAGTCATACCAGGTGAAAGCCTTACTGCACAACACCTTCTCCTTATCATGGATCTTCGCACAATGTCAGCTGACAGGCCTATTTTTATGGCAGTTGTGTTAAAAACATATTGAATAAATGTTATTTTTTTTAAGAACCCTTTTAAAAGTAATATTAAATTGATTCGTACAATTTCTGTGGACACAAATCAGCCACAGAAACCACAGAAATTAGCCCACAGAAATTGGAAATATGTGGTTTATTTAAAAATTACAAAAAAGTATCAAGGTTATTTCAGGTTTCTACTTATAAATTAATAGTGTATCTAAGGGTTATTAATATGTATAAAAATCATATTTTTTATTCCTAAGGTAGCCATTCAAAACTTAGCCACAGAGATTGCAAAATTTCGTTCCGCGTAAACTAAAATCGAGTACTTTCATTTTTGGCGAGAAGACGTAGCATGATAATGCACCACCATTTCCACAGCACGAAAGGGCATGGCAGGTCCTTGCGGGGGAAGGATTTACTAATCGTGTATACTCACCAGGGGAAGTAAGGATTGGCGAGACAAAATGACCACAGAAATTGATTGTTTCGCTCGGACAAAACTAGTTTTGATAAATTTTAATTAACTATGGGTCTCAAAATTTAAATTTTATTATTTTCTTGTACAACATATAATACTAGCTGACCCGGTGAACTTTGTTCCGCCTTAAAGTGAAATTGCCATTGTTGACTCCGCCACCTGAGCCATTGTATTCATTGCTTTGTGGCGAAGTCAACAATGGCAATTTCACTTTACCATTAAGGCAGCATAATCCAGGCGTTTCTCCGGAAAACTTTAATGCACCACAATACTCGCAAACTACGTCCATTTGCCCAATGCAAACGCTAGGATGCAAGCTGTAATCATTGCTGCAATCGTATTGAAACGCTGCTCGATTCAAATCAGCACTTGATAAATATCTTGTTCTGCGTCGCAAATTATCTATTTGTTGACCTCTGTTGTTCGCTCGACGATTCTGCATTGCCAACCGAGCTGTTTCACGGGCTGCTTCACTTTGCTCTCGTGATTGAGAAGCACGAAGTCGAGCCATACTATCGCGGCGCTGTTCACGTGCAATTTCTTGTTCTTCTTCAGTCCTTTCATTTGCAGTATTTCGTATTCTTCTTGCATCACGGCTTTGTCGGGAAAGATTCGTTCGTCTTGGTCGCGGCATTATTAATTAAACTTCATTTAAGTTTTTTAGGTGTAAAAACTTAAATTTTCAACCATACCGAGTTTTATAGTTCACTTCACTGTTTATACGAATGGGCAATTGGGCAATAATGTTAATTATTTATTTAATAGAAATAGTTTTATTATTGATTTCTTACAAATATAAAATTGTCATCCATACGTCATTACATAGCTGTCATTATACGTCAATTCTGTTATTCCAAGTCTGATTCTTTTTTGTTATACCACGTTTTATAGTGACTGACGTTACATGTCAAGTCACACGGGAATGATGTCGAACGGGATAAAAGTCAATTTTGTTATTCCAAGTCTGATTCTTTTTTGTTATACCACGTTTTATAGTGACTGACGTTACATGTCAAGTCACACGGGAATGATGTCGAACGGGATAAAAAGTATCCTATGTCCTTCTCCTGGCTCTAAACTACCTCCCTGCCTGAGTTATAAGTGAAGTAACTAACACGACTTTCTTTTATATATATAGATTATTTTGCTGAGAAGTGAAAATATTGCATTAAAGTAATTGTGGACAAGGCACAGAAATTAAATTTCATAATTTACTGATTTTTTTCTTTAATACTAATTATTTAACAAAGGTAATTAATATGGCTTCATTTAGATATACATTTCTTTAGTCTTGAGAAAAAAAACCGTGATATTATCTGCAAAGCATCTTCGCGTTTTCAGCCAGGACGCGTAAAATTTTCGGTTGAGAAATTCACTCTTAAACTATTTTATGAATAACCTTTGAGAGTAATATTGGTAGGACTATTAGTAATAAGTTCAAAGGTTATTCATAAAATAGTTTGAAGGTCTTTTTAGACACTATGGACTATGGATAGGTCTTCAAAAATAAATGATATTGAGGTTTTTAATATATTTTTTTTCTTAACTGAATAGTTTACGCAAAAGAGACACTTCCAAAGTGGTAAAATGTGTGTCGTCGTCCCCCGTGTAACTTCTAAAATAAGAGAATGATAAACCTAAAAAAAATATATGATGTACTTCCACCGAAAATTGGTTTGAACGATATCTAGTACCTAAGTAGTTTTTTTATACGTAATAAATCGTAAACCGCAATTTACCTTTAGAACTTTTATATTATGTTACTTGCTGCTACGGAACCCTTCATGGGCTAGTCCGACTCGCACTTGGCCGCTTTTTTTAAGAGAAATTTATTTTCGATCGATTGTTTTGCTTGGATTTTTATCAAATAATTTAGTATAAAATAATAGTACTTGGTGGATAAAACGATTTGATCTGACGATATTTCGAGAATTCGCTATAAGACCGTTCGCCGATACATAATAAATAATTTTATTATTATGCTATGTATATATAAGTATGTATATATATATATATATATGTATTCATTTATTTATATATCTATTTATTTATAATCTTATATATTTTGTATAAGTATTAAATAATATCTATTGGTTATTATTTATTAATTTATATTTTAATTTTAACTGCGCCACCTGTTATCTTACTCATATACTTCGCACTCCTTCTCTTTATGGTTGCCTGTAAGAGATTGCTTCGGCGATAAGGCCGCCTCTTGTACCTTATTTAATACTAAGTTATGTAAATTTTGTAATTTTTAATGTTACTTATTTGTTGCAATAAAGATTATTGTATTGTAACCAGCGGAGGTGGTGCTGGCTCCCATTATTTGGGGCCAAATACAAATAAAACTGAGCTTCTAAATAAATATCTAAATATATCTTTCTACTTACATACTTATTAAAGACAAATTAAGAGGAAACCTCAAGGGCTAGAGAAATGAAAAATAGGTATTTGTAAAATCTATTGTTGTCGCGCTGTGCCCGAATTACTACCGAGCAAGTGCGATACAGACATACTGCAGCTTGGACTGAAAATACCTATTAAAAGAACAGAAAATCAACGATTCGTAGTCCCCTGATTTCTTCTCCAAAACTTAACCAAAATAAGAATTTCTTTCATTACGAATTAACAAAGACTTGAGCGATGTTCATATGTTTTAATTTGTTTTATATAATCTAGCCAAATTTGTTTTCTGGATGTTTGAACACAGCGGAAAATCTGGCCCTTTTTTAGGTTTTTGAACGTTCATATCTCTTTTAATAAATAATTTGTGATAAAAAAGAAAACATAGGGACATGCTAATAGTGGCTATAGATATTCAGGAAAAAAATATAACTCTACCGGCATTATCCAGGGAGGAAACAGGGGACTACGTTTGTACGGAAAAACGGCCCCTTTGTTTATATTGATAGGATATAAGTAGTAGGTGTATTAAGTATAGCAAAACGAGACGTGTTGCGTCCGAGGTACTATTATATACAACTTGAGTCTGCTACTATGACGATGACTGCCAAGTCACAGCGAGTTTAAGATGAACATTTATTAAAGTATTAAGTTTAAACCAGGTTTAGTTAGTGATGTGCCGTTACCAGTAATTTACTCCAGTCGAGTATACTCCCAGTAACGTTACCAGTAACATTCCAGAATAAACGGGCAAGTGCGAGTCGGACTCGTACATTAAGGGTTCCGTACCACCGTACAATGTTTTAAAACGCTGAAGAAACACGTTTCTTGTATGACGACCCCCTTTGATTTTTAACTTTATTTTATTTTTAGTATTTGTTGTTATTGTGGTCATAGTAATACATAATTGATGAAAATTTCAAGTATCTAGTTAATGCTATTATGAAGATCAAGTTAAAAACGCTAAAAAAAACACGTTTCTTGTATGACGACCCCCTTTAATTTTTAACTATTTTTTATTTTTAGTATTTGTTGTTATATCCGCCACAGTAATACATAATCGGTGAAAATTTCAAGTGTCTAGCTATTACGGTTCAAGAGATAGAGCCCTGTGACTGACGGACAGACAGACGGACAGACAGACAGACAGACAGACAGACAGACGGACAGACAGTGGAGTCTCAGTAATAGGGTCCCGTTTGGACCCTTCGGGTACGGAACCCTAAAAATGGTAATTTAGGGCAACATAGGATTTTTTTTTATTTCATTTGTGATCATGGGTGATCCGATAAGACTTCTACCAGTTTTAGTTCAAATGCAAACAATATATTAATTTTAAATACTATTTCCCAATATTCCTAGTAACTTAAAGAGTAAGTTACTCGAAACTTACTGAGTAACTTCCCATACAGTAACTTTCTGGGTATTTTCTCAATGTTACTTTTAATTTACTTAGTAAATTTCTTGACAAGTTTCTGTCCGGGAGTATGGTTAGCTTCACTTATATTCCATTGTAAGTTTACAAGTAAAAAAAATACATTTTATCAATCAACATTAATTATTTTTTGTATAACGACCATAAATAACGTGTTACAAAATATACTGAAAATAAAAATAATTTTTCGCCTCCCATACATGTTGACCGATCAGCTGATCAGAGTTTGTACGGAAAGTCAAAAAATATTTTTTATATTTCGATATATTTTCCCTGAGGAAAGTTGTTCAGTATCATGGACTGAATTCACCCTTAAAATAGTTTCAGTATATTTTCTGTAGACCCTGTATATGGTAGGTATGCACGGCTCTGTGTCAATCCGTGATTTTATATGGCATCACGACCTGGGGTGGTGCTGCCAAGACACACCTTATTTGTCTTGAACGTGCTCAGAGGGCACTTCTAAAAGTCTGTTTGTTGAGGCCGATTCTCTTTCCTACTTTTTCACTCTACCTGTTATGAGGTAGGTACTTACTGTCCGTCAACATATATTATTATATTATATATTTCATACAGGCTTTTCTAATCGCTTTTACTGTTTCCTTGGCCCCTTCCTTTACAATAAATTAAATCGAAAATTAAACTTTCATTCACTTCCACACTATAGCTGCAAAAATAAAGTCACCAAATATCACATATCAGGTCACAACTACTTTGAGACCGAAGACTTAATACAGCCTTTGATCTAATAGCTTATATACCCTTCTTATAATTATTTCTTATTCTTTGTTTAATTATAGATTTTTGTAAATAAAATTTTCCCCTCCGCTCGTCCTAAACTGTTAAAAATATAAGTACCTATATTGTTAACTTTTTCTGATTGCCCGCGATACAGGCTTTTGCCTAGTGCTGGAATGTTTGTTTATACTGTTTTTTTTTTGGTAAATAGATGATTTTGTATTTTGTATTGTATTGTATCATATTTTTTGTATTAAGGCCGTACCTGAATTTTCCGGGGTCCAGTGCTGCCCCCGTTTAAAATAAATCATTTCAAAGAAAACGGAGACATCTGTATGTGATTTATGAATAAATATAAATATAAATTTAAAATTTTGCTACTACCAAGTCCTAGATAACCCTTCAAAGTATTTTATGAACTACTGTTTACAGTTTAAAGTGAGAACGTTAAGCTTTACTACGCACATTTGCGAAAAACGGCCACTTTTGGCAAATGTGCGTAGTAAAGCTTAACGTTCTCATTATAAACTGTAAACAGTAGTTCATAAAATACTTTGAAAGGTTATCTAGGATTTGATAGTAGCAAAATTTTAAATAATGTCTCCGTTTTCTTTGAAATGATTTATTTTAAATGAGGGCAGCACTGGACCCCGGAAAATAGGGAATAATAAGAAAATATTTTAACTCATAATATACACTATCACGTCTTTATCCCTAACGGGGTAGACAGAGCCAAGGGCGGTAAAGCCCAGGCCACTTTTAGCGTAATGGTAGGCATGAAGGTGGAAAAGGGAAATCATAATAGTGATGGGTTGCTAACCGCAACGCCTATTCATATGATTCAGATTCTCGCCCATTCCCTCGATTGGCTTTTACGATCTGCACGGGAAGAGAAGCAGCTGGTACATTTTATGTTTTTTCTTTTCTCCCAGACCAGCAAAGAAAATTAACTCATAATATCGTTTTCCATAATGGTAAATATTAATAGATATAGTTATGTTGTAACTATCGGCTATTCTACCTATTTAAAATTATACATATTATTACACGTGTGGTTCCCGGCAGAGTAGAATAGGATCACTTCATCTCTACCTGTGGATGTCGTAAGAGGCGACTAATGGACTAAGCACAAACATCTAGTGCTAAAATTGCATTCCCAAAGAGGGGTTAACGTCGGGCGGCGGCTGGTTGTAAAACTTTTCGCACAAATACATTCCCAAAGTGAGTTGACGCCAGGCAGGCAGCCGGTCGTAAAACTATAGCCAAATCATTTAAACTGTTTCGGCTATTTCTTCTCCATTTCGCAAGGTCTTTGGCATCCTTGGGTGACCATTGGCATGCACGTTATATTTTTGGAGAAGAAAAAGTAGGCAGGCGCACCCCTGGCTCCGAAGCAGCACAGCTGAGGATGCAACCGAGAACGCGCTTAGACGAAGAAGAAGGATATTACTACACTAAACTAACTAAACCTAGTGATGTGCCGTTACCATTTACCATTACCAGTATTTTACTATACGGAGCCCAGTGGCCCGGCGGGAGTGCGCATTACTAGCGCTTTCGCAAGTAAAGCGGCACCGGGCGTGGTCCGCACTTGGATGGGTGACCACAAGTGGTATAAAAATTTCTTGGGCTCCTCCGTGCTTCGAAAGGCACGTATAAGCCGTTGGTCCCGGCTGTCATCATTGAATGACAGTCGTCAAGCTATGTCAGATGCCTTTGGGAAGCTTGAAAAATCTGACACCAGTGTTGGCCACTTACACACTAATACACACACGATAAATAACAAACAACTATACGGAAATAATCCAAGTAAGTTTCTATTGTTACCGGTAATATTCCCTAATGCTGGTTACATTGTTTAATATCGTCTTGTTGGTTTCTCTATGTAACATTTGTTTAAAACGCGCACAAGCAGCTATTGCTAGCTCGGTTTTCGCATTTGTACAACGCACAGCATCTGTCTTTATATGCTATAGATATCTATTTCACTCTTATTCGTGGCGCCCCGCGCCCGTTGCCCACGTGATGACGCGATCACAAGCGCACGCATCGCAGTTGGAGTGTTTCCCATTCGTCGCCAGCGGGGACGTCCCCACTGGGGACAAAAAGGACAATTGTTAGTTTTGTGTTTCGTTAGTCACCACCGCGTTATCCCCGCTGGGGACGAATAAGTATGATTTTTTTTTCACAGTTCTATTAGTCCCCACTGGGGACGAATGTTAATTTTTATTTTTTGATTCCTATAAATTTTTACTTTTATTTCGATATGAATAAAGCTCTCCTTTCCATCTATCCTAAAAATACGTTTTAAAATCATTATGAAAGCTATTTTATATAATATAACTGCCATCACTGGGGTCAAATGAGAATCAAAAAATGAAAATTCCCATTCGTAACCACTGAGATCGCCACCACTTATACCACTACATCTTATCTGGGGACAATTGGGACTTTTAATGAAAGACTATCCCATTCGTCCCTAGTGGGGACCTGCGGACGACAAAGTGGTGACAATCGAAGCTAAAAATTGACTTATTTGCCCCCAGTGTCCCATTTGACACACAATACTAAAAATTGACCCATTTTCCCCCAGTGTGGACGTCTAGGATATATACTATATTTTGTGTGGAAGTTGAGCATTGTAAACGGGTCGTAGTAGCATTGTAGCAATGTAAGATTTTAATAATTTATATTGTTACGTTCGGCTCTATGTACTTAATTTTATTCGATTCTTTTCATTAAATTAATTCGGTTTTTATGTTTTTTTTGTAATGAAAAAGAATGGTATACTTCAAAATAAAACTGTCACGAGTAAATACGTCTATTAATACTAATTTTATATATTACAGGGTGTCTATTAGAATAGGTACAGATTTTTTTGACATCGAATTTCATTTCCCAGACAACTATTCCACGATTTTTAGGGTTCCGTACAAAAAATTAAGAAACGGAAACCTTATAGGATCACTCGTGAGTCTGTCTGTCCGTCCGTCTGTCACAGCCAATTTGCTCCGAATCTACTGGACCGAATCAGGTGAAATTTGGTAGAATGTTGTAATCCTATGACCCAAACACACATGTGCAAAGGAAATAAATATTTTTTTAAAATAAGGGTCATTTTCGGGGGACCAATTAGGAAATTAAAAAAAAAAGTTTTGCAAACTGTGTCATATATCAAATGAAAGGGCTCGATATGATGATATCATCTCATATTATCGAACAAAACATAAAAAAAATATTTTAAAATAGTTTTTGTTACTAAAAAAACGGTATATCGATCGAACTAACATTTCATATAAACTATCGATAAAACTGTTCATAAAAACATATTTCAATATGTAACCTATTAAAATGGATAGAACTTTCCTAGCTCCGTGTGTTGGTCGCAGTTCTAACACAACCTAACCGATAGGTTTGCTCTAACCTAGTAAAATGGATAGAACTTTCCTAGCTCCGTGTGTTGGTCGCAGTTCTAACACAACCTAACCGATAGGTTTGCTCTAACCTAGTAAAATGGATAGGACTTTCCTAGCTCCGTGTGTTGGTCGCAGTTCTAACACAACCTAACCGATAGGTTTGCTCTAACCTAGTAAAATGGATAAGACTTTCCTAGCTCCGTGTGTTGGTCGCAGTTCTAACACAACCTAACCGACAGGTTTGCTCTAACCTAGTAAAATGGATAGAACTTTCCTAGCTCCGTGTGTTGGTCGCAGTTCTAACACAATCTAACCGATAGGTTTGCTCTAACCTAGTAAAATGGATAGAACTTTCCTAGCTCCGTGTGTTGGTCGCAGTTCTAACATAACCTAACCGATAGGTTTGCTCTAACCTAGTAAAATGGATAGAACTTTCCTAGCTCCGTGTGTTGGTCGCAGTTCTAACATAATCTTACCGATAGGTTTGCTCTAACCTAGTAAAATGGATAAATTCCGCCATCTTTGTAGTCGCGTAAATAAATAGTTATACGAGGTTATCGTTACGTGTAACGAAATAAAATCCAAACGATTTTAGGACATCTAATGCTAGAGATTCTAAAATTAGAGCTAACAATTTTTAGGCTTTACTATTATTGTGCAAAAACATCTATTAGGCTAAACAATAATTTTGCATTACAAGTTTAGGGCAATAAGGTTTAGTTTAGGCTAATAAGGTAAACAAAGTCTTAGTTTTGGAGTGCCTCAAGGAAGCATCCTTGGCCCAACATTGTTTCTTATCTACATAAATGGCCTCTGCCAGCTAGATCTACACAAGGGAAAAATTATTACCTTTGCGGACGACACTACCCTGTTTTTTAGTGCAGGTAGTTGGTTAGAAGTTTTCAACGTTGCTCAGCAAGAATTTAATATTGTTAGTCAATGGCCAAAACAAAGCATTTTAACCCTGAATACTGACAAAACCAAATATATAGCCTTTGCATTTAGATCAGATCTCCTTCCCAAATCTTCATTGTCGATTACTGCTCATACTTGTAATTCCACTGACTCCTTGTGCTCGTGTTTAGCACTTGAAAGCGTACAACAAATAAAATATTTGGGTGTTTTAGTTGACCAAACACTTAGTTTTAAGTACCACATTTCAAATCTGTCAACCAGACTGCGTAAAAATGTTTATTTTCAAAAACTTAAAACATGGTGCCGATCGACGAGTTTTAAAAATGGTATAGGTAAGAATTTTGCCCTTGCGCATTCACCCATAAACTATTGCATTGTGACCTGGGGAGGAGCAGCTAAAACACGTCTTCTTTTGTTCAATTAATAGCCTAATAATAATAATAATGTAACTACACGTATATCGCGTGATTCGTCTGTTCAATTTTTAATTAATTTATATTTAACTAGCTTTTGCCCGCGGCTTCGTTCGCGTAGCCCAAATCCCACGGGAACATTACTTTCTTCCGGGATGAAAGGCACCCTATGTCCTTCTCTGTACTCCTAACTATGTGTATGGGAATTTTCAAGAAGATGGGTTCAGTAGATAAATCTTAAAGAGGTAAGAAAAAAAACAAACAAATATACAAACTCACTTTCGCATTTATAATATTAGTTGGGATGGGATAGTTGGGATTAATAGTTCATAGTCATAGTAGGTTTGTTATGATAAAAAAACGGGCAAGTGCGAGCCGGACTCGTACATGAAGGGTTCCGTACCACCTAAAATGTTTTAAAACGCTGAAGAAACACGTTTCTTGTATGAAGACCCCCTTTATTTTTTACTTTATTTTTAGTATTTGTTGTTATTTAGTCATAGTAATACATAATTGGTCAAAAATTCAAGTATCTAGTTAATGCCATTATAAAGATCAAGTTAAAAACGCTGAAAAAAACACGTTTCTTGTATGACGACCCCCTTTAATTTTTAACAATTTTTTAATTTTAGTGTTTGTATAGCGGCCACAGTAATACATAATTGGTAAAAATTTTAAGTGTCTAGCTATTACGGTTCAAGAGATAGAGCCCTGTGACAGACGGACAGACAGACGTACAGACAGCGGAGTCACAGTAATAGGGTCCCGATTGCACCCTTTGGGTACGGAACCCTAAAAATGCATTTTGCTCGGGTTTGCCAACACTTCCAACTGATGACGTATGCTAAGGTCAATCACGTGACCCTGTTATGGGAAGAGAATAGGCTCTTTGGAGAATATCGTGTGTTAATGAGCAAGCGAGCGAAGCACCTCAGTTTGGAGTTTAGCTAGAGCTTTCGTCCGTCTGTGTTCTCGCCCATGATTTTACTTTAAAAATCGAAATTTTATTCTAAGTCCCTGTCGTGACATTTTGCGAAAAAGACATTGTGCGAACGAGACATTCTGCGAAAGAGACATTCTGCGAAAGAGGCATTCTGCGAAAGAGACATTCTGCGAAAGAGACGTTCTACGACTAGGGGACATTTTGCGAAAGAGACCTTTTGCGACTAAGCCCTCTAAACATCTGCCCATGTTAAAAATTATACCAAAGAAAACAACTTATGAAATATAATTAATGATTCAACGAACTTACCTGTAAGTGAAGTTCTATCACAAATTATGTGAGTACGTTTCATTCGAAGATATAAGTATCCACCCTTCTCAAATCCCTCAGCAGAAGAAAATTTTTGTAAATGTCTAAAGAATAAAGGACAACAGCCAGGCCGACCCAAGAAGCGGTTGGTAGGTACACTTGTATTTTCTTCTTCTTCCTACATACTATAAACAGTGCGGAGTTGCCAGTACAATGAAAGTACTACCCGTGTTAAAAAGCTGAAACGTACTCACATAATTGTGATAGAACTTCACTTACAGGTAAGTTCGTTAAATCTTCAAATATTTTTATTCCAAATTGAAAACAGAATTGCATAAGGTTTTGAACACTTGTAATTACAGCCAGCTTCTTATGTTCAGGCACATGGTAAATACCAACAGCCTCCTTCTTTTGGTCTGCTAGTGTTTGCTGGCCTTTCTGAGGGAATGTAAATACGACTATCTTTCCTTTGTGGCTGTTTCTGGATGACATCGGGCAATTTCTGATTCCCGTTGTTTTTATCCCCTGGATTCGGATTCGTCAGCGCCATTTGCACGACGGCCAAAATCACTAAAGCTACCAAAAGGTTGCTGTTCATTTTATGATGTTTTTGCGTCCGGTACGGAGACGAGCTTCAGCTGGGAACGATCGAAACGAAGTGATTAAAGTGATTGCGTACGCACAGCATTATATAGTAAGTTGCTAATCTGCGTTTGATAGGAAAATAACACGAACAAACATTCGTTTACGAGATGTCAAAGTTTATCTATAGATATATTAACTAGAGTCAAGGAAAGTTATGTTTTTCGAGTGTATGTATGTATGTATGTTTGTATGTTTTAATGTAATTTGGAATGAGAAATGCTAAAAAAACAACATATAATCTTTGCTCAGCAGTGGGAAATAACACCAACAGGCTACAAAAAAAAAAGTAAATACTTACTTGTTCAGATATTAGTTGACTCTAGTTAATATAGGTATCTATACCACAGCCCCCCCGCCCGGGTTCTCATCTTGTCGCGATGAGGGGGCTCAGTACCTGCGGGCTGCCTCATCCGCAGGGAAGCCAAGAGGAACCCATTGCCCGAGGCGTAGGCCTCCCCGTTCTTGTCGGGCCGAGAGGCCAACGCGACGGTTTCTCCGGCCCCTCTGATTCAGCAGAGGGTGCCGTGAGGCCGTTGGCGAGCCGGGGCCGCTAGGATAGCGGCCGGCCGCGCCGGCGCTGTGGAGCAAGAGAAGCACACGGCCCCGGCCGATAGCGGCTGAGAGGTGACACCGCGGAGTTTTTAGTGGTAACACCACATAACCTTACCGGTGTCCCGTAACTAAAAAAAAAAAAAGGTATCTATACCACAGGCCGGAAACTCCTAAGGTACGCGCAATATGCGTCCCCGTTCCCAGTTCCCGCACCTCTCCCCCGTTTTCGCCTCGATGACTCACGTTGGCCGTCAAGAACCGGGGGAGAGGTGCGGGTGCGGGGAACGGGGACGCATATTGCGCGTACCTTAGGAGATTCCGTTCTGTTTACGCTTACTGTATTCTGTGTCTATACTTAAATAAACTTTGACATCTCGTTCTGTTGAACCTTCGCCCAAAGTCCAAGCAAACGAATGTTTATTAAATTAATGCATACGGGAATTAACGCGAAACGTACCTTTTTTTTAAATTTATTTTGCTGACGATGCGTTCGGGTTTCACCGAACGTGGTCCTAGCTTGACTGAAGCAGCGATGACGCCTACGCCTCCCCCTGCCCGGTGTGATCTTCGTCCACCGTCATATTGTTCATTCTCCAAGTACCGTCAGACCGGTTGTGCACCAATCCGAATCCGAACCATATTCAAATCAAATCCGAATCTGACTCGAATTGGCCTTCCTAGTGATTGTATGGACGCGTGTGCACTTAGTCGTAAACGGTTCAAATCCAATTCGTATTCAAACCAAGAATTCTCACTTCGACCGGTTGTGCACCAATCCGAATCCGAACCATATTCAAATCAAATCCGAATCTGACTCGAATTGGCCTTCCTAGTGATTGTATGGACGCGTGTGCACTTAGTCGTAAACGGTTCAAATCCAATTCGTATTCAAACCAAGAATTCTCACTTCGGGTCGTTTTTATTTCGGATCAAAACCGACTCGAATTGGCCGCCGTAGAAATTGTACGTACGGCTGTGCACCCACTCGAATTCGATTCATATTCGAATTTCGGGTGAGGTACGGGGAGGGAAGCACACGTTGCACGCCCCGCCTACTGTCCCGTCTCGCCCGAAAGTGTTTCCGAAAATATAGAAATTAATGTATAATATCGACAGTGTTATTGATAATGTTTCTGCTATTGCTATAACAATCGATACTATTTATAGTTCTTCTTTGCTGGTCTGGGAGAAAAGAAAAAACATAGAATGTACCAGCTGCTTCTCTTCCCGTGCAGATCGTAAAAGCCGATTGAGGGAATGGGCGAGAATCTGAATCATATGAATAGGCGATGCGGTTAGCAACCCATCACTATTATGATTTCCCTTTTCCACCTTCATGCTCACCATTACGCTAAAAGTGGCCTGGGCTTTACCGCCCTTGGCTCTGTCTACCCCGTTAGGGATAAAGACGTGATAGTGTATCTGTGTACTATTGACAGATTGATATTATAGATAATTAATGACCTTTATTTAAGTAGGTAATATTGGTTAGGGGGCGTCCATAAATTACGTGAGGTGTTTTTTTTAAATTTTCTGTAAAGGTGAGATGTCGTGAGATTTTATTCAAAATGTGGGTTTCTTACGTAAACGCGTTGGATTGTTATTGTAAAAAGAAAAAAAATTGCTTCGTGCTTTTATTTACGACTAGTTAAGACTAGTAATCAATATTACTGAGAGTTTAATTATAAGTGTAATAAAAATTTAACAATAGACAGGCGGGCTACACTGTACCGTAAATTCAGATTAAATTGAGCTATTTGGTATAAATCAAATATGGTGGTTTGACCAGTCAGTAGATGTATAACGTCAAAGTATGAATGAAATTATTTTCTTTCGAACGAATTAGTGAATGATCTTAATCGTATTACGATTACGCTTAAGAATGTACAATCTGGATTAAATGGACCAAAATAGTACATTTTTTTTTGTTTCAATCAGAAAAAAATTTACGTGATATTTGCCGAGCCCCCCCCCCCCTCTCCAACGTAAGAATAGATGAGATTTGACTCGACCCCCTCCCCCCTTAAACATCTCACGTAATTTATAGACGCCCCTTTACGAACACCGGATGTTGTCACTAGAGATGGGCATATACCCGGGTATGTAAACCCACGCTTGGATATATACCCGATATGCACCGGGTAAATACCCGTATCTACCCGTTTGGGGGGTAGATTGAAATATTTATTAATAAACGGGCAAGTGCGAGTCGGACTCGTACATGAAGGGTTCCGTACCACCGTACAATGTTTTAAAACGCTGAAGAAACACGTTTCTTCTATGACGACCCCCTTTACTAGGAAGCGGCGTAAACTTAGCTGTAAGTAACGATTTGACGTCAACATTTGTGCAAAACAAAACAAAGTGACTATTATTAAGAGATATTATAAATATCCTTTGATAATAAAGATATTTTGAAGTTTGATTTTATTTTTTGAATTTTGAATTTTTTTTTTTAATTTTGAATTTTTTTTTTGAATTTTTAACTTTATTTTATTTTTAGTATTTGTTGTTATAGCGGCCACCGTAATACATAATCCGTGAAAATTTCAAGTGTCTAGCTATTACGGTTCAAGAGATAGAGCCCTGTGACAGACGGACAGACAGACGGACAGACAGCGGAGTCACAGTAATAGGGTCCCGTTTGCACCCTTTGGGTACGGAACCCAAATAAATTAGTGCGAGTCCTCTAATTATCTGTAATTAATATATCTCAAATAGCCATAACTAAATTAGCCATATTAAATATACAGATATAATCTCATTTGATGTCTATTTGCATATTTTAAAATATAACTAGGTTAAAAATATATTTGCCAGTAAAAAATGTAAACTTAGACATGTCAATTCGTATGTTCCCATACAACGGGTAGATTGGGGTAAATACCCGACATACTAATTTGTGGGAAATGTTATAAAAAGTTGATGGAGGATGGAAGAACTCGTCAATACAAATAACTTTTGTTCTGAGACCAACCCCGAAATCAAATGAAATGAAATGAAATGTAGTTTATTCTCTCTATGTTTTGCATGAGGGGTGTCCATATGATGACATCGCGTTTGATGTCTGATTGCTTAGTTTAACATATAATTAGGTCTACAATTATTTTCCAGCAAAAAATGTAAACTGAGACGTGTCAATTCGTATGTTTCCATACAACGGTTGGGGTAAATAAATAATAAGTATAATAATAGTGCCAGCAACTGACGGCGGTTAAATGCAGGCAGGACACATAGTGAATGCGGCCTCTCTAATCAAAGTCTGGCGGTGCACTAACGAAATCGGTGGCCTCGAAATTCACGAATTTAATTCGGATTCGGCTGCAGTGTACAGACGCTACTCAAGAATTTTCCGTCCGAATTTTTCTCGTTTTGGATTTGATTTGAATATGGTTCGGATTCGGAGCAATGCACAAGCGTCCTAACGCAACCGTATTCTGGTGGTTAACCGATTGTGCACCAAACCGGGGTTGTGTTTTGTTAATCACTGGATTCCACGCTGCTGACAATTTAATTATAATGCAACGCGATAGTTTAAAAGTATTTAAACGAATGTTTGTTCGAGTTATGTTGTATGATATCAGGCAAGGTCTGTTGTTGGCCGATTTCAAATTGCTGTCAACCGCCCGGTTTAGATGTATGTAAACGGCGGCAGCTTCCCAGATTAATTTGAATATGGACAAGCCAAAAGAAGGCGAAACTTTTGATGCATATGCCAGCCCTTATTGACAAGCAAGTGAAAAAAATACCACCATGGAATGCACTACATTTTAGATTGGAAGTCGTTCGGATAAGAATTAGATAAGATATTTATTATAACATTTTAGATAAGTAGTCCTGACCTGACTGAAGTGAAAAATACCTTTGCAAAAATGCCCTACATCGATTTTAAATGCGATTAAGTCCAAATCTATTCTGTAAATCTAGTGGTCTTCGTATAGTTTAAATTATAAATTATGAACAATATGATGCTATTCTAATCCATTTGAAAAATGGCAATACATCACCATCTAGAATTCGATTAGAAGTCCGCGAAATATATAGACAACTAGTGGTTCTGACTGAAGCGTAAGACCGAATTACGAACTGTGGAAACGAACTGACTCTGCTTTTCTTTTAAAATTCCATTTCATGGTATTTATTTGGGGCTCATAAACCCGTCACACGCTCTCAGTACTCTATTTTGTTATAAGTGCATCTAATTTGTTTCGATGGGTTTTGGCTGCATTCCCGTATAAAAAGCTACCAGTCTATTCGACTTCTTAAAGAGACATATATAGTCTACGTAAATGTTTCGGGTGAACCCCCCATGTACCCACTTCCTGTAAAACTTTAAGGGCATTTATATAATTGTAACCTTTTTCGCAAATTCCATTTATGTGTGCACCCCACCTAAGGGATCTATCTAGCCAGAACCCGAGATATTTTACCTTATCTACTGTTTTTATCATCATCATCATTAATATCTATATCTTCACTGGGTTTTTTGTGTGATCTACTAAAAATACATAAAAATGTTTTCGTTTCTGACAAATGAAGACCAATTTATTACAAACTTGCTGTTATTGACTCTAAGTCTTCTTCAACATCACATGCAGCACCTACGAGGTTCTTATGATATACAGTAAAATACAGGGCGAAGTCGTCTGCATATTGTCATACATTCACATTACAAACATGTTCAATACCGTACATGCTGACAAAGAAAAGCAGTGGCGATAGAGGGTCCCCCTGTGCCAGACCTTTCCATGCACATCGTGTAATATTATTGTTGCAGCTATCCATTATAGTACATATTCTTTCAGAGAGAAAACTCCATAAATATCTACATATTTTGCACGCCTCATAAGCGAAGCGCATGAGGTAGTGCTCTACTCTCGCCTTACAAAAATCAAGTGATTTTTTTAACTAAATGTGTCTCTATTTATTTTCTGTCGCACTTGTACAATAATATTTACACATAAATGTCAAGGAAAAACAATAGTTTCAACACTTATGACATTTTTAAAAGACATTTTGCCTTTTAAATAAATAAAAACTATGTTTAATAAAATCATTTTGTGGACGTCCGTGTGTCTGTATGTATGGAAACTGGCGTGGTCATGATAACTCCCGAAAAACTTATCTGATCAAGTCCATTTTTTTTTATACGCTTCAGTATTATCCAAAACTAAGTCCTTTCGAAGATCACGGTCTAATTCAATGTAGTTTAATCGTAATTTCAATTTAATTGTAAAAAATGAGATTATGAGGCGTGCACTTTTGGATTTTCCAAACTTTTATAACCTATCCCAATGGTTTGCAATGCCATTACCAAGTATGAAATATTAACATTATTACCTACAATTATGCATTTTCTAATTTTAAAAACAACCCTATAGTCGGTGCTTTTTTCAGAAAACCAGTTTGATTGATGATACCATTTTAACTAAGCCATCAACACATGATTTCTTTCTTCTAAAGCCTACCATGGAATAACTTAACAATGTTTGTTTCCCACATACCATTCTAATCTCTTCATACAGGGGCAGGACATCAGAGATTATAGGGCGTAATGAATCCCGACCAGGATTAGGGACCGGTATGACTCTTATGTCCCGCCATTGTTTTGGTACAATTCCAGTCTGTAGTATCCTATTGTATATATTGAGTAAAAATAATTTAGCAGATGTTGACAGATTATATAACATAGAATAAGATAAATTGTCAGTTCCAGATGAAGTGTCTTTACGCTTTAATTAATTGTCCATTTCTTGAATGGTAATTTCTTTATCGATTATTGATTGGGGCTGTTCATTGAAGATTGGTGGTGGCTCTTGTACGGTGTCTGGTGTTAATTAGTGCAGTAGCTCGGCTGCTTTAGCTTAAGATCGACTGACATTTTAATTATTTAAATTGTATTATGGGTCAAATAGTTACCTGAAATAAATGTATTTTTTTTTATTTTTAAGTCACTGTTCATTGTAAAGCTATTTGCTCTTCCTCCCTTCATCCATTTCATTTTACTCCATAACACTGTAGATGGAGTCTCGCTAAAGATTTATTCTCGCTATTCGAAACAAAATTTAGTCCATTCTCGACTAGCACTGTTCTGAATAAGTCTTAGGTATAACTTTCGCAATATTTTCTTTATACTTTGTAGTTTTCTGGAGTGGGATTTCGTCTTAATTGTACCAGGGTTGATCTTCGTTCTGCAACCAATTTAGATAGATTTTTGTTCCAATAGGGTTTAGGCTTAAATTTAGAAGTAGGCCCCTGATATATTTTAGTCCAGGGTATATTAGTCTGGGCCAGCAATTCAATTTTCTCCATTAATGTATCGTAATCAACCTGAACATCCATACAACTGGGAAGATCTTTGAAGATTTGCTCTGTTTTTTCCGTGTGTTAATCCCATTGCGCCTTTTTAAAGTGACGCTTCTTAATATATTTGTTTGGTGCATCAAAGCCGAGACTTACATTGATTATAATGTGATCGCTCCCCAGTGATTCACTAGTCGTCTTCCAGCTGAGTTGATGGGCTATATCCACACTCGAGAAGGTGATATCAGGTAAGGATTGTTGTAATACTTATTCCATTCACAAGTTTGATTCTTGTCACACTTCCATCATTCAAACCTCAATTTCAAATACACAGTCATGCTCGAACATCGCTCTATAAATTTGTTGGCCTCTTTGATCATTTTTATTCGACCATAAGCAGTGGTGTGCATACATGTCACCCAATATTATTGTCTTCGAATTAGCCAGAGAGAACATATAGTCCCAGCTCTGTTGGTCATCATTTGCAGTAGGTCTTAATATTAGGTACATTCAATACTTCGAGCATCAATATTTCAATGTCAGAGTATGGGATGAAGCACGACTTTTGTATCAATTTAATAGATTTATTTGCAATCACACAAGTGCCGCCGTATATTGTTCGTGATTTTTTTCTATCGAGCCAAAAATGCTCAATCGTGTTTAGGATATTGTGGGTGTCTGTAGAATAGCCTTAAGGCCGTACTTGAATTTTCCGGGGTCCAGTGCTGCCACTATTTAAAATAAATCATTTCAAAGAAAACGGAGACATTATTTAAAATTCTTATGTAAAATTTTTGAGAAGTAAACTGTAGTAGTTTAATTACAGTGATTTTGCAAAATCACGCACTGTATAATTGTAGGCTGTCTCTGTTACTCACTTATTAACAATGATATCCGTGATAGGGATATAGTTTGTGACAATGATTACGTAAGCAGAAATAAATAAATATATACGACAAATCTATACTAATATTATAAAGCGAGATACGTCAACGGGACGTCGGCGGAGGTTTTTAAAAAGGCGAATAGTACAGAAAAACTTATTACTAGTGATCAGCGATTGATCAAACTTACTTCTAATGATCAGCGATTGATCAGCGAGGAGGCACCACGACGGACGTGTGGTTCACGATCAAACTCTCGACTCGCTCTGAGTGTTTAGAGCTGTTCCCAGGATGGCTTCACAATGCAGGTGGCTTCATGTCAGCAGTTTCCACGAGTGATTCATATATTCTTCTTAAAGGTTTCGCAATGTGTGATCAATCCGTGGGAATGTTAGGTATATGGATAGGGCTAAGAGCCCGTAACACCTCCCCCCTTAGTAGAGCAACTATTTGCCAATGTTTAAGGCAAATATTGCGGCTTTTCTTTCCTCTAGGGATAGGTCCGAAGATGAGGCTGCTACGTCGCATTTCACTGGTAAGTTACTTCGTCGACGCCGCACATAAAGTATGATGAGTACGCCTGCACTGAACAATACGATTCCATATATAGGTACAGTAGTATGATATATACTTGAGAAATTGAGAGAATCTGGTTCTAGTCTAGATTGCGTCATGACTTGATTTTGGATGTTGTGCAGTTTATTCAGATCTATTGTAGTCAAGTTATAGCGCGGTAGATTTTCTTCAAAATTAGAGTTAATATTAGGTGTCATCATTATTTCAAGTGCATGTCCTCGTAATCTGTTATCTATGTTAACAATAGAGAATACTGGAGTTTTGATATAACAGTTTTGCGGAATTGTCACGTAATAACTGCCTTTCAGTATGCGGTGTTCTTCTTGTTCACAGGACAATATGACTTTTGTACTTTTTGGAAACGATATAATATAATGTCGACTGTCCAGTTCTAATAGGGCTTCTTTAGTCAGCGCAACTGTGGTAGGTGTGCATTGCGAGTCCACTTCTTGGCTATATATTAGCTGGTGCACACAGTCATATTGGGTGCGGGTTTGATGGCTTATCTTTTCTTCACAGACATACCAAGAGTCGGACTTCGGGCATTCTGCCTCCATGTATACAAATTCTTTAGAGTTAATTGCTATGTAAGGAAAGGGTGGTAGGATAACCTCGGAATTACGGTTAGGAACTGGGCATAATCGATATAGGTCATATGAAAAAGGAGATGTGATTGGGAACCTGAGAACTAACACTATTTTATTATCTACGTAATATGATCCTAGATGAATCAAATTATAATAATATCTTACTTCTACGTCCAATATTCTATCTTGACCGTATAAGGTCTTTAATTTGCTTATCATATTAATGATTTCCTTACTAGTTAAAATAGAATGGTGCATAACATTAGAATAGGAAAGTGCTAATATGTCTCCTAACCTAAAGATTTCTAAAGATAAATCTTGCACATTTTCGCCAATTATACCGAAAATGTGAGATAGTTGCATAAAGCGAATTAAATGATTACTGTTGCTACTAACATTGTATAAAGAAAGTACTACTTTTTGCAGTTTTTCCTGATTTTGACTTAAGTTGCTTAAAATTTGATTTTGTTGGAAGATCATTTCTTTGTGTAAACTAATATGTTTGTTTAAGTTAACAGCAATTTCTTGATCATTTTTCTGAAGTAATTTAAGTGCGCTTTCATATCTTATCGCATCGTTATGGTCAAGGTTACCGGTTATACTTTTTATAAATGTTCCCAATGGATCTAGGATACCACGCTTAGCTCTTTTAGGCTCAAACGTTTCAAGTTGTAGCGAAATTTTGTCCAGTCTGTTAAATAAGTATAGTATTTGTTGCCTGAAATAGTTGTATGTCTGGTTAGGTACCTTATTGGCAATGTCTGTCAGTTGAATTTTTAGAGAGTTTGTCTGTTCTTGAATTTGTCCAATGTCGATTTGTTGAAGAAAAGTATGGTCATGGGATACTATCTTGGTTTTTCCCAATTTAAAGGGTAACAGTCCAGGGCCGTTTGATAAGTCGTCAAGTTGTATGGTCCTTGCTGGTGGGAGGTCGAGCTGGCCCAGAACTAGGGTCGAGGTTATTAGTAGAAGCCTGCAACAACGAGGTAGGTTTAGTTTTCTTGGTTCTTTTTATTCTAGCTTTGGCGACAGGACCGCGTTTTCGCGAAGTATAAATATGTATGGGCAGATTGCTGATCACCTGATCGCCGGTGTAACGTGCAGCAAGTTTTTGCCTGCTTGCAGTTGGGTTTCTAATAAATACTTCCTGACCTTCAGTGTATTGTGTTACAGGTTCGCGGTCAAGGTTGCGTCTCGACATTATCGCTGCACGGGAAGATTGCGCTGAGTTGTGAATTATATTGTAGACTGTTTCCATTCTACCACGATGTTCATTTAAATATTGTTGCATTAATCGTTCCGTCAAGTCTATGTCTATTGGGTCTCTTGGGTCAAAGTGTCCAGATAAGAGTTCATAGGGTCGACATTTAGTCAAACTGTGGATTGAGCTATTGTAGGCTATCAATGCATATGGGACTAAGCTAGGTGTGGGATCATTTGGGTGTTGAATTTTTAGGAGACGCAAATGCTCGAGAAGGGTAGAATGAAAACGTTCAATCATTCCATTTTCATTTGGTGCGTATGGGGCTGTGGAATGGTGATTTATTTTATGTAGTTTTAGGAATTCAGCGACGATTTGATTGCTAAACTCTGTACCGTTATCTGTAATGAGCGTTAGTGGAAACCCATGATGAGTACTGAAGAAAGTTAATGTTTTAACTATATTAGGAGCTGTGCAATCGGGAATGCGATATGCCTGAGCATATTTAGAAAAGGAATCAATTAAAGTTAGATATTTATCCTGCTCTATTGTAAGAACATCTGCGTGCATGATTTGGAAAGGTTTTGAAGGTGGGGGCACAATCTGAAATTCTGGGCGTACAGGGTCACGGTCATACTTAGCACGGTTACATATTGCACAGTTATTAATAAAAAGTTGTATACTGTCTTTTAATTTAGGCCAATAGTATCTTTGAGAAAGTGCTTGATGGGATTCATTTATGCCTCTATGGTTGGTTTTGCCTGTATGATATTTGGAGATAATGTCCTGCTGATTTAAATAGTCAGGTATATTTTGTAATTCTCGTTTTACTAATGTGAGCTTTAGTGCAGAATTTTTGAAAGTTCGTTGAAGGATAGGTACGATAGTATACATTTTATCTAGGGGTTCTACTAGAATTGCAGTGTGTAGTTTAGGGTCAATATGTTTCTTGACAATAGATATAATATCCTGTTCTATGTTAGTTTCAGATATTTCTACGACGGTTCTCCTGTATGATTCAAAAGGACTGGTAGTTTTCGGCTTACTTTGTGTTGATTTATTGGTAATTTTAATGATTAATTGTCTCTTATATTTATTTAAAGGGTCTTCAGTGATAGGAATGTCTAATACAGGGTGTTCGTTAGAAGTGTGTATTGTTGCGTCACAAGTAAAATGTTGTAAGTCGTCTTGAATTTCTTGTTGAGTAGAACAAGAGCTGCTTAATGGTTTAAAAGAGGGGGCAGTGTCTGTTGATGATTGACTGATTATGGCTCTATCATCAGGGGCTGTGATTGTGGATTCAGATGAGCTAGATAGATTGATTACACTATTGCTTGAACTCAAACTTATGACTTCTTCGTTATGTATTTCTACACGACTCAGAGCATCTGCATTGGTATTACTTTTGCCCTTTTTGTAGATAATAGTGTAATCATATTCTGATAGTTTAAGTCTCCACCTAGTGAGGCGAGAATTAGGTTCTCTTAAGTTCATAAGCCATTGCAAAGGCTTATGATCTGTAATAATTTTAAATTTGCGTCCAAATATATACGGCCTAAAATACTTAACGGCCCAAACTATCGCAAGCAATTCTTTTTCGATAGTGGAGTAATTAAGTTCACTAGTATTTAATGTGCGAGATGCGTAAGCGATGGGTCTATCGGAACCTACAGTTCCTTGGGACAAAATGGCACCTAGTGCAACGTTAGATGCGTCAGTAGTCAGTATAAAGTCCTTTGTAAAGTCTGGGTATTGTAGTATGGGGTCGTTAACAAGTAGTGTCTTACAGTGCTCGAAGCATTTTACGTAGTCGTCTGTGAGGTTTATTTTTGCGCCTTTTTTCAAACATAAAGTCAGTGGTTTAGTCAAACGTGCGAAGTCGGGAATAAAACGTCGATAAAAACCTAGTAGACCTAAAAATCCTTTTATCTGTTTAGTTGTTTTGGGGATGGGATATTTTAAAATTGCGTTAATTTTTTCAGGGTTAGGTTTTATTCCGTCAGGAGTTATTATATGACCTAAGTAAGCTGTTTCATGTCTTAAAAATTCTGACTTGTCTAGCTGCACTTTGAAATTTGATTCCCTGAGTCTATCAAAGATTTTACGCAGATTTACTATGTGTTCTTGGAGTGACGTTGAGAACACCAGGATGTCATCTTGATAAACCACACAAATGACGTGCTGGAGACCTCTCAGGACATTGTCCATGACTCTTTGGAACGTACAAGGACTGTTTTTTAGACCCATAGGCATACGGAGGAATTCATAGTGCCCATTTCCGTCTGCTACGCTAAACCCAGTCTTGTGGATGTCTCTTGGATCCATTTCGACTTGATAGAATCCACTTGTCAAGTCTAAAGTGCTGAAATACTGGCATTTGCCAAGTTTGTCAAGTATGTCAGTGATGTTGGGGATTGGGTACCGGTCGTCAATGGTCTTTTCATTAAGTTTTCTAAAATCGACAACTAGTCTCCATTTTGTTCTACCAGAAGCATCTGCTTTTTTAGGGACTATCCAGATTGGTGCACTCCAAGCGGAAGTAGAAGGTTGGATGATACCTTGTTCCAACATTTTTTGAACTTGACTTTTAACTTCCTGCCTGTGAATGTAAGGATATCTATAGGTTTTACTGTGAACGGGGACTTCATCGATAGTGTAACGGTATTCGTTACAAACTTACCTAAATATACTAAATAATCTGCTTAAAACGAATATATAAAAACTAAATCTAAATCTAACCTAATTAATAACTAATTACAACCTTAAATACTAAAACAAAACAGTCATTCACCTACTAGAAACTATAGTATTTACTAAACTATTTCTCCTGTGAGATTGCGTCCGCAATAGTTACGGAAGGATGAAGCTATCTACAGACCCGACTGCTACTCGGCGGCGAGCAGACTGAGACATCGAGGCGTACCAATAAGACGTCGCTAATCGCTGCTCACTTCTATATACTAGAATCTAAATAAAATATATATATATACTTATTTGATTGAGTACTTTTAAATTTTAATCTTGTGAAAGTGTTACCCCGGATACTGGGGTTCCTCGTGCCGGGAAGAAATTTTCCTTACTCTGGCGAGACCACTTCTGTCGTGAATTACCCGTGCTGGTGCTACGTTTTCATAAAAGAGACTAGCCTACTGGAACAGTGCTCCCTACCACCGGCACTTCCGAGGACAGTAGCGGGTGGATATAAATTTAATTACCGGTAGTATTGCGGTGCGGTAATAACAATTATCCACGACCCTATTATTATGAGTATGTTGGATTAATAAATATTGTTCTAGTTGTAGTATTTGTATTATTGACTTCCAACCTACTGATAGTAAGTACCTACAGTTTTTATGTTACCGCCCTAACTACCTAGGGAACGGTACAGTAGTTAAAATACGGTGTTTAATTTTGTTCGTAAAAGTAAGTGGTTCGCCCTCTAGATAAAATATGTCAGAGTATTCTTTAATTAAATTTAATAAATTACAATTCTCTTCCGTGTTTAAGTGTTGAGTGCGCAAACGTGATAAAATTTCTCGGAATCGAGAGTCATTATAGTCAATGTCAGTCAGTCTAGGTAAAGTCTGTTCGTGAAAAATTTCTGCGCAAATTGGTGTATTTAGAGAGAAAGCTACATCTTCGTCTGAGGTATTAATAATTTCTACAAAGGCCTGACCGTCTTCGGAAGTGGAAACGCACTCATTTATGTTACAACACCCTATAGTCTGCTCACTTATAAATACGTCGCCGTTATCTACAGTGACCGGAATTTTAGTTATATGAGATGACTTTGCGGGAATGGTGGTTCGAAATAAATTTATGTTTACAGGACTGTGCATGAGGATGGGGTTTTCTGCAAATGTGGTCTTAATCACATGATTTTTAAAGTCTAAACTTGCTTGCCACTGTTCTAATAAATCAAGGCCAATTAGTCCATCAAAGTACTGATGAAATCTATAGACAAATAATTTAATAGGATTTTTGTCATTGAATTCGGGAAAACAGGGAAGTGTAATAGAAAATTCATTGTATGTTCTGGCATGAATATTTGTTACCACAAATGGATCATAGTTTAAAGGAAAATTTGGAAAATAATCTTGTACTGCTTCAGGACTTATAAATGATTGATTGGCGCCCGTGTCTATAAGCAATTTTAATGGAGGATTCGCAATATGTATAAAAGGTAAATTTTTATTTAATTGTAAATTTAATTCTATTTGGGGTGGTTCGTAGCAGAGGCCGGAGGAAAATTTACTTCTTCGTTGCACTCTGCAATTTCAGAATGTTCCTGTGGCTCGTCATAAACGTAATTGTCACAGTGTTGATCCTCATTCCCTGCAGTTGAGTAATAAGGGTCGTAGTCGGAATAGCTGTCATAAATAGGTTCATACTCGTTCATATTTAATTGTCTCTGCGGAGTTGGGGGTAACTGTCTTGCTACAGGGTGGCTGATACCACTCATAGGGACAGGATAATTTTGCTGGAATGGTCTATTATTTTGTCTAGGTGGAATTTTAAATCCGGTGGACACATTGGAAGGCATAGCTCTAATCATCTGTTGGGTTCTTGATGGGCCTGGCTGATTGGACCTAACATTTGGGATAGAATTTGGTGAAAAACTATTAGGGTTGTGTCCTTGACCATGGGGTAACTTATTGACATGAGGGGTTGTCATAGGTTGGTAATTCAATTGAGGAATATTATTTTGTGAAAAGGTCATAGGCTTTTGATTATAGTTGCGAGGGGGTTGATACCTAGATGAGCTAGGCGCTCCAACCTTATTCTGCATATACATGACATTTAATTCATCCTGTGCGAACTCTAACGCTTGCAGCAAAGAATCAGGGCGCATACATCTAACTCGGGAGCCCACTGGTTCACGTAATCCACGAGTAAATGTTTTTAGAGCTAGTTTAGAATAGAGCTCGCGTTTAGCTGCTACCGTTGTAGGAATAGATTCATGCAACTCTACGTAAGCCATGATAGTGCTTAGTAAGTGCTGTACACGTTCATAAAAAATATGCGGAGTGTCGTTACCTTGAGATAACATGGATAGATCAGTATATAATGCTGGTTCATCTCTATGATCAGAAAAGCTGTTAATTAATGATTGCCGTATACCGTTCCAGTCATTGGGAATGCCATTCGTAACTAACGTTTTAGAAGCATTGCCTTTAACTTTGTTTAAAATCCCATTTAATAAAATTGAATTATTTAATTCATTGCCCGGTGCTAGATCGGTATATTTCAATATTAGCTGATCACAAATACTTAAAAATCTGATAAGGACACTAGGACTGCCGACAAATTCAGGAACATTGCGTAAGGCTTTCCAGATTTGATCTGCCTTATCTGTGATCGGAGACATTGTCTGTTGACTATTTTCGGTTATATTTAATTCTTCCTCTAAAGGCTCTTCTAAGAATGATTCTAATAATTCCCTATGAAAGCGGGATTTTCTATCACGGATATAAGCCCTGGAATCGGGTCTTATATTAGGGTCTTTATGTGGGCGAAAAATTTTGGACGTTATTTATATACCTATGTAAGGAAGATATCTAATCTATTTTATAAGAATCGACGTGTGATTCTAAAACAGCTAAATCTACATATACTAGGGTAGAAAAATCAAAGTGGGATTTTTCGGGGAGTATCCTGTACTAATTCGGGAAGGAATAGCAATCAACAATAGAATTGTGTATAAAGCTACTCACATAGAGATCATGGTAGTCTGTCCGGGCTGTTCCATCGATTTTTAGATGACCACGAACGAAGCTTTCACCAGTCACTCGCGTAAACCCGCGCGACGCCGTTAGTCCGTAGGTTCTATGACGAATATTTCACTTGCCGACGATTCGGCTAGATCGCGCACTATTTCGAAGTGGGAAACACGCACGATTTAACTATCCGCTCCGACTGCGCCAGATACGTCAACGGGATGTCGGCGGAGGTTTTTAAAAAGGCGAATAGTACAGAAAAACTTATTACTAGTGATCAGCGATTGATCAAACTTACTTCTAATGATCAGCGATTGATCAGCGAGGAGGCACCACGACGGACGTGTGGTTCACGATCAAACTCTCGACTCGCTCTGAGTGTTTAGAGCTGTTCCCAGGATGGCTTCACAATGCAGGTGGCTTCATGTCAGCAGTTTCCACGAGTGATTCATATATTCTTCTTAAAGGTTTCGCAATGTGTGATCAATCCGTGGGAATGTTAGGTATATGGATAGGGCTAAGAGCCCGTAACAAGCGGAAGAGTTTGTTTGTTTGTTTGTTTGTTTGTTTGTTTGTTTATTTGTTTAAACGCGCTAATCTCAGGAACTAATGGTCCGATTTGAAAAATTCTTTTTTTGTTGGGTAGTCCATTTATAGAAGAAGGCTTTAGGCTATATAACATTACGTTCCGACAACCACGCGAACGAAGTCGCGGGCACAGCTAGTCACATATATTAAACTAGCCCCAAAGTAAGTTCGAGACTTGTGTTACCTATGGGATGCCAACTCAACGATACTATATTTTATAACAAATACATATTTATATTAACATCCAAGACGCAGGTCAATCTGATAAAGATTATTTTCCATCTTGACCTGACCGGAGATTGAACCCGAGACCTCAGGCCCTCAGGTGTGAGGTCGACAAAATAAACGGGCAAGTGCGAGTCGGACTCGTACATGAAGGGTTCCGTACCTCCGTACAATGTTTTAAAACGCTAAAGAAACACGTTTTTTGTATGACGACCCCTTTTAATTTTTAACTTTTTTTATTTTTAGTATTTGTTGTGATAGCGGTCATAGTAATTACGGGATACTTCTATGGGGGAGTGCAGCCGACATTCAGACTATTTTTCTTTTACAAAAAAGAGCAATTCGTGCTATTTACGGTTTAGGATCGAGAGACTCACTGAGGGAATTATTCAAGGAAATAGGTATACTTACTTTTGAATCACAATTCATATTTGAAAATATAATGTATGTAAGGAAAAATATTTCCTTGTTCAATAAAGTAAGTGATTTTACAGATAGAAATTTACGTAATAAGAATGACTTAGTTAGCCCGTATTACAGGCTGAATACAGTCAGTAAGTCTTTTATGGGGAAGTGTATACTTTTTTATAATAAATTGTCAGAATCGGTCCTTGATATGCCAGACAGAAAATTCAAAGCTTATGTAAAGAAAGTACTTTGTGAGAAGGCTTATTATAGGACCGATGACTATCTTAAAGACAAAAAGGTCTGGCTTGAGCTTGGCGCGGGTCCCTCTTAAAGGTTTGTATACTTAGACATGTCATAATTTAGGTACATTGGTACATACTAAATTTACAAATTGACATTATTTTAAATTTCGTAATTCTTATAATTCAATTTAATTATGACATAATAAACAATGTAATCTCTGTCCATCTATATAACTAATTTTAAGTTTTTAGTTTGTTAGTTGACGTCTTTGGAGAAAACGTGCAGTGCAGTTTGTTGCCGCTTCTTCTGCACTTGCGCCTAGGAAGCGGCGTAAACTTAGCTTTAAGTAACGATTTGACGTCAACATTTGTGCAAAACAAAACAAAGTGACTATTATTAAGAGATATTATAAATATCCTATGATAATAAAGATATTTTGAATTGAATTGACATAATCTGTGAAAATTTCAAGTATCTAGTTAATGCCATTATAAAGATCTAGTTAAAACGCTGAAAATACACGTTTTTTGTATGGCGACCACCTTTAATTTTTAACTTTTTTTATTTTCAGTATTTGTTGTTATAGCGACCACAGTAATACATAATCGGTGAAAATGTCAAGTGTCTAGCTATTACGGTTTAAGAGATAGAGCCCTGTGACAGACGGACAGACGGGAAGACAGCGGAGTCTCAGTAATAGGGCCCCGTTTGCACCCTTTGGGTACGGAACCCTAAAAAGAGATTAAAAGGCGGAAACAGTTTGAAGTAATATTTATTGAAACAAGCAACATTAAAATTACAAAATGTATAAATATTTATTCCGAAGGTTCACTGGTAGAGAATGCTATTAGCATTAAGTCCGCCTTTTGTAGCATTTGTCATTGGTAAATAAAGTTTAAATAAAATAAAAACGGGCAGGTGCAGTTGGTCCGCGCCATGTCTGCGCTGTGTTCACGGCTGGACTTGCTGCGGGAAGTCCTGATGCTGCTCCTGCGCCATGCGACCCACGCATGGGGAGATGGAACGGCATTTCTGAAAAAACCAACGAGTGTAACTTTTACGTCATTATGTTACGTACATACAAGGGATACGGAGTGCCGTTAAGGCCGTACCTGAATTTTCCTGGGTCCAGTGCTGCCCCCATTAAAAATAAATAATTTCAAAGAAAACGGAGACATTATTGAAAAATTTGCTACTACCAAGTCCTAGATAACCCTTCAAAGTATTTTATGAACTAATGTTCACAGTTTACAATGAGAACGTTAAGCTTTACTACGCACATTTGCCGAAAGTGGCCGTTTTTCGCAAATGTGCGTAGTAAAGCTTATCGTTAAACTGTAAACAGTAGTTCATAAAATACATTGAAGAGTTATCTAGGACTTGGTAGTAGCAACATTTTGAATAATGTCTCCGTTTTCTTTGAAATGATTTATCTAAAATGGGGGCAGCACTGGACCCCGGAAAATTCAAGTACGGCCTTAAGAGGAAACCTCAAGGGCTAGAGATCTAAAGGTATTTGTAAAATCTATTGCTGTCGCGCTGTGACCGAACTACAACCGAGCAAGTGCGATAGAGACATACTGCAGCTTGGACTGAAAATACCTATTGAAAGAACAGAAAATCAACGATTCGTAGTTCCCTGATTTCTTCTCAAAAACTTAACCAATATAAGTACTTTTTTCATTACGAATTAACAAAAACTTGAGCGATGTTCCTATGTTTTAATTTTTTTATATAATTTAGTCAAATTTGTTTTCTGGATGTTTGAACACAGCGAAAAATCTAGCCATTTTTTTAGGTTTTTGAACGTTCATATCTCTTTTAATAAATAATTTATGAAAAAAAAGAAAACATAGGGACATGCTAATAGTGGCTATAGATATTCAGGAAAAACAAATATAACTACCAGCATTATCCAGGGAGAAAACAGGGAACAACGTTGGTATGGAAAAACGGCCCTTCTGTTTCGTCTTAAATTTTATACAATCTAGAATGGTTACGAAGTGGCAAACCGTTCCCAAAAAAGATACCTAAAGTTATTTGGTCTCCCTTTCTACTTTATTGCATTGGCAGTTTGCGGGAAAGGGACGCTTATAACTTTACGTGCATTTTTGGGAACATCAGCATTATGAAAATATGCGCTTTATGTACGTGGCATTTTCAATGTTGATTTTTTGAGATTATTACTCGTAGCTATTCTAGATTGTATTATAAATTCTTCGACCGTCAGTGACTTAGGGACCGTTCAAGTATTATGTAAGCAACATAAAAGCAGCGTGAAACGGAACGGATTCTCCATAAAAGGATTCTCTGACATTTGTACGCTACAAATGTCAGAATTACGAGACCACTCGTGCAGATCCTTCGCATACGATCAATTCAAAAATGCACCCGTTTGGAAACACTTGCACCAATCATTAACTGTGAGTCCCGATTTCCGTTGTGCCGTTCCCGTTACCCAGATTCCCGGGAATGTTCCCAATAAATGGAAATGTCAGGGAAAGTTGTAATTTTATTTATAAGACATATTTGTTATCACTGTAAATATATTTTACTGATATAAATGCATAACTTGATATGATTATATATAATACGAATACATATATCCAATATTCCGTAACATTCCCTAGAAATACGGGAACGTTCCCAAATTCCGGAATTTGGGAACGGCACATCACTAATCCTGAGCGTGCTCGTAGTCAGCGGTGAGTCTAGACGAGACTATCTTGACCGTTGTTGACATGACGTCCTGACCACCATGCAACAAAAAAAAACAAATATCACCTCTCTATAGTCGGCCTCGCACACCACTGGAGTGAGCATGTCGACCCGCCGCAGCGGAGCCTGCTCCATGCCGTGCACCATCTTATACACGTCGGAGTGCTGCAAGTGGTCCAGAGAGACGGGCGGCTTCTCGTATTTCAAGAAGTTGATCCTGTCAATAGATTTGCGCTCTTAATACGCTACAATATAGACGTATAGCTCCATTTAGCTACAACATTTAAACTAAAAATTGGATTACTTTTCAAAGTATGAAGGTGGTCACTTTGTCATTGTACTTTTCAAAGTTGTATTGTTTGTCCATGCTTCAAACCAATGAATTGTGATTTGAAATTGGTCCAAGCTCTTTGGAAATTATGAAAGATTTTTTAGACGCACAGACCTACCACTACTAGACCTGCATAGTGCGTGGCCACTTTAGTGCATCCCTTTCTATCTTTGATTGTTGCCTCCACCCATATTTTACACACGTCACAAAACACACTATGGTTTCTTACTTATAATAAGCTCAAATAAAACCCTAAATCTCCTTTTAAATGATAAAATCCCTAAAATTAATAACTTTCATCGATCGTTTTGTGGTTTGTTTGGCCCAGATTTTGACAGTAGACCAACTTATAGCAGCCACGCCGATAGAGACAAAAAATCATATCAACGTTTCTTTCACACTCACGTTGTACTGTATTTGACAGTCTCTTTCTAGCAATATCGTTGCAAGTCTAGTAGTGGTAGGTCTGTGTGTAAGTATGATTTTAATCGTGATACCTAATTGAGACAATATTTGCCAATATTACTTTAGTAATATTTGATTGATGACAGTATTTATGTTTCAATGAGAAAACATTATTATCCCAAACCATTCATGAACGGAACACTCGACTCACATCTATAATTTTATCAAAACTCAAAACGTATTTCTCGCGTAGGTTATGGAAATCCACGAGGTGGCAATTCGATTCTCTGGAACGTTATTATAGAAAAAATATTATCAAAAGGACGTATGCATATACGAGTACATATAATTTTATTTTAGCCTAGATCTACTGCAAGCTGTACGTATCTAATTATTATTATATATGTAGACTTTATTTTTTTATATTTATTTTTTATAGTTAATACGTACTTAATACGTAAGTAGATTTTTTTAAAGAGATACGTAATCAGTCATTAAAAATTAGAAATTGACGGCGAGAAACTAATTTAAGTTCTTAGATCATACTTTAAGTTCAGTATCGTATGATTCTTTTAAAAACTCGGTCTCGTCGGTCACTTCACTTCGTTTAAAGTCATCGTTTATTTGAAAAGACTTGACAAATATCGAGCGTCGTTATGTATTTCTTACAATTTTCTAAGAGGTGTACGTACTTTTATCACAGCGTGGATCGTTTGAAATTATTTGACAGTCACTTGTTTGTTTGTAACGGCCAAAGCTCATATACTGGGGCCACAAAATAGTATTATAATGCTTATTTGATCCTAATAATACATTAACAAGCCAATCGTTATGAATACTCAAATACTTAGTAGAAAAACAAAGTAGTATTTGAGATAAATTGTTGTTACGCACTGTCATTGCGAGCGCAGCGGGCAGAGGCCCGCGCAGCGCGCCGCCCACGCGATGCGCCGTTAGCATCAGTGTGGTTCGGGACGTCGTCGTGTGACGTCGCGCATCACATTCGCCCTGATGACGACCTCCGGATGAGGTCGAAACATGTCGGCCAGTAGCTGATTTTTACGTGAGTGACCCGCTTATCTTAACTAGTAATAATAGTTATTAGTTTAGTAAAATAATCTTTATTAAATACGTACCTATACGTTCTATTAAACGATTTCGTGTCGCCCCAAGGCCATATCACGTTCCAGTTTTCGATCTGCACCACATGCAAACAAAACAAACACACATGTAACACACACAACGACAGGCATAACGACATTCAGCTAAAAAGCAAGCTACAACATTAAATAAAATAATTACAAGCTTATAATGTAATAAACTACATATTGCAACTAAAGCTAAAAAGCAAGTAAAATAATATAAACTCTTATGAACTAAGTAAGTACTTATCTACTGTGCGAGATAAAGGACATTGCTCAATTCAAAACTCTTTTTTTTTGTATGATAGTACAATCAGCTAGTCAAAATAAAAATTCAGACACAATATTTTAATATAAAGATATTTCTATTTCTAAAATATGTTGACTAAAATTCGAAAGTAAAAACTTGAGATCAATTAGTAGCGAAACAAAGTCCGTCGTTCGTCACGCAATACCTACGTATTCGAGTTCATCGGGGTCACGCGGCACTTTTAGTAAGACAAAGAAAATAGAGCGTATACCTATTATGACTCACAAAAGATCTTAACAATTGAACACTGTCCTTTAATTGTTATGTTTAACAGCAATGTACAATTTTAAAGCTATAGAAGAACAAACGTACATAAGAGAAGTATCAAATATATCACAGCTACCCACATAACATTCAATGTAAAACATTAATGTACACACACATACAAATAATAGATCGAGAGCTGGCACGAATTTTTGGGTAGGTATTTGAGACAAGTTGAAAACTTGTCACATACCTCTTCTATTATACCTCAACACAGAATGCAGACCTGGCTGGTGAGTAGCGGAGCTAAACCATTTTGTTTATTTAGATTGACCTGGCAGGTAGAAAGTCCGATCAAAATGACCTGTCTTTTAGAGAATCTTATTTTTAGTTATTAAAATTTCAAGTTGCCTCAAATACCTATTTAATATTTTTTTGAAAAATACTTTTGCACGCGCCTGGCAATATCAAAGCCCCGACTAAATCGGCTGGCTTATAGATTTTTTTATTCTTTAAAAATTAAACTACAACATATAAAAATGCATAATGCCTCAAACACCTTTTTTGAAAAAAAAAAAATATGTAAGTTGCTTTAGCCCCGCTACTCACCAGCCAGGTCTGCAGTTCCGTGTTGGGGTATAATAGGAGAGGTATGTGACAACTTGACAAGTTTTCAACTTGCCTCAAATACCTACCCGAAAATTCGTGCCAGCTCTCGGACCATAAATTAAAACAGATGTGTTCTTACGAACTTATATGATTACATTACATCACATCTAGTTTACAAATTCCTACGTGTGGTTTATGAATGAATTACGCACTTGATTGATACCTAGTGATTTTAACGGTATGGTAAATATTCAATAGTATAGATAACTTTCCCTAATTCTAAAATATATTCTAAATATATACAGGGTTTATCATATATACTGAAACTATTTTAAGGGTGAATTCAGTTCATGGTACTGAACAACTATTTTTCTACTTATGGGAAAGTTGTTCAATATCGAGGACTAAATCACTCTTAGATAGTTTCAGTATATTTTGTTTGATCTTTTATAAATAAATATAATGTATTTACGATTGCTGTAGAATGCTTCGAATGCAAAATTTTATTTTTATATCTGTCATCTCCTTAATCTTATATATAAAACTAGCTTTTGCCCGCGGCTTCGCTCGCGTTAAGAAGTATAGTTTTTGCGGCTTTACTTTTTATACAAACTTTCATCACCTATTTTATCCCCTTAGGGGTGGAATTTATCAAAATCCTTTCTTAGGGGATGCCTACGTCATAGTAGCTTTATGCATGCAGTCTCAGCCCGATCGGTTTAAAATTGACAAAGTTTCATACAAACTTTCATCCCCTATTTTATCCCCTTGGGGGTAGAATTGATCAAAATCCTTTCTTAGCGGATGCCTACGTCATAATATCTACCTGCATGCCAAATTTCAGCCGGATCCGTCCAGTGGTTTGGGCTGTGCGTTGATAGATCACTATGTCGGTCAGTCAGTTAGTCACCTTTGAGTTATATATATTTAGATAGAAGATATATTCTTGTGTCACAATGTTAGTTACCATATTCTTCCGAAACGGCTTGACCGATTTTATTCAAATTTTTTATGCTTATTCAGTAGGTCTGAGAATCGGCTACTATCTATTTTTCAAACCCCTAATCTACGCGGGTGAAGCCGCGGGCAAAAGCTAGCATTATATAAAAATTAAGGCACTAACTTTTGTAAAAAAAAATATATTTTTTAATATTGATGTACAAATACATAAAGCATGCAATAATGTACAATGTATGAACATGTGTGACAAACCTCTCATCGTATGGCAGTAAGTCGCTTTCGAATGACATCCTAAAAATGACAATGATTATGAAAATACAAAACATATGTTGTTCTACAAATTATTTATGAAACTATTACGTCTAACAAGACAAGAGACTTTTTAAAACTTGAAAAATTACGTACTTAAAAAATTAAATACCTTACTATTTTTGTCATAAATAGTTGTATTTATAACGCAAATTCGACGTTTTGCTCTAGCTTTTACAGTTTTATAAATGCATAATGTTCCCATCTCAGATTTAAATAAGTATTTAACATATAAAAATCGATAAGTGAAAATGAAGTGAGTCGAATTTACGTTACAGAATCAGACGGTAGATGGAACACATTTTATGTAACTTATTGTACTTCTGCGATATCTTGCCAAATATAAGCGGAGAGCCATTATTAAATCTCAAAATATTTACAATAAGTATTATTTATTTAAACTTTATTGAGTCAAAAGCTACATAGACTTAATGCTCAAGCATTCTCTCCCTGTCAACCTAGTATCTAGTGTACCTAAACTTTTTACAGTTGGATAGAAAAATATAGTTTGACCAAACTTTGTCAAGTTTATTTATCTATTTAATAAATCTTTATTGACCACAATGGTACAAAAGGTGGACTTAATGCTAATTTAATGCATTCTCTGCCAGTCAGTGTACATTTCGTTATTTAAAAGCTAAGTAAATGGAAACTTGAATTTATTTATTCTGCAATTTAAAAGTATTTAAGTAGTTCTCACTTCCCGCTTTTCGACTCATATTTGACAACTATTTTCTACGAAAACGGATGCACTTGCTGAATTTTTGAAACTAAAATTATGCTCTACTCTACTAAAAAAAAAACTAAGTACCTACTCAGTAAAAGTAACGTTATTTTGGAAAATATTTCTTGATTCCGCTCGCGTTTCAATGCATTGCATCGTATTTTTGAAACCGTAGTGCAGCGATAAGGCGGTGAATCCACTGCACCGCGCACCGTCGCGGAGCGCGGGGCGGTAGATTTTAACATTGTATGCAATGCAAGAATCTCAATTTGTATAGAAAACACGCCTAGTCCAACACACTGAAAAGGCGTCAACGCGCGGGAGCGTCAGTGTGTTGAATTTGAAACAAATGCAGTGGGTTCACCGCCTATGTAATATTGTTTTGTTTTACACAGAAAATATAATAAAATCAATGGTTTTCTATAAATTTTAACCTAAATAAAAAATGCAGCGCTAAACGGAACGGATTCCTCATGAAATGTTTCTTTGTAATTTAATTTTGTACGCTACAAATGTCAGTATTACGCGTGGCCAAGACCACTTGTGTAAATCCTTCGCATACGTACGATCAATAAAAAAATGCGCCCGTTTAAAAACACGCGCGCATATATTTGTTTTGTGACTCCCTTAATGAAAAATAGCACTCCAGGGTTTGGGTGAGTGGCGCCATTATTAGGATATTCGTTCGCATTTTAAGTACGTAATGTAAATTCAGCGGGTGCATCCTTATTATATATTTTGACGTTTCCTATTATAAATCAACAGTGGCGGCGCTAAACTAAATGCGGATGTCGGTGACAAGCTTTTCGAGACCTCCTTCATTTCCCTTATCGAGAAAATGCATGACTGGTGGAGCAAAAAAAACTCATCCGCTTCACGCGCGAGGTCTTCGGTCGCCGACGCCTAGCGCCGCGACTGTAAATTAACATACAATGACATTTCTACATTCTACATATGTTCCAACCAACCCTTTAGTTTTTCCTTGAATAAGTTCAGCTTGGGCGCTCAAAGTCTCAGCAAATAGCTGCTCATTGTATGCGTCCTTCGGCCCCCTCCATTTCCGGCCACCTGTCAACACTATCGGCCTTGGCTCGTCGCCGTTCCCGAAGACCGGCTTGGGCTTGCCCACGCGTGGGGTGGGGCGCTGCTTCAACTGACGAGACTCTTGGTCCTGGCGCATTTGCTCCATCATTTCCTATTTTGGTTAGTTAGGAACATGTTACAAACTATTTGTTTGCTATTTTTCTAGGATGATTATAGGCATTCAAGATGCATTACTAAAGTACTCAAATTAAATAATGAAATAAGAAATGGTAAAAAATAAATAAACGAGAGCGGGACTTGAACTCGCGACCTTGGTCTAAATACGACCATGCTCTAACCACTGAGCTATCACGTGTTTCAAGCCGAATTTCAAGTCCCGCTCATGGTATTTTTTCACCATTTCTTATTTAATTTAATAGGCTATTTGTTGAATAGCTGACGCTGATGTAAATAAAGCGCCAAGGTTAGCAAGAAACCAAAAAGGTTTTTTAATTTTTGTTTTTTTTCTTCATGTCCTGAATTTCTGATCAGACATTTCGTTACTAACTTACCAACTACTTAGTTATTTATCAATCAAGAAACTTTTGGTTTTACCAGTTTTCTGACGTGTTTCTCTAACGCAAACTCGACGATAAATTCGCATTATATTTAAAAAAACTATTGGCCCTTGCTATTATTAAACCTTGGGGATCTGACGCAAAGTTATTTTTAAGGACGTCACAACGCGCCTCGCCGAGGCAACTGGTGACCCTAGAGCTGGCGGCTTTTTTGCTCAGAGAATAAATGTCGCTATACAGCGAGGAAATGCTGCCAGCATATTAGGTACGTTGCCTCGATGTGGCGCGTTGGAAGAGATATTTTATTTGTAAAAATGTTTCTGTATAATTTGTTTTGAATAAAGAAGTTTGCGCCAAACTACTCGGTTCTCTGCCTTATTTTCAGTGCTTGATACGACATGACCCCTGCTTATTCTTTCAGTTGGTCTAAGAGTACATAGCTCTTTCTTGGTCGTCCTGGACCTCTTCTACTTTTTATCTTTCCTTCTTTTAAATAAGGAGTCATGTCGTATTAAGTGACCAATCATTATTTTATTTTATTTTAACACTCTTTATTGTTTTAAAGTAAAACATACTTTTAACAAATGACGGACTTAATGCTAAGAGCATTTTCTCCCAGTCAACCATAAGGATAAACAGAGAAATAATTTGTTCGGCGCAAAAAGCAAAATTAATCAATTATGACTACCAATGTAATAAATACTTCATATAAAATATTAAGAACATATACATAAAACATTACATTACTACAAACTTTATAATATATATCAGAATAAATATCTACTTATACAATACGTACCATTATATTATACCTACATATATAATTACAAATATAATAAATTTTGAGAACTTAATGATGATGACTTTACGGAGAAAGGGAGTTCAAAAGATGTGCGTGAACTTTCCTTTTAAAAGAGAATTTGGTAGAAATTTCTCTGATGTCAACGGGTAAAGCATTCCAGAGCCGTGAAGCTTGGAGAGAAAAGGAGTTAGACATAAAATTTGTCCGGAAAAGAGGGATAAAGAGTTGACGTGTCTCATTGGAACGTAGTTGTCGATCATGAGTGTCTGAAAGATAATTGAATTTACATTTTAAATATTCAGGGAAGACAGAATTAGTAAGAATAGAGAAAAGGGTACACAGTAACCGAAGTTCCCTGCGTTGACGGATAGGAAGCCAATTAAGCTCTGAACGATAAGAGGACACATGATCATATTTACGAAGACAGAAGATAAAACGAATACAATTATTAAGAATTCGATCAAGTTTATTAACAAGATCAACATTTAGGTCAGGATAACACACATCAGCATAGTCAAAGAGAGGAAAAATTAAGGACTGAACAAGTAAGATCTTTGTTTTGACAGGAAGAAAATTTCTAAGACGGTTTAATTGTTGGAGGCTTACGGTGATGGATCGACTAATTGCAGCTATGTGAGTGGTCCAGCTAAGAGTTGAGTCGATATGTAATCCAAGATTTTTTACTGAATTACAATAAGGGATAATATTATTGTTAAAAGTAACTGGTTGGATTAATTTAGTATCAATTTGAGCAACTTGCTTTGAACTACCCACGATTATAGCCTGACACTTAGATGAATTGACATTAATTCCAAAATTTTTAGACCAGGACATAATCGAAGATAAGGCGGAATTAATGGTGGCAATACCCGTGTTGATGTCTTCTGCTGGTGACTGAACATAAATTTGGAGATCGTCGGCATAAAAATGGAAAGAGCAGCCAATCGTAGAAGAAAGAAGATTAATAAAAAGAGAGAAAAGCAAAGGAGATAAAATGCCACCTTGAGGTACACCTAGAGAGAGAGTTTTCCAGTCCGACAGGTCACGGTCCAATCGAACCGATTGCTGCCGATCACGTAAATATCATTATGGTGTTTATCTATATAATAATATGTATTTATTATAAAATAAGGTATCGTTGAGTTAGTATCCCATAACAAAAGTTTAAAAAAACTTACTTTGGGGCTGGCTCAATCAGTGTGATTTGTCCTTATATATTTATTTATTTATTATCATACTCCACCAACAAGAGCCACTAAGCTCTTAAATAAAAAGAAAAAGAAAGAAGTTTGCATGGTAATGTACATCAGTATTTAAAAACTATACTTTGACAAATGTTGAAGCGACCGTCGTTTTGACAAATGTCGGAGTGACCGTCGTTTTGACAAATGTCGGAGTGACCGTCGTTTTGACAAATGTCGGAGTGACCGTCGTGTTGACAAATGTCGGAGTGACCGTCGTTTTGACAAATGTCGAAGTGACCGTCGTTTTTTATTACAGAATAAGCACGTCAGAACAGAAATTTAATAAAAAATAAGCAAACCTTTTTCTGCTTTTCAATTCTCCTCTGTTCCTCCAGCATTTCCTCTTCTTCTTTCCTCAACTTCTCCATTTCTTCTTGAGTGAGACATAACTGGATTTCAGCCTTTTCTTCGTTTTGTTCAATCTGAACGGTCTCTTCTTTGTGAAGGTGTTGCTCCTCTCTTTGCACGTCTTCGACCGTTTCTTCAGAGATCATCGGTTGATGGTTCTCAGTAACTGGAATTAGCGTAAAATATTAGGTTTGAACATTAATTAGATCCTATTATTATATATCTTAAGGTATATGCAAATGGCCTTGAAGTGGCGCCCTCATTTGAAATAAATTGTTAACTCGTAAATATGGAGACAATTTCCATATTGCTCTTCGTCATGCACTAGATAGCCCTTTAAATTATTTTATGAACCACCGTTGAAAGTATTTACATTAGTCCGTCTAGCTTTAAAACTTGCCTCCGCCAAAAGTGGCCACGGCAAGTTTTAAAACTAGACGGATCACCAATAATAGTTTCAACGGCACTTCATAAAATAATTTAAAGGGCTATCTAGTGCATGACGAAGAGCAATATGGAAATTATCTCCGTATTTACGAGTTAACAATTTATTTCACACTTCAAGGTCATTTGCCTATGTCTTCACCTTAAATAGTTGCGTAGGTAATTATTAGAAGCCGATTTTTCTGTAACTGAACGAGCGAGCGAAGTGTCTAGTTTCGAGATTGGGCAAAAATGGTTTTGTCCGTCTGTCTGTCTGTCTGTCCGGTTGTTCTCGCCTACAGGTCGCATTTCTCAACAGATTCTCGTGAAATTTTATAAGCAGGTTCGATAAATAATTATACCATAGAATTTTTCTGTAGATTCAGTTTTTCGAAATTTTACAAAATGGCGGAGATGTGGGTTTAAAACTAAGAAAATCATAATTCAGCTATTTCGGAAAATTTTCAAATATGCCATATAATTTTTCTGTTACCCCTTATTAAGCCGCAACTTTTTTGTCTGAACAACTTTTTTATCCGATAAACTTCAACGGGTTGGGGGTGAGTCGCGAGGTTTACAGCTCACAGAGCCAATAGTTATTAGAATGTGTATTCATTATTTTCATACCAAACCGTCACTGCCAGTTTTATTTAACCTGCAATGACTATACGCTTTATTTGTTCATTAAGGAGTGCAGATAATAAATATATCAAACGATAAATGTTTAGAGAGTGCAGATTTTTTATGAAAATACTGTTATTATTTTATTATTATTGATTTATATTGATAGATGCCTACCGTCGTTTTGAACAAGGGACTGTTGGGTCTGTCCCATTGACATTTCCTGGGCCTGGTGAGTCGCTTGAAAGGAAACGGATTCCTGAAAAAAAAACGTGTAAAGCTACATACGTAAATACCTCCAAAGATGTAGATTTTTTACTGTTAACGATCACCATAGCAGAGTGCGACAAATAATACAATGACGGTCATCCTCACAAGAGCAAAAGAAATTTAGGTGGAAAGTTAAGGGGTCCTGCAGTGGAGACTAAATAAACGGGCAAGTGCGAGTCGGACTCGTACATGAAGGGTTCCGTACCACCGTACAATGTTTTAAAACGCTAAAAAACACGTTTTTTGTATGACTAAGTATTCCCTTTAATTTTCAACTTTTTTTATTTTAAGTATTTTTTGTTATAGCGGCTATAGTAATACATAATCGGTGAAAATTTCAAGTGTCTAGTTATTACGCTTCAAGAGATAGAGCCCTGTGACAGATGGACAGACAGCGGAGTCTCAGTAATAGGTCCCGTTTGCACCCTTCGGGTACGGAACCCTAAAAAGACCTGATGATGATGAATTAGAAGTGTGGTATTCAACTAAATTCATTTCTGGTCACATTTTTCATTACAATATGTGTGTGTATTTTGCAGAGTTGGGCATTAATCAATTAAATTGTAAACTAACTAATATTTTTTTTGATTGCACGTTACAATTGATTTATTTGAATTAATCAGTATTAGTTGTACCTTGCAACTAAATTAAATTGCAATTAAACAAATCGCAATTACAATTAAAATTAACAATTATCTCACAACTCTCCCAGAGGTACATAAGTACATCCATATATATAAATATAAATACCTATGTGATAATAATATGTTTTAATTGTTAGTTTTTAATTGTGTTTACGATAAATTAACAATTACCGAATTGTTAGTTGCGAGTTCTCATATTTAGAACTAATAAATTGTTAGGTGCGAGTTTTCACAATTACAAATAATAAATTGTTAGGTGCGAGTTTTCACAGTTACAAATAATAAATTGTTAGGTGCGAGTTTTCACAGTTACAAATAATAAATTGTTAGGTGCGAGTTTTCACAGTTACAAATAATAAATTGTTAGGTGCGAGTTTTCACAGTTACAAATAATAAATTGTTAGGTGCGAGTTTTCACAGTTACAAATAATAAATTGTTAGTTGCGAGTTTTCACAGTTACAAATAATAAATTGTTAGGTGCGAGTTTTCACAGTTACAAATAATAAATTGTTAGGTGCGAGTTTTCACAGTTACAAATAATAAATTGTTAGTTGCGAGTTTTCACAATTACAAATAATAAATTGTTAGGTGCGAGTTTTCACAATTACAAATAATAAATTGTTAGGTGCGAGTTTTCACAGTTACAAATAATAAATTGTTAGGTGCGAGTTTTCACAGTTACAAATAATAAATTGTTAGTTGCGAGTTTTCACAATTACAAATAATAAATTGTTAGGTGCGAGTTTTCACAATTACAAATAATAAATTGTTAGGTGCGAGTTTTCACAGTTACAAATAATAAATTGTTAGGTGCGAGTTTTCACAGTTACAAATAATAAATTGTTAGGTGCGAGTTTTCACAGTTACAAATAATAAATTGTTAGGTGCGAGTTTTCACAGTTACAAATAATAAATTGTTAGGTGCGAGTTTTCACAGTTACAAATAATAAATTGTTAGTTGCGAGTTTTCACAATTACAAATAATAAATTGTTAGGTGCGAGTTTTCACAATTACAAATAATAAATTGTTAGGTGCGAGTTTTCACAGTTACAAATAATAAATTGTTAGGTGCGAGTTTTCACAGTTACAAATAATAAATTGTTAGGTGCGAGTTTTCACAGTTACAAATAATAAATTGTTAGTTGCGAGTTTTCACAGTTACAAATAATAAATTGTTAGTTGCGAGTTTTCACAGTTACAAATAATAAATTGTTAGTTGCGAGTTTTCACAGTTACAAATAATAAATTGTTAGTTGCGAGTTTTCACAGTTACAAATAATAAATTGTTAGTTGCGAGTTTTCACAGTTACAAATAATAAATTGTTAGGTGCGAGTTTTCACAGTTACAAATAATAAATTGTTAACTGCAAAATGCGCAATTAACAATTGATTAATTGTTAATTGTTCAAACAATTTAATTTTTCCTAACACTGGTATCTTGTACCTTTATCCTTATCTATGGGTACCCCTCGCTCTCTTTGTGGGTAGTGCTAGAAAGGAGTACCTGTTGGCTAAACTGGCTGAGCTGCCTGGTCACCAGCTCCAACGTCTGCTGGATGACGCCGGGAAGCTGAGCCAGAGCAGCCACCTGGGCGCGCATCTGAGCCAGTTGTTGCTCTAGGGAGGCATTCGGATCTGTAAATATTCATACAATACAAGGTAACTACGAGCAGGCCAGTGTCACTACTCACTCCCCGTCATCATCATCCGTATTCCTCCATCATCATCAGCGTATTCCCGGTTGCATCCTCAGCGGTAACGCTTCAGAGCCCGGGGTCCGCTACCTAACCTAGGTGATTCGACGAGGATACTGGTTTTTACACAGAGCGACTGCCGTCTGACCTCCGCAACCCAAAGGGTAGACCAGAACCAATCCTGGTTTAGGTACAAACGCTAGATGGCGTTCGGGACCAACGACTTTACGTGCCTTCCGAAGCACGGGATCATCTTTCTTTTCAGATAATCAGGTGATTCAAGCCTGCAATATCCTAACCAGACTGGAAACAACTTTTCACAAAGTGTGCTTCCCAGTGGGATTTGAACCCACGACCTCCGGATCACAAGGCAGACGCCTTAACCACTGGACCACGGAGGCAGTCGTTTAGGTATCGAATATATACCTACACTAGCTGTGCCTGCGACTTCGTTCGCGTGGTTGTCGGAACGTAATGTTATATAGCCTTAAGCCTTCCTCTATAAATGGACTACCCAACAAAAAAAGAATTTTTCAAATCGGACCATTTAGTTCCTGAGATTAGCGCGTTTAAACAAACAAACAAACTCTTCCGCTTTATAATATTAGTATAGATGAAGTACTCTTAACCAACAACATATTTATTTGAATAAAGATTAATATTATTATTATGATGATACAACTTAAACAAATTATTTCGACCAAATTAGGTAACATAAAAACGGTTTTTGTGAGTTAATCTTAAAAGATAGACATATACTATCGCGGACTGTTTTTTAGATCATTAAAAGAGCTATTATTCTGTATTACATATTTTTTGTGTATCTTGAACCGTTTTCACGGCGCACGCAACGGAAGGCTTCAAAGATGAAATAATTTCTCCCGTTTTTTACACATTTACCACTATATCTTTGCTCCTATTAGTCGTAGCGTGATGTTATATAGCCTATAGCCTTCCTCGATAACTGGACTATCCAACACAAAAAGAATTATTCAATTCGAACCAGTAGTTTCGGAGATTAGCGCGTTCAAACAAACAAACAAACAAACAAACAAACAAACAAACAAACAAACAAACAAACAAACAAACAAACAAACAAACAAACAAACAAACAAACAAACTCTTCAGCTTTATAATATTAGTATAGATTAATACTAAGAGCGCGGCGACCACTCGGAGTGGTAAATTTAGTTATACGAATCGTTTGTCCAGAGTAATAAGAATGAAATTGGCCTGCAATGGATGTCTAGGTCACTCAGCAAAGAAATTCAAAGAAATATCTACTCAATGTGGTTAGCGATTGGTTTAATTTAGCTTACGTCAGAACTCAGCACCTCTTCGTTTAGCTACCTAGACATCCCTTGCAGGCCAATTTCATTCTTATTTCTCTGGACAAACGATTCGTACTATTTTTTTATCTGTGGTATTTTAGTCGGTGGGCGCGAACGCCATAGGTATCTAACGTTTGTTTAAGGTGAAGAGGTAAGCAAATGGCCTTGAAGTGTGAAATAAATTGTTAACTCGTAAATATGGTGATCATTTCCATATTGCTCTTCGTCATGCACTAGATATCCTTTTAAATTATTTTATGAACTGCCGTTGAAACTATTATTGGTGATCCGTCTAGCTTAAAAACTTGCCGTGGCCACTTTTGGCGGAGGCAAGTTTTAAAGCTAGACGGACTAATGTAAATACTTTCAACGGTGGAACATAAAATAATAAAGGGCTATCTAGTGCATGACGAAGAGCAATATGGAAATATGTGTATATATATCACCATATTTACAAGTTAACAATTTATTTCACACTTCAAGGCCATTTGCTTATCTCTTCACCTTAAACCTATCCTTGATTGGTTCTGGTCTACCGTTTGGGTCGCAGAGTTCAGACGGCAGTCGCTCTGCGTAAAACCAGTAACCTCGTCAAATCACCTAGGTAAGGTAGCGGACCCCGGGCTCTGAAGCGTTACCGCTGAGGATACAACCGGGAATACGGGAGGATGATGATGATGAGTTCCGTCGTGTGGTTCCCGGCAGAGTAGAATAGAACCACTCCATCTCTTCATGTGGATGTCGTAAGAGGCGACTAAAGGACTTAGCACAAACAACTACAAGTACAATTACAATTGCATTCCCAAGGAGGGTTAACGTCGGGTCGGGCGGCGGCCGGCTGTGATACTTTTCCAAAGTGGGTTGACGTCAGGCAGGCGGCCGGTCGTAAAACTATAGCCAAATCATTTAAACTGTTCCGGCTATATTTTCTCCATTTCGCAAGGTCTTTGGCATCCTTGGGTGACCATTGACATGCATGTTATATTTGGTGAAAAAAAAGCAGGAAAGCGCACCCCGGGCCCCCGGGTTCCGAAGCAGCACAGCTTAGGATGCAACCGGGAAGACGAAGAAGAAGATAATGATGAGGTCAATGAAGATTTCGAAGAACTTACCGACCATATTCTGGACACTAGTCATCAGCTGTTCAGCGATTCTGTTCTCCATGTCTTCCTTCGTCTCCACTGGTTCTGGGTTTGGTTCTGGTTCCGTTACCTCTTCAGGAACTTCTTCAGGTTCAACTATTTCAGGTTCAGGCTTCAGTTCCTCTTCGGATCTTGGAGGTGGTAACGTTATTCCTGTAGACAGAGGTGAAAAGAGATATTTACATAGTTAACAGGTTATAGGTATACCATGAATCATATATGATTCATATATTTTATTTATGTAATGAAGTTTATTGCACACAACGATTGATTACAATAGGTTAAACTTATGCATTACTAAGCTGTGTAGTTCCCGGCAGAGTAGTATAGTATTATCATACTATACTACTGCGATATATATAGGTACCTACCTACTCTAAGGCGTACATAATATTTAAAAAAAAAATCAATTATTCGTAAAAGCTTTTATTTTGAGGCCCAAATACTTCATCAAGATAAATGTAATAAGCCCAAACTCGATGGGGTTGCGTCGTTATATTACAGGGTTTTTATAGTTACTATCCGGCTCCATCATTAGATCAGCTCCTTGTTATCACAATATTGCATTGTCACCTTATTTACATTTTTATCTCAAAAATCGGGAAGTGGCTCAAATATGTCTGATCCACGCGTCAACTCGTGAACGGGTGCCGCCAGTAGGGACTGGTTAGCTCGGCTCCTTTTTTTAAGACTACTCAGTGTAACATATTTCTGTAAATTGTATTTGCCACTCGTATAATAGGCGTAATATCTATGTAAACTGACAAAGCCCTTCTGGCGCGTAGGCAACCAATACTGTGTAAATGAGTTTCTTTCGGCGTTTCTTCTCAGCAGTGGTCGTTGCGAAACGCTAGTATCGGTAGCTTTTGAACAAAGGAAAATATAGTTTAGGTATAAATAAACATTACACGTAATGTACACTATAATTATTGACGTGTAAAAGTGCCTGCAAAGGCCTAATTACTGAACAAATGTTTGATTTTGATTTTAAATATAACTTGCAAGATTTGACCCAAACAAACAACAAAGTCAAAGTAATTTTGTTTTAAGTATATCACTTTATGAAGTTCATTATTTTTTAATTATTTTTATTGCAAAAGTTGGTCTGTTTCAGGTCTGCAAAGTCTGTTTTAGGTTTTAAGCGACTTTCCAAGGAGCATTTTCTAGACATCCAACTTTACATATCTGTGGGATAGATGCAAATTTTCAAATATAGATTCAATAAGTACCTATACTATTATTAATCTGCACACTTGTATGACAATATATACTATATTTTTCCTCTATCAATATATTACTATACTAGCTTTCGCCCGCAGCTTCGCTCGCGTATCCTACGGGAACATTACATTTTTCCGGGATGACAGGTACCCTATGTCCTTGTCTGTACTCCTAACTATGTGTATGCGAATTTTATTATTTCAAATATACAGCGTGGAAGGGACATACCCGTAATAAATCAAACCACGGTCTATACTAGACCATTTATAGTATAATAAAATTAAAATAACAGCCAAAAACAAAAATAATTTTCGACATTTCCATACAAAAGTGGCCGCCCGGGTGATTTGTATGGGAATGTCGAATTTTTTTTTGGTTTTTTGCCTCTTATTTTAATTTCATTATACTTTAGTCATCTAGTATAGCCCGTGGTTCGATTTATTACGGATATGTCCCTTCCACTTTGTATATGTAAAATATAGGTGTTCTACTCACCAGTTTCTTCCAAATCCGGGACTTCACTCTCAGGTAGAGGATCAACAGCCTCCAAGAACTCTGGTACCTCTTCTGGCACTAGTATAGGGTCTTCAGCTTTCACTGGGGGAGGGGGAGGTTCAAGTAACGCCCTCTGTTCCCACGGGAGAGGGCCTGTGTCGAAGTTCTGTATGGAGAGATGCGAGTTAATGGTATGGAGTGATATGGTATTTATATTGTGTGAATTTGTCGAATATGACTTTGATATGTAGGCTGCGGTTTCGGTAGAGTAGAAAAGGACCACACCAAGTCTTTCCGTGGATGTCGTAGAAGGCGACTTCGAAAACACAAGCTAAAGCTTATAAACATCAGTAAGATCTCTCCAACCCGACTGGCCAGCGTGGCGAGTGTAGGCCAAATCCTCTGGCTGCTGTGGCATGTAGGTTTTGGTAGTACAGAGATGGTCGTGCTCCTGCAGTAGAGACTTAAAAAAACATGATGATGATGACGATGATGGCTGTCGTCCAGTGGGTCTACGCTGACCTCTGCACGAATTAAAATCACCGTTAGCTAGAACGTGTGGGACACCAAATCAAATTGGACTCTACGCGTAGTGGTAAAGCCCAACTCTCCCTCCTAACCTAGCTGTACTAATGAAGTAAATAAATAAATAGTAGGGACAAATCACACTGATTGAGTTAGTACCAAAGTATTAAACTTGTGTTACGGGATACTAACTTAACGATGCTATATAATTTAAATTCATGTACAGGCTGACTTTTTATCCACCTGCAAAATTTTTGGAGCAAGTTCAGTCCATGATACTGAAATACTTTCTATAAAAAAAGTTATTAAAAATCGATAAAAATTTTTCGTCCTCCCATAGAAAATCCGTTTGGCTGAGCGCTGATGCTGAGTATGGGAGGACGAAAAATTTTTATCGATTTTTAAAAACTTTTTTTATAGAAAGTAGTTCAGTATCATGGACTGAACTTGCTCCAAAAATTTTGCAGGTGGATTAAGAGTCAGTCTGTATAGATAACCAATACCCAGTACAATTTGAAAAAGACCATTCTCCAACTTGCCCTGGCCTTGGCGATCAAACCCAAACTTCCGAGTGACGGGCTAGTGGGCACTTGGACAGTACTGGATCTAGACTTTGTTTTAGGAGGGGCACAAAATGTAAATATGCCGCCCCATATCCAGTTATTACTGGCGGAGGGGAGAGGGGGTGCAAATAGGACTAGTGAGTAACCATTACGCCACGGAGGTCGCAGAATTTAAGATTTTAGTGCCCTTTTGGAAATCATGTAAGATCGTGAGTTATGTAAGATGTAATGTATTGTATAGATATAGATGATGTATTGTAAAATGATAGGTACCTATGATTGAACGTGTGGCAATGTAAAAAACGTATGAAATATGTTTTATGTATATGTAAATACGTAAACTGACACAAACTCCACGAGAGACAGAGACCAGCATCACGCGACGTATTGTGTTATTTCTTTCACACGTATAGTGTGCAGAGATAGACTAAACACGTCGCGTGGTTTCGCTTGACGGAGTTTACGCCCGTAGCGCCCAATCAATATACTCGTAACTCGACTCTCATATAACACATGGATCAAATATGAAAAATATTGTTTAATCTCCCTTAAAAGTTGACCAAAAAAATATTTTTCTTATTTCAATATGTGTTCCTTTGGGAAATTTATCCAGTGTCGTGTACTGAATTCACTCTGAAAGAGTAGGTTCAGCGCATTTTGTTAGACTAGACTAGAATTTGACTATCAAATATTCGGTTTTTGACAGTTCAATTGGTATCGTAGTGAGTGTCGACCCAGTTTGCAATAACAGGGAATTGAAACTTGATTATTATACTTTATTCTTTTTAAGGCCGTTTCTGAATTTTCCGGGGTCCAGTGCTGCCCCCATTTAAAATAAATCATTTTAAAGAAAACGGAGACATCATTTAAAATTTTGCTACTACCACGCCCTAGATAACCCTTCAAAGTATTTTATGAACTACTGTTTACAGTTTACAGTAAGAACGTTACGATTTACTACGCACATTTGCGAAAAACGGCCACTTTTGCGAAAAACGGCAAATGTGTATAAACTGTAAACAGTAGTTCATAAAATACTTTGAAGGGTTATCTATCTTGAAGGGTTATCTAAATATCTAGGACTTGGTAGTAGCAAAACTTTAAATAATGTCTCCGTTTTCTTTGAAATTATTTATTTTAAATGGGGGCAGCTCTGGCGTTCTGGACCCCGGAAAATTCAGGTACGGCCTTAAGTAATAAAAACAAAAAAATATATTCAAGTTCATATTTACCCATCACCTTTTATTCATTACATACAAAAATACTTATTAACAAAATAAAATAGGAACAGGAGAAAAATATTATTTAAACAATATTATTGGAAATTATGTCAAAAACATTCAAGAAGTTAACAAAATATTAGTAAGTACCTATAAGGTGTAATACTAATTTCCTTTAATTAAAAAAATACCGTAAAATATTTATTTAGAAATTACTTATGCTTCTATATTATTTTTTAATATAAAGATATTGTTAAATTAGGGATTAATTTATCAGTTTTAGGCATTTACCTCTGGCTTGTAATCTGGAGCTACTTTAGGCTTAGGTTGTTTTACGATTTTTACTTTGTACGGAGCCTGAAAAAGAGAAAAAAAAAACAGTGGTTAAGAAAAAATAATGTTAAATGCAAAGAAATTGTATACAATCTAGAATGCTTATAAAGTGGCAAAGCCGTTCCCAAAAAATATAACTAAAGTTATAGCTTTCCCCTTCTACTTTATTGCACTGACTGTTTGCGAGAAAGGGACGCCTATAACTTTAGGTATATTTTTTGAGAACGTTAGGTATTAAATACCTAACATAAGTATTAAGAAAATATGAGCTTTATGTGCGTGGCATTAAGTTTAATTTTTAATGTTGTTTTTTTTTGAGATGCTTACTCGTAGTTATTCTAGATTGTATTATAAATTCTTTGGTTAAGGTGTAATTGTTAACTCGTAAATATGGAGATAATTTCCATATTGCTCTTCGTCATGCACTAGATAGCCCTTTAAATTATTTTATGAACTACCGCTGAAAGTATTTACATTAGTCCGTCTAGCTTTAAAACTTGCCTCCGCCAAAAGCGGCCACGGCAAGTTTTAAAGCTAGACGGATCACCAATAATATTTTCAACGGCAGTTCATAAAATAATTTAAAGGGCTATCTAGTGCATGACGAAGAGCAATATGGAAATTATCACCATATTTACGAGTTAACAATTTATTTCACACTTCAAGGCCATTTGCCTATATCTTCACCTTAAATGTCAATGGATATCTGGTAGTGCGTTCCCCCTCTAACCCTAGGTACCACGGAAGACCAGCGGCGTGATGTACCCACAGAAAAACAAGCAATCATGTTTTTAAAACATAATAATGACTAGAGTTAGTCCTGAACTAGGTATGTTGTATTTTAATTTAAAGTAAGTATTTCGTTAATATTGAAAATGTATCCGTCATACGCGCTCATAAGTAATTTAAATATTAAGTAGTAGTATAGCTATTGTAAAATTTTGCACCAAATAAATTCTTTAAGGTGAAGTGGTAGCATAAGGTAGCATAAGTGGCGCCCTCATTTGAAATAAATTGTTTAAAACTAAATATGGTGATATTTAAAAATTTTATTTGTATCAATGTCTAAAAAGACCTTTAAACTATTTTATGAATAACCTTTGAAAGTAATATTGGTAGTCCGTCTAGTTTTAAAACGGGATATATAATAATAGTTTGAAGGTCTTTTTAGACATTAATACAAATCAAATTTTTAAATATCACCATATTTAGTTTTAAACAATTTATTTCGAATGAGGGCGCCACTTATGCTACCACTTCACCTTAACCTCTTCCTTCCTCTTTGAAATAAAAATATTTCTCAACAAATGTTACCTAGATGAAATCCTGAATCTGGATTTGTATTGGTGGTAAAATCTGAACAATTTGGGCATAAATTGTTCAGATTATTTTATACATTGCTTTTCTAATTTGACATTTAGTACAAAAAACTGGGAATATCTCGTTACGAATGAAGATTTATTTAAAGTCTTGGTGCCTGATTAAATTTTGATTGAAATTGGTAAAATTATGTTTGTAAGTAGTTGATAGTAATTTTTGGTCAACTGTCAACATAGTTTTACTGTTTGTAAACAATAAGTTTTTCGAAAATATAATCTTTTCTTCGTACAAGATTTTATTGTGAGATCTAAGTACTTAGGTACATTCACAGACAAATGTAAAGCTCAAACTCGATGAGGGTGCATTGTTTTATTACAGTACGGTTCCTATAACTACTTTCCGGCTCCATAATCAGATAAGCTTCTTGTAATAATAATATTGCATTGTCATCTGATTGACATTAGCACCCGTGTGGTTCCGGGTTAGAATAGGACCACTCCATCTCTTCCTGTAGATGTTGTAAGAGCAAGAGCGTAGCATCAACATCTCGTGCTACAATTGCATTCCCAAGGAGGTTTGACGTCAGGCAGGCGGCCCGTCGTAATACAGCCAAATCATTTAAACTGTTCCGGCTATTTCTTTTCCATTTTGCAATGTCTTTGGCATCCTTGGGTGACATGCATATTATACAGGCTGACTTTTTATCCACCTGCTAAATTTTTGGAGCAAGTTCAGTCCATGATACTGAACTACTTTCTATAAAAAAAGTTATTAAAAATCGATAAAAAATTTTCGTCCTCCCATACAAAATCCGTTTGGCTGAGCGTTGATTCGTATGGGAGGTCGAAAAATTTTTATCGATTTTAGTAACTTTTTTATAGAAAGTTGTTCAGTATCGTGGATGAACTCGCTGCAAAAATTTAGCAGGTGGATAAAAAGTCAGCCTGTATTTGGAGAAGAAAAAGCGGGAAAGCGCACCCCGGGCTCCGTAGCAGCACAGCTGACGATGTAACCGGGAACGCGCTTAGACGATGAAGATCTGATTGACATTAGCATACAAAGTTTTATCTTAATCAGCTACCGGGAAGTGGCTCAAATTCAACTTGCAAGATTTGACCCGAAAAACAAATAAACAACAAAAATAAAAGGTTATAAAAACAATTTACCGACTTTAACTAAAGAAAATCCAACGAACCGAAATAATATAACCGGATATGTTATAATATATTTTTAGGGTTCCGTACCCAAAGGGTGCAAACGGGACCCTATTACTGAGACTCCGCTGTCGGTCCGTCTGTAACAGGGCTCTATCTCTTGAACCGTAATAGCTAGACACTTGAAATTTTCACCGATTATGTATTACTGTGGCCGCTATAACAACAAATACTGAAAATAAAAAAAAGTTAAAAATAAAAGGGGGTCGCCATACAAAAAAAGTGTTTTTTCAGCGTTTTTAACTAGATCTTTATAATGGCATTAACTAGATACTTGAAATTTTCACAGATTATGTACTGCTATGGCCGCTATAACAACAAATACTAAAAATAAAAAAAGTTAAAAATTAAAGGGGGTCATCATACAAAAAACGTGTTTTTTTTGCGTTTTAAAACATTGTACGGAGGTACGGAACCCTTCATGTACGAGTCCGACTTGCACTTGCCCGTTTATTTAATTTTTATTAAGTTGAATTAAAATAGGTACCTACCTAGGTAGGTATTACTACTTAAAAAATAGTCTGGTATTTATTTACCTAAATCAAACACTTGTCAACACTACCACACTCTATCACAATTAAAATAACACTGAAATGACTTCTCTTGGCAATATCAATCTCTCATTGAAGGAAACCTTGAAGGCATGCCAATATGGACTTATATTGAAATTGTAATCGATGTATCACGGAAATAAATATCAAAATTTAGCAATGACATGATCGGAAGCCAAATGTTGTGTAATTATTTTTAATAACGGCTGTTTGGCAGGGATGATAAATAAAGATCTAGTACTTGTATTGAGCAGATATTGATTTTTTTAAGGCGCATAAAAAATAAAAAATATCGTCGGGTGCGAACAAATGCCAGAACTATTTCGCTTTTTTGTTTATTATTTTGTGCGCCACAACAATAATAAATATATAAACATAAAAATCAACATCTGAATCTCATTACATACAAAAAAAAATACTAGAAAAAATATGTCGTCTAAGTGTACAATTGTTTGAATATTTAGCTTTCCTGGTAAGTCTGGGAAAAGTATCAATCATTATTAAAGAAAAATAAATAAGAATAAAAAGAAGCTTCATATACAGGGTCTAACAAAATATACTGAAACTATTTTAAGAGTCAATTCAGTCCATGATACTGAACAACTTTCCCCAAGGGACATATATCGAAATATGAAAAATAATTTTTGGCCTCCCATATAAGTTGACCAATCAGCTGATCCCAGTTTGTAAGAAAAACCAAAAAATATTTTGTCATATTTTGATATATGTTTCTTGGGTAAAGTTGTTCAGTATCATGGACTAAATTGACCCTTAAAATAGTTTCAGTATATTTTGTTAGACGTTATATAGGGTGTAACAAAATACGAGTATACTAAAACTAGTTATTTTAAGTGTGGATTCAGTTCATGATACTGAACAACTTTCCAAAAGGAACATATATCGAAATATGAAAAATAGATTTTGGCCTCCCGTACTAGTTGGCCAATCAGCTGAAGTGTTACCAACTCTCAAAAATATTTATCCCTAAAGTTTGTGTCAAAAACCCATAAAATCGCCTTAATTATTTAGTTGTCCCCCTAAAAAATATATGACCGCCAGTGGCGCCAGTATTGCCGCCAGTCACCACAGAGTGGTTGTAGAATTACGTATTACTAGATGTCGTTATAAGTCGCTAGGTCAAGAAATAAATATTAATATTATCAATTTCAAAATATTATTAGCTAAATATAGAAGTGATTGGAAACAAAAATTGGGCTTTTGCCCAACTATGGACCATAAATGGCAAAAAAAAAATATAAGAGTCAAAACATCATTGAAAATACCCCTAAAAATTTCAGACCCCCAAAAACATCCCATCTCACTTATTAACACCTAAATCTGGGGGGAAAACCCCTAAGATGGTAACACTGATCAGCTGATCAGTTTGTTTATAAAATATTTTTTTTTTAATATTTCGATATACATATGTTTCTTGGGGAAAGTTGTTCAGTATCATGGACTGAACTCATCCTTAAAATAGTTTCAGTATATTTTGTTAGTCATTATATATGTACCTCAATAATCTGCTCTTCTTGTTCCATATACCCGTGGTACCCAAACTTCACTCTTGGCACCGCTCTCTTCGGCTTCTGCAGGAACGTAGTCCACTCCCTCTCTTCCTTTTTCTTCTCTTCCTTAGTCCTCATCAGCTCGTCATTCAGGGCCTTCAGGACCTCGGAGTCTTTGAGGGACTCCACGATGGGTTTGATCTTCTTAAAGTCCACGCTGGAATCGTCGTCAGTTCGACTCATGTGCGATGTTAGGACCCGCGTGAGTCTGTTTTCAACCATTTTGTAAGCGTTAGTGGTTTGTAAAGTGTACCTAGAGATCCTATTATGGTACTTGGAGACCCTATTGGTACCTAGAGACCGTATTTGGTATCTAGAGACCATATTTAGTACCTAGAGACTATTTTGGCACCTACAGATACTATTTGGTACCTACAGATCCTATTTGGTACCTAGAGACCTTATTAAGTATCTAGACACCCTAATTAGTACCTAGAGACACTATTTAGGTACTTCTAGCAGGCCTGTGTCACTCCCCGTTTAGGTATCGAAAATGTACCTTCATTATTACTATGCACATACGAATCGTTTGTCCAGAGTAATAAAAATGAAATTGGCTTGCAATGGATGTCTAGGTATCTATGCGAAAAAGTGCTCAGTTCTGACGTGAGCTAAATTAAACCATAATATCGCTAGCCACATTGAGTAGATATTTCTTTGAATTTCTTTACAGAGTGAGACTTCTGTACGTTAGTATTATTTATTCTGTGTTAGTATCTAGAGACCCTAATCAGTACCTAGAGACACTATTTAGATACTTCGAGACCCTATTTTGGTACTTCTAGACCCTATTTTGGTATTTCGATACCCTATTTTGGTACCTAGAGACTCTTTTTTTGTACATTTTTAGTGTTGCCAACTTACTTTTGGAAAAATGAAAAATACAAAAAAAACAGCGGCACTCCGGAGTGCCGACAGAAGTGAAAACTTGTACAATTAGGAGTTATAACTATTACGAGATATGTCGCGAGTTCGCGCTCAACGCTCGTTCAACGCTCCTACAGATGTTTCCACTTAAGGCCGTACTTGAATTTTCCGGGGTCCAGTGCTGCCCCCATTTAAAATAAATCATTTCAAAGAAAACGGAGACATTATTTAAAATTTTGCAACTACCAAGTCCTAGATAACCCTTTAAAGTATTTTAAGAACTACTGTTTACAGTTTATAATGAGAACGTTAAGCTTTACTACGCACATTAGCCAAAAGTGGCCGTTTTTCGCAATTGTGCGTAGTAAAGCTTAACGTTCTCACTTTAAATTGTAAACAGTAGTTCATAGAATACTTTGAAGGGTTATCTAGGACTTGGTAGTTGCAAATTTTAAATAATGTATCCGTACGGCCTTAAGGCCGTACCTAAATTTTCCGCTGCCCCCATTTAATAAATCACTTCAAAGAAAACAGAGGCATTATTTAAAATTTTACTACTATACTATATACTTGGTATACCAAGTCCTAGATAACCCTTCAAAGTATTTTAGAAACTACTGTTTACAGTTTATAATGAGAACGTTAAGCTTTACTACGCACATTTGCCAAAAGTAGCCGTTTTTCGCAAATGTGCTCTCACTTTAAACTGTAAACAGTAGTTCATAAAATACTTTGGAGGGTTATCTAGGACTTGATAGTAGCAAAATTTTAAATGATGTCTCCGTTTTCTTTAAAATGATTTTATTTTAAATGAGGTAGCCCTTGGGGGCAACACTGGACCCCGGAAAATTCAGGTACGGCCTTAAAAATGTCGTATACTCGTCACACACACAGATGTTTTTTTCTCTTCTTCTTCAATTTTAGAGCTTGCTCTTGTCGGTGGAGTTAAGTGGAGATGTCTCCGTTCCTCTCTTCTCTCTGCCATCTTTTTAATGTCTTGGTAAGACCTTACTCCTAACCCTTCTTTAATTTGTTGGAAAAACTTCATCCTTGGCCTTCCCCTTCCTCGTCTCCCTTTTATTTTTCCTTCTACTATTATTCTGAATATATTACAGATGTTTTACAAGTCGCTAAAATATATAAAATCAAATTTTTTGTAGTTGCTAACTGGTCTGGAAATTCCGGTAGATATTTATAGATTACTAGCTGTGCCAGCGACTTCGTTCGCGTGGTTGTCGGAATGTTATATAGCCTAAAGCCTTCCTCTATAAATGGACTACCCAACAAAAAAAGAATTTTTCAAATCGGACCATTAGTTCCTGAGATTAGCGCGTTTAAACAAACAAACAAACAAACTCTTCCGCTTTATAATATTAGTATAGATTTAATAAATTATCAGTGGCTATGTCAAGACAAAATCGCTAAAATGGCAACACTGCCCTATTCTCTATAGAAGGTACATAAGGTACATTATTGCTCTTTGTTTTGTACATCGAAAAATTATAACTAAGCTAATGCCTCGCTAATGCTTAGGTAATAGGTAGGTAGGTACATAATAAAAAACTAGGTAGGTTATTAACATATGTTCTGTAGGTACCCTATTATTTTTTCCTATAATTTTTATTTCAATAAGAAATTATGAATTTATATACAGGAAATCTTAATATGTACCTATTTTTTTTTTTTAAATTGTTGATAGGTATGTTGAATTAAGTGCTGTGAGCGAGAGCGAGATATGTTATAATTTTTAAGAACTTATGTGATACGTACGTAATGAAAATAATGTAAACAATCGAAAATCTTAAGGCCGTACCTGAATTTTCCGGGGTTCAGTGCTGCCCCCATTTAAAATAAATCATTTCAAAGAAATCGGAGACATCATTTAAAATTTTGCTACTACAAAGTCCAAATTTTAAATGATGTCTCCGTTTTCTTTGAAATGATTTATTTAAAATGGGGGCAGCACTGGACCCCGGAAAATTTAGGTACGGCCTTAATGAAAATATGTTATCAAAAAGTATTATAATTATATGCTCTACTATGATGAATGTACCTACGTATTTATAATGGTAATGCAGGTACCTAATTAAATGTTTCATAGGTATGAATCAGTGGCATATTATGTAGAAGTGAGGTTATGAAAAAAATACAAAATGGTTGAAAATGTCACATGGAATAAGGCTATTGATATGACATGACATGATACGACTGCAAAGCCAAGTCGTATAACTAAAAATGAACTAGTAGGATGTAAATAGTTATTTATCATGTCTTTGTCATTATAAAACGCAAACTAACTACTAGGTTTACCTAAAACCATTTAATTATAACCTAAGCCATTAACCGCCCAAATCAAGTTGATATCAACAAGAACAATAATTCTTGCGTATAACATTTATTTCATAGGAAATTCTTGTGTTATTTGATATGGCCTGGAAAAGGCTGGACAGCATATATAATTCTTATGGTAGATTACGCCTAAACCATACAATTTACGTCATAAATTTCTAGTGTTTTATTGTTTAAGTTATTAACGTAAGGCAGAATTTACTCAAGTGCTTCCTCTGAAAACCAGGCTTTTGGCCGCAGAAAGCCTTGACATAATACTGAAAGTAACAATTTTGGTAGCATATTTTGTTTTTCTTTTAGTTATTGTCATTCAATGTCATTTGTTCTATTGTTATGCTCCAAATAATTTTATTTTTATTTCAATCTATATTGACAGATGTGAACTTGATTTGGGTGGATATTGGTTTAAGGCCGTACTTGAATTTTCCGGGGTCCAGTGCTGCCCCCATTTAAAATAAATCATTTCAAAGGAAACGGAGACATTATTTAAAATTTTGCAACTACCAAGTCCTAGATAACCCTTTAAAGTATTTTATGAACTACTGTTTACAGTTTATAATGAGAACGTTAAGCTTTACTACGCACATTAGCCAAAAGTGGCCGTTTTTCGCAATTGTGCGTAGTAAAGCTTAACGTTCTCACTTTAAATTGTAAACAGTAGTTCACAGAATACTTTGAAGGGTTATCAAGGACTTGGTAGTTGCAAAATTTTAAATAATGTCTCCGTTTTCTTTTAAATGATTTATTTAAAATGGAGCAGCACTGGACCCCGGAAAATTTAGGTACGGCCTTAAGTCATTAATGTAAGGCAGAGTTTACTCAAGTGCTTCCTCTGAAAACCAGGCTTTTGGCCGCAGAAAGCCTTGACATAATACTGAAAGTAACAATTTTGGTAGCATATTTTGTTTTTCTTTTAGTTATTGTCATTCAATGTCATTTATTGTATTTTTATGCTCCAAATAAATATTTTTTATTTCAATCTATATTGACAGATGTGAACTTGATTTGGGCGGATATTGGTTTAAACCTAGTAAACAAAGTTAGTCCACAGTTTATAATTAGATCGATTTAGTTCTTGCACCCAACAGTGAACTAGCAGCCTTTCTTACTTTTTCTTATTTCAGCATTCCCTATAACTCGTACTCGAACCAAGGACGAATAGACTGACAATCTTCATACTTTGAAGCGTAATCTGATTTTTAGTTTTAGATAAGCAAATGGCCTTGAAGTGTGTAATAAATTGTTAACTTGTAAATATGGTGATATATATATACATATTTCCATATTGCTCTTCGTCATGCACTAGATAGCCCTTTAAATGATTTTATGAACCACCGTTGAAAGTATTTACATTAGTCCGTCTAGCTTTAAAACTTGCCTCCGCCAAAAGTGGCCACGGCAAGTTTTAAAGCTAGACGGATCACCAATAATAGTTTCAACGGCAGTTCATAAAATAATTTAAAAGGATATCTAGTGCATGACGAAGAGCAATATGGAAATTATCACCATATTTACGAGTTAACAATTTATTTTACACTTCAAGGTCATTTGCTTACCCCTTCACCTATGTATCTAAATGGAGCTACTAGTTCAAAAGAAGAGTTTCGTAGTGGTGCCGCTTAATTTTGAAAAGATTGCGGTATAAGCGTTCATTTTCTACGAACAAACAAGCGCTATCTCTGATTTTTCGTGAATACTGTCAGCCTAAGACCCCTGCATCTTTTGTATGGCTAGCGGGGGAGATAGTAGCGACATCTAGAACTAATACAGGATTTTGGCTTTCTAGCAGAGTACGCTTTTTTGTAAGGGGTTGTCCTCTTGTATTTTCCATCCATGATTCAAACTTAAAAATTATTTTAGTCTCATCTACTTATGCACTAAATTCAATCAGATTCTAGAGTTATTGTCGATTAAAAATACACAAAAACGCTGACTTTTTCATGTAGACTGAGAACCTCACTTGTTGAAAGCTTACCCCATGACGTGCGCCTCTCTCAACATTTCGGATTCTCCCGATATCAACTCCGCAATCTTCTCTTCTGTCATGCCGGGCTTTCCAAGCTCCTCTGGAATCAAATATTTCAATTTGAGTGATTTATTTGCAAAATTTGACGTATTCGGTTATTGACGTAGGTTCTACAATCAAAACCTTATGGTATAGAATAGAATAGAATAGAATAGAATAGAATGGTATGGTATCCTTAGTTTTTGGTATTAGGTACGTATTTTTTAAAGCAGTTGGTGTTTTCCAAAGTCAAAGTCAAAGTCAAAATTATTTATTGCTTAACTGTGTATAAAAAGATGATACATAATGTGGTATGTTTCAACAGTTTGCCCTTTCAGGCATGCAATAGTTATACCTATAACAATAAAATCGTAATAATTGGAAGCAAAACAGTTTACACTTATAACCAATACTAAATTGCTACCTTAATATTATTTATATACCGACTTTCACTATTTTTAAAATAAAAAAATACAATGTGTATATTTTAATAATAATTTACACCAAGTAATTACTTATTTAACCTAAACTATATGTTTCTTCCTCTTTGAGTATTAAAATTAAAATATTCTCTTAAGTCATAAAATATATGCTCAAGTAGCCATGTCTTTAATTTTTTCTTAAATAGCTTACAGTTATATATGCTTTTAATCTCAGTCGGTAAGTGGTTAAATACTTTTATGCCAGAAATAAAAGCGCTTTTGTTAAACATTTCATTATTTACAGTTGGTAAGAACAAATCATGCAAATATATTTCTCTTAGGTTACTTCTAAATTCTACTTTTCTTTGAAAGTAGAACATATTATTTTTAACAAATACACAGAGTTCAAGAATATAAATATTAGTCAGTGTAAGGTAACCCTTTTCTTTAAATACGTTTCTTAGTGATTCATCTGTAAACATATTATGTATAATTTTTAAACATTTTTTCTGCAGAACGAAGGTGCTATGGGCATTCACAGAATTACCCCAATATATTATGCCATAGGTAAGATGTGGATACACGTTTCCATAATATGCAGACCGTGTTACATCTACTGAAGAACTTTCGGATAATATAGAAAGGGCGTAACAATAAGATGATATTTTTTTATTAATTTTGTTTATGTGGCTTTTCCAATTTAAGTGACAATCTATTATAACACCTAAAAAGTTATTTTCATTTACCTCCTCTATCTTAGTGTTTGATTCCTGAACATTTAAATTATAAGTTTCTTTATTATACCCATGAAACTGTACAATTTTAGTTTTTGTTAGATTAACTTTAAGATTAATAGACCTAAGCCATTCTGTAGTAGTGTTTAATGTTTTATTTATCTCCTCTTCGAATTTACTTTTATCTTTATTATTGTCTGATATGAAGATCGTGGCGTCGTCAGCAAACATAACGCATTTGTGTTTAGTGATTAATGGAAGCTCGTTCACGTATAAGAGAAAAAGTAGTGGACCTAAAATGCTGCCCTGAGGAACGCCGAGGATCACATCTGCCTTTTTAGACCGGACTTCTTCTATGGTTTTGTTTTTAGGATTATATTTATCAATAACCGTAACCTGTTTCCTATTGTTTAGATATGAATGAATTAGATTGTATGCTAAACCTCTGATACCTACATTTTCGAGTTGTTTAAAAAGAATATTATGTTCAACGCAGTCAAAAGCCTGTGACATGTCTAGGAATAATCCTATACACATTGATTTATTATTTAATGAATTCCATATATCTTTCAAAATTTTAAATATTGCTGTATTTGTAGACTTGTTTTTCTGAAATCCAAATTGATTTTCATTAATGATATTATTATGTTCAAAAAATCTAGACAATCTGGTTTCAATCACTTTTTCAAATATTTTCGAAAACACTGATAACAATGCTATAGGCCTATAATTACTGACATCTGTTTTTGATCCTTTTTTATGCAGAGGTTTTACTTTAGATAATTTAAGGGCATCGGGAAATGTTCCGGTTTCTATCATAAGATTGAGTAAATAAATAAGAGGGTCACTTATAAAATGCAGAGATTTTTTTATTAACTCAATTGGTATGTTATCGTACCCACAGCTTTTTTTATTTTTCAGATTATTTACAATAGATTTCAGTTCATCAACATCAACTGGATTTAAATAAATACTTTTTCTTTGTGTTTGAGAGGAGCATTTAAAACTATTTGGTATATTACTGTGTATATTATTATTAATAAAATAATTATTTAAAGATTCAACAATAGCATTTGGGTTATCAGTGGTGGTATTATTTATAAGAAGTTTTTCAACTGTATCTTTAATGTCGTTTGTAGGAGTAGTACATTGTTTTATTAAATTCCAAGTAGCTCTGTTTTTGTTGCCACTATTTTTTATATATTTTATATTTTGTTTCTGTTTCGCCTTTCGTATTATCGACTTAAATAGGCAGCAGTATTTCTTATACCGTTCATTTGCTTTTGGATCTTTTTTCTTAATTACTTCATTATGCATTGTTCTTTTATTTTTGCTACATATACGAATTCCTTTAGATTGCCATGTTTTCTTTTTCTTGTAAGTAATTTTAACCCTTTCTAGAGGTATACAAAGTTCAAACTGGCGGACTTAACGCTAAAAGCGTTCTCTCCCAGTCAACCATAGGGATAAACAGAAACAAATCATGTTGCGGCGCAAAAAACTAGATACAAAATAAAGTATTAAAATATGTGCATAATATAATATATGTCTACTACACAATATATAATATACATATAAAATATAACTCATAGAATATACCTACATACGTACATAAGACTATCTATAATACATATAACAAATAAATATATACAAACCTACAATATATATAAATAATGAATGATGATGGTGAAAAATACAGAAAGATACTAAGTAGATAGAGTTGGCATTTTCCGTTTGTGATTATTAAACGTCGAAATGGTTTTAACCAATTTCCGACTTTCCGTCTTATTATACGTGTTAAGGCCGTACCTGAATATTCCGGGGTCCAGTGCTGCCCCCATTTAAAACAAATAATTTTAAAGATAACGGAGACTTAAAATTTTGCTACTACCAAGTCCTAGATAACCCTTCAAAGTATTTAATGAACTACTGTTTACAGTTTATAATGAGAACGTTAGGCTTTACTACGCACATTTGCAAAAAGTGGCCGTTTTTCGCAAATGTGCGTAGTAAAGCTTAACGTTCTCACTTTAAACTGTAAACAGTAGTTCATAAAATACTTTGAAGAGTTATCTAGGGCTTGGTAGTAGCAAAAGTTTAAATGATGGCTTCGTTTTATTTGTAATGTATTATTTTAAAAGGGGACAGCACCCCGAACAATTCAGGTACGGCCTTAATAAACTAACGCAAAACCTCTCAGATTGTACCTCAGCCCATGAAACTGCTGCACAAAACCCAAAAAAATATTTGAATTTTCATACAAACTGATCAGCTGATCGAGTCAATTAACACGTTGTATAACACGCATAACTTTATTACTAGGTTCAAAGTAATTTAAACTATTATCCGATCCGATATAATATATGCCTAATCTTCTTCATATAAGCGCGTTCCCGTTTGCATCCTCAGCTGTGCTGCTTCGGAGCCCGGGGTGCGCTTTTCCGCTTTTTCTTCTCCAAATATAACATGCATGTCAATGGTCACCCAAGGATGCCGAAGACTATTGTCGATTTGGCTATAGTTTTACGACCGGCCGCCTGCCTAACGTCAACCCTCTTTGGGAATGCAATTGTAGCACGAGATGTTTGTGCTCAGTCCTTTAGTCGCCTCTTACGACATCCACAGGAAGAGATGGAGTGGTCCTATTCTAACCCGGAACCACACGGGTAATATATGCCTAATATCAAGTTATATAATTAAATAAAAAAAAATAAAAAAATAATTTAAAATTGAGATAGCCGCCTGAGCGAGCGATGCGTCTTATTGCTCTAAATTTCGAGATTGGCCAAAAATGCCCGTCCGTTTATTATTTGCGGTATTTATTGACGAATTTCAATCAAAACTGCTCTCAGTTTTGATTGATATTCGTCAATAAATACACAAGAACGCACACTAAGAACTTTATTCTACACAAAATCTTGCAAAAAATTTCCAAAATTTGCTGTATCGTTATAATTATATGGATGGATTTCATTGAAATGGCTTCGCTAAGCCAGGGAAAAGGTGAAAGTGTCCGTTATTTCGTGGTTAAAAGAGCTCGCGAGCAGGGCTTGTTAACGATACCAAATTCACACTAAAACTAACGATAAATAACGTTATTTTCGTAGTAACGTTACAAAGGGTATCGATAATACAGTTTAAACGTTATCAATTAACGATATAAGTAGATAACGATACTTTTTCAATATTTGTAAAATATTGTATAAATAGCTCTAGTAGCCTACTAGAAAAACTCTCATCAATTTATTCTGTCAAATATCTAAAAGAAATACAGTGTTAACAATACCCTTTACCGTTAATATCATTGGTAACGTTATCAAATTAACGGTAAATAGTGGGGAAAATACCGTTACCCGGCAAACGTTATCTTTGCTGATAACGTTAACGCCGTTTGACAGAATTAACGTTACCAGATTTTTAACGGTTTTAAGATTTTTAACCAAGCCCTGCTCGCGAGGTCTACTGTTTTCACAGAACCACTACTATAATCTATTCTTCCCCTATCACGAATGTATTTATTTGTTTTCAATTGTAACTTTGAAAGAACCTTACTTGCAACTTCATCGTCGACAGTAGCCTCGTCCAGGCCATCGACAATTCCCTGATGAGTACCAAGCAGCTCACCAGTGGGAGTGGTATATGGCCTGCCAGCTTCTTGGGGAGGCTACAAAAAGATGAAACATTTATTAATTACTTCTTAATCATCATGGCAGCTCTACGATAATAGGGAAGTAGACGGGGTCCGAAGTATATTATTTTATTTAGTCCCTCTCTTATCTCTGCGTATTCAAAGTTGCATCCTTAGCTGTAAGCATTACACTAAGTCCGGGGTCCGCTTTCCGGCTTTTCCTCCACTTCGCAAGGTCTTGAGCATCCTTGATTGTAAGACCATTAGTACGCATGTCATTTGACGACGTCAAACCAGCTTTTCTTGAGTCTACCACGCCTGCCCCGGCGAAGGCGGCATGGCTATACATTTGTGACCCACGTAACTTGCCGGTTTCCGCAAAACATGACCGTACCAGCGTAGGCGACTCTCTTGCGCAGTTTGTCTGCTATATCTCTGACGTGAAGGCTGCCGCGGATGCCTTTAGTTTAGTCGATTATTTTATTTAGTTCATCAGTTAGATCACAGGTTGTATCATAAAAAAATAATGGACCCTTATTTTTTGGTAAAAATTCACAAAGATCGTATCGAAGTCGGAGTGGGGCGATTAACGTCACCGTCTAGTGAAATTGGTATGGTGAAACACAGAATATTGGATCGTGACGTCTTGCGAAATTTAAATGCGCTTATATCTTTGTCATTATTTGCTAATCAGAGAAAAGAAATACGTAAATAGGTATTTAATATTTTTCATAATCTATTTGATGAGCCGAAAATATTTTTTAGTCCACATGTATCCGTTTTGATAATCATCATCTAATGATGATGATTATCAAAACCGATAATATTTCAGCCGCATAATATCCACTGCTGGACATAGGCCTCTCCCAAGGATTTCCAAATGATTGATCTAGAGCGGCCTGCGTCTAGCGCTTTCCAGCAACCTTGGTCAGATCGTCTGACCACCTTGTGGATGTGTCCGACGCTTCGCTTGCAAGTATACGTTTTGACGTGAAGTTGTTATTAGATTCTTTTAGCTCTATGGATTTAGTCCGCATTTGGACTGTAACTAAAAATCATCACCACATCGGAAATTGTGTCAAAAATGAATACATAAAAAAAGTACGTACCATATCAATATAAACAGCAGTTGCTCTCGGATTCATCGGTTCAGGGTTAAATACAACAGGTCTATATCCTTTCATTGGATCTTCTTTTTCTTCAACAACTTCTACATTTTCTTCTGTAGCGGAAACACTTTCTACATCAACCACAACATTTCTTATTACAGTGTCACCGTTTGTTAATTTATGCTTGTCATCTTTTTGAATTTCTTTTGCAGAACTAAGAGATGCTTGCGCATTTATTCTTTCATTACTTTCAACAACACTTTCTTCAATGCTAACTTTCACAGATTCAATATTATCTATTACTATTTTACGCGTTTCTTTTTCGATTTCCATTGGAAATTCTGTTGTAGGTTTTTTTTCAAAGGCAACTATATTTGAAACATTTTCTACATTACCATTGAGTAAATCTTCAATTTTAGATAGTATTGTACTTTCTTCAGTTGCAACAGTCGATAATTCTATCAGCGTTCTATTGTTATCTTCAACTTGCTTATCAACTTTTGACCATTCATCTTCAATTTTGCTTGTTACCTCTGACTTTGACACAGTTATAACACTACTTCCTTCTTTAGTATAATGTTCACTTTTGGAACTGTATTGAACTGAAGATTCTTCTTTTTTTGTCTCCATTCCTACTTGTTCTTTATACTCTTCAATGCTCTTTATTGTCTCGTCAATAGCTGATGCAAGAAGTGTGGATTTTCTTTCGATTTCTAATATTTCTTCCTGTTTAAAATTATATTGATTAGTATTCGTGACAATCGTGACATGTCCAACTAAGATGAACTAGAACTGATAAAAAAACAAGGGATGTACAGATGGTAAGTCGACGGGCATGTTGCCGACAAGACAAATAGTTATTTCGATTAGATAATTTATGCACTTATCAATGTTTCGAACAGATGCCAGATGTTCAAAACAGACGATTTAAATTAAAATCAACAGCTTCTAATTATAGAATTGGCTTTAGACTTTTTACTTCCTCGTCAAAAGAAGACGTAAAGTCATATTCACACGACGGTATTAAAGAAACCGCCGCATTTATCACCTTCACAGTCGGCTCGGACAGGTGATTCCTGCGATCTTAGACAATATGAATACCCCTACAAATACGCCTGCGGTGTTTACAGTAATCCGTAAGTTATAATGAATTTTAGGTAATGTATCGATTACGTATTATAACTTTTGTAATATAAATGTGAATGTATGCCAATATTATAATGATGGACAAATGTCGACGGTCAAACTAGATGCCAAAAAAAAGATTAATTGCCAGTGACGCATTAACACCTACAAATCTTAATAAAATGTTTTTAATGAAATCGATGAGAAAAGTACATATAGGACAAACAATAAATTACAACATTTTCAAAATGCTTGAATTACTCTCACCTTTCTTATAGCACGCATATTGCCTCCTCTCAAACCAGGTTTAGTGTACACTGGGGATCCAACTTTACTCTCTGGAGGTGTCGGTAGAGGGGGATCATAAATAATGGGAGATTCTAGAGTCGTTTCTATGTGAGGGACTAATTTCTTTTTAGCAATATGGAGATCTTCTTCCTCTTCAGGCGTAAGATCTACAGGAATGACTGTACCACTTGTTTTGGGCAAAGGAATTTGGAGTTTAAAAACATATTCATCTGTAACTGGAGTAGGGGGGACAGTAGAGGGTGTGGGAGTGTCAATGTTATTATTTTCATCACTAGAAACAGATGGTTGTTGCTCAAAAACTTTTTGTTGTATATCCGTTTTAAGAGTCAATTTTTTGGGGCTTGACTCTGTTGATTTAGCGATGAAAGACGATTCTTGGACTGATTCCATAGACTTTGCGACGAAAGATGATTCTTGGACTGATTCCAAAGATTTTGCGACAAAAGATGATTCTTGGACGGATTGTGAAATAGATGTAGCTGTAAATGAAGCCTCAGATTGCTGCGTATTTGATTGAGCTGTCAAACTTGATTCATGATTTGTCGATTTACTTTTACCATCAATAGAATCTAAGGAACTAGATGCTGATATATCTACAAACGTACTCTCAGATTCAACGACTGCGGCTTTTGACAGATCAACGACTTTTTCAATTTTTAACACTTTGGTCTCTTCTGATTCTAGGATTTCAGGAGAGGGTTGAACTTCTACTATCTCTTCTTTAACAATTTTTAAAGCAGCTGCTGCAATTTTTGGTTCAGTGTCTTTGATTTCTGGTTTTTCTATTTTGATATGAGCATTTACGTCTAGTTCAAAAGTTTTTTCTTCTTTTACAGTAGTTAACTCTTCTTTTGCTAATTCTACACGCCCATTACTTTCATGCTCGTCAATAGCCAAAGACTCAAAAGCCTCACTTGAAATTTCCTGTATCTCAACTGTCTGTTTTTTTGCAACTTCTAAGCTTTCTTCTTTTATGGATGCCATTTGTGATTCCTCTTTAATATCAATATGTTTACTTTCGTAAAGCTCAATTATAGGTTCAGTTATCTGTTGGACAGCAACTTGTTGGGTTTCAATATTACATTTAATTGCTTCAACCTTCATTTGTTCAGCCACAACCTCTTTTGATTTCTGGGCTATTACTTCGACAAGTATAACTTCATTGTGCTTAGCGATAGCTTCAGATATATTTTGTTCAACTAAAATATTTTTTGATTCTTGAGCTTTTTCTTCTATTTGTTTAACTTCTTCTTTCTTAGTAATAGTTTCAACTTTCTTTTGCTCAGCTACTACCTGTTTTGATTCTTGAACTTCTGTTTGTTTAGTTTTTTTTTGTTCAGCTACAACTTTGCTAGTATTTTGTACTATTTCCTCCGCTCTCTTAACATTTTCTTGCTTAGCAATTAGTGTTGAAACTTCTTTTTGGTCTGCTTTCACTAAATTAGATTTTTGCTCCTTACTTTCTGACGTTTTCATTGATACTTTTTCAGAAGCCATTGTTGATACAGATTCCATAGCTAAATTGGCTTCTTCGACTCTTGTCACGGACGCAGTTTCAGATATTTCCGTTTGATCGAATAAAATGGCATCTTTATTGGTGTAAACATGCGATTCAACAATAGCGACATACATTTGCCTTCCATCCTTAGGTGTAGTAGATCTAGGTCGAGACCCGTGTCTACTTTCAATCTTTTTCTCAGCCGCTGATGTGACTGCTGTACTTATTTCCCTTTTAATAGCAGTTGACTCAACTGTACTACTAAACTCATTCGTAGATGTTTTGAGTTCAGTAATTTCTTGACTTTTTTGACTATCAACTTTAGATAGCCACTCTAATGGATCACTTTCCTTCATTACCTCTTCTACGACTTGGCTGCGACTTCTTGATCTTCTACGATGTTCTGAAATTTCTTCTATCCCTGTTTTATTTTCAAACTCTGAAATTACAGCATCCATTTTAACTGTTAGCTCTTCAGACTTCTTCTCACTCATTTGTGCCATTTCAGATCCAGTTATTGCTTTCTTGTGTGACTTTAGTTCAACATTTGTATCTTTATTATCCACAACATCATCTTTTTTAATGACAATCTTCTCTTTTTCTGTTTTATTTGCTACTTTTACTTTTTCAACTATTTGTTTGAGAGCTTTAGTTTCCTTTTTTATTTCTTTAGTATCTTTTAGCTCTTTTTTTTCTTTCACAGCCACTTGTTTAGTTTGCTCCTTCTGTATAGCAGTATTCTCTTCTACTTTCCCTTCTTTATTAGTGGCTTTTGTTTCAGATACTTTACCTATATCTTCGTGATCCTTTGTAATAACTTCACTTTTTGTTTCTGCTCTTGAACTCATTTCCTTAGTGATGACCGTGTCATTTTTCTCTTCAACTTTATTAAAAACAGGATCAGATAAAATAAATCGAGACAATGCAACCATAACATCGGTGAGGTGTAAGAAAAATGTCTGAAGAAGCAAATTATAGTGATACGAAGAATGTACAGTTCCTCTGATGTTTGGAATTGTTTTCAATCCAATCGTATAAGCCCTGTGCTCTGCTTGAGAACTGGTAGTTTTGCTTCCACTAAATTTAGTTTCTGAGGCTTTATGTTCTGAAGCTTTATGTTCAATGCTTGTTGAAACTTTACGATCATTACTTTTGTCAGCAATTTTAACTTGAACTTTTTTGACATTTTCAACCGATTTCACGTTTGTATCAACGTTCCGTTCTTCTTCTTCAAACATCATGGATTTTCTCCTTACACTTCCAGCCTCAATAATTTCATCTACTTCTTGTTGTACAGATTTTTTCCTTTCATCACTTACATGATCTTTTATATCAATCGTTTCAAACTTTTCGACATTTTCTGCCACTTTGACTGACTCTTTTGAAGAGTCATCAACAGCTTCGCAACCTTCTGTAGATTCTTTCATAGCACGAGCCTTACGTTTAACAATACCCAGATCTTCATGTTCAGTTACAACAGTTACCTGTACTGTATCAGATTTAATTTCAGAGCTCTGCGTTGAAGACTTTACTACAGATTTAGATTCAATGTCTGTCGCATTTATGACAGAACTTTCAGAGATTTCAACATCGATTTCCTTTTTAATCACTTCAGCTACTGCCTTAGCTTTCTCAATGCTTTCATCCACAATACTATTTGCTGTCATTTCAATCTTATCTAAATCAATCTCTTGTTTCATTTTCTTCATAAACGCAATATCTTCTTTAAACTCTTCTTTCGTATCAGAGGTAACTGTCTGTACTTCTAATTTTTCCGAACTTATTTTGCTGACATTATTGATCTTAGTTTCTGTGAACCTTACATTAACGTCTGTCTTTTGTTTTTGCGATATCTCTTTCTCCTTTTTGTCCCAATTCGGATCATATTGCTCTGAAACGGGTAGCTTAAATTTGCTCTCATATTTTCCAACCAATAGATCTAAATCCTCAATACCGTCAATTATTCTTCCGAATTCGTCGCTATAGTTAGGGTTTAAAATGATAGGATCTTCCAGTGGGGGTATTTCAGGGAGAGGTTCAGTTGAGAATGGTCTGTAAGGTTTAGCAGGAAGTACAAAAGGAGAAGCCGTTAGGGATCTAGATTCCGAAGGTTTAAGTGTTTCCGGTAGGCCGTTTGAAGGGAAGATATCCTGGTTGGGGTCCAGGAACTGCTGTATTTTAAAGGTATCGAGTACCTCAGTTGGTTGCGATGGTTGGTCGATATCTGCCCGCTCTATCTGGTCTATGTCCTCGTAGATCGGCTCGTAATCGTCCAGCACTGGATCGTAGAGGCCACTGGAAAGAAGGAAAACTTAAATTAAATCAGGCCCTCGAATCGTGTCATCCTGACAAAGCTCAGTGTGACAAAGCAAAATGGACTGTAAACAGTAAAATCTAAACAGTCCAAATTGAGCTTTGTCACAGGCCCTTAGAGTTAAATTTGGTTTGATGCCAAACGTGAATATAGGTACAACTGCGATTGGTATTCGTAGAGAAGTCAGAGTAGAATTATGCTTTTTCTCGTAATTATAGACAGATTTAGTATATGTATACGTACAAAAACGAAAATTTTAACTATTCATTATTGAAAAAAATACCGTACCTATGTATAGTTATTTATGGACATATAATAATAAATACTTGTTGTTTCTATAGCCCCAATTCATCCCACCCAAACTCATTTCATAACCCATAAACTTTTGCCTTTATAGATTCTTCTCCTGCCGAAACCTATTCGAGGGTACACCTTTCGTTGTAGGTATATCCAAGAATGAGTTTTGGCGGGAGCGCCACATTATGTCAACTTCTCCAAAGGACCTTTACGTATTGGATCTGTATCCCCACGCAAGTCTCCCAAAGGACCGGGGTGAAAAGACCCGTGATCCCAAAAGGAGATAGGTACAAATAACTATTAATTCTAAGTAGGTACATAATAACAAAAATATAATTACATTATTATCATAAAATCTTGATCTGAAAATAGCCAGCGCCATGATCGAAACCTCACTTGGTTTTTCATAACTCATTCTTTAAGGCCGTACCTGAATTTTCCGGGGTCCAGTGCCGCCCCTATTTATAATAAATAATTTCAAAGAAAACGGAGAAATAATTTGAAATTTTGCTACTACCAAATCCTAGATATCCCTTCAAAGTATTTTATGAACTACTGTTTACAGTTTATAATGAGACCGTTAAGCTTTACTACGCCCATTAGCCAAAAGTGGCCGTTTTTCGCAAATGTGCGTAGTAAAGCTTAACGTTCTTACTTTAAACTGTAAACAGTAGTTCATAAAATACTTTGAAGGGTTATCTAAGGCTTCATAGACAAAATTTGAAATGATATCTCCGTTTTTTTTAAATAATTTATTTCAAATGGGGGCAGCAACCCCGGAAAATTCATGTATGGCCTTAAGGCCGTACTTGAATTTGCCGGGGTCCAGTGCTGCCCCTGCGAAAAACGGCCACTTTTGACAAATGTGCGTAGTAAAGCTTAACGTTCTCATTATAAACTGTAAACAGTAGTTAATAAAATACTTTAAAGGATTATCTAGGACTTGATAGATGCAAAATTTTAAATGATGTCTCCGTTTTCTTTGAAATGATTTATTTTAAATGGGGGCAGCACTGGACCCCGAAAATTTTGGTACGGCTTTGAGGAGTGAAGTAACAATGCTTCTTAAATCTGTAGCGTTATGCTTTATGTACAAATAGTTACAAGAACATTAATATCACTTTTGAAATCACTTGAAACCACAATGCAAGTAAATTTTTAACGGAGTTAAATTCACTACTAATACTAAAATAGATTTTCGTCTATCGCCAAGTGTATATTTGATTGGCAATGATATCAAGATATTATTCTATTTATAACAATGTCTAAAGTTAACATTTTGCTAAATAATTGATAGGTCCCGTTAAAAAAAACATATTTATTTTTGAATAAACATTTTTTTTTGTATGATATCACAACCGTGACGTCATAGTTTTTCGGAGTCAAAAAGCGCTCTCATTAACAGTTTTTCTGCATTAATAAATCTAAAATCATGTTGACATGATCTATTTTGTGACGTTTTGTACTCTAATTTATTTTTGACCCAGTCATCTAACCAATATTTTTATTTCTGATTAAAAAAATAGATTCTATTTACTGTGCAGCGTAGTTTTTTTAAATACATATATATACACAATCATGGTATTTATCCGTTGCATAATAGACAGCCTAAAACAACTTTTAGGGAGTTGGAAAGGGGAGTCAAAACTTTTTCACAATTCTCTAAGTAATTTTGTTTTTAATCACATGTTTTATTACAAACACAACACAATCACGTCTCTATCCGTTGCGTGGTAGACAGAGCCTAAGTCCATAAGACTACTTTTAGGGAGTTGGAAAAGGGAGTCAAAACTTTTTTTACAATTCTCGAAGTAATTTTGTTTTTAATCACTTGTTGAAGTGAAAACTTCTTTAGCGTGTTGTGCACTTTTTTTGTAATGGGTAAAAAATGTTAAACTCGCGTCAGGACACGTGTCCTGATCCAAAATTCGTAAGACGGATGGAGAGTAGACAGCCGGCGCGGCGTAGGAAAGGAAGTATCCCCCTCTCTTTCTACGGCACGGCGAAAATGTATGCCTGCGCCTGCTGTTTCGTTTAGCTGAGAGATAAACTTTTTAATGTAATATAAATTGTCATGTTTGTGTACGATAGCGCAATAAATAAATATTATATTCTACCACATAAATGATAGTACTTTTATACTGATAAAGCAATTCGTGCAAAATTATTTCCTAACCAATCCAAAATATCAAAAATGCACAACGTTAATATTTAAGTTTTCACTTCTGCCGGCACTCCCGGAGTGCAACCCGTCGTTTTTTTTTCCAAACACACCACATTCACACAATCACGTCTCTATCCGTTGCGTGGTAGACAGAGCCTAAGCCTATAAGACTACTTTTAGGGAGTTGGAAAAGGGAGTCAAAACTTTTTCACAATTATTCTCAAGTAATTTTGTTTTTAATTAAGTACACGTTTTATTTTGTTTTTAATTACACCAAACACATTCAACATTCACTTGGTATCTCACACTAAAATAAAGCTTACTTGTTCTTATAGACCAGATAAAACTTCATTTTTTTTAAAATATCGACCAACCGAAATATTATTTCAAACTGTCGTTTTCGTTGGAAATCGAAATGCAAGTGGTAAAAAAAATCGATGAACGATCGATCCTCAATATATGCTAAGGTCAGATGATTAATTTATCTGAAAATAGATCATCAGTATTTGGCTTTGGTGTTGATGTTGACATTGATTATTTTTTAGTCGCATTTTAAACCTTTGAATTGAATGGTCGGGGAATCCCTACATCTCTGTCATGAAATCAAAATCAATATCAAATATTTATTCTGTAATTAGGCCTTTGTAGGAACTTTTACACGTCAATAATTATAGTGTACATTACGTGTAATGTTTATTTATTTATTTAAACTTTATTGCACATAAAAAAGTGTACAAATGGCGGACTTAACGCCTTATGGCGTTCTCTGCCAGTCAACCATTGGACCAAGTAGAGAAATAATTTGGGTGGTGCGACAGAGTGTGTAAACAAAATTTTAAAGTATCTATAAATACCTACAAGAATAAATCAAGAATATACATAAGTATTAATTTTAAATAAATAGTTATATACCAATACAATAACTATAGATAAAATAAATATACAAAATATATAATTATGTAAATATAATACTTATAAAACTAATTATATATGTATGCGGATAGATAAATACATATATGGATGGCTACTAATTACTGCGCAGGGACACGACGGGAAGAAGAGACTTCTTGGAAAAACCGCTTTTGAACCGCCCGTTTAAAAGCGTGACGACTAGGCGCTCGTCTAATAGAATCAGGAAGAGAATTCCAGAAAAGGATGGCTTGAATTTGAAAAGATTTATTCATAAATTCAGTGCGATGATGAGGGATGGATAATGTTAGAAGTTTACAAGAGCATTATTTATTTATATTTAAATTTTTTTTTTTTTTGTTCAAAAGCTACCGATACTAGCATTTCGCAACGACCACTGCTGAGAAGAAACGCCGAAAGAAACTCATTTACACAGTATTGGTCGCCTACGCGCCAGAAGGGCTTTGTCAGTTTACAAAAATATATATATTAGGCCTAATACAATGTTATCACAACATAATATTTGTAATGCTTGGGAGCGAGTGCGAAATCCAATTTACAGGAATAAGTTACACTGAGTAGAGTGAGTAGTCTTAAGAAACGGAGCCGAGCTGACCTAGCCTGAGCCTGAGCTCCCTACTGGCGGCACCCGTTTACGAGTTGACGCGTGGATCAGCCATCGCTGAACTCAACCATATTAAAGGGAATCCAGCGACCCAACCCACGACACCACCAGTCTGGACATGTTTTCCCAGTAACATCTTCAATATCGTCATTGACGTTGATGCCTTAAGGCAGTTAAAAATATCTGATACCAGTATAACAGCTACAAAGAATTTATAATACAATCTAGAATAACTACGAGTAATCATCTCAAAAAAAAAACAACATTGAAAATTAAACTTAAGGCGGAGGTATAGGCAAATGGCCTTGAAGTGTGAAATAAATTGTTAACTCGTAATTATGGTGGTAATTTCCTTATTTCTCTTCGTCATGCACTAGATAGCCCTTTAAATTATTTTATAAACTGCCGTTGAAACTATTATTGGTGATTCGTCTAGCTTTAAAACTTGCCGTGGCCACTTTTGGCGAAGGCAAGTTTTAAAGCTAGACGGACTAATGTAAATACTTTCAACGGTGGTTCATAAAATAATTTAAAGGGTTATCTAGTGCATGACGAAGAGCAATATGGAAATTATCTCCATATTTACGAGTTAACAATGTATTTCAAATGAGGGCGCCACTTCAAGGCCATTTGCCTATATCTTCACCTTAATGCCACGCACATTAATCTCATATTTTCATAATGCTTATATTTAAATACCTAACGTTCCCAAAAAATGTGCCTAAAGTTGTAGGCGTCCCTTTCCCGCAAACTGTCAGTGCAATAAAGTAGAAGGGGAGAGCTATAACTTTAGGTATAATTTTTGGGAACGGGTTTGCCATTTTGTAAGCATTCTAGCCTGTCTATCGCCGAGCGGTAGCCGGCTACCGCGCATAGCTTTGTGGCGTCAGTGCGTCGAATCCCGAACGGTAGCCGGTTACCGCGCTCTACTCACTTGAGTTTATACTTTAATTTAAGTAGTTAAAGACTACTTTAGCATTAAGAAGTATACATATGTTTTTTTTTTAAATTTCCTTCCTCTTGAACACAACATCTATATATAATAATCTATACTCGATTTACTTTTTTTTGTCATTGACATTTCAACATTTTTTTGGCGGGTTTTTCAAATTCAGTGCAACTTTATTCAGTGTTTGTACAGTTTTTTTATAGAAAAGTGATTATTAAGCTTACAATGATTGTATTTAGGTAATTAGTTGTAAGAAATACATCGTAATAACTATTATTTTTAACACGATAAAGTCCTATTTAATGGCCTATAAAATGGTTTCCAAATGTTGATCTTGTAAAACTAACATACTGTTCCGATCTTTCACTCCTCTTATGATTTCCAATGGATAGAAAATATATCAATTTAGTATATTTTCGTTTACAAAATAATAACATATAGTTCTAAAAGTAGAGTAATTAATTTATATAAAAAGTGTTTATTTACATCGCCATTTTTAGGGTTCCGTACCTCAAAAGGAAAAAACGGAACCCTTATAGGATCACTTTGATGTCCGTCTGTCCGTCCGTCCGTCCGTCTGTCAAGACCCTTTTTCTCAGGAACGCGTGGAGGTATGAAGCTGAAATTTATATCAATTACTCAGGTCTACTGTCCCTTGAAGCTGTGAAAAAATCAAACTTCTAAGCCAACGCAATCAAAAGATACAGCCGTTTATGCCGCAAATTTTCGACACTTGCAAGGGAATCAAAACCTACAGGGTGCTTCCCGTGAACTCAGAATCTTGAAATTTGGTACGAAGCAACGTCTTATAGCATAGATAAAGGAAAAATTACGAAAACCATAAATTTTTAGTTACATCACATAATATATTTTTTTTTAATAATTTTAAACTTACTACCCATTTCCTCATAAACGCGTAGAGGTATTAAATTGAAATTCATACCAAATACTAAACCTTGCAGGTTTGTACGGAACCCTCGGTGCGCGAGTCCGACTCGCACTTGGCCGGTTTTTTTTAATTGCTTATGACGTAAATATTTTTTTTATGACGTCACACACGGTTTTAGAGAGGCTAGATTTATATACAATTTCTTTGAATAGCTATTAACACAGTCGGTAAGATAAATGACTGCCTCCGTGGTCCAGTTGTCAAGGCGCATGCCTTGTGATACGGAGGTCATGGGTTCAAATCCCACTGGGAAGCATCATCATCATCAACAGCCTTCAAGTACCCACTGCCGGGCATAAGCCTCCCACTAGGAAGGATATTTCTGATAATTACATTTTTAACAAAACAACAACCGACTTCAATTTTTTTAGGAGTTTCTTCCATATCTCCAAAGTTCTTCATTATATCTTCACCAAATTAAAATGGGACCAACTTGGTAGTAAAGGCTTTCAAATAAAAAAAAACATCAAAATCGGGTCACAATTGGCTAAGATATCGCGTAACAAACATAAGTAAGTAAGTAAGTAATACTTTATTGTACACCAAGAATAAAAAATATACAATAGGAATAAAAATACATTAAAATGTACAATGGGCGGCTAAAAGCGATAAGAAAAATACATAAAAAAGAAATAAAAAAAAAACATACAGTCGAATTGATAACCTCCTCCTTTTTTTAAGTCGGTTAAAAAGTTGTTTCCAGTGTGGTTAGGATATTGCGGGTTTGAATCACCTGATTATCCGAAAAGAAAGATGAGTTCGTGCTTCGAAAGGCAACCTGTGGGTCCCGAACGCCATCTATCATTTGTGTAAACCTATCCTAGGATTGGTTCTGGTCTACCCTTTGGGTTGCGGAGGTCAGACGGCAGTCGCTCTGTGTAAAACCAGTAACCTCGTCATTACCTAGGGTAGGTAGCGGACCCCGGGCTCTAAAGCGTTATCGTTGAGGATGCAACCGGGAATACGTGAAGATGATGATGAAGATGATGAAAGGCGATAAGAGAAGACACTTTAGGTACAGAACCCTACAAATATCACTCACCGTTTCACACCAAGCTTGAGAGCCATCCCCGAACCGTCGACGAGTTGTCTGGCGTCATAGTGCGACATGTCGTCTGCGACTTTGTCGCCGATCCGGGACACCGTGTCGCCGTTCTGCAAACCCGCTTTCTCTGCTGGAGAATCTGGTAATACCTGGGAATAACATAAGAAAATTTATCCAACGTGCCTATGCTGCTAGCCTTCTGGGCACTCTTCTAAAGGGGAAGGATTTGCGCGGGATATTGTTTTTAGGGTTCCGTACCCAAAGAGTGCAAACGGGACCCTATTACTGAGACTCCGCTGTCTGTCCGTCTGTCCGTCTGCCACAGGGCTCTATTTCTTGAACCGTAATAGCTAGACACTTGAAATTTTCACTGATTATGTATTACTGTGGCCGCTATAACAAATACTAAAAATAAAAAAAGTTAAAAATTAAAGGGGGTAGTGATACAAAAAAAAGTGTTTTTTCAGCTATTTTAACTAGATCTTTATAATGTCATTAACTAGATACTTGAGATTTTCACCAATTATGTATCACTATGGCCACTATAACAACAAATACTAAATATACCTAAGATAAAGTTAAAAATTAAAGGGGGTCGTCATACAAGAAACGTGTTTTTTATCAGCGTTTTAAAACATTGTACGGAGGTACAGAACCCTTCATGTACGAGTCCGACTCGCACTTGCCTGTATTATTTAATTTCACCTGCCCCGTTGTCTGTGTGTCCGTAATCAAATCTTGCAAGCTAAATTAGACCTACTCGTACTTCCTATTATTAGATCGAGTAGAAACTTCACATACCTGTTGGGTGACAATGACCTAATCTCATGATGAAGCCGGAAGGTGGCCACGGCATCTCCGTACTAAAACAACATAAGCCCACCGAGTTTAGGCTCAATTGATTCGCTTTGAGTGCGAACTTTTTAACCGACTTCAAAAAAGGAAGAGGTTATCAATTCGACTTTTTATTTTTTTTTATGTATGTTTGTTACGCGATATCTTCGCCAATAGTGAACCAATTTTGATGATTCTTTTTTTATTTGAAAGCCTTTACTACCAAGTTGGTCCCATTTTTATTTGGTGAAGATATGATGAAGAACTTTGGAGATATGGGAGAAACTCCTTAAAAAAATTAAAGTCGGTTGTTTTTTAGGGTTCCGTAGTCCGACAAGGAACCCTTATAAGATCGTTCAGTCCGTCCGTCCGTCCTAGTCTGTTACAGCAGAATATCTTCTACGTTTATGGACTGATTTGCAAGTAACTTGGTTCGAGGATACTTCACATATAGATCTCATTTCTAAAAATACAAAAAATTAAAATTACCCCTTTTTAAGGGTACCTCCCCATACATGTAAAGGGGGGGGTGAATTATTTTTTTGAGTGCACCTCCTTGTGTGGTGTATCGTTGAAAAGGACTATAAAAATAAGGTAGGGTTTCCATACAACAATTTTTTATCAGCTTTACCATTTGAGAGATATAGCCCGCCAAAGTCGTTTAGACGGTGTGTCCCCCCCCCCCCCCCTTGTAATTTCTAAAGTCTTGTACCTATAAACTTCAAATCACTCACGTAAAGAAACAGGCGCGGAAACTCTTATTTAAAATTGTTTCGGGTATCCTGTGATGAATACTTTTGAAATTATAAATAAAATTAAAATATATACTTTTTTCCAAAAGAACAGTATAAACTTACAAAGTTTTTTTACATATTTTACTGTTAGGGCTGAATGAAGCTTGAAATGCAAGAAATGCAAAACAGCGCGGTGCCAAAAATGACTACGAAACCCTACTTTATGCGTGGTCCGACACGCACTTGGCCGGTTTTATTTTATTAAAAATTTAATTATTAGTTCATTCGTTTTAGATACAAGCTTGTTGTTTTTTTTTGAATATTTTTTAAGCAATTAAGTACCTACTTGTTTAATGTTTCCACCATCACTTAAAAACGTAGCCTTTGCCGCCATTGGGTCTTACATTTTGCGGCTCTGCCTGCTCAGAGCCGCAAAATCCAAAATGAATTGAATTGAATTGAAAGACATTTATTTGTTGCTGTAACACACATACTTACAAAAAACAGACAAACATAGTAAAAAAATTACACAAAAACATAATAAATTTAAATGTGTGTGCTACAGCAATACAAATGCTCTGTCTGTCCTGTTATGGATAAAGACGTGATAGTGTGTGTGTGTGTGTGTAATCAGGTTAGTAATCATGTGCCGTGTGGCTTCCAGCTCAGAATAAGACCACTCATATCCATCTCTTCCTGTGGATGTCGTAAGAGGCGACTAAGGACTCAGCACAAACATCTCGTGCTACAATTGCATTCCCAAGGAGGGTTAACGTCGGGCGGTGGCTGGTTGTAAAATTTTTTACACAAATTCATTGCCAAAGAGGGTTGACGGTCGCATAACTAAGTATTACTGTTTCGGCTATTTATTCTCCACTTCGCAAGGTCTTTGACATATTTAGGTGACCATTGCATGTTATTCAGGGATACTTTTTAAACATTGGCAACGTTGGAGCAAGTTCAGTCCGAGATACTAAACAACTTTCTAAAACAATTATCGAAAATCGATGTAAAAATTTGTCCTCCCATACAAAATCCATTTGGCTAAACGCTGATTTGTATGGAAAGCCTAAATTTTTTTTCGTTTCTCGAACTTTATTGTTTTTATGGAAAGTAGTTCAGTATCACGGACTGAACTTGCTCCAAAAAGGTTGCCGGTGTTTCAAAAGTAACCCAGAACCCTATATTTATACAGACTGACTTTTTATCCACCTGCCAAATTTTTGGAGCACGTCCAGTCCATGATATTGAAATACTTTCCATAAAAACAATCAACGCAAAACTAAAATGAAAATTCGCCTTCCTATACAAATCGGCGGTCAGCCAAACGGATTTTGTATGAAAGGACGAACATTTTTTATCGATTTTAAATAACTTTTTTTATAGAAAGTAGTTCAGTATCATGGACTGAACTTGCTCCAAAAATTTGGCTGGTGTTTAAAAATTCACTTATACTACTAAAATTGAAGGAAAAGGAAGAGTAGGAAAACCCAGACGAACATTTTTCGATCAAATAAAGGAAAAATTAAACGTGAAATAAATATAAGGAGGTCAAGAACTTGGCGGAAGGAAGAGAGACATGCAAAGCACTCCACCGACAAGAGCCCAGGAAGGTGCATCCCGGGCTCCAAAGTACATGTTAGAGTCATGATCAAGGCCGTACCTGAAGTTTCCGGGGTCGAGTGCTGCCCCCATTAAAAATAAATCATTTAAAAAAAAACGGAGTCATCATTTAAACGTAAGTGTACCTACATTATTACTATGCGCGCAGGCGGCCCCTCCGGGTGGTGAATTCAGTTATACGAATCGTTTGTCCAGAGTAATAAGAATGAAGTTGGCTTGCAATGGATGTCTAGGTATCTATACCAAAAGGTGCTGAGTTCTGACGTGAGCTAAATTAAACCAAATCTCTAGCCACATTGAGTAGATATTTCTTTGAATTTCTTTGCTGAGTGAGCCTTCTGTACGTTGGTATTATTTATTATGTGCTACCAAGTCCTAGATAACCCTTTAAAGTATTTTATGAAATATTGTTTACAGTTTAAAGTAAGAACGTTAAGTTCTACTACGCACATTTGTGAAAAAGCGGCCAAGTGCGAGTCGGACTCGCCCATGAAGGGTTCCGTAGCAGACTACAATATATGATAACATAATATAAAAGTTCAAGGTAAATTGCGGTTTACGATTTATGACGTATTAATAAATAAATATTTATGATACCGAGACCGCTATAGTTTTAATTGAGAGTTCATACTTTGAGGTATATATCACATTTTTTTCAGAATTATTTTAGTAATATTTCAAAAGTTACGGGGGACACCTCAAATTTTAACTTTGTATTAGATTATCTCAAAACTGGGGGCATTGATCTACATAGTTTCAAAGCAGTTTTTGTTGCATTTTAAAAGACCTTTTCAACGATACCCCACATGTTGGGGTTAGTCAAATTTATTTTTTTAAATTCACTTTTCGTTGTATGGGACCCCGGCTGAAAATAAATAATTTTTTCATAATTTTAAAAACCAACTTTTGGAACTTCAATATCTATCTCGCCACCAATTTTCGTGACAATCGATGCAGTAGCGGCGGAGTACGAGCCCGGACGGACAGACAGACGGACGGACGGACGGACATGACGAAACTATAAGGGTTCCTTGTGGACTACGGAACCCTAAAAACGGTCACTTTTAGCAAATGTGCGTAGTAAAGCTAAACGTTCTCATTATAAACTGTAAACAGTACTTACTTCATAAAATACTTTGGAGGGTTATCTAGGGCTTAGTAGTAGCAAAATTTTAAATAACATCTCCTTTTCCTTTGAAATGATTTATTTAAAATGGGGGCAGCACTGGACCCCGGAAAATTTAGGTACGGCCTTAATTTACAGTTACTGTACCAGTTATTTCTAGGTAAAAACCAAAATAAAAACAATTGACTGACATTGACTGACAATTGAAATAGACGGATTTATTGGCAGCTTTGCCGCGGCCGGCCTCGATCGACGGGTTCTGGCACCGTGACAACTTGAGACATCAATACTCAATAGTCATTGTCAAATAGGCAATTAGTGGACGAATACACCATCAGTTCTTTTTAGTCTTTACTACTGGAGCACGATCCTTTCTGTACTGCCGGAGGATTTGGCTTAAACTCTCCACGCTGGCCTTATACTTTATGTTGATGTTTATAAGCTTTGTTCAGCTTGTGTTTCCTAAGCCGCCTTCTACGACATCCACGGGAAGACTTGGAGTGTTCCTATTCTACTCTGCTGGGGACCACACGCACCCACCACTATTTTGATTCCTTTTTCCTTCTTCTTGCCCACCAAGGGAGAAAAGGAATAGAACGTATGTTACCAGCGGCTTTTCTGCCCGCGCAGATTAAATTAAAATGTATAGGGACGAATCACTAACACTGATTGAGGTAGCCCCATAGATAGTAAGTTTAAAGTTGTGTTATGGAATACTAAGTCAACGATACTATACTATATTATAAATACATCCATGACCCAGGACAATTTGGAAAAGGCCATTTTCCAACTTGCTCTGCTTGGGGATCGAACCCAGAACCCCGTAGTGGCGGACTGGCGTGTTAACCATTGCCACAAAGGTTGTAAAACCAAATCAAAATGGTTACCTTGACGACAGTGAGGGGCATCTTGAAGTCTGTTCCCCCGATGAGGCGGAACCCCCAGGGTTCATCGCCCTCTCTTGAAAGATTCACGTCCAGCTCCATCTAGTGGCGAAAAATAACATAGATATATGTATGTACGAAACTTTTTTATCCGACAAAATTTTTTGAAGTCGGTTAAAATATTATAGGAGGAAGTAATCAATTCGATTCGACTGTATGTTAATTTTGCGCATTTCCTAGTTTTTAAGATAATAATGTCTTGTATTTTTATTTCGTGCAATAAAGGGTATTGTATTGTATGTTTTTACCCGATTACGAAAAAGTCAAAAGGAAGGGTAGTGATTTCGCCAGTTTATGTACGTATGTAAGTATGTGGATATGTTTATACTACGATCTACTTATACATACAACGTGATGTAAATGAACTAACGCAAAACCTCTCAGATGGTACCTCAGCCCATGAAACTGAACAACTTTTGTTCTACAACTTTCACGAATACCAAAAAAAATTTGAATGTTCATACAAACTGATCTGCTTTTCGGGCTAATTTGTATGAAAATCCGAATTTTATTTTTCGCCTTTTCAAAATGTTGTACAACAAAAGTTGTTCAGTTTCATGGGCTGAGGTACCATCTGAGAGGTTTTGCGTTCGTTCATTCACACATTGTACCTATATGTCGCAGTTGGATGGTATAAACCGCTAATTACTAGGTAAACCTCAAGTTGCTTGGCATTACAGCTCGGTTTTGTTGTTTAACAAAACCTGCCTGCCTCGCTTTCGCTTCGGCCTTCATTTGATTCACGTTAATTCTCCATCATGCCGGAAGGCGGGCGTCGAAATAACTATATGGGAACCAAGCTGAAGATCTGCTTTATTCTTCTTAACCATTTGCAGTCCAAAATCATAAATGATGTCTCCGATATCTCTCGATGAAAACAGCTTATTCTCGGAACGCTTTGAAGAATTCCGAACTAAAATCTACAATGTTACGTCTTGCGCCGCGGCCGGCATTGATGAATACAAATCGTTCATGCCATTCTGCGTATGAGGGTTCAGTTATTTAACGCTGTTTTACGAAACCGAGCTGTAATGCCAAACAACTAGAGGTTTAGTAAATTAGCGGATTATACCATTCAACTGCGACATTATATATGCAAGTTGGTCCCATTGTCACCAGGTCACCATCTGATGGTGGGATCCTCGAGAAATCGAGGGAACTCATCAAATGTTCTACGCACATGTGTGCGTACAAAAACATCAAAACCACAGGTATAGGTACAAACCTATACCACAGAACACAGTAAGAGTATACAGAACGGAATCTCCTAAGGTACGCGCAATATGCGTCCCCGTTCCACGGGGAACGGGGACGCATATTGGTACTTTAGGAGATTCCGTACCCGAAGGGTGGAAACGGGACCCTATTACTGAGACTCCAGTGTCTGTCCGTCTGTCCGTCTGTCCGTCTGTCCGTCTGTCCGTCTGTCCGTCTGTCCGTCTGTCCGTCTGTCCGTCTGTCCGTCTGTCCGTCTTTCCGTCTGTCCGTCTGTCCGTCTGTCCGTCTGTCCGTCTGTCCGTCTGTCCGTCTGTCCGTCTGTCCGTCTGTCTCTCTGTCCGTCTGTCACAGGGCTCTATCTCTTGAACCGTAATAGCTAGACACTTAAAATTTTCACCGATTATGTATTACTGTGGCGGCTATAACAACTAATACTAAAAATAAAAAATAGTTAACAATTAAAGGGGGTCGTCATACAAGAAACGTGTTTTTTCAGCGTTTTTAACTTGATCTACATAATGGCATTAACTAGATACTTGAAATTTTTACCAATTATGTATTACTATGACTACAATAACCACATATACTAAAAATAAAATAAAGTTAAAAATTAAAGGGGGTCGTCATACAAGAAACGTGTTATCTTCAGCGTTTTAAAACATTGTACGGTGGTACGGAACCCTTCATGTACGAGTCCGACTCGCACTTGCCCGTTTATTTTTTGTTTAAATCCGCTAGTTTCCAACAAGTCAAATCAGACACTTTTATCTAAACGTCAAAACAAACATTTTCTATGAGATTTGTATGAAATATCGGACCGTGACGTCATAGATTTTGGAGTCAATAGCGCTCTTAATATCCGTGTTTCTGCATTAATAAATGTAAATTCACGTTCAAAATGGATGTGATCAATGACAAGTGACATTATGTTGTGATGTTCTATTCTCTTAATAGTATCACATAATTTATTTTTTACCCAGTAAACTACCCAACAATTATTGTATACTTATATATTATATATTCAAGTAATAATAATAAGGCAAGTAATATTCACCTGTATTCACGAGTATAATATAAAATCACACATTGACGAGATCGCCAAACGAAAGTGCACGGATAACTGGCCGGTTAAACTTGGCAGTTGGGCTGACCGCATTTCTAACTAGGCTACTATTTAGGTCTAGTTAGGGTTCAGTGAAAAGCGAAGGAAATCGGTGGCCAATGTTTCAAATTTCGTAATTTTCTTAAGTATTGCTATTCCACGCGGAAACGCCGCCAGCCTTTTGGGTACTTTGCCCTGTGACGGCAGCGATTTTGCTTTAATTTTTTATACAATTTTATGTAAGTTAGTTGTATTATTTAATATTTTTAGTTAGCTTTAATTTAGCTGGTGAAGATATAGGCAAATGGCCTTGAAGTGTGAAATAAATTGTTAACTCGTAAATATGATGATAATTTCCATATTGCTCTTCGTCATGCACTAGATAGACCTTTCAAATATTTTATGAACTGCCGTTGAAACTATTATTGGTAATCCGTCTAGCTTTAAAATTTGCCGTGGCCACTTTAGGCGGAGACAAGTTTTAAAGCTAGACGGACTAATGTAAATACTTTCAACGGTGGTTCATAAAATAATTTAAAGGGCTATCTAGTGCATGACGAAGAGCAATATGGAAATTGTCTCCATATTTACGAGTTAACAATTTATTTCAAATGAGGGCGCCACTTCAAGGCCATTTGCCTATACCTTCACCTTATAGTGTTAGTTTTGGACACTTTTGAAAATATTATATACAGGGTCTAAAAAAATATATTGAAACTATTTTAAGGGTGGATTCAGTCCATGATACTGAACAACTTTCCCCAAGGAACATATACCGAAATATGAAAAATAGTTTTTGACCTCCCATGCAAGTTGACCGATCAGCTGATCCGAAATTGTAGGGAAAGCCAAATATTATTTTTCATATTTCGACATATGTTCCTTGGGGAAAGTTGTTCAGTATCATGGACTGAATCCACCCTTAAAATAGTTTCAGTATATTTTGTTAGACGTTATACATATATAGATTAACACTTTTCACAATTTATACAAAAAGAAAGTCGTAATTCTTATTATTCAAGTTAAATTATGACATAAAAAACAATGTAATCTTAGTCCATCTACACATATTGACGACCTCCGTGGCGTAATGGTTAACACGCTAGACCGCTCATCCGGAGGTTCTGGGTTCGATTCCCAGCCAGAAAGTTGGAAAATGGCCTTTTTCAAATTGTCCTGGGTCTTGGGTGTTTATCTATATATGTATTTATCATAAAATATAGTATCGTTGAGTTAGTATCCCATAACACAAGTTTAACTTACTTTGGGGCTTGCTTAATCAGTGTGATTTGTCCTTATCTATACTAATATTATAAAGCGGAAAGGTTTGTTTCTTTGTTTGTTTAAACGCGCTAATCTCAGGAACTAATGGTCTGATTTGAAAAATTCTTTTTTTGTTGGGTAGTCCATTTATAGAGGAAGGCTTTAGGCTATATAACATTACGTTCCGACAACCACGCGAACGAAGTCGCGGGCTCAGCTAGTATATTTATATTTATATATTTTAAGTTGTAAGTTTGTTAGTTGACGTCTTTGGAGAAAATGCTGCAGTGCAGTTTGTTGCCGCTTCTTCTGCACTAGCGCCTAGGAAGCGGCGTAAACGTAGGAGTTGCTGACGACTCGGAAACAATATGTATATTCGGACACTGTCCGAATCGACACTTTTTAATTTTAATATTTTTTTCACTGACAATTCGGACACCATCAAATTATTAAAGCTTTAGTCCAGTCAGATATAAAAGTTTTAAATATGTAAATAAACGGGCAAGTGCGAGTCGCACTCGTACATAAAGGGTTCCGTACCACCGTATAATGTTTTAAAACGCTTTTAACTTTTTTATTTTTAGTATTTGTTGTTATAGTGGTCCTAGTAATACATAATTGGTGAAAATTTCAAGTACCTATCTAGCTAATGAGACACAAGGCTGAATGGAGTGATATAAGTGGACACACCCACTCTAAAGAGACACTCGGCGAGGATTTTGCCAAGTGGTGCAAACGGTTAAATAAATTTAACAGAAATCAGGCAAGAACTCTATTGGGAGCATTGACTGGACACTACCACAATCGCAGTCATCTCTTTAAAATGAGACTTGTTGATAGCCCAAAATGTCGGGCATGTGAGGATTCAGAGGAGACAATGAGACACATCATGTGTAGCTGCGACTCGATGGCTGGTAAGCGCATGGACCTCTTCGGATCAGCATATCCTGAGCTAGAGGACTACAGGCGCTACGCACCAGGTGATATTCTGAAGCTTATGCAGTCCTTCTTCAGAAATCCCGAGGCGGGTGAGTAAGGCAAGGGGGTAAGTACAATATAACCCAAAGGTTCGACGTGCTTCCCATTATGGACCCCAATGCAAGATAAAATAAGATCTAGTTAATGCCATTATAAAGATCTAGTTAAAAACGCTGAAAAAACACGTTTCTTGTATGGCGACCCCCTTTAACTTTTAACTTTTTTTTATTTTCAGTATTTGTTGTTATAGCGGCCACAGTTATACATAATCGGTGAAAATTTCAAGTGTCTAGCTATTACGGTTCAAGAGATAGAGCCCTGTGACAGACGGACAGACAGACAGACGGACAGACAGCGGAGTCTCAGTAATATCCCAACTAGCAAAATTAGTACTTATAACTATCTTCAAGACTAATTTTATTTTACTTATACGAAACTTGTAATATGCTACAAACAGGGATTTGGGCGCAGTTATTAGAGCATATTTTTCTATAAATATATTATAATTTACTTATAAAATATTAAAAAGTCCTATAATATACTTCAGGAAGCCCAATAGCTTCTATAATGATATGAGACTACACAATTATAAGCACAAACGTTCTTGTTATTATCTGACATAAGTATCTTACTAAAACAATCTTGTTTATAAAGCACTAGTAATGTACTTAGTTATTAGTTTTTATAGACGTTATCTTTCTTGTTGCTTCGGCTTCTGGTTCTGGTTGTTTTGACTTAAATACTTAATAAAAATACAATTTCTATTTCCATAATTTTGTATTATTGTAGAACAATACTAATAATATAGGTAATAATATTGTAAATATGGTAAGGAAACTTGTGGGGAAGTCATTTTTTCTGTCAATGTGTACCACATTTTGATCTGTTTTACAATGCCCTTCGAAAATTAGCAATATTAGTATATTTTTGTAAAAAAATATTTTATAAATTTTATAAATATTCGCCATTTTCTGAAATTGCACTTCAGAAAGTACTTTATAGAACCATTGTAAGTAAATTAGTAGTAGCAGTTTCGGTCCAGATAACTCTCCTCCATTTTAAAACAGTTAGGGTTCCCTTAAAGTCTGCCTAACTAGGTACTAATGTTTTAATTTTTTAAATTTAATAGTATAGAAAAGGTCGATTTTACTGACCAATATGAGATTGCCTTGGACAAGTACACATTTCGCTCAGTGGGTTGTGTTATCCGAAACCTGCCATAGGAATGGTTTTCAAATTTCATTATACAATAGTTAACCTACATTTGTATCTAATTTTGTATCCATATATAAGTAAGTGAGGTACCTATATATAACTTTATAGCCCAACTTTGCATATTTTTCAGCAACTCATATTTTTTTTTATATTAATTTAAAAAGGTCTGGCTTGAGCTTGGCGCGGGTCCCTCTTAAAGGTTTGTATACTTAGATACATACTAAATTTACAAATTGACATTATTTTAAATTTCGTAATTCTTATGATTCAATTTAATTATGACATAACAAACAATATAATCTTAGTCCATCCAAATAACTAATTTTAAATTTTTAGTTTGTTAGTTGACGTCTTTGGAGAAAACGTGCAGTGCAGTTTGTTGCCGCTTCTTCTGCACTTGCGCCTAGGAAGCGGCGTAAACTTAGCTGTAAGTAACGATTTGACGTCAACATTTGTGCAAAACAAAACAAAGTGACTATTATTAAGAGATATTATAAATATCCTATGATAATAAAGATATTTTGAATTGAATTGAATTGAAATATTCAGTTTTTTCTCCGACATCTAAATATCATCATTATTATCAGGTCCTTTTCAGTCTTCACTGTAGAAGCACCACCCTTTATGCACTACCAGAGCCAGAGCAGTCAGAGGATATCTAAATATCTGTGTTCCCAATATTCATGTTCTTCACTTTTAAAGTGGTGAGCTGCAAATGATATGATTTTACGCGGAACGGAACCCTCATCTTTATTACTTGCTCTAGCACTTGGCTCGCTTGATTTTATTTTTGAAGAACCTGGCTTTATTATTATTATTTATTTATTCATAAATCACATACAGATTGACAGTTATTCACCAAAGCATCTGTACTGTACAGTAGTCAAAAAATACAATAAAATTAAAGAATTAATTGTCAATAGGGTCAAATAGATAGAAACATACACAATCAAATAACATTGTGGAAAAAAATAATAAAAGGTAAAAATCGTCATTCATATAAAATTGGAAAAAAAATGTCAATGATTACTAATACTAATATGTCATAGTTAATCAAAATAATTAATAGAATTGAGAAATGTGAATAAATTGTCCATAAATACATTTATTAATTCTTTATACCTATTTGTCACTTTCTCTGTAACCATCGCTCCTTTTTAATCTTATCCAATTGCTTACATTCATCTTTGATTTGTGTTCTCAAGACGAAGAATTTTAACAAAATGTTTGACGTTTACTAATAGAGTGATTGATCTAGTAGCTTGTTTAATCTTATAGCGCTACTATTTGATTTAAAAGAGTCTCGAACAATACTATAAATAGTGCAAATTTATAGTGATCTCAGCTAGTGTGTTATAATATCTTGTTTTCTCACAAAATGCTACTATACGATCAAAATAATATTTAGGATTATTTAGTGTTATTGCAGACAATATAGGAGACTTATTCCTATAAGTGTCCTTAAAGATAATTTTGTAGCTGACTATAAGATTGAGATATAAGAGAAAACGTTTTTAAACATGTCTACGCTTGTGAAATGCTAATCCTAGTAAAAGTGTCCATTAAATGTTTTAAAGATCACCATTGTAGCGAACTATAAGAATAAGATATAAAAATAAACGCACTTGAGTATGTTAAGGCTTCGCATATGGTGTTATAAGTTGAAGAGTCTACTGCAATGCCTTTATAAAAACATTATAAGTAGTGCCACACTTATAATCTTTTTATAGGATTACTTTGCTTGTTGGGAGGGTCCCGTTTGCACCCTTTGGGTACGGAACCCTAAAAGTACCAAAAATATTTTAGAGTGGCTACTTGTACCGAACCCTTCATGTAGTCGTCCGACTCGGACTTGACCCTTAACACAAGTTAAAACTTACTTTGGCAATAGATGATATAATTTTACTCTTTGGGGCCAGCTCAATCAGTATGATTGGTTTCTATATGTCTGTTTGTTTGTAAGTAAAACTTTATTGTACCAAAAAAGAAAGAGCGAATACATCGTGATACTTAAAGAACGCAAAATCCCTCAGATGGTACCTCAGCCCATGTAACTGAACAACTTTTGTTCAACAACTTTTAAGAAATCCAAAAAAAATCGGATTTTCATACAAATTGACTCGATCAGCTGATAAGATTGTATGAATTTTTTTTTTTTTTAGTTTCGTGAAAGTTGTTGAACAAAAGTTGTTTAGTTACAAGGGCTGAGCTACCATCTGAGAGGTTTTGCGTTCTTTAATTAACACGATGTATACAAAGGCGGACTTATCCCATGTACGGATCTCTTCCAGTCAACCTGGGATAGATTAAGAGGATATTTACTCAGTTATAGGTTAAGGTAGAAGCCGGTACGTACAAAATTTATGATGTGCCGTTCCCGGGAACGTGTCTAAATTCCCGAGAATTTGGGAACGTTCTCGGGGAATTTGGGATTTTGGGAACGTTCCCGTATTTCTAGGGAATGTTACGGAATATTGGATTATGTATTTGTATTATAACCATATCAAGTGTTACATTTACGTTAGTAAAATGTAATTACAGTTATTAAAATTATGTCTTTAACAGACATAATTTTAATTACTGTAATTACATTTTACATAAAATTATAACTTTCCCTGACATTTACATTTTTTGGGAACATTCCCGGGAACGTTCTCGGAAATCTGGGGAACGGGAACGGCACATCGCTATACAAAATTGAACTATCAGAATATACTTATTTTATTTAAGTATTTATTTATCATCCCTCTTCTTTTTTCAGTAGTTTTAAAAATATTTATTCTCCCTACTCTTTCATATCAATTTATACATAACTTTTTGCCTAAACCCTCACTTGGCATTTGACAAAAATGTTTTTTTACAAAATCGAGTAGGCCTCCAAACAATTGCTTGGTAACTCAAAATTTTCAAAATGCATCCTTTATTAATATTTATATTTATTGCGTGTTGTAGTAATGTTTTAGGGAAAAACAACGTGATGTCTTTGACGGAGTCATTGGGGCAGGAGGTGATAGAAATCGGAACCCCAATTAAAGGTACAGATATGTTTAAGATTTGCCGTGTGGTTCCCTGCAGAGTAGAATAGAACCTCTCCAAGTCTTCCCGTGGACGTCGTAGAAAACGACTTAGGCAACACAAGCTGAACAAAGCTTATAAACATCAATGACACCTCTTCAACCCGTTTGGTCAGCGTGGAGAGTGTAGGCCAAATCCTCTGACTGCTTTGGCTAATATATGGCTTTGGTAGTATAGAGGGTCGTGACTCGTGCTCCTGCAGTGGAGACTTAAAAAGACCTGATGATGATGATTTATTTAAAGTCCTATTCTAAGCAGGAAATCACGCCACAGAGCTTTTTCTGTACTTTTCGAAGTAAGGCCCCAGGACATTCCTCCTTTCAGAACTGCCAGCGGACATAGAAGAGGAGCCGTCCATTGAGAACGAAGAGGACGAACATGTGACCACCACCACTGTAACCATCTCCGCCACCACCACCACCAAGCCTACCACCAAGAGGGAGACTAAGAAACTCAATGCGGTACCTATAATAACTAAAACTAAACTAAACCAGGCCTGTGTCACTCCCCGGTATAGGGATATATATACATATCTAGGTATCGAAAATGTACCTACATTATTACTATGCGCGCAGGCGGCCCCTCTGGGTGGTCAATTTAGTTATACGAATCGTTTGTCCAGAGTCATAAGAATGAAATTGGCTTGCAATGGATGTCTAGGTATCTAAACGAAGAGATGCTGAGTTCTGACGTGAGCTAAAATAAACCATATCGCTTGCCACATTGAGTATATATTTCTTTGAATTTATTTGACGAGTGAGGCTGTACGTTAGTATTATTTATTCTGTGACTAAACTAGTCCCGAGAGATGTAAACCTTGAGACTCATCCCCATCCTTTGAAGTTTATCCGATAAAAAAGTTGATCAGGGAAAAAAGTTGTTCAGACACAGTTGCATCTTGATATATATATATATATATATATATATATATATATAATAGAATAAGCTTATGTATGTATATATACAAGTAAGTATACATGTTAGTATATAATTAGGTATAGATACTGCGCCCACCGTACTATTAATTTTTCCTCTACCCAAAGGTTGACTGGAAGAGATCGCATCTAGCGATAAGTCCGCCTTTGTACCAATATTTTCTTTGTGTTTGTTATTTTTATTTTATTAATTATTATGGTGCAATAAAGATAATTTGTATTGTGTTGTATAAGGGTAACAAAAAAAATATATGACATATTTAAAAATTCTAAATGGCTGATTTGTGATTTTTTTTAAGTTTTAAAACCCAATATCTCCGCCATTTTTGGAAATTACCAAAAACTGAATCGACAAAAAATCGAAACTGCTTATATTTCACGAGGATCGGTTGACAAATGCGACCTGTAGGCGAGAACAAACAGACAGACAGACAACTGAAAGACCAAAGCATCATCCATGTCTATTTTTTTTTGTCTCCACTGCAGGAGCACAACCCTCTCTGAACTACTAGAACCATATATAAGCCAGAGCAGTCAGAGGATTTGGCCTACAATCTCCACGCTGGCCAGACAGGTTGGAGAGGTCTCATTTATGTTTATAAGCTTTGTTTAGCTTGTGTTTCCTATGTCGCCTTCTACGTCATCAACGGGAAGACTTGGAGTGGTCCTATTCTATTCTGCCGGGAACCACATGGCTATTATACTCACCAGGTTTGTTCCAAGTAATGTTGTGTTCAGGTAGCGACGCTGCACCCTAAGAAGCCACCGAATCGTGTCGACACCAGCGAGGACGAGGAAGACAGGATCGAGAAGGAGCTAGCAGCCATATACAAAGACAACATTGGTAATTCATCGCATCATTAATCATTGTCTACTTTCTAAACTACTACTAACTACGTCTTCCAAGGTGCACACAAGTCAATTGGCTCCTCAACTCCGCTGTAACTGGCATACTCTTTCTCTTCTTCATTATATCCTCTTCAATCCTTCCTACCACAACTATCTAAAGAAACGTTTACCATGATCGCAATTTACGCAGTTCGGGAAATCTCATGCTTAAAATTCCACCTCATTCTACCGAAATGTTGGGATTCAAAATCTGTCCACTCTGTTCGTCTATGGAACGCTCTTTCATCCTTCATCTGCTGTGCTCAAACATTTTCAAGTTTAAAGAATAAGATAAAGTCGCTTTGATTTTAGAAGTGTTTAGATTGTGGTTGGAAGTGAGCACATTTGAAAGCACTCTGACTTGAGGGGCGTAAGTTTGAATCTCACTGATGGCGAAAATTTTCTTCACATATTTTTAATATACATTATCATACGATTCATTAATGAATTACCTCCCGAATTACGGGACCAAATTCAACCTAAAAATATTAAAGTAAAATTAAAGAAATATTTCTTGGAGAATATCTGATGTTTATCTGGTTCCTAAGTAGGTATCTATTATAAGGTTATTAAGATGTAAATAAATAATAACATAAGGACAAACCTGCGTGGTTTATGTATGTTATTTGTGTAAATAAAAATGTTATTCTTTATATGGTAAATAAAAAAAAAATAAAAAAAGATATCGCTCTATCAGGCCTGTGTCACTCCCCGTTTAGGTATCGAAAATATACCTACATTATTACTACAGGCGCGGCGACCACTCGGAGTGGTAAATTCAGTTATACGAATCTCTTTCATAAGAATAAAAATGAAATTGGCCTGCATGCAAAGGTCTTCGGCGGTACAACCCTATATGGGTCTTGGCCTCCATTAGGTATCTATACGAAAAGGTGCTGAATTCTGACGTGAGCTAAATTAAACCATATTGCTAACCACATTGAGTAGATATTTCTTTGAATTTCTTTGCTGAGTGAGACTTCTGTACTTGAGTACACTAGTACTCAAGTATAAAGTGTAAAAAGCGGCCAAGTGCGAGTTCCGTAGCAGCAAGTAACATAATATAAAAGTTCTAAAGGTAAATTGCGGTTTACGATTTATGAAGTATTAATAAATAACTATCTATGATACCGAGACCGCTATAGTTTTAATTGAAAGTACATACTTTGAGGTATATACCACATTTTATTCAGAATTATTTTAGTAATATTTTAAAAGTTACGGGGGACACCTCAAATTTTAACTTTGTATTAGATTATCTCAAAACTGGGGGTTTGATCTACATAGTTTCAAACCAGTTTTTGTTGCATTTTAAAAGACCTTTTCAACGATACCCCACACGTTGGGGTTAGTCCAATTTAATTTTTAAATTCACTTTTCGTTGTTGTCATGGGAGGGGGGCTGAAAAAAAAACATTTTTTCATAATTTTAAAAACTAACTTTTGGAACTTCAATATCTATCTCTCCACCAATTTTCGTGACAATCGGTGCAGTAGCGGCGGAGTACGAGCCCGGACGGACAGACAGATGGACAGATGGGTTCTATGCTGGTTATATACGTGTTCCCAGTTGCATCCGCAGCTGCAACGCTGCGAAGCCCGGGGTCCGCTTTCCGGCTTTTCCTTCTCCAAAATCCTGTATTATTTCTAGATTCTAAATGATGCTGGGTACTTAGGCAGTACTGGTCTGGGAGATAAGAAAGAACGTGCAATGTACCAGCAGCTTGTCTTCCCACGCAGATCTTAAAAGCCCATTGAGGGAACGGGCGAGAATCTGACATTGTACATAAATAGTCGATGCGGCTAGCAATACCCCATCACTATTTTGATAACTTTTTCCACCTTTTCGCCCACCATCACGCTGAAAGTGGCCTTTGGGTCCAGGCCTAGGCCCTGTCTGCTTAGAGCCGCAAGACCCAAAATGCTCTATCTGGCACGTTAGAGCTGTGAGAACATTAGACCTCGCGAGGCCTTATTGCAATAACCGGCAATTTCTCCTTTCCCCTGGCTTAGCAAAACCATTTATACTTTACTAGCTTTCGCCCGCGGCTGCGCTCATGTATCCCACGGGAACATTACAATTTTCCGGGATGAAAGGTACCCTATGTCCTTCTCTGTACTCCTAACTATGTGTATGCAAATTTTCAAGAAGTATAAAAGTTTCAGTAGATAAAGCGTGAAGAGGTAACAAAAAAAATATAAAAACTCACTTTCGCATTTATAATATTAGTTAGGATAGGATTATAATGTAAAATTAACGAATAAAGTCCAAGAGCCAAATGCTCTGTCTGCCCCACAAGAGATAAAGACGTGATTTTATTCGGCAGATTACAAGGAAAGCTCGGAGTCGACCCAGAAAGTAGTCGTCACCAAAGCGACGACGACGACGACGCCAAAGAACATCACTACAAATGCCACGAAGCCAATTGCCAGGAGCAACGACAGAGATAAGTGAGTAAGCATGGACTACAGATGGGACCAGGAGACCTAACGCAGTAGTCAGCGAAACGCAAAGCATGTAGTTTTCCAAGTCTTATCCCGTTAAAAGATCTATTCCAGCCAACCGTCAACATGATTTCTATTCCAGCTTCAAGTTCCAGCCGGATCCCTTCAACAAAGCTGAGATTGAAAGATTCCGGACCTCGGTGGACGATATCAGCTGTATGAAGAAGCTAAGGCAAGAAGGGAAGATGAAGGTATTTCATCTTGACTGATACTCTTCTCGAAAAGTAGAAGAACGCCATATTTATTTATTTACATTTATTACACACATTCTTAATTCAATTACAATAGGTCAAACCATGGACGAACAAATACTATAGGACTGACAAGAGCAACCCCATTCAAAAAGAGTACTCTGCTAGAAAGCCAAAATCCTGTATTCTTTGTCTTTCTCTCTCTCTCTCATCTCAGCGTGTTCCCAGTTGCATCCGCAGCTGCAACGCTGCGAAGCCCGGGGTCCGCTTTCCGGCTTTTCCTTCTCCAAAATCCTGTATTATTTCTAGATTCTAAATGATGCTGGGTACTTAGGCACAGAATACAGTAAGAGTAAACAGAAGGGACTCTTCTAAGGTACGCGCAATATACGTCCCCGTTCCCCGCACCCGCACCTCTCCCCCGGTTCTTGACGGCCAACGTGAGAAATCGAGGCGAAAACGGGGGAGAGGTGCGGGGACGGGGAACGGGGACGCCTGGGTGACGTATATTGCGCGTACCTTAGAAGTTTCCGGCCTGTGACTTAGGCCAAAGGTATCCACGAAAATTCAGTGATGCATTTACATTCAGAAAGAGAGTTTTCGTGAAGTGGAACTCATGGAGAAGACCAAGAATTTATGTCGTTTTTTTTAAATTATCTATTTTACAAATGATAATAATATTTTATTTTTTAATTTAATAATTTTAAAAGTGACCCTAACTTGTCAAGCTGCCTAAAGGCTTTTGACAAAGCTTGATCACTTCTATCTACAAAAACATAACCCTCCTTCTAGCGCAGTCGGGACTCCGGTAAAAAGCTACACCCACTTTACAAATTTCGTAAAAAAAGATTACAATAATTTGTTTTTGTAGGTATTTATATCTAAGTAATTTGTAATTTTAATTTGTATTTGTATTGTATTTCATTGTTTTCAGGATTCCAAGAACTCAAGTTGTGCCACTGCTATTAATATCATAGTGTTTACTTTCTGTCTTCTAATGAGAACTTCTGTTAATTAATAAAATTGCTTACTACGTATCTATTTTTTATGAACAAAAGGTGTTTTATTTATATTTACCTACCAAAATACATATATTCTTATACCCGTTGCCCGTGTGGTTCCGGGTTAGAATAGGACCACTCCATCTACTATACAAACATCTCGTGCTACAATTGCATTCCTAAAGAGGGTTAACGTCGGGCGGCGGCCGGTTGTAAAACTTTTCGCACAAATAAATTCCCAAAGTGGCTTGACGTCAGGCAGGCGGCCAATCGTAAAACTATAGCCAAATCATTTAAACTGTTCCGGCTAATTTCTTCTCCATTTTGCAAGGTCTTTCTCATCCTTGTGTGACGATTGACATGCATGTTATATTTGGAGAAGAAAAAGCGGGAAAACGCACCCCGGGCTCCGAAGCAGCACATGAGGATACAACCGGGAACGCGCTCAGACGAAGAAAATACATATAGGGCCTAACAAAATATACTGAAACTATTCGAAGGGCGAATTCAGTCCATGAAACTGAACAACTTTCCCCAAGAAACATATATCGAAATATGAAAAAAATTTTTTGGCTTCCAATACAGCTTGACCGATCAGCTGATCCGAGTTTGTATGGAAGGCAACAAAATATTTTTAATATTACGATATATGTTCCTTGGGAAAAGTTGTTCAGTATCATGGACTGAATTTACCCTTAGAATAGTTTCAGTATATTTTGTTAGACGTTATACTCTTATACAACGTGGAAGTGACATACGCTTAATAAATCAAACCGGGGGCTATACTAGATCACTATAGGTAGTATAATGATATTAAAATAACACTAAAAAAACAAACATTATTAAATATTATTAATTAGAATTACATAATTTAATTCCCCCTGCACCATTCCACCATCGGACAACACGACGTGGACAGGGATTCCAACCATTTGTGGTCGATATTCTTCCTCATCGTACCTCTCGAGTCGCCTCCTCCTTCATTGTGCGAACCGCTAAGGTGTGAAATTCCCTCCCCGAGTCGATGTTTCCCCATACATATGATTTAGGGATTTTCAAGGCAAGAGGGAACAGGCATTTTTTGAGTCTGCGTGTTACACCTTAGACCTCATCTTAGCTTCCCATCAGGCTAGATAGAGGTCAAACGCACTCAAATCTCTAATAAATAAAAAAAATTAGAAATCGGCATTTCCATACAAAAGTGTGCAACCACCTGGGCAATTTTTTTGGGTTTGTGACTGTTAGTGTCGCATTTCGCCCATTGACTCGATCGGCTTTTATGATGTGCGCCGGATTAGAAGCAGCTGGTACATTCTAGGTATTTTCTTTTCTCTCAGACCAGTATGAAGGTGCATAATAAAAACGTATGAAAGGGCGGGCCCCTAATTTAGGCATCAAATAAAAGGTCAAAGTAGCAATTTGTAGATCGTTATCTCATTTTAGTTTTGTTCGTTTCGTGACTTTCATTTAAGTATTCACAGGGAGGTTGTCATACAAAATCACTGTTTTGTTTTACCCAACTGCGCCAGAAGGAGTATGTAGCGTCTATTTTTTTGGCACGCTCTGCAACCTAAACTTTGTATGAATGGATATGGATGTATTTTATCTTGAGCATTCGTTAGATTCGTCTTAATTGTCAGAGTGACATATAAGACGAATCTAAATCCGCCTAAAGCGTAAATTTTGTTTTTTGATTTAATTTTTTGTTTCATCATTGTCATCATTCAGGTCTTTTTTAGTCTCCACGGCAGGAGCACGACCCTCTCTGTACTACCAGAGACATATATTAGCCAGAGCAGTCAGAGGATTTGGCCTACACTCCCCACGCTGGCCAAACGGGTTGGTGAGGTCTCATTGATGTTTATAAGCTTTGTTTGCGTGTGTTTCCTAAGTCGCCTTCTATCCACAAGACTTGGAGTGGTCTATTCTACTCTGCCGGGAACCACACGGCAAATTTTTGTTTACTTACCCAATTTTTTTTATAAAAAACAAAATGGCGGTATTTTACAATTTTAAATTACTTAAAGAATTATAAAATTCGCCATCTGATTTCAGCTTTGCATTCATCATTTACAATCTAATTGACTGATAAACCTGATAACACAAAATAACACTCTGTATACCATCTGATAAGGACAATCAACCATGACTCACAATCAACAGAAACTAAAGAGGGTTCAAAAATTACCCCGTGTGGTTCCGTGTTAGAATAAGGCCACTCTCTTCCTATGGATGTCGTAAGAGGCGACTAAAGGACTAAGCACTTACATCTCGTGCTAAAATTGCATTTCCAAGGAGGGTTAACGTCGGGAGGCGGCCGGTGAGAAACTTTTCGCACAAATACATTCCTTAAGAGGGTTGACGTCAGACAGGCGGCCGGTCGTAAAACTACAGCCAAATCATTTAAACTGTTTCGGCTTTTTCTTCTCCATTTTGCAAGGTTTTTCTCATCCTTGGGTGACCATTGACATGCATGTTATATTTGGAGAAGAAAAAGCGGGAAAGCGCACCCCAGACTCCGTAGTATACCTTCAGATAACAAGAGACTCTATAGTTTGGATTCTGATAAAGAATTAGATTATAAGCAGCCAACTGTGATGATTCTTGGCTCATGAAACAGTAAATGCCAAAAAAAAACTATAAGATGTGGGTACAAAGTATGAATGAAGAGTACTGCGGTATTGCTTAGATTTTAAAATTTATACATAAAAAGAGGGTGACATCATTCTAAAAGATCTCGGTGGGAAGGTAGTCCAACAATATTGACGTGACAACGTCTTATAAATTGGTTAGCCGGGTGACACTTCAAGAAACTGCGTTACGCTCCGCTCACGTTATGCGCTCACAATGAGAGCGAGTGAGAGGCACGCGTGCCTCTCACTCGCTCTCATTATTATTTTACCACTCAAAGTCGTTGTCACGTAAAACTTTCGCCCGTATACCGACTTTACAGGCAACCAATTTTTTTTTTTTCTCATTATTTCAATAGCTATCCATTACAAGTTGATCTGCAAAAACAGAATATATTGGCTTGTAGAACGGTCAAGTCAAACCGCAAGTTTTTGCCATGAACTTAAGAACTTGGGCTGGACAGAATGATTTCCGTATTAGTGACACAAATGTGTCGGTGCTAAAATGGAAAGAAGAAAAAGTTTCTGTTTATAATCTTATCAACTACATACGAGTAGATGCCAGAAGTACAGATTTTGTTACTCGCACGGAATGCAGTAGAGAAAAGAGTAAAATACTTTGTCCAGAAGCTGTGATGGAGTTCAATAATAACATGAATTTTGTGGCCAAATTCGACCAAATAAAGGGTACTTATTTTATTGATGGAAAATCGCACAAATGGTGGCATCGCATTTTTTTTTCCACTATTTAGACTGCGCAGTTATAAATTCTTTTACGTGTAAATATGGATCATCAAAAAACCGAGTAGACTTCAACAAATTAACCTCTAAAGACTTTCGTAGAAGTGTCTACCAAGTGATACTAACCCCGGCTCTGGCTAAAAAACCCAGAGTAGGTTCAGAACTAGTGGCTCTGGACCATCTTCTCCATTGCACTTAAGTACGGATAAAACGTCACGAGCCGTCGTCAGTTCCAGCAGAATTAGGTACGCAGGGAAACGAATTGCATCAACCTGAAAGCAGTACTTCTAGGTGTGCAAAATGCAGTTCCAAAAAAAATCCAGCACATACTGTCTGGCAATGTAACACCTGTAAGGTACCTCTTTGCATCCGCAAAGATAAAACTTGCTTTTTAGACTTTCATAAACAATAAAAACAACCTTAGTTTGGTTATTGCATTGTAAAAAAAAATTCATAATTTTTTTTATCATATAGTCACAGTGGTTAGCTAACTAACCACCCTATTCCTTAAAAGCCTTAAGTAAATGTTATGTTTTTTTTGTATTTTTCCTAGTAAATAAACCATAATTAAACCATATATCGTACTGTTTTATTTATAACTAGCAGTTCACCCCGGCTTCGCCCGTGGTACATACATAGCCTATGTCACTCGGGGATAGTGTAGCTTTCCAGCGGTGAAAGAATTTTTTATATCGGCCAAGTACTTTTTGAGCCTATTCATTACTAACATACAAAAATAGGTACAAATCTTTCCTCTTTATAATATAGTATAGAAGTATAGATTAACTATATGAAACTGTGCCTGAAAGAGTCCACGTCCGTATTGCAAAAAGTAAGCCATAAGTAAAACAAGAGTAGGGTTTATCCAGGGCTTAGAATTCCGTTAAAAATCTGGTAACGTTAATTCTGTCAAACGGCGTTAACGTTATCAGCAAAAATAACGTTATGCTGGGTAACGGTATTTTTCCCACTATTTACCGTTAATCAGATAACGTTACCAATGATATTAACGGTAAAAGGTATTGTTAACACTGTATTTCTTTTCGATATTTGACAGAATAAATTGATGAGAGTTTGTCTAGTAGGCTACTAAAGCTATTTATATAATATTTTACAAGTATTGAAAAAAGTATCGTTACTTACATCGTTAATTGATAACGTTATAAACTTTATTATCTATACCCTTTATAACGTTACCAAAATAACGTTATTTAACGTTACTTTTAGTGTGAATTTGGTATCGGTAACAAGCCCTGGTTTTAACTCTACATTTTGTATTTTGCACTATCTTATCGTGTTTATCAAAAAAACAATCGATATTTCGGGGCAGTGCATCGTTTCAAGTGCTAGAAGTCAGACGTGATGGAGCACCCCGCTTTCGAAAACGCCGGTGGCAGCCCGGGCATCGAAGTATGGACTATTGATGTAAGTACAGACGAAAGATATGATACCTGTGCCACCTCGTCATAATATTATGTATTCTGTGACCTTGTGTGGTGCGCGGGGCGGGCGCGGTGGCACAGGTATCTAATTAACAGACTGTGCCTGTAAAGATGCAGTATCCCACCTACATGCTACATGCTCGTTTTCACCTCATTTCTCCATCTTATCCTGTTCATCTTACTTTTTATACCTAAACTTCTTTCCACTGTCTCCACTGTAGTAGCACGACCCTCTGTATTACCAGAGTCATATATTAGCCAGAGCAGTCAGAGGATTTGGCGTACACTCTCCACGCTGACTGATGGGGGGGGGGGGGGGGGGGGCTCCGGCTCTCTCACTCACCGAACGAAGCATAGAAGCGGTGAAGCTACTACTCAGACGTCGATTTACTGCTACTAGCAAAACTGTTTTACTCGTAATTGAATTGACAAATGAGGTATCGTCGGAATCGTCTTGCTCGACTGTCCGCTATTAAGTTAGCTTTACATACAGTAAAATATTACTTGCCTCCTTGCTATCAGTGATAGCTCTATTATGATAGTGATTTACCTTTTCTTACAGAAATTCGAGCCAGTCGCCATTGATGCGAAAATATACGGAAAATTCTACAACGGAGACTCTTACATCATTTTAAAGGTAAGGTGATGTCATTCACCTACTCATCCTGTATAACAATGATTCAAACGCATACTAAGCGCCGATTAAAGAAATTGTATACAATCACAGAATAAATAATACCGTACAGAAGTCTCACTCAACAAAGAAATTCAAAGAAATGTCTATCTACTCAATGTGGCATGGTTTAATTTAGCTTACGTCAGAACTCAGCACCTTTTCGTAAAGATACCTAGACATCCATTGCAAGCCAATTTCATTCTTATTACTCTGGACAAACGATTCGTATAACTGAATTTACCACCCGGAGGGGCCGCCTGCGCGCATAGTAATAATGTAGGTACATCTTCGATACCTAAACGGAAGTGACACAGGCCTGATACAATCTAGAATGCTTACTAAGTGGCAAAGCCTTTCCCAAAAAAGATACCTACCTACCTAAAGTTATAAGTCTAACTTTCTACTTTATTATTGCACTGGCCGTTTGCGAGAACGGGACGCCTATAACTTTTGTACATTTTTTGAGAACGTTAGGTAGGTATTTAAACATAAGCATTATGAAAATGTGAGCTTTATGTACGTGGCATTAAGTATATATTTCAATGTTGTTTTTTTGAGATTATTACGCGTAGTTATTTTAGATTGTATTATAATTTCTTTGTATTCACCTCCATATTCAGTCAGACATTTACATGGGAGATTTTTGATAAAATCTATATAACATTTGTGGAATGAAAAAAGGTACAGAATTCGTTTATTTTATTATGCTTAAAGTCTTCTTCGTCTAAGTGCGTTCCCGGTTGCATCTTTTTCTTCTCCAAATATAACATGCATGTCAATGGTTACCCAAGGATGACAAAGACCTTGCGAAGTGGAGAAGAAATAGCCGGAACAGTTTCAATGATTTGGCTATAGTTTTACGACCGGCCGCCTGCCTGACGTCAACCCTTTGGGAATGTATTTGTGCAAAAAGTTTTACAACGGAGGGAGGAGTGGTCGGAACCACACGGGATTGTATTAGAACAGAATAAATACTAATAGGTACTAGCGTACAGAAGTCTCACTCCGCTATAAAATTTAAAGAAATATGTACTCAATGTGGCTAGCGATATGGTTTAATTTAGCTCACGTCAAAACTTAGCACCTTTTCGTTCAGATACCTAGACATCCATTGCAGGCCAATTTCATTCTTATTACTCTGGATAAACGATTCGTATAACTGAATTTACCACCCGGAGGGCCCCGCTGCGCGCATAGTAATAATGTAGGTACATTTTCGATACCTAAACGGGGAGTGACACAGGCCTGGCATTAGTTATAAAATATAGTATATATGTGTATGACTACAACGATCAAATACCGGTCAGACAACTCTAGGCTTTATGACATAAGGCCTAGTTTTGCTTGCACTATATTTTGATTTATTTAGATTGACCTAGCAGGTAGAAAGTCTCATCATATCTTATTTTTGAGTTATAAGTTAAAAAGTAAATAAGTTAAAAAAGTTTATTAAAATTTCAAGTTGCCTCAAATACCTTTTTTATATATTTTAGAAAAATACTTTTGCACGCGCCTGGCTATATCAAAGCCCCGACTAAATCGTCTGGCTCATTGATTTTTTTATTCTTTAAACATTAAGCTACAACATATAAAAATGCATATTGCCTCAAATACCTTATTTGAAAAAAAAAAAAAATTATAGGTTGCTTTAGCCCCGCTACTCACCAGCCAGGTCTGCAGTTCCGTGTTGGGGTATAATAGGAGAGGTATGTGACAAGTTTTCAGCTTGCCTCAAATACCTACCCAAAAATTGGTGCCAGCTCTCGATCTACTTCTATCATACTATCTATACTTAATATTATAAAGCTGAAGAGTTTGTTTGTTTGTTTGTTTGTTTGTTTGAACGCGCTAATCTCCGAAACTACTGGTTCGAATTGAATAATTCTTTTTGTGTTGGATAGTCCAGTTATAGGCTATAGGCTATATAACATCACGCTACGACCAATAGGAGCAAAGATATAGTGGTAAATGTGTAAAAAACGGGAGAAATTATTTCATCTTTGAAGCCTTCCGTTGCGTGCGCCGTGAAAACGGTTCAAGATACACAAAAAATATGTATTAAAGAATAATAGCTCTTTTAATGATCTAAAAAACAGTCCGCGATAGTATATGTCTATCTTTTAAGATTAACTCACAAAAACCGTTTTTATGGTACCTAATTTGGTCGAAATAATTTGTTTAAGTTGTATCAACATAATAATATTAATCTTTATTCAAATAAATATGTTGTTGGTTAAGAGTACTTCATCTATACTAATATTATAAAGCGGAAGAGTTTGTTTGTCTGTTTGTTTGTTTGTTTAAACGCGCTAATCTCAGGAACTAATGGTCCGATTTGAAAAATTCTTTTTTTGTTGGGTAGTCCATTTATAGAGGAAGGCTTTAGGCTATATAACATTACGTTCCGACAACCACGCGAACGAAGTCGCGGGCACAGCTAGTCTATTTATATTTCGGAAGTGTTCACAAAAATAAAAAGTAAGTTATCTGATTATTTCGTTATGATAAATAATCTAAATGCATTTTTTATCAAAATAAGTAGGTAGCAAACAATAATAAGCAATAGTCAGCCAGAATACCACAGATTGTATCAGCACACCTACGCGTATAACAATAATATTATCCCTTATTGAGTAAAAAATCTTGGATTACATATCGACTCAACTCTTAGCTGGACCACTCGCATATTATATTATGTCTGCTGGAAGAAATTTCTTTAGAAATAAGTAGCACCTGAGTATGTAGGTACCATGTTTACTTTTTAGGGTTCCGTACCAAAAGGGTGCAAACGGGACCCTATTACTGAGACTCCGCTGTCTGTCCGTCTGTCACAGGGCTCTATCTCTTGATCCGTAATTTATTAGTAAGATAATTTAAATTTTTACTAAAAATAAAAAAAGTTAAAAATGAAAGGGTGTCCTCATACAAAAAACGTGCTTTTTCAGCGTTTTTAACTAGATCTTTACAATCGCATTAACTAGATACTTGAAATTTTCACCGATTATGTATTACAATGGCCGCTATAACAACAAATACTAAAAATAAGATAAAGTTAAAAATTAAAGGGGGTCGTCATACAAGAAATGTGTTATTTTTCTGCGTTTTTAACTCGATCTTTATAATGGCATTACCTAAGCAAGCATTGGCAACTAGATACTTGAAATTTTCTCTTTCGTACATGAAGGGATCCGTACAATGTTTTAAAACGCTGAAAAAAGCACGTTTCTTATTTGATGACCACCTTTAATTTTTAATTTAATCTTTTTGTTGTATTTGTTGCTATAGCGGCAACAGTAATACATAATCGTTGAAAATTTCAAGTGTTATGCTTCAAAAGATAGATCGCTGTGACAGACGGACAGACAGCTTATTCTCAGTAATAGGGCCCCGTTGGCACCCTTTGGGTACGGATCCCTAATTAGAGCAAATAAATTAAATTGAATTATTTTTTTCAGACGACAGGCGAAAATGACTCCGCCCTGTCTTACGACGCCCATTTCTGGCTCGGCGCCAACACGACTCAGGACAAGAAGGGCTCCGCCGCCATCTTGACAATCACCCTGGATGATATGCTGGGAGGAAGGGCTGTGCAGCACAGAGAAGTACAAGGACATGAATCTAGCCAGTTCCTGGGGTACTTCCAACCAGGTAACTTACACCCAGAAGGTTTTAAGGGGGGCAAACCGTAACGGCTATTCGGCTCTGGAATCCCCTGCCTGATAGCATTACGAGATCACACAATCGTGATAATTTCAAAATACTGGTCAAAAAATATTATCTGGAATCAAACTCTCTCTGCTGTATATAATATACTAGCTGTGCCCGCGACTTCGTTCACGTGGTTGTCTGAAAGTAATGTTATATAGCCTAAAGCCTTCCTCTATAAATGGACTACCCAACAAAAAAATAATTTTTCAAATCGGACCATTAGTTCCTGAGATTAGCGCGTTTAAACAAACAAACAAACAAACAAACAAACAAACAAACAAACAAACAAACAAACAAACTCTTCCGCTTTATAATATTAGTATAGATAAATATGTGTATGTATGTATCTGGTTTAGTATATACGTACCTATGGTATTTATTAAGTGTTTCTGTGGATATATATGTATGTATGTATTGCTATAAATCGTTTCATGTAAGTACTATTTAATAAAATTATGTTAAAATTAATAATATTTAAATTAAGTATATGTATTTATTGTGTAATATTATGTAGGAATGTTGTATTGTAATACTGCTACAACTTGCACCCCTTCTACCAACTTCTCGATGTGTCCCAAAGGCAAACTGGTAGATAATGCATAGCGTACCCATTGTAATCAATCAAATATAAGATTGTGTGCAATAAACTTAAATAAATAAAATAAAAAAACCGTAGCGCTCAAAGTAAAGCCACGCGTCATCTCCGGTCGGTTTTACGGGACACTAAAATCAAACATTTCTGTTTTCCCTCCACCCTAGAAATATTTCATCACTTGGAAACATTCCGCCTAGAAAAATTCTAGATCACTTATCTTTTGAGTAGACTCTAGCTCCTAGGTCACTCTGCCGCCATTTTGACTGTCACCCTGGATGATATGTTAGGAGGAAGGGGTGTACAGCTCAAAGAGGTGCAAAAACATGAGACTACCTAATTCCTGGGGTACTTCCAACCAAGGGAGCTTACAATCCTATTCTTGACTTCTCTCTCACTGTAAGGTGAGAGAGAAGTAAGGTGTTTTTGGATGATGGTTGATTTTTAGGAATTAGGTCAAATAACGATACGTACCCACTAGGCTGTTACCAGCTGTTACTGTTTTGATTCTCTTTGCCCCCAACATGCCTAACATCACGCTTAATGATGCCTTTGGTTCTTGTGGCGTATAGCTATATTATACATGACGGATAACCAGTTGCATATAATAAAGCCGTGTAGTTTCCGGCAGAGTAGAATAGAACCACTCCAAGTCATTCCGTGAATGTCGTAGAAGGCGACTTAGGAAATTCAAGCTAATAGCTCATAAACATCAACAAAATGAGACCAATCAACAAAACGCCATCTAGCCAACGAGTTCTGACCTAACTCCTAATGCGTGTTATAGAATAGGAATATCAAATGGTAGAGAAATTCGCCATGCGATGTAGAACACGTGATGATAGATAGCTCAGATGTTTAGAACATGGTCGTATCGTATTTGAACCGAGATCGCGAGTTCAAGTCCCGCTGACGGAGTATTTTTTTTACCATTTTATTTCTTTGGTGTTGCGAAACCTTGCTACCAGATGGCGCCACTGATTTGATCTAACAGCTTCAGTTTCTTATCTATTTCAGTAGGTATATAAAATATTAATCTATGGCTCTGGTAGTACAGAGAATGTTCCTTGCAGTGGAGACTAAAATATTACCTGATGATGAAGAATCAGTCGCATCGACAATTGAGATGCCTCTTCGAACTTTCCCTCGAGAAAATCCTATACTAGCACAGAAGAGTCAGATAAAAGTGAGTTCACTGCTAGAACGGCACAAATTGATTAGTTTGTCATTTCCAGCTATCAGATACTTGGAAGGCGGCAACGAGTCTGGCTTCAACCAGGTGGAGACCAACGCTGGAGCCGAAAAGCGACTGCTTCGGCTGTCTGGCTGCGACAACATGAGGATTGAACAGGTTCGTGATTTCGAAATACAGGGGTTGTTGGCGATGGATCGTGCGTGGACTGTATATTCTCAGATACTCTGATTGGTCGGCATCTTTCAGTCGGCGGCTGCGATCCTTCCATGCAGGTCTGTTGTAGGAATGAGCACGTGGGTCGTCAACAGGGGTCTAGGCTCCGAATATGATTTTTGATTGATTTGATTTTCCCATTCGGTGTCGAGACCCTTGGTCCGTGGGGTCCTAGCACTATAAGGCTTTTTATGGAAATAGCAAAAAGGTTAGTCGGCATCACAGGAGACCGAAGAGCTGGCAGCTACCTCGGACAAAGAATCAGTCTAGCTATTCAAAGGGGGAACGCTGCCAGTATCTTCAGAACCTTGCCTAAAGGGACTCCTTTTAATAATATATTTTAGTTATTGTATTATATTTTTAAGGTTTTTAGTTTTAGGTTCTTTCTAGTTTTAGCTAACTTTAGGTATTTATATATTATGAGACGCTAGCGGCCCGCCCCGGCTTCGCACGGGTATGTATTATACATATAAACCTTTCTCATGAATCACTTTATCTATTAAAAAAAACCGCATCAAAATCCGTTGCGTAGTTTTAAAGATCTAAGCATACATAGGGACAGACAGTGGGAAGCGACTTTGTTTTATACTATGTAGTGATACTCGTAAATGTAATTACAATAATGTCCTCTTCCTTCTCGAAAGCGAGAACTTAAGGAGTGCTTTGAATTCTGAGGTCACACAAGGAATTAATCGTATGCGAAGGATTTGCACGAGAGGTCATGCATGACCACTCATAATTTAGACATTAATTGTAGTGTACCTACTTGTCAAAGAAACCTTTCATGAAGAATCAGTTTCATTTCAGTCTCTTTTTTATATATGTTGAAATGTTTAGAAAACCATTGACAAGTTTATGATATTTTCTGCGTAAAACAATATTACTTATCGCTGTCACGAAGGTTTCAAAAATACGATGCAATACGGAACGTGAGCGGTGAGTTGGGAAACTACACGTTGTCTGTTTCGCTAACTCCTTCGTTGAAAAATAGCACTCCAGATTTACTAAAGTACTAACTCGGCGACTTAAAAACGATATTTTCCTCCTACATTCGACGTCTAATAACATATGTTTATTTGTTTATTTGTTTATTTTCAATACATGTGTATACACTATTATTACAGGATTATCCTAATGCAATAGCGTACAGTTTATATTTACATCATTTAGCTACATCTATTTAATTATTTATAACATAACACATATAGTGTGGCCCTTGTGAGCTCAGTCAAGGAGCAACAGTTCATATCGATCTTATTGGCGACCTCGTTCAGCGTTTTCAAAGTTCTTGTGAGTGGCGCCTTTTTCATCAAATTCGTACGACCGCGGGGTATTGCGAACATATGTGGCTGATGTCGTCGCCAAACGTACCGGTTCGGCACGCACAGCGCCATCCATCCCAAAACATCTGGGTTGTAGAGACGTCCCCTCCATACTTTAAACAGGTATGTCGCCAAGTACAGACTCCGTCTCACTTCGAGTGAATTATACCCCACCATCCCCAATACAAACAACGTTGGGTACATTAATGGATAAAACGGATACACTCCGTACAATTTGAGGTACACAAATCTTGTAAATTTGTTTTGTATCCGTTCTACCATCAACTTGTACTTCGCTTCGTGTGGTGCCCAAATACACGCATTGCTCTCTAGGTGGCTTCTCACCAGTGCATCATATAATGCTCTCACTGCATTAAGATTCGTGAATTCTCGAGTCTGACGCATAACAAACCCTAAATTCCGGTAAGCTTTCTTGCAAGCCTTTACGACATGTTCCCGGAAATTTAGATCACTAGTGAAGTGAACACCAAGATCTTTTGTTTCCGTAACTCTCTGCAGCGGTTCGTTATTAATATGATAAGGGTGTACGTAATGCTGCCTAGCTCGGGTGAATGATATTACCGAGCACTTCGATACATTAAAGTTGAGCCCGTTTCTGTGGCTCCATTCCACCACCCTGTTTATATCCATTTGCAGTTTCTCACTGTCTGATGGATCTCTTATTTCCTTCACTAGTTTAAGGTCATCTGCAAAAAGAAGGCAAGTTGACTCGGATACTACTTTTGGCAAGTTATTAATGAGTAGATTGAATTCAAGGGGTCCTAAATTACTCCCTTGATTTACTCCTGACCTTGTAAAGTATGGCTCAGATTGCTGGCCAGCCCAGTCCACGTATTGTCGCCTATCCTTTAAGTAGCTGGCGAAGAAAGATAGTGTTTTCGGCGTAAAGCCCGCCTCTGCCAAGCTCATGAGTAATGTGTCATTGTCTACTGTGTCGAACGCCTTTTGATAGTCGAAATAGGCCACATCCACTTGGGCCCCCGAATCTACCGACGGTGCTAGCTGCATCATCAACTTAAGCAGATTACTTGTTGTGCTTCGTTCTGGTCTGAATCCATGCTGTGCGTCCGACATATGCGCCTTTACTTGTGAGTACACCGAGATATTTATGGCTGATTCCAGGATCTTAGCTGGTGCACACAATATTGCTGCTGGTCTGTGGTCACACGCATTTGTCCCCCCTCGTCCTTTCGGCACCGGGACCACTCTAGTTAATTTCCATTGCTCCGGGAATTTTTCTCTCTCTAGGCACGTATTAAATATGTAGAGGAGCGGTGCTGCCAGGACCTCTCGGCAGTCTTTCAAAATGAATGGCGGAATACCATCTGGTCCCGGAGACTGCTTCGGCTTCATTTTTACCAGGGCTTGTTTCACTTCCGCCAAATCTAGTTGGTGCACCTGCACGCGCGCCGTTCCGGCCGGCGCCGAGGCGCTTGCTGCTGCGACATCTAGCTTAGCCGGTTCTGTCTTATACACCGAACTGAAAAACTCCGCAAATTCAACTACACATTCCTTTTCAGATAGAATTCGTCCTTCTTTAATTAGCTTCTGTTTGGTAACGCTACCTCTTTTTGATTTAACAAAATGCCAAAACGCTTTAGGATCTCTTTCCATGTTACTTTGTAACCAGTCTCTATGTTGGTTATGAGCCTGTTGTATTGCCTCTTTCACTTTAGCTCTATAACGTGAGAATTCCTTATAGTCGTTCTCCAACTTACTTTTTTTATAGCGTTTGTGACACTTATGCTTCCGTTGTATGTCGGATATTATTTGTCTCGTATACCATTCTGGATATTTATACTCTGTTCCACTTTTTGCTGGACTTTTAGTAGGAGCACACTCTCCTATGACCTTATTAATTTGTATGTAGAAATGCTGTACCGCCTCTTCTGGGTTTGTTATCATATACAGTTCACTCCAGTCTAAGTTTTCCAATAAGTTGTACAAACGGTGCATGTCTGCTTTACGAAAGTTCCATTTACTAGCCTGTGCTGAACTTACTTGGTCTTTCCTACCTGTTTCTTCGACTGCTTGTGTGGTGTATTCCGCTGTGATCCATATTGCGAGTGGTGGATGGTGCTTATCTACTGGTTGTAAACCATCCGACTCGACAACGGTAACCTTGCCGCTCACCCCGCCTCCTTTCAACACTAGGTCGAGCTGCCTGTTGTTGCAGTTCGGTATGCTATTGCTTTGACTGAACTCACAAAATGTTAATACGTACTCATAATAATTAAGGGTCTCTACATTTGCTGAATACAAGTTAAAATCTCCTAATACTATCATATTGTTATTAAAATTTGCACATATTTTCTCTATTATATTAAACATTATCATATATTCATCTGTTTTACTATTCGGTGGTATGTATACCGCGCAACACACAAATAAAAATCTGTTTCCTGAAAATACTGATGCTGCTACTATTTCAAAAGAATGCCTTTCCACGTCAATGTTGTCCGGAATTGGTATCTGTCGTAGTTCGTATCGAGGAGTGGCCACTATACACGCTCCGCCCTGTTTTCGGCCATCCGCTCTGTCGCAGCGTACTATGTGATAGCCCGGTGGTACGAATTCGGCATCTTCGATTGAGACATTACACCCCGTTTCTGTAAGCACAAAAAGATCGGACCCCGATGCTTGGATGAATGCGAACACTCTCGATGTTTTTGTTCTCAATCCTTGTACATTCTGATAATGTATTTCTGTAATCCTTTTTGCTTTACTTTGGTTGTTCTGTGTGCCTCTCCTTACTTCACTCGTAGATTTAGGTGCATCCCGCTTACGTGGGTATTTCGTTCTTTCCTCTGCTCCTCCGAAAGCTCTGCCTCCACGGCTTGATGCAAATATCAGCCGCCCAATTTTTTGCTTCCATAACAGCTTCTGCTAATCTTGCCGGAGTTCCGATCTTAAATGACGCATAATTGCCGCGTGCTTTGAGTACTTCTACTGTGCATATTGATTCTTTACAAACGTTTTTTAGATGTTTCCTTACTTGATCAGCCGTTGTTCCTTGTTTCACATAATATAGATGTACGTATTTCCATCTTTCCGAAGCTTCCAGCTCAGTCGCTCCCGGGTCTGCCGTACCACGCAAAATCAAAGATGTAGACGGTCTCTGGCGTTTTCTCTTTACTTCTATCCATCCACCCTTCCCTTCGGAATCCGCCTCATTTTCATTTTTTTTCGCTACAGTTTGTTGCGGCTGTTCTGTAATGGTTCGCCTGTTGGATTTCTTAGCGTTTGACGTTTCATATGATTCGGAAACTGGAGCTTGTTTTGTGTAATATGGTGTTAGAGTTACACTCATTGAATGGGACTCCTGATTTCCAATGTTACTTTCGACGACTTGGCTTTCGGTCACTGTTATGTCTCTGGTTCCCGGCTGATCATCATTTATCTTATTTACGCATGTCAATGCGTCAACTTTACTTCCCAATTCATCTATTTTCATGGTTAACTCGCTATTACATACGTTACAAATTTTGTTGGATATTTCTGATTTTATATCTCCTAAGCATTCCTTTACTATTTTGCTAATCTTTGCCGTTAATCGAGCCTCGTATTCAGCATGCAAACCTTTCATTTCTCGCAACATCATTGAACGCATATTGTTAAGTGCACTTTCTATTCCGTCATTCTGCTGTGAAGTTTGTGCGTTTCGCTTTACGTTACGTACTGTCACGTTATCCATGCTACATATTGACAGATTGGGACTGTCGCTTGTTATACTCATATCATGCGCCAACAATGTTTGTCGCACAGGCGTTCCTGAATTGTCGCCTTTAGGTAGTTTGCTGCGACATTCGATGCATACCCAGGTGTTTTTGTACTCCTTTGACAAAGCGGTGAATGTTTGCCTGTTAAAATTGGCGCATATTATGTCAAAAGTCTGCTTGCATTTATTGCAGCTCATTGCTTCCTCGTCGTTACCTATTTCACCCCGGCATCCCGCACAGGTAATTGCTCTTGCCGCCATCTTACGCCTGATGCCTACAGTTGACACCACACAGGTTGACCGTTTTGTGTTGCTACAGTCTCGTGGTACCGGTATCGATAACTAAGCGATAACTAAACGATAATTACCGCTCCGTGTGATGATGTCTTGGTAGGTTAGTTGCCGTCCGCTGTCGCGAAGCGCGTTGAATGGTGACTCACCGCAGCGGGGCCGTCGCGAGTTGTCGTAGGTCAGGGACGCCAACGGAAATTTGTAATTTTTGAATTATTTTTGCTTGTAGCTTCCTAGATATTTCACTTTTTGAATGTCTGTTTTCACAATTTAGTGTAACCCCGGTCTATACTTGCAATTTTCACAATATTGAATCTAAACTAACGATATTTATAGGTTTTAATCAATAAAGTGTGCGTAGCGAATTGAGACAGGTTTGCACTTTGTTGTGGCTCGGCCGACTCATCACATGATTCACATTGCCGCCCTTTTTCCCTTTCCCTTGGTCAGGTTATACAATCTGCGTTGGAAAAAAAGTAGCTGGTACATTCTAAGGTTTTTTTTCTTCCATACCAACATGGAAGTTGCCGCTGTAGGTTCACAGCTCGCGAAATTGTGTGTTTTTGAAAATTGGCTGTATTTAAACTACAATTTTTTTTTTTTTAATTTTACCTGCTTTTCTACAGACAGACACTATATCCAATACAAGAATTTTGGCTCATTAAAAAAAAAATACACAGGTACCTCTAAATTTATTCGATCACGGGTTTCGGCCTAAAGCCCAATATAGGTACTTATAATATGTAAAACTAGCGGCCCGCCGCGGCTTCGCACGGGTATTTAAGGCTCCGTAAGAACCATCCTCGTACTTCAACGAATATTTTAGAAAAGAATTAGCGAAATCGGTTCAGCTGCTCTCGAGATTTGCGCTTAGCAACACATTCAGCGATTCATTTTTATATTATAGAAGATTTAAAAATAATAATTTGTAGTAAGTACCTAGTTTAATTATAGAATTTTTCAAAAACACACAATAAGTACCGCGCCTTAAGAAATCTTAACATACGTCCTACTTAGTCACGTCTTTATCCCCCTTTATCGCCAGGTGCCAGCAGACTCCTCGTCCCTCACCAAAGACCACTGCTTCATCCTGGAGGTGGAGCACGACATCTTCGTGCTGATGCCGGAGGGGGCCAAGGCCACTCAGCGGCGGAAGATCATCAGCGTCGCGAACACGTTGAGAGACGACTATCATAACGGCAGGGCTACTATAGAGATCATTGGTATACAAATAAATACTCTCATCATCATCATTCGAGCGTATTCCCGGTTGCTACCCTAGGTAATTTGACGAGTTACTGATTTACACAGAGCGACTGCCGTCTGACCTCCGCAAATCTAAAGGGAGAGCTAATCCTCGGATAGGTATACCTAAACGCTAGATGGCGTTCGGGATCCACAGCTTTACGTGCCTCACAGCTTTTCGAAGCACGGAAGAACTTTCTTTTTCAGATAATCAGGTGATGAATAGCGACGAGCGAGCGACGGATGCATTTAATTTAGAGAAAAACCGGAGAAATTATTGCTCTCCGGGAGGTAGGCAATGCTGGAGTCTCCCGGGCAATCCGGGAGGGTTGGGAAGCCTACCTATATCTTATTATGAAAACCTGGATCAGCTGCATGGTACCTACATAGCAACTAATTCCTATAACGCACATCTAATAATGCTTTTTTGTCTGGGACATCAAAAGTTCACACAAACTTATCAGCTTTAACTAAAATTCTTTGAACATTCACTCTCTTACAGTCCCCATTTTTGTTGTAGATGAATTCTCATCTGACGACGACGTCGCGCTATTCTTCGAAGCTCTGGGATCTGGCTCCAAAGACGACCTCCAGGATGATGATTCTTCAGAGGTAAGATTGAATGAAGACCTGCCAGTGGGTGCCATTGTTATACAAACTGGAAGCACAGACTGGAAGGCACATAAATAGCAAACTTAATGTAGACTATAAATACATATTAGCAAACAAATTACAAGCAAACCTGCGAAAGGTAGAATTTTTTACTCGAACGATTGCCTCCTAATCCTTCCCCCCCCCCCCCCCCTCGCCGATAAAGGCTAGAATAAATACGCTCTACCACCCTTATCAAGGGAAAAGAATAACATTGGGCCATCCTCAACATGGTTAATCCATACTTTGCCTAGGGGCCCCGTCATGGCTAATGAGGCTCTATTACTGCATCGAGAGGAAGAGATGGAGCGGTCTTTTACGAGGTCGGAAACGTCACGGCAGATACGACATTCTTCTCGACAACAAGTCTTTCCGTGTCTCCTACCTCCTACTCGGTAGGGTTTTAATAAATAACAAATAGGCACATTATTTGGCGCCAAAAATCCCCATTTTGTATTTTTTTTGTTTTGACATACTTTTCCAGTTTATTCAGTGAAGAATGACAACGACACCTCTGGCTGCAGAGCGTGCCAAATAAATATATATATATATATATTTATGTTATAGAACGGCAAACGAGCAAGCGGGTTACCTGATGGTAAGTGATCACCGCTGCCCATGGTCTATTGCAACACCAGGGGTGTAACAAGAGCGTTACCGGCCTTTCAGGGCCCTCTCCAGAGGGGGAGGGGGGGGAGACGGGGCTCCGGCTCTCTCATTCACCGAACGAAGCATAGTAGCGGTGAAGCTACTACTTAGACGTCGATTTTCTGTGAGAGTGTGGTACTTCCCCGGACGAGCCGGCCCATTCATGCTACTAGTTGCAACTAGCAAAACTGAGTTTTGCCGGTAGCGTGGCTCTACCACAACTATTATCTTACACATATAATACAGTCGGGTAAAAAGACCTGATAATGATATTAAAGTTTCTTGTTTTTTTTTGTAGGGTTATTCTCGTGAAGATATTGCTACCGTGTACCTGTACAAGGTGCTACTCGGAGACGAGCTGGATCTGGTAACCCTTAGCAAGCCCTTCAAGCAGAAGCAGCTGGCGTCCGATGTGAGTAAATAGACTTTTCAACCGACTTTAAAAAAGGAGGAGGTCATCAATTCGACTGTATGTTTTTTTTTATATATATGTTTGTTACGCTATATCTTCGCCAATTGGGTAGATGACTGGGCCAAAAATAAAATATTTGGTACTGTGAAGAATCTCCTTACCCTAGACTTTCCCATACAAACGTAGTCTACGTTTAATATCGAAACGACATGTCAGATTTCGGTAAAAATTTGTAACTTTAAAGAAATTGCATATATCTAGGGTTATAATTGGTTTTCACAGTCAAAATATGAACTTGAAAGAAATTATAAGGGTATAAAAGTTTTTCATACAAATGGTCAAAAATTATATAATACACTATATTCTCTTTCAAGATCATATTTTGACTGTGAAAACCAATTATAACCCTAGATATGTGCAATTTCTTTAAAGTTACAAATTTTTAGCAAAATCTGACATGTTGGTTCAAAATAAATCGTAGACTACGTTTGTATGGGAAGCTATGATTCTGTCTTGGGTAAGGGGACTCTTAAGAGAATAAAACGTCACAAAATAGTGTCACTTGTCATTGATCATATCCATTTTCAACATGATTTTAGACTTATTAATGTAGAAAAACTGATATTAAGAGCGCTATTTGACTCGAAAAATCTATGACGTCACGGTTTTGTATTTCATACAAATCCCATAGAAAATGTTTGTTTTGACGTTTAGAAAAAAGTGTCTAATTTGACTTCTTGTCATCTAGCGGATTGTGTGTGCACCGATTTTGATGATTCTTTTTTTATTTGAAAGCCTTTACTACCAAGTTGGTCCCATTTTAATTTGGTGAAGATATGATGAACTTTGGAAATATGGAAGAAACTCCTAAAAAAAATTGAAGTCGGTTGTTTTTTTTTTTGTTAAAAATTTAATTATTTCTCTAAAAGTTCCAAAACAAATCCGCCCAATGCTCTACTAGTAGGGGGTACAAATGTTTTAGTTTCCCTTTTGATAATAAATAACGTCAAATGTACCTATGTTTTATCACTGAAATTTTTCGTTTATAAAATCTTAAGTTGACCAGAAAAGTATTAGGGAAATCAAAAAATTTGTGCCTCATACTAGTGGAGGATCTGGCGGATTTTTTTGGAACGAAAGCAAGCATAGCAGAGAAAACAGCTAATAATGTATATATCTTTAGAATGTGCTAATTAAGGCCGTACCCGAATTTTCCGGGGTCCAGTGCTGCCTCCATTTAAATAAATCATTTTAAAGAAAACGGAGACCAAGTCCTAGATAACCCTTGAAACTACTTAGTGAACTACTGTCTACAGTTTAAAGTGAGAACGTTAAGCTTTACTACGCACATTTGCGAAAAACGGCCACTTTTGGCAAATGTGCGTAGTAAAGCTTAACGTTCTCACTTTAAACTGTAAACAGTAGTTCATAAAATACTTTGAAGGGCTATCTAGGACTTGATAGTTGCAAAATTTTAGATGATGTCTCCGTTTTCTTTGAAATGATTTATTTTAAATGGGGGCAGCACTGGACCTTGGAAAATTCAGGTACGGCCTTAAGCGCTGTCATTTGTACTTTACTTGATGGCCTTGAGGGCGCCATATTGAATTTACTCTGACGTCATATAACCTAAACCAGCGACAGCCAAGACGCTTCCGACGATACCTCATTTCTCAAGGTACCATGGATATCATAGAACATACGACGGACAGATGACATATACATACAAACATACCGGCGAAACACATAACTGCCCTTTTGGCTTTGCCGTAGTCGGGTACACTGTTAAAAAATATGTAATTTTACTAAAAATTATGTAATTTTTACATGCAAAAATATTACATAAACCTGTAAAATTCCCGAAAAATCTGGGACATTTACGGAAAAATATGTAAAAATGACAAAAATTATGTAAAATTTCATATTCTTATGTAAAATCTTATATTTTTCCGTAAATTTCCTAGATTTTACGGGAATTTTACAGGATTAACTAATTTTTTTGCATGTAAAATTACATAATTTTTAACAGTGTTATAAATGGGTTACTCGCGTAGCGAGTCAGCAACGGACTGTCTGACCGACATGTTTCGACCTCATCCGGAGGTCTCCTCTTGGCGCGAATGTGACTTGGGACGCGCGTACGATGTCTGCCGGAGCCGCACTGTTGCGGTGCAGGCAGCGGATTTTCATTCCGGTGTGGGTAACATAATATCATGTGTGTTATTATTTCCAGGAAGTCTACATCCTGGATACGCCATGCAGTGGCATTTACATCTGGCTCGGCAACGACGTGGACGGAGAGACTAAAAAGAACTACTATGACATCGTCCAGAAGTATCTGGATTTGAAGGGGTATCCGTCGTGGGTAAGAAATATTTGTTTCACCCTTTACTCTTTCGCATTATTTCTTCTTCTATCATTGACATAGAATATAAAGGTATAAACCAGCCATCTGATACAGTTTCTCATGACTTCCAATACTTCCAATATAAAGTAGCATTGGTTCTACATTTATTGACTAGTTATTCTCTAGTAAGCATTTGTGTTGTGACAATTTGCGTGCAACTAAGTATCTGGTATATTACTGGTAACGTTATAAGCGGTATCGATAATACAGTTATGAAACGTTATAATAACGTTATCAATCAATGATATAAGTAACGATACTTTTTTCAATACTTGTAAAATATTATATAAAAATATTATGTGTGTGTATTACAAGTGTATTATATCGCGCTGGGAATCGAACCCGAGGTAGCACAGACTATCACGACATCCGTGTAGCTCTAGTAACCTACTAGACAAACTCTCATCAATTTATTCTGTCAAATATCGAAAAGAAATACAGGCTTAACAATACCTTTTACCGTTAATATCATTGGTAACGTTATCTGATTAATCGGTAAATGGTTGGAAAAATACCGTTACCCAGCATAACGTTATCTTTGCTTAACGCCGTTTGACAGAATTAACGTTACCAGATTTTTAACGGTATTCCAAGCCCTGCTTAAAGGTGCTAATATGATCCTTGTAGTACTCCCAATAAATGTGTCAAAGATCCGAAATATTATAGTCATTTTTTTTTATAGAATGTTCCGTTTATGTCCAGGTCCACGTTACCAGGGTAACAGAAGGTGTGGAGTGCTCCAACTTCAAGCAGTACTTCCACAACTGGGATACCGTAAACAGTGCTTACTCCGTTCAAGCCATGATTGCGGACATTGGTAAGAATTTGAGCAACTTTAAGTACACTTTAGATATTTCTACGGATGCAAGTACCTATATAAAAGACCCTATTTTACCTGTCTTCCGAAGCAAGATAAATATACATAAATATACTTATTCGGACAAATCTCACAGATTCAGCTAGCCCCAAAGTAAGTTCGAGACCTGTGTTATGGCAGGCCTGTGTCACTCCCCGTTTAGGTATCGAAAATGTACCTACATTATTACTATGCGCGCAGGCGGCCCGGGTGGTAAATTCAGTTATACGAATCGTTTGTCCAGAGTAATAAGAATGATTGGCTTGCAATGGATGTCTAGGTATCTATACGAAAAGGTGCTGAGTTCTGACGTGAGCTAAATTAAACCATATCGCTAGCCACGTTGAGTAGATATTTCTATGAATTTCTTTGCTGAGTGAGACTTCTGTACGTTAGTATTATTTATTCTGTGGTTATGGGATGCCAACTCAACGATACTGTAATATATAACAAATACAGATAAACATACAAGACGCAGGTCAATCTGAAAAAAAACCTTTTCCATCTTGACCTGACCGGGGATCGAAGCCTGGACCTCCGGTATGACAGCTTGGCATGATAACCACTAGTCTAGGCCACAGAGGTCGTCATCAGAGGAAGCAAGATATCAATATGAAGCAAGCAAAGAAACTTGGGAAGATTTTATGTACGAGTATGGCGGAATAGTCACGTGACGTAAGACGACACGTGCGTATTTTTCATAGCGAAACAAGTAAACAGCAGCTGCGTGTCGTAAACCCCACTGTTTACTTGTTTTGAACGGCGTATAAAAGGGGCGCACGTTCGATAAGTTGTCCCCTCAGGCGCATGACACTTAGTCAAAGCCGATCTCAGTGACGCCCAAAGCCGAGTTTCGTTCCCATCCGGTGGGAACCCTTTGTGCTGTCATGTCACTTTACGGTGTGAACAACATCTTGCCACTTTGGAAAATGTTGGTCCCGCCTAACCCGTCGCGACCGGTGAGCTGTAAAATGCCTTCAGCATACAGCGTAATACTTCGTACGAATAAAAAAATAGTTTGGAAAATCCAAAAGTGCACGCCTCATAATCTCATTTTTCACAATTAAATTGATTTTGATTATTTTTTTATTGCTAACTTAAAACGAAGAAAAATATGTGTCGGCTTTAACGCACGACTGGAGATTATTTTTAACTTTTATTTTTAAATTCTCACTGAGAAAATTGAAAATTTTTAAAATTCGGGACGTTATTAGTTTCACCCCGTTTTTGAAAAGTCGAGTTTTCATCAGATCTCGTCGTGGAATCTTCCCTGACCACTCACGAGCAAGTGTCATGCACCCTATCCGTATGTGTGTGTGGGTGTGTATGTGACCCGCTTATAACTCTTGAACAACTAAACCGATCGGAACCAAACAAGTAGCTTTCCAAAGAGTTCTATACAACTCAGATTTCCTGTGAATTTAAACCGATTCGGACCGGTAGATTTTGAGAAATCTCAAAAAAACTAAGCAAAAACAAGAAAAAGACACAAGACTACGTCACGAATGTCAAAAAAAGTGTTACCACTGATTGTTCTTTTCATTCTCAATTAGTTAATGCAAATTAAATAAAATATTAACTAACTTATCGCTTCTTTTACATTTATTCGTCTTTTTTTTTTTAATTTATGGCTTGACGCTGCTGCGTATTTAGCCAGGAACAAAGTAATAAAACGTGGGAAATTCTTTTTTCCTAACAAGTTACAATCAAAGGTTGGTGTAGGCCTTTGATTGCTTTAAGGGAGTTTCTGGCGACAAATCTATACGAGTCCACTGGTTTTCATAGCCGATTGAGTGGCGGACGACGCCCGAAGACGCCCACACAGTCCGCGAAACAATATCACTACAGCCGTACTATGACTGTCCACTTTAACTATTTCACATATTGTTCATGAGCATTAGCATTTATAACACCAAACAACACCAATTTCATATTAAAAGGTCCACTAAAATCAATTTGCAAAATAATTTAAAGAAAACCCCAACCAAACACCTTGACTTCCCGCCAAAAACTCATTTATTCGTCTTTCATATTTAATAAAACAAACAAAATCACAACATTCTTTATTCAAATTTCTTTTTACTTCTTTTCTTACTTGCCAGTTACACATTCGTACTCATCATACATAGGTATTAACTCTTTCAACAAACCTCACATCCAAAATAATTTTTAATATGTCACCTGTATTTTTATAATAATAATTACGATTAAACTACATTGAATTAGACCGTGATCTTCGAAAGGACTTAGTTTTGGATAATACTGAAGCGTATAAAAAAAAATGGACTTGATCAGATAAGTTTTTCGGGAGTTATCGTGACCACGCCAGTTTCCATACATACAGACACACGGACGTCCACAAAATGATTTTGTTAAACATTGTTTTTATTTATTTAAAAGGCAAAATGTCTTTTAAAATGTCATAAGTGTTGAAACTATTGTTTTTCCTTGACATTTATGTGTAAATATTATTGTACAAGTGCGATAGAAAATAAATAGATACACATTTAGTTAAAAAAATCACTTGATTTTTGTAAGGCGAGAGTAGAGCACTACCTCATGCGCATGAGGTAGTGCCTCATGCGCTTCGCTTATGAGGCGTGCAATAAGTTGTCAGTCTTGTTTGGACAGCTGTGCGGTGCACTATTCGAGAACACTGGATTGTACCTACTGTGCAGCGGGCTTGGCCATGACTTATTTAATTACGATTATTATAAGGAATACGATTGTTATCATGACAGTCTACTTCACCTGAACGGTAAGCCCTGTGGACACAGGATAACTGTCAGGGCTAGAGTTTCAAGAGCGGTTCAAACGCAAGTCGGGGGATTTTTAATTTGTATAACAAATGAACTAGTTAGGCGTTTTTTCTTGCTGGATTATTTCCCGTAAAGCTATTCCCCAGCCATTGTACCTATCTTTTTTTCGTTATTGTCGTGCGGTTCCCGGCAGAGTAGAATAAGACCAGTCCAAGTCTTCCCGTGGATGTCGTAGAAGGCGACTTAGGAAAACACAAGCTAAACAAAGCTTATGAACATCAATGAGACTCTCCAACCGTCTGGCCAGCGTGGAGAGTGTAGGCCAAATCCTCTGGCTGCTCTGGCTAATATAAAGCTCTGGTAGTACAGAGAGGGTCGTGCTCCTGCAGTGGAGACTAAAAAAGACCTGATGATGATGATGATGACCTTAGTTATAGCATTTTTGTATCTTTAGATGCTGGCTACTACTCCGGTGATGCAGAGGAGTCAGCCACAGTGGCGAAGCTGATCGGCAAGAGTGCGTCTGCTAGGGGGTACATGCCGGACCAGGGAGAAGGCAGCCTCACAGTCACCAGGTATGTCTGTCTACATTTATTTTTTTTTTTTTTTTTTTTATTTGTTTATTAAGGAATAACAAACAGCTACAAAATATAATCTTATACAATATAGGCTTATATAAATATATATACATAATTTTGCAACCAACCACGTTATCCACAGTTTATTTAACTACACGTTATCTAGTCAGTTGCTACTAGAGGGTTAGCTAAAAACAAAGTTATAATTGTCATGTTCAAATTTTGGTCTGGTAAAATGATAAATTATGAATTATTGAATTACTTACAAATGTTAAAGTTATAATTTGATTACTTACAAATATAAGAAAAGAGAGAAAAAAAAAAAAAACATTACAATAAAAAACAGTTAAATTTAGAAAATAAAAATAAAAAGTAAACAGAATAATAATAATCATACACATTAAATTAAACAGAATGCTTATCATGCTCAGAGAGTAACTGGTGGAGCAGTTTTTTAAATTGATATATTGAACACGCAAATATATCAACACTCTCAAACAGTTTATTGTGTGACTCAACCATACGGTGTATAGGAGAACGAGGACCCGAGTTAGTATGACAAAAAGGTAGTGCAAATAGTGGACGAGAGCGCACTGCGATTTAAGAGCCACCCTTGTCAGTGTCATCATGTAGAAAAAGATACACAAAAACTATTATGACAGAGTTATTGGAAGGGTTTTGCCATTGCCTTCGCCAGAGTGACGTGTGGACTGTGGAGGCATTTTGTAGTTTTTACTCTTTCCCTCTCTTTCTTTTTTTTATCTCTCTATTCTGTCTCCTATTTAGTGTATTCATTGCTAATAATGAAGTCAAAATCGAGCTGCATGGACAAACATATACCTTCTTGCTAGAGCGACATACTTTGAATCGTAATTCGATTTTTAGTTTTAATATTGTAGCTAGATGGAGCTACTAGTTCGAAAAAAGGTAGTTTCGTAGTAGTGCCGCTTAATTTCGAAAGATGGCGGGGTGGTATAAGCGTTCATCTTTATTATTTTATTAAATTAAACAATGTATTTTGCTCGGGTAATAAATCGCACACAGTTCCAACACTCCCTGCTGATGACGTATTCTGGGCCAATCACGTGATCCAGCTGTTACGGAAAAATGCCGTTTTTAGGGTTCCGTACAAAAAATGAAAAAACGGAACCCTTAATATGATCACTCGTGCGTCTGTCTGTCTGTTCGTCTGTCACATCCAATTTGCTGCGAATCTACTGGCCCGAATCAGGTGAAATTTGGTAGAATGTTGTAATCCTATGACCCAAACCCATATGTGCAAAGTAAATAAATATTTTTTTTACATAAGGGTCATTTTCAGGGGACCAATTAGGAAATTTAACAAAAAAGTTTTGCAAACCTTACTTTGTCATATATCAAATGAAAGGGCTCGTTATGAGGATCTCAAATATATTTTTGTTATTATTGTGAAATAAATAGTTTTGATTTTATTTATGAAAGAAGACGAAAATTGACCATTCCCCCCTCCCCCCTGATCTCCGAAAGTACTGAACCTAAAATTTTGAAAAAAATACAAATTATAATTCATTGCTTGTAGATTACAGGGAAACTACTATAAGAACTACCCTACTATAAGATATCATTCAAGTGTACGGAACCCTCTCCACGCGAGTTTAACTCGCACTTGGCCGGTTTATTTATTAAACCATGGACATTTAAATATATAGATGTACCGAAGATAATATATACCTACACTTCACCAGGTTCGCGGGAAACCAAGAAGATATAACGGAGCGCTTCGAGTCCGGACTATCAGTGCTGTACCAGAGTGAAGTCTACGTTTTCAAGTACCAGTACACCAATGACGATGGAGAGGACGCGTTCGTCGTGTACTGGTGGCTTGTGAGTTATCCTTATCATCTTTATTTAGTTAGTTAGTTAAAATCTTTATTCTTTCTTTTTTCTTTAATCTTTTCTTCTTGGCTGGTCTGGGAGAAAAGAAAAAAAACATAGAATGTACCAGCTGCTTCTCTTCCCGTGCAGATCGTAAAAGCCGATCGAGGGAATGGGCGAGAATCTGAATCATATGAATAGGCGATGCGGTTAGCAACCCATCACTATTATGATTTCCCTTTTCCACCTTCATGCCCACCATTACGCTAAAAGTGGCCTGGGCTTTACCGCCCTTGGCTCTGTCTACCCCGTTAGGGATAAAGACGTGATTGTGTATTAGTTAAAATCTTTATTGCACCAAAACAACAACAGATTTATTAGATTAGGTATAGAAAACAGATGACAAAAGGCGGCCTTATCGCAACTGCAATCTCTTCTAGGCAACCGAGGTACTTGGAAATGTTTAACAATCCATTTATCCATTACTTAGCCACTAGGCGTGGTTCGAATTTGGATGGGTGACAAGTGGCATAAAAATTGATCGAGGTCCTCCGTGCATCGGAAGGCACGTGCCTTCCGATGCACGGCTTAACGTACGCTAAGCTGTTGGTCCTGGCTGTCACAAATTGTATGGCAGTCGTCAAGCTATGTCAGATGCCTTTCGGCAGCTTCAATAAAAATCTGACACCAGAAATGGCCACCTACACACAAGAAAAAAGAATTTCTTCATGTTCATTTGAATTATTTTTATTGTCCTGAGATTAACCTATCCAGCATTTCATTGGCGGGCAGTTCAATTCAATTCAATTCAAATTTCTTTATTATCATAGGATATTTATAATATCTCTTAATAATAGTCACTTTGTTTTGTTTTGCACAAATGTTGACGTCAAATCGTTACTTAAAGCTAAGTTTACGCCGCTTCCTAGGCGCAAGTGCAGAAGAAGCGGCAACAAATTGCACTGCACGTTTTCTCCAAAGACGTCAACTAACAAACTTAAAAATTAAAATTAGTTATATGGATGTACTGAGATTACATTGTTGGTTATGTCATAATTAAATTGAATTATAAGAATTACGAAATTTAAAAAATGGTGAATTTGTAAATTTGTAAATTTTGTATGTACCAATGTACCTAAATTATGACATGTCTAAGTATACAAACCTTTAAGAGGGACCCGCGCCAAGCTCAAGCCAGACTTTTTTGTCTTTAAGATAGTCATCGCGTCAGTCGTCATCAGTCATCAGTCGTTCCCATCACCTACTATTCCTAGCTACTTTGCTTCTCATGTGCTGCCATCAATCGTCACTGCAAAAGCCTGATTGTGTGTCTTTAATATATGATGTCCTACTACCATAGTCTTAAGGTTCCCAATGTTACTAAGAAAATATGGAGAAATCTGAAATAAAATTATATTATTATTATTTGCCCAACGTCGCTTAGGTAGGACTCAGTATATACAATATTAATCTATGGGTATATAGGTAGGACCCTTTCAATGTGTTTGATATACAACTAACGCCATCTTTTGTCTAGTAGCTATAACTAAAAACCAGATATTTTATATTTTACCTGATTTTGAAATGTGACTGCAACATTTCCATAAAGCGTCATCTAGTAGTGAGTTGCAGAATTAATCATAACTTTACTTTAGTTCCTCTTCCTACTCAACAGATGGCATTACCAATGAGAACTCTTAGTTTTCCACTCAATAGGTGTAGCATTTTACTAAAAAATGTAATTTGGTTGCCAAATACTGGAAAAGATAACCTTTTATGATTTTTTCTTAGCCTGTACTATAGAAATGTTTTGCTGCTGGGCAAAGACCACTTCCATTTCTTTCCGAAGTTATCGATGTCGTGTCATTTGTTGTCTAATCCAAAGTAATTCACACAGCACCACTACCTTTTCCTACTCCTTCTCGGTACATGCGGTCAGACTATGGAACTCATTAACACCTTCTATACGCGAATCTAAATCGATCTCTGTAATGTGTTTAAAAGACGAGTAAAAGATTATTATTTATCGGAATCATCTTAGTTGTAGTTTATTATATTATATAATATTATATATTAAGTATATTTATTTCTAAATAGATATGTATTTATTTATGTATGTAACATATGTATATGTATGTTTATCTGTAGTTTCATAGTATGTTAATTTCTTCTTCTTCCTTTATTTAACGAACACGCCTGTATGCCTTTCATATATGAACATCTCTTCTCACGGGCCTACTGGATCTCTTTTGAGATAAGTAGTGCCTTTGTACAACTTTTTGTTTATGTATTCTCTGTATACATTGTCCGTGTACATAAATTGGTATATAAATAAAAAAAATTACATATTACTGGGTCTAATCTAAATAAATTTAATCTAGGGAGCCGATGCGTCTGAAGATGACAAGGCAGCAGCTTTCGCTTTGGTGTCGAAGCTGGATGAAGAGCTCGGCAGCGCCGTGACAGTCGTCAAGGTGCCTCAGGGGAAGGAGCCCAAACACTTCCTCAGCATCTTCAAGGGTACTTAATTACATATAAGTACTTCTTCTTCTCCATCCGGCTATTTCTTCCCCATTTTGCAAGGTCCAAAGGCTTTGCGAAGTGGAGAAGAACTTGCCAGAACATTTAAAATGATTTGGCTGTAATTTTACGACCGGCCGCCTGCCCGACGTCAACCCTATTTGGGGATGTATTTGTGCAAAAAGTTTTACAACCTACTGTAGCCCGACGTTAACCCTCCTTGGGAATGCAATTGTAGCACGAGATGTTTGTGCTTAAATCCCTTAGTCCTCATACGACATCCACAGGAAGAGGTGGAGTGGTCCTATTCTGACCCGGAACCACACGGGGGGTACACCCGGTAAGTACTAAGCGACTTCAAAAACGGAGGAGATATTCTCAATTTGAATCTACTATATTTATTTTTATGTTTACTTGTTACTTCGTTTTTGAACTGCAACCGGAAATCTGGAATTCGGACACACGCAAAAATTATTGCCGGAGCTAAAGCGGACACCTTTGTTCGCTTCGCTCACTCGTTCAATAATTCTGTCTACTCCGCCTTTCCAGGAAACCTGGCCATCATATTCGGCAGCAAAGATGAGGAATACAAACCGACCAACTCCAAACAATCCTACGATGAAGACAAGATTCGCCTCTTTAGGGTGAGGACGTTTTAAACGGAATAGATTCTCCATAAAAGGTTTCTTTGACATTTGTACGCTACAATCCTAGGTAGGTCTAACTTACTTGGCCCAACGTCGCTTAGGACCCTTTCAATGTTTTTTGATATACAACTAACGCCATCTATTGTCTAGTAGCTATAACTAAAAACTAGATATTTTCAATTTTACCTGATTTTGAAATGTGACTGCAACATTTACAGGTTGTACGCTACAAATGTCTAGGAAACCTTTCATGGAGAATCTATTCCGTTTCAAGTTTCAAGCTGCTTTTTATCTTAAGAAAACCATTGACAAATTAATGATTCCATTATATTACACAAATACTTACCTACTCTCATTACTTTATGTGACTTAGATGGACTGAGATTACAATGTTGTTATTTCTATTTAATTAAAATTTTTTAGGTGGAAGGTACGGAGCTTGGAGCGGACATGCGAGCAGTTCAGGTGGAAGAGACGTCGTCAGTGCTGGAAGATGACGATGTCTTCGTCCTGGAGACAGCTGCGGCTGTCTACGTGTGGACTGGAAAGGTAGTGTGACAATTATGTTGAGCTGGAGACACGCCTGGTAACGCAAGCGAGTTTCTCTTGAATTTCTTGATCTTACTTGAACAATCCGGTGATTGTATAAAACGTGTTAATACCTCAGCCCATGAAACTGAACAACTTTTGTTCTACAACTTTCACGAAACCCAAAAAAAATTATATTTTCATACAAACTGATCGAGTCAATTTGTATGAAAATCCGAATTTTATTTTTGGCATTTTGGGAATGTTGTAGAACAAAAGTTGTTCAGTTTCATGGACTGAGTTACAACCTGAGAGGTTTTGCGCCATTTCATCACGTTGTATAGACCAGCTATCTCAAACATGCGCCCCTGTTCTATTTTTGAATAGAGTGGCGTACTTACTTAGTATAATAACACGTTGTGTGTAAACATGGTGATTTTGAACCTCCTAGCTTTATGTATTTTTCCATATATACTAGCTATATTCAAGGAAAATGGCTCCCGGCAGAATAGATTATGACTACTCCAAGTCTCCCCGTGGATGTCGTAGAAGGCGACTTAGGAAACACAAGCTGAACAAAGCTTATAAACATCAATGAGCCGTCTCCAAACCGTTTGGCCAGCGTCGGGAGTGTGGGCCAAATCCTCTGACTGCTCTGGCTAATAAATGGCTCTGGTAGTACAGAGAGGGTCATGCTCCTGCAGTGGAGACTAAACAAGACCTAATTAATGATAATGAAACATAAAACTCTCCAATCGACCCAAAGGTTTGACTGTTAGAGAATGATTTTAGCATTAAGTCCGCCTGTTGTACTCTAAACATGTATATGTGTGTACAATAAAGTATAAATAAATAAATAATGTAATATTTTAGGAATCCCACCCTACAGAGGCGGAAGCAGCTCAGAACTTCGTCACCATGGTGGTGAAGATGTCTGATGACGAGAAGGAAGTCATCGTGGTGGAGGAAGGCAGCGAACCTGAAGAGTTTTGGGAGGCGCTAGGTTGGTCATTTCTTTCTTTGTCTACTTCTTCTAAGCGTTGAAGGTTATTTGCTATCATTTGCCTTAGTGCAAACGATAATTACGGCACTGATTTAAGGTGAAGAGGTAAGCAAATGGCCTTGAAGTGTGAAATAAATTGTTAACTCGTAAATATGGTGATAATTTCCATATTGCTCTTCGTCATGCACTAGATATCCTTTTAAATTATTTTATGAACTGCCGTTGAAACTATTATTGGTGATCCGTCTAGCTTTAAAACTTGCCGTGGCCACTTTTGGCGGAGGCAAGTTTTAAAGCTAGACGGACTAATGTAAATACTTTCAACGGTGGTTCATAAAATAATTTAAAGGGCTATCTAGTGCATGACGAAGAGCAATATGGAAATATGTACATATATATCACCATATTTACAAGTTAACAATTTATTTCACACTTCAAGGTCATTTGCTTATCCCTTCACCTTAAAGAGGCAGTTGTAAATAGCAGTTTTGGTAAGTTAACAATTATAAATGGCATGTTTAATAACTAGTTTAGCAGTTAAAACTAAGCAGTAAAGTAGACAAAAATGAGTAATAAAAAATAATGAACTGGATCAGTGAATATATAATTGAGCACGAAAATAATTAAATGGGCGGTAAAGAAAATTGAACGAGCGGTTTCCCTAACCGAGTAAAATGAATAGAACTAGTAATATGACAAAATAACCGACTAATTGATTATTTATTACTGTTCATGTTTTACTGTCGCAATAATTAATCAACCGCCATTAAATTAAATAACTGCTCAATATGTTTTCCAACTGATCATAATAACATCTCGAATATTTAAATAACAGCTCAAAAAATTAGTTCCCATTAATAAATAATTGGTAGTGGCGGATTTGCCCTAACCTAACGCCCAGTAGGCCCGGGTCTAGGGCGGCCAGATATGAAGGGCGGCAAATCCTGCCTAAAAATCTGTTATAAGGCGGCAAACGAACAAGCGGGTCACCTGATGGTACCTAAGTGATTACCACTGCCCATGGACAACTGCAACACCAGGGGTATAACAAGAGCGTAACCGACCTTTCAGGAAAATATAGACTCGTTTTTTTTAGGTTTCAATGTATCTAGTCTATATGATGGGTGCTGAGAAAGGGGCGGCACATGGCCCGGGGCCTAGGGCGGCTAGGACTGCAAATCCGCCACTGTCATTTGCCTTATTCACAGCGGCGACACTCCCTGTACGTGAGAGTTCGAACGCCGGTGACCTTGAGCCGGAAAACGTAACGTTGATACCGAACCGAAATGGAATATCGTGCGGTGCGTGAGAGAGACGCGAACTAGGTGCCAGCCCTCGGCTAATGCAGTCGGCGATGGGGCGTTCCCCACCCCGCGCGCCTCTCAAGCCTTCCGCGCACATCCACCCACATAGCCGCAAGCGATTTTACGTGCACACATGCTTAAAAGTGTCGTTTCTTTACGCGTATTCTTTGCCTTAGTGCAAATGATAACAAATAACCGTTGTTGTAAGAATACAATCATTGGTGTAAGTATACATCCATACTATCAATCATGTCATTATTCCTAATGCGCCAGACAGAGCATTTTGGATCTTGCGGCTCTAAGCAGCAGAGCACAGGGCCGTAAGACTTAAGGCCGTACCTAAATTTTCCGGGGTCCAGTGCTGCCCCCATTTAAAATAAATCATTTAAAAGAAAACGAAGACATCATTTAAAATTTTGCTACTACCAAGCCCTAGTTAACCCTTCAAAGTATTTTATGAACTACTGTTTACAGTTTAAAGTGAGAACGTTAAGCTTTACTACGCACAATTTTAAATAATGTCTCCGTTTTCTTTGAAATTATTTATTTTAAATGGGCCTTAAAGGCCATTTTTAGCGTGTGGGAAATAAGATGGAAAAATTCATCAAAATTGCTTGCCACAACGCCTATATTAACGATGCACGAATTTTTCGGGGTCCAGTGCTCCCCATTTGAAATTTATCATTTCAAAAGGCCCCCAAAACATGGTTTAACCGGCCCTGGGGACCTCTAGCCATGCATTGCCCAGGGCTTTCCGACATGGTTAACGATTCGAGGCCCTATGTCAACCGTAAATTTACAACTTGTATTTCAACATAGGTGGAGCCCCAGAAGAGAAGGAGGACGCTTCCGGCTGGAAGCTGACCGTCAACCGCAGAGTCACCACTCCTCGCACCTTGACAGCTGTCACCGTGACAGTCACAGGCAAGATCAAGTTTGAGGAGTTGGCCCTGGACTTCACTCAACAGGTAAACTTCTTCGCTTCTTTTCTCAGCTCAGCTGTGCTGCTTCGGAGCCCGAGGTGCGCTTTCCCGCTTTTTCTTCTCCAAATATAACATGCATGTCAATGGTTACCTAAGGATGCCGAAAACCTTGCGTACTGGAGAACAAATAGCCGGAACAGTTTAAATGATTTGGCTATAGTTTTACGAGCGGCCGCCTGCCTGACGTCAAATCTTTACGAAGGCATTTGTACAAAAAGTTTTACACATGGCCACCGCCTGACGTTAACCCGCCTTAGGAATGCAATTGTAGCACGAGATATTTGTTGCGTAGTTATTTAGTCGCCTTTTACGACATCCACAGCATAAGACTGTGGTCCTATTCTAGGCCGGAGGCCATACTTCTCGAAGATTGTGCGCAAAAGAAGTCGCGGGGAAAAGCTACCTACTTAGTAATAAAATGGCAATTCTTTTTGTTGACAGGACCTGGCTGATGATGGAGTGTACGTGCTGGATACTGGTGAGGAGCTGTACATGTGGCAGGGGGCCAACCTCCCGGAGAGGGTTAAGAATGCCAGGAGTAAGATCGTACAGGTACGAGAAACAATGTAGGTATACTTACTTTTTAAAGGGGAAAATCGAGGGGGAGGGCTTTGCAGCAACACCCTAAAACAGGTGGGTGGGGTGCACACAAGAATGTAGGGGTGAGTTACAAATTGGAGGTTGTTTTAGACACTCACTTAAGACTCTCACCAATGAACCCCGTGACACTCATCAATAAGACCCGTGACACTCGCCAATGAGACCCGTGACACTCGCCAATCAGACCCGTGACATTCACAAATGAGATTCGTTACTCTCACCAACAAGACCCGTGACACTCACCCACAAGACTGTGAAATTCACCTAGTGACGTGTCGTCCCTGGAAACTTTAGGAATATTATATTCCTAAAAATGGAAATTTAGGGGAATATTTACGGAAATATTGGGAATTCTTTACGGAAATATTAGAAATATTCCGGTTTTGGAACGGTTCCAACGGCACACCACTAAATGAGACATTGAGACCCGTGAGTCTCGTGAAACTCACCCACGAGACTCACCCTTGAAACTCACGGTAGACTCATCCATGACAATCACCCACTTTTGGGCATGTTTGTCAGGGATTCAAATGAAGTATTAAATCAAGCAAGTTATACATTTTTGGCTGACAATTCCAAAAAGATATGTTGTTTCGATTTTTTTTAACGAACTAAATACTAAAAATGGTGTCCTACAGGAATACATAGAAGACGACGGGTTGGAGCGCACAGTGGACTCTGCTCTAGTCGTCTCCGTGAAGCAGGGCGCCGAGCCCGCGATCTTCAGGAAGCTGTTCCCAGAGTGGGACCCCGACATGTGGAGGGTGAGTACATAGTTGTTTTATTTGTTTTTAACCGATTTCTAAAAGGAGGATGTTATTAATTCGACTGTTTTTTTAACCCTCGACAAAAAGGGGTGTTATAAGTTTGACGCTAATGTCTGTCTGTCAGGCCGTACCTAAATTTTCCGGGGTCCAGTGCTGCCCCCATTTAAAATAAATCATTCCGAAGAAAACGGAGACATCACTCAAAATTTTGCTACTACCAAGCCCTAGATAACCTTTCAAAGTATTTTATGAACTACTGTTTACAGAAGTTTTCAGGGAGTTTTTGGCGGGAAGTCAAGGGGTGCGGTTGGGATTTTCTTTAAATTATTTTGCAAATTGATTTTAGTGGACTTTATAATATGAAATTGGTGTTGTTTGGTGTTATAAATGCTCATGCTCATGAACAATATGTGGAATAGTTAAAGTGGACAGTCATAGTACGGCTGTAGTGATATTTGTTTCGCGGACTGTGTGGGCGCGTCTTCGGGCGTCGTCCCTCCGCATTTAACATTGCCCCTCCTAAAAAGTCTAGATCCGGGGCGAGAGAGAAGAATATACTCAGGCAAAAAACATGACGTGATGCTTTGACTGCGCCAGTGCAGCATTTCCTCCAAAGATGTCAACTACAAACTTAAATTTTAAAATTAGTTATATGGATGGACTGCGATTACATTGTTTGAGTCATAATTAAATTGAATTATAAGAATTACGAAATTTAAAATAAGGTCAATTTGTAAATGTAGTATTTACCAATGTACCTAAATTATGACATGTCTAACCCTTAATTAGGCGCGCCTAAAACCTTACATAGGAGGTCGCGTGAGGTGTGTAGCAAACCAAATAAAAAAATAAAATAAAACAAAAAATACATGCAAAATCAAACTTTTATTTATGAGCACATTTCAACTTTCTTATAAATCAACTTTTGAACATCTCATTAATATAATTAACATTTTTTTTCATAGTGAAAAATTACTTTCTTAAATCCTAGTTTTTTTCGGTACAATTTTGACAGACTACAATCATATGATCATTGCACACATGTTTATTGCAATTAGAGCATTCAGTCTTTGTTTTTCTGTCCTTAGGTCTTGGACAATATGACACCTTTTGTATGACTGTGATCGGCCAGTTTCAGAATGAGATTTTTGGTCCTGAATGTTATGACGCCTTTTTAGTCCTTTGTGCAGCGGTTGTGGATATGTGCGTATGCTAACTCTTGCTATTTGGGAAGGTTTGACGAAATCGACAGCCAATCGCTTCAAAAAATACTCTTCGTGATATTTTGGGGTCAATTTAGACTTATATATTACATGGGAATTGACACCTGTGATATTAAAAAGATGGAAAAATATCACTCTTCAAACCTTTCTACATTATAATTGGCGCATTTGGTCCTTCGTATAAACTTCTTTCGTTTTGTTATAATCCTAAATATTATTTTGTTGCTTACCTAAAACAAAAATACCACAATATAAACTCAAGAAACCGCACTGTTTTTTTTTCAAAACTTTTGGTCCAGTAGTTCAGGAAATAAGGAGGAGAAGAAGGAGGTGGAGGAGGAAGAGGGGATGGTAGTTTGAATAACTTGAAAACTATATACTTATTGTAAAGTTATATGTAACATACCAATTTAATCAGTCCAGTATATTCGGAAAAAATCTGCTATGACGGGCAGATAGACAAAATAATAATATTAAATAGTGTACGTTTTGTCACTCGGAGGGTATGGAACCCTAAAAATGAATTCAGGATCTTTCAAACTTGTTATTTTTCCAATTGCAATATTCTAAATCAAAAATAATAAATTCAACAATTATACACTTACCGGCAATTTGGACTACACAAACAGTCACCTGGGGTGTCGTGCACCCCAAACTCGCACTCTGCGTCCAACCGTCTACGACCGAGTGCCCATCGCAACTGAATTGTAAACGTTGTACGTTTTTACGAAGCTACAAAGAAAACCAGAGCGCTAAATTCAATTTTTAAAAAGTTATGAGCTTGGTAACGCGCTCTGGGGTGTATGACACCCCACGCGACCAATTAAGGGCTAAGTATACAAACCACAGATACAAACCTTTATGCATCACAATTCATATTTGAAAATATAATGTACGTAAGGAAAAATATTTTCATGTTCAATAAAGTAAGTGATTTTACAGATAGAAATTTACGTAATAAGAATGACTTAGTTAGCCCGTATTACAGGCTGAATACAGTCAGTAAGTCTTTTATGGGGAAGTGTATACTTTTTTATAATAAATTGCCAGAATCGGTCCTTGATATGCCAGACAGAAAATTCAAAGCTTATGTAAAGAAAGTACTTTGTGAGAAGGCTTATTATAGGACCGATGACTATCTTAAAGACAAAAAGGTCTGGCTTGAGCTTGGCGCGGGTCCCTCTTAAAGGTTTGTATACTTAGACATGTCATAATTTAGGTACATTGGTACATACTAAATTTACAAATTGACATTATTTTAAATTTCGTAATTCTTATAATTCAATTTAATTATGACATAACGAACAATGTAATCTCAGTCCATCCATATAACTAATTTTAAGTTTTTAGTTTGTTAGTTGACGTCTTTGGAGAAAACGTGCAGTGCAGTTTGTTGCCGCTTCTTCTGCACTTGCGCCTAGGAAGCGGCGTAAACTTAGCTTAAGTAACGATTTGACGTCAACATTTGTGCAAAACAAAACAAAGTGACTATTATTAAGAGATATTATAAATATCCTATGATAATAAAGATATTTTGATTATTTTTTTTAATTATGATGGACCCGTGCCAAGCTCAAGCCAGACATTTTGTCTCTTGAGCTTGGCGCGTCACGTGTAAATACGTTAATGTTCGTTACGTCAAAGTCCTAAATAACAACCTTTTTTTAGGGTTCCGTAGTCCACAAGGAACCCTTATAGTTTCGTCATGTCCGTCCGGGCTCGTACTCCGCCGCTACTGCACCGATTGTTACGAAAATTGGTGGAGAGATAGATATCAAAGTTCCAAAATTTGGTTTTTAAAATTATGAAAAAATGATTTTTTTTCAGCCCACCTCCCAAACAACGAAAAGTTAATTTAAAAAATTAAATTGGACGAAACCCAACGTTTGGGGTATCGTTGAAAAGGACTTTTAAAATGCAACGAAAACTGCTTTGAAACTATGTAGATCAAACCCCCAGTCTTGAGATAATCTAATACAAAGTTAAAATTTGAGGTGTAACTTTTGAAATATTACTATAATAATTCTGAAAAAAATGTGGTATATACCTTAAAGTATGTACTTTCAATTAAAACTATAGCGGTCTCGGTATCATAGATAGTTATACTTTAATACGTCATAAATCGTAAAACGCAATTTACCTTTAGAACTTTTATATTATGTTACTGGCGAGTCCGACTCGCACTTGGCCCCCTTTTTATTTTCAATCTTTTATCAATTTTCTCAATCTTTATTTACAGAATCAAACTTCATACGAAGACATGAAGAATGAAACGAAGGCAGCAAATTCTTCAGAATAAAGGAATAAAAACAACAATTCTAAAAGTAGTGATATATGATTAAAACATAATTTATTTACACTTATATAATATTTTTAAAACATGAACCAAAATATAACATACCAACTTATTTACATTGTATTATTCTTCCATGCAGATTATGGGAGAAAAGAAAAAAACAAAATGTACCAGGTTTTTCCCTTCCCGCGCAGATGTGTTGGGCTAGCAACCCATCACTGTTTTGAGTTCTTTTTCCACCTTTTCACCCACCATCACGCTAATGCCTTTGGGTCTTTCGGCCCTGGGCTCTGCTTAAAGCCACAAGACCCAAAATGCTTTGTCTGACCCATTAGGATTATGATACAAAGTGGAAGGGACATACCCGTGTAACGATGCTGCATGTATCATGTTCAAACCTCCTTTCTTCATCTCATCCTGTCCGTTTTTCATTCTTCATTTCATATCAAATCTTTTATACTCTGTAACAGTCAGTATCAAAAATTAAATTATATAATCTATAATATATAATCAAAAATATCAAAATATATAATCTGTGTTGTTATCGAGTTTATTCTCCACTTCTCCTACTATATATATATATATATATATATATATATCTTCTATATGGGAACTCGCCTAGAGCGCCGGGACAGGTCGAGGTCCCACACCCGTAACAAATCGAACCACGGTCTATACTAGATCATTATAATATAATGATATTAAAATAACAGCCAGAAAACGAATTTAAATTTTGGCATTTTCATTCATAAGTGTGCAGCCGCCCGGGCCATTTGTATGGGAACGTCGATTCTTTTTTGGTTCTTTGAGTGTTATTTTAATTTTACTATAGTTTAGTAATCTAGTATAGCACGTAGTTCGATTTATTACAGGTATGTCCCCTCCACGTTGTATAATGTAATGGTGTACGAGTATGTATGAACATAGTATAGTATATAATGATTATACAGTAGAAATAGTTAGGCATATTCATAGATCTAAAGGTACAAGATAGACATAGTGTAATGAAAAATGTCACCATAAATGAAGTTTTTTTTTTTTTTGTCTATTTTTTTTGTGTGACTTTAAAAGGGTTGTACCTATAACGTAGTGATTATATTCTCTTTGGTTGTACCTATTTGTCCCTACCACACCAACAATCAGCAATGCAGTACGATACCATTTTTTCAAGGTACGATAACTAAATTGACAGTTCACAATTTGAAAAATCCAATTTTCGTGTCGATGTTCACGCTAAGGCGCACACAAGGGCAGACACGACTTGTATTAAGACTTGCAACGTGTCATTTTGATCGCTCTCTTTTGCGTTTGTGAGGGCGTCAGTTAACATTATTCTAGGTCTACTTATTTATATATGACGGTTATGGGAGCATTGACTGGACATTTCCACAATTGCAGTCATCTCTTTAAAATGTGACTTGTTGAGAGCCCAAAATGTTGGGCATGTGAGGAATCAGAGGAGACAACTACTAACTTACACATTATGTGTAGTTGCGGTTCGATGGATGAAAAGTGCATGGACCACTTCAGATCAGCATATTAGACCGAGAGCTGGCACAAATTTTTGGGTAGGTATTTGAGGCAAGTTGAAAACTTACTACACATACAATCACACACCTCTACTATTTTACCCCAACACGGAACTGCAGACCTGGCTGGTGAGTAGCGGGGCTAAACCATTTTGATTTATTTAGATTGACCTGGCAGGTCCCTCAGGCAAAGTCCCATCAAAATGACCTGTCTTTTTGAGAATCTTATTTTTTACAGATACACTATCACGTCTTTATCCCTAACGGGGTAGACAGAGCCAAGGGCGGTAAAGCCCAGGCCACTTTTAGCGTAAAGGTGGGCATGAAGGTGGAAAAGGGAAATCATAATAGTGATGGGTTGCTAACCGCATCGCCTATTCATATGATTCAGATTCTCGCCCATTCCCTCGATCGGCTTTTACGATCTGCACGGGAAGAGAAGCAGCTGGTACATTCTATGTTTTTTCTTTTCTCCCAGACCAGCAAAGAAGATTATTATTATTATTTATTTATAAGTTATTTTTTAGTTATAAGTAATAACCTATTAAAATTTCAAGTTGCCTCAAATACCTTTTTTATATTTTCTTGTAAAATACTTTTGCACGCGCCTGTTAATATCAAAGCCCCAAGGAGGAGAGGGAGGTCTTTTAAATACTACGCTAAGTCACAGAACCGGAGGGGGGGACTTAGATTTTTGTCACAGTCGATTTCGCCGGGAAAAATCACGCACGCACTTTCTGCGTGCAAAACGATTAAAATCACATTTTCTAATATTACGTAACTACTTGAGAGGGAGGGAGGGAAAGTCTTAGTATATACTACGAGCGGTCACCAAGGGGAGGGAGGGGTCGAAAAATATTAATAAATAGGTCACGTAGTATGGGTATGTTCCCTAACCAGGTTCGACGTGCTTTCCAATGTGGACCCCAAATGCAAGTTATGATGAGGTTTTCAGTCTATTTGACAGCGATACACTGGTTGATAATCTGCACAAGATTATTATTCTCTAGAGCAGCGGCGACTCTCTCTTTATCAGCCAGTTGCTTGTTGACGGCATGCTCCGACATGTGCGTGCCTTCTGTGACGGAGACTGTGACTTTGAAGCGGTTGGGCAGAGCTCGGAGGAGCTGTACGCGGATAGACAGACCTGAAAACAATTAACGTACATACCATCATCATCATATTAGCCACAGGAAGTCCACAGTCAATTACCTTGACCTCCAAAGGTCAACGTCCCAAGGTCAAGGTCAAGTCTATATATTTGCGCACCTTTTCGTATACACTAACCGAGTCCACTGTGACTGCTAGACATAAGCATCTCCCACGGATTTTCAAAACAACCAACTGAAACCAGCCTGGCCTATCCCTATTGGGGCATAGATAGTGGCACAAAATACATAAGAGTACAAACAGAATGGAATCTCACAGCGTCTCCCGCAAATTCGCGTCCCCGCAACTCTCCCCCGCACTTTGTGAGCCTTTTTCTGCTTTAATTTTACATGTATATTTGCTGTAATTAATCTCTGATTGATCATTACGATACCTCTAATGTATATGAAATCTCTGAATTTAAGACGTGAAGCCGGCGAAAGAGTAGGCTCCAGAACCGAGTAAAACATTAAAAAAAAAAAAACTAACCTATCAAAGTAGCCATACTGCAGTGCGGGATAGTCGGTGTAAACGTCACATCTACCGTATTCTCCTTATTATTCACAACTATATACTTCTCCTCCACCACGTGGAGCTCTTCCAGCGTCAACGGGTGCTCTGGATCATTGATATTGCGTATAAGATCGAAGATCTCGCGTTCATCAAAATCGTCTGTCACATCTTCGTCCTGGTCTGCTGAAGTGATCTCTCGCTCGGAACCCTTCTCGTAGACGTCGGGGTTCACGTTATCGGCAATTTTCGTCATGATTATTAGATATTTAGTGTGTGTGAATTGGTAAATAAATAAACAATGTGAAATCCTGGTGAAATCTTTGGGAAACAGACCATAGATTAATATTATATATATTGAAATAGATAAGAAACAGTAGCTTTAACATTAGATCAAACCAGTGGCGCCATCTGGTAACATGCTTTCGCAACACCAAAGGACTAAAAGATGAACTAAAACGGTGAAAAAATTACTCCGTGAGCTGGGACTTGAACTCGCGATCTCGGATCAAATACGACTATGTTCCATAGCCTAAACAACTGAGCTATTAAGTGATTAACCGAGCATGTCGAATTTATCCATTATTTAATATTCCTATCAAATAAAAAAATGCTGTAAAAACCATACTGCGTGAGTGGGACTTGAACTCGCAACGTTGCTCATATTTTACCCATGCTCTAATCAACTGAGCTATCACGTGTTCTACCACATATGGCAATTTCTCCACCATTTGATATTCCTATTCTATAACACGCATTAGGAGTTAGGTCACCTGATTCGTGACTAGATGGCGTTTTATTGAATTTTTTTATCAAAAATCTGCAATGTTCTAAGTTTCATAGGCATGAAACAGACAGCCAAAGCCCCAAAGCAGCAGCTGTAAACTGACAGTGACAGTTAGTTGAAGGACGTGCCTGACAGTTGTCGTCGTGCTTGTGTTCGGAAATGAAAAAACTTGGCAAGCATTATCAGCATTATTTGCTTTGAGCTAGGAAGATAAAAGAACTAAAAAAAAAGAAAACTATACCTACCTAGTGAGGTTTGTTTGTTAAAGTTGGATGGATGGAAGTGAAAGTGGAATGAAACTAAGGAAAAAATCGTGACCTCGTTCTTATACAGTTTCTAACCGTGATCCCTATATAGTTTGTGGTTTCTAAACGATTGTGTACCAGTCATTGTCAATTTCGTTTTTGACAGTTTGTCGGATCAATAATTTCTCTTGGGTGTTTTTCTATTCAAATACCTATATTTCCGAGATTAAATTTGAAATAAATAGAGGCGTTTCATCACATCTGATATTAAAAGGAGTAATCTGAATGTAAGTCCAACCCATTGTTTATCTGGATATGTAAACATTGCACAAATTCGTATTAAATCTTTAGTAGAAAGTATGTACCTACTTATCATTTCTACTGAATCATTGAATCATTTTCTTTAGTTATTTTAGTTCTTGATTGGTTTAATTGAGCAGTTAACATCTGAAACTCTTCCTCTTACGTGTTAACTTTTCATTTTAAAAGTAATTTCTAGGCTATACTGTACAGGTATTAAGATAAGTATAGATAAATGTAGACATGCAAACATTATCTGATAGAGGCCTCTGATACATAACTATTTTTTGATATTGTTTTATGTAAGATAACACACAGCATCATCTGTTACAAGTACCTATACAGTAGGTTTTGTCTGGGTACTATTTTAAGATGTTCAAATGCTTAAGTCGTTTGCCCATCTTAGTCTTTGGTCTACCTCTCTTCCTATGTCCATCTGTGAGAATCCAGTTTATGGCTATGTGCACCCATCTTTCTGGGTGCATGCGGACGACGTGACCCTCCCAATCCCATTTTAGTTTCGCTGATTTCTTGCCTTCGTCTACAACTTTCAACATATTTGCAGTGGACACCATGGCAGACCCATGGACAGTGCAGCCGCACGAGCACGCCAAGTTCACGGAGCACTTCCGCAATCTCGGGCCCGTCAATGGAGCCCTGACCGGGGAGCAGGCCAAGCGGTTCATGTTGCAGGTAAGAAATAAAGAAAAAAATAATTATTTAGTATTTTTATGTATATATAAAACAATAAAGCGTCACAAAATAGTGTCACTTGCCCAATACCAGCTGCTTCTCTTCTCGAGCAGATCGTAAAGACAGATCGAGGGAATGGGCGTAAATACGAATCATGCTAAAAGGCGATGCAGCTAGCAACCCATAGCTATTTAGATTAGTGTGGCTTCCGGTCTAGAATAGGACCACTCCGTCTCTTCCTCTGGACGTCGTAAGAGGCGACCAAGCACAAACATCTCGTGCTACAACTGCATTAAGACGATACATGCAGTCCAGTGCTGCCCCCATTTGAAATAAATTATTTGTAAGGAAACGGAGATATCATTTAAAATTTTGAGCTCACGAGAGTGGGCAAGAACAGCTCAAGAAAAAGCAGACACCTTCGCAGAACATCTCTCTAATGTTTTCTGCCCTAATCCCTCAACCGATAATAAGTCTGAACTGGAGGTGGAGAAGCTCCCCCTCTCAAGACTATCAACCACCCCCTCCAGCTAAAGTTCGTGAAGTATGGAGAATTATTAGAAACCTTAAAGACAAGAAAGCTCCAGGGTTTGACCTTATAACAAAGGAGATATTAAGGCAACTGCCGAAAAAGGCTATAGTGTTCCTAACAACATTGTTTAACGGTATTCTGAGAGTATAATATTTCCCATTGCTATGGAAGGTATCACAAATCCTTATGATACATAAACCTGGAAAACCAATACACAAAGTATCTTCATATAGACCTATAAGCCTCCTCCCAATACTGTCAAAGGTTTTTGAAAAGCTTCTGCTAAATAGACTTAGACCTATTCTTGAAAAAGACAACATTATTCCATCTCACCAGTTTGGGTTCCGATCTCAACACTCCACTGTAGAACAGGTCCACAGAGTTTGCGACAGAATAAGGAAAAGCTTAGAAGAGAAAGAGTACTGCTCATCAGCATTCCTGGACATACAAAAAGCGTGGTGTGACCACTGCCACATACGCCGATGACACTGCAATCTTAGTCAGCAACGCAGATCCTGTAGTGGCATCGCAAATGCTGCAGAGGGGGCTTGATGGCATATCTAAGTGGCTTTAGAAATGGAGAATAAAGGCTAGCGCAACCAGGTCGGTACATGTCACCTTTACTCTGCGCAAGAAAGACTGTCCACCCGTAAAACTTGGCAACACAACCTTACCTCATCAAGAAAATGTCAAATACCTAGGGTTGCACCTGGACAGGCGGCTAACGTGGAAAAATCATGTAAAAAACAAAAGAGAGGAATTAAATATTAGGTCCAAAAATTTACACTGGATGATTGGACGTAACAGTGTTTAAAATAAACTTTTGATCTACTAAACAATCCTCAAGCCGATATGGACATACGGTATACAGCTCTGGGGAAGTTGTAGCAATTCAAACATCTCAATCTTGCAGATAATGCAGAATGTAATCCTAAGAACAATATCTGCTGTTCCATGGCCAGTTACTAATGGTGAAATTAGTCACGAGTTACAGATGAACACAGTTAAGGAGGAAATACTGAAGGTCTCTGAAATGTATAAGGGGAAACTGGAGGTCCACCCTAATGAACTGGCTGCCGGGCTGACAACACGCTCATATCGGAAGCGACTCAAAAGGAAAGACATATTGTTCCTGAATGATGAGTAGAGGCTCTCGCTGGAGGACCCACTCAAAAAGCCACAACAGACGCACAACTAATTTGCTTAAAGCAAAACACCTCTAATCGCAAATAAAAATAGAAGACAAAAAAAAAAAAAATATGGGCTAGTAAAACCTAGATTACCCTTCAAACTATTTTGTGAACTACTGTTTACAGTTTAAAGTGAGAACGTCAAGCTTTACTTTGCATTTTTGCGAAAAACAGCCACGTTTGGCAGTTTACAAGGAGAGTTGATGTTGGACTGCAGTCAAAAATCGTTTCGCACAAATGCATTCCCAAAGAGGGTTGACGTCAGGTAGGCGGCCGGTCGTAGAATAGAACTATAACCAAATAGTTTTTGAACTGTTCCGGCAATTTCTTCTTGATTCCGCATTGTCTTCTGCATCCTGCTTTTTGGAGAAGATAATGCGGGAAAGTACACCCCGGGCTCCGAAGCAGCACAGCTGAGGATGCAATCGGGAACGCGCCAGGATGAAGACAGAGAGAGACACAGTATCATTATAAATCAAATTTTTTTTTATTATTTTATTTTCAGTCCCAACTGCCTCCACCGATTCTGGGCCAGATCTGGTCTCTGGCTGACACCAATGCTGACGGGAAGCTAGATCTGAGGGAATTCTCTATCGCTTGCAAGGTACTAAATACTCAAATAAGCGCTAAATATTTTTTTAAGTAAGTCAAATCTTGCAAGTTAACTAAGTACCTGGTTTCTGATAAGACCGCCCATTGTACCTATGTATATATATTTACAAATTGTGTTTTGTTAATTTTTTTTATTTTTTTTTATTTTTTAGGTGCAATAAAGAGTTATTCATTCATTCATTCATTCATTCTGATTGAGATGAAATTTTGTATGCTAATGTAAATAAGATGACAATGCAATATTGTGATAACAAGAAGCTAATCTGACGATGAAGCCGGGAGGTGGCTATATAACCATGTAATAAAACGACGCAACCCCATTGAGTTTGGGCTTTTTTTACATTTGTTTTATAAGTACTTGGGGCCTCACAATAAAATCTTTTTAGAGAACCTTGATTTTTTTTTAATTTTTGTTGCGTTTTAGCATCAATGAGATGAAGACTTGGGGAAATGTGCAACATTTGTCAATGTTATTTATCGTTTGGTTTTAGATCATCAACTTGAAGCTCCATGGTATCGAAATACCAAAGGTGTTGCCGCCATCGCTTTTGGCATCACTCAGTCCGGCAGGTGACGTTAAAACTCACACTTTTCTATTCCAATTCCATTCTAATATTTCTCATTTCTCATTGATGGTTAATAAAGACTAATACCCAAAAAAGAAATAAAAAATTTATGTCATGGTACACATGTACCTTTCAGGGGGGAGGGGGAGAGGAAGGCGGGAGGGGGGATGGGGGGGCTCCGGCTCTCTCGCTCACCGAACGAAGCATAGAAGCGGTGAAGCTACTACTCAGACGTCGATTTTCTGTTAAAGTGATTTTTCTATGCATATAGTCAATAATTTTTTAACGATCAGCGTTTCCCATTTACCCTAAGTGGTTAAAACTGTATTGAAATCTAAATATACATACATATAACTCAAAGGTGACTGACTGACTGACTGACATAGTGATCTATCAACGCACAGCCCAAACCACTGGACGGATCGGGCTGACATTTGGCATGCAGGTAGATGTTATGACGTAGGCATCCGCTAAGAAAGGACGCGAGCGAAGCCGCGGGCAAAAGCTAGTTAGTATATAACGTACAGTTTATTTCGTATTATTTTAAAACAACTTATTATATAACATTATTACTTGGTTTAAACCATAAACCAAAACATGAAGACATCCCGCGATATGTCACCTTCTCTTGTGTTATAGTCAACTTCATAAAGTGTTATGAAATTATAAAATGAAGTATTATAACACTTCATTTATCACATAATTTCATTTCAACTTCATTTGTTAAAGTCAACTTCAAGAAGTGTTATAAAATTATGAAATGAAGTGTTATAGTCAACTTATGAAATGTTATGAAATTATGAAGTGAAGTGTTATAGTCAACTTATGAAATGTTATGAAATGAAGTGTTATAGTCAACTTCATTTGGGCGAATAATAGTTTAAACCAAGTCTTAGTTAGTATGTGATTTCTAATCTATATCTAAAAGTCAGATTAGGTCTAACTAAATATACATACTGACACTATATTTTTTATTTTTATTTTATTAATTATTATGGTGCAATAAAGATAATTTGTATTGTATTGTATTGTATATTTTTCCAGCACCGCAAAAGCAGTTCACCCCGCCAGCTAAGCCGCCAATTCCCCCTATGCCATCAATGCCCCCTTCCATCCCCTCCATGCCAGCCGCCATGGCTCCAGTCCCTTCCCAAACCCTAATATCTGGGCTGTCGACTCAATCGCCACCCCAAAACAACCAATCCTTACTCGGTGATTTCGACGCTCCATCTCAACCAATTCAACCCATATTAGCAGCTCCATTGATATCCCCTACGAAACCCGTGCCAGATTTGATCTCCGGGGTCAAACCTCTAACCCAACCGATAACATCTCAACCGTTAATCGACAGTCAACCTTTAATGAATCAACCAATGATTCCACCAACTCAACCTATGTCAGCTGCGCCGTTAATGGCAGCTCAACCAATGATACCGCCATCTCAACCAATTATACCGCCGACTCAACCATTAATCCCGCCAACTCAACAAATTATACCTCCAACCCAACCAATGATTCCGCCAACTCAACCAATAATGCCGGTAACTCAACCGTTGATTCCTCCATCTCAACCACTAATACCGACTCAGCCTTTGATGTCTCAGCCGCTGGTTGGCCCAACCCCACTGGTCCCTACATCCCCGCCACAACCCCTAATGGGGGGCACAACAGTAGCATCTCTCCTGAGCAGTCCGCCGCAGCCTGTGACGTCACTGGCGGGTACATTGCCTCAACCAGTCACGTCTACTCCTATTACGGCGGTGAAGGACCCGCTTTCCAAGCCTGGTAAGTTCGAGTTGATTCTTCTTCGTCTATTAGACAAAGTTAAAAATTAAAGAAACTTCTTTCAGCGATTTAAAACATAGTAAAGAGGTACGGAACCCTTCATGTACGAGTACGA